>CM031236.1:56027400-57386775 GCA_018340775.1 Taxus wallichiana var. yunnanensis | reverse complement strand
CTCGAGAATGCCATGAGCATGTCATGGCCTATTTAGGCTCCTCAACCTACTTGGGGACAACCTGAGTGGACACCACCAAACTAGATTGCTTACCCACATCCACCACCATGGATAAATCCCTACAATAAAAGTAGTCGAACACCACTAGCCAATGTAAATCCATGACAAAAACAAAAATGGGTAACTCATAATAATTCTAAGAAAAATAAAAAATGGTCACCTCAACCAAATTATAATCAACATAGGAGGTTCCAACAACGACAACTTGATTTAATGGCCACACCAAAAACTATAAACAACAAGGGAAAGCAACACAAACAAAAATTCTAGCCTAACCTATAGTGAACCCTAAACATCGCAGACGACTTCAATTAATGAAGCAAGAAAAAGTGATATAATGCATGTTAATACTATAAATAATTTGTGACTAAGGTCTGGGAGAACATTGAATCATTCTCATATTGTTATCACATAAATCTTTGAAGAAAATGAGAAAGAAGAGAAACCGAGGAAATTGAAGAAACTGAACATGTTCCACAAATGCAGGACACTAGGAATGATCAAGGGAAAGATAATAATGTGCATACAACTCCTTTTCTTGAACGATTATAGGAAATGCAAACTACAAAATAAACAACACTAGTTCAAGAGTTGAAAAATATGAACATTGAGGTCCCACTTCTGAGAGAAATAAAGGACATTCTTGAATTAAACTAGACCATTAGAAACGAGTGTATAAAGACACTAGGAAGGAAGAAGAAATAGCCAAAATGGTTATGGTGGAAGGGAATCTAGCTGATCTTGTTGTTGGAAAGATTATTTCACCAAAATATGGAGATCCTTAGATTATAGTTATTACTATTTTTATAAATGGTCATCAATATATAACATTTTGGTGGATCTTGGTGCTGCCATCAATGTTATAACAACATATATGTTTAATCTATTATCTTTAACAGGATTACAACCAACCAATACCATTCTTCAATTGGTAGATCAATCTATTGTTATACCAGATGGAGTGATTGAGGATATAATGGTCACTATTAAATCGTGGGAGTATCCCACAATTTCATGGTCTTACACCTAAAGCTCGTGAAGTTGGGATATCCAGTTATCTTAGGAAGGCCCCTGGTTGGCTAATGTTGCTATAGATATTGATTGTAGGTTGGAAAACATGACCATTTTAAATTTGAAAAAGTCAAAGAATATTTTATTACATCCTCATGCCCAACCATATGTGTATGATTTTGAACATGTATAGGAAAATTATTATGATACTAATTCTTTGCGTTATTATTATTTGGCCACCATTGTAGTGAAAAATCACATGAAAGAAATTTTTGAGTCATACAAAATGTCCGGTGAAGAGGACACTTTGGCTATGAATATCGGAACTGTGGCTATGGAAATCGGAACTGGGACTACGGAAATTGGAACTAAGACTAAAAACCATATGTTACGAACACATCGATACTATTACTTTGGTAAGTGAAATTTCCAATGAAGATTGCAAAGAAAACTATGCTTATCATGTGGAATGTGTAGTCTCCGATTTCTATTATCCTTTAACCAAGATTATGTCTTTTGATAATGTAACTATTCTACACATGCTTCAACCTCATGTTTTTCCCTTGAATTCTTTAATCACTAATGCATATCTCACTATTTTGAAATATACCAACTAAGTGACTATTGACATAGAAAAGATCTTACCGGTGGCAATAACTTAGAGGCCAACCAAGAGACTAGGGTTTTAGAAATCTTGAGGAAGCATTCACAAGATTTTTCTTGGGATTATTCTGATATGAATGGAATTCATCCAAACATCTGCACTCACCATATCTACACTGAGGATGTTAAACCAATAAGACAGTCACAATGAATAATTAACTCGATTTTAGAGACGGAAAAAAATGATTCATCTATCCTATATCTTATAGTTAGTGGGTATCACCACTAGTTATAGCTCCCAAGAAAAATGGTAAATGGAGAATCTATGTAGACTATAGGGAACTTAATAAAGCCACCAAGAAATACTAATTTCCCCTTCCCTTTATTGATCAGGTTCTAGACAATCTTGCAGGTAAGAAATGTTTCTCCTTCTTGTATGGGTTTAGTGGGTATAACCAAAATATTATTACAATTGCTGATTAGGATAAAACTACCTTCACTTGTTCATGGCATACATTTACATATAGAGTCTTACCATTTGGGATTTGTAATGCATGTGCTATTTTTCAAAGAGCACTTTTGGCCATTTTTTTAGATCTTACAAATGAATGTGTTGAAGTTTACATGGATGAATTCACTGTCCATGGTTCCACTTTTGATGAATCTCTTAACAATCTAGAAAAGTATGAACTAGATGTGAGCAACATCAAATCTCATTGAGTCTTGCAAAACATCCGATTATGGTTGATTAAGGAATTGTCTTGGGTCATCATATCTTTTCCAAGGGACTACATGTCGACCCTTAAAATATTACAGTAATTACTCGCTTCCTACACCAAAAATCAGACCGACATCAATTATTTCCTTGGACATGTAGGGTATTATATGTAGTTCATCAAATACTTTAGTAAAATTACGCACCTATGTTTTCTTTCACGACAAAAGATTATGTTTTTGAATGGTCCTCTCAATATCGCAGGATTTCAAAATTATCAAAGAGAAGATAGCCACCCTCTATTCTTGTGAGGACTTGATTAGGGAAACCTTTCCATATTCACAATGATGCATCTAATACAACCATCGGAGTTGTTCTTAGACAAAAAGATGAAGAATATCATATGTATTCCATTTATTTTATCAACAAGAATCTGAACCCTATGGAGAGAAACTACACCATTATGGAAAAAGGAATTTTTAGCTATTTTTACGCCTTGAATGAATTTAGACATTACATTACTAGGTACAAAATATTTGTTTATACTGACCACTCAGCCATAAGATATTTGATGAATAAACCAGTAGTTTGTGGATAGATTATTAGATGGTTACTCTTGTTACAGGAATTTAATTTGACCATTATTGATAAGCCAGAAAATCTAATGTTGTTGTTGATTTTATTTCAAGATTGAATGTTTCAGGTGATGAAGAAGCAGTCCAGGATCATTTTCTAGATGAACATTTGTTTGTAGTATCAACTCAACCTCCATGGTTTTCGATCTTGAAAATTATTTAACTACAAGGAATTTTCCTATTAGGCATCTCAAATGTAGCCGTCCACCATCCTAGGGATCCGAGAGGGTTCCTATTTTACTAATAAATAGTGACAAAGATTAGTTAAAAATAGTGTAACATATAAGTGGTGTAATGGAATTTTATTCAAATGTTTTCCTGATATGTTTCTTCGCAGGTGTGTTCGGGAAGATGAAGTGTATGACATACTAAGAGCTTGTCATGATGAACTTGGAGGAGGAAATTACTCAATGAAGAGGAAAATTCACAAGGTCCTTGGAGCTGGGTATTACTGGCATTCTCTTCACAAGTATGTCAAGAAGTACGTATGGCAGTGGATGCATGTCAAAGAATGAGAAATCCTACATCGTCCATGGAAATGCCTCTCAATCTTTAGCTGGTCTTAGGACCATTTAAGAAGTGGGGTATTGATTTCATTAGACCTTTTGATCACCTATATTTTGGGAAAGAATACTTGTTGGTGTGCACTAACTACGTCACATAATCGGCCGGAGTTCAAGCAATGACATTTGCTAATGAGGATGTTGTTGTTGAATTTCTGTACAATCGTATAATGCTAAGATTTGGCGCCCTTAGAGCAATTATATTAGATCAGAGACCTCAATTTGTGTCTAACATGATTGAGACTACTAGATTAGTGAAAATCCTACACATATCACCACCAATCCAATGTAAGGGTGGAGGTCATAAATAGAGAACTTGAGAACATTTTCACCAAAGTGGTCAATGCGAACAAAACATTGGGTACAAAAACTTCTAGAAGTGATATGGGCCTGTAAAAACCTTGGAAGACTACTACTAGATTCTCCCCTTATGAATTGGTATATGGGAAAGCCACGTTACCGCAGAGAATTCGAGTTGCGAACATGGAGAATAACATTGGAAATCGAATCGACTTTGATGAAACACAACGTGAGAGAGGGATGTAGCTACATGAGTTAGATGAAATCCAGATAGAAACATGGCATGAACCTCATATTAAAATACAAGAATTTTAATGAGGGATAATGGGTCTTGATTTTTGATTCAAAATATCAACAGTTCAAAGGCAAGTTACAAACATAATGGTTAGGACCATACTAGGTCAAAACAATGTTTGGTAATGGCTCTGTGCGATTATTTCCAATTAATGGAGACAAAAGAACTCTTATTGTGCATTGACATAGAATGAGGATGTAGCAATGTCATTTGGATAAGGAAACCTTTAATAAAGAAATGTTGTTATGCAAGAAAATGGATTCGGTGGAGGCATTCGGCTCCTCCTGTTAGGAGTGATTGTTTTTTGAATTTTAATAAAGAAAGTGTTATCCAAATAACTCTCCCATTTATTTGGGTAACTTGTATACATATTTTGGCTATGAGTTATTCATTTACAAGGTTATGCATGCTCAATTTCACTTGGCACATTTCCTTGGTCGTAGTTTCCCTGCGCGCACCACCTTTCTTTTCCTCATGCAATCTTGCACGCTTTCCCTTCTTCCCTTCCTTTTTCCTTTTCCTCTTTATCTCCATCTTCCCCTCGTGCACATCTCCTACACATCCACCTTCTTCCTAGAAAATATCCATCCTATTCACGTGCCTTGCACTTGCTCCAATCATCCAAGTCCTTGGCCCTCTCACGCGCCATGCCCATTACTTTGTAATAGTTGCACCGTGACCATGTGTTATCCACTCACCTATTTGCCTCATTTCCCCATGCACGTCACACACGCTTTACTCCATGCCTTCCTCTATTTTCTTCTACGCACCCTTCCCTTATGTCCTCCTTTGTGCCCTTTTGTTTTAGGTCATCTTTTGACATGCTTGAGTGTGTTGCATGCAACTAGTCAAAGTGCACCAACAGGGCACTGAATCATGGCAATAAATCACTGAGTGAAACATGGCAGGAATGACAAAAAATTTCATAGTTGGCCATCCTTTTAGCTAATCCACGTGTGCCACATGTCTTGCATGTGCCAACAACTTTGAAAAACATATAACAAACATATCTTCTGCTATAAAACTTTGATCGGTGTGCACATGTCCTCGTCAGAGAGCTGTTGACATCAACTACAATGCTAGATATTCAAATTAAAATTCTTGGCGGATCGGTAAGTGAAAAATGGAAAAACATCTCTTTGAGCATTAATGAGAAGATCTAATTACTCCAACCACCTGATTTAATCTGATTTTCCCTCCTTCCTTCTTCAACATGCCAAACAGGCATGGGAATTACATTTATAGATTTCCGGGTAGATTTGCAGGCATTGAATGCTTTTTGTCGGTAGGTGCATTTCAAATTCATATTTTCCCTCCTTCTCTTCTTCTTCCATGCATTCATCTATAAATGTAAGAGCTGGGATCATTTTTTAAGTTGGACACTCTAGATCCTTATGCATTCTACTAAGGACTTCACATTTTCTCGTATTGATTTGTAGACCTCTGGATTTTGCTTATGCATGTGGATATCAACATCTTTCAATATTAGGAAATAAGTGTTCATAGTGTGAACATATGGTTCAAATAATTATATTATTTAATATTTAAATAAATCATAAGTGTGCACAAATAGTTGTCATGCACAACTCATAGATAGGGGTGTGGGAGTAAGACTAGGGAATAGAGGAGAGATTTGGGGATAAAAAGATAAGACTTGTCTCCATGATTATAGGAGCAAGCAATTGTATAAAATTCCCTTCCTATTCAATAGAAATTACTCAATTATTTTCTATATTTTATTTGTCTCTGGATTTTTCCTATTTTCATGTGCTAATCTCAAATTATTGTTGCTAAATTTTATCATCAAATCTGGAGTTTTGTTATCATCTGGTATCAGAGTAGGTTTCCTTCTGCAAGTGTAGAAGAAGAAGAAGATGGTTGAAGGAATCCTCGTAAGAAAATTTCCAGAAGACACATCACAGTAAAAACAACGGATTTTACTCATATGAAATCCGATTGATGTATTATTTTTTCCATGGAAAGATAAGAACAAGATGCACAATATTGTAGTTTACATCAACTTCAGATTAATCTTGTATCTATGTGTAAAAGTATGTGTAAGTTGAGTGAAAGGTTTTTTTTTTTTTTTTTTTAAATAAACGTTTGATAGATTAATTATATCTAAAAAACCCAAATTTGAAGTATTATGAAATTTATTGGGTTTGTTTAGTTAATATTTGGAAAACGCTTGATAAAATTTTTCAAAAACCTAGTTTCTAGTTTAAGAGAAACTGGAAATAAAAATAGGGATCTAAAAAAAAGTGGTGCATAATACAATTATGTAATTTTTTAAATCGAACACATTTTCACTTGTACACAACGTCCATAGTGAGGGGGTGCATTATCGGTTGAAACCGACACCCAATAGAATTGTAAAATGAGCCTCAAAGACAAATTCACCTGAGTTAGCAACATCACAATGGAGGCTGGAGGCAATGGAGGAAGGAGGCATTTTAGCGACCTCTCGTTAGGCACCATCGATGAGGCCACAATATTGCTTTGGTGGCCATATTTTTTCAGTTGTGTTTGGTGTGTTTAATTTCAACATGTGTGGTAGTAAATAAAGAATAGATGGATAATTCATGTTCATAGTTAGGAACATATTTTCCTATATTTTGTTCTCTTTTGTAAAATGTGGGTGGGGAAACATGTACGTTGTTATGGAGTGGTTGGTGGTCCACTAGAAAACCAATTTGAGAGTTTGTGAATCTCTTAGAAAATCACATACAAAGTGGTTAATGGTTCCACTAGAAAACTGTTAGAGTTGATGGTACTCTGAAAACCATCGGATTGTAGAACATGAGCAGGTACTAGACAGAACTCACCCATGTTCACACTAAGGGGGTGAATGTTAGGAAATAAGTGTTCATAGTGTGAACATATGGTTCGAATAATTGTATTATTTAATATTTAAATAAATCATAAGTGTGCACAAATAGTTGTCATGCATAACTCATAGATAGGGGTGTGGGAGTAAGACTAGGGAATAGAGGAGAGATTTGGGGATAAAAAGATAAGACTTGTCTCCATGATTATAGGAGCAAGCAATTGTATAAAATGCCCTTCCTATTCAATAGAAATTACTCAATTATTTTCTATATTCTATGGATTTTTCCTATTTTCATGTGCTAATCTCGGATTGTTGATAATTTTTATCATCAAATCTAGAGTTTTTATCGGGTCAAAGCATATAATCGTGTCCCACTTTTTTGTAGTTTTTGTACTTTCAGCAAACTATGTCTGACAACCAAAACATGACCAAACACATATAAAATGACCAAACATGCATTTTTAAGAGGCTATAAATACCAAGGTGCAGGGCATCCAGAATTTACCTGATTTTTTAAATTTTTATAGCTATTTATTATTATTTATTTACTAGTCATATTTTAAAATATTTATGGCCACAAAGTGGGACACACTTGTATGCTTTGACCCTATCATTCACCATTGTAACAACTCTATGTATTTTGGAAGTAATAGAAGCATTATTTTGTGACTATTATCTATCCTAACATGTTTACTTTCCTTCTTCTTGCCTTTTTTTCTTGTAGTGCGTGCTTGTTGTGGCATTTCACGTCCCTTGCTTATTTATTTGGTTGTGTTTCATGAGAATGATTTGGTAAATATATTTTAGTTGTGCTACTCATGCATAGCCTCCTTCAACGCATCTCCTTTCATTCTTGCTCAGAACAAATAGTGTTCATCCATCTCTTTCTAGTGTTATCTTATTTTAATGTAGTTTAATTTCATGTTATCCTTTTATCCCTAGTTCCTTGGAATTTTTAGCTTAGTTTCCATTTTAACACCAGGAGTAGCAGTAGAAGTAGAAATAGATAGAGGAACCGGCCTTCTCTGGAGATCCGTCTCAAGTGCGCAAGGTCCCACAACTTGTAGAAAATTCCATTGTGATAAAAAAATCAGTTCTCCCATATCTGAGATACAGGTGCAAGTTTGAAGACCAATAGTTTCTGGCACGCTCGGTGGGACCAAACATTGAAAGCTTAAATTTCATATTACTAAGTTCTAGTGTGTGGACTTAGTATTTCATCCTTTGGAGGCTCATTTCAACACATCTGACAACTCCCAATATTTTTAGATCTTTGTTTTAGTAGCCCTGAGCACCTTTCATGAGAAGAGTGCACACAAGAAGAAGTGCAGCAACTGAAGATTATTTTGAGTACCTCTAGCTATCCCCAAGGATATTTCATTCCATAAATCTTGCTCATGCTTCTCTACCTCCAACGCACCTTTGTCTTTGATTCAACTCCTCAAAACAAACAACCTACATGCCCTGCAATGGCACATTAGGAGCCTCCTCCATTTAGAAACTTTGATAACTTCACCGGAGGAATCCCATTGGTTTTGGCTATGCAAAATGATATGCCGAAAGGTGCACTCAAAATTATTCCATACTTTACTAGTGAAAATAAAGTCACCCTCGGGAGCACATCTAGGATGTAGTGAATGTTTGTTCACTCTATTTGATCACACATGATGATGTAGAAATCATGTTACTTGCAACCTCTCTCAAAGGAAAAGCACTTCAATGGTATAGAAGCTTGAGACTTGGATCTATTTGCACTTGGGATAAGTGGGAACAACTCTTTGCAACTATTTTTAGGATAAGTCAGATCATTTGTATTTGGTGGAGAAAATGACAATAACAAGGAGGACACCTAATGAGAAGATGAATGATTTCAACATCATATTTTAGAAGACTTAGGATAGAATCCCTCTGGTGATGGCCTATAACCCAACATGATTTTCTGTATTATCTAAAGATGTTGAACAATGACATCTCGGTCATGATTTAATCCATGGGAGGTAGGAATTTACTAACTATTTCTAATATTGTAGTAAGGGCATAAAATATTCTTATTTAGGAAGGAAAGATAGCTCCTATACCGCCTATGCTCTTGTTCCCATAAATTTCACAAGCACCCTAGCCCTCTGTTTCCCCTATTTATGTTCATGATCAAGGTGCGAAACCAATTTCTTTAACATCATACTCTCTAGCATGACATAAGGAAGATGAAGAGTTGAAGGCCCTGATTAGAAAATTATAAAAAAATTCATAGCATTAGAAAATTAAAATGCACAAGCCTATAGACCCAATTCTAATTAGGTGCACCACCAAAATATTCATCCTTGGAGGAATCAATATGAAAAAAAAAGGTATGCACCCAACCAATAGAATGATAGATGGCATGCTAATGCGCATATGCCCTTGTAAGTTGTTCCTCCCGCACCCTCTCTTCCGATTACCTAGTATATGTTAGGCACTCTTTCTATCTCGAACAATTTGGCACAAGAGTCGAGAATGGTTCTTGTTATCTCTTGAAAGTGCACCCTATAGAGAGATGACTGCAGTGTTCTAAGCTTGCAAAATTTATCTCTCTCTTTCGTAGATACAATGGAAACACCTCAGGTTTGTGGGTATACCTATTTTGAGGTGAGTCTCTAGTATCAAGGTCGGTTCCTTATTGATGTATCCTAAACTAATTTTCTGGGGTTTGAGGGTAAAAGAAGACTGTAAAAATATTTAAAACGAGGTGATACACCAAACTTGTATGAGGTCTTTGACTGAGTACATGCACAATTGATATGAGAATGAATTCTTGATGCACAAGCCAACAATTTTCTGTAGAATATTAAAGGAAAACACTTTGATGTATTGAGGGAAAGTATCACAACAATACTACTAAGTTAAACATACACATTAATATCATGTAGAAATTATTGAATTTACAATAGGGTAAGATGATTAATCAGGGAATTCAACATTCACAAGATTAATGGAACATACACAAGATTGAAAATAATTGGAAAGGTAGAAAATACTTCTCATTCAGAGGGAAAAATTGGAAAAATCTTCTTCAACACTCCTATATCTAAAATTCCTCCTTTTTGCTTTGCAAGGCACACAATAATATATAGCAAAAATTATTTCCCACCCTCCTAAAAATAGGCTAAAATTGTACTCGCCCATGCATCCTATTTTTATCCTTTAGAATAAAATAAACATGCTAATACATTGAGGCATTAATAGCCTTTGGTTACAACTCAGTCAACTGCAATTGACTATTCTATTTTTAAGAAAAAGCATGGGTGAATAATTTGCTAATAATAAATCTTGCTTGATGAGAAAGTCTCCTTCTTTGTGCATGCAAATTTTGTCTTCTTGTGGCTGATGTGACATCTGCAACTTGCCCTTTGGATGCAAAATTAATTCCTTGTGCAAGTGAAAATAATACCTTTGATCTCCAATACTTAGCAAGAAAAACTCCAATCCACTATGGGGACCACTATGAGCACATGTGCAACCATAATCAACTCTTATTTGTGAAAAATAAGGTAACAAGTCTTCAAAAGGTTGTTTTCATTTTGATGTTGACCTCTACTCTATCTCCTTGTGATCACATGAATAACTACATTCTAAGTCATTTTCAAACCATCCCATTAGTGGGGACCACCTTTGATGTGCATACTTGTCTTCCTCATGAATTTTGACCACTCTTGTGGACTTAACACATTATTATGTTTTAAAATAAAACAAGGGGTCAATTTGTGAAAAGTTATCACACTATACTCAGCCACCTTTGATTATTCGACACCATGATCATGGGATTCATTAGGTTTGATTGGAATATTTGACCACCTTTGCATAACATTGGCCATACTATAATAGTCTGCCACCTTTTTATTATCATTTCCTTGTAATTTACTTGTCGAATTTTTGTATTTTGAATGGACTAAGGTTTAGACTTTACCTTTTGGGTGATCATTGTTGATCGGCATTTTCATCATGGTGTTTGGAATATAGTTTGGGATCCCTTTTTGATATGTCAAATGTGAATAATTTAGAAGGGCATGGGGCCAACACCCCCATGACGATGACTCACCCCTTCACCCTCTATGCTGGCACTTTGCTTTTAATACATTGGCCACTGTGATTTGGCCATGACCGTTGATTTCTCAAGAATTCTCCCTCACCGTTGATCTTACGTGGGAGCATGTGATGGCATGTGATCTGTTTAAAGTGCATTAACACTTGTCTTAAGGCTTGGGCCCTCTCATCCATTGATATTTATTTCTTTTGAGTCACTGTCATTGATTACTAACTCGGGTGAGTTAGATTACTCGTGGGTTGTATCGAACTCCGTCCTAATTCTTGGTACTATTGGATCTTAGGATGTTGATCTCACACCCTCGGTTAGGGTTTTAACCTTGCAGTTAAAGTGGTCGGTGACATTGTAACCATGGTGGTTTGCTTTGAATATTGTATCGATCCTTGATCATTGATTTTGGTACTTGGTTGAACGTTGATCGTCGATGCTAACTTAGGAGTGATTTTGGTTGAGCCATGGTTAAGTTGGGTGAGTTAAATAAACTCAAACCCCATTTATTTTTTTCACCTTGCATTTTGGTTTGTGGGCGAAGCCTTGGAAAAGTTTTTACCCAATGCCATTGTTGAAGATTTTGAAGCTCGATTCTTCTACAAGAATGGTTCCCTATCATTCTTTGCTTCTGTTGAGCTCTCTGTAGGGTCTTATGGCCACCATTTTCTATTTATTTGAGCTCTGTGTTGGTTTTGTGAGGTATTTGTAGCAAAAGAATGGCCACCACCTCTATGGGTTTGAGCTCGAATCTATGGGTTTGTCTAATTTCTTTGCTCTCAAACTTTCAAGGTGAAACATTGTGGTCATGGCTGCGTATTTGTTTATTTCTTTGAGCTCTAGAGAACTCTGTAAATTCAGATTTGCGAATCCTTGTGCATGTATCTTTTGTCTCTGATCTATTAGAGCTTTCTGAGAAATCTTTTTAGGAGATTTTTCCATTGTTGAAGTTTTGAGCTGGAACTGTGTTATTTTTGGCCACGAAAATTTCGGGGGCTCGAACACTTGCATCTCTTGTCATTTTGAGTTTGCTATTTTTCCTCTGTGGAGGAGTTCATGAGCTTGAATTCTTTGAGTTTCTTCGTGGCTGTAGAATGGTCTCCTTTTCTTGATTATTCCTGAGCTTCTTTTTGCAAGGCTTCGATCTATTTTTGAGTTTTATGAGTGAATCATAGTTTGATGTTGGCCACCATGAGTGGTTACAGGTGAGCTAATTTTTCTCTTGCACACGTACACTTCCATTTTCATTTTCTTCCTTGGATATGTTACTGAAACTTTTGAAAATATTTGTGGGTTATGTGATTTCTTGCATGGCTTCGATCTCCGAGCTCTCAAATGTAACTAGGTCATCATTTTTTCCACTCTTCCTTTCGAGGGTTTGATAGCTCCAATTTAATCAGTGAGTTATTGCTCATTTCTCTAATTCCTTGATAAATTACCCATATTTGGGTATATGGATTTCTGCTCTCTTTGTTATTTATATGAAACCACCCTGAGCTTTCTGTGAGTTGATTCCTTTTGAAGCTTCCCCTAATCATTCTTTATTGTCATGATTTTGTTAATCATGGTTCAAGGATGACATTACTTCCACTTACCGTAGCATTTTCACTATTTTCATCTTTGTTTTAACATATTTGTGCACTTCTTAGTGGATTTTTTTTCATATCTGTAAGTTGAGATACATACTTGGATCAATGATTTTTATATGAAGAAGGATACTTGGATCTTGAGCTACTATTTTCAACTCTTTTATTCTGCAAGTAATGAATCCTCCTCATGACAGAAATATAAAATCATATTATCAAACTTATACTTGTAAAATCTGGAAAATTACATTATCTTTAAGTCTGCATTTGATACCTTGTTAGCTCTTATTGCTTCTGAAATCTCTCCATATTTGTGCTCTGTTTCACCTTTTAAGCTTCTCTGGTTAATTTATCTTGGCTCTTTGTTGTTTTGGATGAGTGCATCAGAGTCATTTGAAAACTTCTACCTTCTAAACATGTTCATTTACTTTCTTTTAAGTTGGCAAATGTACCCTTCATCTATTGAATCATGGCTTGTTGTTGGAAGATGAAATCTGATAACTGTTATCTTGATCATGCCATGCATTTTCTACTTTCTGCATTACTACTTGATTTACATACAAATTTTAAAGCATGTATTAGTTTACAAAAACATAATAGAAACATGTAAAATTTCCATTTTACATGGTGAAGCCCTATCAAATTTTTCTCAGATTTCTTTCTCATTCTGTTTCATTTGTAATCTTATCTTTCTAGTTAACTTCAGCCTTTATATTCTGATTCTTCTACTTCACCTTGATTTGAAAATCTAAAACATGTACTATTATCTTTAAGTGGAAGTAAACATGCAAGTCTCTCCTTTGATCGAACTTTAATTCCTTCTATTTCTAGAATAGCTACTGAACTTTGAGTTGCATTATTCCTTCATACCAGTATGTACTTGTAATAATTTGCTTTATGTACCATAGGATATAAGTCATTGAACTCTACAATCTTTATCTAATAGTGAGGAATGTAAGACATGATTTTATTTTCTTCATCACTGCAACCTGTACCTGCACACTTAAGAAAATAGTTAGAAAATATTTAGGATTTTTGGCCTCTCTTATGTTCCATAGTTTTTCTTTTCTTCTCTCTCCTTATTTCTGAGTGAATAAATCATGTATGTTATTACAGAAAAGTAATTTTATCAGTTGTGCCTTTTATTCTCATGTAATTTATACCTCATGTTGTTTAAGAGATTCATCTGCATGAATTTGGATAGTATAGGAATATGGATTAACCTTGAGCTCAACTCTGACAATTTTTTCTTTTCTATTTTCAGGTACAGTGCCCTTAAGTAGCAAAATGAAGATGGAACAAAGCTAGAGATGGAGATGCATCAACTAAAACAAAAGAAACCCCCAAGGAAATGATGGGTTCATTCATACTCTTCTACTTTCTTTTTCATGCATATGTACCTCTTACTTCAATAGTTGTAATTTACTCTTCAATTACATCTCACGGCTTGTGTGGGAACATTTGAAATTCCTTATGAATAAAACATTGAATTGTGAAACTTGAGTTGTGTATTTATTTTTACATTTCAACTTTCTATATGGATTGTATGATGAATTAAACAACTCAATAATATAATTGAATGTCTTAATCATGAAGGAAAGAACCTTAAAGAATACCTATAACATTTAGTAATGAAATTTGATTACTGTAATATACAATTATGATTGTTGTTCCAAAACTTAACACTTCATCTATTATGCAATTCAATGTCTTCATCAAGATAACACATCTGTCCTTCGGGGCTTTGTGTTCTTTTGCTGAAGATAGTCATGAAATTGTAGACTATGTGATCTATTACATTTTGTAACAGCACACATAGCTGCATATTTCATGTAATCATTAATTAATTCAACGAAATAATATTGTATTGAAATAATATCCCTAGCTTAGGTTCACTTCATCAATGCTATCCATCGTAACAAAGTTTCAAGTTGCCCATTTTTGCACAAGCCTATAAAAATTGTCAACAATGCTTTCCTTACAACATGCCTCATAGTCAATATCATTGTGCAAATGTTGTGCATGTCCAAGCCTACATGATCCATAATGCTTTAGCATGTGAACCTTCAACAAGTGCCCTGAAGTAGAAAATCAAGGAAGACCAAATGCCTTTTCAGAGGAAACTTTGATGTTCTTTGCACCGACGACCTCGTATAATCAGTCAAAGTAGATGATACAAACACACCGCACACCAAAGCTGCGGACAACACAAGATACATGAAGAGAATTCTAGAGTCTTACGCGCTTGAGTCACATTCCTATAAATTCAAGTAGACCCTCAAAATCAAAAGGAAGTAGCCAAGGCATCCAAGAGCAAGAATGCTCAAATACCTATAATGAGGCTCCACGTGAAGTTCTTGAAGCTGCGAGCACCCCTCCTTTAGTAGGTCAAGCCCTCGCTCTAGCTAAATTCCAGGATTTCATGCCTAAAAAACCAAAAAGAGAAGTTTTTCCTCAAATGCACAAGTTAGCGCTTTTTTCGATTTCAAAGCATTGTGTACCAAATGAAGACAACAAAAATAAACTTCACAATGTGGGATGCCATGACCATTCCATCCCAGTAGCGCAATCTATTGCATAAAGCTATGGCGACGTAAGCTGTCATGCGTTGATCCGACTATGAAGCCATGCACTTCTATAAAAATATTATAAGAAGAGGAGAAGTAAGTAAGTAAGGTTATTAAAACCCACCCTTCTATATGTCCTTGATCATAGGAAAACAACTTGTCCATAATTGTATGATTGACTCAGTGCTAGTAATTCTATTATGCCTAAGAGGATTTTTGATATATTAGGTCTTAACTATATCCCCTTATCTAAAGGATTCCTACAACCTGATGGTTCTATAATAAATACCTTAGGAATCATCCAGGATCTTGAGTTAACTCTTCATGCGTGTCCAATCCTAACAATAACTCGGGATGTGTCAATCATTGACCTACCTTCGTTGTTTTCCTTATGTATGGTAAGAGACTTTACTACTAAAGTGGGTGGTTACTTGTCTTCTAACTGGTCTCATATGTTACTAAAGAAAAGGTATGGTACATGGTTTACCATACAAGCTAAGCCAATATTTTCCTATCATGTAGATTCATATGTCCCATCCCCTCTCCAATCTAATTGTTTAATCCAAGAACAAGCTTAAGCTCTGAAGAACATCATCTTCTACATGTTATTCCTGATCTAGTACTCGATGAATAGGTGGAGAGGAACCATAAATTTGACCCAAATCTTGAGGGTTTGGAAGCTTATGAAACTGGGCTTGGTACTTACTATATTCTTGAAGAAGAATTTATGCTTCGCACGCACTTTAAAAGACCAAGTTGAATTTGGTTTATGGAAGCTATATTTTGATGGTTTGAGAAAAAGAAATGACATAGGAGAAGGAGTTGTTCTCATTTCCCCTAAGGATGAGAAATTATTCTTCATGCACAAGCTGTAGTTCACATGTTCTAACAATGTGGTAAAATATGAGGTGTTGGTACATGGTGCTGATTCGAGAAGAAGAAGATAAAGGTGTTGCAAATATTCGAGGATACAGATTTGGTTATCCATCGTGTTACAAAAAAATGCTAGACAAAGAATAAGATTATTAAAGATTATAAACATAGAGTTTGGGACCTCCTTGAGAGTTTTAATGCTCTAAATCTATAGGTGGTGTCATGCAAAATGAACAAGGAAGTTGACCAAATGGTCACGGTTCATAGTTCTCTCCTGTTGAGGACATTGTCAAAGGAAACATTCAGAACATTAAGATGGTGGTTAGACCATCCATTCTAGACAACAATACCAGATGGAAATTGTTTGAAAGTGATGCGTAGATCATTGAGTTCATCCGAGAATGAAACCGAGTTCTCATCAAGCATGCAAGCCGACTTACATGAAAAATATGGTGATCAAGTGATACAATCGAAGACAAACAAGTTTCCTAAAGGGCTGGTCACCTTAGAGAAAACGTTTAGTCCGATGATGAGTTTAAGGGTGAATATAAGTACATGTGTGTCACGCAAGAAGATTGCTCCCTAGTCACTATTACACGGGGGAAAGAGTTACTGCTCAATAAATCTTGCACGCATGAAGAAAAGTAGGCCTTTGTCTCTCTTTGTCATAAATACACCTGATATATTTTCATGGGAGTATGATGACCTCAAAGGTTTTGATCCAATTTTTGCTCAACACTCCATTGACCTTGATCATGGTATCAATCTCGTTAGATAAAAGCAATGGCCAATCAATCCAAAAATAGAAACCCTCATCGAAAGGAGTTATCTAGGCTCATTGAGGTGAACATTATTTTTCCCATAAAGTACTCTACCCGGGTCACAAATCTAGTTCTAGTGCGTAAGAAAAATGTTCAAATCATACTTTGTGTTGATTTTAGATATTTAAACAAGGAATATCTAAAGGATCATTATCCTTTTCCTTCAATGAAGTAGATTTTATAGACTCTAGCCGGTGCATAAAATTTCTCAATGCTAGATGGGTACTCATGTTTCAATCAAATCATGGTCAAGGAAGAGGATCAATTCAAAATGATGTTTACAACCAAGTGGGGGACATATGCATATCAGAAAATGCCCTTTGGTCTATCAAACACAAGCGCAACATTTTAGCGTGCCATGGATATTGCCTTCAAAGGTTACATCAATGAGTTCATCTTGGTTTACCTTGATGACATAACAATCTTCTCAAAGCAAAGCGTGGATCATATGGCACACCTAGAGAAAGTATTTGAGAGATGCAGAAAGTTTGGGGTGTCTCTTAACCCCAAGAAGTGCAATTTTTTGGTGGTGCATGGCAAGCTCTTGGGCCATGTGGTTTCAAAGGATGGCATCACAATTGATCCTGAGCGCATTTCATCCATCCTAGCTCTTTCATTTCTAGCACACAAGAAGGCCCTGTAGCCCTTCCTTGGTAAGATAAATTTTGTTAGGAATTTTATCCCTAAATTTTAAGGACTAATTGGGCCCATCACCCCGATGCTTAAGAAGGAAATAGATTTTGGATGGACAAGTAAAATGAAGAGAAATATTCA
Organism: Taxus wallichiana var. yunnanensis; assembly: GCA_018340775.1. Lineage (NCBI taxonomy): Eukaryota > Viridiplantae > Streptophyta > Pinopsida > Cupressales > Taxaceae > Taxus > Taxus wallichiana. The sequence continues at coordinate 57,369,073 of CM031236.1, read as the reverse complement.
AAAAATCAAACAATAGATTACTTGCATGCCAACAATCATAAACTGGATTATTCCAAGGATTTCATCCTTTATGCTTATGGCATTGATATGAGTGTTGTTGTTGTCCTAACATAAGAAAATGAACAAGGGTTAGAACAACCAGTGGATTTCTTCAACTAGATGCTGAAGGATTATGAATTAAAATACAGTCACACAAAGAAGAAGGTCTTCACCATCATGTGTGTGCTTGATAAATTTAAAAGTATGCTCACCACAAATCATATTAAGGTGTTAGTATCCCACTCTTCTGTCAGATACTTCATCATGGGAGAAAAAATTAGTGAAAAGAGAGCACAATGGGTGACCAAAATAATGGAATATGATGTGACTATCAAAGCCACAAAGTTGGTAAGAGGTAGTGCGCTTTATAAGCAGATCGCTGAAGATGCATAGAATGAGTTTGATATTTCATTCTTTCTAGATGTAGATCTCTCGTGTGTAGAACACAAATATAATCTAGATCTTGACACGCACGACTAGATGAAGGACATGATCACATTCCTTTATGAGGGTGCATACCTTCCTAGTTTAAACAAAGAAAATAGAAGACATTTGAGGTTATAATCTATCCCTTATTTTTTTATTGATGTAACTCTTCAAGAAGAATCTTGATGGTGTTCTGTTAAGATGTATCAATGGAATGCGGGGGTAAAAATGTTTTAGGATAATTTCACAATAGATTCTCTAGTGGACACTTCTCTACCAAAACTACAACAATGAAGATCATAATGGTGGGTATATTTTGGCCTACCCTATTTACAAATGCACACAAGTGGGTCAAAAATGCAAAGAATGTGCTTTCTTTGCGGGAAAGAAACTATTAGCAACGCTTCCCCTCTGACCTATCCAAATAGATAAGCCTTTTGTGCAATGGGGTCTTGACTTCATAGACATGATCAATCCACCTTCAAGCACTGGACACAAATGGATGTTGACAAATATAAAATATTGGCGTAGCAATCGATTAACATGATGAGATCCCTCTCCACAATAAGTTTGAGCTTTTGGTGTGATGGCAAGTTGTGTAGCTCGATACTGTAGTTAAGCGTGCCGCCTCCGAGTAATTCTGGGATGGGTGACCTCTGGGAAATTCCTAGTGTCACTTCCTCTTAATATGCCGTTGGAAAGAAGATTTCACTTCCTCTTAATATTCCCAGTGTCACTTCACCAGATGGAGAAGATTTCACACTCAAGGAGTCAATTGAGTCAATCATCCTTGACTTTCTCGAAGGTATAATCACAAGGTTTGGTATTCCTCAAACCATTATCTCTGATAATGAAAAATCATTCCTTGGAACTAAAATCACTGATTGGGATCTAAATTTGGGAATTTATCTTAAAAACTCTTCCAACTATTACCCCCAAGGCAATGGTCTAATAGAGTCAACAAACAATAACTTGATCAGGATCATGAAGCACACAATGAATATCAGCCAAAGATAGTGGCATACAAAGGTCTCACACGTGCTCTAGGAAGATAGAATCACAGCCAAAAAGGCAATAGGAAATTCACCTTAAAAGCTTGTCTATGGAAAGGAGGCTACCCTTCCTTTGATGCTTGATTTGAACTCATTGGTGCTTGCCCAGTAGATAGAATTCGAAGGTGCAGACCAGAGAGAAATTAGAATGACAAAGCTAGTTAATATTGAAGAGTTAAGAAACTTTTCCATGATCAAGTTAGAACAACATAAACAAGCAACAAAGAATTGGTTTGACAGAAAGGCTAGGCCTCAATATTTCAAATTTGGGGACTTTTCTTTTGAAATGGGATCTTGTGAGCTAAAATAGGGTGCCATTCAAATTTGTATGCATTTTGGAGTGGCCCATATATCACCATTTCATGTAAGGAGGCTAACTCTTTCGAGTTAACTCATCTTGATGGAGGCTCACTGCAAATCCCATTAAATGTGATCCATCTCAAACCCTTCCATTAAGTTTGTTGTGTCATTTTTTATATATTAGAGTACTTTTAATTCCTCTAAGTGTGTTGCATTCACATTGTTTGTTTACACATAGTTCTTTCCTCACGCGCACTTTCTTTTCCTCATGCACTCTCACATGATTTTCCTTCTTCCCTTCCTTTTTCATTTTCCTCTTTGTCTCCATATTCCCCTACACACATCTCTTGCGCATCCACCTTCTTTCTAGCAGATATCTATCACATGTGTGTGCCTCACACTTGCTCTAATTATCCAAGTCCCTAGCTCTCTCGCGCACTATGTCCATTACTTTGTAATAGTTGCGCCTTGACCATGTGTTCTCCACTCACATGTTTTCTTCATTTCCCGTGCACATCACGTGCACTTTCCTTCATGCCTTCCTTTATTTTCTTCCATGCACCCTTCCCTCATGCCCTCCTTTGTTCCCTTCAGGCTAGGTAATCTTTAGACATTCTTGAGTGTGTCACACGAAACCAGTTAAAGCATGCTAATGGGGAACCAAATCCTTACAACAAATCAATGAGTGACACATGGAAGAAATGAAAATATTCACACAGTTGGCCATCCTTTCAACTAATCCATGTGCACCAAATGTCTTGCATGCACTGAAGGATTTGAAAAACTTATATGAGACGTATCTTATGCTACGAGAACTACAATGCTAGATATTCAAATTCAAATTCTTGGTGGATCTAGTAGGTAAAAATGGAAAAATGTCTCTCTGAACATTAATGAGCAGATATGATTGCTCCAACCACCTGATTTAATCTAATTCACCCTCCTTCATTATTCAACTATCCAAATAGGCATGGGGAAGTGTATTTCACATATTTTCCAAGTGGATTTGTAGGCATTCAATGCTTCTTGTTGGTGTTTGCATTTCAAATTAAGATTTTCCCTACTTTGATTCTTCTTCCATGCATTCATCTATAAATGTAAGAGTTGGGATCATTTGTTATGTTGGACACTTTGGATCCTTACGCATTCTACTAAGGACTTCATATTTTCTATATTTTGAGTTACAGACCTCTAGATTTGGCTCGTGCATGTGGATATCGGCCTCTTTTGCCATTGTAACAACTATGTGCATTTATGGAAGTAATAAAAGCATTGTTTTGTGACTATTATATGTCCTAACATGTTTACATTCCTTCATCTTACCTTTTATCTTACAGTGCATGCTTATTATGCCATTTCATGTCCCTTGTAGTTCCTTATTTGGTTATGTTTCATGAGAATGATTTAGTAAATACGTTTTAGCTATGCTACTCGTGCCTAGCCTCCTTTCACACATATCCTTTCATTCTCACTTAGAATAGATAGTTTTCATCCTTCTCTTTCGGGTGGTATCACCTTTTAATGTATTTTACTTTCATATTATCCTTCTATCCCTAGTTTGTTGGAATTTTTAGCTTTGTTTCCCTTTCAATAATAGGAGTATTAGTAGTAGTAGAAATAGACAGAGGAACCATCCTTCTCTGGAGATCCATCTCAAGCTTTCAAGGTCCCACAATTTGGATATACTTCTATTTTGATCTCAAATAACTCAAGTCTCCTAGATCAGAGACACGGGTGCAAGTTTGAAGACCAGCGGGAAGATGATCATGATTTCAATCTTCTTCCCTTAGTTAGATGTTTTTCTTTCAATAAGGTAGAAATATTCATTGATTGAATGAAGACTAATAAAATTTTATCTAAGAGTGTAGGATGTGGAAATATATGGATATCGGGAAGTTTGAGTGGCAAGGGTAAGTGCATTTTAAATCACTACACAATGTTTAATGCATTTATAGGGAATATCATTCCAAATCTTAAGATACAAAGTGGGGTGTAATGAGTCATAATTATTGAGGAAACCACATGTGTTGAGTTTTTAAGAAGAGGACACACTACTTTATAGGAAGGAAAGGTGGCATTGCTATTAAAAATCATGGGATATGTGTCGTACCATGCATTAAAACTTTCCATGCATACATGGTCCCATCAAATTTTCATGCAACGAAAAGTTTCACCTACTACAGACAACTAAAATATTGTGGTGTATTTCAAATTGTGACTCACTCATCACCTCCTGCCATTTCTTTGAGGATTCAAACACACCATTACCAATTCTTTCCATTACTCTGTTCATTTGAACACAACCTTGTTTTTGTATTTTCCATTGTCTAGATTCATCTACACCATGAGGAAAAAGAAAATTTTTGAACCGAGACTCTCTGGACCTTTGCTCTGGAATGCGGAAATTTCCCAAGTATTTTATGATGTCGGTTGGCTAGAATTCATTAGGAAATTTGAAGGCTTTGATGAAAATTTAGTGGATGAGTTCTTGGTAAATTTTGAAGCCACCTGCTCACGCATTGGGGGAAAGTGAGTAGAAATCAATAGTTGGGTTGTTTATGAACTGTTTTGTTTACCGGATTTTGGTCTCAAGGTTATGAAAAATGCTCCTCTTAAGGACCTGATTCCCCTATTTCATGAGGATGGAGAATATTTTCCAAAGGTAATCCTCACCTCCAATGGTGTTCAGAAGGGGATTAAGAGGGAAAGTATTCTTGGAATTTGGAAAGAAGTAGCTAAATGGGTCAACAAATACTTCATTTGTGATGTAAAGCTATTTGTGCATTGGCAGGGATTCTCTAAAAATTCTAATTCATTTAAAAAAAAACTTCATAAACACTACACTCATGGTAAATTTACGTGAATATTTACACGATACAATCATCAAATTCGAGACAAAATTATAAGAATGGGGCTAGTAAGGCAGTGCTAAAACATCCAGATCTTATTAAATTTCTCTACTCGAATCAAGTTTTCTACATACCAAAGTGAAGGATAACATAGATAAGTGTAGGGGAGGTTTCAAACCAAGGAAACTCAAAAAGGGTCCATCTTCCATTATTTGACCCAAGCTTGAGTCAACCTCTCACCCTTCATAGGAGAATGTGGAGGAACCTGGTAGTTAGGGGAGCCCATCTTCTACACCTCACAATTCTAAGGGTAAGAGCACCTTTCCACTTTGTTCTTCTATTTCGTTAAGGCAAGGTAGTCCTTTACCTTCCAAAGGCCTAGAAGTTCTCGTCTGAAAGTTTTTGATGATGATTCTACTCCCATTCAGGAAGAGAAGGAAAGGGCTGGTACCTCGACTATCCCTATTGACCAATCTTAGGATGTTGCATTCACCATAGCTATCCATGCCAAACATAGCTCGATATTCCCGCATCTTCGAGAAATCAACCCAAAGTAGCTCCAAAAATTCCCTCTATACGAAACACGGACCATAACACAAAACCGGTTGTGATGGAGATTGGCGTCCATAGGTTACGTGAAGATGATGTACCAAAGTGTTATTTGGAATAAATTTCCTCCCTCAAATAAAAATTGAAAGGTATGAAAGAAACCAACTTATATCGTAAACTTTATTTACACAGATAATTGTATAAAAAGTGAGGGAAATTACTATTTCGAAGGTAGAAGTTAGCAGTATCAAGAGACAAATAGATATAGGTCTTAAAGTATGGGATGATTTAAATAAGTTATCACTTCAAAATAAAGCATTAAAAAAGGAAAATGAAAAGCTAAAAGAGGAGATTGAGACCAATGCCAATAAGAATAAGAATTTAGAATCTATTTTATACTTTTTTTTTCATTGGCTTGTAAGCTTCTGGCCTGTAGGAAGCCTTATTCTAACTATATAATGTTTTTCCAAGATTAATTATATTCTTGGCATTTGAGTAGCTGTGTAGTCAATAACGTCGTGAAGCTCCTCGATGTCAAAACATTTTTTCAATTTATAAAAATAGTACCCTTGTGATACACAATCGGTTGTGTGAATTTTATCTCCACAACATGTTGGTCACCAATGTGTTTAATTTCTTTATCAATCTATTTGTGAGAGATTTTCAGTTGAAGGCCTTTCGAGTCCTTGCTTAGGAACCAAATTATTTGGGTTGAAGAAACATATAGTTTTACTCAAAAACTCACACCATAGGTTTCCAAATTAGACCTACCCATCGAATGATGTAGCCATGAAGAAAAATTTCCAATATATTTATTATCATGCTAGTGTTGGGGAAAATACTTCGAAGATTTTACTGAAATGTGTCCAGTATTTTGAGGCCTATAGTTAACAAATTTTTGGTGAAGTGAGGTAGGATTGTGATAGAACATGGGATACCTTAAGCCTTCCATTAAAAAGGAGGGGAGTTATCTTTCCTCAAAATATCGGTTGGTGTATACAAAGGGGTGATGTATTGGTCACAATAATTGGATAGTTGTTTGAGAAAAATGACAAGGGACTCTTGTAATTAATGGGTAGTAACATAGGTAAGGCCACCTATTCTCTTAAATATGATTACTACTTGATAGAGTAATTCTTCCCGATCACATGATAGTTTCAAAGCTTAGGTGAAATCTATTTCAAACACTTAAGGATATAATGTAATAAGAAAATGTTGGTTGTGGAGCCGATAGCGACGGGTAAGTGCAGGCGCTTTGCCCCCTTTGTGGGGTCCAGAATCAGGTTGGCTGCTGGCTCAGGGGGCTCGAGGGTAGTGCCCACCATAAGCCACATTTAATATGTATTTATTATATGTTTCCCCAAAATGATAAAAAAACTCTAATATCAAAAAGAAGGGTCGTGATGTAAGAGGCTCATTGTAGCAGTTGATGCACTGTAAGAGAGTTTTGCTAGGATTGAATAAAAGGATTGGCTGTTTCTGGTGGACGTAGCCCATTTTGGGTGAACCACGTTAAATTTGTGTCTTTATTTTATTGCATTTTATTTCTAATTTACGTTTCCCACATTATTCATTACTTGCTTGTTTACCTGTACAACTGGTATAATCCTAACAACTGGTATCAGAGCACGTTTGAGATTTATTTGTTGGTAGTATACTCATAGAGGGATTTCTGTTTGAGTGGGAGAAGTAGCAATGGCAAGAGGAGAGTAAGTTTAGAGTTGAGAAGTTTGACGGCCGAAATTACCAGCTATGGAAAATGTAGGTGGAAGATTACTGTATCAAAAGGATCTATATCTACCATTGGGAGGTGTAGGAGTGAAGCCCCCATTCATGTCTGATGATGAATGGAATGTTTTGGATAGAAGGCTCTCGGTGTGATTCGATTGAGTCTGGCATCGTCCGTAGCTTCAAATATCTCACAGGCGAAGAGTACGGTAGAGTTGATGAAAACTCTAGCTAATTTATATGAAACACCTAGTGCATCCAATAAAGTTTATTTGATGAAAATATTGTTTAATCTACAAATGCAAGAAGGTGGATCTATATCTAACCATCTTAATGATTTCCACACTATTGTAAATCAGTTAGATTCAATTAATATCCCATTTGATGAGGAGGTTAGAGCATTATTATTCCTATGTTCTTTGCCAGAAAGTTGGGACAACTTAGTAATGATAGTTAGTAATACATCATCTACTTCTCTTAAATTTGAAGATGTAGTAAGTGTCATCTTAAATGAGGAAATGCACAGGAAAAGTACAGGGGAAAATTCTTCTTCTAGAAATGCATTGAATATGGAGAGTAGAGGGAGGAGCAAGGAGAAATCAAAGAGTAAGGCTCGTGGGAGATCTAAATCGAATATGGCCAGATCCAAATCTAGGAGTAGAGGCATTACTTGTTGGAACTATGGAAAGAGAGGACATGATAAAAATGATTTTTGGTTCAAAGGAAACAAAGAAAACCAGCTGAAGGTATTAAAGAGGAAAATCCGACAGGTAATATTGTTCAGGATGCTCTTATACTTTCTCTTGATACTAGAGTAGAATCTTGGGTAATAGATTCAGGTGCCTCTTTCCATGCAACCCTTGATAAGGGCTATTTTAAAGAGTATGTCCAGGGAAATTTTGGATAGGTTTATTTAGGTGATGATGAGCCGTGCAACATTGTCGGGAAGGGCAATGTACACCTAAAATTACAAAACGGAACTACATGGATATTGAGAGATGTGAGGCATGTACCTAGTCTTAGGAGAAATCTCATCTCTACAGGATAGTTGGGTGGTGAAGGTTGCATAGTTACATTCACTTCAGATGCTTGGAAGGTTTCCAAGGGTGCCCTAGTAGTGGCACGGGGTAAGAAAGTAGGCACTCTTTATTTATCTACTTGTATATCTAATTCTTCTACCATATTGTCTACTTCAGATGAGGATGCCAACATGTGGCACAATAGATTAGGACATATGAGTGAGAAGGGCATGAAAATTCTACAGGAAAAAGGTAAGCTTTCAAGTTTGAAGAAATTAGACTTAGAGTTTTGTGAGCATTGCATTTTTGGGAAACAAAAAAGAGTTAGATTTCTCAAGGTAGGGAATACCAAGAAAGAGAAAAAGTTGGAGCTAGTTCATACAGATGTGTGGGGACCGGCCCATGTTACATATCATGGTAGTTCTTTGTACTATGTCACATTCATATATGATGCCACAAGGAAGGTATGGGTATATTACATTAAGCGTAAGTCTGATGTCTTTGATACATTTAAGAAATGGAAAGCACTTGTTGAGAATGAATGTGGTTTTAAATTGAAATGTTTGAGATCTGATAATGGTGGTGAGTATTGTAGTAAGAAATTTGATTATTATTATTCCTTGAATGGGATTCATAGAGAGAAAACAATTCCTAGGACTCCGCAACAAAATGGTGTTAGTGAGAGGATGAATAGAACAATAATGGAGTGTGCACAGTCAATGAGATTGCATGTGGGGCTGCCTCTTCAGTTTTGGGCAAAGGCCGTAGATATTGTTGTGTACTTAATCAACCATGGGCCTTTGAGTGCATTAGATGGAGGAATTCTTGAAGAATACTAGACTGGGAAAGAGGTAGACATTTCATTTTTAAGAGTATTTGGTTTAGAGGCATTTGTGCATGTTAATAAAGAAAATAGGAAGAAATTGGATTCAAAATCCAAATGTTGCACATTCATAGGCTATGGATCCAATGGTGATTATGGCTTTTAGTTTTGGTATCTAGATGAATCTAAGATAATTAGGAGTCGTGATGTTGTTTGACATGAAAATAGAATGTAAAGGGATCAAGTACAGGATGAAAAATGCCCCAAGGAAGATTTGGTTGAGAATATAACTCCTAAAAATGAAATCTCGGATGGAAAATATCCACCTACAGTGCGAGGGTGACAGAGTTTTATAGGCCAAGCACGAAAACCAACATCAGCATTGGCACCTCTGTCAGAAATTCAAGAAAATGAGCAGCAAAAAAATAATGATCCTGAGTCACCCCCATCTTTGGTAAGAAGGTCACAACGTATTAGTAGACCTCCAGAAAGATTTTCCCCTGCTTTGTATTATTTGTTACTAACAGATAGTGGTGAGAGAGAGATTTGATGAGGCAATGCAGGTGGAGTCCACTAAGGAGTGGGAGCATGGCATGAAGGAGGAAATGGACTCCCTGGAGAAGAACCAAACATGGGATTTAGTCAAATTGCTGGTTGGGAAGAGAGTACTACAAAACAAATGGGTCTACCATGTGAAAGAAGAAGAAGGTGGATGGAAAAGGTACAAAGCAAGGCTTGTAGTGAAGGGGTATGAACAAAATAAAGGTATCAATTTTAATGAAATTTTCTCCCCTATTGTAAAGATGTCTTCCATTCATACTGTATTAAGTTTAGTTGCTGTTAAAGATTTACACTTAGAGCAAATGGATGTCAAGATGACATTTCTCCATGGTGACCAGAGTAGGAGGATATTTATATACAACAACCACTTGGATATGGGGTGAAGGGTAAGGAGAAATTGGTTTGTAGGTTGAAGAAGAGCCTATATAGGCTCAAGCAAGCTCCTCGGAAATGGTATCTAAAGTTTGTTAGTTTTATGCATGAGCATGGTTTTACTAGATGTCAATCATATCATTGTGTATACTTTAAATGGTTGGATAGTGGGAGCTACATTATTCTTCTGTTATATGTAGACAATATGCTTGTAGCAGGGTCTAATATGCAGGAAATTACAAAGCTTAAGGAAAAGCTTGCATAAACATTTGAAATGAAGGATTTGAGTGCAGCAAAGAAAATCCTTGGTATGAAAATCAAGAGGGAAAAAATAAATAAGAAATTGGTGGTCTCAGGAGGAATATTTAGAAACGGTGTTAGAAAGGTTTCAGATACGGAATACGAAACCAGATAGTACACCATTGGCTAGGCATTTTAGATTAAGTAAAGAGCAATGCCCAACAACACAAGAGGAAAAAGATTATATGGCACGGGTTCCTTATTCTTTAGTAGTTGGGAGCCTTATGTATGCCATGGTTTGTACTAGGCCAAACATTGCCCAAGTAGTGGGAGTTGTTAGCAGGTATATGGAAAATCCGGGTAAAGCACACTGGAAGGTAGTCCAGTGGATTCTCAGGTACTTGAGAGGGACCACTAGTAGGCACTTGTGCTTCGGAGGGTCAGATTATACTTTACAGGGATTTGTGGATTCAGATATGGTAGGAGATGTGGATAGTAGGAGGAGCACTACTGGATATGTGTTTATAGTTGGTGGTGTAGTAGTGAGTTGGATCTCAAAGTTGCAGAAGGTAGTTTCCCTATCTACTACAGAGGCAAAATATGTTACAGCAACTGAGGCAAGTAAGGAAATGTTATGGATGAGCAGGTTCATGGAGGAGTTAGGTAAGGAGCAAGGGGATTGTAAGTTACAGTGATAGTCAAAGTGCAATTCACCTAGTAAAGAACTCGGCCTTCCATTCAAGAACAAAACACATTCAGCTAAGATATCACTTCATATGACAAGTGTTGGAGGATGGGCAGCTTGAGTTAGTGAAGATTCATACAAATGATAATCCTATTGATATGTTTACTAAGCCAATGAAAAAGGAGAAGTTGGATTTGCATTCAACTTCTATGGGTCTTCAAGATTGATCTTGAAGTGGAAGAAACAAGCCAAGAAGAAAAGTCCAAGTAGGCGTTGTAGTGGTGGAGTTACAGCAATCAGTCTCCAAGTGGGAGATTGTTGGTTGTGGAGCCTGATAGCAATGGGGGTGCAAGGGGGGCTTCGCCCCCTTTGTGGGGTCTAGGGACTACACGCCTTGGTGGGGGATCAAGGAAGCACCCCCGTAAGCCACATTTAATATGTATTTATTATATGTTTCCCCAAAATGATAAAAAAAATCTAATATCTAAAAGAAGGGTCATGATGTAAGAGGCTCATTGTAGTAGTTGATGCACTGTAAGAGAGTTTTGATTATTTGAATAAAAGGATTGGTTGTTTCTGGTGGATGTAGCCCATTTTGGGTGAACCACGTTAAATCTATGTCTTTGTTTTATTGCATTTTATTTCTAATTTATGTTTCCCACATTATTCATTGCTTGCTTGTTTACTGCGTATTTGGTATAATCCTAACATAAAACAATATGTTGATAAATTTGAGGAGTATGACATGGCTCAAAAGCTTGGCCAAAGGAAGGAAAAAGATGAGTTACATTGGGACATGCAACAAATAAAGTGCGGGGAGATGATGATAACATTATTTGACTTATTTATATCATTTATATGATTGATATTTGCATTTAAACATGATTTACTAGTGCATGGGGATGCTTTATATGGTTATATCTTAGTGATTTTAATGCATTTTCCTTGCTCTTGTTCATGCAACTTGTTAACCATATAACTTCCTACTAATTGCCTTTGTGAGTGAAATGTGGTAACGTGAATAGGATAATAATGAACATTTACTACCAGTTTTGGAGTGCAATTAAGGATCCCTGAGTCTGGAGTTGGTATGCAGTCATGGAGGAATTTTTCCATTAACGACCTATAAACATGGGTCTTGTTTCTAGCAGTTCTATAGGGTTTTATGAACCTTAATCAAATGTTGTTAGTGGAAGAAATTAGTTCCTATCATTTTGGCATGATATGTAACCGAATGTGTCTATATAAAGACATCTTCTTGAGGAACAATTTAGTAGTTGGATAATATTGATAATCTACAATATAGTTTATAACAATTAGTATTTACTTTCTAGATGCATTGAATATGTCATATAACTTCTTTGAATCAATACAAGTAGATATTGTTTGTAGTATCTCATGTTGTTAAGATTAACATGGTCCTAAGGAAGAATTAGGGCCCACTTGACTAAGGCAACTGGAGGTTGTTTACATTTATGCATGAATTTTGTTTTTAATAAGTCATAATTTTCTCATTTCTCTCTACCAATTTCCATTTAGTGTGTTTATTTCCTTTATCCCAATTTCCATTTAGTGTTTGTGTTTCCCTTTCTACAATTTCAAGTCTGAGTGTAATTTCAATTCTACAAATTCAATTCAGAGTGTGTGTTATTTGAATTCCTTTATATAAATTTTGTGTGTGCATGATACCTTTAACAAAGTATTTCCAATGAACGCATTTCATTATAGAAATGTTGTTTCCATAGTTTAGCATTACATTTTCATGGATTAGCAGAGACAGAGAATCATAATAACCAAAACCCCAAAAAAGGAACCATCGAACAATTGAGTTACATAAATCTCCATTGCATATAGCCTTGGACACACATCATTAGTTTTAAAATGACACCAACAGAATAACCTATAAGTTAAATGATTGGAGAATACAACGACCCATCATTTTTAGCACCTTTTAGGAGACACCACAAGAAAAACACACCATTTTATTCACTTTACATGATATGGGTGTTAATGGAGTTCATCTTTGGAACTAGTAGAATTCCTAGGCCTTTTTACATAACCAACCTTGATGCATAGGCCAAAAGACATTAAAGGGAGATTTATACCACACAATATCCAAATAATATCTCCAAATAGAATACAATTAGGGAACATTGAATCTAATTCAATGCCTAGAAAGCCCTTCTGAACATTTGGCATCATCCTATTTAGAACCAAAACAACATTCAGAAATGGGAGACAATGGGAATAATGAGAACCGACCCTTGGGTGGAACCTTTACCTATCCCATTGTCTTAGATTTTGATGAGGATGCACCTATGAAAAATATCTCACTATCCATCCCCTATCTTATGAGGCATGTCTCTGAGAAGACCCCGATCGACTCTTGTTTGAATTCAAAGTTCTTTGCCATATAATTGACTATAGAGTAGACAATCAAATACCCTCAAATATTTCCTTTCACTCTCAAGGACTTTGCTATGAGGTGGTTCATGGGATTGTCCCCTAACTCCATTAATTATTGGGAGGCCATGGAGATAGTTTTTTTGGATAAATATCAAGACTCTTTTGAAAAGGAAGGGATAGGAAAGAAGATGAAAATCTTGAGGATTATCTTGATATATTTCTCTTTCTCCATCGAAGGAGTGGTTATGAGTTACATCCACAAATCACTAAGACAAGTTTCCTTAGAGGAATTGATGAGGAAACCAAGGATTCCCTCCATATTATGGGAGGTGGTGATGTGCACAAAATGAGTATGGAAAATATCAGCGATCTATGTAGAAGTCACTCTAGAACACGAGGAGGTATAAGGAAACAAAAATCATCCAAGATTTCCTAGGTACCTCAAACCTTCTGGGGTCAATGCATGGTGTTGTGTCCCACTTCTTGTCCCGAAAATGTGAGCCAAAATGGGAAATGCACGTTTTCCAAGGCAAGTTCACGCGAACACACCCTTCGCACGAACCAGTTTCACGCGAACAGACACGTAAGCCATTTTTTTGCCACGTGGTGCAATTGAAAGGGTTCACGTGAATAGTATGTTCGCATGAACACCATTCGCGTGAATGGTGTTTGCACGAACCCCCCTGTTTATATATTGGAGGCGTTGTGGAGGAAATCATTTTCCTCTGCCCCGCCTCCTTCGTGCGAAGTTTGGACCAGAGCCCACCACACCAGCGAGCCCACCAGTGACGAAGCCCAGCAACGATGAGCCCAGGTATGTTAGCAAAATCGTACACATTTTTTTAGCAAAATCGTAGCCACTAAAATACCATTTTTTGCAAAACCCTGGCTCGTTTTTGGTAAAACCCCATTTTTTCTCGTAGAAATGAATTGAATGTGAAGGTCAACTCTGAAAATACCTGGTTGGCCGTTTTGTATGCTACATCCTTGTTACTTGTAAATGGTCTCTTTGAGAAACTCGAGGGCAATAGGCAATATTTATACCCTTCCATTATATGCGTCTAATCGAACAATAAAAATTATTCTTTTACCGAGTTGGAGAAACTTGTTTTTACAATGGACGATTATACTGTAGTTTCAAGTTAATTTTATCTAGCTTTATTTCTATTAGCTTTGATCCACGACTAAGGAAGAATTCATATGGTTGTTACCTGTACATTTTTCCAAGGTCCTGGTGGCATTGGGACATGGATGGTCTCATAATTACAATTCAGGCATGAAAACCTTTTCTGAATTCTTGTTGGGTTTCACTTCTGAATTATATACTTACAGAATACTTGTAGTCTGTGTGTGATTGGTTTTCCTTGTAAGCAAGCTACAATGAATTCAATAGTCATGCTTTATTTTAAGGTGTAAATTTTATATATAGTTTTATGTTTTTGGTGTGGATTTATATTTATTTATATATTGGTTTTGAATTTAAATATGTATTCATGAATTTATTAGAAGTGAAATGGAATGGTATTTATATTTTAAGAGTTGTTCATGTTTAGGAGAATTCATTCTTCATAAATATGAATGGTCTATTTGGTACTCATTGTTTTTAATTTATTTCTTAATAATATGAATGGTAACACAATTTTGAAGGTTAATATGTTATGAGAAGGAGATTCAGATCCCACGTACAAGAAGCATGACCCAGAAAAATTTTAGCCAAACCCCCATCCCCCAACCTTACCATGGATGTGTATTTGTAGTATGCACAATAAATTATTATTTATCAATAAACCCTCAAAAAATTCTATTAACAGTGATCCATCAACCTACGTCATAATTTGCAATGTGCATTCATCGTTCATGCAATGTCAACCTTAAATATCAAATTTAATAGTCATCTAATAAATTCAAGTTTCAAAAGCCACAATTATAGATACCAGAAGTGATCCAAAATGGTTCAGAAAATTCAAAAATACTAATAATGCAAAGACATACAAGTAAGATCCAAACACCGAGCCCTTACAATGAAGGCAACAAACACACACAAAATCAAGACGTGAAAGAAGATGACATAGATGATTGTCACACCAGGCTGTTGTACTTGTACCACTGGGCAGGTCCTTTGAGGATCTGGATCCTCAGGAGTTGACAAGAAGGTGCAAGGCAGAAGAGAAATGAACACTCAAAGTTGATGGTTGGGCACATGCTGAACACGTCAGTGTTGTGAAACAGTGAATAGTGATGGGTATGGCACATGCTGTACCCATCCAATTGTGGGGGTAGAAATGAAATGGGTTTAGTCCATTTTGAACCTGTCACCAATCATTAGTGCAGGTGTTGTGGGTAGCTGCCAGGGGTTCAAACCCACCGGGTTCACTTGGGCAGCTTCAGGACCTGCCAAACCCATCAACAATGACCGTTGCGCTTCCAGAAACAAGCAGCAGAGATGATACATCATCCAAAAAACACTGCTGTTGATCTTCCATGAGTTGAGTCTTTGTTCCAAGGACAAATCCAGGATGAATTTTTGATAAACACATTTGAGCATGGAGTGATTTAACATGTTGTTGTTAGACCATGTCCAGTCCTTCAAGAAGTTGCATTGAACCAAGAGTAGACATCTTAACAAGGAGTGAGTCGTCCTCAAGTTGCAAAATTCCAATTATAGTTGTCTTGTCAGCTACACATAAGTGAAAAAAAACCTTTAAGAAATGCCAATGTTTCCATTGGTACCATTATAAGTGACACAAATCTTCAAACTCGCATATACCTATTTTTAAAAGACGTTTTTATTTCAGCCTAGACTACAAAGAAGGGGAAGATTGTTGATTTACACGTCTATTCAACCAAATCGATGAAGTGGGAAAGCTAAGGCCATGTTAAAGAGATTTGTTATTCCGTTCCAACAGCTCATAAATGTCACGTTGTGCTTTCCAACGAACTTAGAACTGACAACTTTGAGATTTCCAATCAATTACTAGCGAAAGGGTCTTCGAGGGTCTGCATAGGAAAAGATACTCATCTCTCCACTCTTGATGGATGATTTGTCTGATCTCAACATAGGCGGATTAAATTTACAAGAAGGCAAAGAAGAATCTGACCCGCCTGTGCTCTTGGCATCTAAATTATAAGTAGAAAATTTCTTCTGCAATTGAAGATCATCATTTGAGGGCGGCCTTATCTTTGGAGCGCTGAAGGAGCACGCTTTAGCCTTGGCAGACCTAAGAATTGTGCCTAAGAGCAGGAGAATTTATCCATCTTGCCAATAGGAGAAACCCAATAGTCTCTCGCCTCTGCATAAATGGCAAGAGTTTTCGCCCTACCCATTTGGCCATCTACTTAAAATATCCCTGAACTTATTAAATCATAGCACTCAAATACCCCAATCCTAATATAGATAGAGCAACTTCTTTATCAAATTATTTAGAAATACCTCGGATTCTCTCAGTTTAGTCTCGCGGCTTCGATGTGCATCAAGTATTTCCTGCACTGCCTGACCTTCCTTAGACATTCGAACATGGCGAGCCCTTACACGGGCTTGAACCCTGACGAGTGCTTGCATACACCTCAAAGTAACTGCTGCCTACTTCCTTACCTGACGACCCCTAAACAATGCCTGGAGCCTCACCAGCCCTTTCAGTGCTCGTAGTGCTCTCCTCGCCTATAAAACCCAAAAACCAAATCCAAAAGAGTGACAATAATCCCCTTCAAAAATAATCAAATGAAATTCTCACAGACCCGTTATTGTTCATCAAGAATGGTTACCAAAAAGCCTCGGAATGCAGTCTGGATTCGAATGACAGCCCATTCCTGTCATACAGACCTTGAAGTCCTTTGGAGGAGCCCTCACTATTGTTGCCACTGCAGCATTATAGGCCTTTCTTTGCAGCCTCAGATGCAGATTCAGCAGTCTCCACATTGAGATGTCTCGACTGCTTATGCCAACTTCCTTCGCTTCTTTCCCCTGACTCGTGCTCACCAGATATTTTCCACAGACCCCATTTTTTGGACTTGACGTTGGTAAGCTTCTTCTGTTCATGATTCAACAATAGCAATCAATCAGCTTGCTTGTAAAAGGGCAAATGAATCCTCCTTTGTAATTGGTTGCCCCCGTTTTGTATGCTACATCCTTGTTACTTGTAAATGGTCTCTTTGAGAAACTCTGAGGGCAATAGGCAATATTTATACCCTTCCATTATGTACGTCCAATCAGACAATAAAAGTATTCTTTTACCAGGTTCAGAGAAAATTGTTTTTTACAATGGACGATTATACTGTAGTTTCAAGCTAATTTTATCTAGCTTTATTTCTATTAGCTTTGATCCACGACTAAGGAAGAATTCATATGGTTGTTACCTGTACATTTTTCCAAGGTCCTCTTGGTTTCCCTCATTGTTCAATGTAATTTTTGAAGGGCTTCTTTTATGTGCTGCAAATTGTAACATAAAGGATCTTTTTAGTTTCTAGAAAAATGAGTATATTGTGTATCTCATAGCTGCCTATGCCATACTAAGATCCCAGTAGTGGCATAATTGTTGATTGGAACCGAGATTGCAGAGTGCACTGCCAGAATAATGCATATCATGGAGATATTCCATTTTCACAAACCTTAATACTACTACGCCCTTCTTTAGGAAGCTTTGCATATTTCTTCGCAATATATGTTTTAATGTGCCTTTAGGGCTGCTTCAAAGCTTCTAGATAAGATAATATAAATATGAATAAATAAGAACTCGTTGGCAGTAGTTTCCTCCTAGAACTCGTTGGCTACATGTATGCCTACACTTGAGAAGCACATGCTTTAATGATATCACCGAACTTTCAGATTATATTCTTGTATCCATAACATCTAGAGGTTTTAGATAATGTATTTTAGTAAAATGTGACTTCCTTGAAATAAATGACTTCCTTGAAATGTAAAGTTGATTTATCCCTGATTTTGTATACAAACACTGTGATGACATCAATAATAGATTACAAATAATTTCAATGTTTTTGTGATTTTTAAGCATGCATAAGTGGTCAACTTGTACATGTGGAGATATAGATGCATTAGACATGTCTTTTACCGATGTGTTTTGTTGTTTAAAATTGGATTGGTGTTCTATTTGATTGCGCTAATTCTGTATCATATGCACAAAAATTGTGTTCCAGGGAAAGGTGAATCCCACTCAATTGTTCTACTTTGATAATGGTTTGTGCCCAGGTAAACTTACATTCTCTTCTACAAACATTGCTTTGACTTTAAGATCATCTAAATGTATTCAAAACTTTTCATTTCTGAACTCTGCAACATCACTTGGTATATTTTGTTATCATTGTGATTTGTAATTTATGTAATTTATTTGATTTTGTAATTTATTTTCTATATTAGTTGCATTGAAGCTTGAAAATTTCATATTTCTGTTTTCATTAATATAGGAGAATATCTTAGGAATTTTTTTTAATTAAAAGTACTATTAATTAGAATTTTACTTTCATTTTTTTTACAGTCATGGCTTCTTACGGAACTCCTAATTTTTTTGAGAGGACCGATTTAGAGATTGCAAAATTGCAATCTATTCTCGAAAATCCAACTACGGTTGGGCAAGTATAAAACCCACTTTGTGAAAAAATCTTGGTTGATCTTCGTAGAATAGAGACAAGTTTGAAAACAAATAATCCATTTGATTCGAATCAATAAAAAAATTATGGATTCACTAAAATCAAGTGTCTCAGGAGATGTAGGTTATAACGAGATTACATCACGAATTTCCGATAAGGAAGTCGTTAAGAGGTCTTGTTGGAGTTTTTATGCGAGACAAACGGAAAATAAGGGCATATTATGTAAACAAATGTTCATGTCCTTTATGTGCCCCTTTGATTTATCCTAGATTTGTGGCCTCTCAAGGCCAATTTCTAAATAATGACCAATTACCGTTATACTTCATAATGATGCTACATGCTTTGAGGTTCATTTAAACCTAAAGGTGAACTATTTAGACATCCCTAGTTATTTGGGGCGGGCGTGGCCGTATTAGCCACAGGCGAGGCATATAGAAAGGAGGAGCTCCTGCAGGTTGTTGATGCGCGGCAGCTTGTACCAAGGCCACAACCATTCTTATCGAGCTTTCGGGATGTCGCGGCAGACTGTCGTTATGATCGCACATGAGGTGCTTATCGAGGGTCTTTCGGCATTGCTCGTGAGACCCAATTTATCTCTTCTGACCATGTGGGTCAATACCTTCAGAGACACGATACTAGCAGTGGAGGTGCTAGTAGCACCAGTGATGCACGCAGCGAGGTATACGCTCGTGCATCTTTGATTTCCCCAGATGACTTTGAGCTAGTTACAGATCCCGCTCAGGCATGTCGGCTAGGATGCATCATGGCTGCTGACTTGTTGTGTGCGTATGAGGTGATTGCTCGGCATTGCAGCATTCCACTATCGGGGTTTTAGATTTTATAGTGCAGAGTGGGAGTGTATCTTCTAGTCGGGTACTCGCCGCATTTGCTGAGATAGACTTCTGTATTTGGGATTGTCACACCTGATGTTTAGCACATTTTTGTTCGGTGTGTAAAAATTAAACCTTTAATATAATTAAAATTTATTTTAATTGATCATTACTTTACAATTTATTAATATTAAAATTAAACATGTACTTTTGTGTTTAGGCTTCTGCTCCCGGTGTGTGGAGCTTCACACCACACCATCTACCGTGTCACATACACACATGACTCTTGGTGAGCACAACATGGATCTCGATGTTCCGGGTCTGAGTCAACTTGGCTTAGTTGGTGACATATTTGCTGGTGTTGAGGTCGTGGATGACAATCCCATACATTTGGAGACGTGTTCCGCAGAGGTATAAATACATGTGTTTTAATATAATTAATATTTAATCTAAATTGAAATGTTAGAAATTAATGAACTTTATTCAAAAAACTTATTTATCAACTTCTTACATTTTATTTATTTTGTTTCACAGGGATCTACGAGACAGAGATCTACGGGTAGCGTAGATACTCCCAACATCCGCGCAGGGACAGATACTGAGGTAATCAATTGTACATATCAGTTATATAATGTATTGAATTAATCAAGAAATTGTTGTAGATTTCTGCTTATATATTTTAATATATGGTACATGCTATATATAGTTTATGACATGTATATTCCTTTTTTAACATGCGGGGGTGCAACGAGAGCGTAGTGAGGGGTCGACACTTGCACGCAGCGAGCGTAGTGAGTGAGGGGTGCGGCACTCGCCCTAGTGCACGGAGGAGACTTCAGTGATATTTTATAGATTTCAAACATTTTAGACATACTTCTGGAGATTTTAGACATGTATATATATTCATACTCATTCTAGACATTATTATTATATTTTGATATATGTCTTAGACACGTGTATTATTAATATATTTTGATATATGTCTTAGACACGTGTATTTACAATTATGGATGTGAATATAAGACACCCCCTTATCTTTCATTTTTGTCTCTTGATGATATCATAATAGGTATATAACTAGCAATCGCATGTGTTTCATGAGATGTGAACGCCGAATGGTATATGTTATTTGATTTAGAGGCATAGTTATCTGAGTTTTGATGTGCTGCTTTGTCCATCTCTTGCCGTCCTCGGTCAGTGTCCATGCAGTCTTTGCTGTAATTAATAATTTAATAGTGTTCTGTGTCACTGTCATCTGTTATCAACAAATCCAGATCCTAGGATTACAGACCTTCCATCTGAAAGCAGATCCCTCGCATAATCAAAAGGCATCCCACAATCACCCAACCTAATGTTGCTAGGCTACATCAAGGAAGCTGTATTTAGTTCTGTTGAAACAAAAGGCCACCCACAGTTACCTGACCCAATGTTGCTAGGCTGTACCAAAGTTGAATTTGATACCGCGGTCATTTCAGAAGGCAACCCACAATCATCCGATGTAATGTTACTATGCATCACAAAAGATGGACTTGGTCCTGTTGTTGCTTCAAATGGTATCTGACAATCACCTGGCCTAATTCCATTAGGCTGCATTGAGGAAGATTGATATGGTTCTGTTGTTTCAAAAAGCCACCCAGAAACACCTGAGCTAGATTTTCTAGGCTGCATAGAGTTTGTTGGATTTGGTTCTGTCATTTCATTAGGCAACCCACAATCATCCAGCTTAATATTGCTAGGGTGCATCAACAAAGACGGATTCTAGGGTCTAGGTCTTAATTTTGTATTAAGGAAGGATGATTTCATTTTGTTTTTGTTTCATTGGGCAGATATTTCAAGAGTATATGAGGTAAAATCAAGGAGATTTCTACTAAGATGGTGACACTATTTGACTCCAAATCATGGTAAAAGGTTATCAGATAGTTTGAAGGGTAAAATCAAGCATGTAGAGTCATTTTTGAAGTCTTAAGAAAAATTTAGTGCACTTTGGTCACTTCTCTTCCCTAATCGGGTTGTCACTGTGCACAGTGAATGGTATAGATGGAAACTACGATTTGGAGAAAAAAAATGTTGGTGTTTAAATATAAAGTTTAATAAAAATATTCTAGACATGATGGTCTAAATTATTTAAGAGGTTTTAGGTTCTAAGGTTGTCTTCACTCCTTGGAATTTTTGACATGGTTCAGATTTGGCAGTGGTAGTGTCAAGAGGCCTAATTTGAGGTATGTATCTTGTTGACTGAGTAAGTTCCCTGTTGGAATGGGATCTCAAGGTGTGTGAAAAATATACTATGGATAAATGGGTTTTTGAATCAATCTTAATATCATTATTTAGTTCTGTGGATCAAAATATGGTTGTGGTTTCTTCTAGAGCTAGGGTTAGAATACTATGACAGTGCTTTAGTTGATGAGATGAAGGGTTGATGTCTACAAGAAAATCTACAAAATCTATTTAGTCCATTTTTTATGAACCAAAGTCTCATGAGCAAACTATATTCCTATGTGAAGTGATATATATTGTCCATATCGGGTGTGGAATATGCTCGTTTGGTTCATAATCATATCTTAAGCCAATATTGTCTTATTACGGTATAGAAGGAAAATATACTAACCATTACGGTATGAGATTTGTTGTATCATTTTTGAGGTGTTATGATCATTGTAACTTTTATTTTGAATTTATATAGCTATCCTTGGGCATTGATGAATTATTAAATAATGATCTCAGGTTTGTGAAAGTAAGGGAACTAGTTATTTTAGTGTCAAAATTATACATCTTTACGTATCACTGATAATATTATTCATTGTGCATTGGTATGAGCATCATAAAATATAGGTTTAAGAATCAATATAGGTATTTTGGACCTTAAATTTGCATGAAGTAGATGATCTCAAGGGTGATGAGATTGTTGTGACTTCTTTAGGGTGTCTTATGCAAAAGTAAAAACTATAGGTTAAAAGGTAAAATGCTATAGTTTCAAGATTCTATAGAAAAGGTTGAGCATGGTGTTCTTAAGTGGTAAGAGGTGTTTAAGTCATTCATGATATAAAAATTAATTTACAGACATATCTACTTGTTACAAGATGTATTTGTTGCATGTGAGTGGTTGGTGAACTGTGATTAGATTGGACATGATTAATGTTTTCCTAAAATATCACCCTATAGGTTTGTAGATGTCTAATGAAGTATGTTGGTAGTATATGAAAAGGGTGACAATGCTTTTTCATTTCTTATCAAGGTTGATCGGTTGTATTGGGTATGAATAAGTGAGTCTCATGGCATAAATTGACTTTGTTGGATAAAATGTTGTATCAAGACCACAAGTGTGACTGTTATAGTGCTACACTAACAAGAAGAAGGTTCTTCTATAAGTGAGGAATTATTTTGTGCCTATTAGGAAATGGGGAGTGCATGAGATCACTC
Organism: Taxus wallichiana var. yunnanensis; assembly: GCA_018340775.1. Lineage (NCBI taxonomy): Eukaryota > Viridiplantae > Streptophyta > Pinopsida > Cupressales > Taxaceae > Taxus > Taxus wallichiana. The sequence goes on along the minus strand of CM031236.1, from coordinate 57,346,173 downwards.
TTTGATGATGCTACAAGTGATCTATTATAGACATCTTCTTGATAAATTTATGCTTGATGGTGAATCGATGTTTTTTTAGATGTTTTCAGTGAAAAGAGAAAAGAAAGTGTGTTGCTACAGGTAAGAATATTTCTCCTACAGGAGTGTATAAGCTCTTCATGATAGGGGAGCTTGGAATATGCTTCTAGAAAGATAAATAGAGTTCTCAAGGTATTAGTTGGAGGTATACACTATACATTGTAAAATTTTACCCCTTGTATGTATGATCTCAGTCAATTATGACTGATATGAATTGAGAAAATGGTTTAGGACTGGTGAAAGTTCCTCAAGATTATTTCAGGCCAAGTTTGCAAGGTAAGTTGCTTATTCTCTAGTCTTTATGCTAGAGATAACACTCTTTAGTATAGGGGGAGTGATAATTTTTTGAATTATAAGTTGAGTGAAGAAGGGGAGAGATTCAGAATTGGTCCTAAATACACTGAAAGGTCTACTCAGGGACCTATGTTCTTGAGTTAGTTTGAATAGTAAAAGGTGCATTAAAATGCTAATTCTTTTCCTATAAAAGTTGGTTTGTGGTCAAGAAAGGTGGTTTGATAGATTTATATGAATATTTTTGACAATGTTAGCATGTTCAAGGTGTGAATAGCTCAGGTTACAGTCAGCTACAGTGGTCACTTAAAAGAAAAAATATGTCTTAAGGAGAAAAAGACAATTTTTGCATGCCTAGAAGGTTCAAAATGATGATTTGACTCCACATAAGTTAAGTGGATGAAGTATTCATAATTTACTAATGGTTTTATTCATTGGGCTATGGTTTTATGCTTTAGCTTGTAAATATACTTTCTCAAACAAATTTCGTTTTAGCTTGTAAATAGAATTTCCCGTTATTGTTATCTCTTTGGAACATTTCATGTGTGGAATGCAGATCAGAAGAAACCTTTGTTGTCCAAAACTGGCTTGTTGTCCAAAACTGGAACATTTCTCTGGCCTCTCTCAGACCCCACGCGTCTCCTTTGGCTGCTCTCAACACCCACACAGCTGGCTGCGCGCCCTCTCCGTCTGAAGCTCCAACCCTAGCCGCATTTGGTGCTTCCAATGCCCATGTTGGCAATATTTTGTTGGCTCCAGACGCCTCTAATAAGGCCGCACCTGCTGCTGTTCTTTCGTTGGCTCCATACGCCTCTAATAAGGCCGCACCTGCTGTTGTTCCTTCTGAGACCGTGGGCACTTTTTCTGAGCATGTTCACGCCATTCTAGAGGTTGTCAACAACCTGCACCAAACCTCCACAGCTGTTAATACTTCAAACATTGTTCCAGATGTGGATATGCCTGATGTCCCTCTGCCGAATGTAGAAACTCCTGCTAAACCAGCTTCGAATTTTCCTGTACAAATTCAACTTCTGGTAAACAAAGCTTTCGCTGAGTTTAAACGCCTTTCTTTAATTTCTGAGCGTTCAAAGGATTTTCTCATTAAATTGCAAGGGTTCAAATCTTCTGGCATTTTGCCTAAAAATCTCCATGTTAAGGCTCCAAAAATCTCTGTCAATGATCTTGAAAGTAATGCTTCTCTTTCTTTGAAGCTGGATTCTATCCAAGTCGATGCAAACCACCTTTTTCTGGACGCTTATATTGATGCTCTCACCAAAGCACATGCAAATCATGATTCTTCCATTCTCCAATCCGTTGAAAACTTTGATTCTACCCTTCTGGGTGCTTGTGTTGCAATTAAGCACCTTCCTCTTCTTGGCCAATTCTCTGTTGCTAGTGATGACTGGCATTCTGCTGCAACTCGTGAATTCCATTCTCGTTCCTTGAAGAGAGCTGCTCGTAAACAAGCCGAATCAATCAGACAACAATCACGAGATGATGCTTTGGGTGACTCAGATAGCCTGCCTACTGATGCAACTATCTCTTCCCTTATTAATGAAAAGAGGTGCATGCATACTTTTCCAAATTCAAAAAATCGTTTATGATCCCTGCTTGAAACTTAAGGATCAAATCAGAACAGCTCTAGAACAGATAAAGGTTTTAGGGGAATCTTCAGCTATCAATATGTCCAAAAGCCAATTTTTTTTACTATCGAGTTTGGTAGTTATGCTATGTGTGTGTCTGTGTAAATGGAAACATGGAAAACTATTTTTTGGAGCTTTCCTTCTTCCTGATCACTAATCAAGTTGAAATTAAGCTATCTGCTGGCATGTGCTGTACAAGCAAACCTAACTGAGCTTCGTCAAGTCTTTATTTATATTTAGGGGATGGTAAGCATTTTGAAATATAATTAAAAAAAGGGAAACAGCCTCACTCAAATTGCCTCACAAAATTATCAATGTTGTTGTGACCATAATCTTAGCACTATTTTGTTTGCTTACTCTCGGCATCGCCTCTTTCCATGCTACCTTTGGAAGACTATTTCACAGTGGGGCGATATATCACATTTGTTATGGTACAATGGAGTATTGAAATCTCTTAGAGATCAGAGTTGAGTTTCATGCGAAGATTCTAATCCATATCCTTTGCACAGGATTTCTCAGTAGATCATAATGGTTATATTTAAGAGTCTTTGCCCTGGATTTGAAATCTGGCCTTGTGTAGACAAGCTCTTGTCACCATTGTTCTAAAACACGCATGAAACTTGCAGAACTCACCAGTCAGAAGGCTTGGCAAGTAATTCACCAGCAACTCGGTCAACAAGTTATTGGTGAGTGTTTGTCAATATGGCACTTAATAACACGCGAGTCCATTCCTGAAACTTGCCAGCCAGAAAAAAATTGTTTTTTTCAATTTTGTCTCCATTGCTATGGATTTGAAAGATTTTTCAACAGTTTTCCTTGTTGTACGATCTATAAATTCATTTCTTAAGCTTTTTGGCAGCATTTTGCATCTTATAGAAGTTTAATAACGATTTTGTTGCTTTTTTCCTCGTTAAGTTTTGCCGAGTTCTTTTTGCCAGGTTCCAAGTCCAAGTCAAAATTTTGGGCTGCCAAGTTTCTGCCAAATCCGAGTTTTAAATTGCCATTAAGATAGCTTTAGTTTCAGCATAAACTTATTGTTATAGTGGGGTTTCTGATTTGCATCTTCAGAAAGGATTTTATATTTACCGTTCACGTGACTCAGTAATGATTTTTACAAGCTTCTTCTTGCCAGGTAAGAAAAATAATACCGTTGAAAGCACCTCCTCGCATGCTAGGATTATGAGAGCCTGCTCCACCCCCATTACCCAAGTCATTATCCAGATTCCTATCAGATGAAGAGATTGATGAGATGGAAAAATTTCATTAAGGCAACATTTGATAGCTAGGGAGCTTCCTACATCTGGAAAGATTGAGAAATTAAAGGAAAGGATTAAGCAAGCCCTAAAAATTCCATCATTTAAACTTTGAACACAACAGAAAATAAACTGATCTTTATGATTCTGAAACTCTTCTCACAATTCGCCCAATAAAGCCAGATGTAGATATGATATTGTCACTAAATAAGTAAAACTTGATAGAATATGTGTTGAATATGCAAATTAATATTGGACAATGTTATGATTGTTTCTATATTTGGTAGCAAATAATAAAAATAATAAATATTCTAATTAATTTAATTCTGTTTTGATAATGGTAATTATGTATTAATGGATCGATCAGAAAAGAAGACTACTCTTTCGCAAGTCAAACTCTGCTAAACATAGCTCGCAGAACATATGGAAAGCAATCTTGAGCTCATGTTTCCTTGTGTAACGGGTAAACAATTCAAATTACAGTGCTCAAAATACAGGTCCCACTGGTGAGTGTTGGAGGGAAAGTGTGTGCTCTAACAGAAACTTGTATAAACCATGTTCTCTTTCAGAACCTTCATTTGTTTCCACACTTAAAAACAGATTTTTACAGGGCACATACTTCCATAGATTTTTCTGAATTATCAGAAAGTGCTGGCATGACTTACTACATTTCAGCTACAATGAGAAGGCTTTGATTGAAATATTGCTTTATCCAGTCTAAATTTCAACCCATAAGAAGGATTACTCATGCTGTGAGCTTTGCATGTGGTATATCAAATATTCCATTTCGTATATTAGCCATTATTATTGGACAAACCCTCTAGACACATAAGGTGTATTCCAAATCAGAAAAATTGCAGACATGTAATTCTTGTTACCTCAATTATTTGGGGACTTGTCAAAAGATTTGTCACTTAAAAAGATAATCGTGGCTACAGATATTACATTGCTTATTGGAGAAAGTAGTTCCAGCATTCATAAAGAGTGTTCAATGGACCACTGCACACCCAGACTTGTTTCTAGGATATTTTTGTGATCGGCTGAAAAAAACTGCATTCTAAAGCACCGGCACATGGTTTTTAACACCAAATAAAAAGATTGTTGAAAGTGCTTTAGGGCTTCTGGACTAGCAGTCAGTTACACAGTCATCCCAAGATTTCAGGATCCATGTCATGAAGCAAAACCTATGATGGTGGCTGTAAAAGTACGACATCTAGGGGTGAGGGAAGTATTTAGCAGAGAATTTATGATGAAAAAATTAAGTTGCAAAGGTTCAAATTTTCTGCCTGCCTTACGATAATTAAAACTTGATGAAAGTGTTCAACAATTTGCCACATCTTTATGTTGCACCAAATTGATCTAGCCAGAGAAGCTGCACACTTGAGTCGATTTCCTAACAACTTTCGTAGATGGAAGGACACCTCCTTTCTCAAGCAGATCAGAGGTACAACTATGGGCAGCAATTTCGCTGTGGTGTATGCTTGCTTGTTCCTTTGCCATTTGGAACAGCAGCTGGTTGCTCGTTTTGATACTTCGCCCCTTGCTTTCTACAGGAGATATATTGATGATGCTTTGGGAATTTGGACCGGGAGTGAAGTTTCTTTGCTGGAATTTTTCGAGCAATACCAAAGCTTCTATTCTGAAATTAAAATCACTCCCTCCTTCTCCTCTACTTCTGTCAATTTGCTGGACATTACTTTTTTCAAAGATGCTGATTTCTCTCACACTGGTATTCTTGGTACCAAATGCTTTCAAAAGCCTCTCAATGCCTACCAATACATTCCTTTTCCTTCTTGGCATCCACAGCATCAGAAAAAGGCTTTCATTGTCAACGAACTTCGGAGATATCTGTTGCGTGAATCTGATCCAGCAGGCTTCATCAATCTCAGGAGGCTTCTTTATACCAGACTTCATGCTAGAGGGTATCCTAAGCGGTTTCTACTTCATTGTTTCAGCCTCGTCTCTCACAAGGATAAGTCAATGCTGCTCAATCGAATGCATCTTGGTGTTTGAAAGAGCAAGAGGGCCCCCTCGTTTTTAAGCTTGATTATAGTGCTTCCGCTAGAGCTTTAAACTTGGGGGCTTCATTTTTTTAAACTTCATTCCTTCCCCTCTTCTGATCTTATTTTCCAAACTTCTATCATTCCAACTGATGAGCGGTGAATCCACGAAACATGTTTTGGAAATGTTTTGGATTTCTTTTGTAAGATCTTAATTAAATTTTTCTGGTTTCTTTCATGGATTCATGTGTTCTTCTCTTGCTCTGATCCGCCTTTTTCTTCTCAGATAGCTGCCAGTGATCTTTTTATAAAATTTTAAACTATATTTTTAAGATGTCTGAAAGTTTTGAATAAAACAAGAACTTTAATTTAACTAAATTGTAATGTATTTCAAGACCACCATTTATGTATTGATTATTCATCATATATTCATTTGGTGCTTGATTTAACCTCTATTTATTAGTTGGTCATATGAGTAGATTTTGAATTTTAAGGAGAGCTCATTATGATAGGAGTGTTCATTAAAGAAAGGCACACAAATTGAAACATACTAGTTTCATTCTCATAGTTGGTCACATGACGTTTTAAGATAAAGGAAAGGCAATTGTTTCTTGATGCTTATACTGAGAAGGGGTGCAGGCCGTCTAAGACTTATAACAGATCTTCCCCACAACATTATGATATAACTCCCAAGTAGTAAAGAAAAATGTGTTGCTCTAGAAAACCCAAGCCAACTCAATGATTTAATCACTTTTAAAAAATATCTTTTAAGACATACTCATGAAATAGCTAATATGTTGAGTGTAATAAATGAGATTTGGTTTGAAATATCTCAAGAAGATGGTCTTGGTGGCGATGGAACAAAAAAAAATTGTATATAAAAAAATAATCATAACAAAGCACACAAGCATAAAGGTAGACTAAGACGAAGTAGAAAACCATTGAGAGCTCTAATACCATATAAAAGTTAGGAAAACTCATCCACCGAATCACTTATGCGCTCCATGAATGCATTTAACTAAGCCACAATAAACATATGATTGAACTTAGGGAGCATTCACACAAATTTGAATTTGTTTCTCATTCATGCGATTAATAGTGTACAATACGGAACTTCTATAAATAATAAGGAAATTTTATTTTACAATCACCATATAGTTGTCTTGAACACACTATTATTTAAATTGCCTAAATATGCACTCAAAAAATGGTTTGTGCACATATCTCTCAAACATCTAAACAACCTCTCTAATTTAAGCTTAACCTCTCTAATTTGAATTAAATCGTAAAAAATATCATCAACTCTCACCTAGGTCACATGTTTAAATAATATAAACTAGCAATCGCACGTGATGTGTGAGATGTTAATGCCGAAACAAACATATTGTTGAGCGGAAAAGGAAATTGAAATGGAGAACAAAGCACCGTAGTTCGATCGAATTCGACGATGAGAAATAAAGGCAAAGCAGGCAGGCAGAACAAATTGTGGTAAAAAGTGTCAATGATAGACTTAATAGCATCATTTACAAGACAAGGTTTGAACGCATAAATTTATGGAAAACATGAATTTCTAGTTGACACAGAGAAAAATGTAATGTTGCAATTGATCCATAATCAGCCTATCATGAGTCAATAAATCATGTTTATACCATACATACTTCCATGTAACAACCATATCACAATACTTGTAAACCATAAACCATCTCACAACAAGTAAGAATCACAAGTATTAAACAACTTTATTGTATAGTGGTCTCCATAGTCCCTTCAAGTAGAAAATACAATGCTATCTAGCTTAATAGTTTATTACCAACAAGGTTTAGTAATTTATTCCATGTCCTTCTATATAATACCAAGTGGCTCTGCTCGTTGTTCAATGACTTGTAAAAGTTTTTCATGGTCTTCTACATCTAGTCTCCATTTTTTGCGTTTACTATTTGTAGTCTTCACCTGCTGCAATTGTAACCCTATAGCAATTATGTGATGGGTGTAATGATACACCTTTTTGTCTGGTTTGTAATCAACAAAGTGAATCCCACTTTGGAGGGCTTTCACTTGTTGTAAGTATGCTCCTGCACTACAACCGAGCGGTAAAAAATGTTGTCACTTCACTTGTTATTTCACATGTTAGCTTTGTTCTCTCCTCTGTGCAATGCAGCAAGTAGTACTCCACTTTCTCAATATTGGATTCTTCAGAAATGAATGCAAATACATCTCCTACAACAAAATGCAAAGAAACATTCAATGATTGGATGTATAGTATAAATTATATACATATATATTTAATTATCAAATTATACTTGATCCTTTCAAATAAAACATACCTTGTTTAACCAGTCCAGATATGTGGTCATAATCAATTGAAATTAATGGCACATCTTCAAAACTATCATCATGATCTGATCCATATGTGTCATCCAAAACTAAAAGAACTTGCTTCCACTCACCTACATACCCATGTTTTTGACTATTGCACTCTGAATATGATTTGTTCATGCATTCATAACAAAAACAAGAATAATCTCTTGTACAGATTGTCCAGTTATTACTATCCATAGTCATCAAAGAGTGTAAAGACCTAGAATTGGGAATCCTTTCACATCCATACTTTGTCCTCCGATCAATACCTTCATTTAATCATGCTCAAAAGATCAATAAAGTTTAAAACAAACAACAAAAATCAGAATAAAAAATTTAAAGTTAGTAACTTGTAGTTCACTTAATAAATCACATCAAGATTTACATATCTATGTTTTAAATGTGCATGTACCTGTTATCTCCCAAAATACTCTGTGCGGGGTTGAAGCATGTGAGGTTGAAGCCTGTGAGGTTGAAGCCTGTGAGGTTGAAACCTGAACTGCAAAATGTTTCTTACACCATTCAACAACGGTGTGGGCATCAATCAATCGATCTCCCTCATAATCAAAGCTTTGTTTCTTTAGAGCATGTTTGATGCATGCACCCGCACCATCGTGTTCTCCCTTCCCATGACCACTCTCAAAAAAACTCCATAAATGAGGAATTTTGTGATGACGATGATAACAATGAGTGCAAAGAAAGGGCGAGAGGATTTGAATTGTGATGCACAACCATCTGACCAAACAAAATGGTGATCTATTTGTATTCCTCATTGATGAAGATATTGAAAGAACAAACCAAAACAATGTTGCACAACGTGGGTGTCATGTTCCTTGTCATCACTTATATAGAAGTGATACTCCTTCTTGATCATTCGCTTCACATATGTACTTTCAACCCTATCCAAATCCAATTGTGCATGCCTATAAAATACTTAAACCATGATAGTAACCTGGTCAGTATGATAATGCTGTGTTTGAATTTCTTTTTGATGAGAAAATGATTAATTCTCAGCAAAATCAACCACGGACAATATGGAACCAATAGGTAATGTGTCCCTATTAGTCTTGAATTGTGTAGCCTTCCACTTTGAATAGTGAGAATGTTTGATGTACGGACTAATTAAACTTTGGAAACTTTGCATGGATGTAGCAATGGGGATTTCCTCTTCTACCAAATCCAACCTGGTTGCATCTTTTCCAAGCCTTGTTGAATATTTTATGTATTTGAACCTACAAAATCAATTCATAACATGGACAAATTTTCATGTATTCATTTGCAATAAAATAAAAATAAAAATAAAATCTAACATCCAAATTTAAAAACATAAATTTATATATATCACCTCTTGCAAGCAACTAGGTTAACTGTGTCCAAATATTCATTTGTTTTTGGCAATAATTTCAAGTCCCCACACTTGTCACAGACACCTTTGATGCAAGTCATATGATCATCGACATGATCATCAGATACGTTGCAAATAATTGAAGTTATGAATTCATTGACACGTGTAGGTGGGGCAATTTCTTCTCGTAACTTTCTATACACCTGAAAAAATATAGATTTCAAAATACATTAATTTTAAATCACATGTCTCAAAAAATGATATTTAAACAAATTTTAAATATATAGATATAAATGAAAGCACGCCTCAAAATATACATACATTGAATCTATAAATATTTATGTACCTGATAGTGATAATCAAACTCAACGTGATAGCGACAACAACATGTGTCAAGGACTTTATCAGTTCGCACATACCAAGGCTTCAAATTTTCAAACATTCGTTGTCCAATCTTAACATCTGGATTTTCTTCTGTAAACTTTATGTACATCTCATGTTGAGTTCTTTCAAGCCAATGTTTTATATGTTCATCATAGTTATTGCGAGTTACCCTATGTTTTAAAACATCCCTCACATTCTGAGAAGGATGAGTCCTCTCAGTCCAAAAATCAGAAACTATCTTCACAATATTATCCTCTATTTTATCAGAACGTGGATTTCTACACATTAGTGCCCAATTTCCTTCCATAGTAGAGTCATCCAATGCCTTCCTCCTTTTTGCATACACAGTAACCGTCTTTCTAGATAAACCCAATGCCTTGGCAAAGGCGGTAACATGATGATTCTTTGTTGTATCTTCACTTACAATTGAAGTTAATATTGCTCTACGAGAAATACTCTTATCAGTAGACCTAGTTTTTGTGTCAAAATTTTGTAAGTTAACTATTTTGTTTACCCTAATTACGTGGCATCCGAGTGGCAGATTTTGGCTCATAATTGTCCCCCAAAACTCAAAGCTGCAAAAGAAACAACACTAGTTCAAGAGTTAAAAAGATGAACATTGAGGTTCCACTTCGAGAGCAATCAAAGACATTCTGAATTAAACCGGACCATTAGAAATAAATGAATAAAGACACTAGGAAGGAAGAAGAAATACCCAAAAATTGGTTAAGGTGGAAGGGAATCTAGATGATCTTGATTCTGGAAAGATTATTTCACCAAAATATGGAGATCCTTAGAGTCCATTTATTACTATTTTTATAAATGGTCAATCAATATCTAACATTTTGGTGGATCTTGGTGCTGCCATCAATGTTATAACAATAGATATGTTCAATTTGATGTCTTTAACAAGATTGCAACCAACCACTACCATTCTTCAATTGGAAAATCAATCTATTGTTGTACCAGATGGAGTGATTGAGGATTTAATGGTCACAATTGAATTGTGGGAGTATCCTGTCGATTTCATGGTCTTACAGCCTAAAGCTTGGAAGTTGGGATATCCAATTATCTTAGGAAAGCCACTGGTTGGCTACTATTGCTGCAAATATTGGCGTAGTTCGGGAAAATGACAATTTTAAAATGGATAAGATCAAATAATATTTCATTACATCCTCCTGCCCAACCCTATGTTTATGATTGTGAACATGTATAGGTAGATTATTTGGCCACCATTGTAGTGAAAATCACATGACATAAATTGTCGAGTCATACACAATGGTGATGAAGAGGACAATCGGCTAAAGAAATCAAAATTGGGGCTACAAAAATTGGAACTAAGGATATAGAACCATATGTTCTTAACACATCGAGATACTATTACCTTGGTAAGTGACATTTTTAATGAAGATTGTAAATAAACCTATGCTTATCATGCAAAATTTACTGAGGTCTTTGATTTCTATCGTCCTTTAACCAAGATTATGTCTCTTCAAAATATGACTATTTTACACATGCCTTAGCCTCATGTTTATCCCTTGAATTCTTTAATTGGTGATGTAGAGATCACTATTTTGAAATATACCAAGCAAGTGACTATTGACAAAGGAAACAAGCTGACCATTGGTAATAACTTAGAGGCCAGCTAAGAGACTAGGGTTTTAGAAATTTTGAGGAAGAATTCCCAAGATTTTTCTTTAGATTATACTACTATAAATGAAACTCATCCAAGCATTTGCACTCACCATATCTGCACTGAGGATGTTAAACCTACAAGACAATCATAAGGAAGAATTAACCTAATGCTCAGAGACAATAAAAAATGGGATAGAAAACTTGTTTAAGTTAGCTTTCATCTATCCTATATCTAATAGTTAGTGGGTATCACCACTAGTTATAGCTCCCAATAAAAATGGTAAATGAATAATATATGTAGACTATAGGGAACTTAATATATCCACCATGAAATACTACTTTCCCTACCCTTTATTTATTAGGTTCTGGACAATCTTGGAGGCAAGAAATACTTATCCTTCTTGGATGGGTTTAGTGGGTATAACCAAATTCCTATTACACTGTTGATTAGGATAAAACCACCTTCACTTGTCCCAGGGTACATTTGCATATAGATTCTTACTATTTGGGCTTTGTAATGCACTGAAACTTTTCGAGAGAGTAGTTTTGGCTATTTTTGTAGATCTTACAAATGAATGTGTTGAAGTTTACATGGACAACTTCACTATCCATGGTTACACTTTTGATGAATCTCTACGAACAATCTTGAAAAATTATTAGTTAGATGTGAGAAACATCAACTCTCCTTGAGTCATGAAAAATGCCGATTATGGTTGATCAAGAAATTGTCTTATATCATCATATATTTGCCAAGGGAATACAAGTCGACCCTAAAAAGATTACGGTAATTACTCGACTTCCTACACAAAAAATTAGATTGACATCAAGAGTTTCCTTGGACATGTACGGTATTATATGCGGTTTATCAAATACTTTAGTAAAATTATTGCACCTATGTTTTCTTTGCTGACAAAAGATTTTGTTTTTGAATGGTCTTCTCAATGTCAGCAGGATTTTGAGATTATCAAAGAGAAGAGAACCACCCCTCTAGTCTTGTGAGGACCCAATTAGCGGAAACCTTTCCATATTCACAATGATGCATCTAATACAATCATCAGAATTGTTCTTAGACAAAAAGATGAAGAATATCATATGTATACCATTTATTTTATCAACAAGAATTTGATCCCTATGGAGAGAAACTACACCACTATGGAAAAGGAATTTTTAGTTGTTGTTTACTCCCTGAATAAATTCAGACATTACATTAATGGGTAAAAAATATTTGTTTATACTGACCACTCGACCATAAGATATTTGATGAATAAACCAGTAGTCGGGGGATGGATTATTAGATGATTACTCTTGTTACAGGAATTTAATTTAACCATTATTGATAAGCCAGGAAAATATAATGTTATTGTTGATTTTATTTCAAGATTGAATGTTTCAGGTGATGAAGAAGAATTCCAGGATCATTTCTGGATGAACATTTTTTTGCAGTACCAATTCAACCTCCATGGTTTCTGATCTTGAAAATTATTGAACTACAGAGAAGTTTCCTTCCTATTTTACTAATAAACAATGATGAAGATTAGTTTAAAATAGTGCAACATATAAGTGGTGTAATGGAATTTTATTCAAATGTTGTCCTGATATGGTTATTCACAGGTGTGTTTAAGAAGATGAAGTGTATGACATAGTGATAGCTTGTCATGATGAGCCTCGAGGAGGAAATTGCTCAGTGAAGAGGAAAATTCACAAGGTCCTTTGAGGTGGGTATTACTGGCCTTCTCTTCACAAGTCTATCAAGAAGTACGTATGGTAGTGTGATGCATGTCAAATAATGGGAAAGCCTACATCATTCATGGAAATGCCTCTCAATCCTCAGCTGGTCTTAGGAGCATTTAAGAAGTGGGGTATTGATTTTTCTAGACATTTTGATCCCCATATTTTGGGAAAGAATACATGTTGGTGTGCAATGACTATGTCACGAAATTGGCCGATGTTCAAGCATTGACATCTTCTAATGAGGATGTTGTTGTTGAATTTTTGTACAATCGTATAATGCTAAGATTTGGTGCCCCTAGAGCAATTGTATCTAATCAAGGCCCTCAATTTGTTTCTAACATGATTGAAGATTTTATGGAAATCTATCAAATCAAGCACCAAAAATTGTCACCATATCACCCCCAATCCAATGGGTAGGTGGAAGTCACAAATAGAGAACTTGAGAACATTTTGACCAAAGTGGTCAATGCGGACAAGAAAAAATGGGTACCAAAATTCCAGAAGCGGTATGGGCCTATAACACAACCTAGAAGACTACTACTGGATTCTCCCCTTATGAATTGGTATATGGGAAAAATCCATTGTTACCGTGGAATTTGAGTTACGAACATGGAGAACAACATTGGAAATCAGAATCAACTTGGATGAAGCACAATGTGAGAGAGTGATGCAACTGAACAAATTGGATGAAATGTGTATGGAGGAATAGCAACAAACAAATATTATTCAACATCAAATAAAAACATGGCATGACGCTCATATCAAATACAAGAAGTTTAACAAGGGAGAATGGTTCTTTATTTTTATTCAAAATATCAATAGTTCAAAGGCAAGCTACAAACATGGTGGTTGGGACCATACCAGATCGAAATAATGTTTGATAACAGCTCTGTGTGATTATTTCCAATTAATGGAGATAGAATAACTCTTCTTGTGAATAGACATAGGCGAGGATGTATCATTGTCCTTTGGATATGGAACAAAGATATGTTGCTATGTGAGGAAATGGATTCAGTGGAGGCGCTCAGCTCCTCTTGTCAGGAGTGATTGTTTTTTTGAATTTGAATAAAGGAAGATGATCATGATTTCGATCTTCTTCCCTTAGATGTTTTTTTTTCAATAAGGTAGAAATATTCATTGTTTGAATGAACACTAATCACATTTTATCTAAGAGTGCAAGATGTGGAAATTTATAGATATCGGGAAGCTGAAATTTGGAAAGGGTAAGTGCATTTTACTTCACTATGGATATTTCCTTTTGAATAAATTCCCCATTGCATGTACCTAGCATGATTAAATCACTACACAATGTTCAATGCATTTATTGGGAATATCATTCCAAATCTTAAGATACATAGTGGGGTGTAATGAGTCATAATTACCGAGGAAACCACATGTGTTGAGTTTTTAAGAAGAGGAAAAAACTTATTTATAGGAAGGACAGGTGGAATTTCTATTCAAAATGATGGGATATGTGTCGTACCACACATTAAAAATTTCCATGCATACCTGGTCCTGTCAACTTTTTGTGTTGCCAAAATTTTCACCGACTACATACAATTAAAATATTGTGGTGTATTTCAAATTGTGACTTGCTCATCACCTCCTGTCATTACTTTAAGGATTCAAACACACCATTATCACTTCTTATCATTACTCTGTGCATTTGAACACAACCTTATTTTTGTCTTTTCCACTATCTGGATTCATCTACACTATGGGGCAAAAGAAAAAAATTGAACTAGACTCTCAGGGCCCACTCCTCTTGAATGCGGCAATTTCTCAGGTATTTTATGATGTCGGTTGGCTGGAATTCTTTATAAAATTGAAGGCTTTGATGAAAATTTAGTGGATGAGTTCCTAGTAAATTTTGAAGCCACCTGCTCACGCATTGGGGGAAAGTGAGTAGAAATCAATAGTCGGGTTGTTTCTGAATTGTTTGGTTTACCAGATTTTGGTCTCAAAGTTATGACAAATGCTCCTCTTAAGGACCTGATTCCCCTATTTCATGAGGATGGAAAAGCTTTTCCAAAGGTAATCCTCACCTCTAATGGCCTTGAAGTGGACTAAGAGGGAAAGTCTACCTAGCATTTGGAAAGAGGTAGCTAAATGCGTCAATAGATACTTCATTTGTGATGGAAAACCGTTTATGCTTTGGCAGCGATTCACTAAAAATTATAATTCATTTAAAGAAAGAATGCATAAACCCTTCACTCAGAGAAAATTTACTTGAATATTTAGATGATGCAATAATCAAATTCAGACAAAAATATAAGAATGGGGGTGGTAAGGAAATTCTAAAACATCCAGGATTATTCTATTGCTCTACTCGCATCCAAGTTTCTATAGGTGAAGTGAAGGATTGCACGAGATAAGTGAGGGTGAGGGTTCCAAACCAAGGGAACTCAAAAAGTTTCCATCTTCCATTATTCAACCCAAGCTCAAGTCATCCTCTCTCCCTTCACAGGAGAATGTGTAGGAACCTTGTAGTTAGGGAGCACATCTTCTACGCCTCACAATTCTATGGGTAAGAACACCTTACCACTTGTTTCTTCTATTTCATTAAGGGCAATGCAATCATGTACCTTGCAAAGACACGGAAGTTCCCATCTAGAATTTTTTGATGATGATTCTACTCCCATTTGTGAAGAGACTCTCTGGACCCACTACTCCGAATGTGGCAATTTCTTAGGTATTTTATGATGTCGGTTGCGTGGAGTTCATTAGGAAATTTGAAGGCTTTGAGGAATATTTAGTGGGCGAGTTCTGGTAAATTTTGAAGCTACTGCTCATGTCTTGGGGAAGTGAGTAGAAATCAATAGTTGGGTTGTTTGAGAAATTTCGTTTTACCGAGTTTGGTCTCAAGGTTATGAAAAATGCTCCTCTTAAGCACTGATTCCCATGTTCCATGAGCATGGAGAATATTTCCCAAAGGTAATACTCACCTACAATGGTGTTCAAAAGGGGATTAAGAGTGAAAGTCTACCTGGAAATTGGAACGAGGTATCTAAATGGGTCAAAAATACTTCATTTGTGATGGACAACCTTCTTTGCTTTGGCGGGGATTCACTAAAAATTGTAATTCATTTAAAGAATGACTGCATAAAAATTACACTCGTGGTAAATTTACCGAATATTTAGATGATGCAGTCATCAAATTTATAAAAAAATATATAATGGTGGTGATAAGGAAGTGATAAAACATCCAGAGCTTATTAAATTTCTACTTGAATCAAGTTTTCTACAGATGAAGTGAAGGATGGCATAGATAAGTGCATGGGAGGGTTCTAAACCAAGGAAAATAAGAAAGGGGACATCTTTCATTATTTAACCCAAGCTCGATTCATCCTCTCGCCCTTTACAGGAGAATATGGAGGAACCTTGTAGTTAGGGAAGCCCATCTTCTATGCATCACAATTCTAATGGTAAGAGCACCTTGCCACATTGTTCTTCTATTTCGTTAAGGTCAAGGTGGTACTGTATCTTCCAAATACCTAGAAGTTATTTTTTGATGATGATTCTACTCCCACTCAGGAAGAGAAGGAAAGGGCTTGTACCTCAATTGTCCCTACTGAGATGTCTCAGGATGTTGCATTCACCAAAAATATCCCTACCACACAGAGCTCTCATATGCCCGCATCTTCAGAAATGAACCCAACAACTCGGAAGTTCCCTTAGTACACAAACATAGATCCCAACTCCAGAATCAATTGCAATGGATACTTTCAGTCATGTGTTACATGAAGATGATGTACAAAGTGTTATTTTTAAGAAATTTCCTCCCTTAAGGACAAATTAAAAGGTATGCAAGAAACCAACTTATCTTTGTAAACTGCATTTACACATAGAACTTTAGAAAAATTGAGGGAAATTACTACTTTGAAGGTAGAATTTAGTAGTGTCAAGAGACAAAGAGATATAGTTCTTAAAGTATGGGATGATTTAAATATGTTATCTCTTCGGAATAAAGAATTAAAAAGGAGAATGAAAAGTTAAAAGAGGATATTGAGGCTAGTGCCAATACGAATAAGAAGTTAGAATCTATTTTATACTATGTCCATTTTCTTGTAATATTCTAGCCTATAGGAAGCCTTCTTCTATTCATAGAATGTTTTTCCAAGAGCAATTCTATGCGGAAATTGATGAGACTGTGTAGTCAAGAACCTCATGCAACTCCTAATGGAAAAACCTTTTTGTCAATTTATCAAAATCATACCCCTATGATACAAAATCAGTTGTGTGAATTTTACCTTCACAACATGTTGGTCACCAATGTGTCTAATTTGTTTATCAATCTATATGTGGGAGATTTTTATTTGAAGGCCTTTCAGTCCTTTCTTAGGAACCAAATTATTTGGGGTGAAAAAACATATATTTTTACTCAAGCAACTCGCACCATAAGTTTCCAAATTAGGCCTACCCATCACAATGATGTAGCCATGAATAAAAAATTCCTATCTCTTTATTATCAGGCTAGTGTTGGGTAAAATACTTCAAAGATTCTACTAAAATGTGTGCAAGATTTTGAGGCCTATAGTCATCAAAATTTGGGTGAAGTGAGGCAGGATTGTGATAGGAGGGAATTTATCTCCCCTAAAAATATTAGTTGGTGTATACGAAGGGGTGATGCATTGGTCACAATAATTTGTGATTATCTAAGAAAAATGACAAGGGATCTTTGTAATGAGTGGGCAATAACATAGGTGAGGAAACCTCTTCTCTAAAATCCGATTACTACTGGTAGAATAATGTTGCCTAGACACATGATAGTTTCACAACTTGGGTGAAATATGTTTCAAACACTCAGGGATGTAAGGGAACCAAAAATAATATGCCAATCAATTTGAGGAGTATGACATGGCTCAACAACTTGGCCAAAGGGCAGGACAAAGATGAGTTGCATTAGGACATGAAATAGGTAAAGTGTAGGGGAGATGATGAGTACATTATTTGACTTATTTATATCATTTATATGATTGATAATTTTTCATTTAAACATGATTTACTAGTGCATGGGGATGCTTTATATGGTTATATCTTAGTGAGTTTAATGCATTTTCCTTTCTCTTGTTCATGCAACTTGTTAACCGTATAACTTCCTACTAATTTCATTTGTGAGTGAAATGTGGTAATGTGAATAGGATAATAATGAACATTTACTACCAGTTTTGGAGTGCAGTCAAGGAGCCCGAGTTTGGAGTCAGTATGTAGTCATGGAGGACTTTTTCCATTAACAACCTATAAACATGGGTCTTGTTTCTAGCAGTTTTGTAGGGTTTTATGAACCTTAATCAAATGTTGTTAGTGGAATAACTTAGTGCCTATAATTTTGGCATGATATGTAACCGAATGTGTCTATATAAAGACATCTTCTTGAGGAACAATTTAGTAGTTGGATAATATTGATAATATGCAATATAGTTCGTAACAATTAGTATTTACTTTCCAGATACACTGAATATGTCATAGAACTTATTTGAATCAATATAAGTGGATATTGTTCTGAGTATCTCATGTTGTTAAGATTACCTCTATCCCAAGGAAGAGCAAGGGCCCACTCAACCAAGGTGACTAGAGGTTGTTTACATTTATGCATGAATGTGGTTTTCTGATAAGACATTATTTGCTCATTTCCTGTACTAAAATTTCCATTTAGTGTGTGTATTTCCTTTTATGCAATTTCAATTCTGAGTGTGTTATTTCAATTCTGCAAATTCAATTCAAAGTGTGTGTTATTTGAATTTAGTTATATTAATTTGGTGTGTGCATTATAATTCTAGCAAATTATTTCCAATGAATGCATTTCATTACAACAATGTTGTTTCCATATTTTAGCATTAAATTTCCATAGATTAGTAAAGACAGAGAAGCATACTAACCAAAATTCCTAAAAAGTAACCACCGAACAATTGAGTTACATAGAGCTCCATTTCATATATCCTTGGACATACAGCCCTAGTTTTATAATGACACTAGCAAAAGAACCTATTAGGTAAATTATTGGTTAATCAATGACCCATCACATGTGACTGATAGTAGAACTCATAATCACATGCCTTTGCTAATGATACAAAAACAAAGAAAGAATGGAGAAAACTAGATCCGAGAAGGTTTGATTTTATTGAAAAATAAAAACAAAAATACCAAAGTCGGTTGAGTAGCTAATGTCAAGTATGAAAGGGTAACCGCCACCGGTCAACTAGACCGATGCGATTCTTGTGGAAAAATGAGAAATTTACAAATTTGGCAATAAATGATGAAAATGAAGTAGAACTGGACTCTGAAGGTAATATCAAAGACTCAAAGATATAGTAAAGTAACAAAGGAAGTCACATAAAGAAAAGAAATATAGATTGAATGCTACTTTGGCATAAATGACCAAAACAACATAAAACTAATGACAGTTAGTTAACCGATGGTGGTGCAATGATGAAACGATGTCGGTTGTTGGATCAAAACCGATTCTTGTAAAATTTGTGAAAAGATGGAAAAAGTGAATTTTGGTGATTTAGATCAAATAAAAATACCAACTCAAAGACTGATTATGGAAATGATTGATCCTAACACACTTAGAAATAGTTGGAATACCCTAACTATGATTGTGGAGCATGGAGGGAGAGAAATGGAGAAAACAATCTCACACCTCAAAACACAAATCAAGTAAAAAACTAGTAAACATAAAATTCTATGTTGTAGATTTTATGTTGTGGCTTATGCCATTTAGGACTGACTTGTGAACATAATAGAGCTTTTGGTTCTTGAAGGTTCCCTATGGAAACTAAAAACTATGACTGGTTTAGGGTAAAATTTGGCGTGATGTCCCCAAAATATACTTTGAAGTACTCGAGGCCCTACTCGACATGATGAATGGAGAGAAAACTAGTGGATCCCACTTTCAATCCTTTGATTGTGTGATTGTTGAAAAAATCATCCAAGAAAGATTTTTTTAATAAATGTGTAATTTGTTTTAAGTGGTTTGGCATAGAGAGAGAGAGTGTGCAAAATCGAGCTACGATTAAATTTTTCAACCATTAAGCGGCCATGAATTCCAACATATAGATTGACCATAATTTAAATGAGCTATAATGCAACGTACAAAAATGAGATGTAAATATTTTAAACCCCAATCCACAAATTTTATAAGATGAGAACAAATTATGAAGAGGTAGAGGGTATGAATTTCACTAAATGCAATGTAAGAAAAGAAAGAAGAGTTCCTTTTAATCCCAAAAGAAAAATGTCATTGAGACAATTAGAAGAAGAAAATGTTTCAGAGAAGAAGCTTAATGTGAACTTGTTTCGAATGAAATAGACACACAAGATATTTCCCTAAAAATGAAAAAATGCAACGAAGCCCAACAAGGGTGTGCCAAAATGTTTCACCAAATAAGTATGTGTAAAATAGATAAGGTAAGAGGTTAGGAGGAATACCTATGAAATGAAGGCTGAAGGTAGAATGTGCACATTATTGGCTTTTTTATCCAAGTGGTTGTGGAGAGATTCCCTTTGGCTAGGAGGAATGAACTGTAAGAAACACAACAAGACCACAAAATAACATTAATAATATAGGTTAGTGGACTGCCTAGCAAGTGATAGATCTAAGAAGCGAGGTTCTTCATTCAATGTTTTCAATCCACTTTTAAATATAATTTAATACAAAAAATACCATGAAATAAGGGAATCCTCTTTTGTGGTTATGCGATTTAGGTATCTCGTGCTAATACAATAATAAAATCTAATCTAATAAACAAAGTCACAATTAGATCCAGAGGTTTGGTAGGTTGTTTTGGGTTTTGCGGGTCGACAAATGTCCGGTGAAGGTATGGTACTGATTAGGGGAGGTTTGCGTTGGTTTTGGTTGAATGGAAGGATTTCTCATCGAAGGTGTAAAATGACATACTGATTAGTATCAGTTGGGTGACCGACACCGGTATAGCGATGAAACCCAAGATAATTAGGTAAACCGATGTTGGTAGGGGAAATGGGTGGTAAAATAATAAAAATGGTCTTTTGGCCTCTCTATGATTGCACAGAGAGTAAGAAAGGTGTGGTTAGGCTCCTAATATAACTAAGAAGACTCAAGAATTTAGAGGAAAAGGTTAAGGCAGATGGAAAGGATCAAAATGGTTGGGTAGATGGATTGGTAGGAAGATGAGGATATTTGGATAAAATAAAAAATGAAAATCTTGAAAGAATTGAAGGATATACAATAAAGTAAGCACAGATGATCAAAACCACATTACTTACTTGTTGTTATGAAGATATTGTGAATGAAGGTGGCTAGTGATTGATCGGTGAGGTGATGGCTGGTTTAGCTCCATGAAAATGTAACATGCGTGTTATCGTAGATACTCCAACTCTCTAGAAGAAAATCTATTGCTTGTGTCGGTCTTTGGTGGTGTGTAGTCATTGTTTGAATGTAGGAATGGTTTTGAGACTCACGCTTGATTGCAATATAATTCCTAAAACTGAATGACCAACCCATGTAAATAATTGTAAATTTGGATATAAAGGAACCAATTACTGATTCAAGTGAGTGACATTGACCAAGGATAAATTGGCATCGGTTAGGGTAAAATAGTACTATTTACATAAAAAGGACAATCTTCCTAGATTTGGCATATTTTCCTTATTGTATCCACCTAGGAAGTGGAGTTCACATGAGAGAAGGCACGAAAATCATAGAGGAAGTCCAATTAGGTTTAGTAAGAAGTTTTAGTTAGTTAGATCAAATGGTGACTCAGCACTGGGGGTGATGACTCAGAGATGAGAGTGTTGACTTGGTCATTGTGGGATAAATGTCCCTCAAATGGTTTCATGGGGAGGTGTACTAATGAGTTGGTGGTGTGAGGGCTGAATTAACTTGATTAAAATAATTAATAATGTGAGGATACATATTCATTTAACTTTAGGTAATTAAATCAATGTAAATGTGTGGTAATGGGGTCATGGCTAGGTGAGTATACATTGCGTTAATTAATGGAGGAGGAACAAGGGTAGTGTGACCCAAATTTGGTGTCTACACCAAATAAAGAAATAAAGTGACCTAAATAACTAAGTAAATAGAAATATGAAATCCTAATGAAAAAGGAGGGTTAGAAAGAGCTTAGATGATTTGAAAAGATTGCGGGATTGTGTCGTAAAGATGACAAAATATAGGAACGACCACACGAGGGCTCGGGAAATGATAGATCTGAGATATATGAGCATACAAGAGAACTTGGGGAAGGATAAGGGAACTGGGGCACTCTTGTCTGAGATCTAGGTGCCCTAGTCTATGCAGGAGGTCTAGAAACAAAGTTTGTAAGGTCACTAAGTGATGCAAAGCCTTCTTTGCTTGTCATGTGTATATCACTAAATTGTACAAAATGTCACTGGTAATAAAAATGATAAAGAGACCTATAAAACCCCATTTCAAGCATCAAAACCCTAAAAAAATAAAGAAGCATATGAATGGTCGGACTATCCTTAAGGGCCACAATGGTGGACTTACTACCTTAATGATGCACTACATTTTAGACCAAAATGTAGTTATAGATGTGTGTAAATTATTCCCTAGGTGCTCTTGTGCCGGTTGCACTTTGCTAAGTAGTGAGAAATATCAATATGTAGAAATGTAAATAAATATTGGATGGAATGAAATAAACTTCCCTCCTATACAATATGATGCAGATGAACCAACCTTGTCCTTTGTGATGGAGTTATATGGATGCAAATGGATCTCTAGATGCCTTAGATGGAATGCAACCTAGGTGATGATAGTAGTGCCTAGTTCTTGGTCCCTCATTATGGTTTCAGTAACTTTATATTTATATGGTTATCTTTCTCTAATTTCATAATTAACCCCGAAAAGGTTGACAACTAAAAATATAGAAATCTCAAACGGCTAAAAAGTGCCCAAAAGATGGAGGTAAAGTAGGAAAATGATCGGGGTGATCTCGAATGGGACCAAGGCATCTGGGTGCCCAAGATACTAAGTGGGCATCCTAGTCATGGATAATATGACACAAATTTTCAGAAGTGATTGGGTGAATACATGTTGGAGATTAATGATGATGAGAAAGTAAATTCAAATTTCTTAAGGACATGGGTTAATTATTACTTTCTTCACTCAAAATCCATATGAATAGTAGTATGAGATCGGGACTAAATAATACCCAAAGTGAATGATTTTTGTCTACTTTAAGGAGTGCATGAAGTAAATACTAAGCATAGTTTGGTGATTGATATGATTGAACATTGTTTGTAGGAGGTGTAGAAACCTTGAGGAAGATAAAAAAATGTTGGGAGAGTCTATAATAATTATGCCAATAAGTACTCTTCTCATAAATAAAGTCTTATGAAAGTCAACAAGCATAGTAAGAACATTGGGGTGAGACAGAAAAGGAAGAGCTATAAAAGTGGGACGATGGTAGAGAGATAGGAAGGGGTGTGATAGTAAAAGGAGTGAAAAAAATTCAAAGAAGCCAAGAACATCTCAAAATAGAGTGTAGAAGAATTGAGGGTTTGAGAACTAGTGAAGAGGTTTTAGAAGTTGTAAAACTTGAAAAATTGCACAATTTGAAGCTTGAGAGGTAGTGGGATATCAAAAGAAGCATGTGTAAGGTGAAAAGAAGAGGTGTAAGGTATTGAAGAATTTATAATAGTGTTAGAAAGGTCAAACCCCAACAATTAGCAAGAAACCCTATCTTGGACATATGTGCTTGACCGAATTGTCAATATAATAATAGTTTTAACCCACTAACAGGGGTTATCACCGATTACTGAGTCACAATGGTAGCCCTTATTTGAGGCCTTTTCCCTATGTAATGGGTTGAAAGGAGTTTGAGCTCAAACTCTCATCATTAATCAAAATTGTACCAAATTAATTGGGAAAAATCAAACATGAAAATTCAATGCGGGAATGAGGACCTTGTGCTTGTCTCTATTGTAGTCATAAAATCATGCACTTGGTATTATAGTTATACCACAAGAATTTTATTTTCTATATGGAACTTGTGTAGTTAAAGTATTCACTAATGATCCATCCCCTAGTCCTATCGTCGGTTAGTCGATTGTCATTGTCATTTGTCTTGTATAAATGTCAATTGTTTACACAACTCTATTCATCTCTTTGGGAGTATCATGTGTCATTATTTAGTCATTTTTCATCTCTAGTACTTTAATAACATGTCTAGGGTAGTCTTGGGGTTCCTATGGGCACCTCTATCCTTAATTTTAGGTTCCCTAGTCCTGTAACACTTGGGTCTAATTTATCTATTCGAGGTCAGTCTTTGTCAATTTTCCTCTCATTCCCCTAGGTACTAGTCGACATATTGGGTCATTAGTGTCAAAATTTGAACAAGATATCCCTATATAAACATAACATACTTACTATCTTAGGGGTGGAATATTTACCATCAAGGGATAGCTATCTACTAGGGAAAGGGACTACATTTGGGCATCATTCCATCACACACATTGCATTAGAAAGGGAAGTCTATTCTATTCCATCCACCATGTGCATTTTACATCTAGATATTTCCCCATATATCTTCGTCTTTGACACTAGGGAATTGTAGGCACAATTTCACACACAAAGAACACATAACTACTTTGGAGTGCGGAATGTAGTGCAATGCTTAGTCGTAAGACCACCTTTGTGGCCGCTAAGGTCAGTCCAACTCCTTCATAAATATCTTTTGTTTTTAGCAGTTTGATGTTTTTTTATGGGGTTTTGTAGGTGAATCTTCATTGGAAGTTTGCAACATCATCAACGACGATATTGCAATATTAACATGATAAGGAGTGAGGTATTGTGAGAATCTAGCGAAACTTCAAGATTCATGTCTAGAGCTATTTTGTAGACCAGAGCACCCATATTGTAGACCAGGGCACCCATAGATGCCCGAGTCCTCCTCTAGGTGCACCAGTTTGGGAAAATCACCATCTGCTGTAATTTTCTAGGTTGTTCCATCATACTAGCCTCTATCGCACATCACTTTTTGTCCCAACAAATAACGAGGTAAGTTATTTACATGTTATTACCTTATCCATTCTATTTCATTTATTCCATTTCAATTTAATATCAAAATAAAATATTTAGCATCAATATTTTAGTTTGTATCATTTATTGCATTTTTGTACCTACTTAGATTAACTTAGATATAAATTACTATATTTCATATGTTAGTTAATCATTTTGGTGAACCCATCGTTTAGAATATTTTTCCATAGGATCCATCTCAAACCCTAATGACTAATCATAGTTCATCTTCTTTTCCCATCATGTCTCATTTTAGTGTCAACCCTATATATGATGAGGCTACTATTCTTGAGCTCAAGGCTCTCTATGGTAATCCTATTCCTATGTTGGCTCATACTCGACATGAACTCTTAGAAGGATAATAATATATGCCTACTCACTTTAAAGAATCTCCTATTGGAATTATCATTGTTGAGGATCCTATAGCTTTCGGTCGTTGTACATCATGCTCTATGGCTATGAGTGATCCTCCTTGAGATCTCTCTAAGGATGTTTTAGACCATTATCTAATTTAATAATTGCTTGGTATTGATCATTGTTCACTTGTGCCGACCGATTCTTATTATTCTACTTAGCATGATAGTATAGCTCCATCTCATGATTCTCCTACATCTGATAGTAATTCTCATCATTAATTACTTATTAGCTCTCATTCACCTTTTTATTATTTTGATGATCCTATTGATAACAATCTTAATGAAGTTCTCATTTTTGAGTATTTATCTGATCATGATGAGGTAGTTTTCAGTCATGGTACTCCTTTTCATACTAACATGAATGAATCACCCATTCTATCCTCACCTTCTTCTAAGGTTGCATCTAGTACTATACACGAGTCTCCTCATCTATATATTCTTCATCTCCTACCATTTAATCTCCTCCTATTGCATCATCTACACATATTACGTCATCTTCTCCTATAGATGTCTCTCCATCGATCACCTTATCTATTTGGGATGCTTCCAATGCTAGTCCTACCATTGCTATAGATATTCCATCTACATCATCTACTATAGCTCCTTCGACACCTGCTACTAGTGTGCCTTTAACATTGGATTCTACCATGTCATCTCTAGACATCCCTATGATCACTCACAATGGAAAATTACAACCTCTTATTACATTATTACCATCTTCCACTATTCTTTCATAGGATATCATATCTCTCATGCATGTAATAGGATAATTAAAATCTCAAGTTTAGCCACTTACTTTAGGATGTAGGGATTACTATGCTTCTATTGATAACAACTCATTACATGGTAACCCTATTCCGAAGTAGATTCATAATTCAACATTCCCTCAAGACTTTATCATTCCTATATTCACTTGCTTTGATGGTACTAGTGATCCTCATGCTTATTTATTACAATATCACATGTTCATGACATATTTTCTAATGATATGCTATTACTTAAGGCTTTTAGGAATAATATCATCAATGAGACACTAAAGTGATGCACTCATCTCCCCTTTGGGTCTATTAGTACTTTATATGATATTGAGGACACTTTCCTCCATCATTTCATCATCAATAATTTCCCTAGAGTAACTTATGATTGTATAACTACTATACATCAGGGCTCATCCAAATCTATTAAGGATTACATATCATGATTTAATGCTTGTATGCTTCAACTTTTATTTCAGCTTATAGACTTAGAAACGAAATTAATTTTCTATTGTGGTCTAATTCCTCTACTCAAACAAATATTACAATATGAAACATGTGAGTATTTCTTTCTTTAATGTTACAAAGTCTTAGACCTAGAGTAGGATCTCCTTTCAGAAAATGTAATTCATCCTATTCTTGACACAAAATTTGGGTCACACTCCCCTTTTACCCCACATGTATATTAATTTAATTACCAACAATTAAATTAATGCCTATTATCACAATGTCTATTAATTTAATTACTTTAATTAAATTAATTAACAACTCACCTAGACACATCACCTAGACACCTCATCATAGACCTATTCTTAGCATGTTTCTTTTAACTAGGACTCAATCTCTACTTACCATAACTAACTAAGACTTAGTCTAACCCTAACACTAGATGCCTATTCTTTCTCTAACAACATGCCCACTTACTTATGCAGAAAATACCATTTTAGACCACAACAATGGATAGGACTGGCCAAAAATATTCTGTCATTTTGGAAAACCTATGATTTCCCTCCTAAACCGACGCCTGGTTAACCCTAAACCGACAATGATCACCCTAACCATCATCGGTTACCATATATTCATTTTGGTAACCTTTTGTTCAAGGTTGAAAGAATTATTTGAGTCGGATAAGAGAGAGATCTACATGCATGCACGAACCAAAGCCCTCTCACACATCTAAACATCCTGAATAAGCACCAAGATGGATCTAAAGGTTAAGAATTCACAAGTAATGTTTCGAGAAGCACTTACGTGACACGACCACTAGTTTCACAGATTAACCATCACCCTCATCCAACCACTAGGTCTGCAAATACAAGTAAGTGCATTTGGATATACATCTTTCCATACTTATTTAGATCAGTTTCTTTATCTTTGTTTGAGAGTCCTAGTCTCTTTTGTATCTCATTATATTCCACCTTCTGTCAATCCATCCACCTAACCACCTACAACCTCTAGATCTCCATACCTGAATCCAAATGTCTCTAAGCATTCTCATCTTCCTTTGAAACCTAACCATCATTCTCCCATTCTCTGTGTAATCACAGAGAACCTCCAAAACCCTAGTTTATTGAGTTTCTATTATCCCGTCTCCACCGACATCAGTCACCTCTAAGCTGTCATTAGTTCCTCTCGAACCATAATCAGTTATACCAACACTAACATCGGTGTCTCGTATCTAGTAATTCTTCCTGTAATAACAACCTTATAACCTTCACCCAAATAACCTGATCGACCTATTCTAGTCACCTTGGCTACACTTGCCCAACCTCAAGATCTAGTCATAACCTTTGTTATAATATAATTTCTTATTGTATTTGAATGAGATACCTAAATCATATCAACTACAGTAGGATGTTATTTGTTTATATTATTTCTTGCATTAAATTGTATTAAATAGTGGATTGACAACCATCTAAGAAGTATCACACTTCTTGGATCAAGACATGCTAGGCAGTCCACTAACATATATTGTTTAATATTCCTCTTGTGGTCTTTTTTTGTATTCATAGGTAGTTCCTCCTAGCAAAAAGGAAGTTCTCGCAATCAGCATTGGATCGGGAAATTAGAACACACGCACTCTACCTTCCACCTTCATTCACAAGTATTCCTCCTCACCCTTACCTTATCTATTTTTCTCATATGTACGCAACTTATCGGCTGAAACATTTTGGCATGCCGGTGGGACCCTCTCTTGGGTTCATTGCATTTTCTTCATATAGGAAATTTTTTTGTGTGTTTCTTTCTTTTGAAAACTACACATTTAATATTCTCCCTAGTTATATTATTTTATTCTAAGCTGTCTTCACAACATTTGTGATTTGGTGCTTAAAGCGAACCAATTCTTTCTTCTTACATAGGCATAGTAGAGAAAGAACACGTTCTTGACCTATTCATCATTTGATTCATTGAATATAATTGTCGATTTGGCTTATAATTTATTTTACATTTCATCCTTGTATGTTGTATTACTAGCTCACATTTAAAAATGAGGCCAACTTATATGTTGGAAGTCATACCGGTGATGGCTGACACAATTGAATAGTAGAAAGCATTTTCTTCTCTCTCTCTTTTCTAAATTGCATAAATCTAAATTTACACATCTTAAACAACATCTCACCCAAAAGAGACTATTAATGATCACATGATCAAAGGATTGATAGTGGGCACAAATTTTGTTATCTCTATCCAGTCATTACCTCAAAGAAAGGAGCACACCCGCCATAACATATCCTGAAACCACCCTTTTAGAATTTCCTTCTTCATAGGACGCCTTCCCAACCAATTTTTTTTTCTAAATTCACAAGTCAGTCTTAAATAACATAAGCTCAAACAACATAAAATTCACTTGTAGAATTGCGTGTTTTTCTTAGCTTTGTTCTTGACTTGCATTTTGAGTTGTGAGGTTATGATTCTTAATTTTTATTCTTCCTTTCACACTCCACCATCATAGTTGGAGTATTCGATTTTCGAGTGTGTCAAGGCCTCATCTTATCATTCTCGTTTTTGGGTTGATTCTTCGTCTAATTTAATTCATAAAAATACATTTCCTTCATTTCTTCTAATTTCCTAAGTAATGGTATTGGTCAGCGACCATTATCGGTTTACATCTTATTGTCGTGCATTTACCTAACCGGTTTTGGCTTCTATCTCTTTTGGTTACCTTACGAAACTACTTTTATCACATATTCTTTTCTATTTGTGGTACTCATAATGCCATCATATACCCAACATTATGATATCCCTGTCAAGTACTGATTTCCCCATTTCATTTTTCATCAATTTTGCTTCATTTTCTAAAATTGTTGTTTTCCCATGATGATCGGTATTAGTTATCATAAGCTTGTCATCTGTTTCTCTTTAACCATCATCGGTTGTTGTATTTTATTTTTAATCAAAACACCAACCAGATTTACCTCTCAGAATTCATCATTCTCTACTTTTGTTGTTTTCTATGTCACTTACAAGATATGGTTTCTTGTGTCAACACTATTTCTAATGGTGTTGAATGACAACCAAAATAACACCCTTGTATTCCACGCCGAGTCATCAACCACTCCAACCTAGCCCATCACTTCCTTCCATCCTATCACCTATGGATTCAAATCAGCCTATCACCATTTCTACCAGTGACAAGGACTTCGCAAGACTCCTTGATTAAAATATTATTTCCCTACAATACAATCTTTCCCACTCATCTACCGGGACCCCTTGGGACGGTTGATATCAATATGCTGTATCTATCTCTCCTTCCCTTGTCACCACTCCCATGTCCACTACTACTAGCTCGGAGTTTTCCTCATCCACTTTACCCCTTGTGGTCTCTCAATTAGGCCCCACACCCGCCTATGACTGCTTTGTATCTACAACATTTATCACACCCATCGTGTAAACTATTCCTTCATCAACCACCTTGAGCATAGCCCCATTTGCACTGCTACCTCACATGTACCTCTTGCATCATAACCACCCATGGTGTCGGTAACCCCTAACCCACTCCAAAACCTTGTCCTCTTCATCCCATAGTCCTTGCCACCAATTACTACTAGAGTTATTTCAACTACTCCACCTATGTACACATATTACAAACAAACCCTAATCTCATCCATCACTTATTCTGGATATGTGCCACCTACATCTATTTCCCTTTCGTAGTCCTCCTATTCAAAATCACCATATCTTTGGAATGTCGCTAATATCATATATTCATCATCAACCCTCTTATACTACAGGAGGCACCCATTCATCACAACCCACCAACAACCTCATTAAGATGATGATGGAAAAGATACGAGACATTAAAAGCATTAGTTTCTAGCTCATGTAACTCCCTAACTTATGATGAAATCTGTAATGAGCCTATTCCTATCTTCCCATACCCTGTGCATTGGGAAATGACCAAGTTCAATCATTTCAATAGTAAAGAAGACCCTCAACAACATTTGCAGTCATTCAAACATGGGAGCTATCTAATTGCCCATGATGATGCTTTATTCCTAAGGACCTTCCTAATTTATTTGACAAGATCTTCATTATATTGAGTACAATGGATTACCTAGACATTCCATTTACTCATTTAACCGGGTAGCCCAAGAATTTCTGGACCACTTCTCCATCAACATTGTCAACAAAGTTACCATGATTGATCTATATTCCACATGACAATACGACAATGAGTCTATCGTTGATTTTTTCACTCATTGGAAAAGCCTCATCAACCAACTCACATTCCAATTACCTCAAACCAAGATCATAGATTTATTCACTTGGGCTTGTGTGAGACTCATCTCACCAACCCTATAAGTGTAAACCTTCCATACCATTGACAAAGAATTCACCATAGCACGAAAAGTGGAAATTTGTGCCATCGAAGAAAATAAAATTCATCTACATAACAAAAGTGCCACATTCAAATAAAATGATTCCTCTTCATCTTTAAAACCCGAGAATAATTATTCAAAATCCAAGGGATCTGCTAACATGATAGTTCTCAAAGCTAGCCCATATCACCCATCTAACCAAGAAAAACCTACCTCTAATCTCTCTCCCATCTAAACTTTTCGGTTTAGACAAGAGCAACGAAATTACACCCCAATAGGGGAACCTTATTCTTTAGTCTTAGAAAAACTTCTTAAGGATAGTGCCATTACCCTTCCACCCATAAAACCACACACTAGTTTTGACCTAATCGTCCCATGCCCGCATGGTATAATTAATATGACTTTTAACTAACATCACGTAAAAGTCCATAGCGATGGTAATTGCATCACCTTAAAAATATTGTCCAAGAAATGTTAGATAATGAAGATCTAGTATTGGACAACTCGAACACACAAGATAAACAAAACCTACATATATTAAGAAAACCTTTCCTAATCATACTCCATCTTCTAATCAAACTGGTGAAGCTTTAACCAATGATAGCAATGTCCGTGAAGTCCATGCTATTTTTGATGACATACTAATCATTTCCAAATTTCCTCCTATCCCCTCTATCAAGAAGATCCTAGTGCGAGCTCCCCCATCTATAAAGGAGCCTACCTCATCTACTCCTCCAACCATAGAGGAGTCCCCTTCATCTCCCCTTCACCCGTAGAGGAACCCATAATTTATAACAATCCCATTTCACCACTAGCCTCTCCAAATAACGGAAAATCACCGGTGGTGACTCTCCTATCCACAAGAGAGTCATGTTCACCTTCTACCCTATTGCATTGAGAGGCTAACTCATTTTACCCATCATCTCCTCTGCCCATAGAGGATCCTTTAGAAACACCATTACCTTTAGGTGACCAGTCCAAAATCTTGTCAATATGCTTTTGGCTCTCTTACCTACAAATGCGAGGCCAATCATTTCCCTATTTCATAGATATATTTTATAGGGATTGCTACTAAATCAACATTGGCTTCTCTTACAAAAGTACCATTTTCATTCCTAGCCAATGGCTTGGATTACATTGATAAATCCCTTCTTTGGGACACCTTCTACTCCCTGTTTCAACCCAAATGCAAAGGTCTCTCACTAACAACTCCACGATCTATCCGGAATTATTTCAAGCGACCAAATCAGCCATAACTATGCCTATTAAAACACATTCTTTGGCATCCTTACCTACATTTGAACCTTTACCCATGACTAAACACACACCTATGCCTAAGAACCTAACCGCACCTATATTTTCTCATATGTCTAAACACATCATTACCTTAGGGGGTCGTGCCAACATCAAGCCTTTCCCATCCACCCATTACATTGGATTTAGTCACATCTTCCCAAACCCACACAAAAATTGTTCCTCTGCCTAAAAGGAAGACCCAACCTTCTAGGCCACATACACCAGTCTCATCTACCATGCTTTTTCATCTTCACCCCTTCCATCCATCCTAGGAACTCACCCCTCCCCCGGTCAAGCAACCTACGCCACAAGTAAATCAAAAATGTAGCAGCCCACCTCTTCACCACGATCCTCTAATATTCCCAATCAACCTGCAAAGCCCTCGCTGTCACCCATATCTTTCTTACCATCTATACCCCCACCACCTCCCAT
Source organism: Taxus wallichiana var. yunnanensis (assembly GCA_018340775.1). Taxonomy (NCBI): domain Eukaryota; kingdom Viridiplantae; phylum Streptophyta; class Pinopsida; order Cupressales; family Taxaceae; genus Taxus; species Taxus wallichiana. The sequence goes on along the minus strand of CM031236.1, from coordinate 57,313,711 downwards.
ACCTTCATCACTACCCATGAGAGATTCCTCTCTTCCACCCACATCTTCCACTCGGCCTCTACCAAAAATCCCATTATACCTCCATTATCGTAATGGATAACTCATCCTCTTCCACCATCTTCCTTTCCATCTACATCATGCACTCCTTCCTCACCTCTACCCAAGAAAGTGCAGTCAAAATTGAAAAACCCACTACCCTCCAAAGAAGTGGTTAGACCTACTGCCCCTTCCATTTCCAGTTCATCTGCTACACCTTTACCCAAGAAGGTACAACCTAAGCCTAAGATAGTACCACCCCCAAACTAGTGGTCCAACCTACCCCTCCTCAAATTCCACCTCCTGTGGCACTTCTCCCATCACAATCACCCATCATTCAACCCAAACCCACACTCACTTCATACTATAATCCATTGGCAAGGTCGTACACCATTATTCTAGCCAACCTCCTAGAAACCTCTGTCATCACATTCGCCTCTTATACCTTATAACCCACTCAAACCCAAACCAAAAGGGTTTGTGAAACTAAAATTTAGGGCTACCATCGTGTGCCAGGGCATGATATAGAGAACTATAAAGCTATAAAAACCACTCTTCTCCAATTGTTTCCCCCTGAAGAAATTTTAACGATGATAATATTCTAGATGAGGACCCTATTCTACCTCCACCAATCTCCCCACATCCTCTTCCATTACCTATTCAGTGACCAATATCCCCACCCCCACAATCATGTTATCCACCTCAAAATTTCAAGATCAATATTTTCCACATAAGAGAGCTAGCCAAACCTCCACATAAATGTCAGTGTGCCCTACTCATTTCACAAGGCTCTTATCCCCCACTAGGTTTTTGTCCCTCATGCCATTATACCTTTCATGGCACACCTTCTCCATTTGCCTCTCTTCCTTAGATCAACATGATGCGGGTTGCTTGCTAGCACCCAGAAAGACAAAGGAAAGGAGAAAACACTCATCCTGTCAACCAATCACGTGCCCAACATACCAACTACACGCACACCCAAAATCACCATTCGAGGTCCCGCGTACCCAATTTCTAATGGGGTCGCTCACCGTATAGTGATCAAACAATTGTACTAGTCTCCTCTCAAAATGTCTTTGTATAACCTCATCCAAACCTCTAAGTCACATCGCCAAGCCCTCATGGAGGTCCTCCAATCTATTGAGGTTTTACCAAATGACCCTACACCTATGGCATCCATTATTACCCCTCATCATGTGGCCTCCCTCACCAACTTGTCACCTTCTTCTACACCTCCACCTACTTTCCAAGTATCCACTCTTACATTTTTGACAATGAGATCGCACGCCTCCAATCCGACGACCCGATCCCACTCTTTTCATGTCCATCTATATTGATAACATACGCATATGACACATTATGATCAATGTTGGCACCAATATTAACATCATATCCTCCCATGTAGACAACCAAATGTGCATAACCACCAATTACATGCATAATAACCCAGTTATGTGGTGCTCATTCAATGATGCTATGACTTCTACCCTTGGCACCATCATCCTCCATGTTTGTGTGGGTGTCCGTACTATCTCGAAACTATTCTACATCCTAGAGGTGGATTACCAATACTGAGCTTTTTGCTTGTGCCAACCTTGGATTGGCATCATGGGCTATCTTCCTTCAACTTCATACCATTGTGTAAAAATTTGAGCATGAAGGGCATAACTATAGTATCCTAACTCACCTGTCACAATTTAAAACTTGTAACATACTATACGGACCTAAGGATGTCCTCATACCAATCAAAGAATCTACTACCATAGACACTTCTCCTTCACCCACAACCCCATCCATCGTGTCGCCGCCACCTCTCCCACACCTAATTCTTCTATTCCCACCACCGACATAGCCTCCACAAATAACCCATTTTTTTCCCAACCAATCGATACCCCTTCTTTCCAAGAATCTAGTAATTCATCTCTTCCCTCCACCCACATATAAACCAATGATCCCTTAGAAGGTGTTTTTCAATGCCTCACTCGGGGAGTACCAATTATACAATGTCAATACATTCCTTACTTTGTAATATTATGTAAATCTTCACCAACACCCTCATTATGATCACCGCATAGGCGAGACATTTCCTTATGGTCCTCCCTACCTTCGTACCAACCTCATGTATGGGGAAATCGATACTTCCACCTATTCACCAAAATTACCATCCCAAACACAACCATTTTCATTCGACCTCCAATATCTCACCAAGCCGCCACTTCTCCCACACTTTCTTACACCACGTTGTGCATGGAAGGGCTTTGGCTTTGGTTTTTACAAACAAGGTCATCATACCGTCATCTTGTGTACCACCCAGAAAAACAAGGACCATAGTGGTATCGAATTCACTGAACTATCTTCCAAGAAGGCTTGCATTGAACTTATTGAGGATAACGAACCTTATTTACCCCATTTACCAACTTCACCGCCCTCACTGCGGAGTTGATGGATCCAAATCCATTTCTTCTAAAAAATTTTTTCATAAACACCATTTCCTTGGGGCTTTGACTTATCAACGTGATGACAAGGCTCCCTCTTGTCTTCCCTTCCTATATCTTGGCATGATCGATGACGATACACCTTTTATTAACATTGTTCTCTATGAGGACAATGATTCTATCCTCATTGGCCTTGGTGCCGAAGATTCTTATATTCACTGGTCATTTCCTTCTGAGACACAAAACATGTTGAATGAGTTTACTATTGAAATCAACAATCACACTTAGGATGACCCACACATTCTAAAGATAGGTCAATCCTTGAATGTTGTTGAACAAGAAGCTCATACTTATTTCCTCGAGTATCATAGCTATGATTTTTCTTGGTCTTATGCTGATATTACTGGTATTGACCTAAACATTACGGTCCACAATATCGTAACCATTCTTGAAGCCAAACCCGTAAAAAAAAAGTAGTGAAAAATGCACCCTCTCTCTCCTTGTTAAAGAAAAACTTGGCACCTTCTCTTAGTTTCCTTCATCCTACCCATCAACTATCCCCAATGGATTTCTAACATTGTCCTTATCACAAAAGTGATAAGTGGACTTCACATTTACACATATTTCTATGACCTTAACCTAGCTTGCCCCAAAGATGAATTTCCTATACCAGAATTGACCAACTAGTTGATATCACCATTGGCCATGAGATGATATCACTCATGGATGGGCTTTTGGGTTATAATTAAATATTACTCACTCTAGAAGATCAACAAAAACCACCTTCATCATTCCTTGCGGGACCTTCTACTATCGAGTAATGGCTTTTGGACTTAAAAACAATGGTGCTACATATTAGTGGGCTATGAATTATATCTTCCATGACATCATGCATCGTATATTGGAAGATTATGTAGATGACCTTCTTTCCAAATCTAAATGTCATGTTGAAAACCTTATAGTCCTATAGGTCATCTTTGACCATCTCATCAAGTATTATGCCCACCTTCAACCTAAGAATTGTGTCTTTTCCATTCTCTTAGGAAAGCTCCTTGGTTTCATTGTTTCTCTATGTGGCATAGAAGTTGAACCTGCAAAAGTAAAGGCTATTCTCAAAATTCTTTTGCCTACTAATCTTTTCCAACTTCGAACTCTACAAGGTGAGTTACAATCTATTCGTTGGTTTATTTCACAACTTTCCGAACATTGCCAACCGTTTCATCATCTCCTAAAAAAGGACATCTCCTTCAAATGGGATGATGGCTACCATAAATCCTTTAATGCATTAAAAAATACCTTCTCCAACCACCAATGCTCATTCCTCCTAAGGATGACCAACCCTTTACCTATACATTTCTACTACTCGATCATTCCTTGGGTGCAATGCTCACTCATCATGACGAGTAACATTGAGAGAAAGTGGTTTATTACATAAGACATACTCTTCTAGACTACAAAACTAGATACAACCATGCCAAAAATCTCTACTTAGCCTTAGTTTTTGTCGCCACTAAACTTCGCCATTATCTACGAAACCAAAAACCTTTGTCATCACCAATAGTGACCCCTTACATTACATCTATGCCAAACCTTACCAATATAAACATGTTGCACATTAGCTCATGCTTCTCAAAACCTAGACCTCAAATTCATTCATTAAGAAAATTTCAAAGGCAAAACCATCGCTGACCATCTCTCGAAATCAACCCGGTAACTTTTATTTTTAGATGAATCCATTATTACTCTCTCTTTGGACGATACCGCTTACCAAATGACCTTATTCTTCAATGGTTCAAAATGTCGGCATGGGGGTTGTGCGGGTGTTATCCTCACCTCCCTTGATGGTGAACCTATGTCGATATTCTTCAAACTATATTTTTATTTTACTAATAACATTTCCGAATATGAAGTATTTGTATTAGGTCTTCAAGATGCCATTTCCTTAGACATTAAATCAATTAATATGTTTAGTGATTCCCAACTAGTTGTAAAAAAATTCAATAGTATATACCAAAGTGTCATAATGAAACACTTCAAAATTATAAACACCACGTCGACATACTTTTTACTACCTTCGACTATTATGAACTCCAAACCACTCCATGCTCCACTAATAAATTTTTAGATACCAAGGCCTATCTAGATTCTCGGATACTTGATTACTTTGTTGAATAAAAAATATTTGTCACAATACAAAGGTTGCAAAAACCTTATTATTTATCTTGAGAGGTCAACTCTGTTAGAAGCCATTGACTGAACCACATGACCTTTGGTATAAAAATTTCACATACTACCTTTCCCTTTCCATTCTACCTCCCAACCTTACTCGTAATAGAGAACATGCCTTCGTCAAAAGTGCATCCCACTATGTCATCATGGATGGTATTATTTATAAGTTTGACTTTGATGGTATTCGATTATGATGCCTTACAATTTTGAAATTCACTATACAATCAAGGAAGTTCATGATGGAATATGTGGAGGTCACTTTAGTGGCCTAACTATCACTAAACACATCCTTCACCTAGGCTATTATTGGCCAACCCTCAAGCTGTGACTATTATGATTATGTCAAAGCGTTTTATGAAATGTCAACAACATGTTAATCTTCATCACACACCTAGTCATGCCTTATAGGTCACCGATACTTTTGGCTTTTCTCCCAATGGGGTTTAGATCTTGTCGAGGAGAGATCAATCGTCATTCTTCACAACGACATCAATGGATCATTACTATTACCAAATATTATACTAAATGGGTTGAATATGTACCTCTCATTTCTACAAAATCGAGAAAATATGTAAATTCATTAATCATTACATTATTTTTCACTTTGGTGTTCATTACCACCTTGTTGTCGTGAAAATGTGTGAGGAAATTGGAAGTTTCAAGCATGACAACTATACCCCTATGGCAAATTTTTCATTCCTAGGTACCCCAGGTCAAATCCATCAGTCTGATCACCCCCTATTTGATGTCAAATTTGTCCCCTAGGTGATTTAGTAAAGTGCACTCATTCCACCTAGGTGATTTTAGGGAGTTCTAAAAGACACTATCTTATGGCGGTATAGGGAAGGGCTATATTTGGCCTTCCCAGGACTAGATTGACCCCTACGAGAAGAATGGAAGAGAAAATTTTAACATGGAGGTGAATGGAATACCTTATGACATCAAAGAAATTTTTTGGAAGGTTTAGAGAAGTTTTCAAGACATGGAGCAGTCTGAGTGAAAAATAGGGTTCACAAGCCTAGGCAGTACACAGGCCTAAAACAACCGCTGGGCTTCAGAAGAAGATTTCAAGAGCTCCAAATGGATTTGGAAGTAAAACAAAACATCTTCAGAAATAGGATTCCAAGACCTACATGATGGTGAAATAATATTTTTCATAACACCTTGGCGCATATGATTGGAAGGCAGTTTTTCTCAGGCACAAGTGGAGTCCTAGATCAAAACTCCATTTTTAGGGATAATATGGTCAAATTAAGACATTATACCCAAATCATTGGATTTAAAATTCCATTTTCAGTCAGGATCATATACAATTTCACCAATAAATTCCACCAGGAGCTCAAGTTATCTTCATTCTAAGTTACCCTCTCAAATGCAGTTCAAGAATTAGTCATTTTCGAGAGGACACATGTCGCACACCAGAGCCTAGCTAGATTTCATGTCCCCAACGTCCCTGAGGTAAGGTACATCAGCCCTTGAAAAATGTACCCAGCCCCCATGTGACCTCTGGGGCCCTCATATGACCTTCAGACTTGACAGTTCAGCCCCAGGTGCATTCTTGGAGCATTCATCCCCTGTCGTTGGATCGGGTGCCACGTGTCAGCTCCAGGACCACCATGGAAACTGATGTCCCTTATGTACCTAAGGTGGGGGACATCAGACATTGAAAAATGTGCCCATCCCCCATAGGGAGTCTTCTAGACACTCATGTGACAACATTTCAGCGTCCAGGTGCTTATTTGGAGCGTGCATTCCTTGTCGTCGGATCGGGTGCCACATGTCATGCTCTTGACCACCGTGGAATTTGATGTCCCTTATGCACATGAGATGGGGGACATAATACCTTGAAAAATTCACCCATCCCCCATAGGGATTCATTTGGACACCCATGTGACCTCCTTTCAGCTCCCAGTGCTTTAAATCAACTTTTTCCTCCTTCATTCCCTGTCGTTGGATCTAGTGCCACGTGTCGCCGTCTTGCTCATTGTGGAAATTGATGTCCCTCACATCCCTAAGGTTAGGGACATCAAGCATGGAAAAATTCTCCCAAGCCCTACTTGTGCATATCTTTTTGAAATTTTTCCAAGTGCCACTTTTTCCGCTTCTAACTTCTAACAGTTATATGTGCACTTCATTCCTCCATACTTCCTCTGCAACATTCTTCCATCACTCTGCCATTGAAAATGATCAGACCTGATCAACCCAAGAACTGAAACACATTCCCCACAGTGATGTGCAGGTCTCAGAAGGAATCCTCATCAAACACAGAAGGAGAAGCACAGAGCACAGAAGGAGAAAACGGAGAAAACTCCATAGCCATGAAATGAGAAGTTGAAGAAATCTCCCAAACAGATGCATGAAACAACAAGATATATTTTTCTACTCATTACTCTACCCAAGGCCATCAATAAGACACCTTCAAATTCCCCCATGTGTGATAGAGCATCCACAATGAAGAAATCTCCTTTCGGCTCAACGAAGAAAGAAGTGGGATTTCCCGTCAAACCGATTGCCGGATTGAAGTAAGATTGCACGTGAAGCACTAGAAGAAAAAAACCACATCAAAAATACAATTTTCTTCACAAACGAAGGATAAAACCAGACCTGCAATTTTGAGGTCCATTTATGTTTGTCGTACCCAGAAGCACTACCAGGTCGAAAAATTAAAACTTTAAAATCTCCTGGATTATTAAGCGGGCGGGCCCGAAATTTCAGAGGGATGATATTGGGAAAAAACCCATATAATTTTTTTTTTTTTTTCCACGTCAATCCAACTCCTAGAGGAAAACTTTCTAAAAATAGCAGGTCTACTACATAGGAACTGCTATTTTGGGAAAGTCATCGATAGAAGAACCTACGAAGAAGACAAAGACATTGGAGGTGCACTACAGCTGAGAATCCACCAGAATGGACATTTTTGGCACTTACTAAAAATAATAAGTGTGCCCTTGAGCACCTACTAAAAATAGAAATTTGATCCAAAGGAGTGAGGAATGTAGGGAGAAAGGGGAATCAAGGTCACAACACTCAGTAAAGGATTGAGAGAGTTGCTTTTTTCACACTTACTAAAAATAGTAAGTTACACTCAAAGAGAAGTTTTGGCACAATGGGATGTACAAGGATAATCATTCAGGGGGACATCATTTTTCAAGAGCATCCTAGTCATTTTTCATAGGGCATTCAAGATCCACCTTAGTTCATTCAACTTAGCGAGTGTTCATGAGATAATTTGGAGGAGTTTCACAGTGTGCAAGGAGTTCGAAGATTCAGAGTTTCATTGCATTTAGATCTTTCCATCAACGAGGATCAACGGACTTCATCAGGTGACATCTACTCTTTTTCTTTTCTCTCTCTCTTTCTCTCTCCTCTTCCCCCAACTTCTCTCACTTTCAAATGTTCTAATTCTTCATTGGGGTTTGCACTTTTTGATATGCCTTTAAGTCACTTAAAAGTGACTTTAGAAACATAATGTAAATTAAGTTGCCTTTCTATTATAAAAGGTACTTAAATATTTAAAGTGGAACATGAATAGTCTTAAGTCATATTAAGGCATATGGAGGGTCATGAGGAAGACGATAAGTCACCTCTCATTGTATAAATTGTAACGTCATTCCCATTACAAAGGGTTGGTAATTGATCTTGTAGACTCAAGAGTGCATTGTACCTAGAGAAAGCAAAGGAGATAGCCATTTTCTTCTACTCTCTTCCCCTCTCAAATTTCTTCCATTCCCACATTATGTACAACTTTGATTTGTAAAATCAATACAAGAAGGAGTTTCTATCTTTCTTTGACTAAGGGGTTTCTTGATACTTGGTGATTAATGAATTCTATTTGGTCTTGTTGCTATTCGCAGAGTTGTTTCTTCCGATAAATGCATGTGTTGAAGTTTCTAACTAGTGTGTGTGTAGGAATCTGATTTTATACCTACAACATTAGTTCTCCTACCTCTTTTCTCACTCCCCTTTCTCACTCTACAGATGAAGACTTCCCTAGCAATATATTGCTAGCTTTTCCGCAGGGTCAATGGAGTGCCCCTGTTGGATCCTTAGTCGAAAGACAACCACAGAAATCCACACTTTCTCGCGTATGCACATACGAGAAGATGCACCGATTAAGTAGAGGGACTTAGATTCCCAAAGCATTGGCAAGAAATCCAAAAGTTTTTCCACCCAAAAATTTTCTCACCAATAGTTTTGCGCCCCTTTGTGGGGTAGATTTTGACATCTCGCACCCAAACTACAACCGCAAGGTCCCAAATATTAAAAAAATCATAAAAGAGAGTGCATGAAAGTCCATTTCTGAAAGATACACTGCTTATTTCTGCATGTGACTTTTCACATTCCATAGTGTCCTTTCGTATTCCGATTGCAAAAGTTTCCAAAAGCTGGCTGAAAGAAGATACACCAGGTTGAGAAGGTTGAGAGGTGTTGCTGATTTCAATTTCGAAGCTTTACAAGATCTGTAAGAAACAATGTGAGATAATTCATATTTCTTCTCTCAAGCCTCCTCTTCATCTAGCTCTTCAAGAAGTTCACTTGGTAATCCTATCTAAAATCCTTCAAATTCTGCAATTTATCAACAATCATTGAACATCAACTTCCTGGAAGAATAAGAATTTGAAGAAGAATTCATAGAAGCAAGTGCTGAAGTAGAAGAAGAAGAAACAATGGCGGATGAAGAAGAAATACCTCAACCCATTGTTCCATGGGGAAGGAATATGAATCCGTTTTCTCTTGATCCACCTCTCCATGATCTACCAATGGGTTCCCACAAGAACTTTCCAAAGTTCAAAGGTGACAACACACAACATCTTGAAGAACAAATTGCTACTTTCACGACATCATGTGGAATTCTTGGTGTCCAACATGAAGATGTTTCTTTGTAAGATTGTTCGTGGAGTCCCTCCAAGAAAAAGTAGTAGAATGGTTCTACCTCCTACCTTCCCGATCCATCACTAGTTGGGATGACATCAAGGTTGCCTTTGAGGAAAGATTTAAATCAACTAAATATTGTCAAGACCTCTTGGTGTAGTTGGCTCAAATGAGGAAAGGAGAAAGTGAAATGATGAGAGACTTCATGGCTCATTTCAAATGGTTGCTTCGTAGGATACTAGAAGAAGATTCACCCTCTCAGAACAATATCAAAAGATTCTTCATAAATGCTCAATCACTAGAGGTAGGATTTCTCCTACAAAGAGTTCAACTAAGGAACATTGTAGAAGCACAAAGGAGGGCCATTGAATTGGATGATGATCTCATCCTCTTTGGAAAGATCAAGAATCCATCAAAGGGCAAGGCCCAACATCTTGAAGATGAGAGAACTAATCCATCGCTACAAAAGTTGGTGAATGAGATGGCCTCTTTGAAGAGGGAATTATTTGAATGATTTTCTTCTCAAAAAGCAATGAGAAATCATATCATAGGAGCACCCCAAATACTTTCCTGGAGGCCCCACCTATGAATGTAAATTGCATATTTCAAGAAAATGAAGAAGAGGTTGAACAAGAAGGTGGCGATTTCCAAGAAAGTGATGAGTTTGAGAACAATACATAAATCAGGTTTTGTGAGTATTCTGGAGGTTATGAAGAAGATGAATAATATGCACCCAGTTTCTCATATGTGGTATACACTCATTCTCGGTGCGAGAAAAGAGCATCTCCCTCTACTGCTGTAAAAGAAAAGAAGGTTGATGATCCTCCTATGGCGACTCCAAAAAATAAAATAATCAGTCAAGAATCCCCACTTCCATCTTCCATGAAGTCTACATTGTTGGATCTTGATCTCATAGCAAGTAAGAAGACTCCCGAAATCCCAAGTAAGTCTTCCAATGTCTCTTCCATTTCTAAACCCAAATCTGCTCCTAAAAATCTAATTCCTTGAAAGCTCCTAGTGTGCCTTTTAAAATACCATCCATTCCTCAAACATCAAATCCTACTCCTAAACCTATCCAGACTCGAAAATCAGTCCCTTTAATCCCCTTGTCCACATCTTCTCCCTTTGACTTCATCGAATATGAAAAAAAAGCCTAAGTGTAGATTACCGAAACTAAATATTTGCGGACTCATCCTGAACAATTCAAGAGGTTCATCCGATATATTAGGAGTGGTAGTCTAACACCCATTGATGTAGCTCATCATTCCAAAGGCATGCTACCAAACTCACCTACACCTCCCTCATAGAACATGCTTTCTCTGAGTGCATCAAAGACTGATAAAGTTGAACCTTTCTATGTCTCCCTTCTTGTTGGAGAATATGTACTAAACAATTGCATAATAGATTCTGGTGCCTTAGACAACGTGATGCCTTTGAAGGTCACCAAGGCTCTTAAACTTACAATGACTCCACCTAGTGGCTCTTATTACTCTTTGGAATCAAAAAATGTCTCACTTGTAGGGAAGGTTAAAGATGCATAGGTGGCTCTCGCCAAATTTCCAGACAAGAAAGTTTTAGTGATGATTTTGGTAGTAGACGTCCCAGCCTCGTTCGGAATGTTGCTGAGTAGAAATTTTTGTTGAGAGTTGGGAGGGAAAATTCAGATGAATTGGTCTTTTGCAACCATACCAGTGAAGGGAGACATGGAGAAATTACTTCTGAGAAGAAGATGAGGTGCACAGTATGAAATTATGGAATCCCGGAAGCTAACATATTGTATTAAGGTAGTAGGAAAATGAATCACTTTGTGGGAACTGAGGAAGAAGAGGATATCCCCATCTTGATAGGCCCATACATGCCTTCCCAAAGAGATTTGGATTTTGAAGAAGCATTGAGGAGATTCGAGTTACAAGAGGACAGCCCTAAATCACCAGATGATGCAGACCACGAGGAAGAGGAGATGGTTCTTGATGATTTTAAAGAAGAAAAATCAGTTTATATGATTTTACAAGATGAGGAGTTATTCTCATTCCCATTTAGGGATGAGGATGATCTCAATTAGGCCATCTATGGAGAGAAAAAATCAGTCTACAATGAGCCCTTGAGTAATGGGAAAGAACTATCAGTACAAGAAGCTGCTAAGAGCCATGGAAGAAGCAGAAGACCCTAAGATTAGTCTCAAGCTCTTGATGCAAACCAAAAATATGCAAGACAAGCATGAAGCTAATTTGGAAGCCTTAATCAATGTGAAGGTTGGCCATATTGAAAAATATGATGGTACTGGAACTAATGGTTGATGGATGCAATAACGAAATGGAGACATTTTCTTTCCCTTTTGAGGATGAAGATTGTTTCCATGATGAAGAAATCAAAGCAAGGAGTCTTGAGGCCTTTGAAGATGAATCTATTTTTGATGAAGGATCGATAGAGTGTAATGATTCCCAAGATGATGGGGTAATCCCTCAGGATAATTGCCTTGATCTACATTCCTCAAATGTGTACAAAGATGAGTTACAGGAAACAATGAATCATAACTCCGTGAAAGAAATTTTTGATGCAGTAGAATTTGTAGAAGATCCTGAGCTGATTCTTAATCTCTTCACTCGTGCCATGGACATGCAAGACAAGTATGAGTTTTCCTCTGATCCTCCCATCAGGACTCAAATGCCTCACAGGGGAATAAAGATAAGGGATGGTTCAAATGTTTCTCATGAAGAAGATGTCAATGAGCATAGACCCGGGAAAGAAATTAACTTAGAAGATTAAAGGAATTGGAATGAAAATCAGCATTGGGGCAGTGATGAGATGCTCTATGGAGAATCAACTATATTTATAAACATGGAAGGAAACTGACACGATGAAACCAATTTCAAAGAGCATGAAGGTAGTGGAATTTCCAAGCAAGGACATGAGCATCAAGAAGATCACATGGAATCACTCCTACCAAGTACACAGACAATTTTAAAAGCACGGCTTTCATAAGTAGCTGAGGAGGGGAGGATAATTTATGGAAGCCTTCAACTGCTTCACAAAACATCATCATTCGGTGTTGCCTCTTTAGGGGTAACTTTTGAGAAATAAAAAGTACTTCAGTGAAAGTGGGTTTTCCCTTGCTTTGTACCATAGGTGATTGATAGGTGTTTTTCCCTTTCCATTGTGTGTTTTCTCTTCTTGTTGTGTGTTGTGTGTTTCCTTTCGTTGTTTTGTGTGTGTGTGTGTGTGTTTTCTTCTTCTAATCTTCCTTTCTAGAAGTTGTACATGACTCACGAGGCCCAATGGATAAGGCACTGGTCAATGAACTATATGGTCTAATATTGAGATTTTGGATTCACACGTCATGTCTTCGCTGCACTCAGTCCATGCCATGTCCCCAAGCTAGAGCCAATTGTTGTCATGAAAATGTGCAATAGGGAAATTGGAAGTTTCCAAGCACGAAAACTATACCCCTATGGCAAATTTTTCATTCCTAGGTACCCCAGGTCAAATAAATCACTTTGATCACCCCCTATTTGATGTAAAAATTTTCACCTAGGTGATTTAGTAAAGTTCACTCATTCCACCTAGGTGATTTTATGGAGTTCTAAAAAGACACTATCTCATGGCAGTATAGGGAAGGGCTATCGTTGGCCTTCCCAGGACTGGATTGACCCCCTTGGAGTAGAACAGAAGGGAAAAATTCAACATGGAGGTGAATGGAATACCTTATGACATCAAAGAAATGATTTTGGAAGGTTTAGAGAAGTGTTTCAAGACTGGAGCGATCCGAGTGAAAAATGTGAGGTTCACAAGCCTAGATAGTACACGGAGCCTAAAAAGCCGCTTTGGAGAAGAAGATTTCGAGAGCTCCAAATGGATTTGGAAGTTAAAAAAAACATCTTTATAAATAGGATTCCAATACCTACATTATGGTGAAATAATATTTTTCACAACACCTTAGCACATATGATTGGAAGGTAGTTTCTCTCAGGCACAAGTGGAGTCTGAGATAAAAATCTGATTTTTAGGGATCATATGGTCGAATTAAGACATGATATCCACATCATTAGATTTAAAATTTCATTTCCAGTCAGGATCATATACCATTTCACCAATAAATTCCACCGGGAGCTCAAGTTATCTTCGTTCTAAGTTACCCTCTCAAACGCAGTTCAAGACTTACTCATTTTTCGAGAGGACACGTGTCAGCACCAGGATCCTGGCAGGATTTCATGTCCCCAAATTCCCTAAGGTAAGGTACATTAGCCCTTGAAAAATTCTCCCAGCCCCCATGTGACCTCACGGGGCTCTCATATGACCTTGAGACTTGTGATTCGCCCCAGGGTGCATTCTTGGAGCATTCATCCCCTGTCGTTGGATCGGGCGCCACGTGTCAGCTATAGGACCACCGTGGAAACTGATGTCCCTTATGTACCTAAGGTGAGGGACATGATACATTTAAAAATGTTCCCATCCCCCATAGGGATTCTTCTGGACACTCATGTGACCACATTTCAGCCCCCAGGTGCTTATTTGGAGTGTGCATTCCCTACCGTCGGATCGGGCGCCACATGTCATGCTCTTGACCACCGTGGAATTTTATGTCCCTTATGCACCTGAGGTGGGGGACATCAGACCTTGAAAAATGTTCCCAGCCCCATAGGGAGTCATTTGGACACCCATGTGACCTCCTTTCAGCTCCTAGTGCTTTAAATAAGCTTTTTCCTCCTTCATTCCCTGTCGTTGGATCTAGTGCCATGTGTCGCCATCTTGCTCATTGTGGAAATTGATGTCCCTCACATCCCTAAGGTCAGGGACATCAAGCATGGAAAAATGCACCCAAGCCCTACCTATGCATATCTTTTTGAAAATTTTCCAAGTGCCACTTTTTCCCGCTTCTAACTTCTAACAATTATATGTGCACTTCATTCCTCCATACTTCCTCTGCAACATTCTTCCATCACTCCACCATTGCAAATGCTCAGACTTGATCAACACAAGAACTGAAACACATTCCCCACAGCGATGTGTAGGTATTAGAAGGAATCCTCATCAAACACAGAAGGAGAAGCATAGAGCACAGAAGGAGAAAATGGAGAAAACTCCATAGCCATGAAATGAGAAGTTGAAGAAATCTCCCAAACGGATGCATGAAACAACAAGATAAATTTTTCATCTCATTACTCTACCCAAGGCCATCAAGAATACACCTTCAAATTCCCCCATGTGTGACAGAGCATCCACAATGAAGAAATCTCCTTTTCGGCTCAACAAAGAAAGAAGTGGGATTTCCCGTCAAACCGGTTGCCGGATCGAAGTAAGATTACACGTGAAGCACTAGAAGAAAAAACCCACATCAAAAATACAATTTTCTTTACAAATGAAGGAGAAAACAAAACCTAAAATTTTGAGGTCCATTAATGGCTACCTGCAGTACCCTAAGCACAACCAGTCCAAAAATCAAAACTTTAAAATCTCCTAGTATTATTAAGCGGGCGGGCCCGAAATTTTAGAGGGATGATATTGGGAAAAAAACCCATATCAAAAAACTTTGTTCCACATCAATCTAACTCCCAGAGGCAAACTTTCTAAAAATAGTAGGTCTACTACATAGGAACTGCTATTTTGGGAAAGTCATCGATAGAAGAACCTATGAAGAAGATGAAGACATTGGAGGTGCACTACAACTGAGAATCCACCAGAACAGACATTTTTGGCACTTACTAAAAATAGTAAGTGTGCCCTTGAGCACCTGCTAAAAATATAAATTTGATCCAAAGGAGTGAGGAATGCATGGAGAAAGGGGAATCAAGGTCACAACACTCATCAAAGGATCGAGAGAGTTACTTTTTTCACACTTACTAAAAATAGTTACTCTCAAAGAGAAGTTTTGGCACAATGGGATATACAAGGATAATCATTCAAGGGGACATCATTGTTCAGTAGCATCCTAGTCATTTTTCACAAGGCATTCAAGATCCACCTTAGTTCATTCAAATTAGTGAGCGTTCGTGAGATAATTTGGAGGAGTTTCACTACATTTGGATCTTTCCATCAATGAGGATCAACGGACTTCATTGGGTGACATCTACTCTTTTTCTCTCTCTCTCTCTCTCTTTCTCTCTCCTCTTCCCCCAACTTTCTCTCACTTTCAAATGTTCTAATTCTTCATTGGGGTTTGCACTTTTTGATATGCCTTTAAGTCACTTAAAAGTGACTTTAGAAACATAATGTAAATTAAGTCACCTTGCTATTATAAAAGGGACTTAAATATTTAAAGTGGAATATGAACAGTCTTAAGTCATATTAAGGAATATGGAGGGTCATGAGGAAGACGATAAGTCACCTCTCATTTTATAAATTGTAACGTCATTCCCATTACAAAGGGTTGGTAATTGATCTTGTAGACTCAAGAGTGCATTATACCTAGAGAAAGCAAAGGAGATAGCCATTTTCTTCTACTCTCTTCCCCTCTCAAATTTCTTCCATTCCCACATTATGTACAACTTTGATTCGTAAAATCAATACAAGAAGGAGTTTCTTTCTTTCTTTGACTAAGGGGTTTCTTGATACTTGGTGATCGGTGAATTCTATTTGGTCTTGTTCTTTATTTGCGAGTTGTTTCTTCCAATAAATTCATGTGCTGAAGTTTCTAACTAGTGTAAGTGCAAGAATATGATTTTCTACCACCGTAGCATTATTTCTCCTACCTCTTTTCTCACTCCCCTTTCGCACTCTCTGAGACAAAGACTTCCCTAGCAAGAGATTGCTAGCTTTGCTGCAGGGTCAGTGGAGTGCCCCTGTTGGATCCCCGGTCGAAAGACCACCACAGAAATCCACACTTTCTTGTGTATGGACATACGAAAGGTGCATCGGTTAAGTAGAGGGACTTATATTCACAAAGCTTTGGCAAGAAATCTGCAAGTTTGTACACTCGAAAAATTTTCTCACCAACACACCTTATCACTAATAACTGAAAATAATTCAAAAAAAAACCACATAGAAGTTTTGTGATGCCTTCTGCTTTCAACTTAGTTTCTCTTCACCTTACTACCCACAAACCAATGGCCAAACAAAATCAACCAATAAAACTTTGAAAAAAAATCTTTTGAATGTAGTGATTTGACGATCTTTGGAAAGGATTGGCATATGCAAATTAATTTCTCCTTATGGGCTTACCATACTAGTATTCGCACCTCAATTGCTATCACACCTTTATCTCTATTCTATGGTACTAAGGTTGTCTTACCTCTCAAAGTCTAGATTCCATCTCTTCATATTTTCCTCAGAGATATGCTCAATGATGATGCCTTTCACTAGGACCGTTTAGCGCGGCTTGAGTTATTGGATTAACGTCATCTTAATGCTCTTGACCATCTTCAAATCTACCAAAAACATATCAAACGTGCCTATGAAAAATGTTTCCATAAATGAACCTTCCAGATTGATGACCTCGTCCCGAAGGAAAATCAACATGTAACCAAAGAATAGAAATTTAATTAGGGAAAAATATTCTCCTAATTTACTTGGACCTGTATTGTGACTCATGCCTATGGGTCGGGGGCTTTTCATTTGTCTTCACTTGAAGGTAAACCCAAACTGAGCCCTTAATGCCTTGCATCTTCGACCATTCTATTGTTGAGCCAAGTCCTATATCACGTTCTTGTCTATTTAATGCTCATCCCTTTAGTACCATTTACCTATTTTAAGTATCAACAACTAAATAAAAATCATGTGGTTACCCGTCCCCCTTTTAGCCTTATCTTCAATATGAGTACTACAGCTCTACTCATGGCATGATTCTCATGGATAATTTTCATCTTTCTCAAGATGGAATCCCATGGTTGTTCATCACTTAAACCCTCTCTTTCATAGTTAACCTCTATATTCTCCATTTTTACCTCCTAAACAAGAATCAAATTTCCTCTATAGTCTTGTCCATGACTAAATATCCCAAAAATAAATTAGTTTCAAAATTCGATTCAACTCCTTGAGTCAAAATTCTAGCAAAAAGATGTCTCCCTCAAAAAGGACATCTCTTCTCTCTATCTTGCCACTATAAATAGACTACTCCCTTAAAAGGAAGCTATAAAAAGCTAACCATATTGTACATAGTCTATCACAAAAGAAGACTATTCTTGCAAAAATATAATAAAATATTAAGAAGCTTCCCGCATCGACTAGCTTTACGAAGACCTCAAGGAGACAAATGTACACATCCCACATAGAATTCCCACATTGATAAGTCTATCAACAACAAAAGCAAAAAGAAAAAATATAACTTTGTCTTCATGGACCTACCTATCTTGATCTTGGGTTTCGACCGAGAAAGGAATGTTGTCTCACATCAGGTTATGCTAAACCAACTTGTTAGCACCTCATCACATTTTCACCCTAATTTCCCACCGCGTCAAGGAGTTGTCACGACTTTGACATTTTGTGATCATGTGACTTTCTTCACCCTTAGAATAATCAATCATGCAATGCCTTTAAGGTCTTGCACTCATATGCCTATCTATGGTATGGTAGACTTGTTATGGTTCTTATCAATTAGATGGTTCTTTTTGTCACTTCTTACCATTCACCTTTTTCATTACTGGTTGATTATCCTCTATAGGACAAGGCCATCAACACCTACATTTTGGGAATTCCTTGTTCCCCAAAATCGACCTCAACTCAACCATGCCTAAATGACCTAAAATCAATCACACCTATGACCTAGAATCAATCATGCCTAAAACCTACCAACCCATCCCTTTACTTCATCATACTCTTCCATAGCTTATGAGAGAGATACATCAGCTGAGGCCCCTTTTCATGGGGCTATATAGGCAGCACTTTGAGGGCCCTTGGAGGTTAGCTCAACCACTCTTTACCCTAACCAATTCCCCCTCATTTTCCTATTTACATTCTACCTTAGTTGGTTTCCATTTTATATCAATAAGTAGAAATTAAAACAAACATCAATTAACACACATATACACCTACCTACCATTTTTAACACATCATCAGATCATCCATTTATCATTTTCATGTTTCCACGATAGCAAATATTTGGAAATTTAAACCATAACATGCATATACATAACCATTTCTTTTCCATGATTTGAAAATTACATCAAAACCGGGAACCACAACTTAACCATGTCTCTACCGACTCCATCATGCATATGACTAGACTCAACCATGCCTACTCACCTAGACTCCACCATGCCTAACTCACCTAACTCAACCATACGTAACTCACCCCATTTCTATCCATACATAAAATAAAAATGAACATTTAAAAACAAAAGTACCACATCCACATCATGAATATCATCATCTATATATAAATCATCAAGTCCTTATATAAATAACGATATACAACACTCCAAACATATCAAAATATCTCAAAATATCTCATATAAAATCTCAATATCTTCAGCATGTTGGTTAGTATCATAATAAAAATATCAACAAATCTCATGTACATCCTCGCTATCTTGACACACAGCCGAGTATCTATATCAAAAATAATAAAATGTAGGTACACAAGGATATCAATTATCTACCCATCGATGTCTATATCGGTCTCATCTCGTGTTCTTCTCCTCTAATCTAGTGTGGCACCCTACCAACATCTCTCGCACATCACTTAGGTCTCGGTCTCACCTCTGTTTGGCCTACAATGAGTATGGCCTCCATGAACTCGTGGCCTCACCCTAAACCTATGTTTGGGCTCATCACCCCCTATACCCTCGAGCTATGATTGTGAGAGATATTCCTCTCATTCACTACTGTTTTTCCTTGTACTCAACATAGGAAGGAAATATATCCTGTAGATGTAAGCTGATCTGGTAGTACCACACCTAGTTCATGGCATCCTTGAACCTTTTCATTGACACCATATGAGGTGGTGTCATAGGTCTCATAGAAACTTGTGAGATATGTCCTACTACCGATGGCCTAGGCCCCCGAACTGTGAACCTTTCCCCCTATCTTTGTGGGACCCTATCTCGGTATTACCTATAATATAGAACCCTATCCTTGGGGCGTGGAGTGTATGTGCTATGTCTGGGCCTATAGGGCCATAATCGAGCCTATGCCATGGCCAACTGGCCCTCAAACATGATACTTGTTTCTATAAGGCGGATACCTACCCTCCATCACCATCCCTACTCTGCGGGCACCTATTCTTATGCTACTTGTGCTCGTAAGGCCACCACTGTGCGTAGTGTGGTAACCTATGCCTCGACCTGTCACTGCCCCTGTAACACTTTTATTTGGGCTCTGTAAAGTGGCCACCTTCCCTTACAAAGTATCCTCTCTTCGTAAGGGTAGCTAGTCTGGCTGCCCTAGCCTAGATCATGTTTCTCATAGCTATGCTACCCACCACCATCTATAAGCATCGGTAACACCTACATCATCGATCGGTCTATCTAATGGATTCTCTTATTTCCCTGCCGACACCATCAGTTGTGGTAGAGGCATAGGCCTCTCCACGTCATTTATCCTATATTGGGTGAATGGTGGTGGCATGTCTTGGGGAGGCCAAACTACCATCTAACTCTATCGATGGGTATCATCTCATGCTCACTGGCACAATGCCTCTCTATCCACCTCACCGAGATGTATCTCATTCAAATCCATTGAAATATGTGTGTATGAAGGTGTTATCTCATTTTAGTGATTCAGTTAAAATTAAGATAACCATAGATTTTTTTGGAAAAATATCCTAAAATGCCCTTTTGAAGAGATTTTTAGGTTTTTGGGACCTTAGAACATCCAAACATCTCATGCTTCATGTTTCTTGACTTTGAAACCCGAAACCCGATTTGATAGCTAATCCTTTGTATCAGGTTTTTCGGGCACTCCAAGCATGATGACATGGCATTAACTCTGAGTTGTCAGGTAGTTGCACACGTGTTACTAAAGTGTCATAAATGCTAGGTTTTAAAAATAGACTAAATTTACACATCATTTTTACCTATTGTACTTTTACTATGTGGATTTTTCATACTTGTGCCTGTGACCTCCAAACCCGATCGAGCTTCTTGATCAATTTCATGTTCCGTTTTCGATTATTTTTCGAGATTACTGAAGGTATTTTACTTTTCTTGCTGATTTGAGGTCTTTTGGATTTGTATTTGAGATATTCTTTTGATGTTCTCCATCCTTTCCTATTTTTCCTCTAGGTTTAGGGTTTTAGATTGTTTTCTTCATTTTATGTTGTATTCCATTGAAATTTCTTGTTTGGAATTCACCCCTAGGGTGTTTCTTTATTTTATCCCATGGAATATACCTGTTGATTATTGAAAAAATCTAAAATTCCTAACTGGTGAAATGGTGGGAATTTTGCATGTCCTGACACCTCAAAAACCCGATTCCTTTATTTGAGTTTTTCAGGTGTTCAACATCTCCTTGCTTCTGCCATTTGTCGGGCTTCATCGAGTGCTCAACAATCTCCAAGTTCTACCAGTGTATCAGGTTTTACCAAGTGTCGACATCTATCAACCTCCGACATACACTTTGTAGTGTATCAGGTTTCTTTGAGTGTTCGACATCCTCCGATCTCCGCTTTGTGTCGGGTCTTGTGAAGTGATCAACATCTTCTGACTTCCACCAGTGCATCGGGTTTTACCAAGTGTTTGACATCTACTAAGTTCGACACTCTCTGCAGTCTGTTGGGTTTTGTGAAGTGTCCAACAAGACCTTATTTCGACATACATTCTAGTGTGTCGGGTTTCATCAGGTGCTTTGCAAGTTCTAAAATCTGGATAGTGTGGCGGGTCTGTGGGGTTACTCAAAAAATTCCAAGTCTGATTGCTCAAACAGGAGTTATCTAGGAATTCTTTCTTTAGGATTTCTCATGTCAGATCCTAGATCATCTAAGGATAAGTCAGATAGGTCAGGAAAGATGAAATACAAGTACCTAGAAAATGGAATCCCCCTCCTACATAGATTGTAATTATGACATCTAAGATATAGAGCTTGGTAATATTGACATGGAGGACTTTTGGAACAGAACCAAGGATTCTTCTTAGAGTCCCTGGATGAAGTCAATAACCAATAGTGGCCTCCCTCTTACAGTAGGATTCCCAATGTCTACTCAATGCTCCAAGTTCATTTTGGCCCGTGCTTCCAATTATGACTTGGATTCTCACTCAGTGAAAAATCAAATAGGAGAAGTCATAGTGAAGTTAGACAGGGGTTACTTTGATGACCTCTTAAGATTACCCAAATTTTAGGAATATGTTGACGTAGATCTTAAGTTAACACAAAAAGCCTGGGACAAAGATCAAGAAGAATGCATTAGGCATGTGAATAAAAAGTTCTTGATCAAGGCCAAACCAGCTGTCTCAAGGTTTCCCAAGTTTTTCCCTAGGAATGATTTCATCCTTGAAATCAGCAACATCATCACCTTGCTGAGTCAAGTATTTGGACTCCCTGAGTCAAGAGACTTCCAAGGATGGATGTATCAATTCATGGTCATTATGAAGAAGAATGAAAAAGGGATCAATTGGAGCAGTCTTATAAGTGATGAGATTGATTCCCAGATGAAGATAGTCTTAACTATGGGAAAATTCTATATGTCGTCATATGTCACCTATGCAGCAGCTGGCATGAGAAATTATCTAGGGTTGGATGCAAAAGGAGATAGGGTAACAGAACACATATATCGGTACTTCCCTCAGCTGACAATGAAGGGTTTTGAAGATCAATTTAGAAGAGTGAACGATGCTTTCTTTTATGAAAATATCTATAGGATGAACCCTGATCTAAGGAAAAGAAGAGTCTCTGATGAAGCATGGGCTGAAGTATCAAAATGGGGTTATATCTTCTTGTAGTTCAAGAAGTTCACATACCTTCGGGTGGTCATGTACCTAGGTGATCCTTTCCGATTGCCCAGATTCCCAGGTGATAAGCTAATCCTAATGGAGTTGGTAAGATAATTGTTGGATTTCCACAAATTCCAACAAAGAAAACATAAGGCTATTGTATCCTTCTCTATTTCCATCAGAAGATACACATGCTCAATGATGGTCAAAGCTAAGAATGCGGTGCATGAGCTTCATGACAAGTTGAAGAAGCACATGAAGCATAGAGATGGATTTGATTTCTGAGGAGTCCTTAAATCATACGGGACTTTTTATCTACATGTTCCCAACATTGAAGATATTTGGGTTGATCTTCGGGATGAGGTTTCCACCCAAGAAATGACAATAGCAGGTTGACAATTGAAGAAATCTAGATGCTGGATTTATCTGACATCCCAAAAGTCACTAAGGACAATGAGAGTTTCCTTGACGCAATGTATGATGGGTTGAATGAAGATCAATATGTATTCTCGACCATTGATTAGTCCATTGCTGAGAAATCTTCTATCATGAGAAGAGCTACTCAAATTCTTTCCCGTACTAAGGCGTGGCTCATTTCTTGGGGAATGAGTTTTAAAGAAGGGAGTTTTACAAAGCTAGATACTTTGGAAGTGGGACCCTCCATGGGAATAAAGAAAAATGATAAGAACCCTTCCAAAATGCCAATGAAGGTTAAGTTTGTAAGAAAGGGAGAAGATCAAGTAACTACACCAAAGTGGCCACTCTCCCATAAATAGTTGAGGTTTCTTGATTCACCTCCACAACAGAACAAGGACATCTTCCTTTAAGAGAAGAGATTATTCCTCCTTTTGACAATTCATCGAGGTAAGTCTTCCTCTTACCTCTCAAGCTCTAATTTCAAAATCCTTGCCTCCTCCCATTCAACCTTCCTTGCCTTAGAATTCTTCACCAAGTTCCTCAGCCATGGCTAGCATCTTCTCGGCCTCGACCTCTCCCCAATGGACCCCAGTTAACCATGGACATGCCTCCTCCTACTGCACCTTCATTCCCTAAATCCATTACCACAGATGCTACACTTGCAGTGGTCACCACTCCACAAGCTAACCTTCCTCCACTTGAAGATGTGACCATAACACCTATAATGGGAAAAACTTACTTTAATACACCTAAATGGTTAGTGTATTAGACTCTGAGGAAGAGGAAGGTGGTAGTTCCATTACTAGCCTTTGATTTCATTTCCCTCAAGGTCACTCCTACCAAGTCGGCCAAGAAACCCAAAATAGTTTCAAGGATTTCAGTGGATGCCTCAGGGCATAAATTTGCAGAAATTGCTACTCCCGCGGTTGATAAAACTAAGGATGATATAATGGTCACATATTCACAAATTACAAGGGAGGCTCTAGGGAAAGTAACAATGGAGGGAGCACAAAAGGATGCACAAGATGCCATGAATGTGTTGTGCTAGAAGCTACAAGAAACTAAGGAAAACAGAGATGAGTTAAAAGAGAAAGTACAACAGCTAACAGAAGTGCTACTCAAGCTCTCAAAGCCTCCTGAGTCAACACCATCATCCTCTTCTCCTATCGGGTTTGATTTTCATTGGTACCCATGATCGAGAGGATTAATGAGAAGGGGAGGACATTCGATGAATGGATCCAAAGGCTGCTCCTGCAAGGAAAAGAAGTCATCGAGGACACTATGGAAGTCTACAAATCCTTAGAGGATATAAAGAAGGATGGAGAGAAAATGGATGATGAATTTTCAATAGAGATTGGAAACCTAGAGTTAACTTTTGAAGCTCTCCAAACACTGAAACAAGTTCCATCCCGCATCTTGGTCAAAGAAGGCATCATTCCACATGGGGATAAACATTTTCAACTAACCAAAGCCATTAGATTTAGAATAAATATTCTCAATGAAGCTTGTAGAAAATTGAGGGAATCAAGAGATCAATTGGTCGATGGCAAGAATGACTTAGAAGAAGAGCTAGTCAAGATTTGTGCTAAAGTGTTGAGTGAAATTTCGGGTATTTTACCTATTGATGATCTTTACAAACAGATCCAAGAATCAATTCAACATGAACCAACTTATGGATTTGGCCTAGAAATCATTAACAGGTTTTTGAAAATTGAACATTCTTTGGAGACCCTGAGGAAACTCAACAAGAGACTGAAAAATCTTCTGGAAACGCTAGCGATACTCAGGAAACATGTGAAGTTTTGAGTGATCATTCCACCACACCAGATGAAAATGAGATGCAAGGTATAATCCAAAAATTCCAAGAATTTCGAGACAAGAAGGATTTTTGGAGGAAGACAAAGATGATGATATAGAATAAGCACAATGTTACATGTCATTTCAATCCTGAAATCGACATGTCTTTTTCATTTTTGTTTCGTCACATAGGAAGCAAATTTTGACTTGGTCTCCTGCGTGAGAGTCAAGCAAAGTAGGACTCTCATTAAAAAGACTATTTTCTAGGATTTATCCTATTTTCTCTCAACTCCTTTTATTATAAATAAGGGATGCTTATGCATTCCAAAGGGTTGAGATTTTTGGAATATTGAGATCTATTGTGAAGAAGAAAGACTTTGTGTTTTCTTTTAATCATTTGAGGAATAGAAGATGATGCTATTTTGCAAAATTTGTGTTGTGAGATGTATATTTCTTAAGATATTGTTCTTATGTTCATAATATTAAGCTATTCTTTTTTAGCATCTTGATCATTCTAATCATTTCAAATGTTACATTTGTTATCTAAAGCTTGTATGATTATTTTGTGCTTTGTGTTTACTCGAAAGAAAATATGTTCCTCTCATTTCCTTTCCATTGTGTTTTTCCATAATAGTAATTCCCTTTCCGATCCATTTTACTTCAAAAACAACAATATCTCCATCTATTGTGGATATGGATTTCAGGATTCTATCCCAACCCCAATGGTTAGATTAGTGTGAATATTGTACATATTATTTTTGTTGTGTTTTAGATTAGTAATAAATAGGTAGCCTCACCTATCTTTGAGGAGGGATTTAATCCCATGTACTATGGTTGAACCTCATATTTTGGCGTGACAAAATATCCAACAACAATGATTTTGGTGACTCTGCTGGGAATATGGATTGATAAGACTAAGCTTATCCTTTTGGTGTCTAGTGACTCCGTGTTTTCCTATTTTCAAGAAGATTCATTTTCCAGTTCAAGATGGCTAGGAAGATCTTCACTTCAAGTTAAGATGAGCCAAGGGTGAAACTGATCCATTCTTTGATCTACTTCAACAACATAATTTCAGGCTTTCACCCAACAAAGTGTTGCATCTAGTCAGGAAAGAAGTTCTTTGCCCATCCGAAGGACTGGATTCCTCAAGAACAAGAATTTTTGTCAACTTGTCGTGCATTATTCTTGTCGGATATTTAGATTCCTATATGCACTTCATTTAGAAGAATGGCAACACAACCTATGCCTTAGGGTGCAGCTATTGGTCCTCTTTCCCTTACTCCACCATTACATGACCTACCTCATGGATCACGAGAAAAATATTCCTAAGTTCAATAGAAATGGAAAACAACATCCTGATGAACACATTGCCTCATTCTTTGTTTCATGTGGTGTTCTTGGGGTTACTCATGAATATGTCTCTATTCAACTCTTCATCAAAACATTGCATGGCATAGCAGCGGAATGGTTTTACCATCTCCCAAATGCATGCATTACCAACTAGGCTACCATGAGATCTATATTTGAAGCAAGGTTCAAACCAGCTAAAGATTCTCATGCCTTGTTAGCACAACTTACACACATGAAGGAGTCTTACGAACCCATGCGAGACTTCATAGCCAAATTCAACAAGCTGATCTGCAAGATTCTAGATCTCGTTGTTCCTACTCTTGAAAATCAGAAGTGTTTCTTCATCAACGCTCAACCTCCTGATGTGAGCTTCTTGTTGAGAAGATCTATTATCCCCAATTTGGCCACCGCTCAAGCTACATGCACCGAAATAGAAGACGATCTTATTTTGGCTGGAAAGATCAGAAAAGAATCATCCAAGCCTAAAAATTAGAGTTCTTCTCGAGTACTACGATATAATGATTGAGAAGATGGGTAATGACTTGATCACTTTGAAAAAGTAAATGTCTCAACAGTGAACATGTTGATGCAAAATCACAAAGACACCCACGGATGCGAGATCGGTGCTTCTAGGTTGATCACTCGACTGCATCCGGTGTGATTGCACAACATGGAAACCTCTCTCCAGCGTGGGACTTGTGAAACTTAGAGAGGAATCTCCAGAGAAGGTGGTTCCTGCTCCTAAACTACCTGCCACAAGCTATTCCGGTGCGAGGCAAGCTAATCTAATCCTAATCTAACCACGCCAAGGAGATAGAGAGAGAGAGAGAGAAGGGAAAAATAGCAAAAGCCTACACTAAAACGGTGATACACGAGAGAAGGAGGATGTTGAACATCTATCAAAGCGCCATGGGATAAAGAGAGGTGAGCAATGGGAAGGATAGACGGATGCATCACAGCCCAAGGATAGATTTCACACGAGAAAATGTCCCAAAACTCCATGAACACGGCCCAAACCTGCAATGAACATTTAGACATGCCTGAGATACTGCTCGCAAATGAAGAGAGGCAAGGAGAGAACAAGCAAAAACGAGAGAGGATGGACTAGATGCATCTTCAGAACACGTTTTGTTGCTCCGTAAAAAGAACTAAGTTTACAGTAAAACATCATTCCATTAGTAAAAGGCAAAAACACCATTACAGAAAGGGAGGAGGAGGCTCGAACTCCATTTTCAACCCTGGAGAAGAAAAGGAGGGAGGGCAGAGCTGAAAGATGAACAATTGTTTAAAAGAAGCCTCTCCTTACAATTTATAGGAAGAATGAGAGAGAGAAGAGAGAGGAAATCCAAATCTGTCCCAACCACCTCCAAACTGTATTTAATCCATCTCATTATGGCGGTAGGTGAGATCCCTAGCGACCCCCAAAAGTGGCTAACTGTATTTTTCATTTTAAAGAACTTGTTCCCACCCAATTAAAGATATCCAGTCGTAGTTGGACAGAGGACCTCGTAGGCTTTTCGAAAAGTCCAACCTTGCATGAATCTGAGCTCCCAGTCAAAAGTTATGGCCATTTGAATATATGCGCCAGGGTCTGCTTCCTGTCAGCGCTCAGAATGTTTCGCCTCCTGAAGGTGCGCCATAGGCGCAACTTTGTTTGTGTCGACACTCCTTTTTGTGCACCAAAGGCATGAATATCTTTGTGTCGACACCCTTTTCGTGTGCCAAAGGCGTAACTTTGTTTGTGTCGACACTCCTTTTCATGCGCCAAAGGCGCGAATATCTTCGTGTCGACATTCCGTGTCGTGCGCCTCTTACATGCGCCATGGCGCAACTGCTTTTCGTGTCGATAGCTTTGTGTCATGCACCACCACTACGTGTGCCAAGGGTGTAACTTTTCCTCTCGGACGGATTACTGTGTCATGCGCCACTTCCGTGCGCCTTGGCGCATACATTTCATTGTCGACACTCACTTTTGTGCGCCACTTTCCTATGCCAAGGGCGCACCATTTTCTCTGTTGACACACTGTGTCGTGCGCCCATTCTGTGCACCTTGGGAATGTTAGGGATTTGGGCTTCTTTGATTCACCCTGTATTTTGATAACATGCATCAAATTATCTACCCTGGGGAAAGATATATACAACGAGAACAACATTCTATTTCGGGATATTCCTAGATGGAATTTCAATAATACCAATAGCACTCCCAAAAGAGATAGACCGTGGTTGAATACTACTCAACCAATGCTCGCTATTGAAGCTCCTCATGTTAATGCTATAGTAGAGATAGTCAAAGAAGATGAAGAACCAGAAGAACAAGATTCTCATGAAGCTTTTGAAGCTTTGGGATATGCTGATGAGTCCTATGATGATTCAGCTGGTGACTCCAACATTGGGTATTTGGAATATGAGGAAGACAGATGTGAACATGATGGTCAGTCATTTACGGTCTTCACTCGATCCCAATCTTAGAATCCTAGAAAACCAGTTGAAGGCTCTAAGGAGAAGAATAAAGAAGCTCCCATGATCATGGCCAAGAGAGGCTCTCCTATCTCAACACAAACTAAAAAGGAGACAACTAAAAAGGTAAAAAATTCTTCTTATTCTCCTTCTCCTGCTCCCAAGACCAGTACCTCAACTCAAACCAATATAACCAGAACTGAGCCTACCATCATTCCTTCATATACTACTTTTGACATTATTGACCATGTAAAAGAACTAAGATCCAAATGTCAGAAGTAGAATATCTTCAGTCAAATCCTAAGCAATTTGAAAAGCTTTCCAAATTCATTAGAAGTAAGGTTGTTATCCCTTCATCTTCAAAAGGCATTTTTTCAAGTCCTACTCAACCTTTTCCTTAGACCAATATGACCTTTGTTTCTTCTTTAGGAAAGATCAAACCGTTTTATTTGTCTTTACTCATAAATGGGTTCAAACTCAGTAATTGCATAATTGACTCAGTGTCTTCGATAATGTAATGCCCATACAAGTAGATCATGCCCTTGAACTTACTTTGACTAAATCATATGGATGGTGTTACTCCATGGAAACCAAACAAGTTCCCTTGATTGGTCAAATCAAAGATGCAAAATTTGCATTTGTCACCTTCCCAGAGAAGAGAGTAAAAATGACCATTCTGGTTGCTGATATCCTAGCTACTTACGGTATTCTCTTAGGAAGAGGTTTTTGTAAAGATGTCGGAGGAGAGATCAATATGGACTGGACCAAGGCTAAAATTCCAGTTAATGGAGTTCCTCGTATTCTCCATCCTGAGCCTCAAGTGAAGTATTTAGTCACTAAATCGGATGACCCCAAGGCTCAAATTCTTTTCGAAGATGCGTTGGCTTAGGAATTATTTCATGACATCAGAGGTACCAGCTGTAAATGTTAAGGAAGAGGATCCTAATGGTATTTGGACCCTCAAGTTTGATGGGAGTTGTTCAACTACTAGATCAGGTGCCGGCGTAGTTCTTATATCTCTAGATTTCAAGATCTTTCCCTTTGCTTTCAAGTTGCAGTTTGATAATACTAATAACACAGCTGAATATGAAGCTTTGTTATTAGGATTAGAAATGGCAAGACAAAAAGGAATCGAAACCTCAAAGTGTAGGGAGATGTAGAGCTCATTGTAAATCAAGTGAAAGGGGTTTATCAAGTGAAAAATGATCACCTAAAGCATTACAGGAACAAGGTATGGGACAACGTAGAATGCTTCGATGCTTTTTCTATCAAGGCAATTTTGAGGGATTATAACAACAAAGCTGAGTTGTTGGATATGTCTACATCTATTCTCCTTCCTCATCCACAATTCAAACAAGACACGTACACCATCGAGATTGTGTATCGTCCCAGTGTTCCAAATAATTCAACACATTGGCAAGTATTCAATGATGATCAACAGGTATTGTCTTTCCTTGAAAAAGATGATTATTTTAGTGAACTATATTTTGAAGGATCGGAATCAGATTTCCATGAATCTATTTTGAGTTCATATCAAGAGATTGATGGTGAGTTCATTCAGCTAAAAGGCAACAAGATTCCCAAGGATTGGTTTCTCTAGAAGGTTTGTTTGATAAGCATGACCGGTTTATTCAGGGTAAAAGGAAAGCTGAAGGTGCTTCCTCATCAGAGGTAGATCAAGTTAACCTGGGTTCCACTGATCAACCATGGATGGTAAACATTGGTAAATGTTGTTCACGGAGGAAAAGATATATTCTCTTCACTCTTGAAGAGATATATGGACGTCCTATCGTGGTCATACGTAGATCTAAAGTCTTTCAAGCCAAAGGATGTACAACATAGCATTCCTTTAAAGGATAAAGTTAAACCCCATAGGCAAAAGCAGAGACATTATAACCCAAAGATCTCAGGGACTATTCTTGTAGAAATTCAGAAAATGTTAGACACAAGGATTATCTTTCAATCCATCATTCCACCTAGGTTGCGAACATTATCCTGTGAGAAAGAAGATTGGTGAAATTTGGATTTATGTTGACTTCAGAATCTCAGCTAGTCTTCATTAAAGGACAATTAGCCATTACCCATCATGGACCAGGTATTACGGATTGTTACTGGAGTAGAAATGTTATCCATTCTTGATGGATTTTTAGGGTATAATCTGGTTGAGGTAGCTATTGAAGATCAACATAAAACAACGTTCACCACTCCATGGGGAACCTTTGCTTATAGGAAAATGCCTTTTGGTTTGATTAACACCAGAGCCACAATTTAAAGGGATATGGAATTAGATTTTAGAGATTTAATGGACAAGGTCATAGTTTTGTATTTAGATGACTTGATGGTCTTCTCTAAAAAATGAAGTGATCATTATGATCACCTAGAACAGTACTCTTAAGGTGCAGACATCATGGGATTTCATTAAATCCTAAAAATTTCATGTTTGGAGTGATAGAAGGAAATTTATTGGGTCATATTGTGACTAGAGAAGGAACCAAGATCGACCCAGAGAGGGTGAAGGCCATTCAAAGCCTTACCCCACCCATAAGCAAAACCGAGTTGCACTCCTTTTTTGGGAAGGTTAATCTCCTAAGAAGATTTGTACCTGATTTTGTTGATAAAACAAAAGATATCATTGGGATGATGAAAGGAAAAATCCATTTCAATAGAGCACTTTGAAGGAAGCTTTCTTTTGAAGAATTCAAAAGGAAATTGCACATGCCCCTATCTACTATGTCCAGACTTCAAGAAAGATTTCATCATGTACAGCTATGCTTCCGCTCATACAGTATCAACCATCTTGATGCAGGAAAATGAAGAAGGAATTGAAGCTCCCATCACTTTCATGAGCTTCCCATTGAAAGAACACGAATTGAAAATGTCACAAATTGAAAAGCATGCTTATGTGGTGGTGAGAGCAGTGAAACATTTCAGGTATTACATGCTGAGTTCTCATACCCTCATTCTCATTCCTGATACTACAGTTAAATCCATTTTGACTCAACAAGAGTTGGGTAGTCAATGGGGAAACTAGATAGCTAAAGTCCAAGAGTATGACTTGGACATCAGACCTACCAAGTTGGTATGAGGAAGAGGCATGTGCTAATTGATTGTAGAAAATAATGCTGAGATAGAATGCAAAAAAACCGAGGATACCTCTTCAAAATTGCCCATGGTGCTTTTTGTGAGCACAACCGACGAATGGTACACAAATATTGCTTTCTTTCTAACTTATGGTGAATTCCCCCACATTTAAGCCAAAAGGAGAAGAGGAAAATTAAGTTAAGATCTGCAAGATACATTCTATGGGATAATGGAATATACAAGAAAGGTATTGATGGTGTATTCTGTGCTTATGTTGATAAGTCTCAGTAGGTGAGGTTGCTAGAGTCCTTCCACAATCTAGCATGCAGAGGACATTTCTCCTCCTCTGTGATAGCTTATAAGATCCTATGGGCCAGGTACTATTGGCCTACTCTCTTTCGAGACTCAACAAAATGGGTGTCCAAATGTGAAGCTTGTCAACATTTTGTTGGTCGCCCTAAGTTAACAGCTCTTCCCCTGAATCCTGTGGTGATTGAAGAATCGTTTTGCAGTGGGGAATTGATTTCATTGGAGTATTAAATCTTTCCTCCAGTGTGGGACACAACTACGTGCTCACTGCCATGGAATATTTCACCAAGTGGGTGGAAGCTACACTTATCAAGAAGACAACCTCGAAGCCGCTCTGTAATTTCCTCAAGGAAAATATAATTGTCAGATTTGGCGTGCCTCACAAGATCATGGCTGAAAACACTTCCAATTTCTCATCACATGAGTTGACAGAATTTTTTTATGGATTTGGGATCACATTGGCTCATTCATCCAATTACTACCCTCAAGGCAATGGTCAAGCTGAATCGAGCAACAAAAATTTGGTGACCATAATCAGAAAGTTGGTTGATGAGAATCAAAGGACATGGCACAAAGCATTGTATGATGCATTATGGGCTGATCGGATTACTCCTAAATGAGCTATTGGGATGTCCCCATTCCAAGTGTTGTATGGGATTAACACTGAGATACCTATCTCTGTAGAATTGCCAACCTTACAGTTAGCTAAAGCAATTGAGGATGAAACTTTTCAAATTTCTATTGAGAAAAGGATAATGTACCTAGCCAGGCTAGAAGAAGAATGGAGCAAGGTGGTGGATCACATCACAGACCATCAGATCAAATTCAAAAGAATATTTGACAAGAAATCAAAGCAACGTGATTTCCAAGTTGGAGATCTAGTACTTCTCTAGGACAAGAGAAGAGAACAGAAAGGGATGCATGGAAAGTTTGATTCTTTATGGAAAGGACCTTTCAAATTACATCAGTTGAATGGTGAAAATAGCTTTTGTCTATCATACCTTGATGGAGAGTTGCTCCCTCTACCTTTCAGTGGTCAACATCTGAAGCTGTTCCATCAGTAATGCAAGATGCTCTCTTGCATTGTACATAATTTGTTTTCTGTCGTGTGTTTGCTTTTTGTTTTCTTTCTTTCTTTGTTTGTTTTTGGTTTTCTTCTTTCTTCAAACTCCATAGCCCAATGGATAAAACTAGAGATTCTGAGTTCTCTTCCTTTGATGTCACAAAGAAAGTCCCCAACTGGAGCTAGTTGTTATCTCATTTTAGTGATTCCAGCTAAAATTAAGATAACCATAGAATTTTTTTGGAAAAATCTCCTAAAATGCCCTTTTGAGGAGATTTTCAAGTTCTTCAACAACAGGACCTTAAAACATCCAAACATCTCATGCTTTATCGGAACATCGCTTGACTTAGAAACCTAAAACTGGTTTGATAGCTAATCCTTTGTATTGGGTTTTAGGCACTTAAAACATGATAACATGGCATTAACTCCGAGTTGTTAGGTAGTTGGTACACGTGTCAAGTAAAGTGTCATAAATGCAAGGGTTTTATAAATACCCTAAGTTTACATGTCATTTTTACCTATTGTACTTTTGCTATGTGGATTTTTCGTACTTGTGCCTGTGACCTCCAAACTTGATCAATCTTCTTGATCAATTTCGTGTTCCATTTTCGATTATTTTTGAGATTATTGAAGGTATTTTACTTTTCTTACTGATTTGAGGTCTTTTGGATTTGTATTTGAGATATTATTTTGATGTTCTCCATCCTTTCCTATTTTTCCTCTAGGTTTAGGGTTTTAGATTGTTTTCTTCATTTTATGTTGTATTCCATTGAAATTTCTTGTTTGGAATTCACCCCTAGGGTGTTTCTTTATTTTATCCCATGGAATATACCCTATTGATTATTGAAAATATCTAACATTCCTAACTGCTCAAATGGAGGGAATTTTGCATGTCCTGACACCTTAAAAACATGATTCCTTTATTTTTGGTTTTGTAGGGTGTTCAACATCTCCTTTCTTCTGTCATTTGTCGGGCTTCATCGAGTGCTCAAAAATCTCCAAGTTCCATCAATGTATCGGGTTTTACCAAGTGTCGGACATCTATCAACCTCTGACATACACTTTGCAGTGTATCGTGTTTCTTCGAGTGTTCGACATCCTCTGATTTCTGCTTTGTGTCGGGTCTTGTGAAGTGATCAACATATTCCAACTTCACGCCAAAGTGCATCGGGTTTTACCAAGTGTCTGACATCTACTAAGTTCCAAAAGCTGTTTGCAATCTATTGGGTTTTGTGTATTGTCGACAAGACGTTATTTCTAAAATACATTCTAGTGTGTCAGGTTTCATTAGGTGTTTTGCATGTTCTAAAATCTAGATAGTGGGGTGGGTCTGTGGGGTTGCTCAACAAGCTTCCAAGTCTGATTGCTCAAACAGGAGTTTTCTAGGAATTCTTTCTTCAGGATTTCTCATGTCAGATTATGGATCATTTAAGGATAAGTCGATACGTCGGGAAGATGAAATATAAGTACCAGAAAATGGAATCCCCCTCCTACATAGATTATAATTACAACATCTGAAATACGGAGCTTGGTAACATTGACATGGAAGAATTTTGGGAACAGAACCAAGGATTCTTCTCGAGTCCCTGGATGAACTCAATAACCAACAGAGGCATCCATCTTGCGGCAAGATTCCCACAATGCCCTGAGTTCATTTTGGCTTGTGCTTCCAATTATGACTCGAGACTCTCGCTCAATGAAAAATCAAGCAGAGAATTCATAGTAAAGTTGGACATGGGTTAATTTGATGACCTCTTAAGTTTACCTAACTTTCGGGAATATGTTGCGTAGATCTTAAGTCGGCACAAAAATCCTGAGACAAAGATCAAGAAGACTGCATTAGGCATGTGAATAAAAATTTCTTGATCAAGGCCAAACTAGTTATCTCAAGGTTTCCCAAGTTTGTCCCTAGGAGTGATTTCATCCTTGAAATCAGCAACATCATCACCTTGCTGAATCGAGTATTTGGAATCTCTGAGTCAAGATAATTCTAAGGTTGGATGTATTAATTCATGGTCATTATGAAGAAGAATGAATAAGGGATCGATTGGAGCAGTCTTATAAGTGATGAGATTGATTCCCAGATGAAGATAGTCTTGACTATTGGAAAATTCTATATGTCGTCATATGTCACCTATGCAAAGCTGGCCAAAGCATGATAAATTATCTACGGTTGGATGCAAAATGAGATAGGGTAAATGAACACTTATATCGGTACTTCCCTTAGCTGACAATGAAGGGTTCCGAATATCAATTCAGAAGAGTGAACGATGCTTTCTTTTATGAAAATATCTACAGGATGAACCCTGATCTAAGGAAAAGAAGAGTCTCTAACAAAGCATGGGCTGAAGTATCAAAATGGGGTTGTATCTTCTTGCAGTTCAAGAAGTTCACATACCTTTGTGTGTTCATGTACAGGTGATCCTTTCCGATTGCCTAGATTTCAGGTGATAAGCTGATCCTAATGGAGTTGGTAAGACAATTGTTGGATTTCCACAAATTCCAACAAAGAAAACATAAGGCTACCGTATCCTTCCCTATTTCCATCGGAAGATACATGTTCTTGACGGTGGTCAAGCTAAGAATGTGGTGCATGAGCTTGGGACGAGTTGAAGAAGCACATGAAGCACAGAGATGGATTTTATTTCCGAGGAGTCCTTAAATCATATGGGACTTTGTATCTACATGTTCCCAACATTGAATATATTTGGGTTGATCTTCGGGATGAGGTTGCCATCCGAAGAAAGGACAATAGTAGGTTGACAATTGAAGAAATCTAGATGTTGGATTTATTTGACATCCCAAAAGGCACTAAGGACAATGAGAGTGTCCTTGAAACCTCGTATGATGGGTTGAACGAAGATCGATATGTATTCCCGGCCATTGATTAGTCCATTACTGAGAAAGATTCTATCACGGGAAGAGCTACCCGAATTCTTTCCCGTACTAAGGCGTGGCTCATTTCTTGGGGAATGAGTTGTAAACAAGGGAGTTTTACAAAGCTAGATACTTTGGAAGTGAGACCCTCCAAGGGAAAAAACGAAAAGGATAAGAACCCTTCCAAAAGACCAATGAAGGTTAAGTTTGTAAGAAAGGGAGAAGATCAAGTAACTACACCAGTGGCCACTCTCCCATAAATAGTTGAGGTTCCTGATTCACCTCCACAACCAAAACAAGGGAATATTCCTTCAAGAGAAGAGATTATTCAACCTTCCATTCCTCTTTTGGTTGACATTTCATTAGAGGTAAGTCTTCCTCTTACCTCTCAAGCTCTAATTTCAGAATCCTTGCCTCCTCCCATTCAACCTTCCTTGTCTCAGATTTCTTCACCAAGTTCCTCAACCATGGCTAGTATCTTCTCTAGCCTCTCACCTCTCCCCACTAGACCCCAGTTAACCATGGACATGCCTCCTCCTACTGCACCTTCATTCCCTGAATCCATTACCATGGATCTACACTTGCAGTGGTCACCACTCCACAAGCTAACCTTCCTCCACCTGAAGATGTGACCATAACACCTATAATGGGAGCAACTTCTTCCAATACGCCTCAATGGTTAGTAGATCAGACTCCGAGGAAGAGGAAGGTGGTAGTTCCATTACCAGCCTTTGATTTTAGTTCCCTCAAGGTCACTCCTACCAAGTCAGCCAAGAAACCCAAAACAGTTTCAAGGATTTCAGTGGATGCCTCAGGGCATAAATTTACAGAGATTGCTACTCCTATGGCTGATAAAACTAAGGATGATATAATGGTCACAGATTATCAAATCACAAGGGTGGCTCTAGGGAAAGTAACAACAGAGGGAGCACAACAAGATGCACAAGATGCCATGAATGTGTTGTGCCAGAAGCTAAAGGAAACTAAGGAAAACAAAGATGAGTTAAAAGAGAAAGTACAACAACTAATGAAGTGCTACTCAAGCTCTCAAAGCCTCCTGAGTCAACACCATCATCCTCTACTCCTATCTAGTTTAATTTCTCATCAGTACCCATGATCGAGAGGATTAATGAGAAGGGGAGAATGATAGATGAATGGATCCAAAGGCTGCTCCTACAAGGAAAAGAAGTCATCGAGGACACCGTGGAAGTCTACAAATCCTTAGAGGATATAAAGAAGGATGGAGAGAAAATGGATGATGAATTTTTAGAAGAGATCGGAAACTTAGAGTTAACTTTTGAAGCTATCCAAACACTGAAACAGGTTCCATCCCACATCTTGGTCGAATAAGGCATGATTCCACATGGGGCTAAACATTTTAAACTAACCAAATACATTAGATTCAGAATAAAGATTCTCAATGAAGCTTGCGAAACTGAGGGAGTTAGGAGATCAATTGGTCAATGGCAAGAGTGACTTAGAAGAAGAGCTAGTCAAGATCTATGCTAAAGTGTTGAGTGAAAGTTCGGGTATTTTACTGTTGATGATCTTTACTACACATCCAAGAATCAATTTAGAATGAACCCACTTATGGATTCAGCACGGAAATCATTGATAGGTTTGTGAAAATTGAACATTCTTTGGAGACCCTAAGGAAACTCAACAAGAACGAAAAGATTTCGACAAGCGTTAGCGATACTCAGGAAACATGTGAAGTTCTGAGTGATCATTCCACCATGCCTGATGAAAATGAAATGCAAGGTATAATCCAAAATTCCAAGAATTTCGGGACAAGAAGGATTTGTTGGAGGAAGACAAAGATGATGATACAGAATAAGCACAATGTTACATGTCATTTCAATCTTGAAATCGACATGTCTTTTTCATTTTTGTTTCATCACATAGGAAGAAAATTTTGACTTGGTCTCCTACGTGAGAGTCAAGCAAAGTAGGACTCTCATTAAAAAGACTATTTTCTAGGATTTATCCTATTTTCTCTCAACTCCTTTTATTATAAATAAGGGATGCTTATGCATTCTAAAGGGTTGAGATTTTTGGAATATTGAGATCTATTGTAAAGAGGAAAGACTTTGTGTTTTCTTTTAATCATTTGAGGAATAGAACTGATGCTATTTTGCAAAATTTGTGTTGTGAGATGTATCTTTCTTAAGATATTGTTCTTATGTTCATAATCTTAAGCTATTCTTTGTTTAGCATCTTGATCGTTCTAATCATTTCAAACATTAAATTTGTTATCTAAAGCTGATATGATTATTTCGTGCTCTATGTTTACTCAAAAGAAAATACGTTCCTCTCATTTCCTTTCCATTGTGTTTTTCCATAATAGTAATTCCCTTTCCGATCCATTTTACTTGAAAAAATCCAAATCTCCATCTATTGTGGATATGGATTTCAGGATTTTATCAACCCCAATTGTTAGATTAGTTTGAATACTGTGCATATTATTTTTGTTGTGGTTTAGATTAGTAATAAACAGGAAGCCTCACCTATCTTTGATGAGGATTTAATCCCATGTCCGTGGTTGAACCTCATATTTTAGTGTGACAAAATATCCAAGCAAACGAAGGGAAGCTAACATTATGCCTCCAAATGATATCTACCCTAGATAGTCCCTCCATCACTCACTGTACTAAACCACATTATGTGTAGCCTTAGCCACCAGTGTTGTCCCCTAATAGGTACCCAACGCTTTGTAACCAACTTGGGCTAAGCCTGCCTCAAATGCATCGAGCCGTGGAAAACCAACTAGATGAACACATGCAATGTGCTCATATGCCCAACAATGTAGAAGGGAGGTACACCACATGTTGAACCTCTCAGCCGCTCGTAGACCCTGACTCCCCTGTATAACTACACCAAAAATGTCGGTCCCAGGGAAAACACGTCCTCTACTCCATCATGTGTTATAGAACCACCATCGGCGCTCATGGGAATATCCCACCCTCTACATATTGTAGGGAAAAGAAGCAAACCACCTCTGTTTCGCATGAGAATGTTTCCGTTCTTAAAATAGAGTTGCTTCTATCCTTTCATTCTCTTGAGAAACAGATAAGGGTTAGGGCTAGGAGGAATACTGTTGAATGTTGGAAGGGTGCACGCGCGTACCATAAAGAGAGATCATATCGATTGCGAAGAACTCCTTTTTGTCTAGGAAGGACTACCTGCAAGTAAGAATACAAGACCACCATATTTTAGTTAGACAATAAATGATAGAACTACCTTGGGCCCAGGAAATATTGGACTTCCTTTCAAAGGTGGTCAGTTCCCCTCTTAATACGAATTAACACAAATTCTAACAAAGAAGTTATTGCAAAATTACAATTTAATTACCTCGTTAAAAGTAATAGAGGAAAGGTTGGTTTTGGTTTGAGTCACAGTGACCGATGTCGATCCTTTGTCTGCACAACTACGGTTTTACATTTAGTGCGGTTCTTTGATAACCGATACCAGTAGGGGCAGTGATTTAGGGGCTTTCAATGAAGGAAAGCTATAAGGCGGTTATGGTGTTTATAAGGCTAGTAAATGATTAGGGATAGGCAATAGGGTGATGGAGAAGACTCAGAGAGTGTGGGGGTTGTTCTTGGGGCAATGTAAGGGTAGAGGAATGACAGTTAGATGTAGGGTGCTTCCGGGTAGTAGATCTAGGAGTGAACTTATAATTACTATGATTCAGAAGTTCAAGAAATGTTATTTAAAAATGTACAAGACACTACTTACTAGTTCCTGATGAAGATATAGGTCCAAGGATTGTGATGACGAAGGCAGGGCTCAGGTGGGATGATCTGACAATCAAAAATGAGCTATCTTCTCTCCCAATGCTTGGATGAGTGTCGTTGTGCTCTAGTTCCTCAGTTGCAGTCTTGGGCTCGATGTCCTTCTCTACAAACTCTTCTCTTTTCTTCACTTGTCTCTGCTCTGCCAAGTGAATTTGGATCTTTCAAATGAATTCCGATCCTTTGTTTTTGGTTGGGGGAGGTCATTTACAGGGAACCGATGGCGGTTATGTAACCAACGGCGGTCGAGTAGGAACCGATGTCGGTTAAGTCAAAGTGGGCTATTTTTAGTAAAATAGCCAACTTTTCCTCCTTTTCTCCTGAGGGATTAGTTGTGGGCTTGGTCAAGTCATGATTAGGTTGGTTTTGGTGTGGGTGAGAAGTAATTAGTCATGGGTGTGGATGTAGGCCAAGGTATAGGTCTTAATTAGGTTAGTTTAGGGTTAGGGCTAGGTCATGATGAGGTGGTGAAATGATGTGGCAGGTTTGGAGATGTGGATTTATTAATTATAAGGTAATTAATAAATAATTGTGTAAGGTTTAAGTGGTGAGGTTAGGTTGCGAAATGAGATGTGGGGCATAGGGTGTCGTAAGACACAAATTTGGTGTCTACATTAGCCCCTTTTTGTTGTGTAGCTTGTCTTGTAAAGCTGCACTAACAATTAATAAGAAGTGATTGCCCCAGTTAAGGGTATAGGTAATCCCCCTCAAATCTATCATAGATTGAGGTGACATGAAATTAGGGATAGGGTTGATAAAGGATAAATGGTGTTGGGATGATGGTAAGATGGTGGGGTAAGTTCAAGGAAGCAGACACATGTTGAAATGCAGTAGTGCGACCAGGGTACATGATTTGAAGAGCAAACAAGCAATTCATAGGCAAAGGTCGATAGTTTATCCAAACAAGGGTGATATAATCTTGGTATCCATGGCATGGGAAGTAGCTCCAGGGGATATAACGGGTAAGGTACAGGAACGTTTAGGCATGTTCGGCAGTACCAAATGGTTGGTTTGGTTGAGATAAACGTCACGGTCTCAGTCTAGGAAAAGTTGGTCGGCTGATCAATTCAAGTATCCTAATCATGCTAGAACACAAACAGGTGAGCTCGATTAAACAAAAATCTACATGATGGGTGGATAAAATCGTAATTTTCGGGTCTTGGGTGAGGTACTTAATTGGTGTGGCCTTGGGTCAGGCCGATTGATTAGGGAGGGCCTTGGGTCGGGCCTGATTGGTTGGGTGTGGCCTTGGGTGGGGCTGATTGATTAGGTGTGGCCATGGGTCGGGCCGGATTGGTTGGTTGCGGCCTTGGGTCGGGCCTGATTGATTGGGTGTGGCCTTGGGTTGGGCCGGATTGGTTGGTTGCGGCCTTTGGTTGGGCCTGATTGATTGGGTGTGGCCTTGGGTTGGGCCAGATTGGTTGGTTGCGGCCTTGGGTCGAGCCTGATTGATTGGGTGTGGCCTTGGGTCGGGCCGGATTGGTTGGTTATGGCCTTGGGTCGGGCCTGATTGGTTGGGTGCGGCCTTGGGTCGGGCCCGATTGGTTGGTTTGTTGCGGCCGTGATTTGGGCCAATGAAGTCAAAATAATGCTATTTAGCAAAGCCGGGGGAGGCGACGTGGTGAGACAGGAAGATTGGTGGATAAGGGCAGAAATTTTGGTAAAGTAGGCATGTAACCGATATCGGTTAGTTATGACCGGTATCGGTTAGAAGACCGATATCGGTGTTTTAGGGCACGCACTAACCGATATCGGTTATAGGTCAAAAACCTATAAAAAGAAAAATACGGCGTGTCATTGTCACATTGTCAATTTGATAACCAATACGGCTTGTCTGGGTTTTAAATTGATTTTGTTGAGTTTGTGGGCTGAGTTGGCAGTAGTTGAGTGGAGTGAGTGATTGGTAGACCCCAGCGAGCAGGAGGTAGAGTTTGATTGGTTGAGGACCCAGCTGAGGAGATTTGGAGCCATGGCATAGCCAAGAGGAGCAGGAGGTGCTGGAGGAGCTGGACCACTACCACCTATCCCACCACGATGACGTGTAGTCATACCGGTAGGCTCTGAACCCCTACTTATGTGAATTTAATGATTTTAACTTAGATGTGGGTTTTGGGTAGGAATCCCAAATTTAATAAAATAATGAATAAATGGAAGTAATTTGTAAAATGGAGTGGGTAGGTAGGTTAGTTAGGCCAAAACGGCAGGGTGGGTAAGTTTTTAGGTCTTTTTGGTGGGTAAATGGGTAGAAATAGGAAAAAATAGGTTTTGCGGGCCGTTTTGGGTTCGGCCCCGGAATGGGACAGTGACCGATGTCGGTCACTAGGCGACCGGCATCGGTCACCGAAGGTTTGTAGAAATTGCTTTGTGGATAGACCGGTGTCGGTCATATGTCGACCGGCGTCGGTACAGAAAATGTGCTTGGGGGACCGATGGCGGTCGAGGGTGACCGGTACCGGTCAGCATGGGTAGGAGTTAGGTTTGTGAACTTTGTGGTGGTTGTTTGTTGTTAGAGTTTTGTTTTTTTTTTTGGTTGGGGGTGAAGGGGGAGGAGGTAGGGTTGATAGGAAAGGTGATTGGGGTGGGGGAATGGGGTTGTTGGGGGCTGGTTCGGGTAGGATAGATTATGTGTTGTGTATGAAGTAGGAGGTGTTAAATTGGTGGGGGTAGAGTTAGATGGCTAGAGTAGATTGGGGTGGTTGGTAGGGTGGGAGATAAGTAAAGGGGAAATCGTAGATGTATAGGGTAAGATAGGTGGGTGTAGATGTGTGTTATAGAGTCGGGTTGTGGTTGGGTGGGTAAGTGGGTATAGAGGGTTAAGGTAGTTGTTTTTGTAAAGGGTAGGCCTGATGAAGTGGGTTGTTTTTGCAGGCACGCCAGCAGCTCACGATGCGGGATCAGATGCCCCCTCTATTGAGGCGGATGCGGCCACATGTGACCACAGCGCAATGGGCCATCATGTGAGAGGTTGGACTCGGCAGAGTCCAACAGTATAGGACTGTGGATAGGGACCACAGCCTGATGGTTGCCCTCATCGAGAGATGGGATCTGGCAACCAATGTCTTCCATCTCCCTACTGGAGAGATGACAATTACATTAGAGGATGTGTATCGCATCTTGAGACTGCCAATTGTAGGTGAGGCAGTGTTCCAGGTGGATGTAGAGATAGTGATGGATAGCATCCTGCATGTATTCGGGGATACAGCCCCATTGCTTACCTATCATAGCACGAGCATTGCCTACGGTGACATGTATCGCGCGCATAGACAGGAGACATGGCTTGCCGTGTTGATGATGATTGGTATCACCTGCTTCGCCCTCCCTGACTCAGAGGGAGGCTGCTTCCCATGGGCTTTGATGGGAGTTTTGCATGAGATGGTAGAGGAGCATACATGCTATGCTTGGGCACCAGTGTATTTGGTGCAGTGCAGCTATCTCTGAGAGCTCGGGTTTATCATTTGTATGAGGCGATTTGGTATATGCTCGACATTTTTGTTACACTGCTGGGCTTACGAGCATATCATCTGTATACGACCAGTAGGGTTGCCCCAACCAGGGCCACAGATAGTATACAGATATGGATTTTAGAGGTGGTTGGGGGTCGTGGGCCAGCCACGAGCGGTGCTCGCAGGACGAGATGTGGCCTACTATCGTCACATGTTAGAGGGCTTGGCGAGGAGGAGCAGAGCATAAGCTACTTATTTGGATCAGTATAGTTTCGGATAGGCCGGACGGAGGCACAGGGAGTATGAGTGGATACCCCTAGAGAGGGTAGTGCAGCGTGAAGTTGAGATTACAACAGGATGAGCCACCTACCTTCCCACAGTACCGGAGGGATGATGTAGAGGCACCACTTGCCTGCCACATGCAGCCTAGTTGACCCAGGACTAGGTAGCGAGAGAGAGACCGGCGATGATACATTGGATGATGCCGGAGTAGCGAGGGCATTTTTGGTGTGGTGGCGAGTCGAGAGCGAGTTATAGAGCTGAGCCACTTACACGTACCTAGATTTGGTGGCTGTGATAGCAGAGAGGGACCATCTCTTGGGCAGTGCAACTATTACGAGGGCAGCTTGCTACACACGAGCACATATTTGGGTGCTACGAGGCGATTAGCTTGAGCACGAGCTCGAGCACCGCCCATAGGCACACGCTTGCAGCCATAGGCACGAGCACCATTGCAGCACGCGCACGAGCGCGCCACAAGCACGAGCACCTCCGTAGGCATAGGCGCAGTACGAGGCACGGGAGTGTACATGACGGCAGGCGAGGGCCACTACTATTAAGAGTCGGGGACCGGCCCGGTAGCCAGCCACGCCGGCACGGGCCCGCTATATGGAGAGGTGAGAGCGGAGCCCGATATTATCAGGCGTGCTCGATGGTATCGGGGTTGACTATCGACCATATACGCACACGAATGATCCGAGATGTCCCGAGCTAGAGATCACGGGGGCCGTAACCACACGGCCGGTTGGTAGGTTATAGGGAGGAGGCAAGAGCCAGCACAGAGACCAGCAGGGGGACGGGTCGAGGGTGGTGGAGAGAGCTGAGACATCCTAGGAGCGGAGATGGGTTTTTGATATTGGATATAGACACCGGTCTACAAACCGAGTATGTATATAGAGGCCTGTGTGCCCACATAGGATTTATTTATTCATTTTTGTTGTATATACCGGCCTGCGAGCAGTACATTTTGTATAGCTGATACCGGCCTGCGAGCCGAGTATATTTTTGACATGAGAGACCGGCCTACGAGCCGAGTCGAGATTTTGACAGAGACA
This sequence comes from Taxus wallichiana var. yunnanensis, assembly GCA_018340775.1. Classification (NCBI taxonomy): domain Eukaryota; kingdom Viridiplantae; phylum Streptophyta; class Pinopsida; order Cupressales; family Taxaceae; genus Taxus; species Taxus wallichiana. Next base: position 57,269,420 of record CM031236.1, on the reverse strand, counting down.
GTGGCTGCGTGCCGGCTTTGTATTTTTTAGATCACAGAGGCCCCATGCAGGGAAAGTTGTATATTTTGACATTGATATATATAGATGATGATTTTGATCCACATGGTGTGTATAATGATTGGGTTGATGTATATATTAAAATGTCTCATGTGTTTTGTCAATGGTTTTTGAAATTTAATGTATATAGATGATGAGTTTGATCCACATGGTGTGTATAATGATTGGTTTGATGTATATAGTCAAATGTCTCATGTGTTTTGTCGATGGTTTTTGAAATTTAATGTATATAGATGATGTTGATGAAATTTTGATGATATGTATATGCGTTGATGGGATTCTGATGACAAATATTGATAACGATGTCGTTATGTAGGGAAAAGAGGTGGGCGCCACCAAAAATTTGCAAAAACTAAAGAAAAGGCCTAGGTTTAAGCAAAAGGAGACATGTGACCGATATCGGTTAGCTAACCGATGTCGGTAGATATATGACCGATACCGGTTAGGTAACCGATATCGGTTACGCTAAAACGAGATTTTCTAAAAATAGAAAAGCTTGGGAGGCAACTTAAGTTCTTATTTTTAGAGTCATGCAACAAGTTAAATACGAGAATGCGACGTTGTTTGACGACTGATACAGGTAATTGCATGGGAGAATTGAGTGATAAGGAGGAAAAAGATAGGTAAAGTGATTGTGGGCTGAGATTAAGAAGGCAAAAAGGCAAGTTATATTGAAGAGGGTGGTGAACATGGCTGAACAAGGTGAATCATCCAGCGGGCAGAGACGAGAGGGAAGACAGGTTCCACCTCAAGCTGCTGCATCCCAAGAGGTAAAATTTTTGGTTGTAATTTAATTCTTGCATGTTTTATGAATAGGATGAGAGAAGGTAAGTGGGTAGAGATGAAAAAGAAAAGGTGATAGGCAAGGGTTTGGGATGGGGTGAGTGTTATGGGGTAGGTAAGTAGGGGTTTTGGGTATGTTTGTAGGTACAGAGAGGGGTAAACGAGCAAATAATTATCGTAGGTGGTGTTTTTAAGCAGGCTGTATAGGATTGACAGTGACCGATATCATTTAGAGATAACCGGTATCGGTTAGGTAACCGTATCGGTTATCTATAACCGATATCGGTTACTGCATGACATTCCAGAATGTGAGAAAAAACACTTGGGGATTTGATTTATTGAATGGTTGTTTGTTGATTTGATGTATGTAGGCAGAGGTAGGGTTGAGGATGAATGATAGTGTGCCAGCTTTGTTATCACGAGTCCGAGTGGATGTAACACCAGCTGAATGGGCATTGATAAACTGTCTGGGGTTGAATGGAATCCGCTATTATTCATGAATCGCACGCAATCATGCTATGTTACAGGCATTGATTGAGAGATGGAATCCAGAAAAGAATACCTTCTATCTGCCAATAGGGGAGATGATAGTGACGTTGGAAGATGTGTTTAGAATTTTGAGGCTCCCAATTACAGGAAGACCAGTGTATCAGGCGGGGCCTAGCGCGGTGCGGGGAGCGATAACAACAGTATTTGGTTCAGCTGCACGAGATTTGACACAATGAGGTTTGACATTTACTTATGGTATAATGTTTGTAGCACACCCTGAGGCAACAAGGTTGGCAGTGGTATTAATGATAGCGGTGGGGTATTATGCATTACCAAGGGTGGATGGGGGAAGATTTCTAAAAGCATTGATGTGTATTATTTGGGAAATGATAGAAAGGAGCGTGACTTTTGCATGGGCACCCGCATATCTGGCAGAGCTATACAGGGGTTTATGGGCCTGCAGGTGAAATCACAGGACGACACTAGATTGTGCATACTTATTACATTGTTGGGCCTATGAGCACATTGTGTGTGTGTGACCAATAGGCTGACCAATCCAGGAAAGAGAGACAGGAGTGCAGAGGTTGGGATTCAGACGATGGGTCCAGACAAAACAAGAGGCGAGATCCCAGGCCGTGACAGATGACATCGAGTATTATAGGTAGGTGTGGGAGATGGTGACGATTGCGGATATCCGTTGGAGGCCTTACGGGAACTATATGGTGACAGAGAACATAGCTGAGGATTTGAGGGGTGTAGAGCGATTGAGGTGGATCGCGGGGCACAGGCCAGGTGAGTACAAGAGGATTCCTCTAGATCGCGTGCGGTGAAAATTTAGATTTGTTCAGGATATACCCATGGCTTATAGACCATACATGAGGATCGACGCCGAGGCATCATTCTCACCTCCCCGGCCGACACCTCTAGAAGGACCAGAAGAGATAGCAGCCGATCGCAGGGTAATGGATGCAGGAGTGACAGAGGCTTATAGATTATGGTGGGTAGTAGAGCTGCGAGGTTCATGTGAGAGGGCCGATCAGCCTAACATAGCTGTGATTACAGCGGAGAGAGATCACCTGCAGGGTTTAGTGCACCAGCTTCAAATGCGGGTGAATGAGACAACGGGATTGTTAGCGGTTGCGGAGTCACGAGTGGAGAGACTAGAGGCGAGATTCCTCCACGTGAGAGGGTGTATTCATATGTTATAGGAGAGATTGGCAGATCAGTGGGAGGAACCAATAGCAGTGGCACCTTTGAGGATGGAGAGGCCAGGCGAGCGGCGTCGACGATCATGATCATCACCTAGTTTGGGATGAGGTGCAAGGGTCTAAGTGAATTTCATAGAGGTATAAGAATAAATAAGGATGCCGACCTGTGCGTCGATGATAGAGAAGATGTATTTGTTTAACATCTAAATAAAACTGAATATGCATGTTGATTTGAGTTATGATACTAATAAGAATGGTTGTGTTGTGAATGTTTGTTTTGAAAACGGATAAAGATGAATGTTATCAAATAGAAACACACAAAAATATTTATATTTACAACACATGATAGGTTATGGTAGGGGATGGTCGAGCTAACCTTGGGAGACCCCATGTCTCCTAAGCGTTGCCTACATATCCCATTGCAAAAAGCAAGGAGGGGCCTCAGACTATTGTAGTTCTCCCTTAGGACCAGGGAGAGGTGAATTCAGGTAATTTGGTTGTGGTTAGGCAATTTGTTGGTTGGTAAAAATATTGATATTGGTAGGGTAATGTTGTTGGTGTTGGTAAGGTATTGGCGATGTTGGTGTAGGTATAGGTGAAGTGAAAGTTAGCTTACCCAAGTAGTAGGGAACCGTGTCCTGATTAAGGTCAACACATAATCCTAGATTTGAGTAAAAGAGGCAAAAGTGTCCCGTAGTTGAAAAGAGCTAAACAAACCACATATTAATGTAGGATGAGCTTGAATCCCTAGGTACCTTGCATAGGCGAGAAGTCGATAGGTGAAAAGAGTTGTATAATCACAATATATCAGATATACGTCACGTCCCTTGAGTTTTGTTGCTTTGACGAATGGTGAGGTGAGGTGGCTGGTAGAGCTGGGGTGCAGAGAATTTGTTATAAGGTGATTATGCTGACAAAAGAGAACCAAACCTAAATAGACAAGTCCATGACTCAAAAGTACTTTTGAATACTACTTTTATTTTTCTGGATATAGACTGATCGATGCGGGAAGTCTACATGGGATATGTATTTTGTTGTTCTTGAGGTCTTCACGAAGCTGAGCAATGCGAGAAGCTTCTGATAGAGGCTGACTTTGTATAGCTGTCCTTCAAGGGAGCAGTCTATTTATAGTAGCAGATGCGGCTTTTGTGTATAGTTGTCCTTCGGGGAGCAGTCTATTTATAATAGGAGATGTGGCTTTGCACATAGCTGTCCTTCGAGGGAGTAGTCTATGTATAACTTAGAGGTCTAGATGTCCGTTTGGCATGAAGCATCTAGTTTTGTAGGAAGTTTGACTCAAGAATATCCCATAAGTGTATAATTGAGAACATGTTATTTTGATACTTTTAAGTCATGGACCAGACTAAAAAGGGGAAGGCATCTTTAAGAGGAGGTGATGACCAAACCATGTGAGCTTGATTCTATTTTGAGATGCATGAAACAAAGTGTATGAGGTGGTAAATGAGCTCAAGGGACAAGTGCAAGGTAGATAAGAAGTGATATAACACTAAATTCAACAATAGAATGGCCGAAGATGCAAGGCATTAAGGGGTTCAGGCTCAGGTTTACCATTAAGCGAAGCTAAATGGTTAGTGCCTGATCCGTAAGTGTGAGTGATAATGTAAGGCCCAATCCAATTAGGAGAAAATTTTCCATGTTGATTCTCTTTGAGGACAAGATCACCAACCTTAAAGGTACACTCATGAAGTCGCTTATCATAAGCACGCTTGATGCACTTTTGATAGATTTGAAGGTGGTCAAGAGCTGTAAGACGACACTCGTCAAGAAGCTCTAATTGGGCTAACCGCTCTTGGCGGAAATCATCATTGGTGAGAATATCCTGAAGAGATATTCTTAGGGAGGGTATTTGTATTTCAAGAGGTAAGACAGCCTCGGTACCATATACCAAAGAAAATGGGGTGGCATTAGTGGAGGTACGAATGCTAGTCCGATAAGCCCAAAGGGCAAAGGGGATGTGATCAGGCCAATTTTTTCTAGAATCGTTAACGACTTTCATGAGAATTTTGGTCAGGGTTTTGTTAGAAGATTCAGCTTGACCATTTTCTTGTGGATAGTAAGGTGATGAGAAACTAAGTTTGATACTAAAGTTGTCACAAAGGTCTTGTAACAACTTATTTTTGAAAGATTTCCCATTATCTGTTATCAGGTGATGAGGAACACCAAAACGACAGATAATGTGATGGTTGATGAACTCTACAATTTTTTCTTTTTTGGTTGAAATGAGTGGAATGGCCTCCACCCATTTAGTGTAATATTCGGTCACTGTGATTATCCAATGGTGACATTGTGAAGAGGGCAGGTGAATCTCACCAATAAGGTCTAAACCCCATTGTGAGAAAGGCCAAAGATCTCGTGTGACCTGTAGCGGATGGCTAGGAGTATGTTGAAGGTTGGCATGTTGTTGACACATAATACAATGCTTAACATATTCATAGCAGTCGTTATTAAGAGTAGGCCAATAATAGCCTAGGCAAAGGATCCGTTTGGCCACGGCAAGGCCACTAAAATGTCCACCACAAATGTCGTCATGGACTTGTTGGATGATATAGGTGACCTCCGCGCCGGTTAGACATCGAAGGAGGATGCCATCAAAGCCACGTTTATAGAGGAGTCCCCCCATGATGACGTAACAAGAAACACTTTTAAGAAAAGCATGTTTTCCGTTACTCGTAAGGTCAGATGGGAAAACAAAGGTTGTAAGGTAATCGTGAAATTGGTGATACCAAGTATCCTGCGAATCAGCGGATACATTATTTATCATACCAACATCCGGGGCTGAGTAAGATGGGGCAAAGAGTTGTTGGACCAAGACAAATATGTCAGATTCAGTTGGTGAGGCAGGAATTTGTGAGGCTAAGCAAGCCATAGTATCCACAAATTTATTAGTTGAGCGGGGAATGGTTTGGATAGAATAATGAGTAAATAAGGTCAAAAGTGAACCCACATAATGTTTATACTTTTGAAGTTCCTCATTTTTACATTGGTAGATGCCCATAACTTGATTGACAAACTTGATTGAGAGTCACTAAAAATGTTAATAGATTTTACACCTAAAAGTAACGCAACCTGGAGACCCAAAACAAGGGCCTCGTATTCATTTGTATTATTAGTGCGGGGAAATCAAGCCGAGAATGAAAGAGGCATAGGTTCAGCATCTAGAGGAATGATAACAACACTTTGGCCCCTCCACTTGTGTTGGCATTTGGATCCATCGAAGAAGAGGGTCATTGGATACGACTCCTCACCGAGTGAAAGAGAGACAATGAGTTCGTTAGGGAAAGTAAAATTGGTAAATTGTTCCCAGGTAAAGAGGCTTCCATGAGTTGGTCTCACGATAGTTTGTCCTTTGATCGATTTCTGGTGTACAAACTCAAGGTCAAGGTCAGCGAGGAGCATAAGCCATCAAAGCGATGCGTTGGTTTAGATGAGGTTTGGCATACATATAATGAATGGGGTCCGCATTGGTGATGACAAAAGATTTGTGATTCAGGAGGTAGTGTCGGAGTTTGGTGGCCATCAATGATAGGGCTAGGCACAACTTTTCTACATGTGTATACCTAGTTTCGTAATCCACCAGAGTACGACTTATGTAATAAACGGCTTGTTCTCGATGCTCGGAGTCATGATGTGTGAGCATGGCTCCTACAACATGGTCGGTGGTGGAAAGGTAAAGGTAGAAAGGGTGATCATCCTGAGGTGGGATAAGCACGGGTGGCTGCAAGAGATAGGCTTTAAGAGCCTCAAAGGCTTGGTGGCACTCTTTGCTCCATTGAAAGACAATGTCCTTTTTAAGGAGATGATGGAAAGGTTGACATCAATCCGAGAGTTGTGAGATGAAACACCGGATAGATTGGAGTTTTCCCTGCAAACTACGTAATTGTTTGAGGTTAGTGGGTGGGGGCATTTCTAGGATAGCTTTGACTTTAGCTAGATCGACCTCGATGCCATGCAAAGAGACAATAAAACCAAGGAGTTTTCCCAAAAGGACACCAAAGACACATTTCTTTGGTTGAAGATGAACACTGATATTATATGCAGACGATAGAAAATAATGGTTAAAATATCGAGATGTTCACTGCGATGTTTAGATTTGCCAAGAAGATCATCGACATAATCCTCAAGGATAGTGTGCATAATGTCATGAAAAATGTAAGTCATAGCTCGCTGATAGGTCGCACCAGCATTCTTAAGGCCAAATGGCATGACACGATAGCAGAAGGTTCCCCAAGGAGTTATGAAGGTGGTTTTATGTTGATCGGCAAGGGCTACCAGAATTTGATTGTATCCCGAGAAGCCATCCATGAGGGAAAGCATCTCATGTCCCGCAGTGAGATCAACAAGTTGATCAATACTTAGTAGGTGGAAGTCATCCTTTGGGCAAGCGAGGTTAAAGTCCCAGAAATCCGTACATATCTGAAGTCCCCCCGTTGCTTTAGTAATAGGTACGATGTTAGAAATCCATTGAGGATAATCAATAGGTAAGATGAAGGAAATAGAAAGGAGTCGTTGAAGCTCTTCTTTGGCCAAGAGGGCAATGCATGGATGAATTTTCTCAGTTTCTATTTAACTGGTTTGGAATTGGGTTTCAGGGTAATGTTATGGACAGCAATGTCAGGATCAATTCCTGGCATGTCAGCGTAGGACCAAGCAAAAGCTTGGTTGCGGGAACGGAGGAAGGTAGTGAAGGCAATTTGTTCTGATGCGTTAAGAGATTGTCCAATCTTCACAATGTGAGGATCGTCCTCTGTGTGGATGTTGATTTCTATAGTCAACTCATTCAACATGGTTTGAGTGTCAGATGGTAAGGCGCATTGAATATAAGAGTCATCCGCACTGAGGTAAGTGAGGATGGAGTCATCATCCTGGCACTCAACAACATTAATTGAAGGCGAGTCCTCTTCGATCATGTCTGGATATAGAAGGGGAAGAGAAGATGGGTCTTCATTATCGCGTTGATAAGTGAGAGGACCCAGGAAGATAGCGTTTATGAAAAAAAAAAGTTAGGAGGGATAGATTCAGGGTCTATCGACTCTGTGGGTGACGATGACAAAATGGGTGATGATGGTTCGGAAGGGGTGACTTCGTCATCTTCCTGGATACAATGGATAGGTGGTGTCTTCGGTGTAGGTGGTTCAGAGAATCCAAGACCATGACGATCTTTGTGTTTGCGTGTAGTTACAGGAATGATCGTATGTCGGCCTTGTTCATAAAGACCAAAACCAAAGCCCTTCCAAGCACAGCGCGTCAGGAAGGTGAGGGCGAAACGACAATTAGTTAGATATTAAAAATCAGATTGGAAGGGAACCACACCAAGGGGAGGTTCAGGGGTGACATAGGATGTATCGACACCCCCATACATTAGGTTGGTGCGGCAATTAGGTGGTCCGTAGGAGATTACTTTCCCCACACGACGGTCGTAGGTAGGATGCGTATGTAACTGTCCGTACTCCTGTGGGGTATGGAAAGTGCTAATGTTATATAGGCAATACTCCCCCAACGTAAGGCGTTGAAAAACATCTACCAAGGGATCTGAAGTCGGGATGTTGTCCGCGGGGAAGGAAGCGGTATTTCCGGCGATGGTTTCATTGGTTGAAGGTGTAGGTGTGGTTGAGATGGATGGTTGAGGTGTGGTCAAAGTAGATGGTTGGGTTGGATGAATGGGTGTCTTGAATGGTATAAGCACATCATTAGGGTGATATAACATATTACAGGTTTTGAAGGGGTAGCGTTAGCTTTTATGGTGTAGGACTTCCCCTCATACTCGAATTTTATGCATCTATGTAAGGTGGAGGAACGCATCCCATAGCCCGGATCAAGGCGGCCTAACAACATGTTGTATTAGAATTCTCCCTCAAGGACATAGAAGATTTCAGGTAAAGTACGTGGCCCTACACGAATGTTAAGGATCAAGATGCCTAAGGTAGAAGTAATAGCATCATTAAATGAACGTAACATGGTGGGGTTGGCACACATGCAGCTAGAAGGGATATTCATTTGTTGGAAGGATTTGGAAGAGATGATAATTAGGCTAGCACCCCCATCAATGATAACATGACATAATCGGATGTCTTGGACGTAAGCTGAGATGAAAAGAGTGGGGTCAGGATCTTCTGCACCAAAGTCGACAATTTCATCTTCGGAGCCGACAACAAGCCGGCAACATGCATGAGAGGCGAAGTGGTTGGGGAGATAGGTTGTATGGTGAGAGAAGCAACGTGATTGGGTGTTAAAATGGTGGCAACGGGAAAGGTTTCATTAGGTAGGACCTCTATCCCTTGGAGGATTTCAATGAGAGCTTATCGATGAGATTCAGAGGTTTGAATGAGATCATACAGTGTCATTTTTATAGGTGATTGGTGAAGCTGTTTGATCATGGTACAGTGGGAAACTCCATCAGAGATGGGGTAGACATGTCCACAAATAACCACTTTAGGTGGTGGTGCGATCGGGATGGCGGACGGAGAAAGAGAGGCCACAGTGTGCTTTCTTTAGCTTTCCCATTGGTTTTACGCCCTTGAGTAGCAATGTTAATCATGTTGATCTCGTGAACACGAGAGGAGGAAGATGGTAGGGATAAGTCATTGTCTTGAGAGGTGGGGTTGCAATAATGATATTTCTTGGTGAGGTGGGGACGGGTGGTATAGGAGAGGGATTGAAGCTAAAGGTTTTTCCTTCGTAAGTTGTCTTTCTTAACCTCTCTATCCGAGAGAGTGGTGACGAAGGATGGATTTCAAAGTTTTGTATCCCTCTACATCATGTCCTAGTGTGTGGTGGTAAGCATAGATTTTAGACTCATCATAACCTATAGGTCGAGGTTTAGATGGATCATAGGGTCTAAGTGGGGGTAGATAAATGGTCGCATTCTCCACCAACATATCAAGGATCTTGGCGTAAGATCCTTTGGCGGTCAAAGTCGAGAGGAAGATGAGGCTATTGATTGGGTGGGTTTTGGTAATGTTTGGGTATGGTTGGTTCGTACGGGTGGTGGTTTAGACAAGGGGTTTTGATAATTGGATTTAACTAAATGTGGCTTCTTCAGTGCAGAAGTTATGTTTAGCTAGTTAGATGATGAGCCACGAGATGCGTTGTTGGCGAGGAAACAACCACGGAGAAAGAGGAGTGACAACAAACAAATCCTTTGATGATGGAGTTTTTTTAAGGTTGATAGGTGGACGGATACTTGGGGTGATGGTGTTGATACACCCATGGATCTCTATATGGGTGTAGAATGTGTAGGTCGTTTTAAAGAAAACGGGAGGTATGATGTATTGAGGAAAGGAGGAGGGTGATGTCCCAATATAGAAGGTAGGTGTGATGGCGAGGTTTTAGTTGTGATGAGGCATAGATTGGACTTGAGGGATTGGGTTTGTCTCTAGGTGGATGGACGACTTTATTTTTGGATACATCTAACCGTTTAGGTGGGTGTGTTAGGCTGGGTATTGGTGAAGTCCCAAGCGTAGGGGAAGGTGTGGTTAGGTTAATAGAGGGGGATGAGGTATTCGATAGAGACGAGGGGGTGAAGATGAGGACGTAGGCATTTTGAGCTTTTGTAAATACCTCGGTATATGGTAGAGGTTTCTGGATCGGTCATCTGCATTTGAGTAGAGCATGGTGTACTCAAACGCTCCCATAGGACTCGTCTATCTTTTGAGGGATGACAATCTTCACGTGTGAATAGGAACTTTTGTATGGAAGAGAGGTGGGTTGTGATTCCGGTCCACTATGGGTGTGATACAGGGGGTAAATGAGGCACTATATCAATGGGCGTTAAGAGGTCAACTGGTCGCTAAAAAGATTTAGGTGATGAAGAACTAATAGGTAGGAGGGCATGTTTGAGAGGATCCGTCATGATTAAAGAATTTTGTGATGTTGGTTCGAGGGGTTTCTCTTCTAAGGATGAAAAAAAAGTGGCGAGCCTTCTTCTTTTATAGCAAGAGTGACGGAAGGAGATGTTTGGGAAATAGATAAGTTAGATAACATCCACTCACAATCTTGCAGGGATGTGGTGTAAGAAGACTCATTCATGAGAAGAGAACTTTGGGTGGTTAATTCCTTTATGGGTAAAGGAATGGCAAGATTATCGTTTTGTCTTGATGGGGGTGAAGGGGTTCGGATCCTTGCATTAGTAAAGAGGCTTGATTCATAATTTCCTCGATAGAAGCTTTTGGTTGGGAGTCGAAAACTGCATGGATTTCATGAACACTCTCCTCGGCTAAGATATCTTGGTTTATGTTACTATTAGAAGAGTGGTTTGGGAATGGTTTGTTGAAGATTTTCAAATTTTGGTTAGCAGGGGCATTAGGATTATCGAGGGTTATATCCCCTGCATCAACCATTTCCTGCACTATGTTTTTCAACATCTTACAGTTTTCGTGACTGTGTCCCTTCACGCGGTGGAAGTTACAGAAGTCATTTTCTTTTTGTACCAAGAAGGTATAGCGCGAGTGGAATCAAACCCAGTGAGGTTTAACGGGAGGTAAGGTGATAGCTCCCGCTTTGAGAATTTTTTCCAAGATGACACCATAAGTTTCTCCCGAGGAGTGTAATTGATGGGCATGGCTTTATACTTATAGGTGGTTTTGGTGGGGTATTAGGACGGTGCTTGGGATTTGACCATCACCGCGTGTCTGGCGCCTTTTGATTTGAAAGCGATCGATGCATGAGAATTGGTGGTGTTGGGTTTGTTGGTGGAGTCTTGGGTTTGGAAATTAGGGTTTTTGTTGTGCAACCGCAATTTCTCTTCCTCTAAGGCTCGAATCTCTAGTTTTCGAGCCATAGTAAAAGCCTCATCAAAGGTGCGGAATGTTTGAATTTGGAGGTTAGGAGAAATGTGCTTAGCGCGCAGCCCACACAAAGAGTTCGATAAGTTCGGCCTGAGGCAAGGCATAAGTAAGTTGGTTGATAAGGCCCCGCCATCATCCAACGAAATCTATGATAGATTCGTCTTCAAATTGTCGGATGGCATGAGGTCGGTGATGGATACTTTCTTGGTAATATTAATGGAGAAATGATCCAAGAAAGATTGGGCTAATTAGTTAAAAGAGAAAATTGAGTCTTTGGGTTAAAGCACCTGTACCATTCAAGGCGGGTCTGATAAGGACATGGGAAAGTTGCGAGTAGTAAGGCATCGTCATGAGCAATCAGATAGCAGGCATATCTAAATGATCACAAGTGTTGTTGAGGATCCTCCTTACTATTAAAACGAGTAAATTTTGGTAATTCCCATTGAGGAGGATATGAATGAAGGGGGACAGAAGGATGAATAGGCTCAGATAAAATTTCTCGTATGTCGAGTGCTCTGACTTCACTGAAATAGAAGCCTCTAGATTTTGCATCTTGTCCATCATTTGTTTATTAAATCAGTGGTTGGATGAGATGATGGTGTGGTTGTTGTAAACAGAGGAGGATTAGGCCAAGAGCCACCACTAGACAATGGTGGGGTTAAATGTTGATAAGGTATTGAGGATGAATATGTTAAGGCGACCGAATAGGGATGTCCTATATAAGATGTTGAAGCCACTGGATAAGTGTGTGGAAATGAAAAGGTGGGCGGAGCTTGAGAAGGAAAGCTCATGTGGATAGGTGGTAGAGAGAAAGTTATGAAAGGGGCAGTCTGCGAGAGAGACGAGGTAGGAGGAGTCGGCGGTAATGATATGTGGGGCCCCAGATTAACCAAAGGAAAGCCAATCTGTGTCGTATGAACCTCTGAAGCCACTGAGTTGGGAGACGGGGCTAAGGATGAAGAAGGTAAGGCGGAGTTATTAGGTGGGGAAGGAGCTAAGTGAGCAGCTATACTAATAGGCATACCAATAAGGAGTTGTATTTGTCGGGAGTACGGTCGGGGTATGAGATAAATAGTCTTTGTCTGCATGCTAGGATTAGCATCTAAATTTTTCACAAATTCCTTATCTCCTACGGGGATTTTGGGAACCTCACTGGTGTCTGGTAGGATTCCCCATAGGATGTGAAGGGGGTGATTCAGGAAAAGACATGGAACATGCATGTGAAACCATGGCTACGGCTTGTTTCCAAGTGATAACAACCATGGACAAGAGTACACAGCAGGGATTCAATCTATCAGGAATAGAAACAGCCACAAGATGTTGGAATTGGTAGGTTGCTGGTTTGTCGAGGAACTGTGAAAGAAAGTAAATGATATTGGTCAGGTAACCGATGTCGGTCAGACTGTAGCCGACATCGGTCAGTTAACCGATGTCGGTAGAATAGGACCGGTGTAAGAAGTTGTAAGAAGTTGCTGATTTGGGGTTAACGATGCTTAGTATACCTACCAAAGCATTCAAGAAGTGATCAAAAGCAGTGTATGACAGAGAAAAAGAACTAAAAACAAGCAAGATGCATAAGTAAATCAAGAGACTAACCCTAGGATTAGTTTTAATTATTGTGGGCTTATGCCTTAGACGCAAGATGATGTCAATCCTAAACAAAAGACCTAAGGGAGATGTCAAGTTTGTTTTGGCTTATAAGGTTACCTCAATCGGGCGGAGGAATACCGTGGAAAAGGGGGGATGTTTGAGTTGTTGTGTTGATTATGATGTGATTTGGGATGTGTTGTGTAGTGAAAGTAAGATTAATTTCTTGTCAATACCGTGGATATCACCCCCACGTGTACGACTTGTTACTTAATCTACGTTCACTAGAATTGAAAACAGCAAGCAAGAATGTGATGCACGTGTTTTAAACCCAAATTGAAAACGATATTCGATGAAGCAAAGAAGATGACTTTCACTAATGCAAAGATGAGGAAGAAAGACAAATTCTTTTACCAAAATGACAAAAATATCTTGTGAATATTTAGAAGAAGAAAATAGCAAGTGTGCTCCCTATATGAAAGCAAGCAAGAAAGAAAGAAACCCGAGAAGGGTCCCACAGGCATGCCAAAATGTTTCTACTATCGTGTCATGCTTTGTTTGGCCTTAAGAATGTTGGTGCCAAAATGTTTCATACAGAATGTTTCCATTCTTAAAATAGAGTTGCTTCTATCCTTTCATTCTCTTGAGAAACAGATAAGGGTTAGGGCTAGGAGGAATACCTGTTGAATGTTGGGAGGGTGCGCACGTACCGTAGAGAGAGATCAGATCGATTGCGAAGAACTCCTTTTTGTCTAGGAAGGACTACCTACAAGTAAGAATACAAGACCACCAGATTTTAGTTAGACAATAAATGAGGGAACTGCCTTGGGCCCAGGAAATATTGGACTTCCTTTCGAAGGTGGTCAGTTCCCCTCTTAATATGAATTAACACAAATTCTAACAAAGAAGTTATTGCAAAATTACAATTTAATTACCTCGTTAAAAGCAATAGAGGAAAGGCTGGTTTTGGTTTGAGTCACAGTGACCGATGCCGGTCACTGTACAACCGACTACGGTTTTACACCGCACTGGTCGGCCGATAACCGATACCGGTAGGGGCAGTGATTTAGGGGCTTTCAATGAAGGAAAGATAGAAGGCGATTATGGTGTTTATAAAATTTGGTAAATGATTAGGGATAGGCAATAGGGTGATGGAGAAGACTCAGAGAGTGTGGGGGATATTCTTGGGGCAATGTAAGGGTAGAGGAATGATAGTTAGATGTAGGGTGCTGCCGGGTAGTAGATCTAGGAGTGAACTTATAATTACTATGATTCAGAAGTTCAAGAAATGTTATTTAAAAATGTACAAGACACTACTTACTAGTTCCTGATGAAGATACAGGTCCAAGGATTGTGATGATGAAGGAAGGGCTCAGGTGGGATGATCTGACAATCAAAAATGAGCTATCTTCTCTCCCAATGCTTGGATGAGTGTCGCTGTGCTCTAGTTCCTCAGTTGCAGTCTTGGGCTCGATGTCCTTCTCTGCAAACTCTTCTCTTTTCTTCACTTGTCTCTGCTCTGCCAAGTGAATTCCAGATCTTTCAAATGAATTCCGATCCTTTGTTTTTGGTTGGGGGAGGTCATTTACAGGGAACCGATGGCGGTTACATAACCGACGGCGGTCGAGTAGGAACCGATGTCGGTTAAGTCAAAGTGGGCTATTTTTAGTAAAATAGCCAACTTTCCCTCCTTTTCTCCCGAGGGATTAGTTGTGGGCTTGGTCAAGTCATGATTAGGTTGGTTTTGGTGCGGGTGAGAATTAATTAGTCATGGGTGTGGATGTAGACCAAGTTATAGGTCTTAATTGGGTTAGTTTATGGTTAGGGCTAGGTCATGATGAGGTGGTGAAATGATGTGGCAGGTTTGGAGATGTGGATATATTAATTATAAGGTAATTAATAAATAATTGTGTAAGGTTTAAGTGGTGAGGTTAGGTTGCGAAATGAGATGCGGGGCATAGTGTGTCGTAAGACACAAATTTGGTGTCTACACCTCCATGATAAGAACCACCGACCTCATCTCTTGAGGATGGGATGCGTACATGCCTCCATAGCTCAAGCTCGCGCTATGGTATCTCATCTCTGTCATCACCTCTCCAAAGACAACTATTATCATCTCCTCGATGCCTCCGATGCAATAGAATACACCTTCTCCCCACTATAGGTAGCCACGGGATCCTATATACGTCCCTCTAGGGATATTTTGATCTCACCTCTTGGAAAATGAAATATGTTGGTCACGAGAATCCAATATATTGATGAGTGTGACCATCACACTTGGATCTTGAGTTATATACCTATAGCGTTAGATCCCAATTAGTCCCACATATGTCGGATGGCTCCACTCCTTCGCAGTCACTCTCGCCAGTACTTCTAGTAACAAAGGTGGAACTCGTCCTACATCCATAATTGTTCCCTAGCCTACATCTAACAAACCACAACATTGTTAAGCCTTGACCATACCCAACATATCTCTTACCCAAAAAACCTATTCGTAAAATCTTATTACTTATTACACCTTACCTACACCCCAAACCTATAGGCTACCCCTTTTTCCCCATTCATATTTTACACCCATCAACCTATCCCATTTATCTTATTTTCAATAGACATGCACTTACATCTAATTACCTATCTTTCCCTCCTACCCTATCTCTTTTATTGAACTATTTTCAATTACATCCAACCAACATTGGTCACGGTTGACCAAAGCATTGGTCACTTATTGGTGATGTCGATCTATCATGACCGACATCAGTCACCTAATACTAAAAACCCCTCCCCATTTCTCAAAATTTGATAAAACTGACCTAAATACCTACCCTACCCTACCCAAACCTCAACTAAATTTATCCCCACCCCTATTTAACCTACAAGGACCTCCCTCTCCCTCATTTAACTCCTTTTACTCGTAAACTACAAATATAACCCCCATCAGAAAATTTTTACCCAACTTTGATTCCCATACCATTTTTTTTTTTTTTAAAAATGTCTAGATAAAATGGAATCCTACCTCATCTCGAAGTGCCATCTATGTGGTGGTATGTCTAGCCACCATGCTTTGGTGGTCCACCTAACCCTTCTCCCACATGTACCATCACCAAATCACATCCTCACCACTAAGCTAGTCAAATCACTCAAACCGATCTTGTGGACCCGCCAATCTAATGTCGATCCCCAACTACGACGCTCACCAACTCAACTCTCCATCTCATCCTATTGCTAACTCTTACCCCCCTTTGCTCTTTCATTTTCCCAAATAGTAACACATTACAATGAATCCCTAACATACGAATTTTTATTTTTATTAACCGGTCATAGCAACCGCGTAGGTTACTTTACGTACCCAAAATTGTATGTACTATACTATCGAGAAAGAGGTTATAGAAACCCCAATGATGATTTAGATCTCTTCGCAAGGTGTTAGAATCTAGAAAATCTTGCCAAGTATACATTTGCATCCTAAAATTCCTTATCCAACCTTTTCATACTTCATTCTAACCTCTGCCCCCTTTTTACTTAAATTTTTGTCTTTAAGTTACAAGATCGATGCCACTGCTGGCGGCGGCCCCATGACCACCGCCCAAGAAAGGGTGGTGGTCTGTAACCACCACCTGCACGGGGTAGTGGTCCTATCCACCTTTGTAGAACCTTCTAGTGCACTCAACAACGTGAAAAATCAAGTTGCACTTGCAACTCTCAGCCACTTCTGCTTTGTTTAGAGTTTTCAGCCACTTGATAATAGTAGTGCTCCATTTTTAATGATAAAGCATGGAAATTTGGACTTGCCTTCTGGTGAGTAAGAATGCTATAAATATTGAGCTTGTTTACAAGCAAATGGCCCCCCTCTCTCTATGTTTTATTATTTAGTGTATTTGGAAGTTCCTCAATAAGTCTCAATAGGTTTAGACTTAGCATAAGTTCTCAGCCTCTCAGTTCAAGGCTCTTCATTTTTTTGGTTTAGAGATCACTTGATCTCTCTAGTTTAATTTTCTTCCATTGTTCTCCAAACAACTGGCTTAGCATAATACAACATCAGTTCTAGATTAAGTTCATTTGAAACTTGGTTCTGCTTAGAGTTATAGGTTTTGTTTCGTCACAGGAAGAATAGGTCCTAGAATTTTAGGTGTGTCTTATCGTATCCCTGCAACAATCCTGTTAGGAATCACATAACCAAGCTCTGTTCTCTTGCACTATCTCTCTCCTACTTGCATTTCGTTCGGTTTACCTCCAAGCTGACCATTGTTCAAATATATTCTCCTGCTACCGCTATCACATTCTCACCTTTATGGATTCACGAGAACATGAAGGAACAAAGAAATCACATTGAGGGGACAAGCTACGATACAAATGGATTTGCCTCTATTCTACAGATTCCAGGTTTGATTTGTCAAAATTGTAGTTTACAATATATCAAATAGAGTAGTGAATCATTTCATTTCAGTTAAAGCTTTCTTTTAATATTACCGGGGAAGCTATGGGGAATGATAGCTTCTGAGAAGCTATGATTTTTTTCTCACTTCTGAGGTAAGATTGGAGGTCTTTCAATCAAATTAGTTAGATATTTATATTTGTATCAACTCACAAGTGCACAGGAAAATAGCTACATCTGGCTACCTTGCTTGTTTTAGCTTTATTCTTAGATTAGTTACTTGTTATCTAAATTTATTAGATTAGTTTCTCTTTAAAATCATTCAATTTTATATCTCTAAAAATACAAAAATAAGCATAGCGTAGATTCATTTTCATAGTTAGTTTACTTCATTTAGTTAAGTTAGTTTATTTCTTACATGACTATTATAGGATCAAGAGGGCCCAGAGATTACATATTCGAGCCAGTGATACCCCAACTGAATCTTTGTATGGCATTAACAGATATAGATCAAGGTCTTAGGATCCATTTCTTCTAAACAATAGAAAACCCGCAAGCAATTAGTGGGCAATTAAGAGTGTTAGACATCGAAGATGACAAAGCATATGAGTTCTGGTCAAATCAACCCAGCTATAGATTGCCTTGATAGGATGTCCATATGACCATATAAGAACCTGAACAAGAGCAAATATTCGGTTGTGATCCTTTAGTTCCATAACCAAACATAGGAGACATTCTCACTGACATAGATATAGGCATATGCATATAAGTTTCTAGGACACCCGTGAGGTATTGCGAGAAGATCACACAACTCCGATATTAAACATGAAAGTTGAAAAATCTTATGAGTACTGGATAGTCGAAAGGGGGGATTGATTCTTTACATGACCATAAAGGTCCACAACAACCACAAGTTCATGGTTGTGATCCCCAGGTCCCACAACCCAACGGGCCTGCAAACCAATTAAACATTGACACCGGTTTACGTACACTAGTATTTAGATCCTCACCACTCCCGTCGGATATCATCACACAACTTTTTGTGTTGAACGTAGAAACCGATCGAGCCAATATTTTCGGGTCAGACCTAGAAAACCATCCATAGTTTCTTGTAAATCCACTACATCTCTCGCTATCACCTTCATGACCCTATTTGGAAATATATACGAAGCACCCATAGGTCACTTTCCACGAGTCCAACAACCAATAGATAGGATCTCGACAGAGCTTCGACATTGATTGGAGCCTCCGAATAGTTATAGTGTTAAACCGATCCATAACACCAGTTTAGGTTAGAAGAGCCTTCCTCGCTTTAGATTCATAGATCCCATTATTGCATATCGAGGATATAGGATTTCCCAACTAATTTATCCATATCCACATACATTATACTTCACCGGCTATCTCGGCATGACCTCGGGAGGTCGGGTATGGAGAAAGGCTACTTGATGATTCTCACGCTCACCTGTCACTTTTCTATCATACAAAATTGGTGAACCCAATGTGAAACTAACAAATACTCCTTTTTCTTTTCCATTTCTTTCATCCACCTTCACTCTTTCCCATTATTCTGCAGGTATTTATATACCCCTCGAATATGTTGGGATACGACACATACGGAAAACCTCTCTCAGGTCTCGAAGCATATTATGGTCAGACGAGTAGACAACAATAGTCACCATCACTTTCTGCATGGGCTGATAACTACTCAAGAAATTACTTGTCATCACAGAATCCTCCTCAAAGAACTAGCTCTAGTTCTTCATTCTAAATTGAGGAGTTGGAACAACTCACACAAACACAACAACCAGAGCCCTCAGGCTCTAACAATATGACATTTACTGGAGAATCCATTTCATCTCCTCAGGTTTTATCTAGACCACAAATCAGTAGGTAGTAAGATCCACTCCCATTCTTGGATGAGGAGATCTAGCATGCCTCCTCAATAATCCTATAGCTATCCACAAAAATAACCAACTAGAACCATGTTTTCAAACATTGGTCCAGTTGAAAATATGATACCTCTCGGTTTAGTACCAAATAATCCATATCAGAGAAACGCTCCTCCCTACTTAAAAATTTATTCAAAATCACCATAGGGAGATATGTTCTCTTCTCTGGGATGTTCACTCAACCCTAGGGGTTTCCTTACACCCCTACAAATACATATGTTATGCCATATCAACAACCCGTTCCACCTCCACTCCCTCAACAGGCACCATCTATGGTTGAAACCTATGCGGTAGGGACTTACTCAGAATATTTAAAAGAGCCTTTATATTTCACCGTACAAAGTGTCATGCTTCCAAGACCTCTTCCCAATTTTCCTAAATTCAAGGGGGAGATCCAAATGCTCATATTAAGGCCTATGCCATAGCCATTCGAGAACTGTTCCCTTGGGATGCGGTTGTTGCTAAAATATTCCCATGACCTTAGAAGGAATTGCTCTTGATTGGTATTATAGAATACCTGAAGCCTTGATACACTTGTTCAAACAACTTATGTCATAATTCATCAAATATTTCGACATGAACAAACTGTTAAGAACAGGCATAAGGGAGTTCTTACACATTAAACAAGAGCACAATGAATCTGTTGCCCATTTCATTCAAAGATGGCGTACAATCCTCTACTCATCAGAAAGTGCTCCAAACATGGATCAGATGGAACTATGTGATTTATTCCTTCATTCTCTCAGCAGAGAGATAAAATAAGAAGTCCAAAAGTTCCCACTAAGGACTTATGATGAAGTACCTAAGATTTCTCTCGAATAGATCAAGCGGTAATAGACAATGGTCGTAAGACTTATGGAACAAACGGGAGATTAATTACTCCCAATCAAAACACTACTACTTATCCCAACATAGGAAATACCAATCAAGGACCCAAGATCCTTAACAAAAAAATGTGGGGTTACAACAGATAGAGTCATTGATTAGGCCAAAATACCAAATGTTGTGAACACCCCGACACCTGCTAACAATCAATGCAATAAAAATTTAATCTAGTGATCAATACGGTGGATTTTAATCATCCACCACAACCACAACAACAAGAGAAACAACAAAAATAATAGCAAATCCATTCAAAAGGCCCTATCCAAGGTCTAGATGGATATCAAAACCAAAACCAAAGGAAACAACCTCAAAATTACAATTATAACAATCAACAGACCCAATCAAAACTTTGGGCCACAACAAGATTTAAACCAACGACCACAAAATTATAATCCCAATTTATACTGTGGCTTCCATAAAATCGAGGTCATGATACTAGAACTTTCCGTGATTACAATAAATTCTTGGAACATTTACCAGAAGATCAAAGACAACTCTTTGTAGATATGTTTTTGGAAAATTCCATACCAACCACATCAAATACCTACCAGGATCGGTTTCTCCTCAAAATGCACCTCTCAATATTTTCAATGATCCTCTCCCGAATCATTCTAGCAACAACGGGTTAGATCCAAGTGGAACAAACAAAGGTGTCATAATGGGGAACAACAATCATGAAGCTTGAATTCATCAAATCCAACGGTCACACCCCAATTAGGAACTCAACCACAAGCCAAGATAGTTGGACTAGTAGAATTAGACACTGAGTTGCAAGTAGAAACTATAACAAGAACACGGGACTACTCCTCTCAACCAATCCCAACCTATTCACTAATACTAGACAACACTCAACAAACACCAGTAAAACCAGTAGGTGCCTATGATTTAATTAATGACTTAACAAAGACCTTCTCTCACATTTCCTTTTGGATTTGTTGAAGAACTCTCCTGCTCATAGAGCTACTCTATTAGAAGCATTAGGTCTCGGTCATCTCATCAACATCACCCCTCCCCCTGAAATGCAAGTAAACCATATAGACTTTGATGTCTACCCTTTGGGACATCTAGATAGGGATACCGAGTTTATATTCGACATAAGTAAAATGCCAATAGACGCTAAAATTTTGCGTAGAGGTGATCCACCCTTACATTTACAAGTCTGGGTTTATAAAAACTACATCAAGCGTGTAATGATTAATGATGGGGCAACATTTAACATAGTCCCCTTCACTTTTCTTCAAAAGCTAGGATATGGAGAAATGAATTGTTCTTTGACATGAAACATGCTAACGAGATATGATAGCCTCAAGGCAACTTCAATTGGGACTATAGTGCTACCAGTCGCTTTATGACCCAAAACAATCCTCGAATTTTATATTATAGATCGGGAAACCAACTATAATATGATTCTTGGTCATCCTTGGATACATCGCATGAATTCAATCCCTTCCATGCTATTTCAAGAAGTAAGGTTTCCACACCTAGGAAAGGTATTTGTAGCACAAGGCGACCCAAAACCTTTCAACATACACCTAGCAGATTTGAAGAAAAGACCAGCCGTGTCCATTTTGAATTTGAGTTCCTAAAAATCAGCTCAACAAACCAGTCAATACAAACCTAGAAGAGAAAAGTGGTACCCATGAAAAATTAGAGGTAAAAACCTAATCAAAGGCATCCCAACAATCAAAGATGATTCCATCACTATAAAAACAGTTTCGCTAGGAACCACTACAAAAATTATCGAATTACTAGAGAAATATCTACCTATTCTCCTACCATTTGATTCTATGGGTATAGGACATACCCTAGGAATTGGTTCCATACCTGCGGACAAAGTTTGTATGGTGGAAGTGACTGAAGCAAGGGAAGTAAAGACTAAGAGCTTCCTAACTTCCATTTTTCCAAATTATTATCGGACTCTCCACTTTGATGGGGAAAAATGTCATTTTGGTGATGGGGCAGGTGTGATGCTTACTTCACCCTGAGGGAAAGGTTCTACCTTTCACTTTCAAATCGAACTTTGAGTGCACAAACAACGGGGATAAATATGAAGTCCTCCTTCTAGGTCTTATCATTTCCACAAGGATGGACATTAGTAATATCAGAGTATTCAAAAACTCATAATTAGTTACAAACCAAGTCTTAGAGGTATATGAGACTAGGGCTGAACATTTATAACTCTATAAAATGGTAGTACTAAAACTAATAAAGGGATTTGACTTCATATCAATTGAAGAAATCCCATGAGAAAAAAACCTTCTCACTGATTCTGTAGCAACTTCAGCTTCCCGATTCACTCCAAGCAATGAATTGGAAAATACTTGATTTTGTGGTATCAATACGTACTGAACCTTTGGTTCATAAAGTACCAATAATCCGATATCAACACATGTGGAAGTTGAGAATACCACTTTAGATCACTCTGATAGTGATAAGGTGACCCTTAAATATCTAAACACCTTTACAGAGCTACATCTCACTCATTCCATAGTTGATTTCTCTCTAATCCCATGATAGAATTTCCCTGTGCAAGATAATCTCAAAATCTACGAAGTGGAGAATGAAGGGAGTTTGGAATTACCCCAGCCCCTCCTAAATTTGAGGAGGGCAATGTCTCCTTAATCAAAGGAACCATAGACATAAATATTGGAATAGAGGAAGAACCAAAGATTTTGAAGTTGGGATCCTCTTTAACTTCGAAAGAGATAGAAATACATACTCGGATCCTCAAAAAAACATCAAAAGGATTTTGCATTTAGTTACAAGAAATGAAAAGAATTGCACGACATATCGTGGTACACAATCTTGTCACCAAAACAGATGCAAAGCCAATCAAGCAAAAGTCAAGACCAATGAAGCCAAAAGTGGTTCTCATGGTGAAAGAGGAAGTGATGAAACTCCTCCAAGTGAGGTTCATCAAATCAATCTACTATTCATAATGGTTATCCAATATCATCCCCATTCTCAAAAAGAATAAGAAGATATTCATTTGCATAGACTTTTGGGACATTAACAAACCTGTCCCAAAGATGACTTCCCATTACTATGCATGCATAGACATTATTGTTGATACAACATCTGGATTTGTGATGTTGTCCCTCATGGATGGGTTCTCAGGGTATAATCAAATTAAAATATCTGAGGAAGATCAAGCTAAGACCATGTTTATAACTCCTAGGAACCTATTGTTATGTTGTCATGTCGTTCGGTCTTAAGAATGCTAGCACTACATACCAATGGGCAATGACATATATATTCCATGATCTTATTCATAAGATTGTGGAATCCTACGTAGATGACTTGCTGGCCAAGGCCAAAAAGCATTGTGATCACCCAGAAGTGCTTTGTATCATTCTCTCATGATTGATCGAATATGGCATCACATTGAATCTAGAAAAATGTGTATTCGGTGTAACAAGAGGTAAGCTTCTAGGTTACATTATATTGTCATGAGGGATTGATGTCGACCTAGCCAAAATTCAGGTTGTTCTTGAAATGATTCCACCATTAGAAATGTCTAGTATTAGATCATTTCTTGGGAAACTCGGTGCAATTCGAAGGTTCATCCCGGACTTAATTTTTGTTGTCCATCTAATAAAAAATTTGTTAAAGAAGGATTACTGTATTGATTGGGTGATGAATGCAACAAGGCCTTTAAAGAAGTTCAAATTTTCTTGTTGTCTCCTCCCATGTTAATGCCCCCTAGACCAAATCATCCTTTGATCTTGTATTCATGGGCTACCGATGTCTCACTAGCCTATATGTTGGCTCAAGAAGATGATGATAAATGAGAACGTGTAGTCTACTTCATTAGTCAGACATTGCTCGACTATGAGACATGTTACACACAGGTAGAAAGAGAATGCCTTGCCATAGTCTTTGCAAAAAAACACTTAAGACATTACATGTTAAATCAAGAAATAAGGGTGATTTCAAAATAGATCATTTACAGACATTCCTCACGCAAGGGTCTTTGTCTAAAAAGGTAGGACACTTCATAACCTTAATGGGTGAATTTGAGTTAACATTTGTAAACCAAAAATCCATTAAGGGACAAATCAGATTTGGTTGGCTGACAACCCATTGAATGGAGGTGATTTGGTAGATCTAGACTTCCCTGATGAGTGTGTATATTTTATCGAAACCAGGCCTCCTATCTCTACATGTCCTTGGTACACAGACATAATCAATTTCATCATGGACCACACATACCCAAAAGGGGCCACATCCCAACAAAGAAGGTGGTTACGCATCATCGTTGCTAAATATGTCATCTTAGAATAGGTGCTCTATCGTAGAGCCTTTGATGGGATGTTGTTAAGATGTGTTGACACGAAAGAATCTGTAAGGATTCTTTATGAATCCCATAGTGGGGTATGTGGAGGCCACTTTGGCGGCCATGCCACTGCTCATAAGATACATCGGATGGGCTATTTCTGGCCCACCCTAGAACATGATGTAGTAGATTTTGTGTGCAAATGCCACAAATGCCACAAATGCCAAGAATTCTCCCACACGAGAGTCACATGCCCTGAGCTCTCTACAACCAATCGCAACCCCTTAGCCCTTATCCATGTGGGGCTGGACTTGATAGGAAATTTCTCTCCTCATTAATAGAGGGCCATAACTTCATAATCATGGCCACATAATACTTTACAAAATGGGTAGAGGCCATGCCTCTCACCATCGTACCAAGTTCCGTAATTGCTAAGTTTATTCTAAATCAAATCATTTATAGGTATAGTGTCCCACAAGTCATTATCTCAGATAATGGAACATCCTTCAAGAACAATGAAGTCCATGAACTATGTAGTAAATTCAAGATAAACCATCACATGGCTTCTCTTTACTACCCCCAAGCCAATGGATAAGCTGAGGCCACAAATAAAATGTTAAAAACCATTCTCCTCAAAACAGTTAAGGAGAACAAATGGGATTGGAATTTAAAGCTATACCCAGCCTTGTGGGCCTATTGAACATCAATAAGAACACCAACAGGGGCAACCCCTTTCTCATTGGTGTTCGGAGCTGAAGTAGTTTTGCCAATAGAAGTTGAAATACCTAGCCTCTGCATCTCATTACAAGGGATCTTAGGAGAAGAAGCCTATAGAGAGGCACGACTCTCTCAATTAGAAAGCCTTGATGAGGCTAGGTTAAACGCCGAGAAAAGGCATAGAGCCTACGCTGACCGAATGTGTTGGCAATATAACAAGAAAGTCTACAAATGAGAAATATATGAGGGTGATCTCGTTCTAAGACTAGATAGCCAAATTGATAAGAAAACCGACGAAGGAAGGAAATTCCAGCCTAAGTGGCTAGGCCCATACCAAGTCATGAAGGACTATAGAAATAGTGCATATCTTTTATGTACACTAGAAGGTGAGGAATTTAATGAAACTGTCAATTCCTTACATCTTAAATGGTTTTATGCATAATTGATCAGCATCACCATTTGTATACTATGTTAACCTGCATTGCATTAGTCATTTAGTTAGTTCATTTTGTTCATTCATTTCATAAATTTTGTAGTCAAGGAACTTATTCTTAAGCAATTTATTACAAGCTTATGAAAATATTGGCAAAAGTATTCAAATCATATCTCTTCAATTTTCATGATATCATCAAATGATTTCGAAATCATCTCATCAATTCGATAGACAAAATCTTGACAAAAACCATACCAAGGCCTACATACTTGGTCATACTCATTTTCTTCTACTAGGTTAAGATGTTCTTACCTACGGTCTATTCTAGAAGCTTCTTGGTGTCACATCTATCCCTCTTACATCTCTTTAAACTAAGGATACTTCAAAATTATAGATCACAAATGTCAAAATAAAATTGAATAAAAAATGCTAAACGAAAAGAATATTGTATTTTACACACTTATTTGCTCTACCGATCTTCGGTGATGAGCCCACATCTCTTTACTAGTGGTGTGAGGTTGAGAAAGGAAGGAAGTACCCTTTCTCGCATATGTCCTACCTTCGAGTGATAATCCCATACTTCTTACTAGTAGCATGGGGCAAGGTGTTGGTGATCAAAATAGTCTTGCCCCAATTTACCTTCGAAAATCTATCAATTTTTGGCCTCTGTCACTTTATTTTTCTCCGTGTTGTTCTTGGTTAATATTTGTTTCCATTTTTAATTTATTCTTGGGTCATAGATCACTCATGGGTCCATGGTTTGCTCCTTATTTCTTTGTTCCTCTGGAAAAGGTCTATAATGTGGGTCTCCCATTCTCTGTTCATCTAAAAACTTAGGCTTTCCCATGTTTTATATTCTCCATGGTCAAGATTCTATCTTCCACCTCATTTCTACCCTAAATACTTGAATAAAAGTGAATGAATGTATCTATGAGAAACATATTTTAGCCTTGTAACATTTCTAGATTCTCTGTCCTTGGAGAAATTTTCATTTTTGGGCTCGAATGATCATTTTTCTATATTTTACAATTTGATGGGTGTTTCTCCCGGTCAAATTTACATCCTTGCATTGACAAGACACATGGTGAGTTCATGCTCATTCAGGGTCTCTACTTTTGGCACCATCTTGAAGTTGCGCCATGGAGACACGTGGAGGACCATGCATGTTTGCAGAGACCGGCCCTTGAGTTGCATTTTGAAGAAGCACCAGGATGACACGTGGAGGCCTGTGCTCACTTTGCATTTTTCTTAGACTTTTCAATAGCCAAAGGAGACTGCCTAAGAGCATGACATGTGGCACCTTCCGCTAAGCTTCAAACATTCAGACAAACTTTACTGGAATAGGACACATGGTGAACCCGTGCTCATTCAAGGTATCAAATTTTTGGGACCGTCCCAAGGTGTGCCATGGTGACACATGGTAGTTTGAAAAGTCAAAGAGGTGGGAAAACGGACCATTGGAGGGAACTTGGATTTTTTACCTCTTAAGGATTAAAATCTCAAAATGGCCTGCAAACATGATAAAGGAAGGGCCAAAGCTTTCTCCGGTCAACAGCAAGAGGTGCGGACTCTTGGGGGAAATTTAAAAAAATCCTTTTTGGGAGAAAAGGAGTAAAACATCAAAATGGCCCACACGCCCGATAAAGGAAATAGTCAATATTTTGCCCCAGTCAATGGTAGAATGGTGGAAAAGTGGGGAAAACTTGGAAATTTTTCCCTTTTTCAAAAAGGGAGTAAAACGGCAGAATTTGGCAATAGTTTTTCTAGGGCCCACCTTAGGACACGTGTCGGGATCATTTTCGAGGGCAGAGATGTAAAGAAAAATAGAAATTTCTTCCATTCTTCCAAAAGTTGAAAAAATTCAAAGGAAGCCCCTGGGTCTATTTTTAAAGTTTGAATCTTCCACGTGGATGACCCAAATTCAAAGTAAAGATCAACGGCAATTGAGAGTCTGAATCTGATTTTTCCCCATTTTACTGAAACACACCTGGAAGTTCAAGTCTTCATGATTTCTTGGTCTTTCCTACACACCAAGGAGAGAAGGGAGTTAATGTTGATATCTGAGTTTGGTGGGAAGATCTAGAATACATCTTTCACCATTAAAATGGTCTGACTATCGTGCTCGATTAGATTTTCTGTTTTTCTTCTCCTGAGCATGCAAGGAGCCAGATTTGACTGATTAGGGGCGGAAGTGGTTGGAAAATTGAAGAAAGAGTGATCTACCAAAGGAAAGAGTTGAATGTGGAAATATTCGATGAGATCTACCCCCTCGAGCACTGGCCACTTTTTACAAATCGATTCTAAGAATTGAAATCTAAATCATGGCAAACGTTGGTGCATTAAACATTTTTGTCTTTTAGGAAGAAGGGGCTCTGTTGTAAATGTTATAAATGGTACAAATGTTTCATGCAAAAGGGTTGGAGGTTGGAGTGTTAGGGGCCAGGACTGATTTTCTCTAATAGAAGGCTTAACATAGCTCATCATTTTGAGAAACCATTTGAGAAGCTTGTATATCTCTTTTGTATTAAAATTTAATCATGTGAAGGTGGTTGCAAGTGTACAACCATTGAGAAGCTCTGAGACTGTTCTAGAAACTTTCCCTGCTGATCAATTTAATCAAATTTGAGTTATTCTATGTTATCTTAACCAAAATGTGTTTATTTTATTTCTGAATGTATGCAAGTAGTTTTCCTTGTTTCTATTACAATCTTGTATTAACATCTGATTCAATCACACAAGTCTCAATCCTTGTGACAATATAGTGGCATCTACAATTTCATTTCTCATAAGAGCTTTCATCTGGGATTGGAATAAATGATTTAATATCCTTTTTCTTTCACCTATTGACAGATATTGTTTGTAAGCCTATGGGTGTACCTTAGGCATGATTTGTCTTATATCTTGATGCTTTGTTGGATTTTCTAACTCGATCCTTTGTGATAGAATCTCAAATATTGTGTGAAACAGTGCTAATCTGGGCCTCCATTAAAGCACATATTCTAGTTAAAGAAACATTTTAGCTATTATGTGGCATTCTATTGGTTTAACCTTCCATTTTATAAGGGTCCTCAAGGATCTAGTGAATCAAGTTCACCATACCCCACCTCCCACCAAAAATTCATTCAAAAACAACTAATCCTACCTATACTACCCATGTTTGTCCTATATACATACAAATGCATAATCTCTGTTACCAAATATGCGAAGTAATCGGGGTCTCAAATGTCTTTAGTAGCCTTTGCCTTGTTGTGAAAATATGTCCATGATTTGGAAGTGACAACTCGTGAGATTCATATCGGTGTGTTGATCATATTTTCCCAAGGTATTCTCTATAAAATTTATGAAAAATAAGGATTTATCATTGTTCTTCAATAAACAAAGGTTACAAAATAGGTTCTCTTACCTTGGTTGAAAGGAACAACCTAAAATAGTGAGGATAGATCAAATCCTCTTAAGGGTGCTATCCATTTCTCCACATTTGAGTGACAAAGGGCCAGTTAGATCTCATCCCTGACTATAAAAAAATCATCATGATCTAATATGTCTCTAAGTTTCCTGTCAAACCAGTGATGTTGCTCAGACTTTGAGGGAGAATCAATTTGGATACCAACACAAGGAATATGGGGTCCATTCATGCAAATCAATGAATCTTAGTGTTTCAAAAATTTAAAACAAAGTGTATTGTGAAAAGTTAAATTAAGCATCCAAGTTCCAAAGAGATCAAATCCTCAAAACCATATTTTGTCAACCAAGTTTCCATTTATAAATCTAAGTCTAGATAAATGAAAAGTAAGTTGCATTACGAACTATGTAGCAAGTTTGAGTAAGGTAAGTACGTAGGTATAAAATTGGTTTCTATTAATACTTTTTCTTTCTCGCATCATTTCCATCTTGTCAAACTCGTACAATTTGCATCCTTCCCAACTCTTGGTGTTGAGACCTCGCATATTACTAGTTGCGTGGAGTTAAGAATGGGACAATTTCATTTCATTATCACTACATTTTCATCACGTTTTCCAAAACAAGAAGAAGCAACAAACATTGCCCAAAGAAGCCAAATGTTCACTACTACAATCTATTTGCATCATCATATATCAGCATTATAAAAACAAACAAAAAGAGAAACATTATGTTCAACATTTGTTATCACTTTTCATCCATTGCATACATTCTGAAAAGCATATAAAAATAGAGATTCTAAAGCATCTAGTATACACATGAGAAACAAACCAAAAAAACTCTAGATACAAGGAAGATCTGAATCCAAATATATATATATATATATATATATATATATATATATATATATATATAGAAATCGTGTTTTATATACAATGCCATCATGCTCTAGGCATGGTAAAAATGCTCAATGATCCCGAAAACATACAAAAACACTCATATAAACATCTAACAAAATCACTACAAAAAGACCAAATGGCCTCTCAATCCCTGTGGGATCCCTCGGAGGGTGCACGACCACATCTAGGACTCCTTTTATGGTGGTGCTCGAATGTAATAAATGATGGGATTGCTCGTGACCATGACCACCGATTGTGGTCTCACTTTGTGAGAACAACTCGCCTCATCGGGCACTCGGCGGTCTGTATCCGGCCGACTTAGTACAAAGAGAGGACACTAACTTTACGCCTTGAAGATAGGGGAAAACACATCGAGATATATCTGCCGGGTGTTAAAGGCTCTCCCACATCCTCAGTAAGCTTGGCCCAAGTAATCTCCGAGGGGAGTAACAGGGTGTCCACACACACTCGGCGAATCAAATCCTACCATCCCTCAGCAATCACTGCAAATAAAAGAGAAATAACAAGTTATAAAATTACCAAAAATGAAATTAAAAAAGAAAAACAACAAAAAAAGAAATATTAATTAACATCTCTAACTAACAGAGTCGAGAGAAGAGTAGTAACTCACTCGGATCTCCTGGTATCTAGGTGGGGTCTCTAGGATGCGCTTGCGCTGTACGATGCTACTACCAACTATGGAGCCTCCCAAAATGTGGAAAGAAATGAGATCCTACCATGGACTCATCATCTCCCTCAGTGCCCTAGTGAGGCAATCTCTCTGAGACCAACGTCTCTGCTCTGCACTCACCTCGCCCTCTCCACCCCTTAAAATGGCCTCGAGTGTTACGCCACTCGAATCACTATCATCCTCCTTATCCATCCCACCAGCCTCACCTCCAATCCCCTCTCCCATCGTCTCCTCCTCAGTCTCCTCTCCTATGAACTCCTCAGAGTCTAAGTCCACATCAATGGGCTCATCTCCCTCTCCACTATGAGCAGGAGCATCCCCGATCAGAAGTAAGGGTGCTCGAGGAGCACTGGCTGCCCCTCGAGCATGAACCACCCACCTAACTACAATGGGAACTCCAAGAGTAACTGTGGTCCAACCTCAGCCTCCTCTAGGACCTCCCCTAGCCTCACGAACAGACCTATATACTGGCCCCACTAGAGGAAGCATATCAACATAGGGGAGGCCAAATTGTTGAGGTACTCTATCAAATGGGTGGGTCTCCAACCTCCCTATCCTATCTACCAGCTGACCTATAGTAGAACAGGCAATCAATGTATGTGTCTCCTCTCCCCATAGTCCTGTCATGGCCTAATAAGGAGTGGCCTTTATTTCGTGTGGTAGTCGGTAAAGCCACTAGTTGGAGTGGTGTCACGAGTTCTGTCATCCCTGTCCACCTCGCTTCCTGACAGCCCCTAGATCCTCTGCTAGTATACCCCTCCCATAGGGGATGATATGCTCATACACCCAACTCATAACTAGAGTAGGGTGACTCAATGACTGCCCCTATAATCTGACCACCCTATATAAGTCATGGTAGGTGGTCCCAAGAATGTCTTCTCCCAAGCGTAAAAATGGCCATGAGCCTCAATCTGTGCAATCACGGGAGACCAGTAGTATAGTAAAGTATCCCCTCTCTTATCCCCAATCAAGCATGAGGCCAGGATACCCATAATAGCCTTATCATTTGGGACTGGATCCGATAGCCTTAAGAGATAGCTACCTCCCAAGAATCAAAAACCTAGTATATGATAAACGTCCTCCGTGGTGATAGTCCACTCACCCCTAACACACAGTAACCGAGAAGGTATTCTAGTCTGCATTCCAATATGAAAATAAGTCACACAATATGTGACTGGTAGGAGAAACATGAGGAACCTATGAAATCCTCAATATACTAGCCCTCTGCAGAGTGTCTCACTCTATCTGGGTCAGTGCATCTAACACTGCTGGGAGCCAATCACACTCCCTCTCTCTACTCCATCATATATACTCCTCCTTCTTTTGCATCCACCCAAAATAGAGAAAAAGAGCAAGTTAGTAACATAATCCAACTGGAAAGCTCATCAAAAACATAGAAAAGTGTCAAAAATGCAAAAACAATCAAATTATACACCTTTTTTACTTTCTATTCAGAACCGCCACCTGTGTGCAGAGCGGTGGTTCCATGACCGCCGCTTTCGAGGAGGCGGCGGTCTTGTGACCACCACCATCATAGAGAAATGGTCCCATGACCACTCTCTTCTAAGACAATAGTCTTGTGTTGCCGCCATCATAGGGCGGAGGTCCCATGAATGCCACTGCTGTGCGGGGTGATGGTCCTATCCCAAATTGTGAGCACCCCTAAAGCCCTAAAAATGCTTAAAACAACAAAAATACACCATTTTTGATAAAATAAAAACCTACCCTATGCCCCCTAGAGACTCATTTAACACTAACATTTTCGAAAATGATCCCCCCAAGACAAATATTTCAACGTTTCTATATTTTAGGTTAAAAAACAATAAATTGAGAAAAACTAACTTGAGACTTCGTGGGTTGATCTCCTACTCTTGGAGGCATGATCACGATCTCACAATGAATGTTTTGACTATACTCTCATTGAAAATGGTTACTGTGGGTCCTAGAGCTCAAAAATTACCAAATCGATACGCGTAAATGAATAGTAAAATGAGCTCGTTTTATATATATATATAGTATTCTAATCTTGTTTTGAGTGTTATTATGCAGAGTTGGAGCAGTAATAGAGGTAAGTTCTTATCCCACACAAATGGTGATTCCTCATTTCATTTTAATTTAGTATTTATTTTTCGATTTATTTTATCTATCTACACTTGAGTCCCCTTTTCATTTTGCGAGATAGCTGGAATTTTGGTGGTGACATTGCAACACGCAAGTGTGTTAGATATAACTTCTAACTCCCCATTTTGGGACCACCATACTCGGACCCACCATTTTATGCCTCTTCATGGATAAAACGCTTCTCTAAGGGGGCAATATGTATATACCCAAAATTGTATGTCTTGTCATCGAGAAAGAGGTTACGAAACCCCAATGATGATTCAAATCTCTTTGCAAGGTGTTCGAGAATCTACAAAATCTTGCCAAGTATACATTTACATCCTAAAATTCCTTATCCAACCTTTGCATACTTCATTCTAACCTTTGCCCCCTTTTTCCTTGCATTTTTTTCTTTAAGTTACAGGACCACCACCTGCTTGGGTGACAGTCCCGTGACCACCACCCAAGATAGGGCGGTGGTCCTGTAACCACCACCCTGCACATGGCGGTGGTCCTGTCCACCTTTTCTAGAACCTTCCGGTGCACTCAACAACGTGAAAATCAAGTTGCACTTGCAACTCTCAGCCACTTCTGCTTTGTTTAGAGTTTCTAGCCACTTGGTAATAGTAGTGCTCCATTTTTAATGATAAAGCATGGCAATTTGGACTTGCCTTCTAGTGAGTAAGAATGCTATAAATACTGAGCTTGTTTACAAGAAAATGGCCCCTCTCTCTCTATGTTTTATTATTCAGTGTATTTGGAAGTTCCTCAATAAGTCTCAACAGGTTTAGACTTAGCATAAGTTCTCAGCCTCTCAGTTCAAGGCTCTTCATTTTTTTGGTTTAGAGATCACTTGATCTCTCTAGTTTAATTTTCTTCCATTGTTGTTCTCTAAACAACTGGCTTAGCATAATACAACATCAGTTCTAGATTAAGTTCATTTGAATCTTGGTTTCTGCTTAGAGTTATAGGTTTTGTTTCATCACAGGAAGAATAGGTCCTAGAATTTTAGGTGTGTCTTTTCATATCCCTACAACAATCCTACTAGGAATCACATAGCCAAGCTCTATTCTCTTGCGTTATCTCTCTCCTACTTGCATTTCATTTGGTTTACCTCCAAGCTGCCATTGTTCAAATATCTTCTCCTGTTTGTTTGTCACATTCTCATCTTTCTAGATTCATGAGAACACAAAGGAACGAAGAAATCACACTAAGGGGACAAGCTACGATACAACTAGATTTGCCTCTGTTCTGCAGATTCTAGGTTTGATTTTTCAAAATTATAGTTTACAATATATCAAATAGAGTAGTGAATCATTTCATTTTAGTTAAAGCTTTCTTTCAATTTTACCGGGAAGCTATGGGGAATGATAGCTTCTGAGAAGCTATGATTTGTTTCTCACTTCTGAGGTAAGATTAGAGGTCTTTCAATCAAATTAGTTAGATATTTATATTTGTATCAACTCACGAGTGCATAGGCAAATAGCTACATCTGGCTACCTTGCTTGTTTTAGCTTTATTCTTAGATTAGTTTCTCTTTAAAATCATTCAAGTTTATATCTCTGAAAATAAAAAAACAAGCATAGCGTAGATTCATTTTCATAGTTAGTTTACTTCATTTAGTTAAGTTTGTTTATTTCTTGCATGACTATTACGGGACCAAGAGAGCCCAAGGATTACATATTCAAACCAGTGATACCCTAGTCGAATCTCTACATGACATTAGCAGATATAGATCAAGGTCTTAGGATCCACATCTTCCAAACAATAGTAAACCCACAAGCAATTAGTGGGCAATTAAGAGTGTTAAACATCGAAGACGACAAAGCATACAAGTTCTGGTCAAATCAACCCAGCTATAGATTTCCTTGATAGGATGTCCATATAACCATAGAAGAACCCAAACAAGAGAAAATGTTTGGTTTTGATCCATTAGTTCCAGCAGATGGATGTAATAGACCTTCTCACTAACATAGATACATGCCTACACATATAAGTTTCTAGGACACTCGTGAGGTATTCCGAGAAGATCACACAACTCCTGATACTAAACATAGAAGCTAAGAAATCTTATGAGTACTGGATAGTTGAAAGATGGGATTGATTCTTTACATGACCATAAAAGGTCCACAACAACCATGAGTTCACGGTTCTGATCCCCAGGTCCCACAACCCAACAAGCCTGTAAACCAATTAAACATTGACACTGATTACTTACTTTCTATGTTGAATGTAGAAACCTGATCAAGCCCATATTTTTCTATGTCGAGCAAAAAATCATCCATATTTTTCTATAAATACACTACATCTCTCACAATCACCTTCATGACCCTGTTTGGAAATATATACGAAGCACCCAAAGGTCACTTTCCATGAGTCCAACAACCAACAGATAGGATCTCAGAGCTCAACATTGATTGGAGCCTCCGAACAGTTATAGTGTTAAACCGATCCATAACACCAGTTCAGGTCGAAGAGCCTTCCTCACTTTAGATTCACAGATCCCGTTATTGTGTATCGAGGATATAGGATTGCCCAACTAATTTGTCTATATCCACATACATTATACTTCACCTGCTGTCTCGGCACGACCTCAAGAGGTAAGGTACAAATAAAGGATGCTTGATGATTCTCACACTCACCTGTCACTTTTCTATCATACAAAATTGGTGAACCTAACGTGAAACTAACAAACAATCCTATTTCTTTTCCATTGCTTTCATCCACCTTCGATCTTTCCCATTATTCTATGGGTATTTCTATACCCGCCAAATATGTCGAGGATATGACGCATACGGAAGACCTCTCTCTGGTCTTGAAGAATATTATGGTCGGATGAGTAGATAATGATCCACCATCATTTTCGCATGGGCTGATAACTACTCAAGTAATTACTTGTCATCACATACTCCTCAAATAACTAGGTCTAGTTCTTCATTCCGAAATGAGTAGTCGAGAGCCAACTCACACAAAGACAACAACCGGAGCCCTCGGGCTCTAACAATATGACATTTACTGGAGAATCCATTTCATCTCCTCGATTTTTATCTAGACTACAAATCAAGTAGGCTATCAGATCCACTCCCATTCTTGGATGAGGAGTACTTATCACACTACGCTAGAAGTGAACAACGCTTCCAAAATATGTACCAACCCATGTTGTTTACACTAATGACCTTACCTTTCCTATTGTCATGCCATTTATCCACGACTCCAACCTTTGGTGTAACGGAGCATACCTAAATGTTCCCGCACTGGCCTACGTTGTGTTTCTGGACCATATCCTATACCTTGGATACCTAAATAGCTTCAACCTTGTTGGTATAAACCTATCAACCTTAGATGATGTAGAGTTTGCATTCTCTTCAAGATGGTATCATGTCGCAGTCTATATGTGTATGTACATTGGATCTCCACTACCCATTACCCAATTTTGACCCTTACCCACTACCTATTACTCGATTTGACCTTTACCAATTACCCACTATACCTATATCCTTCTAAAACTCACCTCGTTCCTTCTTTCATCACCTAAACATTTATCAAACCACTCAATGACTCTGTCTCACAATCCATCAGTTCCTATTTTGAGGGGGATCACCTTGACCACACTTGGGGCTCTCAACCACTTCTTATTTTTGTCTACGTCACTTATGAATACAAGCCACATGATAAAAAGGGAAAATGTTGACACCAAATTTGGGTCACACTCCCTTTACCCCAGGTATATTAATTTAATTACCCACAATTAAATTAATGCCTATTCTCACAATATCTATTAATTTAATTACTTTAATTAAATTAATTAACAACTCACCTAGACGCCTCATCATATACCTATTCTTAGCATGTTTCCTTTTAACTAGGACTCAATATCCACTTACCATAACTAACTAAGACTTAGTCTAACCCTAACACTAGATGCCTATTCTTTCTCTAACAACATGCCCACTTACATATGCGAGAAAATACAATTTTAGACCATGACAATGAAAGAATTGGCTAAAAATATTGTCAAGATCTGTCATTTTGGCAAACCTAGGATTTTCTACGCCTTAAATGACGTTGGTTAACCCTAAACCGACATTGGGTACCCTAACTATCATCGGTTACCATATATTCAGTTTTGTAACCTTTTATTCAAGGTTGAAATAATTATTCAAGTCGAGAGAGAGAGATCTGCATGCATCCACGAACCAGAGCCCTCTCGCACATCCAAACATCTTGAATCAACACCAAGATAGATCTCAAGGTTAAGCATTCATGGTAACATTCCAAGAAGCATTGTGATGACACGACCACCAGTTTCATAGATCAACCATCACCCTCACCCAACCTTTAGGTCTGCAAATACAAGCAATTACATTTAGATTTGCATCTTTCCATACTTACTTAGCTTCTTTGGCAACCTAACCATCATTATCCCATTCTATTTGCAAATAAAGAGAACCTCCAAACCCCCAATTTATTGAGATTCTATCATCTCACCTCCACCGATGTCGGTCACCTCTAACCGTCGTCGGTTCCCTCTAAACCATCATCGGTCATACCAACACCGATGTCGGTCTGATATCGGTAATTCTTCTTGTAACAACAACCTTATAACCTTCACCCAAATAACCCAAAACCACCCAAAACATGATCCTAACCTATTCCAGTCACCTTGGCTACCTGCCCAACCTCCAGATCTAATCATAACCTTACTGTTAGATTATATTTTCTTATTGTATTTGAATGAGATACCTAAATCATAATAACTATAGTAGAATATTATTTTCTTACATTATTTCTTGTATTAAATTGTATTAAATATTGGATTGATATCCATCTAAAAAGTATCACACTTCCCAGATCTAGCACACCTTTAGGCGGTCCCACGACATATATTGTTTAATGTTCTTCTTGTGGTCTTGTTTTTACTCAAAGGTAGTTCTTCCTAGCAAAAGTGAAGTTCTCGCAATTAGCATTGGATCAAGAAATCAAAATGCGCACACTCTACCTTCCACCTACATTCACAGGTATTCCTCCTCACCCTTACCTTATCTTTTTTGCTCATGTGTACGTAACTTATCGGTGAAACACCTGCACATACATCCGCTTATATTATATCACCTTATCTTCCTCCACAAAAAGTGGTTGAGCGTCCTAAATAGTCTCCACTATTTTCCACCAAGAAAAGCAAGCAAGCTCAACTTACTCCACTACAAAAGTGTATTTTTCCTCCTCCTCCACGATAGGCTTCTCCTCCTTCTACTCCACCTATGTTGCGTGAGCCATTACATTTCCCATCATGATAGACCTCATGATGTGCTATCTTCCTTACTTGAAAAACCTCTTGTCTTCTTACCATCCAACGATCATCATCCACAACATAGGTTACAACTTCAGCTTATCAACCATATTATAATTATCATTGTATAAAAGGCCATAGGGACATTGATTATCTTGCGCTTCGAGATAGATTGAAAAATTTAGAGGAAAAGGGTATCATCTCCTTTGTTTCTCACTCACGTGAGTGGTCTAGTTCTCCTCTACCAAGGAAAAAGGCTATACTAGGGTTGAGTCCTCTTCTCCATCGATTGCTTAGGTTATAGGGTATTCATCACCATCATATATCACTCATGCATCACCTTCATCCATTTCTCTATCATATCATTCACTACATCAGTTTCACCCACCTTATCCATGCATCATGCAACTACTTCAAATCGGCCTTCATGGTCCTATGCATTCGTACATCCCCTTTGCATCTCTATATGATATTTAGTTTGGTTCATATGCTCATCCTTCCATACCACATACTTCCACCACTTCACATCATCTTGGTCTCGGTAGGTGATTAATGCCACCTTACCCCCGATGACACACTTGTAGTCTTAGGGATCTTACGGGACTATTGAGGGATTTTCTCTAAGAACCTTTCATCATGTGCTTTGTTGTTTCATCTCGAAGTGCACTCAATCATTTCTCGATGATGCACTCTACTTACGTGGCTCATCTTTGACTACTAAGGGGTCTCAACTAAATGAGCCCATTCATACATGCTGGGGGCATTGCTAATCTTATCCCCCTTAATTTCATCATACTAACATTTTACGATCACATTAATTATTCATTCATCACAATATACTAGATTTGCAATTATACATTTTTACATCTATCCTATTATAGACATCACATTAACTACACAATAAAAATTCCATTTCACATTACATATGTTATGTATCATCATCCACATTACACATTTTATTTTTCATCGAGTCCATGTATTACATCAATCAAACACAAAAAAATATAACACATCACAAATCATACGACAATAAACAACAAATCATACATCATTAATCACATTGTGACATCAATACACAATAACATAATCTCATAAAAAATAAATAACATAAAATATTTCATACGTATATCAAATCGATCATCACTATAAAATCGTATTTGGAGGGTGTTATCCTCTCAAAATTTCCCCTCTTTTGAAAGTCTGAATTTTGAAAATTTTGAGTTGGCATCTTTAATAACG
The DNA here is from genome assembly GCA_018340775.1 of Taxus wallichiana var. yunnanensis. Taxonomy (NCBI): domain Eukaryota; kingdom Viridiplantae; phylum Streptophyta; class Pinopsida; order Cupressales; family Taxaceae; genus Taxus; species Taxus wallichiana. The sequence continues at coordinate 57,230,239 of CM031236.1, read as the reverse complement.
TCTAGTCAAGAGAAAACTTGAGATGGTGAAAATTGTGTTTTTGGAGTCTTTTTGGTTATTTACGTGTGCATCGGACATTTTTGTCCCCGTGTCCCAAGTTCCCATGGGCGTTATGTTCACCAATCAGCCACTTTCCTGCAAAACCTTAACTATCAGCTTTTTCGGAACATTTTGGCCCGTTTGTCCCAAGTTCGCTTGGGCTTCCTTTTACCCGATCATCCACATCGGCCGCATCGGGTACTTTATGTAATTTTTTCCTATCTCTGTCCCAAATGCATCTCGGTATTTTTGTTCCTACTTATCCTACATCGACCGGATCACATCCTTACATCCCTTGCATCCTCGCATCCCTCGCATCCTTCACGTATCTAAGTTCCTGGACCACACTTGCTCATTTTTCCCACTTTTCCCGCATCGGCCGGATCACGTCTTCATGTCCCTCATGTCCCAAATGTACTAAAGATCATCTGGGCTAGTTTTCTCCACTTTTCCCACTTTTCATCTTTTTGAGTCGGTGCGGGGTGAATTTAATGCACATTTAATAACCTTCTCTCTCCTGAAATGACTATTTAATTAGACTCCCTCCTACGCATTTGTCACATTTCTTGCTTGCCTTCTCTTACTCGAAATCATTGCCATTAAAATCCATTTGCTCATGCCCCTGTATTCCTTTGCATCCTCATCATGATTTTGATCTTTAGAAGGCTATCCCCTGTGCATTGCAAAAATGAAGATCAAGTTTCAGGGCCAAGAACATGTATCACCTCTTGAATCCTCTGTACCAGATATCAGAGACAGTGAGGTTCGACACTTAGATTTTGTGGATTTTGGGGAAGATTAACTTTCTCTATTCATGATCCCATGGCATAAATGATTAGGGACGGTGGACTTGCATATGTGGCTAGTTTCCCTATCTTGGTACAAAGTGTGTGAACATGGTGCTTTCCTACAGAGCCCATCTCAACCTAGATACCAAGGAACTCACCAATGTACATGGTGAATTAATCACAAAACTAGATATGTCCCCCATTACAACTTCCTGCGCATTCTAGAAACTGAAGATTCCATAATTCTCACTCATTCCCAAGCCCAAACCCTGTTCGAACAAGAAAGTGACAAATACAAGGCACATATAGCAAAATCATGGTTAAAGAACCCTAAGAAGGGAGCATCCCAACTCTCCAAGGCATTATACAGGGTTTATTTTAATGAGGAGTTGTCTGACTTTATTATTTTTCTTGCCCATATCATGGGGTTTCCTTCCACCAATGAGTTTCACTTCTAGATGTGCCCCTTCATAAACATCATCTGTGAGGGCAAGCAGAACATTAATTGGGCCAAAATTATTTGCATGAATTTGACTAAGAAGTTGTCTAGTGTTCAATAGACTAAGAAGTTCTATATGACTTCTTATCTCATGTATACCCTGGCTGCATCCTGGTAGTGGTTTGGTTTCACTTACATAGAGGGCCATAAGAATGAACCTATTTATGCATACTACCCACAGTTTACCCTTGAAACCAGCAATCACAATTTCAGAAGAGTCAATGATGCTTTCACCATGTACATTGTAAGACTCTTGGAGGGAAACACTATAAGAAGATTTTTTTATGAAGCTATGAACCTTATAGCCAAGTATGGGTCTTTCTTTATCCAATTCACGAGGTTTTGGTACATCAGGTTGGCTGGCTATGAAAGCAAACCTCTCAAGATCCCTATGTTTTTCAGTGATAAAATGGACCTAGTTGAAGTATGAAGGCAGCTTGATAACCTACATAGGACATGCCGAGACAAAAAGATCACTGGCCTGCATTTACCTATCTCTTTGGGAAACTATACATGTAAAATGGCCTTGGATGCCAAAAATGTAGAAAGGGATATTACTTCTATCATTGTTCATTTATTTAGACCCAGATCTTACTTTGATCTGAAGAATTTTATTGAGTAGAACCTCAATATAAACTATCATCACAAGCTAAATACTAAGGATTACTAGGTGTGTAGATGATTTTGAAGCCGAACGAAGACACTATGGAAGAATCTCTCGTATAACACATCAAAGATTTCAATCTTTATCAAGTTAGTGAAGGACTTAAGGAGGATGATGAGAACTTACGAGTCCTTTGAATATGAGACTAAAAGAGTAGCTACATATTTTCACTGAGAATAATATATTAATTCACCCTGTTTTCATTAAACATACGAGCTATTACAAATATATATAGGAGTACATTTTTCAATTATCTAGGAAAGCTCCTATAACTTCTCCAATTTATTATTGATGAGTTGTTAATACAACTCTCAACATACTCCTAGAATAGTGTTATTGTTACTCACGTAACAATACACACTCTAAACAATAATATTATAAACAACTCGTAATATGAGTTGTTATTACAACTCAATTAATTTAGCCAATGTAAATATTATATTTCCTAACATTCCCCCCTTAATGTTTACATGGTACAACATATCTCATTCGTTGATTATAGCCTGCCACCTCTGTGTGCTCATGATCAACTTCATAAATGTGCAACATTGGGCTTGCACAAAACTCGAACATGTGCCAATGCACATTGATGGTTTTCTCGGCTTCTACCAAAAACCTTACCAAATTGGTTTTTCAGGTGTACCAATAACCTTTCACAATTGGTTTTGTAGGTTTACCAAAAACCTTACACAATTGGTTTTTACAGGTTTACCAAAAACCTTACACAATTGGTTTTATAGGTTTACCAAAAACCTTACACAATTGGTTTTACAGGTTTACCAAAAACCTTTCAATTAGTTTTCTTGGTTTACCAAAAACCTTCACATCATGATTGCTACAATACTTTTTGATCAATATTATACAATGTCTCTACAACAGGGAATCATGTAGGAAATACTGCTTTCAAAACTGAACAATAAAACATAATGGAAATGGAACAATGAGACCATGTTCCCCCCCTCAATGTGAACATTTCACTTATTCAATCCAAAACAGGAACTCTGAAATCATACTGCACACAACAAACTGCAATTCTAAAATGAAAGAAAACTCACACACACATTATCACCACAACTTCATGCGGCCCCATCGTTGGTGACTGATGAGAGGTCCCTGAATGACCTCCATCCTCCTGTGCCTTCATCCTCCATTTAAAAATCATCTAGAAGAGAAAATATTCATCACTTTGATGTGTGGTATTTTCTTCCTCTTCATTTTCTCCTTCTTCATCAACAATCATGGCATTATCTTGTAGTTTCCCATCGAGTAATTCTTGTGCTCTTTTTCTGCAATTTTAGATATATGACCAAAGTTGTTTACAATAGTAGCATGTAAATTGTTTCTTGAGTCCTTTAGAGATTTAACCGTATTTGTGATTTTTCTTACCAAATGCTTTCTTGTTTCTACAAACATTGTAGTTTCCTCCGGTTTAACAACCATAATTCTTTCTTATTCATCTAACAAAGAAGAAATAAGTTCTTCTAGACTTGGATTTATTTTGCTTAATGTAAAGACCATATTAGAATAACATGAAGGAATGCTATTAAGTAATACTTTGCTTTAGCATCATCATCAGGTACATCTACTTTTATACCAACAAGTTGATTACAGATAGAATGAAACTTACTGATATGCTCCACCATGCTCTCACCTTCTTCCATCTTGAGGCCGAACAATCTTTGCTTCAAAGATATCATTGTGCTTCCCATTTGTGATCCAAACAACTTGTTTAATGTCACCCAGATTGTATGAGAGGACTTTTTTAAGTCTATATGATGTAGATAAGCATCTGATAGACCCAATCCGATAATCGTTATAGCCTTTCGATCTCTGTTGTCCCATTTTACTACTTCATCTGCATTTGTTGGTTTTTTTCTTTTCCATCAACAATATCCCATAAGTCTTTGTTGATTAGGAATAATTGAGTCCGCACTTGCCAGGTATGAAAATATTTGCCTTCAAATTTTTCAATGTGACTCAACTTATTCATTATGAATTTTCACACAATTCGGACGTCGGATTCTACCGAGAATGCGTCCATGCAAAAACTTGTAAAAAGTAATTAAAGATTACTTTTTAATACAATAGAATGATGAAACTTATCACTGATACTATAATTAAAGAGCCTTAACAATTTTTCAGAAACTACAACATGCTAGTTAAGAGTAACTAAGAGCCATAATTGACTTGACCTCTATAACATGTGTATGCTTTGCAAATACCTTTGAATATTGGAAAACCGCTCGTGTATCTGACTGAGAAGAATTTAGATGCACCACCACTTACATACATGTGCATACAGGTTTCTAAATCAATATTCCCAACCACATAATTTCATTGAATACTAAGACTCGGGATTGCAGGTTTCGTAATTAATTACTATAGACTCAGATCGAAGAAGTGTACAGGTTGTATTTGAATGATGGAAGCCCACGGTTGCTAACTGGTCCAAAATTTGAGTCGCTCTGTATGTCAGATCCAATATGCATTCCTTACTTTGACATCCGTAGCATGTCGAATCTGCATGTATTGGTTCTCGAGCTTAATGCCTACGTGCTTGATCAATCATTTCGCTTTTGAATATTAAGATCTTGTAAATATATTTGGATTGCAACTTTTCTTCTTTGGAGAAATGCATAAACGTTGAACAATGTAGGACATGAATCTCGATGTAAGGAACCAATTGAAACCATGCAATCACCATAAAAAAACATGTCTCTGAGAAGAGAATATTAACACCAATGATGAACTTTAGATGTGTATAACTAGATCTAAAAGATGACTGTGTCTGACATATGCAGGTTGGATCAACAAATGATCAAATCCAAGACAACAACGAGTCTATATTTGACTAATCTTCTTCCAAATGGATTCAAAACACAATATGCTGACAGTGATTTAAAATGCGGAAGTCTAATATGTTATCTATAGACTCAATAAGATGCAAATAACTTAAATCCAATGAAGATTCCTGAAGCTGGATATATATGCAAGGAGAGATGTCTTACTGGTATGGCTTGACTGCGGTAAAACAAAAAAATTACTTGCATGTACAGGAGTAGTAAGCGAAGCACTTCCCCTCCCAATTGTTTCAAACTTCCATCTAGCAAAAATCCACTCCGATACCAAATAAAAGAGTAGCTACATATTTGCATCAGAATAATATATTAATTCACCATATTTTCATTAATCATCTGAGCTATTACAAATATATATAGGAGTACATTTTCCTATTATCTAGGAAACCTCCTATAACTTCTCTAGCTATTATTGATGAGTTGTTAATACAAATCTCAACATACTCCTAGAATAGTGTTATTGTTACTCACGTAACAATACACACTCTAAACAATAATATTATAAACAACTCGTAATATGAGTTGTTATTACAACTCAATTAATTTAGCCAATGTAAATATTATATTTCCTAACGAGAGAAAACAATCAAACACACTCCTTTGAAGGATCTGGATTGGTATAAAAAAGAGAGAGATGATTTGGTGGAGATTATGGCCCCTGTTCTTGTAAGAACTAAAGTTTAGCTTGATAGGAAGATTCATGAGTTCAAAAATAATCAGGGTGGATCTTCTTCCAGAGACACCTCTACACCAGGGAAGGAAGCACATACAACCAGCACTGAGGTTCTTGAGAAAACCCCTCATTCCTCCTCAATGAAAGAGCCTGAGTCATCTACTCCTTCTTCTACTCAAGTATACCAAAAGAAGATCAGAGAAGTCAAACAGGAACCAATTGATGAAGAACCTCTTCTTGAACATCCGAGCTACCTTCAAGGCCTAGAGAACATTATCGTTCTTACTGAGAGTGATGACGGTGAAATACCAAATCCTATAGGAACTCCTGAAGTTACTATTGAAAAGGAAAAGGAAATGTCTAGTGTAGAGCCTCCTAGTACCATAGACTCCTCTACAAAGGAAGCTCCTGATACTCCCTCCACTTCTTTGTTAGAGGCAACAGTGGTCAATACTCTAAGTGCCATGAGTTCACTTGCTCTTGGTCCTCTTGTTCCTTCCTCTTCTTCTTCTAATTTTGATTGGGTGAAACGCATGGTTGACAACAGGAAGAGGAAATATTCCTCTCGGATAACAGGGCCTAATTTTGATGTTGTAGCAGCTTTGCTAGGAACTATTCCTCCCCCTCCAGCTAAAAGATCCAATACCACTTTAAGGATAGTAACTGATGCTCAAGGCCAGTAGTTTCTGGAGGTTGTAAATCCCAAGGTTGATAAGGCATAGTAGGATGTCTTGGTCTCTGATTTAGAGATTTCTATAATCCTAATGGGGAAATCCACTCCTAAGAGTTAGGTTCATAACCTTCATGAAAGCAGTGAAAAAGGTTATTGAATGAGTAGGGAAGGGCAAGCAAACTATAGAATAGTTGGAAGAACAAAATCAAGTTCTATCCAATTTTATCAAGTCGTTATTGGCTAGATATAAGGTTTTAGATCCTACCCCATTGGTTGCTCTTCCACCCCCTATGATTGTCACCGGGATGAAGTTTACAACATCAAAGATATACATAAGTATTCTACTTATGGAAATGCTTTGGAAACTATGGTTGATGATATGATTATAGCTGGCTTGAATTTCATTGAGGAAGCCTTCAAGGTCAACAAGAAGGTGATTAATCTTTAGCAGAAACTCACTTCCTCAATAAGGGCTATGGATAAGGAGCTGAAGCTCTAGATTAGTTGTATTACAGATCTTCATCTTATGCGCCAAACTAATGAGAATATATTGTTGGTTAACAATGTATTTGATGAGGCCAAGAATAACTTGTCAAAGGCATGGGTTTTTGGTGTAGAATGGAAGATGAAGGTTTTAGAAGAAGCACTGGGTGAGTTAAATAACGTGTGGTAGAAAGGAGAATCCTTCAAAACTTGTGTTTCCTCTACTTTTAAAGATATTCATTGCCATCTTCATGATGAAACGTCAGGTGTTCCTTGCTCTCTTAAAGAGATCAAATCTCAGTTCAGAACATTTTTCAAGGAAGGCTTGTTCAAAGAAGAATTAATTACCAAAGAGAAGATAAAGGACATTTGTTTCCTTCAATTTCCAATTGCGAGGAAAATAAAGAACACATGGGGCATTCCCGGTTTGATAAAGATATGGAAAAATCTCTAGGCACTTGGTTACATGCCATTGTCAACACATCACTCCCACGAGGTAGTACGAAGATAGCTGAAGCATTGAAGAAATTCAGATATAGGATCCTCAAATCAATGGGCCTACCTCATCCATAATCGGATGTTTCTTCTTTTGGCTTCTCTTTTTCTCCTTCTATTTTTAAGTGTTGAGCTCTTTGTAAATTAATTAAGGATATTGTATTGAGCATTTCCTTAATTAATCTTTTAGTTAAAAGAAATGGTTACCAAGTGTAACTAATTTGTAAGCTATATAATGAGCTCTCCACGCCATTCTAAAGGGCTGGAACTCTGACTATTTTTGCAAGTGAAAAGAGTTTAAAAGCTATCAATACAAGAAGACTTCTCTTTCTGTTTCTATCTGTGGTTATTCATTCTTTCCTATCTGTTAAAATTATTGAATCATTAATCTCTTTTGCATCAAGAAGCTTTGTATTCTTGTGGATGTCATCTCTAGAACTTTGTGTCTATGAAATAACATCTTATGGCTTTAACTGAATGATTTTGTTCTATATGATCTTAGTTCAGCATTTATAAGGAATTATTTTTCTATCTATATTTCTTGAGAATGCTACTCTTCCTTTTCCCACTTCCTAGTTCTGTTGTCCCTTTGTATTGATAATATGTCATTTAAAACACTTCCAAGATGTCATAGTTCCTCTTTTAAACTAAATCTTGTACACTTGTAAATAGGTTTTTGCCTTTAAATAAGGGAACCTCTCCCGTTAAAGAGGAGGGAATTTTGTCCCCTGACTATTGCTTTCTTTAAAGTCCTTATTTGACAACCAATAGTTTTTGGTGACTCCACTGGGGATTCGGTTTGGATGGATTCCAGTTTTATGAACAATGTCTTGATCATTTTCTAATCTGGTGACTCTTAGATTTACTCGTGGTAGGAGGCCTCTTGGAATCAAAGATTCTCAGTTTTAACTCTTGGAGCAACAAGGTTTCCCTCTTCCTTCAATAGGGATAAATAAAAGAGCTCATTCTACAAGTACACCTCTAGTTGAGAATAGAACCCTTGTGAGTGGTATCCCTCAAGATAAACTCAGCCCTAATCTCGTGCTTTGATTCTTGTTGGTGTTTCAGTTCCTCTTCAATCAGTTTTCCCAAGGATGGTAATTCCATTAACTTGGGGCCGTCATGTTCGGCCTCTTACCCTTCCTCATCCTTTGCATGAGTTACCCAGGGGTAACAGGAAGAACTTCCCCAAGTTCAGAGGTGATGGCAAGGTACACCCTGATGAGCATATTGTAGCTTTCATAGTTGCATGTGGAGTCCTCAGAGTTGAGCATGAAGATGTCTCGGTGAGGATTTTTGTAGAAACTTGTAAGATAATGCGGTAGATTGGTTTTATCATCTTCCTGTTGGGGCCATTACCAGTTGGACCATGATGAGAACAAGATTTGAGAACTGTTTCAAACCTGTAGAGGATGTGCATGCTTTGCTAGCTCAGATTTCTCAAATAAAGAAAGAATCATAGGAGCCCATGAGGGAATTTGTGGCCAGGTTCAACAAGTTGATTAACAAAATCCCACCAGATACCTAGCCTGTGGATTAGATTCAAAAATGTTTCTTCCTGAATGCTCAACTACCTAAAGTTAGCTATACATTGAGGAGATCCAACCTTGTAACTTTGGAGGATCAGAGATTAGCTGTTAGCGTTGAAGATGACATGATCATGTCTGGTAAGTTGAAAATAGATCCTTCCAAATCTAGAGCCTCTTCTTCCTCTTCTTCTACTCCCAGAGCTAATGTAGATCCACTAGTTCAAAAGCTTGCTAATGACCTCAATGCCATCAAGAAACAATTGTCTCAGCATGTTCCATATGGAGATGTTCCAAGGAGGAATTTCCAGCCTAGAAATCATTTTCCTTCCTCTTAGACAAGGCTGGCAATTGAGGGACCACCCATCAAGGTCCCTGATAACGTAACTTGTGAGATTGAAGAACCTAAAGATGAAGAGATTAATGAAGATTTTGAAGAACATGAAGAAGAGGTTGATGAAGAACTAGAGGAACTTGAGGGATCTCGAGTTAATTTCTTCACCACTGAAGGTGTTGATGAAGAGGATTATTATGATGAAGTAGTAGTAGAAATGAAAGTGATTCATATGCTATTATGACTTGGGAACAAACAAATAAGGAGAGAGTGATGCATCCCACTAAGAGGTCAAGGAGCATCCCATGACTATCCCCTGTTGTTGCAAAAAGAGGATCTCCTATTCCCACTGCATCCACACAGAAGGTGAGTTACGCTAATTCTTATTTTCCTACTTCGCTATTAAAACTTCTTCTTCAACTCCTAAACTTGATAAACCAAGGATTCCTAGTGATGATAGCCCATCCACCTCTGGATCTTTTGATATCATTGATCGCCTTAAGAAAACAGAAAGCCAAATTTCAAAATCGAGTACTATCAAACTCACCCAAAAGTCTTTTCCAAAATGGCCCACTTTGTCGATTCCCACTCCAAAACTTCACCCAATTCTTGAAAGGTATTTTTCCTACTCCATCCTCCACACCCCAACCAAATCTTGTAGCTGCAGTCACCTCACCTAATGAGAAAATCAAACCATTCTATGTAACCCTCCTCATAGTTGGCCATAAACTCAACAACTGTGTCATAGATTCAAGAGCATCAGATAATGTCATGCCTGCCAAAGTGGCTCATGCTTTGGGTCTTACTCTCACACACACTTATGGGTCCTACTATTCTATGGAGAGTAAGGAGGTTCATTTGGTTGAAAGGATAAAGGATACACAAGTAGTTTTTGTTGCTTTACCAGAAAAGAAGGTTTTAGCTACTATCTTGGTGGCTGATATCCCTCCTTCATATGGTATGTTGTTGAGTAGGAAATTCTGTAAGGATGTGGGAGGAGAAATTCAAATAGATTGGTCGCATGCCTCATACTAGTTAACAACAAGATGAAGAAGTTTTTGCCTAAGAAGCAATCTGAGTATATTGTGCAAAAGATGGATGATCCTAAAGCACAAATACTTTATGAAGATATTGGGAATGACAACTATATGATTATGTCCCAGAGATGAAAGAACGTCCTAAAGCATTACTTCATGATCTTAATGGCATTTGGAATTTGGAATTTGATGGAAGTTGTTCCTCGGATGGGTCTTGAGCTCGTGTGGTGTTGATATCTCTAAGGAAAGATTCATCCTTTCTCATTCAAACTACGGTTTGAAAATACCAATAACATAGTATAATATGAAGCTCTCATCCTTGGGCTTAACTTGGAAAAGGAGGAAGGTGTGAAGAATCTTCTAGCTCGGTGAGATGTGGAATTAGTTGTTAAATAGGTCAAAGACCTTTTCCAAGTAAAAATAGAAGATTGAAGAATTATGGAAATCTAGTTTTGGATTCTATTGAATTTCTTGATGCCTTCTCCATCAAGGCAGTCCCGAGGAAAAGAACACCGGGGTTGATTCCCTAGCCGTGTTAGGGTCTTTTCTCATACCTCATCCTAATTTCTCTTAGGAAAAATTCACCATTGAAATGATCCATAGGCCGAGTGTGCCAGATAATGCAAGCAACTGGCAGGTTTTCAATGATGATCAGCATTTTCTCTCTTTCTTGGAACTCAGGGATAACTTTGAACAATTATATTTTGAAGGAAGTGAAAATTTACCTCAAGAAAGTGTATCTTCCAATGAGGAGGGTGTCAAAGAGGAGATAGATCAAGATGGGTGCATCAGACTAAAAGGTAACAAGATCCCTAAAAAAGGTGGTGAGCTCGGAAGAATTGTTTGATAAACATGACAGGTATGTTAAGGCTAAAGCTTCTAGAGGAGCTCAACAATCTGCTAAATATGAAAAGGTTAACATTGGGGGCTCTATTGACCCCAAAATGGTGAACATTGGGAAATGTTGCACATAGGAGGAAAAGAAGAAGGTAGTAAATATTTTAAAGAGATACATTGATGTACTTGCTTATTCTTATGATGATTTGAAAGCCTTTCAGCCCAAAGAAATGTAGCATTTCATTCCTCTCAAACCTAGGATTAAACCTTTCAAACAGAAGCAAAGGAAGTACAATCCAAAGATTGCTGACACCATTTTTCAGGAGATACAAAAGTTGTTGAAGGCCAAGATTATCTTTCCCATTCATCATTCAACTTGGATTGCTAACATTGTTCCTGTTAGGAAGAAAAATGGTGAGATTTGGATCTGTGTTGATTTTAGGAATCTGAATCAAGCTTCTCTGAAGGACAATTACCCCTACCCATGATGGACTAGGTGTTGCAAGCTGTTATAGGAGCTGAAATGTTGTCCATGCTTGATAGTTTCTCAAGATATAATCAAGTAGAATTCAACACTGCAGATCAGCACAAGACTACCTTTACCACTCCTTGGGGTACTTTTTCTTACAAGAGGATGCCTTTTGGACTCATTAATGTTGGTGCCACCTTTCAAAGGGCTATGGACTTGGCCTTTGGAAGCCTAAAAGGAAAATGCATTGTCGTGTATCTGGATGACCTAACTGTATTTTCCAAAGACATAGAAGATCATTTTCTGCATCTGGAAAAGGTTCTTTTGAAATGCTAGAGAACATGGGGTCTCTTTAAATCCTAAGAAGTCTATCTTTTGTGTCACCAAGGGCAATTTATTGGGACATGTTGTCTCTAAGGAAGGAATCAAGATTGATCCTAAATGAGTTCAAGCTATTCAGCAGATTCCTCTTCCTACAAGTAAAAAGGGAGTGCATTCTTTCTTTGGTAAGATTAACTTCCTGAGAAGATTCATTCTTGATTTTGTAGAGCTAACTTTGAATATCTCCCAAATGATGAAAGGAAAACAAATGTTTGGTTGGTCTCTTGAAGGGAAAGAAGCATTCAAAGGCATTAAAAAGGCTATCACTAGGACTCCTATCTTAGCATGTCCAGATTTCAGCAAGGACTTTATTATCTATTGCTATGCCACAAAGAGTACCCTAGCGCTATGTTAACTCAAAAAGACTCTAAAGACCATGAGCTCCCAATTTCATTCATGAGATATATTCTTAAAATCACAAGCTGAAGTATACTATGATGGAGAAACATGTGTTTGTAATGGTTAAAGCTATTAAGCGAGTTTCGATTTTATATTCTTAACTCTCACTCGGTGATACTGGTGCCCGATACAACCATCAATTCCATTCTTACACAACAAGAATTTGGAACTAAGAGAGGAAACTAGGTCGCAAAGGTTTAGGAATATGATATTGATATCAAACCAACGAAACTAGTCCGAGGTAAAGGTCGATGTGAACTCATCGCTGAAGGAGCTGGTCATGGATTGCCCAAGGATGAGGATGATGTTCCTATTGTTTTGTTTCTCGGCTCAAAGAACAAATGGTATGCTGACATTTCCCACTTCCTCACCTATGGTGAGTGTCCATCTCACTTAAGCTGCTAAGGAGAAGAGAGCTATCAAGTTAAGATCAGCACAATATGTGTTGTGGGAAAATGCTTTGTTTAAACATGGAGTAGATGGAAGATTTTTGAAATGTGTTGACAAGGAACAACAAAAGAAGCTTTTCTTAGCCTTCCATGATCAATCTGTAGAGGTCATTTCTCATCTGTTGTCACATCCCATAAAATTCTACGTGCAGGGTACTATTGGCCTACTTTATTTAAGGATGCATTAAAATGGATTGATAAATGTGAAGCTTGTAAAACTTTTGTGGGAAGACCAAAGTTAGCCGCTTTGCCACTTAAACCAGTTATGATTGAAGAACCCTTTCAACAGTGGGGTTTGGATTTTATTGGAACACTTAACCCATCCTCAAGTGCAAGGCATACTCATGTATTGAATGTCATAGATTATTTCACTAAATGGGTAGAAGCTATCCCAGTTAAAATTACCACTTCAGAGGTAGTATGTAATTTCATCAAAGAGAACATCCTGATAAGGTTTGGAAAACCCAACAAGATTGTGACTGATAATGCTTCAAATTTTTCTTTTGTTGAAATGATGGATTTTTGTTATGGATATGGTATTTCCCTTGCTCATTCCTCAGACTACTATCCTCAAGGGAATGGTCAAGAAGAATCAACAAACAAAAATTTGGTGACCATAGTGAGAAAGCTTGTTAATGAGTCTCAGAGGAACTGGCACAAGAAGCTCTATGATGCTCTTTGGGCGGACATGATTACACCTAAAAGAGAAATTGGGATGTCTCCTTTTCAAGTGGTGTATGGTGTGGAAGCCCAACTACCGGTGACAGTGGAGCTACTAGCTTTGTATTTGATGAAGGCCATTGAAGACACTAGTTTCAATGATTCTCTAGATAAAAGGATCATGTATCTTCAAAAGTTGAATGAAGACAGGCTACAGGTTTTTGATAGAATATCTACCCATCAAGAGAAGGTGAAATCTTTGTTTGACAAGAAAACCAGATCTAGAGATTTCAAAGTTGGAGACATTGTTTTGTTGTGGGATAAGAGACATGAACCTCGAGGAAGCCATGGTAAGTTTGATTCTCTTTGGCTTGGTCCTTTTAGAATCAGGCACTTTGCTGGTGAAAATTCTTTCTATCTTGATTATATAGATGAATCCTCTCTCCCACTTCCTTATAGTGGGTAGTACCTGAAATTGTTCAAGTCCTAGGTGAAAGGAAGTCTTATGTAAATTATGTATAGGGTGTGTTTTCTTTACCTTGCCTTTATTTTTTCTTTCCCTTTCCTTTGCTATTTACCTTTCCTTGTTTTGGTGTGTTATCTTCTATATTGATTTTCCCTTGACTCTATTACCCAATGGATAAGGCATTGGTATTCTTCCCCTGAGTTTTCTTGAGTTCTTGTCTTGCCTCATTCTTTGATCTAGTCAAGTCATCCCGAGAAAAGAGCCAATGTTGTCCTCTCAAAATTTCCCCTCTTTTGAAAGCCTAAATTTTGAAAATTTTGAGTTGGCACCTTTAATAATGTCCTAGTCAAGAGAAAACTTGAAGAGATGGTGAAAATTGTGTTTTTGGAGTCTTTTTGGTGATTTTTGGGTCTGTCAGACATTTTTTTCCCCGTGTCCCAAGTTTCCCTGGGCCTTCTATTCACCAATCGGCCGCTTTCCCGTAAAACCTTAACTGTCGGCTTTTTCAGAACTTTTTAGCCTGTTTGTCCCAAGTTCTCTCGGGCTTCCTTTTACCTGATCATCCACATTGGCCACATCGAGTACTTCATGTACTTTTGTCCTATCTATCCCAAATGCATCTAGGCTTTCTGTTCCCACTTTTCTCGCATTGCACACATCGGCCGGATCATCTCCTCGTGTCCCTCGCATCCTTCGTGTATCTAAGTTCCTGGACCGCCCATGCTCATTTGGCCCACTTTTCCCACATCACCCGCATCGGCCGGATCGCGTCTTCACATCCCTCATGTCCCAAATGTACCAAAGACCGTCTGAGCTAGTTTTCTCCACTTTTCCCACTTTTCATATTTTTGAGTTAGTGCGGGGTGAATTTAATGCACATTTAATAACATTCTCTCTCCTAAAACGTCTATTTAATTGGACTCCCTCCTATGCATTTTTCACATTGCTCACTTGCCTTGTCTTGCTCGAAATATTTTGATCAATTCCTTTGTATCCTTGTCACAATTTTGATCTTTGGAAGGCTATCCCATGTGCATTACAATAATGAAGATCAAGTTTCAAGGTCAAGAACATGTGTCACCTCTTGAAACCTTTGTACCTGATATCGGAGACAATGAGGTTCAGCACTTAGATTTTACGGATTTTTGGGGAAGATTACCATTCTCTAATCCTACTCCCATGGCACAAATGATTAGTGACAGTGGAATTTCATACACATTTGGTTTCCCTATCTTGAGTAGGTGTGCGGACATGGTGCTTGCCTGCGGAGCCCATTTTAGCCCAGATACTAAGGAACTCACCAATGTGCATGGTGAATTAATGATGAAACTAGATACTACCGCCATTACTGCTACCCTCCACAATTAAGTTTCACTTCCGGATGTGCCCCTTCATAAACATCGTCTACAAGGGAAAACAGAACATTAATTGGGCCGAAATTGTTTGCATAAATTTGACTAAGAAGTTGTCTAGTCTTCAACAGACTAAGAAGTTCTATGACTTCTTATCTCATCTATACCCTAGCTACATCCCAATAGTGGTTTGGTACCACTTACATAGAACACCAGAAGAATGCACCTATTTATGCATACTACCCATAGTTTACCCTTGAAACCAGCAATCATAATTTTAGAAGAGTCAATGATGCTTTTACCATGTACATTGTAAGAATCTTGGAGGGAAACACTAAAAGAAGATTTTTCGATGAAGCTATGACACGTATAGCCAAGTATGGGTCTTTCTTTATCCAATTCATGAGGTTTTCACACATCAGGTTGGCTGGCTATGAAATAACACCTCTCAAGCTCCCTATGTTGTAGTGATAAAATGGCCTGGTTGAAGTATGCGGGTAGTTTGATAACCTACATATGACATGCCAAGACAAAAAGATCAGCGGCTTGCATTTCCCTATCTCTTTGGGAAACTATACATGTAAAATGGCCTTGGATGCCCAAAAAGTAGAAAGGGATATTACTTCTATCATTGTTCATTTATTTAGACCCAGATCTTACTTTGATCGAAGAAGTTTATAGAGTAGAACCTCAAGATAAAATATCATCACAAGCCAGATACTAAGGATTACTGGGCTGACTGTGTAGATGATTTTGAAGCCAAACGAAGACACTATGGAAGACTCTCTCTACAACACATCAGAGATCTCAATCTTTACCAAGTTCTTGAAGGACTTAAGGAGGATGATGAGGACTTACAGTCCTTTGAATATGAGACAACAATCAAACACACTCCTTTGGAGGATCTGGATTGGTATAAAAAAGAGAGAGATGATTTGGTGGAGATTATGGCCCCTGTTCTTGTAAGAACTAAAGTTTGGCTTGATAGGAAGATTCATGAGTTCAAAAATAATCAGGGTGGATCTTCTTCCAGAGACACCTCTACACTAGGGAAGGAAGCACATACAACCAACACCGAGGTTCTTGAGAAAACCCCTCATTCCTCCTCAATGAAAGAGCCTGAGTCATCTACTCCTTCTTCTACTCAAGTATACCAAAAGAAGATCAGAGAAGTCAAACAAGTAACCAATTGATGAAGAACCTCTTCTTGAACATCCAGAGCTACCTTGAGGCGGATAACATTATTGTTGCTGAGAGTGATGACAGTGAAATACCAAATCCTGCAGGAACTCTTGAAGTTACTATTGAAAAGGAAAAGGAAATGTCTAGTGCAGAGCCTCCTAGTACCACAGACTCCTCTATAAAGGAAGCTCCTGATACTCCCTCCACTTCTTTAGTAGAGGAAAACGTGGTTAGTACTCTAAGTGCCATGAGTTCACTTGCTCTTGGGCCTCTTGTTCCTTCCTCTTCTTCTTCTAATTTTTCTTGGGTGCAACCCATGGTTGACAACAGGAAGAGGAAATCTTCCTCTCGGATAATAGGGCCTAATTTTGATGTTGTGGCAGCTTTGCTAGGAACTACTCCTCCCCCTCCCAGCTAAAAGAGCCAATACCACTTCAAGGATAGTAACTAATGCTCAAGGCAGCGGTTTACGGAGGTTGCAAAGCCCAAGGTTGATAAGGCAAAGTAGGATGTCTTGGTCTCTGATTTAGACATTTCTATAATCCTAATGGGGGAATCCACTCCTGAGAGTGAGGTTCATAACCTTCAAGAAACAATGACAAAGGTTATTGAATGAGTAGAGAAGGGCAAGAAAACTATAGAATAGTTGGAAGAACAGAATCAAGTTCTCTCCAACTTTATCAAGTCATTATCGGCCAAAGATAAGGTTTTGGATCCTACCCCATTGGTTGCTCTTCCACCCCCATGATTCTCAGCTAGGATGAATTTTAGAGCATCAAAGATATACATAATTATTCTACTTATGGAAAGGCTTTGGAAACCATGGTTGATGATATGATTATAGTTGGCTTGAATTTCATTGAGGAAGCCTTCAAGGCCAATGAGAAGGTGATTAATCTATAGTAGAAACTCACTTCCTCAATAAGGGCTATGGATAAGGAGCTGAAGCTCTAGATTAGTTGTATTACAGATCTTCGTCTTATGGGCCAAATTGATGAGAATATCCTGTTGGTTAACAGTGTATTTGATGAGGCCAAGAATAACTTGTCAAAGGCATGGGTTTTTGGTGTAGAATGGAAGATGAAGGTTTTGGAAGAAGCCATTGGGTGAGTTAAATAACATGTGGTAGAAAGGAGAATCCTTCAAAACTTGTGTTTCCTCTGCTTTTAAAGATATTCATTTCCATCTTCATGATGAAACCTCAGGTGTTCCTTGCTCTCTTCAAGAGATCAAAGCTCAGTTTAGAACATTTTTCAAGGAATACTTGTTGAAAGAAGAATTAATTACCAAAGAGAAGATAAAGGACATTTGCTTCCTTCAATCTACAATTACTGAGGTAAATAAATAATACCTAGGGCATACCGAGTTCGATAAAGATATGGAAAAATATCTAGTCGCTTGGTTACACGCCATTGCCAACACATCACTCCCACGAGGTATGGAGATAGCTGAAACATTGAAGAAATTCAAATATCGGATCCTCAAATCAGTGGGCCTGCCTTAGCCATAATCGGATGTTTCTTCTTTTGGCTTCTCTTTTTCTCCTTATATTTTTAAGTGCTGAGCTCTTTGTAAATTAATTAAGGATATTGTATTGTGAATTTCTTTAATTAATCTTTTCGTTAAAATAAATGGTTACCAAGTGTAACTAATTTGTAAGTTACATAATGATCTCTCCACACTATTCTAAAGGTTTGGAACTCTGACTATTTTTACAAGTGTAAAAGAGTTTAAAATCTATCAATACAAGGAGACTTCTCTTTCTATTTTTATCCATGGTTATTCATTCTTTTATATCTGTTAAAATTATTGAATCTTTAATCTCTTATGCATCAAGAAGCTTTGTATTCTTGTGGATGTCATTTCTAGAAATTTGTGTCTACGAAATAACATATTATGGCTTTATTTGAATGATTTTGGTCTATATGATCTTAGTTCAGCATTTATAAGGAATTATTTTGCTATCTATATTTCTTGAGAATGGTAATCTTCCTTTTCCCACTTCCTAGTTCTTTTGTCCCTTTGTATTGATAATTTGTCATTTGAAACACTTCCAGGATGTCAGAGTTACTCTTTTAAACTAAATGTTGTACATTTTTAAATAGGTTTTTGCCTTTAAATAAGGAAACCTCTCCCATTAAAGAGGAGGTACTTATGTCCCATGACTTTTCTTTTATTAAAGTCCTTATTTGACAACCAACGAGAGGGCAAGGCCCCTACATCATATACAATCATAGAACTCACAACTCATCATCAATATCACTCTCGGATACCACAAGAGCCCTAGAACTAGATGCCTCTCCACTAACTTTGTGCCACTGTCGGTGGCCTACACACCTCTCGAATTGCCTCTGTAGAAAGGTAATATCCATAGACTACTCATAACATTGGCATTGCACATCTACATCTCGTGTAAATACATCTTTTCCAAGGGACCGTTACCTACCACCTCTCGGGCTCATCGAGTATCCTCGAGTGCCTTGTCCCTCTCACCTTGCAACATAGTATACACTACCACTATTATGGCCTCTAGCTCAAATAAATGGGTAATCCGTTCCTTCAACATCATCCATGCGATCAATTATACCTCCACAAAGAACATCGGATGGCACACTCCATGTCAATGTGTAAATGGATGTGTCAATGATTAGAAACCAATACACATCACCTATAAACACATGTTACTCAATGCGTTAGATAGCCATATGTAATAATATAGGAAAGCGAAAAGGTACATAATGCAAATGTACAAGTACTTATGCTTCACTACAATCCCTTGCTACTTATGGGATCAAGGGCATGTACTTCCCCCTCTCCTCCTCCTACATGCGGTAACCTGTTAGACCTGCAAATAATTTGAATAATAATACCCACCGATGAGCTACCCACCATGCACGGTAATCATCGATGTAACCCTCATCATCTGATTTTACAATCTTTATCACTTCATCTACCTAAATGCTCCTGGTCTTGGTGGTACTAGCTGCTTTGTTGTGGGCCTTGGCCTAGCTCCAACCCTCCTAGGTGTTTTTATATCTTGCTGACCATATATATGGCTTGGGGGCACATCCTAAGCCATACCAAACTGACGTGATACTCTCTCTACATGAAAAGATGGGATACACTGGAAACCGGTCCTCACGAAACATCATTCTCCAAATACACCACAACTCTAACACATCCTCGGGCCATCCATGTAAATGCCTTGGGCCCCATCCTATCTATTAGTACCTTCTAGGTATATATGTTTCCATATTCCGACCACAAATATCAATCCACTTCATCATATATATCTCTGTCTTATCCCACTCTCCTTTTGGACCTCCCACTAGTCTACACGTAGATATGTGCTCATATGTCCATACATGCAATAGTGTTGTAGCTCCTATCCCTCCACCTTGCTCATCATGTGTAATTGGTATAGATATTTGTATAGGTGGGTCAACACACAATGTGTCCATGCATATTTAATGATCTCCTCCTCTATCCATTGGCATATGTCATGCATCTTATATAAGATACCTACACCTCCTCCCTCCATGGCTATACATGATGCGATCAAAAGCTGCTATGAAATTTCGTAAGCACGGAACCCCAAACCACAACATAACATCCAAATATATATGGGCCTCAACAAGTACTTTAGTCCCCATAAAATATCATCTTGTAGCTCACATTTATCACTACATATCCTCTTTTGGTATAATCTACACTCTCTCTCTCTAACCTTGGAAATCACAAAATGTGATATACATCCTCCAACATAATAGTCATCTCCCCATAGTCAACCAAAATGTATGCGTATCACCACACCACCTATCGCATAATACAATCAACATGGGAATATTATGGGGCACATCCCCTATTCATGTTATGTGTTGCATTCCAATACAATCCATCACATCCCAATCAACATCGATAATCCCAATCTAAGTAACATACTCATATGACACCAATCGTGAGAACTCCCTCGAGTGGATATCCCTCTACACACCACAAAATGACAAAAACACAATGTTAGAAGACATTTCAAGACCAAATACACTCACTTATCACACTAGAAACATGGATTTCCCTATTATATATAAAATGAAAAAATTATGGAGTAGGGCACCCAAATGCGGGATCGGGTGCTTAGGAGCAAGACACTAACGTCTAGATTTGGGTCTTGCTGTCCCATGGGTCACTAGCTCCCTCATTGCTATTTTGAAGTCTCAAACGTGGAGAAAATTAAAAATCTAAAAACTACAAAAATTCAACCAAAACGACTACTACACCATACATTTTGTGCAAAATAATACACTTACTAGCTCTGCTGCAGTAATATGTGACGCTACGATAGTCGCCACCCTCTCAAATTAACTAGGATGTGTTGCTCTCACTTAAGACACTTTTACTCACTTCATGCTCAATCTCACAATCGCATAAACAACAAATGAAGTGACTAAACACTTTTTCACTTCACTACTTATAGTTACTTTTTCATCACCTACTTTACTATAGTCATTATTTCGCGCTTATTCTGCAATCGATGCACACTACATCATTTTTATCATATCTTGAGCGTTTCTACTCTTATTTGTACCCCGTTTGTAGTGTTCTTCTTAGAATTCCACCTACCACCATAATAAACACATTTTTCATGTATTATATTTATTCAAAATCCAAATACATTTATACATGTTTTGGCATTTTCACTACTTTCTATCTATCTCGTGCTTACTTTCAACTTAGCATTCATTTTATCATCACTTCCCCTTTTTTAAAAAAGGGGGAATATCATTGGAGTCATCCTATAATTCCCTTTACATTACCATATGATCAATCAACACTACTAATTCATCATTTTCAAACATTTGGTAATTCACCACGTGATAGTTCACCATTAATTCCCCCTAATGACCTAATATGGGGAAAAAAGCATACAATATTTCTATGTGACATTTCATCACTTCCCCTAATGACCTAACTTGGGGGAAACAAGTGAATAAATTTTTTTCATGTGATTATTCACTAATTTCTATCGATTCCCCCTAATGTCCTAAAATGGGGGAAACTAACATAAAATCTCTCTACGAGTAATAAATCAAACCAAATGAATCAATAAACCAACCAATCAAACATGTTCAAATCTCTAACAATAAAAATCATATCAATCAATCATTACAATACAACACAATCGTCCTACCGGATGGCCTAACTTGGGAGTTACATTTGTTACTTTCCTAGATGACCTAACCTAGGAGATTATTCTACATTTTGCGCTTGCTTCCAGGATAAAGTAACTTAGAAGCTATTATATATATTTGTGCTTACTTATAGATGACTGTAGTCAATTTTTATACCCCTTAACAAATAAGGACAATCCCATGCATCTTAACCTATCACCTATCACCCAGTAGTCTTGGGTGCTCACCGAGGCACGTGCGGGCGTCGAGCCCCTCTTTTATGTGAGTTGTGCAAGAATGTATCATAGATGCATAATAAAAAGAAAGAAGAAACTATTTATTCAACGGGAACTTCAAGTAAATGCTACACTAATATATTCATTCGAGAAAAGGAGTGCATTGACAAAAGATAGATCTCGAACCATGAGGGAAAAAGGATGCATAAGATTATACTCATTCATATGAAACACATGCGAACATTAAAAAAGAGATGAGCCAAGAACCACATGTATTCATATTTGAACATGTCCATTAATCACATTACATCTATCGGGGTCATTGCAGACCAAAATGATGGTGTGATTAAAACCATGTAGCAAGATTGGAATTACATCCCTTACAATGGAAAAGAAAAACATGTACCCATCCCTTGATACATCATTCTTCCTACATATCTCCTAGCCCAACCCATAAAGTTCTCCATGTATTTCATCGAGCTTCACCTCTCGTCTACTCTCTCTAATCTCTCTCCTTTCCTTTACCGAGCACTTGTATTTATAGCCTTTCTCAACACCTTCAAGCCTTCGTAGGAGTTGCAGATCCATTTCGAAGTGTCCAAGGTGGTCATCCATAGGAGCATGCTTCTTTAGGCTCGAGGTCTCCACTCTTTACAATGATGGCCTTCTAGAATCTTCCATCGCAAGGTATATTCCTTCCTAGGCCACCCTATTGCTAGGATGGCACCTTATCCACTCCGCATGCACATTCGGGTCATGCTTTTCTCATGCTCTACGATACGCAAAATATGGCTAAGTCCCAAATCCTTTTCTCTTCCTTTCACGCTTGCCACTTGTAACATTCCCATTTTAAGACTTTAGAAACAAGGGAATTTTTTTGAGTAATGTTCCCTGTTCTAAATACATAATTTAGAACACACATTCCAAAACAACCATTCTTGTAACATAGATAACCATATGCAATGTAATGACTCAGTAACCTACCAATCTATTCATTTCATGACTCGATAAACTACCGATCTATTCATGTTTAACACTAAGTATTGAATACTTTTCTGTATACTACGTATACTTGGTTCTCTTACCCTGTTCTGGGTATTGAGTGATATGTCTAAGGAACCTAACTAAATAGTTGTTACCAATATTCATCTGCATCATGATCCTTAGACTAGGTGACATAGGACAACACAACCAAACTTGTGATACTTTGGCCAAAGTTTTCTAACATACTATTCATATTACTTATTCCTTGACATGACATACTCATCAATCTAGAATACGTCCTTCACCCCACTCTATTGTTATCTAGAATGTCCTCTACTAACTTCCGTCAGTCCTCTTGCCCAAGGTTTATCCCTAGTTCTGGTTAACATCGTAGGTTATGATAGGAAGGAGCTCCCAAAGACTTAGGATAGATTGGCATACTGGGTCAACCTAAGTCAACCCCATGTGCCAAGATACCCTGAGTCCTAGAGGGCTACTTCGTATCGCAACTACGCTACTGCCCAGTCTAGGAGAGAAACTAAGTTCAAGTCAAAAGTGTGTAGATCTAGATGATCAATGCAGAAGGGTGTTGCCACATGTCAACTATAGTGTTGTATCCTCGAGAAGATCCTAATCTTCTCGAAGGTACAACCTGCAGTCGGCATGTTCCAGCATCCTACAGAACAACCTCGTCAAGATATACATACCCTTAGGAGATTATTAAAGTTAATTAATTTGGATTCCTAAAGGTAGATTTCAGCAACCCTGTCCAGGACTCTAATCCAACTCTCCCTAAGTTCCTTCCCAATCAGGTTCTATTAACCCTTGCAAAAACTTCCTTAAATTAAGATTGCTTTCGATGTTTTCTAATGTTGGCTGAACAAACAACCACCAAGAATTAAGGACAACAACCTCTTAAGTTTCATTCAATGTGATTTAACTATTCAAGGAAGTGTAACAACCACCGAGGTTGTAACTTAGTAGACTTTATTAAATGAAGTCTAATGATTGTATTCATATATTCCTTCTTGTTTACTTTTTCTTAAGAGAGGAAGAGTCTTCCTCTTCGTAGTTAAGTTCTTAGGACTTACACACCCTTTATATCCTTTATAAATTCTATAGAGTTCATTGTAAGTTCATCACACGTTACTTTAATAATATGAATTGTTTAGATAAGAACATTGATTATCTGCAACTTATTTAGTTGCTTCACGTTTAGGGATAATACTCTAATTCCCTTTTTCCTACTTATCCAAGAACACTCATTGAAACATATAAATAACATGAAGAACATCAATAGAATAGGATTCCATTTCTTTTGCAAAAGTACAAGATAATTTACATAATCCATGCAAGTAAATTCTCATTCTACATTTCCTTTTCAAAACTTATACATTTACAACTTATGCATTTCAGACATACTACATGACAACAACCTTCATTCAAAAGAAAATAACTTTTCTTTTCAATACAACTTAAGAACAGATCAGAATTCTTCACAAGAACCAACTTAGATCAGCTAATGCATCATATAAGTTTTTGCCTTCTTTTATCACTTACGAATTCCATCTGCAAAAATTTCTAGCACGGGTCAGTTCAATGAACTGAGCATGATAAGCACTAAGCCTTAAAACGAAGTGCATTCCACTAATTGTTCAATAAAAAAACCTGCTTTAATGAACAACAAGTAATTCATACTCCCTCAAAGCATAAGTAATATCAATAAAAAGAAGAGCAATACTAAATAGGTTTAACAAAAGAAGAACATAATATAATCTATATTACCTATCCTATAAATTAAAGTATAATTGATTCCATCAATTATCTTTACCAAACAACAAAACATAACATATCACTATTTCCAATCTACCAAATATAATACAACTCATATCTTTACTATAAGATACAGAAGTATTTACAGCATATTCCCTCTTGGATGATTCATCTCACTTTCAAGTAAGGAAGAAAAGAAAGCATTCCATTTTCCAAAGTACATAATCATCAACCAAGCTGAAACAGGTGTATATCATGATTTAAACAGTTCCTTTAAAGTAACTCTACTTTAAAATTTAACAATTTAAGGTATTCATCAAACAGATTCATATGAAAGAAATCCAAGGAGAAGTGATGGATTAACAATCAACAACAAGTTACAATTTCATTTGCCAACCTAACTTCCATTAGAAACATTGTAATAATGGAGTTCATACACAGTCTAAGGACAGTAAGTTTCACAGTGTATTCTGTCAAAGACTTAACAATATTTTATTGGACCAGAACAACCTGAAGAGAGCACACTAGCATTTTTCCTTCATAGAACACTTTACCATCTAACAGTGAAGTTCCATCAATCCTTTCCATTACTATTCTCTTTTTAAACTCAATGATAAAATAGTGAAGTTCAAACACAGTCCGCAATGGATTTGAATCACAATTAAACTTTCAAGACCTAACATTCATTTACTGGACTCAACAAGAGGTAAGAAGTCTGAGTAGATGCTGAACACTCAAAACTTTCCAACAGTTCAGGTAAAACAGAACTATCTCAATAGTATATCACTACAAGAACTACAGGTTGAGATTCCAAATAAAAGACATCCAACAAGCTGTTTCCAATCAATATCTTTAAGAGTTTATCTAATCAACCTACTAAGCCATGCTTCAGTTTTCTCTTACATATGTAGTTTATTAAAAATATTCTAAATCTAGAACCACACCATCTAGTAATAAACTCCTTTTAAAAGACAAGATCAACAAATAGTACATTCAGTCAAAGACTCGAATACAAATCGAACACAATGTACAACATAAGCTCCCAAAAAGGGTCAAATCATTCAAATGCTTTCAACCAAGTTTAGGTAACAACATGTTCCCTCCCTAGTTTATAAAATAATCAAAAGATTATAATATCTAAACCAACACGTCGTTCAGGTTACCTTTTAAAATTACAAACACCAAGTAACAAAATGATTGTACAGGGATGTATCACAATATCACAATCACAAATCCCTAAATACACCAGCATCGTAAAGCTAGATCGAGTAAGAAGAAACTTCTTATAAAACAGTTCATTCTACAAACAACTAGCTTCCATTTTCAGTTAGGATCCTTTCAAACCCAGTTTCCCATACTGAATGTAAGATACTTAATAGAGTTCGGTCCAAACAACTACAAAACATGAAAGTTGGGTTCATAACGAACCTACAAGTAATAGTTAAATAGTCACAAGGAAATAGTTCACAAGCACCATGCCTTAAGTGGCTTCGAACATAGTACAAATTATCAAAGATAACAAACCCAAGTTTCAAGTTCGATATTGTTCCAAAAACAATCAAGTTTTCGTAGGATGAAACACAAAACTAAACCATATACGGTTTCTCCAGTGCATGCAAGTTTCAATAACAGTCAATGTTTCTCGCAAGAAGAAATACAAAAACCAAACCATATATTGGCTTATCCACAGTGCCTGTGAATTTCAATAATAGTCAATGCTTTTCGCAAGAAGAAATACAAAACTAAACCATATACGGTTTTTCCTGTGCATGCAAACTTTGCAACAGTCAAAGTTTCCACAAGGTGATACAAAACAAGCCATTTATGGATTTATTCATAGTCCAATTAACCATGAAATAAAATGCTAACATCATAGAGAAAATAATCTCTACAACGGTTCCATCCACTGAAACAAGTTTCCAATCAAATAGCTCGAACCAGTTTGTGAGTTTCCATAAGTACTAGAGTTGCTTACCAGCTCGGGTATATAAAACACAATAAGTTTGCAACACTAAACTCAACAAATACAAACAGATCTCTATAACAATTAAAGACCGCAAAATAATTCAAAACCAACAACAATTTCAAACCACTGAAGAAGCCAAACAAAGTGACTAGGTTTTGTTCACATATGCACAGTTCCTTGGTGAAAAAGGCAATGCAAAACAAGCTTCCAATCAGAATCAAGTAAAACACAGTTTCAAAACCTGAAATACAAGTTTTACAAAACCCATCAATCAATTTACCAGATAAAGCATGAATGCACAGAACTCATCAGAGAAAAGTTTTTTTAATGAAAACAGTTAGAGGAAAGCAAGATATTTTAATAGTTAGGGCCTATCATGCCTGATAGTGTCACTGTAAAATTGAAGAAGACCTCTAGCTGAGCTCACTTCTTCCCTTCTTCTCCACGAAAGATCAAACAACAAAATACTTCTTCCACAATGCCTCATATACTCTCCATGAAACAAAAATAGATTTGAAACCTCCAAAATAGCCATGCAGTGCAGTTTAAACTGCTGGTTCAAAAAACCAGAGCACATGAAGAGAGAAAAATGGAGAGCATGCAAAATGAAACAACCAAACAAAAATCCATTGGCATGCCTTCCAAAGCGGTTCAGGCTCGTGAAACAAAGTTCATTAATTGCATTAATTCCATATCTCCTACCCAATCTTCCTTGCCACCGCCTGCCAAGTCTGGCGAGTTCCCAATCAAAAATAACATGTGTTTCCATTTCTAGTGATACTGCCACCTAGGCCTCCGCCAACCCAACTAGCCCCTGCCAAAGTTGGTAGTCCCGCATGTCCTTTCATCCTTATCAACAACATTAATGCCTTAGGAACCATCACCCAATACTTGCGACCCCTTAGGTTCCCCTTCATGCCATTAGTTTAGGGTAGATTACTGGCTTAGGTTAGATCTTAGGTAGAATTAAAGTTTATACCTTAGGATATAACACTAACCACTAACCCCCAACATAGGTCCTTAGCAATTAGGTTAGATAACTCCACATAGGTAAGTAATCAAAAATACAATAGCTTTTAGAAACTAGGTTAGATCACTAAATAACCTTGTAGTGTTAGGTTCTAGTTTTTATACCTAGTAACCCTTCTAACTCTTTAGTACTAGTTTAGGTTAGAAACAGAATTGTATCAAGTAACATAGCTTGGGTAGGAATACTTTCACCTAGCTTAGGATTTGTAAGTCAATCCTCAATAGGGTCCTGGGTATCCCTTATGTCATGTACAGGTTGCATGCCTATTTTATCAAGCAATGACCTGTCTTGGTCGATCTTCAAAGACCCAAGCCAAACAACCTACTGAATGGAAGTTCGTTCACACAAAAATCAAAGAACTTGCAACAAAAAAGTTCAATCTAGTGTGTGCCTTAACTCATGGAATGTCAATTTTACCATTCATTCAACAGAGCAGTTTTAAAACATTCCTTGGATCACTGAAATTGATCCAAGGATGAGTCAGATAAAAAGACAAGTTTACAACTCTTAAACCAGATTGCAAATCACCTACCAAAAGTGAAAAATGGATTCAAAGAAGTCATACCAGTTCAATCAAAGGATCTTAAGAGTAGAAAAGACTTATCCATATCAAGCATGATTTCCAATAATCAGAAGAACATATCCATATAAGGAAAATCACATATCAACACTTGAATGCAAAGGAGGAAAATAACAACAGTCAAGGGTGTTACACCAATTGTTCTACAAAACCCTCCTAGAACCTTGTCCTACGCATTTTCTCCTTGTGCACCCTTCTTTAAGTAGGTCCTATGTGCCCACGTGCTTCTCTATCCCTAGCCCTTAAATTAAGGGCCCAACATCACCCAACACTACGCCTGTTCTCCACCCTCAAGAACACCTTCTCAAAGAAAAAATAATGACTGTCCTTGAATAGTTTGGAGAAAGAATAAAGGAATGAAGAATTTTGGGGAAGAATGAAAGAATGGGGGAGACTATGACTATTTCTGCAAGAGGAGAGGGAAATATTTCGTCAAGTATACCTCCAACTTATTTTAGGTATTAACCTCACTCTCTACCTATTAACGAGAGATCTCTAAATAATGTCCTCACCTCTTCAAAGATTATCCCCTCCATTTTTTTCCCAAATCCTCGAGTCGTCCATCGTTCGAGTGATTTGGGGATACAAATATTTTAGCTTGCTTTTTTATTGAGCCCCGTAACATCTCAATAGCCTCTAATTTCTTCTCAACCTCAGCTAGAATTTTATCACTTTCTGCCCTATTCCCCTTGTTCTTCTCCTAGAACTCCTTGAGCTCGCTTCATGGGTGGTGACCGAATTATTTCCACTCTATCTCTATCGGTGTAGTTATCGTAAGCAACCTCAACATCTTGGGCAGCGACTTTCACATCTGCGAGATCTTTCTTGTCTTGGGCCATAATTTCCACAACCTTCATCTTTTCCTCATTTTCTTTATGCGCCAATGCCTCTTCTATGAGACTCCAAGGCCAATGGTTGTCTTTCCATTAAGAATATGTGGGTTAAGTCCTCTAGACATTCCATGGTGGATCCATACTTCTATCTTTGGCGGCATTAGATCTCGGATGCTTTAAGAAAATGGCATCTGTGATCATATCTCGATTTCTTGTAGACCTCACGCACCCTTACATTCTCTTCTTTTAACTCATGCATTAGCTACGCATTGATTAGCACAGGAGAAAAATCGTAGAGGCATCACGACTTCACTACGTTCCTTACTACAATTTCTAAAGTCAAGGAATTTATCATTTGGACCTCATAGGAGACATACTTCTCCACGTATGCACACTTCTTGGGGTAGACGAGATGTCTATGTAGCTCTCTATGGTCTTGATCTACTTCACTAAGGTCGAACCTTAGTATCTTGGCCTCTTTAAACCTATTCACCCCCGCTTGAAAATATTGCACGGTGAACGAGAAGGGGAGTTTGTACCAGGGGCTCGTAGATTCATCTACCAATTTGAATTTTCCAATGAAAAAGTGTTGGTATACTGAAAACACTACTTCTTCATCCAAGAGTACTGGTAGTTTCTCTGGAATTTTCTCCTCCACCCCGAACACATCCTGTATGAACTTGTACCACTTCTCTAGATGCGCCTTGTGAGTGGCCATCATGCTATCACAAGTATATTTTGTGAACCTTTTAGCAGGCGACGGGTCTTCCTTGGATATTCTCAAATAGACTTATCCAGTCCATCGACACTCCGATTTCGAGAAGAATATAGTGAGTAAGATTCTTCCAAATAATATTTTGTCACCCTCTTGCATGCTGCTTATGATTTCATCCATGATGAAAGTAGAAAAATTGTAGATGGTCCCCTCAACTATTTTCTGGCATACATTAAGCCATGCCTTGTTCACTGTGTCCATCTCCCCGATCATCAAGTTTCATAACGAGGTGCATGCTTATCCTCATCATGGGTTATGGGATCTCATCGATGTCAAAGTACCGTGAACCTTTCTTGTAGGCATACGCAGCTACTATATCCTTGATGGCCTCTTTTTGCTTAAGTCATCATCTAGACTCTCTCCCTCATAGGTAAGGCCTATGAACTTTGAAATTAACTAGGGAGTTATGCACATCTTGCATCATGTGAAATAGAAATGATCCTCATGCACACATGACATAAGCCATTGGCGAGAGGTTCTCGGAGCTTTATGAAGTATGGCAGTTCATAAAGTTATAGCAACCCTACCTTCTCCATCTTAACCTCTACCTCGCCGCAAGAAATGGGCATGCCTTCCGACAGTCTCTTATTGGTTGGGCACACCAACTCCAAGGCCATCTCCTTCTCTATTATAGTTGTGTGATGGTTATAATCACTCACCTTCATCTTCCTTAGGTGCATTCCCATTCTTTTCCCAAAAACACCCCATCTGGGTATTACATCTCTCTGTGTACCATTCTTCATTTGTGCTCTCAACGGCTGTTGTTTGTTTTCCCTTTCCCTTTTGTTTCTGCTTCTTTGGTGAGATGGTTGGTTTTCTGGGTGCCATCTTTCTGACTAGTTTTAGTACTTAGAACTTCTCCCTCTTTCTCTTCTTTACCACTCTATCCAGCCCCAAGCTCGATCTTCATGGAAAAATCCTTCTAACTCCGTGCCCTAGTGCCAAACCCTAACTGGAAAAACCCTTCCACAAGATGGTGCTTGCTTACTTAACTTCTCCATGCCCATGTACTCCTTTCCTATTGGTTTGTGAATTTACCCTAGCTATGCACTTCAGATCTCTCAAATGCTTCCTTCATTACAAAGATATTGCTTTAGATGCCCTAGTTTGTAAGAGATTTCTTCCCTTCGTAATTGCAATGCAAATAATGAAGTGCTCGACCTCTTATTTATAGTTTTTCCCTTTTCCTAACATTAAATGCTCTCTCACCTACCACCATACTTTGACCTTAAATGTGTATTTTTCCACTAATCTAGTCTTAAGAACCTTTTCCCACATGCCACATCTTGCGTGAAAACCCCTTTACAACCATCGGCATGCAAAACTCCAACTGTTGAAGACTCTTATGTGCTTGTTTATAGCACCGAAGGCACTTCTTTTGTTGTTTTCCCTATTTTTCCCTCTCCTACCTCATGTTGTTCCTACACTCTTCCTTTTTCCTATATGTGGTTTCTTCAAGGATTTCTTGACACCAACCATTCACGTCCATCTCTTCTCTACGTGCCTATTAACCTTACGCGCCTTTAGTCCTTTAACCGGGCCATTTACTGCAACTTCTACTGCCAATGCACACTTTTATTATAGGCCTATACTTCCTTTCACTCCATCCCACACTAAATCAATGTGTAGTCCTCTACGCATACACAACCTCCCAAACATAATGTGGTTAATAGTGCACATGGCACAAAACAAAACAACAGAAAGGAATGAACAACGAGAAAGGGAAACACAAGAAAATAAAATGCATTAAAGGAAATTCTATTCTAACTAGCAATATTGCCTTATTTACAAACACCAAGAAGACTTATTTATAGTATGGCTTTAGCCTACTCCCATTGAAGTGTCCTAGTAATCTCGTCCCGTCTAGTGCTTACAACTGGCACACGCTTGAATCAAGGATGTACAAGATGATGTAAGGGCCCAACTAATGGACTTTTAGCTTCCCAGGATGGCATAGAAACTTGGAATCATATAGAAAAACCATCTGCCCAACCTCAAACTTCTTGTTCTTGATGTGACAATCATGTCATGCCTTTTGTTTTGATTTTTTAGTCTTCTAGCTCCACCTGGCGAGTGACCGTCTTTCATCCAACTGCATTAATTTTTCAATCCTTTCTTCCAAGCGCTTGCTCATCGGCTAATCCTCTTGTGCGTGCTATACGCAATGAAGGTAACATGAATTCAATTGGTAGGAAAACCTTCATGCCAAACACCAATTAAAATAGTGTGGCCTTATTTAACCTCTTGTAGGTTGTCTGTATGCCCAAAGAATGGCTAATACTTTGTCATCCCAATCTTGTCTACCAACATCATAGATCTTAGTCAACGTGTGACTAAGTATTTTGTTAAATGCCTCAACAGTTCCATTTTCTTGAGGGTGATAAGGGGTAGTCTTGTGATGGGCCACCATAAATTCTAATAATAGAATCCTAACCATCTCATTGAGAAAGTGTGTACCTCTATCACTTGTCAAACTCAATGGGCATCCATACCTGCTGATTATATTTTCCCATAAAAATCTAGTAGCTATAGCCATTATACAATCCTTTGTAGGTGTTTCCCCTACCCACTGTGTCAAATAATTAGTGCAAGTGATGATATATTGTGCACCAGTCCTTCACCGCTGGCAAGATTGGTCCTACAAAGTCGATAGCCCATTTCTCAAATGGTTCCATATCAGCTATTGGTCGTAAGGGAATTTTTCCCTCTTTTTAGGTTTGCGAAGGTGCTGACAATGGTCACAGGCCTTGAAAAACTCAATACAATCTTGGTAAATGGTTTCCCACCAAATCCTTGCAAGCAAAAACTTCCACGTGGTTACATTTCCCGCATAGTGTCCTCCTACAATCCCACCATGCGCTTCTTCCATAATTGTAATGCACTCATGTTCTAACACGCATCATTCGCAGAACCTCATCATGGCCCAATTTGTATAGATCTCCACTAATCAACATGTAAGGTGTGGTGTGTATGGCCAATTGTTTCCTCTCCAAGGCCTTCATTCTTTTATGGTGCCACACCTGTCTTAAGAAATACTGCAATGTCCTCCAAATCTAAGGTTGCGCGCCACAACCTAAATAGTTGTGTGTCTAGCATAGTCTCCTCAATGCTCTATGCATCCTCCCCTATGTCAATCCTAGATAGATGATCAGGTCTAGAATTACTCTTTCCTAGCTTCACAACCATGGTGAACTCAAATTCTTGAAATAGTAGGACCCACCGACATATGCACCCTTGAAGAATAGGCTTATTGACTAAGTATTTTAATGTCATGTGGTCTCGTGTAGAATATAAAGGGTGTTGCCAACAGATACTACCTAAACTTATGTAGCACATAGATCATGGATAATGCTTTACACTCAGTAGTTGTGTAATTTTTCTCTATTGGTGTTAACTTTCTGCTTGGCAAAACACAAGGGATGATCAACAATCCCTTCACCAGGTTGTGCGATCTTGCTCAATGGTTATGTTGTTGGTGTGTGTATTTTCCACATCATTAGGTGAGTCATCTCACTTAGTTGAGATCGTAGGTCCATGTGTCATTTAGAGGTCATTATGAGATTCCCTTACGTGTCAGTGTGTCAAAGCACGTCAGCACATTAGTGCGTCAGTGCGTCATATGCGTCATTGGGAGTTACACTTCTATTCTGGGAATGTAACTCCCCCTCTCTACTCGAGTTGTCATGATTGTCAGCACTGGGGGTTACTTAACACCTCCTATATGTACACATCTTTTGATCTATGAGATAGAGGAGAGTTTTATGGCTTAACTAGGTTCTACCCGTTTGTCGAATCTTTGCATGCACATTCGGTTGATGCTCGCTCCTCTCGAGATCTCTTCACGCTGTCATTCACACATCCGTTAACATGCACGTTGTCCCTCGTGATCCTTGCTTGTGGGTTTCAAACCCTCTTTCATGGTATCAGAGTAGATCTTTTGGATCCATGCACTCCTCGGCATTTTTCATGTTTTTTGGCTTAGGTGTGATATTCATATCTCTTTCAGCGTGTGTCGTAATGGATATTCTGACCGTGCTCTACTTGCATTGATTTTGGGCCTCATACCTCTGTTTGGGTTTGTTTTTGGTTCGTTTGATCATGTTGGTGTTTGTGGATTTTCAGGCTTCTTCGAGTTTGCATGCAGTTTTTTGGAGCAGCTTCAGCTTGCATTTTCAAGGGTTCTTGGTTTTGTGCTGGTGTGTTACCTGTGTTGGGATCTACATGGCACGTCGGTTACAACATTCAACTCATGGCACCAATTTTCCTTGGCTCGCTGCACTTACACTCCTAGCTTGTTGACTTAGGTTATGAGCATGTATTGATTTGCCTTCGATACACGAGTCTTGTGTTCACGTTGGCCACTGCCCCATTTTTGCTTTGCTCGCCCAACATCTTTGTTGCTCTCATTGCACTCAGGTTTGTTGAGTATCTGCCTGTGGCGTTGCTCTCTAGGCCCTCATTTGGGTATTCTTCGGTCGTGGACCTCTGTGTAGGAAGACCAACTCAACACATTCAGCCTACTTCTGCATTGGTGTTAGCTTACCTCTAGCATGTGGACCTTAAACGGTGTTGCTTCAACAACTCAGGTGCCTCTGCATTGAAAAACATTTTGGATTCTGTGTTTTTGGCTATTTGAAAACATTTTTTTGGTTGTTGAGTTCGGTTGCTAAACATTTTGGTTGTTGTGTTTAACTCACCTATGTTTCCAACCTTCAATGGTTCTCTTACCTAGAAATCTGCAAAGCATACAACTCTGTGCCTTCAACCTGCATTTTTCATTGGAAAACATTTTTTTGTCTTCTGCCTGCATTCAACATCAACCTGCATTTTCTTCTCTGGTGTTTTCTCCTTTCACAGCGGCCGTTTCAACTCCCGCACCACATGGAGCATCTCCCAGCTCCAGTCCACTAGCCATGTGGCCCTACAACAGTCTCCAGCGGTTTCAACCTCTCCTCCAACACGTGCTAACTGCTGCTCTACCATTCAACTCGGTTTGACACATTCCAACGTGGGTCCCCCTCTCATCACCTTCTTTTTTGATGTTTTAGGGTGATTATTAAAAAAAAAAAACATTTCATTTTAACGGCATTGTAATAATTTATTGGGCTGTATTTTGCTTGTATTAATCCCTTCCTTCAAGTGACGAAGACAGAGGGCAAGGTCCGGGGTTGGCAGGAGGCTAATCCCCCCTCGCAGTCAAAACAAACTCTACCTAAAATTTTGTGCCATTTCCAACGAGTACCCACACGATACCCTTTGCACCCATTTCGTGCACTTTTTTAATGCGTTTGCAGCATCTAGTGTATTTTTCCATCAGTTGCGGGAATCATTTTAATGCGATAACTTTTGACTCTTTTCGTTTGAGCACTTCCTTGGTCAAAGTTGCATGATTTTTCACACATTACGTGATGGGATTATTATTTTTGTAAACGCACTACTTTTATAAAGTGCCGCATTCTAGGGGTTGCTTTGTACTCTTGGGCCTACACACGCAGACGCATTATCGGCCGAGTCCGACGTCTTGCTTTTGTGCATCTTGCATTTTTCATCATGGAGAGTGCTCTTTCTAGACATGAGCATCGTAGGATCACCTTATAGCCTCCGCCACTTCTCACCGAGAGAGAGACCTATTCAGCTTGGCATGCTTCCATGGAACATTACTTCGCCCACGAGGGTCTTTTACCCTTCTTGCTTGGGCCAGTTCCTGCACCCACTGATCATCGTCATCTAGAGGAATTCCTCAACACTTTTGACCATGTATTTGGTCACATGATGATGCATGTCTCTCATTCTCTTTGGTTTCACGTGGTAGACTCAGATCCACCTCATCGTGTCTGGAGCATTCTTCAGTCCCTCTATGGAGACCCTTCACATACTTCCGCCATTGTTGCTGCTGCTGATTCAGTTGTCTCCTCCATTTCTTCATGTGATGATAGTTTCACTAAAACAGCTCGCTTGGTTCTACTTCGATGATGACGAGGATTGTGCATCTAGTTCGACATCAAGAGTACTATAAAGGACTCTTCTCCTCTTTCTCTCACTATTCTAGACATTGTTGTCCCGCATATCTCATCGAGATATTGAGCGAGTCTCCTACTCGGTCTCACACCATCATTACACCCGCCTCCTTTACACTTCCAAAGTGTGTGAGGCCCATTCAATCCTCTACCTTCATTGGATGACTCATACCTATCATACATCACTCTTCTTGTTTATTGAGCCCCCTCATTTGGGACGAGTATCCGCGACCTTGGTCATCTTTTGTAGAGTCTACTTATGAGGCACTTCATGTCCCTCATCTATCTACAGTGTTTAAGAGGAGTTCATCATCTCTTGTTGTTGGGAGTGCCCCTTCCGGGAATCATACCACTTCCACTTTTCCAGAGACCTTCATTGATCCACCCTTAGCTGTGGATCCCTTTTCTGTTGTGGAGGATGTTCTGTTCCCTTCACATCACGTGGACATCCTTTCCACAGGTGTTCCTCTTTTATACTCTGACAATTCTGCACTCGTGACATTACCTTTGGTTCCTTGGCACTCACTTGTTAGACTTATGTCACACTTTTGTGCACGGACTGAGAGTTCTTCATGTTCTTTGCCTTTAGTTTCCTTTGTGGAGGGGGTGGACTTCAAAGACGTCATTTCTGTCCTTCTAAGGGAAGGCACACGGTTCGATGCGGGTGGCTCTTCTTGATCCAGAGGAGAGGATCTCGTCATCAACATTCTTTTGGGAGACTTCTAGAGCGACAGAGTTCAGATCTGTCCATGGCATCTTCTACATTCCTCTTATCTCCCTCTTCTTCTCTCTTCTTTTTCTTTACGAGAGATTACCTCTTTATACATGGGTACCCTTTTAGGGCTCGTCTATGGCGGGGACCCATATTTAGCATCTTTCTTAGATTAGAGAGTTTTTGTTCTCTTATGGTGGATGTTTTTCCCATTGGGTTTTCCTTCACCGCTTGGGATATTTTTCTTTGTACATGGTTACCTCATCGGGCTTTGTACGGGACCCATTTCTCATTTTTACTTGCCACCTCATCCTAAGTTATGATGAAGGGGGGGTGTTGATGTGTGTATTTTCCACATCATTAGGTGAGTCATCTCACTTAGTTGAGATCGTAGGTCCATGTGTCATTTAGAGGTCATTATGAGATTCCCTTACGCGTCGGTGTGTCGGTGCATAGCGCATCGGTCGTCGGCACGTCGGTGCATCATATACGCCATTGGGAGTTACACTTCTATTCTTGGAATGTAACTCTTCCTCTCTACTCGAGTTTTCATGATTGCAGCACTGGGGCTTACTCAGCACCTCCTATATGTACACATCTTTTGATCTATGAGATAGAGGAGAGTTTTATGGCTTAATTAGGTTCTACCCATTTGTCGAATCTTTGCATGCACATTCGAGTTGATGCTCTATCCTCCCGAGATCCCTTCACACTGCTGCTCACACATCCGTTGATGTGCACGTCGTCCCTCATTATCCTCGCTTGTGGATTTCAAACCCTCTTTCATATGCTTGAGGCATCAACATAAACATGGAAAGGCTTATCACAAGAAGGGAATCATAGTATGGGTGTGGTGACAAGCTTATCCTTTAAATTATTAAATGCCTTCTACTGCACCTTTCCCCAAAGGAAGGCACTCTTGTGTTTAAGCAATTCTTTTAAGGGTGCGGCCATCCTGGCATATCCCTTGATGAACTTCCTATAATACCCTATATGCCCAAGGAATCTATGCACCTTGTACTTTGGCTATTAGGATCCCCTAACCCCATAATGATAGAAACTTTGGTGGGATCTGAGTAATCCATTCCTACATATGATGTGCCCCAATAATGTTCCAAATGGGGTAGAAAAGACACATTTCTTAATGTTGAGGGATATCCTCAACTACCGACATCTCTCAAACATTAATCTTAAGTTATCATAGTGGTCCTTCACTAGCCCATACATTGTCCAATCATCTAGATAGACTTGAAGAAATTTTTGGATAAAGTCCTAAAATGCTTGTACCACAATGCGTGAGAACACAATAGGCACATTCTTCAACCCAAAGGGCATGACCGTATAGGAAAAACTTCCCCACTCAGTGGTGAAAGTTGTCTTCTCCTAGTCCTCCTTTGTGATCTAAACCTGGTGGTACCCTGAAAATCCATCTGTAAAGGAATAGACTTTGCATCCGGCCACTCCTTCCAAAATTTCTTCAGTGAAGGGGTTGGAAAAGGATCGATGACAAAAACTGCATTCAACTCCCTATATTTTACATATATCATTATCCTTCCATCCTTTTTGATACTAATGACCATTAGACTTACCCACTTTGGATCTTCAATAACTTCAATGATTTCCGACACTATTATCTTATCTATTTCTTCCTTGACCTTCACGTGCAGGTTAAGATTCATTCGGTATGGTCTCTTCCGAACAAGGCACGCACCCTCCTTTAACTCGATCCTCATTTCCCCCAAGGAATGGTGAGCGCCTTTGAGTTCATGATACCCATGAGGGAATAAATTCTGGAACTTACATAATAGATCAATGATTTTAGAGACCTCCTTCTCTGACCAATAATCCCCGATGATGGCCTTGTAAGGTTCCTCTTATGTACCAATGTTAACCTTTTTTATCTTTAACGGTTTATGGCAGGCGCATGCCCGTTCCTTATCACTATCTATCACTTTGTGCATCCCTATAGAATGGTTAACATCCAAGATTTCTGCTTCCTCCCCATTAATTACATACACCATCTTCCCTTTTTCTTTTTCCATGCATGCGCGCTCAAGTTGTATCTCTTCTGATTTTTCTTCCTCAAATTGTGTCTCCAGGTAAGGTTCTCATAAAAACTCTTGTATTCTATCCTCCACCATATCACTATCCCCTATTGTAAGGAAATTGACAACCTATAACGCATTATCCACTAATGGATTTGTACTCTAATACTCAAACACTTGACTAAGATCGTCGTCAATTCCCATCCAATTACTAGTCTGACAATGCATCTTTGAGTGTATATACCATGTGTGCACACATCCTTGCAGGGTGGAAGGCAACTTGTGAACCCATAATGAAGGTGGTAATGCTTCTGTGCTTCCCATCCATTTCGTCTCGCATGCTTGGATATGGAATGAAGCGGTCTCTTTACCATGGTAGTCTTTTATAGCTGTGGGCACGTTGCTCCTGTAAAACATAACAGAAAATGCAATTCTCACCTCACATTGTTCCAAGAGGTTCTCCTGATGTGTAGTCCACCAGCGCGTAGCAGTACCGAGTAGGTTATAGTTGATCATCTCTATTCTTTCCTTCCCATTTCTCCATTGGGCCTCCATTTCTTGCAAGAAATCTTTAGGATTGGCTCCTCTGAGTAACTTGGTAATATTTTCTCCTAAACGCGGTGAATGTGCCTTAGTTACTAACCCTCTTAATTATTGTCCAATCAACTCATAGGTCCCATGTACCCAATTGTCACATGATATACTAGTGGTGTTGCTCACGGACTGAGCATCCTCAAACTGGATAACTCCTCCCATGGGATGAATTATCTTAGGATCCCGATTGAGCACACATATATTCTATCAAGGACTTCTTCTCCCAAGGGTTCAGTATAGGGAGTTGAATTTCCATCAGCCAAGGGTATAATGAACCGCTCCTCCTTATTCTCAAAACTTATGTATCCCTTGTTGAACCGAAGGTTAGCATTGTTCTTATAACACCATATGCACCTGAGTAATGCTAGAAAATTTTCCACCTCAGCAAGTGCCAAGAATTTGAAGTCTCTGGTAAAATTGGCCTCATAAATGGTGATAGTTGCATCCTTCAAGACGCCGATCAGAATTTCCTTGGTTTTTTTCATATACAACACATTTGAAGATGGCTGTAATGCAGGCCTTCCCATTTGATGCCATGCATCCAATGTGAGAACATTGACCTCCACTCCCATGTCAATGAGGATATTACTAAGGAGCCACCCATCAACGACTGCATTCAAGGTGATTTCCTTATCATAGTCAAGGTTGTGAGGGGGAAGGTTTGCATGCAAAACAAGCCTCTCAAGCTCTACTCCAATGTGTGTTGCCTTCTCCGCAACAATTCTCCTAGAAACAAAATAATATTCTCTTGCCTTAGCATCTTACATACCTCCTTGACTTCATCCAGGTCATCCTTTGGGGCCTCAACATTCCTTCTTTTCTCCTCCTTCCTAGACTGCTCCTTTAGACACTAGATTTCTCCTGTAAACTCCAAATGACATCCATAGTCTCTTGATATACCTCCTTCTAATGAGCAGGGTCTGGGTACTTCCCATGTACCACTTCTTCCCTTGAAACTAGGGTCCTCTGCCTTGGTATTTCCTTGGCATGTGTTGCTTCTACTCATGTTGTCACCAAAATAGGTTCCAATCCTAACTCACGCATCACCCATGGCATCAAATATGATTCAATATTATTTATGCTCACCATCATCTTGCCCTTGTCTTCCGGGTGTTCTTTGGATCATGTTCTCAAACAAATCAAGGAACTCCTCAAATGTGTGCTTCTTTCTACACCACAAGCCTTTGCAATAACTTTGGTCACTCATACTTGTAGTGTTATGTAGATCCATAATTGAAACAGAGTTCCTCATGGGAACTCACTTCTTCCTCCTCCATAGCTACCATGACCATGAAATCCTCTGCAAAAACCCTTTCCATGAGTGCTTCCATCTGCTGCGCCCCTCATAACAAAGCAGTCATCATCCTTTAAACTTCTTGCCAGCAAGGCTAGTATGGCGCAAACCAAGATCAATAGCATCATGAATCTGATCAATCAACCTATAGTATTTAGTGTCATGTGATGTAGATGTACAAATATTGAAATAGCAAGATAAATTCTTACAGATTGCACGCTATAGTAGAGGGAACCTACTTGCATCATGGTCCCCTGTGAAAAATTTCATAGTCCATCGCTATAGCACATACCGACTTTCGAGGGCATCTATCCTTTGCATGTCCCTCCACTTCATATTCTATACACCACATTCCACTATGAGTCTCATGGGATGAGCTCACAGATAAAAATTACAGGCTGCTTAAAAAAGCGGTGATTTGAGCTTCGAAATGGACTAACACCAAGTATCAATGCTCCCAATAGCTTCAGCGCATAAAGAAGCTTCAATGCCTCGCGGGTCTATGAAATTCTTATTTGATAATGCCCTTCTAAATGTTGTTATCAACCCTCCAAAAAACCATTGAGCGTGTTATGAAGGGTGAATGTCATATAAGAACTTTGGCAAGAGAGTTTTAAAGCGTGCATCATACTCCCACACACTCTCTATCATTCCTGTTGAATCTCCTTTAGAGCATTAATTCTCTTATACTCAAAGTCGGGGATGTGGAATTCTTATAGGAAGGAATTTTTCAACGTGGTATCTGATGGGGGTCATACTTATTATACTAGCTATGTGCATGCCCTTGCAACGTTGTTGCAAATTGATTGGCCTTCTGTTTCAGGGTTGTGATCCCCTTCACGCGCCATAGCAACTCACACTTGTGAATATGCTTTGCAACATCCGCTATTCCCTTGTAGTTTGGCACGTGTAAACACGTTTCGAAAAATACCTGAGGAGGGGGTTGAGGCACTCTCCTCCTAATCCAGATCCTTGGTTTCCTCCAATGTTTCCTCCTCCCCCAGAACCACTAGATCCACTAATTCCTATGTCCCCAGATCCACTAGTTCCACCTCCAGATCCTCCTGCGTTCAGTAATGGGCCTAAAGTGGTCGTGCCTAGTGTCCCCAATGTTCCAATGAACTACATGCCAATGGTCTGTGAGATCGTTCCACTACCAAATGTGTGTCCTGTGCCACTCCCCGATGCGTTGTCCAAACCTTGTGTATTTTACCCTTACCTAAAAATTCCTTCTAACACTAGAATGGTATGTGCAGCCATAGAAGTCCCAAATGAGAAATTATATCTCATGGGCATAGATCGGTCACTTCCACCGATACAAATTGGGTTAAAAATACTTCTCCCTTGATATGGAAAACTAAGCACCAAGTTTCGATCACTAGGTGGGTTCATATGTGTGCCACGACTATTTTTTTCTCCACACGATGAACTCTCATCAAAAGTTAAAGGGGTCTCTCTCCCACACTTGCCAAGAAGGGGTATCACAGAATGCTCAGGTTCCACATCCTCTGTGTGAACCTTAACTCCTTACCACAATGTCTACCTCCATATATCCATCACACTTGTAACCTCGCGTTGTCTAGAAATCTCCCTTTCACGTGCTTCACTGTGCTTGAGTCATCTCTCCTCCCTTTCTTTCTCAATCGCAATGTCTGCCATCCTCCTCCACCCTAGCTTCCTCGCCCAACGCTTAGAAGGTTTTAGTCGACCATTGGAAATGCCTCTAAACTCAAGGTAACAATTAATATCTTCATCGCCAAAGGAATAACACATATAAATAATCCTATGGGCTCCCTCGAAACTCGAACTCGAAACTTCCAAATAAGAGTACATAGAAATGGCGTATTCAGGACTATAGCTATCTAGCACTCCCTTCCACCAACGATCCAAAGCATGAGTCCACATCAGATCCACATCTTACAGCCTCTGGTAATCATCTTGGGTCCATACGCGCACTCTATAGTACTAGTTTGATTGAACACATATGTTGAGAGCCATTCATATAGCTCTACTGGGAAGTAAGAAGAAATTTTCATACAACTTATGGTAGAGGTTCTCTTCTACCCATCTACATGCACCAAAATTAAGTCCAGTGTTGAATCTCTAAGAAAATTTGTCCTCCGTGCTCTTGAACCATGTTTTAACACTTTCCAAGGTTAAACACTTTGTCATCACACAATACAGATACAAAGATGCATGCCATTTCTTACAACAACTTCAAAAAGAGGTCCAGTAATGGAACCAAGATGTAATAAATTGTTATACCCCTTCACAAATAAGGACAATCCCATGTGCACCATTCTATCACCTAGCGAATGACGCTGGGTGCTCACCCAAGGCATGCGC
Source organism: Taxus wallichiana var. yunnanensis (assembly GCA_018340775.1). NCBI lineage: Eukaryota > Viridiplantae > Streptophyta > Pinopsida > Cupressales > Taxaceae > Taxus > Taxus wallichiana. The sequence goes on along the minus strand of CM031236.1, from coordinate 57,187,622 downwards.
GGGCATCGAGCCCCTCTTTTATGTGATTTTTACAAGAATGTAGCATAGACGCATAATAGAAAGATAGAAGAAACTCCTTATTCAACTGATAACTTTGAGTAAATGCTACACTAATATATTCATTCAGACAAGAAGCACATTGACAAAATATAGATCTGAACCATGAGGGAAAAAGGATGCATAATGATTATACTCATTCATATGAAACACATTGAACATCACAAAAAGAGATATGTATGAGCCTAGAACCACATATATTCATATTTAAACATGTCTAGTAATCACATTACATCTATCAAGGTCATTACAAACCAAAATGATGGTGCAGATTAGAACCATGTAGTAAGACTAGACTTACGTCCCTTATAATGCAAAAGAAAAAATTGTACCCATCCCTTGATACATCATTCTTCATATAGATCTCCTAGCCCAACCCATAAAGCTCTCCATGTATTTCTACAAAGCTTCACCTCTCATCTCTCTCATTTCCTTACCAGCGCTTGTATTTATAGCCTTTCTCAACACCTTCAAGCCTTAGCGGAAGTTATAGATCCGTTCTTAAATGTACAAGGTTGTCCTCCATGGGAGCATGCTTCTTCAGGCTTGAGATCTCCACTCTTTATAATAATGGCCTTCTAAAATCTTCCATCGCAAGGTATATTCCTTCCTAGGCCACCCTATTTCAGGATGACACCTTATCCACTCCGCATGCATAGTCGGGTCACACTTTTCTCATGTTATGTCGATAGGTAAAATATGGGCAAGTCCAAAACCTTTGCTCTGCCTTGCGCATGTGCCACTTGTTCTACTAAACCCTCCTAGAACCCTATCCTGCGCACTTTCTCCTTGCGTGCCCTTCTTTAAGTAGGTTTTGCACACCCACGTGTTTCTATGTTCTTAGCCAATAAATTAGGGGCTCAACATGACCTAACTTGGAATCCATCATACATTTCACATGTGCTTCCATATGACCTAATTTGGAAGCAATCACATTATGGTGACACCCATGGAGTGGGGGAAAGAGTTCCTTTCCTATGCTACTCTTATATGGGTCAGATGTTTGATTGAAATTATTTGGATACCAAAACCACAATTATTTGATGTGAGTCCATCTACAGTGGCTAGATATTGAGGATGTAGTAAGCTATTCGAGAATAACACACTTTTCTACCCACACTCTTCCTCTGGTAGTAGGATACCCCAATCCTCTGGTCATTTATTAATCTATACGTGTTCGGGTTGGGAACCGATCACTACCTACCCAACCTCATCATCATCATACACATTCGAAATCATCAATCATTGAACATTACAATCATCACTCACATTTAGTACACTTCATCACGATATTGCATTTTTTTCTACATTTCATGGATCAACACATTCATCCATGGTTCATAATGCTATGTGGTTCTTTTGGCACGTTTCTACTACACATCTATGCATTCTACTATAACATGGGATTCTTCAACTTCTCTCGAGTACGCATCTCTATCACTTTACGTTATCGAGATTTCCACTCACCAACATAAAGTGGGGGAAAATGTAGTCACAAAATCATGCACTTGTTATTATAATTATCTTTGGTAATCATGTCAATTAATATATTGATCTTGCGTAATAAAAGGTTCACTAATGAACCATAACCTAGTCTTGTCACTAGTTAGTTAGTTTTCATTGTCATTTGTATTACACATTCATCAATTGTTTACACAATTCTTTTCATCTCTCAGGGAGTATCAAGTGTCATTATTTAGTCATTTGTCATTTCTAGTGTTTGACTAGGCGGCTAGGGTAGTCTTGGGGCACCCATGGGTGCTTCATCATTAATTTTAGGTGCCCTAGTCCCCATAACACTGGATCTAATTTTATCTATTTCAGTTGGTCTTTGTCATTTTCCCTCTCATTACCCTAGGTACTAGTTTGCATGTCGGGTCATTAGTGTCAAAGTTTGAGCAAGAGATCCTTATATAAGAATAACATACTTACTATCTTAAGGGTGTACTATTTCCCATCAAAAGCTATTTATTTACTAAGATAAGGGTCTGCATTTTGGCATCATTCCACCACACACACCTTTGTATAGGAAAAGGGAAGTCTATTCTATTTCATCCACCATTTGCATTTTCATCCAACTATTTCCCCGTATCTCATGTCATTGACACTAGGGCACCCTAGGCACAATTGCACACATAAAGCACATAGAACTAAATTGGTTACGGAATGTAGTGTAGCGCTTAGTCACAAGTCCACCTTTGTAGCCACTAGGGTCGGTTCGACCCCTTCATATGCATCTTTATTTTTAAGGGTTTTATGCTTTACGTGGGGTTTTACGGGTGAATCTTTCATCGCAGGTTGTGACATCATTAGCGAGGATATTGTAACATTAACGCAACAAGTACCAGAGTACTGTGAGGACCTAATGACACTTCTAGATTCAGTGCGGAGTTTTTCCATAGACACGAGCACCCATCTGCGGACCAAGGTGTTGATAGGTGCCACAATCCTCCTCTAGGCAACCCAGTCTAGGCAAATCACAATCTGTTGTAATTTTATAGGTTGTTTCATACTTCCCTCCTTGTGCACATCATCCTTTGTAGTCTCGACACACAACGAGGTAAGTCATTTACAAGTTATTACCTTATCCCTTATATTTAATTTATTCCATTTCATTTAAATATCAAAATAAAATATTTAACATCAGTATTTTAATTTATATCATTTATTACATTTGTGTACTGCTTAGATTAACTTAGATATAGATCACTATATTTCATATTTTAGTTAATCATTTGTACTACATTGTTTTCAATCACTATGTTTATAGATAATTCAGTTGTACTTTTAATCATTTACGTATTTTCATTTTAATGGTGTGTCTATATATCAATATCCAAACCAACACATTTGTAAGGTTATTTATACCTAAACCCATGCATTTTAATGAGATAGGTCTTATCCTAACCAAAAATACATCAATGTCCGTAGATCCCATATATAGATTGAAAACATGTCACGAGTTATATAAGTCAGAAAGTGATTTATTTTTTAATATGTATTATACAATTATATTCTGGATGCATTTGTGTTCATATAGCTCAAATGTTGACACTCATGGATCGATGAGCATTTTAAAATTGTTTTAAAATATCCCCATATGTTAAAATGAATTACAAACAAATTCTTATAGACCGAGCATACAAATTTCATTTTGATAAACACATTATATATTTGATTAAATAATTAAGGTTTTAGTTTTCTGAAGAATAATCAACCAATGGTAAATGTATGCTGAACAAATACTTACATCTCAAGCTAACTAAAGAAAAATTCATTCCACCTCACAAATGAAATATGGGAGTGGGAGAGACGATACGAAGTAAAAGAGAAATCCTTGGACATCGCGCATACGATGGTGAAGGGTCCACCAAGTATAACATCATTTTGTACATCACCGAGAGCATCGTTGAAGAGGGAAAAACCCATCATGAAAAAGGAGAGAACATTACGTGGTGGTCAATCTTGCTTCTCATAGTATTTTTGGAGATAGGAGTGCCAGATGGCCCACATGAGATAAAATGGGAACATCCCTAAAATAACGATCACTGAAAAGAAAATTTTCTAAGAAACTTATGATGACATGGTCATAAATGCTTATAAGGCGTGTTTTAATAGATGGTATAAGAGGTTGTGCGATGCCTTCGAGAATTAATGACACGTTCCCAAAGAGTTACCAATAGAGTTAAAATGATATGTAGATTTTGTGGTTATGCAAAATTTCAACCTTGGAAGGATTTTACTATTTAATAGAGAAATGTGCCCTTGGTGAAAACTCCTTCATTCACTTCCAAATGCTTCAAAAGTGTAGTCAACGGGAGCAAGGATGTGTAACCACTTATAATTTACATGGATAAGGTACATGTTTATTACCGTACCTTGCATTAAACCTAAAGATATGAGACCAAGGACACCCACGTAGAGAAAATGGAATCTGATATGATGGACCTTAATCCCATCACTACATTAGTAGTAGGGAAGGAGGAATAACAGGTCTATATCTACTTTAAGGTGAAGATAAAGGATGGTAAGGTGGTCGAATTATGCAACACCAATCATCAAGGAAAACAGTTGTAAGAATACTAAAGTACGAGAACAAGCCTACTCCAAAAGAAGAAGAAGAAGAAGAGGAAGATGTGATAGAAGGTAAGATGGATCATAGCCCATGAAAGAGGATGCCAACATGGAGATAGATAGAAATCAAATTACGCACTCCTCAAGTTTCTCTAATCGTCCTAGTTAGAAGTGAGCGAAGACATAGCCCCCCACGAGAAGAGGAAGAAGAGTAACCAAATGAGCATCTTGAGGAAGAAATCCTTCGAATAGGTGAGCGAGTATGATAGAAAAGGGGATCTCTTTTGATAAACATTGTTCTTGAGAAGGAAGATGATCAACTTGACTAGGAGTATGAACAAGAGTGATTGTTTCACTTTAAAGAGCACATGCATGAAAGAGGAGCATATAGAGGGTGATGTAGGAGATATATATATATATATATATATATATATATATATATATATATATATATATATATATATATATATATATATATATATATATATATATATATATATATATATATATATATCTTAATTTTGGTTTGATTAGTCTTTTTAGGGTGTCTTTGGAGGTTATGTAGGTGTTTTGGTCCATATGGACCCTTCATGTTGTAATAAGTATCATTTTGGAGGTTCCCCTCCAAAATCCACATTTGAATATTCAAATTAGCCTAGTTGAGTATTCTAGCCTAGGTGTTAGTCATGGTAGAATTTTAAGTGTTATTATAGGTCTAAACCGAATGTAATTAAGGTGGTTTTTTCTCACTCAATTACCTCAACTTGTCATGTGTAAATTCACTAGGGTAAGTTCATCATGTATGGTTAAGGAAAAAAACCAAACTACTTCTAAAAACCATGAAAAATATTGTCTATTCGGATAGATAGGATATTTTTGAAGGTAAGAAATAAGGTGGAAGAATATTACCTCTTTGATAGAGCCTCTAAGGCTCAAAGAAGCTTATAAAATGCGGGAAGTATCTAATAAAGCTTCATTGTTGTTGTAAACTATGTCTGTGTGTATTGTGATATATTCTATTAAAATTATTTTAAAGACTACTCAGAATCTCATGAAATATTAATGAATGAATGTGTCAAAGTGTAGGGTTATATCATATCTCTATAGAGATTATGAAGAAGGAAGTCACATGTTGAAAATGTGGATGAAACATCCAAATAAAAACAATAATTGAAAGCTGTGACGAAGGTAACATGTGCTTGCATGGTTTATAATAATGAATTCTTAAAAGCCTCCGAGAAAGGATTAAATCTTGAAGATTAAGTTTATAATCTAATGATAATGGTAATGTGTGTAAGGAATTTTTATGTGGCTTGTAAAATTTGAAATCGTATACTACGATAGGGCAAAAATTTGATATTTGTAAGAAAAGTTGTGACTTGAGATAATAGAATAAATGAAAATGGGATTGTATGAAGAAACATAGGGTCTTGAGGATATTAGGAGTTAATAATGAAATTTTCTAAAGACAATAAAAGAATTAGGAATAAAAAAATTATCTCGAGTTTGGTGATATTCTAAGTTTTATATAGACTATTACTTTCTTATATGCATGATTCAAACAAGTCATGGAATAGTTATGATGATGAAATGGTGGCTAAGGTATGTGAATATGATTCATTAAAGTATTACATGAATATGGTTTATAGGGTTAATATTTGTGGGATAGTGGTAAGAAGTGTTATGGCATGAGTGATGATATCTTTAGGTTATCAATTAAGAAATGAAGTTGTATATTGTACATACCTTGTTCTTGAGGGTACAAAGGTCTTAGATAGATTGTATAGGGTTTTAGTAGCTCATTAGAATGTGCCAAAATTGAGGTTTGAGAAGAGAACGAAGTGTGTAGGGTTATAAATAAGAATTAAGGACAAAATAAGATGAATTGGGAAGTTAAACAAAAAGAACTTAGAACAAAGCGTGAAAAGTTATAAGGGACCGTGTTGTAACAAGTTGAGGAGGTTTGAAGCAAATTCCTTATATGAGATTCATATTAAACTTTCACTAGGGTCTACAAAGTATTGAGGTGGCAACCTTATGGGAAAAATATTTGATAAATAGAGCATTAGAGGACAAAAAAGGTAATATACAGTCTTGAAACACAACCGTAATAGTCTAGATTATAGGCTTAAAACATAGTCATTGAAGAGGAATCTAAATTAGGAAGGAGAGAAATTGAATTGAACTTGGATAATAGGAATTAGTATGAATAGAAAGAGTAAAATATCTAATTAACTCAGATTAATATAGTGGTGAGAGGAAAGTAACACGAGTTAGGAAAAAAATAGTCCATGAGAATAAGTGTCACAATCTAGTTAAGGGTATAAGGAATACAAGAAGTGAATACTAATAATAGTTTAGTGATCAAGAATATTTAACATTGTTTTTAAAAGGTGTAGAAACCTTGAGAAAGCTAAATTTTTTGGGGGAGTCTATAATAATCATGCCAATAAGTAATCTTCTCCTAAATACAATCTTATGATGGTTAACAAGTGTAGAATGACCATTAGTGTAGTAAGGAAAAGGAAGAGATATTAAAGTGGGAAGAGGGTAGAGAGATAGGAAGTGGTGTGATAGTAAAAGGAGTGAAATTGTTTTAAGAAGCCAAGAACATATCATAACAGAGTGTAGAATAATTGAGGGTTTGAGAACAAGTGAAGAGGGTTTAGAAGTTGCAAAAATTGCAAAATTACACAATTTAAAGCTTGAGGGGTAATGTGATATTGAAAAATAATGGGTAAGGTGTCAATAAGAGGTGTAAGGTAATGAAGAATTTTTAACATTGTTATAAAGTTCAAAACCTAGCAAATAGCAAGAAATACTAGCTTAGACCAAAGAAATAAGCAAACAAATGAGGGATTGGTGATTGGGAGAAGTAGGAAAGGATTTAAGAAAATAAAAATAGTGAAAATAAAGAACAAGAAAAAGGGTATCTAAAAATCTAACTCTTTTTTATCGTAAGTTTCTAGTTCATTCCTAGTTTGGAGATTTGTGTCAAAATAGGGCTAATTGGCAAAATAGGTGAAATTACCAAAATAAGGATAGCGTTTTACTAGAGAAGAGTTAGTCTACGAAATTTGGTATGCACAAATAAGAGGTTAATGGGTGCCTAAAATTATTATCACTCAGTTTTGAAAGTGTTTTGCTTGTGAAATTTGTTATATTTTGTCAATTTATACGCTATAAGAGCTTACAAAGGTCAAAAAGGAAAATTGTGAAAGATAACATTGTGAAACTGATTAGATGGTTGGAACAAGTTTGTTTTATGATGTTAAACATGTTTTAAGTAGGTTTAGCCTTTGATACAATGTTTTAAGCCTTTTTAGAATATTGAGCAAAATTTTCCTACTAGAGCTAAGTAACAAGTTCAGTGTTTTTGGTTATTGAATTGATGATATTGTGGTTTCTTATGCATTGTGAATGTTGTAGATGATTTGATGCAAGGATCTTCATCAAGGACTAAGAGAAAGAGTGTGAGGAAGAATAAGAGGGATCAAAACTTGGAGTGAAGGAAGAACAAGAGGACACTAGTCTTGTGTAACAATCACCATGTGAGGAGTGCACAACGACGAGACCAGGACACGAGTCATCACAATAGAAGAAGAAGAAATGATCTAAGCCATTAAGGTCACCTCCTCACCCAAGATTTTCATACAAAGATGATACAAAAAATTTATCATACGTAGATTTCAAAGCTCCGTGGATCCCAAACAATTGTATTGTTGGGATATGTTCAATAAGATTGAAGCCCATACTCGCATGCGCATGATGATTTCCATTTCAATGTAGACACACATTGAGGATCTAGAGTTTGAGGTAAAGAAATATTCAATCATTGAATTACATGGAAATAAGAATCCATCAAATGTCATTACGATTGTGGACTCCACTACATTATCAAACAAATATGCAAGTAACGCCTTGAATAAAACAATTATTGAAGTAGAGAAAAGGTTTATCAACAAGGGAGATGCATTGAATGATGGATGGGAGGACCTGAATGATGTGGGAAAACAAGATAAGATCTTATCTAAGAGTTAAGAAACACTAGAGCGCAACTAAGTGTTGTAATAAAAAGGCGCAGAACTAATCACACACATTCCAAGTTATTGTCTAGACGTGGATTTAGAAGCTAACATGAATAAGAATAGGGTGATTGAAACCCTAGGGGAATTGATTCTTTTATTGATTGGGAGAGTAAATAAAGGGAAAGGTCCCACATATAATGAGTTAGTGCACGTGAATAAAGAAAAAATTGCCAAAATAATAAAGGAATATGAGGAGATGGGCACCGAGATAATGGAGTCCACAAAAATGCTTTGAGAAAATCTGTAGAAGATTCAAAGATGCCACAATCATAGACATATGCCCCTGTAGAAGATGAATTAGAGTTGGGCAAGATAGATGCCTCATTATATACATGGGACAAGGCGTCACATGAGAAAATTTTAGAAGAGGTACATGACCTAAAGAAAATAATAACAACCAAGCACAAGATGATAGAGGTGAGACTAGAAATGTTCAAAGTAAATTTTTGAATCTATACTTCATTGTAACCATGATTCTCTAGTATCGATCCTCTAATTCATGTCAAAGATTATAATTCTTCCTTTAGTAGGGGACGCCTATTGACTTAATTAATCTATGTGCTCCAAAAATATGTGTCAACTCAATGTGGCCACTTAACAAAGTGCACCATTAGGCACTAACCCTTATATTATTTATCTATCTACTATATAGATATGATCAATCCTACATTATAATTTTAAATTTTCAATGTGATAAGAGTAAAATGTAACCTTCATGTTAATGTTCTAATCATGAATGACGTCAAGTTCCCTATATGTGTTTATGCCTCTACAAATAGAAGAAAATTCATTAACACTTTAATTAATCATGATACCATGTCACTATCAATTGAAACTACTACATTGACTCAAATTAGGATTCCAAGTCCACACCCATATCCATATCTAAAAGTGTCTCATGACAAGTTGGAATGACTGACATTAGAAATAACAACTATTTACATCGCAATTAGTAAACAACATGGTATTTATTTTTAAATATCTCAAATGTATGTTTCTGAAGAATATGTGTACCACATCGCCTTTTTCTTTTATACGGTTAAAAAAATGGAAAGTGATTCACATGCGTCTTCTCGGGAAAAATTCAAAGATTCACGTACATCCTTCCAAATAATTTTCCAATTCTTGGAATTCTCCTCCATCAATCCCTTTCTTCATCGCCTCTTCCTCCTATGATGTCTTTCTCCCTCAAGTTTAAATTCTTTAATTCATCTCTATCGACATCTCGATCACACTATTCATGTGTGATTGCTATGTTGAGTCTACTCCACATATCCCTATCTCTAAAGTGTCATGTGACAAATGAAAGTTAATTTCTCTTAATTTGATGTTTGTTCTAACTAATCTCAAATCACAAGGGATGATATCAATAAAATCAACTTGCATCGCTACCCTTTTCTCCAAGTCAAATGTTTGGAAAAAATTCCACATGGTTCTTATGTGCTTAATCGTAAGAAATAGAAGTTTCACATAGGTTCCCCCAACATTTTTTCCATCCTTGGACTTCTTCTCCCTCATACCCCTTCTTCATTTGCTCTCTTCCTCCTGCAATGTTTTTCTTCCTCAAGTTTAACTTCTTTGGTGTATTTCCTTAGGCATCTCATTGCATAATTTGCGAGTTATTGCTAATATATGCATCGATACCTCTATAAATAGAATAAACTTTACCACCACTTTAATTATTCATCCTACTATGTCACTATCCAAATGTAAACGCTTAAAAATGGATCCTAAATACTTAAAAGATCCCTAATTATTAATCTTTTTGTACTTGTCCATCCCTTTCCTCTTGTAAGTATTTCATATTGGTTAGCACATAAATATTCTATCTGAATATAATTTTGTATTAATGTATGTGTATTAGGTCATTTTACAACGCACAAGGTTCTTGTAATGATTTGTATAAAAATTATAATATAGATGAGGGGTGAAGCAATTGATATTACAACTTTTGTTATTGTTTAAAATTAGTTTTTTTCGTTGAACACTTTTCAGAATAATCTAAGGTTTTATATTTTATAAATCATGTATTTTATATGATTTTAGTGTTTAGAGACATTCTTTATATTACGATTACAACCTTTAGAAACATGATAATTAGATAATATCTTAGGGCATGGTTCCATGGAGGGGCTTGGGCTCCTATTTTCTTGCAGCAGAAGGTCCCATGCTTATTTTTAAAGCCAACTACGGGAAATAATAGAATCTAGGCCTAAAAATAGGAGCTCCACTTTTTTAGCCCCCTAAACTTAAGAGGTGGTCAGTAGTGGGGGGTTGGGAGTTTCCTCCTACAGTTTAGGGCTGATAGAATCTAATATGCATTCCCGCCATTATATTTTAGTGATTTTAGAGAGAAATATGATTTTATTTTCTTACAAATAACCATAAAAATCCAATGGGATCCTATAATATCTCACCGTGGATTGTTGAGAAAACTAATAAAAATTCATGGGACCTTAAAACTGCTAAAATGCTCCTAAATTTTCTCGAGAGCACCTATGGAGATATTATGGAGCCCCTTCCATGGTACCATGTTCTTAATGATCCTAGACCAAGCACATGCCGGTAATATCACTTTAGTTTCCTTAAATTTTGAAATAGTGTATGAATAAGATCTAATCTAGGACTGACCTTGACTATGTGAAAGTGACGTATGGCCGACTGTAGGCGGTCGCCGGTAAGGGACCAACAAATAGACTTTTTCCGCGTGGAAACAGCCAGGAAAAATCTTCACCGTAAACAGCACGCCCCGCAGCCACGCTAAGTAGACACGGCACAACGAAGAAATTTCTCCCGTGCAGTCCATCTCTGTTTTATACTTACGGCCTGCGTATTTCTCGTTTGCAGCGAACATATCTTCCTCTACTTACTCTGCTAATCACTCTATCGAGTTTACTAGAGATGTTTCCTTCTCCGCAGATAAATATAAATTCTAGTCAATGTTCCCGGGATTTCCTATTGATCGTCATTCTCCGCCTTTCCTGCCGAGTGTCCCTGAGTACTTTATTCCCCAAAATGTAGCTGATGCGGATTATGAATATGACAGTGTCATGCTCACAGCGGCCTTGGTGTCTCTCGCTATGGTCCTTCTAGTTGGTAGTACCGTTTATTATGTGTATTTACATAGGTGTGTCAACAGGCTCACACAAGCGGAGAGCCGCCCTGAACCTCAAAGATTTTCTTGGACTAGGGTAGAGGACGATTTCTTTTTTACGTCGCCAAGGGAGGGTCTCCGCAAGAGTATGGTGGATGCCCTGCCGGTTTTTGTCTACAGAAGGGAAGGTTTCGACGATGGATTGCGGTGTGCCGTTTGCCTGTGTGAATTCGAGGAAAATGAGAAGGGAGAACGCTGTCCACCTGCAATCATAGTTTTCATGTCGATTGTATTGATATGTGGTTTTATTCTCATTCGACGTGCCCTCTTTGCAGAGCTACAGTTGACGCTGATCAATCCGAGCAGTTTGTGGAATCGGGTTGCAGACAAATGGAGGTTTCCGTTATTGAAGAAATAGAAGAGTCGTGTGATAAGACATGTGTTAGCAGTAGCAGTAGTGGATCAGCTGCAGCAGAGCCTGAGCATAACAATGATGAAACAAAAGGGGAAGCGGAGCTTATTTTGCCATTCAAATACCCACCAGCGAAAAGTAGCTTCATCATTATCACCATAGACTTGGGTACACTATTGTATGGCGGGTTTTTAATTTAGTTGACAGGTGAGTAGAGGATGAATTGGTAGTTACAATTATGTCTTTCAAATTGTCATTCAGTTAGTAATAAGAATGCGTAAGAATATTACAGCTGTTCATAAATTTACTGATTATAAAGGTGAATTCCCATTGAATTCTCATTTATCTTATCAAGAGGAACGTTACTTAACAACCCATTATTGTTGGAAATATCTAATCTTGATAGTTAAATTCCAATTTTATGGAATTCAACTTTATGTAAAAGATACTCACATTTGTTGTGAATATTAACTCCCCCTCCAAAATATCAAAAGATATTGTATAGAATATTTAGAAAATATCAAAAGATATTATATATATCTATAAAATATCCAAAAGATCAATACTATCTAATATAAGATATTGTGAGATATTTTCTAAGCTAGAAGGTTGGAAAACTTCTATAAATAAGAGTTTTCACTTTGTAATTCAATAAGAAAGAAAAACAAGAGAAGGCACCGAAGTGCTCTAGAGTATTTTTAATACAAAGTTTGTTTTTATATTTCTCTTGTGAGTTTGTGTGTTCATAATATTGTTTCTATTTGCACTATCTTAGCACACACCCTCTAGGTTAGGAGTTAGAAATAGTTCCTTCAAATTGGTATCAGAGCTAGGTTGAGCTTACATTATAAGTTTTTTATTTCACTCTATAGTCTAGTTCAAAATGGCAGGTATGAGAAAAAGTCTCACTCAATCCCAAATCTCCATATTCAATGAGAAGAACTATGATTATTGGAGTATTAAAAATGAGGACTTTATTTTGTTCCCTAGATGTGTGGGAACTAGTTGAGAATGGGTTTTCAGAACCTGTGGATCTTCAAGCACTTCAAGCACTAGCACAAGTAGATCAAGATTTGTTGAGTGAGGACAAACAAAATAATGTAAAAGCCTTGTTTCAAATTCAAAAAGCAATGGACGAGTCCATCTTTCCGTGTTGCAACAACAACTAGATCAAAGCAAACATGGGAAAGTATTCAAACGACTTATCAAGGTACTAGTAAAGTAAAAATTGCAAAATTACAAAATCTTAGGAGAGATTTTGAAAATATTTGTATGAAGGACTTAGATTCAGTAGATTTATTTTTACCCATGTGATGGGTGTAGTAAATCAAATTAGGTCTCATGGTGAGACTTTAGAGGATCAAAGGATTGTAGAGAAAATACTTAGAAGTCTTCTTGATAAGTTTGATGTAATTGTTGTTGCAATAGAAGAATCAAAGAATTTAACCCAAATATCTATAGATGAATTAATGGGATCTCTAATATCCCATGAGCAAAGATTGAATAGATCAGGTAGCTCATATCTTGATCAAGCCTTCAAATCACAAGTTTGATTGGCGGTAATAGAGCAAGAGGAAGATCAAGCTTCAATAGAGGAAGAGGAAGAGATTTCAAAGAGGGTGCGGAAGAGAAAACACATCTTATGAAGGAGGAAGAACAAATTCATATTTCTACACCGCAAATGTTAGAGGTCGAGAAACAACTAGAATCATACTTATGGTCACATGTATGACAAGTCACATGTTCAATGCCATTACTATAAAAGGTATCTACACTATGCTAATGAATGTAGGAAGAAATAGTTTGATATGAGTAAACAAAGTGCAATTTTTTCTTAAGAAAATCGGTCTTAAAGTTATAACAATGGTTCAATGTTCATAACATGCAATGTTTCTCAAGAAAGTGCAAAGGATATTTGGTTTCTAGATAGTGGTTGTAGTAATCACATGACTGGACGTAGCGAAATATTTACAAACATAGATGAGTCGAGTTATAGCTGAAGTTAAGCTAGGAAATGATAGTAAAGTTGTAGTTATGAGAAAAGAAACAATAAATATTGAAATTAGAAACGTGAGAACAAACACATTATAGGTATGTATTATGTTTGGTTTGAAACATAATGTAATGAGTATTGGGAAGTTAGTGCAAAAGGGATATAAAGTCTATTTTGAATATGATGCATGTGTAATATTAGATAGAAATCCAGGCACCAAATTGATTGCAAAGGTTGAGATGACACGAAAAAAATGTTTCCATTAAAAATCCAACATGATATGTCATCTATAGAGACTTTTCTTCACTAGCATTTAAAGTTTCTTTAAAAGATCATACTTGGTTGTGGCATTTGATATTTAGACACTTAAGTTTTAGTGGTTTAGATTTATATGCAAAAGAAGCATATGGTGAAGGGTTTGCCTTTGATAGAGCAAGCTAAACAAGTCTTGTGAAAGTTGTATTCTAGGGAAGCAACACAGAGGAAACTTTCCTGTTGGAAATTCATATAGATCTAGATCTCTTCTTGAGATTTTTCACTCATATCTATGTGGACCCATGCAAACAACATCAATTTGAGGAAGCATGTATTTTCTAACTTTTATAGATGATTTGTGTAGAAAAATTTGGGTTTATTTCTTGAAACATAAGTCAAAAGTATTTAGTGTGTTCAAAGAGTTTAAGTCCATGGTTGAAAAACATATTAGTTACTATAAAAAGGTGTTAAGATCATATAGAGGAGGAGAGTATGTTGAAATGAGTTCCTAAATTTCTACAAATTTCTTAGGATTAAGAAGTAATTTATGACAAGGTATACACCTCAACAGAATGGTGTGGTAGAAAGAAAGAATAGAATAATTATGGAAATGGCTAGAAGTATGTTGAAATCCAAACATCTACCAAATGAGTATTGGGATGCAGCGGTGGTATGTGTGGTTTACATCTTGAACCGATGTCCAAAAATAATTGTGAAAGATAAAATTCCTCAAGAAGCATGGAGTGGAAAGAAACACAATGTCTCACATTTAAGAGTTTTTAGATGTGTAGTTTATGCTCATATTCCAAATGAGAGGAGGAAGAAATTAGATGATAAAGGAGAAAGATGTATTTTTGTAGGTTACAGTGAGCAATCAAAAGCCTATAAATTGTATAACCCCATCACAAAGAATTCTATTATTAGTAGAGATGTTGATTTCATTGAAGAAAAGCATGGGATGTAAGTGTTTGATAAGTTAGCAAATATCACTACGCAGGAATCACTCATCATGAGAATGATTTTGATGAAAAGAGCACACAAAAAGTTCATCTAGCACCTCGAAGGATTGGTGCAATGACATCTTCTTCAAATAGCACTCAGTTTCACAAAACATCACAAGAGGTATCTCAAGTGGATTTTCATCCCCTCCAACAAATTTACATCCTCATGAAGCATCAGGGCATGAAGGCAATTCTTCAAATTTGAAGTCTCACAGCAGTGACATATCAGATCCAGCATTGACAACATAAAGGTCTCACTTTAGGGACACCCCAGGGAAGACAAAAAGCTTAAGGGAGATTTATGAACAAACTCAAGGTGATGAGAATGTTGATTTATATTTTGATTTTGCATTATTTTCTCATGATGATCCTATATATTTTGAAGATGCATTTGAAAATGAAAAATGGGTAAAAGCTATGGATGAAGAAATTGATTCTATTGAAAAGAATTGTACATGGGATCTTGTGAGCCTTCCAAAAGGAAAGAGTGTAATTGGCGTAAAGTGGGTCTACAAGACAAAATTCAATGCAGATGGAAATTTTGAAAAACACAAAGCGGAGTTATTTACAAAGGGTTTCTCACGACAACCCAAAATCGATTTCAATGAAACTTTTGCTCCAAAGAGCTCGACTAGACATTGTTAGATCTGTTTTAGCAATAGCAACTCAAAATAATTGGAAATTCTATCAAATGGATGTCAATTCTGCATTTTTGAATGACATACTAGAAGAAGAATTTTATGTTTTACAACCACTTGGATATGAAATTTTGGTCAAGAATACAAGGTCTATAAATTAAAGAAAGCCTTGTATGGTCTGAAACAAGCTCCGAGAGCATGGTATAGTAGGATTGATTCATATTTTTGAAAAATGGATTTAGCAAAAGTAATAGTGAGCCAACACTATACATCAAGATGAATGATCAAGAAAAATTCTAATTGTATGTCTATATGTTGATGATCTAATATTCACAGGAGATTTGTCAATTGACTTGTTTAAGACAACAATGAAAAAAGAATTTGAAATGACAGATTTGGGTCTAATGAAGTATTTTCTTGGCATAGAAGTCAATCAATCAGAAAATGGAATTTTCATATGTCAATCAAAATATTCCAATGATATTTTGAAAAGGTTTCGTATGATGAATTGTCAAGCCAACATCAACACCAGTTGCCACCGGATTGAAGCTAAGTAAAGATGATAAAGGATGTAATATTGATCCAACTATGTACAAAATACTTGTTGGTAGCCTGATGTATTTGACAACTACAAGGCCGATATCATGTATGGTGTAAGTCTTATTTCTAGGTTTATGGAATCCCCAAAGGATTCTCATTGGCAAGATGGAAAAAGAATTTTAAGATATGTTAATGGAACAAAAGCTTTTGGCATTTTATATACAGCTTCTGATATTTTCAAGTTAGTTGGTTACACAGACAGTGATTGTGCAGGAAGCATAGATGACAGAAAGAGCACATCTAGTTATGTTTTCCATTTTGGTTTAGGTGTAGTTTCATGGGCTTCTAAGAAGCAACCTATTGTCACTCTCTCTTTGGTAGAAACAAAATACGTGGTAGCCACAACAACATCATGTCAAGAAATATGGATGAGAAGAGTATTATCAGATCTAAAACAAGAACAAGAAGAAGCAATGAATATATTTTGTGATAACAACTCAGCTATTGCATTATCAAAGAATCATGTTTTTCACAAAAGGAGCAAGCATATTGATACTAGGTATCATTTTATTAGAGAGCTAGTCAACAATGGACAACTATTTTTGGAGTTTTGTAGGTTTGAAGACCAATATGCTGATATCTTCACCAAGCCATTACCAAAGGACACATTTGATGCATATGAGAGATTGCTTAGGCATCATAGGTCCGTTTTTATCCAACAATACATGAAGAATCAAGATTAGGAGGGAGTGTTTGAAATATCTAAGCTTGATAGATAAATTCCAACTTTATGGAATTCTATTTTATGTAAAAGATATTCACATTTATTGTGAATATTAACTCCTCCAAAATATCAAAAGATATTGTATATAATATCTAGAAAATATCAAGAGATATTATATATATATAGAAATATCTCGGAATATCTATAAAATATCCAAAAGATCAATAATATCTAATATAAGATATTATGAGATATTTTCTAAGCTAGAAGGTTGGAAAATTCAGTAAATAAGAGGTTTCACTTTGTAATTCAATAAGCAAGAAAAGCAAGAGAAGGCATGAAGTGCTCTGGAGTATTTTTAATACAAATTTTGTTTCTATATTTCTCTTGTGAGTTTTTGTGTGTTCTTAATATTGTTTCTATTTGCATTATATTAGCACACACCCTCTAGGTTAGGAGTTAGATATAATTCCTTCAATTATCTAAATATGATATTTCTAATCTCACATGCAATTTATTACAAACAATCAATAAGTGTAACTTGAGTCATGCCCATGCACTTGCACATTTTTCCAATTCCTATCTCTAATGTTAATTTTATTTTGAATATTAGATATTGTAAAAGCTGGAAGTTCTTATTTATTGTAGAGGATTCCATATTGAATTTTTGACCAATCAATTGGGTTATTGAATTTTAAATTATGTCTCTATCAAATCAAAATTTGTTGAAAAGTCTAGTTATTTGATATAATTGTAAATCATACTTTTATACTTATTTTAATGATTTATTTGTATAAATATCACACATCTTCATATATTTATAGAGGATTATTTAATAAGTTATATGGTTTACTAAATTTTCGCTCTCCTAGTTATTCTCTATGGTTACCAGTTTTTTCTTGGTAAGGCTAAAATCACAAAAATTGCCCCACATCCTGTCTTAATTTCTAAGATTGAATTTGATGTTTATTACTTTATATGTGAAAATTTTCATTGATTAGTTAACTTGTTCAACTTGCTAAAACATATGTGATCCTAGGTAAAAAATAATTTGTATCTATTTACTTTAAATTAAGAATGCTTCACATTTATTAAATTAACCAAATTGGAGCCATGTTGATGGTATTGGATTTGATGTTATAGGAAGCACAATATAAAAGTTACAAATGAATCTATGATCTAATGGAAATTTCTTAATTAAAGCCGTGAAGCATGTGCATGGAAGTATGTTTTAATGTTGATTATACTTGCATGGGAATTATTAGCTTAATTAATACATTTGTTCTCCACGTATCATATGCGGTTACTCCTTAATTGTAATAATTACTTTTCCAACGCCTATATATTTTTGGGCTTGCACCTTTTGTTAATATAGAATCAATTAATCTTCTTTGAGCACCATCATTGGTATCGAACCCTTGCTATGTGTGGAGGAAGCGACCATGAAATGGCTGTGTGAAGATGTAAACTGGAGAGCATGAAACCGTTCTATTTCTACGTGGAAGGTTGGAAAACAATTTGTGACATTTCATTTGGCATTGGAGGAGCCCCGCGTGTTTTATGGCATGTAATTCATGACATGTGTTGGGAAGAGGTGACCAAGGAAGTGCGTGAACATTGTTGTGCGTGGAGGAACACATTTTACGTGCGTGCGGGAACATTGTGTGGATACATAATTTGTGTGGAAGAAGAGTACATCAAGGCCATTATGTGGAGGAACAATGAGCGTGGGTATTAACTCTCTGTCTTATTTGTCCTCTTCCTTGGAGGTATTTTCACATTTGGTTGTTGTGAGTGTGCATGGAAGACAAGAAAATTTTTTTGTGCGGGATGTATGGCTAGGGAAGGAGACATTGTTGGATCCTCTCGGCGACCAAATATTAGCGATCGATTAAATTTCATTGTTGGTGATATTTAATGTCTAATTTTGCCATACTATATAACCACATGAAAGACCATTTCCCCTATACGTGTAAGAAAAGTCGACAAATTACAAAACTATGTGTGCGTGTATGTCTCAAATCTTAGATGCACAAAGCACCATGAGAAATGCACCAAATATTTGGGCATTGAGTACAATAGAAGACACCATGGGCTGTTCTTTGCCTTGGTCAATGAGCTACACAACACTTGGGAACATTCTCTTTGGCGAGATTGTGCGCAAGGACTATTGGAATATTTTTGGTTTGAAATCGATGTCAAGCACGGTGGATTTTGTGTAGAACTTGAATTTGGTATGTGATGTAGATGATGAACGCAAAGTAGAACACCTATGGAAAGAGTGTCCGTGTCTCATCTACGAGCCTATAGATCCCATCTTCGGGGATGATTCCTTCATAAGCATTATAGCCATTTTTGAAAATAAATAAATAAATAAAATACATTTTTGAGTTTTTGAAAATGTTTGCTCCAAAAATATTGCTATCCGATGCCCAACTCTTGAAAGGGCCAAATTTCACCGCATGGAAAACCAAGATGCGAGATGATTCTTCAGTTCGAAGATCTTTGGGGGATCATTTTTGGAAAAGACACCCCTCCCACAGATGCTGATCTGTTGGTAAAATATGAAAAGGCTGATGCGAAAGCACTAATGCTTATCACCCTGAGCCTTTCTGATGAGGTGCAACCATACATTCGGGAAGCAACCGCTTCTTCTCAGGCATGGACCGCGTTGTGTACCATCTACGAAGCAAGAATCTAACGACAAAGTTGCATCTTTAGACAAAGCTTCACGATGAGTATGCATGATGGCGAATCAAGTAGAAGCCTTCTTGGAATGTGGTTGAGTTACGTGTAGAACTCTCTGCTCTCGGTGAACCAGTGGATGACAAGTTGCTAGTCCCGCTCACCTTGCGAGCTCTTCCTTCCCGGTTTCGGACATTGATCACCACGTTGACCATCACTCAACAGGAGGTGAGTTTTTCCACCCTGGTGAATTATCTCCAGCAGGAAGAAGCCATGCAAAATGTACAAGAAGCCTTCGAAGACAAGGCTCTCATCACGAGGAAAAAGCATAAGCCTTGAAAAGGGTAGTCAGCCCCTAGAATCAGAAGTAGCATCCTCAGCAGTAGTCTTCTTAGTGACCACCACAGCGGCCACCCCAGAAGCAACAGAACCACAAGGCGGATCGGTGGTGCCACATTTGCTCCATGGATACGCACATGACTGTGAACTGTTATTACAACGGTCGTAAGTATGGCAACTCTGGCGAAGAGAACACTTGAGCCAAGGATATTCCAAGAAATCCCGATGGTGTGCTCGTAATCAGAGGTAGAAGGGCCACATTGTTGCTCAGCAGGATGCCACCTCCGATGAAGAGGTTCAAGACACGACTCATTCTAACATTGTTCTAGTCTCACAGACTTCGTAGCCGTCAGAAGATGTTTGGTTGATTGATTCGGGCACCAGCAAACACATGACTGGCAACAAGAAGTTGTTCCATACTTTGAGTGACCGGCCCACTGGAGATCGAATCACCATCAGACAATCAGGAGTATATTGCGGCGGGGATTTGTGATGTCATCATTCCTCTTGGAACATGAAGATGTACACTCACGAAGGTGCTATATGTTCCATGTTTGACCTCAAATCTTTTGTCTATGATTCAACTTCTTAACCATCAGATGCAGGTTGAATTCTTTGTTGAGAAAGGGGTCAAGTCTTACATCATTTCTCAGGGAGATTTAGTAATTGCTCAAGAATTTATGAAGGGTTGCCTATCCGCACCGGATGCGGTCACTTCATCTAGAATTTCTCTCTCTGCTTCAACGGCGGAGTCCACTGCACTATGGCACTTTTGATATGGTCATCTTTCTACTGGGGCTCTACATCAGCTAAGTGCCAAGGAAATGGTAAGAGGGCTTCCTCCACTCTCCCATTCCTTACCTGTTTGCTCAGGATGTCTTACGGGCAAACAACATAGAGGTGGATTCAAACAGAGATCTTATCACTCTACAAATCATCTTCAAGTCATTCACACCAATCATGCGGACCCCTACCAGCTAGCTTCCAAGGTTTTGAGTACTTCCAGCTCATCATTGATGATTACTCACGGAAAATGTGGGTTTATTTCCTTCAGAAGAAGAGTGAGGCACTTGTAAATTTCCAAACCTTCTACCAACAAGCCACAAGGCAGTCTAAGAAGCCTCTTCTTCTCCTCCACTCAGATCGAGGGGGGGAATTTGTGTCAAAGAAGTTCTTAGCATACCTGAAGTAGCATGGCATTCAACAACATTTGACTGCACCCTACACGCCCCAACAAAATGGGATTTTTGAGCGCCACAACAAGACTGTCATGGAGATGGCTCGTTGTATGCTCTCAACCGCCAAGTTGGAGGATCAATTTTGGGCGAATAGTCCTGAAATAAGTGTATCTACTCAACCGGGCACCCACGAAGATCTTGCAGAACAAGACACCGGAAGAGGTATGGACTAGTCGTAAACCTTCTATTCATCATTTGAGAGTTTTTGGTTGTACTGCATATATGCATGTTCCAGATAAGAGAAGGAAGAAGATTGATCCAAAGACACTACCATGTCTTTTCTTGGGGTATATTACTACCTCAAAGGTATATCATCTCATGGATCCTGAGACGAAGAATATCTACGAGAGTCGCGATGTGGTATGTGATGAGTCATCCTTTGACTCCTTGCCACACAATGGAAATCCAGTACCGACCTTGTCACATAGATTGCTCACACATCTAGATGATGGGCAAGATGATTCTTCTCAGAGAGAAGAAGAGCTGAGTGGAGACTTGTTCGTTGATCTTGGCACACTAGAAAACACATCTTCACATCAGCAGCACCAATGTGAAATGGGTCTAGAATACTATTAGGGATGCACACCTAAACTCACTTCCTGGTACTTCTACGGGAGTCAGAACACGAAGTCAAGCTAGACATGAGGTAAATTTTACACTCATGAGTTCATTTGTTGAGAGCACCAAACCTGACACTATTCGTGAGGCATTAGACCATCCACAGTGGAAATAGGCTATGGATGTTGAATATGATTCCCTAATTCAGAATCGGATGTGGGAACTTGTCGATCTGCCTCCAGGTAAGAAATCCATTGGTTGCAAATGGATTTTCAAAACAAAATATAAGGCAGATGGTTCAATCGACAAACACAAAGAATGACTTGTTGTAAAGGGTTATGCTCAGCAAGAAGGAATTGACTATGACGAGACCTTTACACCCACTGCAAAGATCAAAACCATCGATTTTTCTGCACCTTTGGCAAAGCACAAAATGGATGGAAACTTCAGCAGATGGATGTCAAGAGTGCTTTTCTAAATGGTGATCTAAAAGAAGAAGTGTACATGGCCCAACCTAAAGGGTTTGTAGACGAACATCAACCACACAAGGTATGTTGTCTGATAAAGTCTCTCTATGGACTCAAACAAGCACCTAGGGCATGGTATATAAAAATTGATGATCACCTATTGCAGCATGGATTCACTCGTAGCCCCTTAGATACAAATTTGTATATCAAGAAGGTAGGAACAAAGATTGTCATTCTGGTTTTATACGTAGATGATCTTGTGATCACAGGAAGTTCTGACAATCTTGTAGATGATGTAAAGAATGATCTGAAGAAATCCTTCGATATGTGATTTGGGGCTACTTCACTATTGTCTTGGCTTAGAGATATGGTAGAAGAAGAATCATATCTTCATCTCCCAGATGAAATATTCCAAGACACTCCTGGAAAAGTATGGTATGTCAGATTGTAAACCAATGTCCACACCTATGGAAAAAGGTTTGCAATTATCTAGATTCCGAGGGATTAACCACGTAGGTAAATGGCACTCTCTATAGGCAGCTTGTGGGTAGTCTCATTTACTTGACTTATAACAGACCAGATCTTTTCTTTGCAGTGAGCTATCTCGCCAGATTTATGCAGGAGCCAATGAAATGTCATTGGATAGCAGCAAAGCATGTGTTGAGATATGTCCGAGGTACAGTTGACTTTGGTCTGGAGTATTAGAAGAACACTCAGTTCTTCTTACATGGATATACAGACTCAGACTATGCAGGATCCATTGATGACAGGAAATCCACTTTAGGATATGTTTTTCATCTAGGATCTGGACCTATCTCGTGGATCAGGAAGAAGCAAACTGTTGTTGCTCTCTCATCCACCGAGGTGAATACGCGCCGTATGAGGAGCTGTGTGTGAAGAAATTTGGTTACGTCGCATTCTTGCAGATATAGGGATTCCTGAAGAGAAACCTCCTATCATTCACTGCGACAATCAAGGTGTGTTGAAGCTTGTGAAGAATCTTGTTTTCCATGAACGAACAAAGCATATTGAGGTCGAATGTCACCACATTCGTGAACAGGTCTTGAACCACCAAATTCAGCTCCAAGATCGACCCTACGATTTTCATGTCATAGATATTCTCACCAAGCCTCTCGGCAAGGTGAAGTTTGATTTGTTTAGGGGGTACATTTGTAAGAGCAATGTATTAAGGGGAGGAATGTTAGCTTAATTAATACATTTGTTCTCCATGTATCATATGTGGTTACTCCTTAACCGTGTAACTACCTACCGTGCAACTGTTCCAGCGCCTATATATTTTTGGGCTTGCTGTTTTTGTTAATATAGCAATCAATTAATCTTCTTCAAGTGCCATCAGAATCAATTGAAACTAAAGCCAATTGCTTGTGTTATAGATCACGAATACTATGATAATATAAAAGAGACAAACATATGACCCTATCCATCACATAGCTTCATGATGGGGTCAATCAAAATTGAACCTGCGACTGCTGGTTGCAAATTGCAAGCTTCATGATGGGGTCAATCAAAATTGAACCTGCGACCTGCTGGTTGCAAATTCTGCAACCTACCACTATGCCACATATAATTCTAACAAATCAAATTCAAATTTTTGACTTTAATTTTGACTACGAAGGTGTGTGACACTTAAGTTTCTGCGATAAAAACAATATCCACAAAAAAACTTATTTAACATAGGGCAACATTTCGTGGCTTTTTGTCTTTGCACCACTAGTCTAATAATGAAATTGTGGGGTATAGTATATATTGTTGAATATTTTAATATTGAGCTCCATATGTTTTGAATTTGATTTTGAATTTTTCCTCCATTTCATCTACCTTTCCTTCATTTACATTTAATGCTATATGCGCACTTAGTTTTTTGAATTCTCCGTTGAGAGGGAAAGATAAATAATCATTGTAATTTTTTTATTTTTTTAACTTGAAAAGAGAGAGAAGTGTGCAAAAGGAGATAGAGAGCTGGAAAGAGATAAAACATATAAAATAAAGAAATCAATGAAACAAATCGGTGCAGAGAGATGGAGAATAGGTCAAAATTAGAGTTGTGAAAACAAAAGGAGAGATGTGTGTGTGCACAATAGTGGAGAGAGTGAAAAGCATAGAAGAGTATAGAAACATACAGAGAAACATAACATTCCAATTTATTTTTGGGGAATATGAAGAAAAATTGCAGCATTATACAGGAAATAGAGCGAAGCTCAAGGAATTTTCGTACTAAGTTGTTCATGGAATCAATATAATTAGATTTTTTGTTTTCTCGGGTTTTTCTTTCCTCCATTACTCTTTTTTCTCAACATTCATTTTTGAACAATTTGGTATCGAGATAGGTTTTCGTGGTTTGTGTCATGACTTCTAGTAGTAGCAACTCTTGGTAGAACCCCAATATTTGATGGAAGAAACTATGATAGTTTGTGTATAAAAATGAAGACTTTGTTTTGTTCTAATTTTTTTGGGGGAAAAAGTAGAAGGTGGATACACAGAGACACCAAACCAAGCTACATTCAATGCTCTCACACAAGTAAGAAAGACCATTTCTAACAAAAATTGGAAGAAGTATGCCAAAGCATTGAGTTGCATTTCAAATTTTCAGAATCGATTTAGTTTTCCAAGTCTAAAAAAACTTCTCAATCTAATAAACTTTTGATATTTTACAAAATTCCTATCATCATAGTGAAAAGGTAAAGCTAATAAGATTACGAGATGTTAAGGAGATATTTTTACTCTATTGATAAAGGAATCATAATCCATCAATGATTTTTTAACAAGGACAATGGTGATATTATTTCAAATGAGGACAAATGGAGATGTTGTTTAACATCATATAATCATAGATAAGGTATTAAGGAGTCTTCCATCTAGATTTTATCTTTTTTTAGCAATAGAAGAGTCCAAAAACTTAAGACAAATGATTGTTGATGAGTTTATGCATTCCTTGCAAACCCATGTACAAAATATGAGTATGACAACCAGCTCCTCCAATCTCCAATGAAAAAGAATTCAAGATAAACATGAATGTGAAAGGCAGGGGTAGAGTAGCCTATAATAGAGGAATAGGTAGGGTTTGCAACAATCAAGAAAGTGTAAGGCATAATAATCAAGATCCACATGGAAGAGGAAGAGGAAAGAGAAGCAACATTTTTCAAGGTGGTTCCACACAAAAGGTATCAATGTTATTATTGCTAGAAGCATGAACACTATGCTATTGAATGTAATAAGGAGTATGATATGAAATCCCATTATGCAAGTTATACTGATGGAAAAGAGGTTGAACCTAAAAAGTATGAAAATGGTGGAATTTTTTTCTAACATGCAATGTAGTTGAAAGCAAAGCAACAGATAAATATATGGCACATATATGGTGCATGCAATAACCATATGTGTGGAAACAAAGGAATGTTCAACAATGTAGATAAAGCAATCAAATCTGAAGTAAAAAGGGGAAAAATGAAAAGGTTCCTATAATGGGAAAAGACAACATATCCATTCTCACCAAGAAAGGATATAAGAGGAAGATTCAAGATGTATTTTATGTGTCGGGTTGAAGTATAACCTTCTAAGCATTGGGAAGCTAGTCCAAAAAGGATATAAGGTGAGATTTGAAAATGGAGAATGCATAATTTATGATAGAAGTGGAAGCAATAAGAAAATTGAAATAGTGAAGATGACACAAAATAAGATGTTTCCTTTGAGGATGCAAAGTGAGATATTAGTAATGTTTTAAAAAGTGGCAATTGATCAATCTACTATATGGAACCTCAAGTATGGGCATTTGAGTTTTGGTGGGTTGAATGTTCTTTATATGAAGAAAATGGTTAAAGTGATGCCCCTAATTGAATAACTAGATAAAGTACGTGAGGGCTACATATTGGTGAATAAACATTAAAATGCTTTTCCCTCAATCAATTATTAGAGAGTAATTACACCACTTGATCTGATACATTCAGACCTATGTGGTCCCTTGAAGACTCCCTCCTTATCTCATGATGACTATTTTGTTACATTAATGTGTATTTAAAAAAATCAGATGTATTTAATTTATTCAAGAAATTCAAGGCCATGGTTGAGAAATAAAGTGGTCACTACATAATAATATTGAGAATGGATAGATGGGGATACAAGATATCAAATTAGTTATTGAATTTTTGTAAGGAGCATGGGATCAAGAAGCAATTTATAGCGAGATATACACCGCAGAAAAATGGTTTAGCTAAGAACAACAATTGAACTATACAAGAGATGGCAAGAAGAATTATCAAAGCTAGAGGATTTCCCTGATGAGTACTAGATGAAGCAATTAGAAACACAATCTATATTTTAAATAGATGTCCTACTAAGAGTGTTCGAACAAGATACCTCAAGAGGCATGGAGTGGAAGGAAACCAAGTTTTGAGAACTTAAGAGTTTTTGGGATGTGTTTTATACACACATGTGCTGAAACAAATATGATCAACATGGGATAATCGATGACATAAATGCATCTTCATTGGGTATAGTGAACAATATAAAGCTTATAGATTGTACAATCCAATCACAAAGGATCTAATAATCACTCTAAATGTTCAATTCATAGATGAAGCATCATGGGGAGATGTTCAATTCATAGAGGATGCATCTTGGGGAGATGTACAAGAAGTGTAGTAGTCATAAACAAAGGTTATTGAAGCTAAAATAACGGATGATAGAGCCAATAACACACCAAGTTAGATCCCTATCTTACAAAAGGTGAAGCATCAAGTGGTAAAAACCAAAAAAAGTATACAAGGAGTAGCTCATGAGACTACAACATGATCCTTTGACTTAAATCGGTGCTAAGTGAGAACAAGGAGTGTACAAGAGATTTATGAGCAGTCAAGGTATGATGAAAATGAAGATGAAACAATCAATTTTTCTCTATTTTCAAGCAATTGATCCTATTTAATTTGAGGAATCCGTTAAGGAAAACAAGTGGTTTGAATAAATGGATGAATAAATGCATGCAATAGAGAATAATAAGGCATGGGAATTTGTAGACCTTCAAGTAGGAAAAAAATCATTAGAGTTAATTGAGTTTACAAAAACAAAACCAATCCTCGAAGTCAAGATTTAGAGACATAAGGCAAGGCTAGTTGTAGTCAAAGGCTACAAGAAAATGGTTGGAAATGATTATATTGAGACATTTTCTCTAGTTCTAAGGATAGAAAGCTGTGAGAACAATCATGGTAATAGTTGTTCAACACAAGTGGAAAGTACATCAGATGGATGTCAAATCATCTTTCTTGAATGAAATGTTAGAATAAGTGTATATGAGAAAACTACTTTGTTATGAGATTCTAGGGCATGAGAACGATGTGTATAAGCTCAATAAATAATTTTAAATAATTAAACAAGCACCAAGGGCATGATATAACCATATAAAATCTTATTTGACAAGAAATGACTTTAGAAAAACTAGTGTGTTGATAGGTTCACACAAGTGGACGACCACCCTCTTCGATGGGTCTAAAATTCATAACATCAAAGATTTTATAAGAGGGTACTAGATGATTTATTTTTTACATCACCAAGAGAGGGTGTAATGCCCACAAATTCGACGTTCGAAACCATGTTAATCCTTAAACAATTATTCGGAAAGTTGCAATTTTTTAATTTTTTTCATGTTAAAAGGTGTCAAACCCTAATATATGTTTAATTAATTCCTACTAGCAATGTTGCATTTCATAGGATAGATCCAGTCTAGATTACTAATTAATTATTCTTAATTCAGTTCTAATGTCAATTTAATTATCATTACTAGATAAGTGTCTATTAATTTCTCTTACTAGGTTAAATAGTTTCCCTCTTGGAAATTAACATTCAACCCAAGTTTAATAAACCCTTATCCTTAGTTACCTTAGTTCTCTTAAATTATTTTCTTTAATGTCCATTGAATCATACATTGAAACCTACTAGAAGGGTTACATTTTTAACTTAATACACTAGAGCCCTAAGTGGCCCCATTCACCCATTTACACATACATTTGATTTATTTAAAATTTACAATCATAATATGAATATTCTCACCTAAAAATTGTATGGTTGATTCTTAACCCTTGGATCAAATCAATAGGGAACACAAGATTAGATCTACCTAAATGAAGCCCTAATCATCCTTAAGGGAGTCTTCTTAAGCATTTTTTACCCTAAGATCATTCATTTGTTTCTCTTTGGTTTGCACTTGAAGGAGTGGATGCCATGGATCAAGGGAAAATCATGAAGGAGTCTTCTTGGATCTAATGTGCAAAAAGAAGGGGATTCCATCCATTTGGCTCCTCCTTTAGAATAGTTGAATCTTAGATTTAATCATGTATTCTTAGTTATTTATTACAATGCAAGCATCTATCCTAGATCTAGTTTGAGATCTATTGTTGATTAGTACCCCTTTTTTGTTTTCATTGATGGGAAAAACCCCATTTTGTAAATCAAGAGTTTTATGCATTTAAATCCCTATATGCAGGTTGGAGTATGGGTCCAAACAAGCATACACGGCCCTCATAGGATGGATCTACATTTAGGTGAAGTTTGGATCCATAAGAGCCAATGGTTTGGCTGGAAATACATTTCTTTTAAAACAATCTACGCACAAGTGACTGACAACGGTCTCTTGACCGACCGTGGTAACCACTGTGCTACTAAATTTGGTTCTACTACGCACCAAAACTTGTGTTCTTGGTAAGTTTTTAGAATATTGTTTTAAATGCAGGGGGTAAGAAGCCTCTTATATAAACAAGGGCACAACAAATGACTGTGAAGTTTGAAAAAATGAAATGGGTGCAATATCCAAGTGATGATGTCGTAATGAAATATCGACAAAAGTTCGATGGCCGATCCTGGATACTATCAGATGATTCCATTTTAAAAAATTTAACATATCTTCAACATTTTGTGATTTACACTTATCTAAATGACTTTTCCAATAATTATTCATTAAATTTAAGGTTGTTGTGCAAGTCATGATATCATTTAAGTTGATAAATAAACTTGGATTTAACATTTTAAAGACTGCAATATGAAATAGTGACCAATGTTAGTACAGACTACATAGATATCTATTAAGACTGACCGACGCCGGTCACTATGTAGGCCAGAGAACTCAAAAAAATGTATAAAATAACATAAATATCAAGGATAACTTTAAATTTAAATATATACAAACCAAAGAGTGTTTAATTGTTTCATCCCAGAATAAGGCTATGAAAACCTCCCAATTCACATTTTGATCAAACATTAAGATTTGTAACTATCTTTTTCTTTCAACATAAGGTAAAATTTAAACATGATATCCATTTAATTCATTCTTTTACATATAACTAATTTGAAGAGAAAGGAAAGACACATTATTTAATGAACTTCCTTCAAATATGATATTACAACTTGGTAAATAAAACTTGCAAGGCAACTTTTCTTTTAAATATAAGTCTACTAGTCTTCCACCTTAAGTGGGAATTACAAGAAAATTTCTACAATGAAGGGTTGTTTCTTTTTACTTCAACAAATGCTCCAAATCTCAAATTCTTCAACAAGAGAACAACCATATCTTCAATTTAAGAACAAAAATCAAAAATGGGGGAGAGGCACCACTCTCCACCCAACTAATAATCCAATGAGGAGAAGAAGCTATCATCCTCATTGGTCCCCGAGCCCCAACAAAATGCAATAACAGATGGATCCAACTCATGAAACCTATCACAAAGCTTCCACAACACAATCCCAAATTTCATAGCCATTTCAAAACACATTCAATCATAAGATACAATTACAAGAAGGAAACTAATAAAATAAACAACACTTGAAAATGCAAAGCCAACGGAGTTAACGATCTATGGGGAGATCACTTATGCCTCCCAATGGGTTTAGGTGCCAACCTTAAAACCCTCCAATATACATCTCAAAACCCCTACACAACTCTTATGCCTCTCTCAAGATCCTCTTATGCCTCCCAAATTCTCTTATGCCTCCCTACAATCACTTATGCCTCCCTCTAAAGAACCAAGTAAGAAATAAAAATATTTTCTTCTCAAAGGTGGGGCAACCAACCCAACTCCCTCCCAAAACATGAAATAAACTCTTACGCCTCCCTACAATGGAAAAATCCTAATATCCTTCTCCTACACCATACTTAGGCATTCTACCCAAGATCCCATCAAGCACATAAATCATTCACATACATACAATACACACATATAAAAACAAACAAGTAAAAAAGTGTAGCTCCTACCTTTCCATAGTAAGAACTTGATCAAGGAATCACACTCCAAGATCCTTCAAGCTCAATCCAACTCCAAAATCTCCATGACTTCAACAAGCACTCCAAAAACTCTCTAACTCCCCAAATTACACATGCACACTCAAATGAAGTAACCCCAAACAAACAAATAAAATTTCATATAAAGAAAAAGGAAAGAGGAGGGTGAGGTGGCTCAATGTAGGATGACACATCACTTATCCTTAACTCCACATCACAAGTAAAACCTTAACCCAATGCACAATAAATTGGTGGTTGAGAGGAATGACAAGCCTCTTACACACACAATCCAAACCCACACCCCCTAAGGACATAATTTAAAACCCATGTAAGAAAATTGCAAGAAATTAAGAGCTTGTCCCACAAGCCTCCAAAAATGGCCCTTAAGCCTAAATCCAAAATTCCAAGGCAATGTAGAGTTTATAACACTCAAAGTCCTTTATACTCAATTAAAATCAAAAATCCAAATGACCAACTACTCTAATAAATGGCCCCTTTTTCACATCCCCAAATAACTTAATAAACATGATTAATTCACTTAATTAAGGAACATTAATCAAAAATGATAAAAAGGGATTACATCACAAATTGAATCACATACTCCACAATTAAATAAAAAAAAAGAAAATAATTGCAGACAAGCCCATGGTTATAATTGGAGGTCATCCCCCTATGGGGACCCCTAACAAATTAAAACAAACATAACACACATTACACAAGTTGTCATGATGACCTTCGTTGTATGCATCTAGTATTCCATTGTGGTTGGTCTCAATCCCCCTTTTGAATGTTATCATATAATTACCGTGAAATCACACAATACCTCTTTCACCTCGTGGCCACATCAAAAACATCAAAGATAAAATATATGCACATAAATCAATAACCATCCTCATATAGCTAAATCATCCTCTCAACTAAAAATGCTATAATTTGTCTACAATTTCAACAACATCCCAATTTTATCTTTCATCAATATCAATAAGATCACAATACTAGTTCAAATGCTAAATCCTAGTCAACATGATGAGAATTCTGAATGTCAGTAATATATATGCTAATAAAACATCATCATGATCATCATCAATATAAAATGTCTCTCTATGTCTCTAAGAGTCCACACAAATCATACTATGAATCATAATCCATCAATAGTCAGAATATCTTGATCATCTAACATCATGCTAAACCAAAATGATACAATAATATCCATGTCTATAGTCAACAGTAATCAAAATGCAAATGTAGTAAGTGTTGAAGAGGAGTGGACACTACATCCCCTCCCCTTAGACTTGACTTCCTCCTAGAAGTAAACAAAATATGAGTGGGAACTGGACTCGTAGCAACATAGCATCCTCTTATATAGTAGAAGTCTCGTCATATGTCCCACTGGAATCGCACCTGATCAATATATCGGCCTCAAAGGACTAGGGTCTTGCGCTCTAAAATACGCACGGACTCCACCATCATCTACACCTTCTCTTACACCTACAATGCAGTAAAATCCAATACATGAGATGGATTTGGGATATATCTCCTAATTACATATGCATGAAACACATCATGCATGCGAGACAAGTTGGGTGGCAAGGCTAGATGATAAGATAAGGGACCAATCCACTCCAAGATCTCGAATGGGCCCAAAAATATAGGAGATAACTTAGAGCCTTTTCTATAATGGATAGGAATCTTATGAGGTCTGACACAAAGAAAAAATATCTTTCCCACCTCATAACTATAGTCAAATATCCTCTAATATGCATACTTCTTATGCTTCTCTTATGCCTCTTTGCAACATGTGTCGAAAAAAACAACTTTTTTCTACATGTCCTGTAACAAATTTGGTCCAAGAGATATTTTATCCTCCAATATTTCCCAACTCAACGGTGTCCTACACTCTCTATCATACAATTCATGAAAAATGAGCTATGCCAATCGAACTCTAAAAACACTGTTGTTGTAGGAAAACTCCACCACATATAATTACTCCTCCCACCTAGACTGGTGATCCATGACATACATCCGAAGCATGTCCTCTAAAATCTTATTCACCCACTCCATCTAACCATATGTCTCTAGATGATAGGTTGTGTTGAAGTTGATACTCGTCCCAAGGGCCTATTGCATGGTAGTCCAGAAGTGTGATGTGTATAAGGGATCATAGTCGCAGATGATCTTCTATGGAATCTGTGTAGTCTAACAATCTCATCCGGTACACTCTCATTATTGTACTAGTTGTATAGGTGGTCTTCACTGAGAGAAAAATGATCCACTTTCGTCAATCTATCCACCATGACCATGATGGCATCATGGTGGTATCTCGACGTCGGTAGCCCTACTATGAAATCTATGGAAATGGTGTCCCATTTCCACTGGGATAACATGTGGGTAAAGAAGGCTAGTTCGATGTTGCTACTCACCTTCACCCTCTAACACTCTAAACAATGTGACACAAATTTAGCTACATCTCTCTGAATACCTCTCCAATGATAAAGTTTTCTCAAGGTGGAATGCATATTACTCATCCTGGATGGGCTGAATGAGGTGCATGATGAGCCTCTGCCAAGATATCCTATCTCAAACCTTCATCCCTAGGTACATAGATTTTCATCATCCGTTGTTGAGAAGTCCATCTAACTCTCTTTGTAAAACCATCAAAATTCCCCTCAACGGGTCTCTGAGACTCAATCTTTGATCTTGCTACAAGGTAGAAACTGTCATGTGGAAGTTTTCATAAAATATTGCTCCGCAAATCACTCCACCTTGAAGTGAAGCTGAAACCAAATGTCTCGGTCTACTCAGAGCATTGGAAACAACATTATCTTCCCCCTTCATGTGCTCTATCTCCATTTCGTACTCACATAACAACTCCATCCAACGTCGCTCACGAGCATTGATATTGGGTTGCGTGAAGAGGTGACACAAGCTCAAACAAGATGTCCCGAGAATAAACCTTCTGGCAAGAAGGAAATGTCTCCATCAAACCAAAGCATGCATAACTGCTGCAAGCTCAAGGTCATGAGTCAGATAATTGAGCTCATGATCTTTGAGTTTGTGAGACTCAAAGGCAACCACACGGCCCTCCTGCATCAATACCCCACCTAATCCTGCTAAGGAAGCATCCATACACATAAATAAATCCCTCTGAGGGTCCGACATAGAAAGAATCGTACCACGTAAGGCATCCCTTCAGTTTATTGAAGGCCTACTCACATCCATTGGACCAAACAAACTTCTTCCCTTTCTACTGAAGGGAAGTTATGGGGTGTGAAATCGAGAAACATCCTAAACAAATATCCTCTAGTAACCTACCAACCCCACAAAACTGTGCACCTCGGTCACACTAGTTGGCATGGAGCAATCCATAATAGATCTAATCTTTGAAGGATTGACGGAGATACGGTCCCCAAAAATAATGTGACCCAAGTACTACACCTTTGACTGAAATAATGCACACTTCTCTAGGTTCCCATAAATTTGTTGCTAACAAAGACACTGCATAACCTACAAAAGGTGCCCCTCATGCTCCTCATGCTCCTCACACATGCGTGAGTAAATCAAAATGTCGTCAAGAAATATGAGCATGAAGCAATCTAAGAATGTGTGGAATACCCCATTCATCAAAATCATGCATACTACAGGGACATTCGTGGACAAAAGGCACTACTCGAACTCATAGTGCTCATATCCCATACTGGAAGGTTGTCTTATGAATATCTACCTCTGTGATCCTCAGCTGATGGTATCCAAACTTAAGATATATCTTAGAAAATAATATGGCCCCCTTCATCTGATCAAACAAATCATCAATACATGGAAGGGGGAATCTTTCTTGATCGTTACTTTATTCAATTGACGATAATCAATACACAATTGCAAAGATCCGTCCTTCTTCTTCACAAAAATCACTAGTGCACCCCAAGGGGATACACTAGGATAGATTAGGCCTTTCTCCTAGAAGGCCCTCTAGCTACAAATTGAGCTCACAGAGCTCAGGGGTAGTCATCCTATAAGGTTCTTGTGAGATAGGCTCTGCTCTGGAACCAAATAAATGTGAAAATCTATCTCACGTGGGGAGGTAACCTCGACATCTCCCATGGAAAGACATCTGAAAACTCCCTCAAGATATGATGATCATCAAGTGATGACCCACTAGACTCATCCTCTAATTTTTCATTAACCGTGACAATATACAACTGGAAACCTTATCATGCACACCGCTTAAGCTGCATAGCGGATATGGTGTGAATAGAGGTGGGTCTCCTAACTCCCACTATCACTGACTCCACTCCCAAATCATCTGCACATGATATTACCTTATTGTAACAATCAAACCTAGCCTTGTGTGCAGATAACCAATCCATTCCCAAAATAATCCCATAGGAACCCAAAGGAAGGATACGAAGATCCAAGGTCGTGGAAAAGGGTCCTAGGTCAACTATGCACTCCTTGACTAAGGAGTCCACTGTGATCTTGGCTCCAGAAGCCATCTCCACATCCCAACTATGGATCTACCTAACTACCACCAGCCTACATCACTCTACTACAAATGGGGAAATAAAAGAATCTGAGGATCCTAAATAAAATAAAACAAGAATAGAAATGCCATCAATGCTACCTGTCATCTCAATCACCATGCTCTGGTGCTCTACCTACCCAGTGATTCTCGACCACTAAATATACCTTGTGGCTCCTAGCCATATCGCCTACTGTAGGCTCTGAAATTTTGCCTTACCCTTGTTGTATGGGTTCTAAAGCCACTCTCTCTAATTATTCCCAAGTACTCTACACCCATAGCAACTACTAGGTCCCCTCCAATGAGAAGCAGATCCTGTAGGTACTTTAGTAGTCTGCTTGCCATGAATCCGATGATATTTCTATGGAATCGTGTGATCGCTGCGATGGGCTCCTACTAACTGATCTATGGGTGGTGCCTAAGTCCTAACTGGTCCCCTAGGAGGAGGCCCCATACTACATCCCCTATGAGCATCGAATCTCTGTGGAGGCCTAAATTGAGGGCGAGTCTTCTACCGCTCGCTTGAGGTGGTTATTTTGGTGGTATAAAGGAAGGCGTGTAGAACCATGTCTGCCATGAGGAGGAGGAGCTGACCCCTCAATCTTCTATTCCGCATCTTACGGATACGAATCCACACTCCATCTCTAGCATTTTTGTCTTCCCCTGGTCTCCTCCATGATGTAGGCCTTCTCAACAACCTCTGCTAGAGTCTACGGATAATGAATGCATACTTCCCCTCCAATGTCCAAGTTTAGGACCCCTGATGAACTTGTGAATCCTCACCTTCTCATCCTGCATGTAGTCTACATACTAAAGTAGGTCCAGAAGTGACTCTCATAATGCTATAGTCATTGATGCCCGACGAGGTCATGGAACTCATCTATCCTCTATTGAATGAACCTCCTAGACAAGTATCTTCTCCTGAACCACTCCTTGAAGAGCTCCCAAGTGACTGTCTTAGAATCCACATGGAGCTTCTACTCCTTGGTCCTCCACCAAACCCCGACTCTATCTCTTAGAAGGTGGATGGCAACACGAGCCTTCATGTTTCTAGTACACGGACATAGCTTGAAGCATCCGCTCAAGCTGACCAACCATGCCTCTTCCTGAAATCCTCCAGTGTCCCCAACAAAATGAGATGGATGGAGTTTTAGGATCTCTCTGATGTGATCTTTCGTTATATATTGTTTGCCTCTAGGTCCTCATCAACACACTCAACATGCTTCTTAGGGCTCCTAGATCGGTCTCTGCATCTAATAGTCCTATCTCCATGACCCCTATGTGGTGAGTCTCGCCCGACTAACTCAACATGAGAGTTATTTTCCCTATACTCATCACTATGTCAGGAAGGTACACGAGCCTCTCGATGGCTCTCTATAT
Source organism: Taxus wallichiana var. yunnanensis (assembly GCA_018340775.1). Lineage (NCBI taxonomy): Eukaryota > Viridiplantae > Streptophyta > Pinopsida > Cupressales > Taxaceae > Taxus > Taxus wallichiana. The sequence goes on along the minus strand of CM031236.1, from coordinate 57,151,282 downwards.
AGTATGCTATGTCTTCCTCCCAAGGATCCTCCATGTATAGTGAAAGCATTAACATTCTATAATATCTAAAGCAATATGGTTTCTACTACTTGATATGGGGGTGGTAAGTCTAGGTCCACGTGCTAGAACTCCTTGTCCAGTCTGTGCTTCCTACATAGACCAAGGCAAGAATTAGTCTATTGTTCTAGATTTTGTTTCAGTTTTCTAGGTTTTCTACGTTTTAAAACATCATGCAATGTTGTGTGATCTAGGTTTATAGTTGTGCTAATTTTCTTTGTTATGTCTTATGTTTCCAAGTATGCCTAGGGTCAAAGAATTAAATCCATATCTCGATAGCAAGTGTATCATCCACAAATTTGGCGTTATGAAACCACATTAATCCTTAAACAATTATCCGGAAGGTTGTGGAAATTGTTTATTTGTTTCATATTACAATGGTGTCAAACCCTAATATACGTTTAATTAATTCCTACTAGCAATGTTGCATTTCATAAGATAGATCCGGTCTAGATTATTAATTAATTATTATTAATCTAGTTTTAATGTCAATTTAATTATCATTACTAGATAAGTGTCAATTAACTTCTCCTACTAGGTTGAATAGCTTCCCTCTTGGAAATTAACATTCCACCCAAATTTAATAAACCCTTATCCTTAGTTACCTTAGTTCTCTTAAATTATTTTATTTAATGTCCATTGAATCATACCCGAAACCTACTAGAAGGGTTACATTTTTAACTTAATACACTAGAGCCCTAAGTGGCCCCATTCACCCATTTACACATACATTTGATTTATTTAAAATTTACAATCATAATATGAATATTCTCACCTAACAATTGTAGGGTTGATTCTTAACCCTTAGATCAAACCAATAGGCACCACAAGATTAGATCTACTTAAAGGAATCCCTAATCATCCTTAAGTGATTCTTCTTAAGTATTTCTTACCCTAAGCTTATTCATTTATTTCTCTTTGGTTTACAGGTAGAAGGAGTGGATGCCATGGATCAAGGGAAAATCATGAAGGAGTCTTCTTGGATCCAATGTGCAAGAATAAGGGGATTCCATCCATTTGACTCTGCTTTTAGAATATTTGAATCTTAGATTTGATCATGTATTTTTAGTTATTTATTGCAATGCAAGCATCTATCCTAGATCTAGTTTGAGATCTATTGTTGATTAGTTCTCCTTTTTTTTTTTTTCATTGATGGGAAAAAAATCCCATTTTGTAAATCAATAGTTTTATGCATTTAAATCCCTATATACAGGTTGGAGTATGGGTCCAAACAAGCATACAAATCCCTCACAAGCTTGATTTACATTTAGGTGAATTATGGATCCATAAGAGCCAATGGTTTGGCCAGAAATACATTTTTTCAAAAACAATCACGCATCGGTGAACGATGATGGTCTCTTGACCGACCGTGGTAACAACTATGCTACCAATGTCGGTTCCACTACCGGCTCCGGTTCCTGTGTTAATGGTAATTTTTTAGAATACTTCTTTAAATGCAGGGGGTAAGAGATAAATTTCAAGAGCAACTTTATATTAAGTTTTAAGAAAGCATAACAGTCTAAGAATCCTCTCATATAAAAAGGTCACAACAAATAACTTTCAATTTTGCATAAATGAAATGGGTGTAATACCGATTGATGTTGGTCATAGAAACACCGACGATGGTTCAGTCTTTGACGCCATGATTACTATCGAGATAAGTCCATTTAAAATTTTTTTAACATATTTTCAACATATCTTATCTAAATTAATCTTCCAACAATTATTCATTAAATTTAAGGTTTTTGTGCAAGTTGTGATATCATTTAAGTTGATAACTAAAATTGGAGTCAACATTTTAAAGACTGCAATATGAAAAAGTGATCTGATGTCGGTGATCGAGTACACCCACGCTCGTTAAGCCCGACGGTGCCGGTCAATGTGAGGCTAGAGAACTCAAAAAAATGAATGTATAAAATAACATAGTTATCAAGGATAACTTTAAATTTAAATATAGTGAAACCAAAGAGTGTTTAACTATTTCAACTCATAATAAGGCTATGACAACCTCCTAATTCACATTGTGATCAAACATTAAGATTTACAACTTTCTTTTCTTTCAACACAAGGTAAAATTTAAACATGATATCCATTTAATTCATTCCTTTACATACAACTAATTTGAAGAGAAAGGAAAGACACATTATTTAATGAACTTCCTTCAAATATGATATTACAACTTGGTAAATAAAATTTGCAAGACAACTTTTATTTTAAATATAAGTCTACTAGTCTTCCACCTTAAGTGGGAATTACAAGAAAATTTATACAATGAAGGGTTTTTTTTTACTTCAAAAAATGCTCCAAATCCCAAATTCTTCAATAAGAGCTCCACCATTTCTTCACTTTAATCACAACAACCAAAAATGGGGAGAGGCAACACTCTCCACCCAACCAATAATCCAATGAGGAGAAGAAGTTATCCTCCTCATTGGCCCCGAGCCCCAACCAAAATGTAATAAAAGATGGATCCAAATCATGGAAATTATTACAAAGCTTCCACAACACAATACCAAATTTCACATAAATTTCAAAACACATTCAATCACAAGATACAATTACAAGAAGGAAACTAATAAAATACACAAGGCTTGAAAATGCAAAGTCTATGGAGCAAGGATCTATGGGGAGATCACTTATGCTTCCCAATGGGATTAGGTGCCCAGCTTAAAAGCCTCTAATATACATCTCAAAACCCCTACACAACTCTTATGACTCCCTAAATATCTTATTATTCCTCCCACATTCTCTTATGCCTCCCTGCAATCTCTTATGTCTCCCTTAAAAGAACCAAGTAAGAAATGCAAGCATTTTCTTATCAAAGGTGGGGCACCCAACCAAACTCCCTCCCAAAACATGAAATAAACTCTTATGCCTCCCTACAATGGAAAAATCCCCATAGCCTTCTCCTACACCATACTTAGGCATTCTACCCAAGATCCCAACAAGCGACATAAATTATTCACATACATGTAATACACACATATAAAAATAAACAAGTAAAAAGAGTGTAGCTCCTACCTTTCCATAGTAAGAAATTGATCAAGGAATCACACTCCAAGCTCCTTCAAGCTCAATCCAACTCCAAAAATCTCCAAGACTTCAACAAGCACTCAAAAACTATCTAATTCCCAAAATTGCACATGCACACACAAATGAAGTAACCCCCAAACAAATAAATAAACTTGCATATAAAGAAAAAGGAAAGAGGAGGGTGAGGTGGCTCCATGTAGGATGCCACATAACTTATCCTCAACTACACATCACAAATCAAACCTCAACCCGAATGCACAATAAATTGGTGTTTGAGAGGAATGACAAGCCTCTTACACAAACAATCCAAACCCTCACCCCTAAGGAAATAATTTAAAACCCATGTAAGAAAAGTGCAATAAATGTAACTTTTTTTCTTACAAAACACATAAAGGGGTCTATTTTTGACCCCCCAATCAATAGGTAGGGTTGGTATATTAAATTAAGAGGTTTGGGAAAGCTTAGCTTGTCCCACAAGACTCCTAAAATGGTCGTTAAGCCCAAATCCAAAATTCTAAGGAAATGTAGAGTGTACAACACTCAAAGTCACTTACACTCAATCAAAATCACAGAATCCAAATGACCAACTACTCTAATAAATGGCCCATTTTGTCACATCCCGAAATAACTTAATAAACATGATTAATTCACTTAATTAAGGCACATTAATCAACAATGATAAAAAGGGATTACATCACAAATTAAATCACATACTCCACAATTAAATAAAATAAAAGGAAAATAATTACACACAAGCCCATGGTCACAATTGGAGGTCATCCCCCCATGGGGACCCCTAACAAATTAAAACAAACATAACACATTACACAAGTTTCCATGGTGAGCTTCATTGCATCCATCTAGTATTTCATTGTGGTTGGTATCAAATCCCCATTTTGAATGTTGTGATATAATTACCGCAAAATCATACAATACCTCCTTGACCTCGTGGACACATAAAACCATCAAAGATAATATATATGCACATAAATCAATAACCATCCTCATATAGATAAAGCATCATCTCAATTAAACAATGCTATCATTTGTCTAAAATTTCAAGAACATCTCAATTCTATCTTTTATCAATATCAAGTAAGATCACAAGATTAGTTCAAATGTTAAATCCTAGTCAACATGATGAGAATTCCAAATGTTAGTAATATATATGCTAACAAAACATCATCATCATCAATATAAAATGTCTCTCTATGTATCTAAGAGTCCACATAAATCATACTATGAATCATAATCCATCAATAGTCAGAATATATCTATCATCTAACATCATGCTAAACCAAAATGATACAATAATATCCATGTTTATAGTCAACAATAATCAAAATCAAAATGTAGTAAGTGTCTACAAAACAAAATGTTTCGATGATGGATTTCGTTGTGTCATTTGCCTATGTGAATTCAAGGAAAATGAGAAGGGGAGAATGTTGTCTAGCTGCATTCAAAGTTTTTATGTCGATTGTATTGATATGTTGTTTTATTCTCATTTGACATGCTCTCTTTGCAAATCCATTGTTGATTCTCAATCCAACGGTGGTTTTGGAATCAAATCACAAACAAATAGAGGTTTCATTTATTCAAGAAAAATAATAATCACATGATAAGGAATTTTTAGAAGTACAAGTAGTGGATCATCTGCAGCAGAGCAGGATAATGAATTTATTAACCATAACATTGACTAAACAAAACAGGAAGTAGAGCATATGTTTTCATTCGATACCCAAAATGAAAATTAGTTTCATTATCACCGTAGGGTTAGTTAGCTACTAGAAATTGCACCATAACTAGCGTATAATGGAAATTCCGATAAGTGGGTATGATGAGGGATGTGTTGTCAATATAATCAGAATAAATAATGCATGTAATGATATTCCAAGTGTTATTCCTTTAACAATAAGCCATGTATATCAATGTACATTTTCAAAATTTTGTACACACTATGTTGATATTGTCTTATTATAATGTGTATATTGAAGATTTTAACCACAAATTATATTCCTTTAGTAACAACTAACAAAGTAACATCAATGTACATTGTTCAAAATTTTCTACACACTGTGTTGATATTGTCTTATTATAATGTGTATATTGAATATTTCACCCACTGTAATGATATTACCTTGTTATAATTTGTGTGTATATTTCTGTAAAATTTCATTGAATATTGTGTTGCAACATCAAATATGGAAAAGATATGATAGAAAAATCATTTGAATATTTGGACAATAAGTTTGTGAATATTTCTTTGGTGGATATCCATATCCTATTTCAAAGCTCATGTATTGGCATAAGTTAAGAGTATGCTTTAGGAAAGGAAAGGGTAGATTGTGGAAATTAAATTAAGAGTAAGTTAAGTTAAGAGTTTTATTTAACCAAAAAATTAAATGGGTATATATTTTGGAAATTAAATTTATTTCATTACACTTTATATGAAATCATTAAAATCAAACATAGAAAAAATAAAATAAATAACTTGGGAGAAGAATATAAAAGGTAATTAAACAAATGATGAAATAGTACTCTAGCTAGCCTCGCATAAATGAATATAAATACTATAAAAACTACATCATGTCACAACGATGATACCACATATACAATCAGTATATCAAGGGCTTGGGACAATAGGCCTCATCATGACACTTTGATACCAAAAATGATGCAATCAAGCAACGCAATTGCAGCAATGATGAGACCAAAGAGATTTCAGAAATTGTACATATGTTGTATGCTCTATTACATTATGTAGTTATAGATTAATAGAAAGCTTCAAAACAAAATAAAATTTCTAAAAATAGATAGAGAAAATAATATTCTAAAGGAAATGGAAATTTAGGAAAAGACTCTTGTACTTGATGAAGCTTCTAGAATATGGAAGTTCGTAGAAAATATGACCACATAATAATATTAACATTATACTAGTCAATTAAATAACTATATCTAAATCACCTCCCTAGCCTATATATGTTTTATACACTTTTTGTTGTATATCTATTTGTAAATGAAAATCAAATCATTTACTTGTTGTTGTAAACACAAAATCACGCACTTTGGTACAATTATAGGTCATAAAAACATACTAGCATTTATATGATTAGTAAGCAAGAAAACTATCTTTGGCCTATTTTATTTGTCTCATGTTTCTATTTAGTCTTACAAGCCTAGTTGGAACTTTATTGATTCATCTTTTATGGCTTTAAACGCCAAAGCACACCTAGCTAGGAAAACAACTCCTGTGTGTTCCTATCCCATCCGGGAACCCCTAATCCTTTTTCACCTTACTCTTTCAATTTTGGGTCTCTTTTATCTTTTGGGAATCGTTTTCACTTATGGGTCGGCCTTCCAGTTGTCAATTATGAAATCCAAATAAGGAAATCATATAAATACATAGTTATGTGTTCAAAATAAAGGACCAAGCACTAAGTATTACTATTATCCCCTAACGTTGCATTCAAATGGAACTTAAAACACTCCAAGATGTTCATCTAACATCCATTAAAGGGATAAGGGTTGTAAAAACTATGCATATATGCACATGAAGGGGAAGTTCATTCTATTCCATCCACACATTCTATAACATTTCTACATTGTAGCTACAACCTGCTATCAAGTGCAACTTGCACAAAGGAATCTTAGGGCACAATGTCTACACACACTCACAAGAACTACATGGAATCTAAGATTAATACAATGCTCCATTATAAGTTCACTCTCGGGATGACCTCTCAGGGTGGTCCCACTCCCCATTTTGCATTTTCCTTTTTAGGTTTCATGTTGTTTGTGGGCTTATGTAGGTGAACTTCTATTTATAAGGTTACAAGTATCATTAAAGATCATAGTAAAAACATTAGGTGATAAAAAAGAGTCATCGTGACACCCTTGCAACACAACATAAACCAAACTCGGATATTTTGCATAATCACGAGGACCCATATCCAACCACCGCACCCACACACCCCTTTCCTACTATGGGCACACATGTTCGTCATTGTTCATGAGTTACAAAATTTACAGAGATCAATTACGACGTTTCTTGCATCTTGTTCATAAATTCTCACTTCTCGATTAGTTCCTAATCGCACTGATATCAACTAAGTCATCATTTCTCTAGCTCTTGGTTAGGGTTTCATATTTGTAAATATTATTTTACTTGTTTCATTATTGTATTTTACCATGTATACATTAATTACTCTATAATTAGATTTAATTAAAATTAAATTAAACCAGTTGCATGTTTACTATCTCGTAAAGTGGGTCGTGAGCTGTCCCAAAACCGGAGAATGTGTTTTTATGGGATTTACAACTCTATCTTTGAATCTTATCATTGGCTATCTTATTTTAGCATTAATACAAAAATCCAATTATAAAATAATAAATAAGACCAGCCCACATAGTTCAGCCTAAGTCTCAACTTAACCAAGAAAACAACAAATCCCAATCTTAATAACAAAACAAAAAGAAATTCAACCCTGTCACTCTGTAACTATTACATCTATTGAGTAATTTTGAATTTTTTGAAAGATGCATAAGCCCAATGACGCTTCAAACTAAATGCTGCAATGCAGATTGAAACACATACACCTATCATAGAAAATTAGGAAGAGAAAAAAATCCTTATAGATTCCCAAATTGTTTCTAGGAAACGCTTTTGCATAGAAAAACAAAAATTTATCTCAGGATGTATTTGAACCTAAAAAAACAAAAAGGGACAATGGTGTTGTGAAAAAAATGAAGTGGTTCATACTTGAACATGATGATGCCACCAATGAAGGTGAGCCACTGAGATGCTCCCTAAGATGTGGAAAAACACAACTAGTGGGCCAATTTCAATACTACGCAAAGAGATCCTCCAAATGTAGCAGATGGTCTTGTTAGAGTTGCATATTTTGATTCAAATTTTTATGGATAAACCAATATGCCTAGAGTTTAAAATGATACCACCACCACAAAACGGGTTAGCCATGCCATTTTATCCTTCTCGAATGTCAATATTTTCTGTCTTACTCCTTGAAATACCTTTTCACACATGCCATAAAATTGTAAAAAAATCTTCAATATTGCACTTAAAAATAAAAATACAAGATTTATAGTTTTCCTTAACGTCATGAAATTTGATACCAATAAGATAATTTCCACTACAAATCGATTCTAATGCCCTATAAATGGAATTCTACTCAAATTAATTCCAAAATGTAATTTTCCTAAGGAATAGTTCCACCATTAGGTGAATTTTTTTTCAATTTTAGATTTTCTTGGGATATTTTTCTCATGCCATAAGGGGAAAAAATGTCAATTTTAGATATCCTTACGATATTTTTATTCGAGTCGAAAATATCCAAAAATAGAGTAATTTTGTTTGTTGTTTCTAATTAAGGTATGTTGATTTGATCTATGTTGTTTAAAATATGTGAATATGAAACCTTATTTTATAGGGTTTGTGAATTCACAATCCTTGTAGTGACTATTGATATGTAGCACTCAATTCAAGACATTTTCTTTAATGGGATGACAATAATAATAAAAATAAAAAGTTCAAAAGAAAAGGAAAAACATTTACTGTTTTATCCAAGAATTAAGATTTTTGTCCGGTTTAATTTTTATCGTACCTATATAAATATACCCTTTGAGTCTATTAGACATTCTGGAGCCATAGGATGTTTCAATATTTGAGTGCAGCGGTGAAGCATGTTGTTTGGGCACGGTTTGAGGAGAAAAGCAAGTTGTTACGCACCGCAAGAGTGCAAAAATAGTCCCAAAGTATTCTTGGAGGTGTCAATGAAAAAATTGGTTTGTAAATCTCAAATAATGATAGTGGAGATAATGAGGCACAACCCCACTCTTCTAGAGTTTTCCACATTGAGTTTCTCCCAAGTAAATTCTCGGATTGATCCTTTCAAATGTGTTAGTCATTTACTTACTTTAATTTCATGCAACTAATTCAAAAATTTAAGCACTTAAGGCATCATACTTATAAGGCTAATTATGTTTTTAAAGTAGAAAAACCAAGGGAAAATTAAAATAAATCAAACATATATCAATATTCTAATGTGCAAGGTTTAATTCGACAAACTAGAAATGAAATGTCTATCCTAATTAGGGATTAAAGGCTTGTAATAATGCTAATGTGGAAGGAGATATCTTTGATGGACTATTAGCTATGACAGTGGCACTACCATGTACATAGCCTATCGGTCACTACATCTGAAAAAATGTGGCCCCACAAGGACTATTTACAAAATCTCAAAGAAAGGGGGAAAAGAGATAACTTACCCGCACGAGCATGAGAGACTTAGACGCATTAGAGTGGATGAGATCATCACACTGTAACTTTATTTTCCTCTCAATAACACCGGTCGAAGAAGTAAAAGGGTATAAATGATGATAATCACGAGTACACCCCAACTCCCCTACATTATCATTATTATTTTTTGCATTCTTTTCCATTAATAAACCCACCAATTTCTCCATCTTCTTCTGCAAACCCTTTTTCTTCCTGTTCTTTTTCCTCTTTCTCTTACCATTCCTACCCCAATGAACAATTATCTACTTGGCCTCCACTTCCTAGTTAGACACACGTGGTGGTACACCCACCGCCATGTCATCATGAACATGTGGTAACCTTTCAAACATGTTGTTGTGAGCGGAAATCTTCATATCTAGTTCCCAACCCCCACAACCATTTTCGCTCTGCGGCTTGGTCACATGGTCCATAGCCAAATCTATTTTCTTAGGTTGTGGTTCCATGTAGGGGCATAGCACAATTTTATTGCAGGTGCTACATTTTTTTTTCGAGAAAGTAAAGGGTAAGTGCACAAAGTTGGGGGTCAAAAAGTGGACAAAACCCCAAATAAATCAAAATGTGTACGCATTCATTATAACATGATTGAATTTTAATTTCCTAGATTTGGAATTTACCAAACCATAACGCGTACGTGTTATGTCTGTTATAAATAAAAAAATCCGGAGCCTCAATAATTTTATCTCACTCAAACGTGAGTTTTAGAGTTTAACTGTTCCCTCACGTTTTGTCATTCAGTTGGATCTCAAGCTCAAATGATCATCTCTAGATCTCTGGAAAGACATGAATTGACGATGGTGCCATAGAGAAGAGGTAGGCACAATTCTTTTTTAAAAATTGCATTGAAATTTGATAATTATAGAGTAGAATTTGAATTAAATGCATTTGTTTATTACTACAGTTCAAGGTCGAGGGAATCAACCACAACCAAACCCTGTTATTCCTATCATCCCTCCCAACCCTCCCATAGTTTCTCAACATCCCCCAGGTATTCAAGAAGATTTAGCAACTCACATAGTTGAAAACAAAATTGAAATTGAGGGTTTAATCAAAATAATGAGGGATTCACAATCTACAAACCCCCATTGCGCCTCTCTTGAAAACACATTGGAGGCATTAGTTTCTCAATTTGACGTGGCAATGGGGTAAATTGATCATTGGACATATTACAGAGAGGGTTGTAGGGTTTATTATTCCAATAAATTGTCATATGTGGATGTAAAGAAAAATTAATTACAAAAGACACCATATGTACCTTATTCATGGACCCCGCACTAATTTACATGTTCCGTTGGCATAAAAATGGTTTCCCATCCATTATTGCAATAATAATTTGATTAAAAATATTTTTGGGACCGATGGTAGATGGTGTTTGATTTTCCACCTTGCAATAACAATGAGGTGCCACTATACTTTATGATAAAAATCTATTACAATTTTATCCTAAACGAGATCCCAAATTATATTGATTTCCAATATTTCCAAGGTGAGGAAAAGGAATTACACAGATCAACCAGTGCACAACATGCACCTATTCAAAGTGGGGTAAAGTCTCGCAGAATACCCATCACCCCGAGAGTTTCCCTCAACAAGTGAAGGAGACAATAGAAAATGATACACTCCAGGCACTTACGGGGCTATTTATGACCCTTGTTCAACATACGAGGGAGATTTATGAGCCAAATGCTCACAGAGGTACACTGAGTATTCCTCTCGGGGAGTACAACATTATGTTTTTCATCATGTGGTAGCATATGTTTGGGGCTTGAGAAGGACGGTACTTTCATTCATGTTGATTTTGGTCAAGTTGGTGCTAGGGGTGCACATGATAATGTCACTATGTCGATGCCTTTTAAGTGAGACATTTGGATTACAAATCATCAGTGTCACCTTTGCAGGTATTTGTTATGTTTTATTATGTGTGTTACAAAAAGTTCAAAGTACTTGATTTACTTATATATGTTAAATTTTTGAAATAATTGTATTTGTACATGTACATGCATTGATATTACAATGTGCGGGAGGCACATCTTCATCCCGACCACAAGCGGTGAGCACCATGCGTACACATACATTCACAGAGGTAATTTAGAATGTTAATTGTGTAAAATTTTCACATACATGCAAATATATATATATATATATATATATATATATATATATATATATATATATATATATATATATATATATATATATATATATTAGTTTTGAAGTCAAATATATGTATGTTCTTGTATGTTCATCTAACTCACATGATACATGTTTGATAAAGATGTTGACTTCATTAGACACCCCACCATCTCTCGTGACAAGTAGAGAAAGGTGTTACCGCTACGATTTCATCTACGCAGCAACTCACTGAGGTATTCAAACAACATGTAAATTTTGTTAAATTGATCATGTAATTCATATTATGTTAAATTACATGTTAGTAATGTCTTTCGTTATAGAATTATTAAATTATGTTAATAATGTCCTTCATTGTGTATACGCAGGAGTTACTTGTGACAGGTATCATCCCTGTTCATTTGATTCATAGGCGTGGTGGGGTAAAAACAATAGTTCTATATTGATAAAATTAGTTAAAATATTGTCATTACACATACATGTACTTAGTTCTATTTTCACTAATTCTGATGTTATATTTGTGATCTTATGTGTATGTAGAGAACTTCAACCCCTCCATTTTGAATTTGAGGCACGGAATCCTCCATCTCGTCATCTTCATACCTCCTGTTCAGTAATCTAGGAGATCCCGATGACTCATATGAGCGTGCGATGCATTCAACGTGATCAAAAGGTTGCAGTAATTTTGTGTATTTATGTAAATACTTTCATTTTAGCATGGTATTAAATACATGTTTAAAACATAGATAAGTTAAGTTTTGACAAAAAAACATTGTTTTCATATTTATAGGTTCAACTACATGCAAGTATTCAAAGTGGAAGAGGACTCGTAGCATGGGATTAGACAATCCAAATTCATCTCATAGATCTCCATCTTCATCTAAGTGAGGGCCTTTTTCGAGAAAGTCCAAGAGAGGGATATATTTTGATGATTAGGAAATATATATGTCTTACATGACATTTTTTTGTATGCCTATGTGCATGGCATTGTATGTATGTACGCCTATATGGCATTTTAAATTCGTGGTATGTGACCTATTTGGGAATTTAATATTTATTATGCACATTAAAATACTATTTGGAACTCGATATTTTTGTATGAGACCTTACATTTCTTAGATTATTTTTGCATGAAACTAATATGATGTGCACTTGACAATATTTAAGACATTATGGATTATTTTTTCATTTATTGGTGATGTACATGTACTAGCTTTTTCAATGTATAGTATGCATCAAACCGCATAAATCAATATTTATATAATGTATGTATATAAAGAGTTACCTAATCTGAGTAATTATTCATTCAATTTATCAATGTGTATATGTGTATTTACCTTACTTGTGCTTCTTCTTGCTCATGGTCTCTTTGTATTGGTTCTTATCTTATCATGCACCTACTACATTCTTTAATGCTTCTTAGTCTTCTCCCCTATTAAAACACCTGAGCATGCAAACATTAGGACCATCATTAAGACAAATTTTTTTGCAACAAGTATGGATAGAAGGATCTAAGGATTCCCACAAATTCTTACAAGCTTCAATAGTTCAAAGAGATTCGTCACAATTTTATGTCTTTGATCTGTTGATATTTTGATAATGTCTCTCCACATGCATTACTCCAATGCTCAAGAATGTCTTCAGATGCAATGACATTCTGATTCAGACACTCAATGATTTTTGGTTGTCCAATCCTATCCAATTTGTGTTATTACCTTTAAATTTGTAGGCATTTCAAGTTATTTGGAAATCACATCACACCCTTCACTAGGTTTGATGAATACCCCTGTCTTTTTGAAGGCACTTTTGAAAGCATCCATGGGTTTATCATAGCATAAATTATCAATGAATGGAAGTTCACTAAACTATAGGCCAGTCGACTCTCATTCAGAACTAAACAAGAAATATTTACTAGGTGATTGATAACTCCCATGTGTTCTTAGAAATTACCCTATCAAATTCATTCTTAAGTCAATCTAGTCATTGAATAAGAAATCCCGAATGAGGTTTTGGATCTAACAAGATGTCTCTAAGTTCCATGGAGTCTAAGAATTCACCTTTCAAAGATATAACGTGTTTTGGTCTTAGGGATCTTAACGGACTACGCCCGGATAAGGTAGCTCAGAAGCACAGGGAGAGTAAGCAACTGAAATGAGGCCTCTGCTTTATCATTCACCAACCATCCAAACATGTTGGCATAGTCGATTTGGTGCCAAGAGCTTCTGTTTGCAAACTATTGTGTCTAACAACCTTACACTAACTCAAACTATAATATTTCATGCGTTTACAAACAATAGGACAATGAGAGAACCAAATAGAGATGGATAAAACCATGAGAGGATTTTGTAGAGGGCCCCAACATGGAGGTTTTGGATCTGACAAGACATCTCTAGGTTCCACAGAGTTTGAGAAATCACTCGTCAAAGATATAGCATTTTTGGTCTCATGGCTCTTAAGGGACTACGCCCGGATGAGGTATCTCGGAAGCACAAGGAGCATAGGGAACCAAAAAGAGGCCTCAAATATGAATTTAATAGGCCATCCAAACATGTTGGAATAGACGGTTTGGTCCCATGAGCTACCATTTGAAAAATATAGCATCTGACAACCTTACATTGACTCAAACTGTAGTATTTCATGTGTTTGCAAACAATAGGACAATGAGAGAACCAAATGGAGATGAATAAAAATGCAAGAAAATTTTGCAGTGAGACCCGATGTGGAGGTTATGGATATGATGAGACATCTCTAGGTGCCACAGAGTCCGAGAAATCACTTTTCAAAGATACAACGTGTTTTGGTTTGAGGGCTCTTAAGGGACTACGCTCGAACAAGGTAGCACTGGAAGCATAAGGATCATAGGAAACCAAAACGAGGCCTCCACTTTGGTGTTCACTAGGCCATTTGGATGTGTTGGTGTATTCTATTTGGTGCCAAGAGCCTCCGTTTGCAAATTATTACGTCCGAAACCTTACTGTTCGACTCAAACTACATTATTTTGCATGTTTGCAAACAATAGAACAACAAGAGAACTGGATGGAGACGAATAAAAATTTTAGAGGATTTTTTATGGGCCCCCAACATGGTAGTTTGGGGTATGAAGAGATGTCTCTAGGTGTCACAGAGTCCAAGAAATCACCCATCAAAGATATAGCATTTTTGGTTTCATTTCTCTTAAGGGACTACGCCGGACGAGGTAGCCCGAAGAACGAAGAGAGTAGGAAAAAAAGGCCTCCACTAGCATTTAAATTGCCACCCCGACGTGTTGGTGTAGTCGGTTTTGCACCAAGAGCTTCCGTTTGTAAAAGTATTGCGTCTCGACATCCTTACGGTGACTAAAATTGCAGTATTTCGTGCATTTGCAAACAATAGGATAGTGAGAGAACAGAATGGAGATGGATAAAACCATGATATTTTTCATATAGAATCCCTACATGGAGGTTTTGGATCTAATGAGACATCTCTAGGTGCCGCGAAATCTAATAAATCACCGTCAAAGATATAACATTTTTGCTCTCGGGGCTCTTAAGGCACTATACCCAGACAAGGTAGCCCGGAATCACAGGAGCATAGGGAACCAAAAATGCTTACAATAGTGTTCACTGTGGCCTTCTAAACATGTTGGTACCGATGGTTCACTCCCATGAGCTACACGTTTGCAAAATATAGTGTTTGACAACCTTACACCGATTCAAATCTGTATTATTTCTCACGTTTACAAACAGTAGACAAGGACAACGACGTAACCTAATAGATATGGATAAAGCGTGAGATTATTTTGTATAGGGCCCCATCATGGAGGTTTGGATCGAAGATATGTCTCTAGGTGCCATGGAGTCCAAGAAATCACCCATCGAAGATATAATGGGTTTTGGTCTCAGGGCTCTTTAGGGACTATGCCGGATGGGGTAGTTCGAGAAGCACGGGGAGCGTAGGAAACCAAAACAAAGCCTCAAATAGCATTCACCAAGAAAATTGGATGTGTTGGTATAGACGGTTTGGTCCCACAAGCTACCATTTGCAAAATATAGCGTCGATAGCCTTACACACCGACTCAAACTACAGTATTTCGCATGTTTGCAAACAATAGAACAACAAGAGAAACAAATGGAGATGGATAAAACTGAAAGAGTATTTCATAGAGGACCCCAATATGGAGGTTTCAGATCTAACGAGACATCTCTAGGTGCAAGGAGTTCGAGAAATCACACTGTCAAAGATATAGCGTGTTTTGGTCTCGGGGATCCTATGGGAGTATGCCTAGATGAGGTAGCTCGAAGCATGGGGAGCATAGGAAACCGAAATGAGGCCTTCACTAGCATTTACCAGGACCATCTGGATGTGTTTTCGTAGTTGATTTGGCACCAAGAGCTACTGTTTGCAAAATATAACATTTGGCGACATTACACCGACTCAAACTGGATTATTTTGCATGTTTTCAAACAATAGGACAATGAAAGAAAAAAATGGAGATGGATAAAACCATGAGAGGCTTTCATAGATGGCTCTAACATAGAGGTTCTGGATAAGATGAGACGCGTCTCTAGGTGCCATGGAGTTTGAGAAATCACATGTCAAAGATATAGCAATTTTTGGTCTCAGGGCTCTTAAGGGACTATGCTCAGGCGAGGTAGCCGGAAGCATGTGGAGCATACGAAAACAAAATGAGGAATCATCTAGCATTTAATTGTCCACCCTGATGTGTTGGAATAGTCGGTTTGGTGCCAAGAGTTGTCGTTTGTAAAGTATTGTGTTTGGCATCCTTACACTAACTTAAAGCGTAGTCTTTCACGGGTTTGTAAACAATAAGACAACAAGTGAACCGAATGGAGATGGATAAAACCACGAGAGGATTTCGTATATGGTCCTGATATGGAGGTATCAGATCTTACGAGACATCTCTAGGTTCCATGGAGTCCAAGAAATCACTGTCAAAGATATAACATTTTTTGGTCGGACAACCTTGAACAAAAGTCTGTTTTACAAAAACTCATATAACTTGAACAAATGACCTAAATTTGACCTAAAAATTTACAGGAAGCATCATACCACCTTCCTCTACAATCTCCCATAATTTATATAAAATAATAGTTCTACATTTTTCTATCCCATCTCATTTGCATGCTACAATAGTGCATACTACAATAGTATAAGGTTGTCTAATGCAATATTTTGCGAACGGAAGCTCTTTACACTAAACCGACTCCTCCAACATGTCGGGGTGGCCAAGTAAACACTAGGGGAGGTGTATTTTTAGATTCCAAAGCTTCGGGTGCTTTCGTGCTATCTCAAATCTGGGAGTAGTCCCTTAAGAGCACTTGAGACCAAAAATGCTATATCTTCGACGGATGATTTCTCGGACTCGTGGTACATAAAGATGTATCATTAAGTCTAAAACCTCCATGTCGGGGCCCTCTAAAAAATCCTTTTCAAGTTTTTTCCATATCATTTTGGTGTTCTCGCTTTCATACTATTTCCAAACACGTGAAATACTATAGTCTAAGTCGGTGTAAGGACCGCTGGGACGCTATATTTTGCCAACTGTAGCTCATGGGACCAAACCGTTTGTGCCAATAGGTCTAGATGGCTTGGTGAACACTATTGGAGGCCTTGTTTTGGTTCCCTATGTTCCATGTGCTTTCGAGCTACCTTGTTTGGGCGTAGTCCCTTAAGAGCCATGATGCCAAAACACGTTATATCTTCGACAGGTGATTTCTTAGACTCGTGGCACCTAAAGACGTCTAGTCGAGATCCAAAACATCCATGTCGGGGCCTTATATGAAATCATCTTACAGTTTTATACATATCCATTCGGTTCTCTCGTTGTCTTATTGTTTGAAAATGCCGAAATAATGCAATTTGAGTTAGTGTAAGGATGTCGGATGCAATACTTTTTGCAAACCTGAAGCTCTTGGCACCGAATTGAATACGCCAACACGTTTGGATGGCCTGGTGATTACTAGTGGAGAATACGTTTTGGTTTCCTATGCTCCCGTGCTTCTATACTACCTCGTCCGGGCGTAGTCCCTAAAGAGCCCCGAGACCGAAACACATTATATCTTCAATGGTGATTTCTTGGACTATGTAGCACCTAGAGATGTCCCGTCCGATCCGACACCTCCACTTAGGGAACCTCTACGAAATCCTATGTCAAAATTTTCCATATCATTTTGGTGCTTTCGTTGTCATATTGTTTGCAAATGTGTGAAATATTGTACTTTGTGTCGGTGTAAGGTTGTCTAATACCAATCGCCTTTGAATAATATAGGTGGTTCATACAATATAGGTGGTAAAATGAGAATTTTAATAAGATATTTTTACAATATAGGTGGTGAAATGAGAATTTTTATTTGTTGTTCCTTTCTAATATTTAATTGCTCTTAGCTTCACTTGGCTTTGAGAATAATAAATTCTCTACTGATAGTGCCAACCACGTGAAGGTGGAAGCTTTTTTAGACCACTAACCTACATAAACATTATAGTAAGCAATTACATAGAATTTTAAATCTTACAGAATTTAAATAAAATCATTCAAGTAAATATTCAAATTAAATTCATGAAGAACATACCTTTGTAAATTCAATCCAATGAACCACAAGGATCAACTCTACTCTTGACAATAGCAAGAATTGCTTCACGATCTGATTCACGAACCTTCCATAGATTCATTTTTAATGGCCTACCTCAATATTTGATCAATTTAATATTTTTGCAAGAACCAAATGTGAATAGTGAAGTATCTTTTGATGTACTTCAGAGTCTTCAAACAACCAAGTGTTTGATTTTTTGATAGGATATCATCGAAGCCAAGTTCCAGTGATTACCACTGACCGAGTGGGATACTCAAGCTCTTAACCATCAATGATTGTGGAAGTCAAATTTGTTTCCCCTCTACACAATGAGACAAGAAGCAGTTTGTTCCCTCTTTGTTAAATTTAGTCGCAATAACTGTAAAAATGTGCCCTACATCACAAAGTAAAACTAAAGTCAAATTTAAAATACATTAAGATTTGACCATTTAATAATTTATAAATCTAAAACATGGCATGTACATATATGTATGTACCTTATTTCACTAAATCAGAGACTTGGTCAAAGTCAGGTGATGTTTTCATTTTATATAAAGATATTGCAAGTCGTAATTCTTGTGGAACTTGAGTGGAAATAGAGGTCTACAAGTCCATTCATCCACCCACTGATTTGATTCACATTCATTCCGTGCAAAATCAATGCATGATATACAAAAACATGTCGGGCACCTAGTATAAATATTCCAAGCATTTGCATATGAACTATGAAACGAGTGCATATCACTTGAGCATGGAGCTGTCATACAATCTTCAAATTTTGCTAGATGTTGTTCCTCTATCAACAAAAATATCTACGAACCATTGATCTCTCTTGAGATTCATGGCTGATATTCTTGACACACCAATCAACAATGTTTTGTGCATCTATAAATTTAGCACCATCCTTGAATTTTAACTCTTCTCTTGCAAGTGCTCTTTTCACACATGCTTCTACACCATCATGCTCTCCTTTTCCATGCCCTGCCTCAATAAAACTCTAGATATATTGTACATTTGTTTCTTTTTGCATCCTATTTAACCAATAAAAAATCCATGTATTCTTGAATCGTGGTGTGTAGTTGTCGAAAAAATGTAATGTTGATTGAAACTAATGTTCCTCTCATTCAAGTTTGCATAAAACACCTAAAAAACCCTCGTACATATTACGTAGAATATGTTCGATCATCATTGGTGTAAAAATTATACTCTCTTAATATTTTTGATCTTTCTTTGTGATTTTGGAGAGTGCATGAATGTTATATGCACAAAAATAACAACTTGCACAAAGTTATAATATTGAGACTGAACCTCCATTTGTGGCTGCAATGTGTAATTCTCTACGAAGTCAACCACTGAAACAATAGTACAAAGTGAGAATGTGTCCTTTCTTAACTTGAATGGCCAAATTCTCCTCTAGGAGTTTCAACGTGTGGCTGAACTGTTTGCTGAGGATTTGACTCTAGAGTAAATTACACTAGATTAACACTTATAGATGTTGAATTATGCAGTGGTCCTTTCTCTGAAGTTGAAGCTCAAAGGCTGAATTATCAAAAATATTTCTAGGTTGTCTCTGGTGGAACCCAAATGCCTTGTCTGTTGAACCCAAACCACCACCATTAAAACCCATATTTTTAACAATAACTGCTCTTGTAGAATATCTTTGTTTCAAGCCTTCATCGAGACTTGGTTTATATGTTCTAGGTGGATTGTGTAATTCCTCAGAGTCAGTGTCATCATCACTACTTTTCTCTCCAAGATGTGCTTCATTCCACTTCTTGTTGAACGCTTCATCTTCTGGAATAGAATCATACTCTGAAACAAATTTTGGATGGCCTAGGTCCTACCTCATAGACCAAAAGGCAACAATTTTTGACCTTGTCCAATTATTTTCTTGTAATTCATTTTGTAATTCCTTTGGCATTCTTTTAGAGGAATTTTTATCAGATTTTGCATACACTTTGGCAGATTGAAAATCCTCTACCTATTTTTGTGGAGGCTGAGGCAATCCAAAAATTTGTGTTGACAACTCTTGAAAACTAATTCCTTTCTCAACAGCAATTTCATCCATTGCTATTTTTACTTCATCCCAAGAGTTCTTGTTTTTCAATTTTTCTAGCAAGGGTTTGCTTTCATGTTGAATTTTAGTGGCAGAGTTCTTGTTTGCCACTACCCTTTCTTTAATCACTTCACATGGGTCATACAACTAGTGAGAGTCAACATCAAACTTAAAAATTTGTAAGATTTCATGTGCCACATAGAATGCTTTTCTTTCAAATGTGAACCCTCCACATGAGAATAGTAAGGAAGGAAATACTCTCTTCTTTTGTTGAGAAACAAAATAGAGATTATTTATGTTTTCCATCTTCCATATATATTCCAAGGCAAAACAACTCTTTGTAACATGTATTGGAAATTTGTAAGGTTCTACTCTTGATCCATAAAACCTTAGCACAATATATTCCTCTCGTGAAGTACTAGTCTGCTAACTGTATTTCTCATCCTAGTTGAATACAATCTCTACATTTCATAGGCAATCTAGGCAATGTACTTTTTGTAATTTCTTCATAAAATGGAGCCAAAAATAATCCACAAATTGATTGTAGTCCTTCTATGATCATACATCCTTATCTTGGGGGTCCACTCAGTTAATGGACGCACAACTTTTGGCTCGACCTCAACAAAATAGGGCTCAATTGCAAGTTTTTTTCAAACCATCTAGAAAACCGCCATATAATTAAATAGCATAAGTAGGTAGTGAACGTAAATGTATTAGTGTTGGATTCTTCTTTGATTGTTAATAATTGTTTATGCATAGATTCTGTAATGTACCCAACAAATTTGTATTGACAAAGTGGATTAACGTAATGGATATTGTATACCATTTCTAGGAGGGTTTCATCCACTGTCTCATTGCTATCGAAGCCAAGGAAAAATACTAGCATAGAAATGGTATCCCTGACCCACGTTTAAATATGTGAATTGCATACAAAGCCTTCCCTTTTGGTACCCCTGCATCAAATGTTAATTTTCATAAAAACTCATCTCTTTCTTTTTTATTTGTGGCATGATAATCACTAGCAATTTTTTCTAGGTTTATGTGGATGGTTCCTAAATATTTTCTTTCAAACCCCAATGCACTGCCAAGATTTGCCTCTCGTAATGTAAAAAATTTCTTGTCCATTGCCCTTTACAACAATTGCTTTTTTTTTGTCTCATTGTAATTTTGGGCACATATATTGACAAATTCAAGGTAGGGGAAAACCTCGTGGAACATCATGCATCCCAATCCAGACCCCCATGTTATCAACCTAAATCTTTAGGTCTACTTGATTTCTCTAAAAATCTACTTTCCCTCATCTTCGTCTCAGATGTGTATCTAAGTTGTGAAGCTCTTGTGTGAATTACAGGATCATAAATATCATGATATTCATCAAGTAAAACTAGGGGTTTTACTTTTAAGAAATTTGGTGTATGGGATTTGGGTTTTACTTTTACTTTGGGATCCTGTGGAAGTAGACATGCTTGGAATTTTAGATTTTGTAAACCCTCAACCCTAATTTCTCAACCCTTATATTGAAATATTTGAAAGTGAAGGCTTATACAATGTTACTTATAAAAAGATAATATTTAAATAATCAAGACTCAAATGCAGGATGAAACTTACTCGAAATATGAAAATCTTGAGTCTTACAAGGTCCACAACTTCTATGAATCTATTTTTCTTTCTGTTAGAATATGCCTTCTAGAAATAAAATTTCAATTGTCAATACCACTATACAAAATTAGATCCTTCATTGTACTTTCTAAATGTCAAATTTAGCCATTAATAAAATTATATTCAAGTGGATGATAGTTGTCACTTATCATATGGCTATGTGGAAGGATTCTAGGCCTCCTCAAGGCAAAGGCATTCCCTGGAATCCAAGCTCGCGAGAATGAACCAATTCAATAATAACTTTTAGGTGCATGTGTGGTGTTTGCATTTAATGACTTGGCCATTGAATTGTTTAGGGGTCATTGAAACATTTTAAATAAAAAACCCCACTTTTTCCCATACCATGTGGAAGAATTCTGTGGATTTTTTTTTTTCCATGCCCTGACAAGTGTTTGTCATTATTGGTCATGGACATTGGAATTGGAGTAAACATCTAGGTAGCTAACAAGGCAATTGATGGCGGAGGAGGTGAATTATTAATTTCTAATAATATAGAAGATTGGCATGGCTTGGAAGATATTATCATTTATGATGGGTGGCACACACAAAGCTTGAAGAATTAATGGTGGCACATGCCACACTTTGGGCCTTTATTATTGGTGGTCGCTCGCATTCCTCTCTCCCTACCTCTGTTTGTTCGTGTTTTTGGGCTGGCAAGAGAATGGTTTTTTTGGGGTTTCCTTTCATTTATCTTCACGGGGAGAGAAGGTAAATTTCCTTTACTTTAGCCATTTCTGGCAGGTGGCTTGAAGAGGAGTTTCGATATGAGTCTGTGCTTGAGGAAGAGGCAATTGAGTGTGTGATAGGAGATTCCTATATGCAGGAATCTCATAGGGCCAAAGTCAACTTTGAACTCACTGTGACATTCATTTCTAATTTCCTCTTGCTCCATCTAGTCAAGGTGGATGTTGTGGCTATCGCGGAGTTCTTTATTTACCTTATCCATCGAGTCGGTTTGCACGAAGAAATGAATATGTGTCACATCCTTGACCCTCTACTTTGGGTGGAGGAGGTGGATGCTCTGGAGAATGGCACCAGTATCAAGGAATATTTTCTCGATAAGTGGTACAGGGAGTTGTTACTTTACGCAGAGGTTGTTCATGTTATGTTCTGGCATGGTGGTCCGGACCCTAGTAGACTTCCTCCTCTGGATCTCACCGATGCTCATTCACCTATCAACTCAGCCATTAACCACCTCAATGAGTTTTAGGATAACTCTAGTGTGGCATTTTTTCTTGTGTTAGGTAAGGCCAAAAAGCTGGAAGGTGGAATTTTCGGCAACTGAAGTTATTTTAGATGAGGATTAATACTATTTTTAATCTTTTTTTTGTTTTTTCACATTTATATAGTGTTTACATTAAGAATATCTGAATTGGTGAAATTAGAAGAAAGTGGTTTTACTGTCTCATAGGCTATTTTTAGCCTCGTGGACGTTAAAAGTTTTATTTTCATTACATTTCATTAAATTAGATTATTTATTTCTTAAATTAATTTAAATCTTTTAATAAATTAAAAAGTTATCACCCCCACTTTTTCCCAATGCCCATGCCATGTGGATGAATTAATATAATTTAAATACATTATATATATATACACACACAACATGAAGATGCAAAATACATCGTCAATCATGACTTCTGGGTATATAAAGAAAAATCCATCCATAAGGAAGACTATAGCCATACTATACAATATACATTATAGCATATATATTTAGATTGAGGATTAATCCTCTGAATTAGAAGACACAACCAAAATTATAACTGGAGGTCCCTACCTCTCAACCACACCCTCCTCAGAGTCCTGAGAAAAAAATTCATTGGCCCAACCATGCCAAAGATGATTATAAGCTTCCCCTATAGTTTCATGGATTTCCATCCACCAAAGTGGCACTAGATCGATGGGATAATTGAGGGAAGCCAAATTAGGGAGTTTGAAGCACGTTCTTCCAACATTTTTGTCACAACTGAACACTACCAGCTTCTATGTGAAGGCCATCAGCTCTCCATGACGATGTTCTAGTTCCCTAAAGATGCTCAAATCCACGCCATCTCAGAGCTTCGCCTCCTCTACTGCTGCCCAAAAAACAACATTACACTTTTGCACTTCTGCAACCAAATTTCGATAGCAAACAGCCAAACCCAACCCGGAGAACAATGTTGACCACATCGAGCTTTGATGGCTCAATTATCAGAAATTTTTTCCACAAAACCCTAGGCTACACCGCTATTAACCCCACACCATCCAAAGCCTCAAACATAGATTTTCCCCAAAACCAATTTAATTGCCTCCAAATTGTTAACATTACCAATTTTAAAGATTTCTCGTAGATAATTAATGGATATAAATGATTTGAAATCCATTTTCTTTTATTTAAAAATAAAGACAACATGGGAACTTGAGGGGAATCCATAGGTGTTCACCGAAGCAAAGGATAATAATGAAAAAATCGACCTACAATAAATATGTAAAAACAAGGCCCTTCACACACTTGAAAATATTGGCGACAACATATATTTAAGGCCCTTCCATATTTAAGATGATTTCGAGACCATCCCAAATTCCAATATATATATTATGATATAAATATATTATTTATATATATTTAACATTATTATTATATATATTATATATATATTATATTTATATTAAATATATATATATATATATACATATACATATATATATATATATATATATCTACATATCTATATATATATATATACATATACATATATATATATCTACATATATATATATACATACATATATATACATATATATATATATATATATATATATATATATATATATATTATTATTCCTAGACGAGATTAGCAATAATAGAGATTCGTGTCTTTTCATTTTTAACGAGTCACTTTGGATTCACTTTCCTTATTCCCTTCCTTCCATTTCATCTTCGAGCAGGTGAATCATGGTTTTCTTGGGTTTCCCTTTTCTTTATTTGCATGAAAAATTGGGATAATTATCCTTTTCATCTCGCTATCTCACACAGTGTCTTCGGGATGTCTTAGTTACATCTTGGTTCATGAAGAATAAGTAATTGAATGTGTGTTGGGTGAGTCGTATATATTGGCCTCTAACAGGTGTGGACGCCTCGGACATATTAGCGGCCTTTGTTTCCAATTTTCTTTTCTGCATATAGATAAGGCTATTTTCAAGCATTTTGTTGTGTACTTCATCTACCCGGCCAATCGTAGTGGCTTGCATGAGGAATTGGCGGAATGTCAGCTTCTAGATATTTTGATTTGGCTAGAAGAAGTAGATGAACAAGCTCTCGGTCCCAAGCGCGGGGTGTAGTGGTTCGGGGAACAATACTAGGAGTTGTTTATTCATGCTGAGAATGTGTACTCTTTTATCTGGCACGATGACCCCGATATCTCACACCTTCCCTCATTTGTTAGGAAATAAGGGATAAAATATGTGGAATAATCCCTCACGAGAATCGCAATAGCAAGAGAAACTAATATGCGAGAAAATATTACAGATCTCAAATAAAATTATAGAATAAAATAACACAACTCAAAGAGATAGTATTTAACGTGGTTCACCCAATTTGGGCTACATCCACCAAGAATCACTTGCTCAAATTTTATTACAAGCCATTGCTCTCTCAATATAATACCCATATCTGTTTGGAGTTATGCTAAAAACTCTACAAAATTCACACCCAAATTCAAAGCACATCTACAAAGTTTACATTATATCTACCATATACACAAAACCATATAAATAGACAACTGTTTAAGTAGATTTACAAAACTTGGGTATCAAAACCATGGGCCAAAACTATCCCATAAACCTATGGGTCAAAAAACCTACCCATATGAGAAAATCATGTTTCTTGATATATCAGACACATTTTAAGGCCCAAAAAAACATTTAGGGGCTGCTCCCCGGACCTCGCCGAGGCCCATTGCCCTTATCCCAGTGAGACAAGCTGTGGAAAGTGTATAATACTCTTAGTGTACAGTCTTCAACACTTTATCACATGAAAAAAGCTCCACAACCTAACAATTTCCCACTTGGAGACTAGTTTTCCTTTGAGCAAGCTTCTCGACCCTTCACTAGTTTCTGTGAAGACCAACTAGAGTTGAACACAGCTTCAGTTTTTCCCTTGTGACCACATTGGTCATCATGTCTGCAGGATTATGACTGGTATGAATCTTCTCCAGCTTCAACTTCTCTTCCTCCAAAGTTGTCCTGATGAAATGGTACCTTAACTGTATATGCTTCATCCTAGAGTGGAAAGCAAAGTTCTTAGCTAGGTGTATAGCACTCTGACTATCAAGAGGAAACTTTCCTTCCTCCTGCTTATTCCCCAAATCCTCAAGTAATTTTTGTAACTAAATAATTTCCTTGCTTGCGTCTGTGGCAACAACATATTCAACCTCCGTGGTTGACAAAGCTACCAACTTCTGTAGTCGTGAAATCCAGGTCATTGTTGTCCCACCTACAGTGTAAACATAACCTATTGTGCTCCTCCTACTATGTCTACATCTCCAGCCATATCTGAATCTACATAACCACACAAAGTGGTGTTTGATCCATTGTAGCACAAAACTATCCCCATGGTCCCTCTCAAATACCGAAGGATCCACTTTACTACTGTCAGTGATCTCTACCTAGATCACTCATAAATCTACTCACCACTCCCACTGCATGGGAAATATCAGGCCTAGTGCACACCATGGCATACATCAAACTACCAACTACTGATGAGTAAGGTACCTTAGACATTTGGTTTCTCTCCTGCTCTGTCTTGGGACACTGTTCCTTTAATAACTTGAAATGGCCTGCCAAAGGAGTCCCAACCAGTTTAGCATCTTGCATATTAAACCTCTCCAAGACCTTCTTAATGTACTCTTCCTGAGATAAAGTCAGCTTCCGTTCCTTCCTATCCCAAGATATCCTCATACCAAGGATTTGTTTAGCTGCCCCCAAATCCTTCATAGAAAAGGATTCACTTAGCTACTTCTTGAGTACTTTTATTTCTTGCATTTTGGGTCTCCCTAAGTCAAAGGCATTCCCTAGAGTCCAAGCCCATGGAATGAGCTGATTCAATAAATTTTTGGGTATGTATTGTTGGTGAGGTAAGGGAGAGTGGAAGTGATTAATCATAAGATACCACATGTCATTTTCCTCTTCCTGACGAGTTGTCAAGTGTCACACATTCCAGGCATTTGAGCGTAAAGGTAAGGCATGTAAAAGAAATGAAAAATTATGGGCCTCATTATAGTCAAATTTGACAGAAGGTACTCACCAAAAAAGTTACAAGAGATTGTCATAATTATTAATTGTTATAATCTCGAGTCCCGCATATTTGTTGTTACCAACCCCAACTACCTTCAGGCTGAATTTATTCTTATTTGGCCATTGAATTAATAATTTTTCCCATTAAAAGTAAATTAATAGTTTTGGCCATTGAAAATTGATTAAACCCCTGGCAACGTTTATTCCACGTGGAGACATTCTAGGCTTTCCACTCCTTTCTTCTCCTAGCGGACTTCAAAGTCCCAGAATGCATTGTTTTGCATAATATTTCAGGTCCAGTTTATTTTATATAGTTTTTCGTGGATTTTTATATCGGGCCCAATATATTTTAATATATGTGATACAATATATATTATTTATAATTTTTGGTTTTGTCTTCCCTTCTTGGTTGCATTTAGCACTAGATTTTTCCCATAGAGATTTGTCATTCAATTTCCAACTATTTTTAATATTTTTACCATTTTCACCGAAATAACGAAACAAGTTAAAGTCACATTCACCAAAACCATGAAACTAATTACAGGTATATCCACCAAAACCACAAAACTGGTTATAGGTATATTCTCCACGATTTCTATAAGTTTTTTCAAGGGGTTCCTTAAAATTTTCTTCGCTTCAAAGTAAATAAACCCCACGAAGGCGTGAGTTCTATTTGTATGATTTTCTCTCTACCTCTTTTCACGACTTCCAGGAGGAATTCAAGTCTAAGTGGAGGGAGATGTAATTCCTATTCCTCTTTGACACTTATTACACTATGATTTTGATTATTGATGAGTAGAGACATGAAATTTATTATTATATTTTGATTATCATGATGATGGAAAATATGGATATTTTTATTAACGATATGTGGTGAATCATTTTATGGATTGTATGGACTCCTACATGCATGGATACACATTTTAGTACTAATGATGATCTAGTGATTGTTATTTTTATAGCAAAATCACAACACCCCTGATTTCTCACAAGTGAATGGTTGAGGCAGTCAGTGTGATTCATCAAACATGGATTTATCCCAAAGTGTGGGACTTTTCAATCAGGATAACCCTCCGAAGAAGGTCGACTTCCTATCCTAATCTAGTGCCAAATAATCCAAAGTGCAGAGAGAGTTACAGGTCTAACACTAATCTAATGTTTCCAAGGAGACAAAGATAGAGAAAATACATGAAAATAAAACCTACTCTAAGGGAAGGTGATGCACCAAGAAGGATGTTGAACAACCTGCATAATAAACACAACACTACTAGAACCTTGCAATGAAAACAACAACAATACATAATAACCTTGCATGTAATGAAAGATCAGAAATTTGCAATATAACACATAAGAGGGTTTGAAACATCCACATATATGATTTTATTGCTCTCAAAGTTGATACAATACATCACATTCAATCTCAAAGGCACATATTTTGCATTACAATGTCCAATAGGGAGGTTTGGAATATCCACAAAATATCTTACAAATAAGAAGAAGAATGGAGGGGTATATATAAGGTGTCCAACCTTTTAACATGATATCCTCCTTACAATATATAGGAATAATGAGAGAAAGAGAGACATAAGGAATTCAAAATCTTGATTCAACCACTTAAAAATGCATTAAAATCACCTTCAACAATGATGGGTGCCACTGTAAAACCCATACCTCCATGTACTTTTTTTTGTTGGTGAAGAAAGGAAGCCCATAACTTCATCATTTTGGTAGGCAAGAAATCTCAAAACATCCCTCTAAAATGACAAACTATATTTCCTTATTTTGAAATACTAAGAGCTTTCCAAAAAATCTGATTATGTGCAAATATGAGCTCCCGGTCAAAAGTTATGGCCATCTGAAGATGAGGGTGCCATACTACAATAAATGCGGGTGGTTGATACTTCTTTTTTGGACTCGACCTAGATCATACCCTCTGAAATCTGAAATTTCAGACTTCGGGAGTTCGAAACTATATGGCACGAGGGTTCATTAGCTAGGAAATATCCTAGCACGTGGGTTCATATTGAGGTATTTAAAATTAATATAAGTAAATTCAATATATCGGTAGACATGAGGGGGTGAAAGTATTTAATTTATTCATATTCTAAATTAGGTATTGGGGGTAGGTTAGATAAGCGAGGCCAAAGGAAAGTGAGTTTTGATTTTAATATAAACTAAAACATTTGAACCCCTGGTTTTAGAACTATATACCTTAACATTGCAATTTATTGAATGTGGTAATAAAGTTAAATTATAATCTCTTTTTGAATAAAGAAATATGAATTAAGATATTCTTAACCAAGAAATAATAAGACGGTAGAAAACTAAGATTGAGTATGCTTTTCAACACAAGTGATATTATTTCACCATCTTAATTATTTGAAGAACTATTAATAAATGATTAAATATTTACATTCATAAGGTAATTTGTAATAGGTCTCGAATGGATTCAAACTATATTTCGAGAGAAAATGCATATAAAAGAAATGAGTGAGCAATATGATATATTTTTGTTAAATATATTAGGGTAGAAATAAAAGGGGTAAATAAAATTACTATGGAAAAATGGGTAAGTAATGTACATGGAAAAAATAGGGGGTATTTTCATTATAATAATATAACGGGAGGGGGTATTATCAATTGAATAACTAGAGGTAAAAATAGAATTAAGGGTATTCTTTAATACCCTTCGAATGTACGTGTTATACCATACTTTTACTAAGTGAACCCCTTGTGCTATATGGGCATTAGATGGGTTAGATAGTCATTTTTGTTGTCTTGATTTTAATTAGATTTGAATTTATTTTTGTAAATGTACTTTTCACCATCACCCAATCTTGGATTTTAGCTTTGGAGCCACTTTTAGAGCCTTGTGGGACAAGTTAAGTTTGTCACATACCTCTTAAATTCACCAACCAACTATATCTATGATGTGAGAGGTTTTGGTCTCATTATGGGTTTTGGGGAGAAAAGATGCAATTAATTGCACTTTCTTAAAAACTTCTTAAATTTGGTCCTTTGGGGCATGGTGTAGAGTTTTGTGTGCAAGTTAAGTTTGTCATATCCTCACCTTACCTATTGATTAGTCTTGGTCTTTTTGTTTGACCAAGTGAGGTGGATTTGAGGATAATTTATGCAGAATCCTACATGGATCCACCTCACCCTTCTCTCCTCAATGTTCTATTTATGTGAGTGACTTTGGAATTCATAGGGGGTTACTCATTTTTCATTACACACTTGATTCTT
This sequence comes from Taxus wallichiana var. yunnanensis, assembly GCA_018340775.1. NCBI lineage: Eukaryota > Viridiplantae > Streptophyta > Pinopsida > Cupressales > Taxaceae > Taxus > Taxus wallichiana. The sequence goes on along the minus strand of CM031236.1, from coordinate 57,120,945 downwards.
TTTGTAATTTTAGTGGACTTCTTGCTTGGGAGCTTTGGAGATTGCTTATGGGGAATTGTTTGGATTTTGAGGAGATTGAATCTTGTTGTTAAACATTGTGGAAGATTATAATGGAAAGGTAGGGTCTATACCCTTGTTTTATTTACTGTTTTGTTCTATTGTAAATCAATGAGTGTATGTGTTTGTGTTTGGGATTTGGGGTAGTATGGCCTTAAGGAAGGTGTGGGAGAAAGAAAATGGGACCATTTTGGGAGGGAAAAGGGAATTGTGAGGCATTGTGGAGGGAGTATGAGTAGGGTGTTCCACCTATGGGGAGAGAAAATGATAATATTGCTACACTTTGTGTATCTTGAATTGGGAGGGAAAAGGGATATTTTGAGTAATTTTGATGTGCACTTGGAGGTCTTTTTGGTGGAACCCCTAACTCATTTGGGAGGTAAAAGGAGGTGGTTCCCATATTTCTCTTCTCCCTTGGATTATATTTTAAGCCTATGTGTTGGGATTTGTATATTGTTCTATTGTGTTTTGGTGTTTGAATGTATTGCATGTATTGTTGGCATGAGTGTTGTAATGTTGAAGCCCTTATGAAGTTGCCATGGTTGCTTACTATCCCTCATTGCTCCATTGTTGGTGCTCGGGGACCAATGAGGAGGATGACTTCTCCTCCTCATTGGAATAGGTTGAGAGGAGATCGTTGCCTACTCCCCTTCCTTGTTTTGTGATTTGGAGATGAAGGAGTAAAGCCATGGAGTTGCAAGGTTATCAAGAGATCAAGATGCATGTTTTGAGTTCCAAGAAAGAATCTTATTTTTGTAAATTTTACCATGTTGTTTCCACCTTTGAGTGAAAGGCTTGTAAATACTTGTATTTTAAAGTGGGTTCTTGTAAATTGATTCAAACTATGTATTGTAATGGTTGAAAGAAGAAGTTGTAAGTTGTATTAAAATGGACTTCTTGTAAATGAAAATTTTAAGCCATGTATTGTATTAGTTGAAAGAAGGAATTTAATTAAAATTTTGCATTATATTCTCATTTCTTTGAAATATATGGAAAATATGTTTGTTTCTCTTGAGTATTCTTGTCAATTTTGGTTGTAAAAGGAAAATGAATTTTCATTGAGTTATGTTATACTTTTATCTCTTTCAAATAGGTATAGAAAATGATAGTATCTTAGTTGTTTTTATTTAAGATTCGTTACATCGTAAAAGGATACAACTACTTCTTCAAAAAAACTATCTACAAATATATGTGTATATATTTAAAATAGTATAAATATACATTTATTAAATAAAGTATTTTAATAAATACATATCTATATAGTAATCAGAAATTTGAATAACACTAAAAATTTATATTTTACAAATACTCTTACATAGATTATAATTGTGTGTGTGTGTGTGTGTGTTATATATTATTAAATATAATTAATATTGAGATAAATATATACATGGTTGTGTATTACTTAAGAAAAGTAAATCACATTAAAAAATAGTATATATTGATGTGGGTAGGGTTAAAAGTCTTAGTGGGAAAGTTATATAAAAAAATACCAATGATTTAGACCAATCGCCATCACTTTTCATTGAGATAAAGTATATAAAGAAAAAAAACAAAAACAAAAATATCTTATGTTAGGATGCCATATTAGATGGGCCAATGTTAGCTTAATATAGTAAAACGAATTATAGTGGGTGTGGGGCAAAGTGCCCCATCCCATCTATATAAAAATTTAATAAAATAAATCCCCAAACTTTTTTAAAACCCATGGCTTCTCTTTTATTTTTTGCGCAGAGTCTGCAGTTATAGGGACAAACCAATATTTGTTCTAAAATAGTAATATATATATATATATATATAAACAACACACACACACACACACACACACACACACACACACACACACACACTAGAAACCTTAACTTGTGGATATGTTTCTTTTTTTTAACAAAAAAATAAAAATAAAAGGGACAAACAATGTCCATAACACGAGGAAAGAAAATCCTCCACTAAATAAAAATAACAAATAATGAACATGGCAAACCCTAGGAGATGGATACAAAAAAATCACCTAAATATTGGGTGTACATTCATCCGAGGTAGGTAAAATCCTCCACATGAGTATCTCCTTAGCTCCATGGCCTCCATGCTCCCAAACTTGTAAAACAAAATGTGTAAATGAAAAGAAATTAGGGTATAAAGTGCATAAGAGAATCCTATAAGGATTTCTAGGGCTTGTTGGTCAAACCAAGATCGTAGGGCCTTAATAGAACTAATCCATTTGTTGAGGATTGTCCCTAAAATTTTAAGTTGTTGACGTTTTTATGGGAATGAGTTTTAATAAAATTATGGGTATTGGTTGAATGGGGCCACTTAGTGGTTAGGTCAAGTTGTAACCTTTTTGTTATAGAGTAATAAATAAATAAATGACATTGGGTTGTAAGGATTAATTAAACAATTTTTGCATGGTATTTTGATAATGAACTAAAGGGATTAAAGTAATTAAAAGTAAAATGTATGGTTAAATAATTAAATGATAGGTATTGATGTTAAGTTATTAAAGGAGATAGATTTAAACCACCTTAGGAATTAGCCTATAATAAACTAACGTGGATTTTTAAATGAGGTGAAATAATGATATTAAATGAGTCAATATATTTAAATAAATAAAAAAATAATTATTGGAAACCTTAGAAAAGGATTTAAATTCCATATTAAATTTTAAAAGATAAATTTAAATTGATTTAGGATCGATGTATTAAATGACTAGAAAATTGGAGGTGATAGATGGATTTAATTTAATTTAAATGTATTTAACAAACTAAAATTATCCATAATTTTCCTAAGTATCTAATGGCATTTGACATGGTTCGGAGAGTCAAATTAGTGGGTGTTACAACAAAAAGATTACGAAGCGAGAACTTAGGTGTCGTCATTTGCCCCCTGTTTGAGGTGAAGCAAGTGACTTCACTTCAAATATAGTAGAAAAGCATAAGCAAGTGCATTTTTGAAGAAAAATTAGTGGCATGAATGATTCCCCCTCGAGTGTCAATGGGGTGATAGAAGAAGTCAATCGACGATCGAAATTATGATTGAAATGGATAGAAGAAATAAGATATAACGAGCATGAAACTCTTGGGTGTTGAGAAGAGAAAAGGATAGGGATAAACATGATTTTTATTGCCTAGGTGATTTGGAAGAAAAATTAGTAGTGATAATAAATGATAATGGAGAAGAAATGATTAATGGAGAATATAGGACAAGCCCAATCTTTGCATCTAACCTTTCAATAAGCAACCTTGTTTATATCATTTTGCCCCTAGATCTAGATCATCGGCCTTTATTTAAAATAAACAAAAGTGTAAGATAACATGAAAAGATAAATTACTATCAACTGTTTATTGCTAAAACTACATAAATCCTTGCAACATACATTATGTGATGCAATATGAGAAAGTAAACCAACTAACCTAACAAAGAAACTAGTACAATCATACATACTCAAACAAACAACGTTTAAGCAGATTGGCGCCAATGTTTTTGTTATCAAGATGCAGATTCCCAAATGGTCATTTTGTAATGAAAAGGGTTAAAAATGGTGCCCAAAGAAAGGATACATGCGAGGGGAATAACAAAGGACACAAGTAGTCCCATGGAAAAGATTTAGGTGTGCTCAACAAAGTCTCTCACAACAATTCTTTGTTGCGATTATTAGAATGGGCATATGCCCATTCTCATACAAACAAACTTTTTTATCTTGAATGGGAAGATGCCCAGTCTCTTATAGGAATCATAGAAGAAGAATTTAGGTTGAATTTAAATGATGAGAAATAAATAAATAGAGGTTAAATAGAAGTTAATTAGAAACTTGATTACTAACCGCTTCATCCAAATATCTTCATCATATTAACATAGCATATATTACTTTTACAATAATTCCTCATACTTCCCATATTCCCTAACTATGAGAATGGGCATCTATCCATTTTAAACATTCTCATAAAAGGATCTAATTGTCATTCATTCTTTATGTTTCATGTAGGAGAATTTTTATTTCTTTCTATATTGAGTTTATGAGAATGGGCATATGCGCCTATGCATAACCTAATACACCTATGCATTAGTTTGTTTTTGGATGTTAAAATTTTATTTGTGGCGGGGGTGCCTATTCACTAATGCATATAGAAGGGATCCTATGTGCAACTGGTAGAAGAAATGCAAGGGCGCCTAGGTGCCTATGCCTATAGAAATGCACATATGCATAATTGGTAGAGGAAATGCAAGGTCACCTAAGCATATATGCACTTATAAATGTGCCTATGTCCAATGGTAGAAGAAATGCAAGGGCACCTATGCGCTATGCTTGTAGAAATGCACTCATGCCTTTTTCCCCTTTTTTGGTCTTTTTGTTTTTTTTTTTTTCTTTGGAGTATGAGCACGCATGTGTGAGTGCATAAGGGAGTGTACCCACGGGATAAAATGTGCTCATGTGTGAGAAAGTGTCTTTGGTACATGTAGGGGCACACCCATGCACAAAAATACAATTTTAAATTGTTTTTAGGAGAAAACTAAGGTTTTAGAAAACCCTAGGTGGAAGAAATAGGTGAATTATAGAAGAATTTAATGATGGAATAGAAGAATAATGTGATAAACTAGACTTAGAAAAATTATATGGTAGAATAGAAGACAAAGATCATAATAATTGACCTGATTGGTTCCATAGGTAGATTTAGATGTGGGAGCAACATGGTAGTGACCCGAGCGTGACATGTATGACTTCAAACTTATGAGGAAAATTTTGGACACCGAGACAAGATTTTCTTGGAGATTATCCTGGATGTGATAGATTTATCCTATATAGGACATTTTCCACGAATTACCTTAGATCACATCCTACTCACAACTTAGTTGAGAGATGGCGGAGTGAGACTCGTGAGTTTCGACTACCTACCGGTTAGATGAGTATTACATTGGAGGATGTTTGGTAGATCCTACGAGTTCCTATTCAGGGTCGTTTGGTTACGTATGATGGTTTCCCGATTGCATTGAGTGTTATACAACTATGACATTTGGAGTGATATATATCCCCACCGGGTATGTCAATTTTTATTGGAGGTGCATAGTCAATCCACGGCTAGAACAACTCCCCGTATACTAATTATCTCTTGCCATTGGCATGTTGCTTCATGACAATATTTTGGTGCATGATTCCCTCTAGGTCTCATTGGAGTGATTCATGACTTACTTCAGTGTAGGGTGTACTATTGAGGTCATTGTATCTCTGGATCAATTATATTTTGATTTGCACTTTATAGCCTATCATGGACAGAGGTCGGTGTGTCCTGCCACTTTATTATAGATCTGGGCTTAGGATCATATTGCGATAGTCTTCCCTGCATGAATTTTGATAGATCAAGTTATTGGAGAGCCTTCCCTCATGGGATACATTGCAGATGAAGATGATACTCACATCCATAGGGAACACACACTATTACATGTAAGATATTGATGAGTTACAACCATATATGATCACATGGCAGCCATACAGGTTATACCAGTGGCCTCAGGATGCAGTCGAGTTTAGGACAACTACAGTAGACCATTTCATTATTAGAAGCATGAGCTATGTCTTGGAGTGGTACAGGGTGGACAGGGTCTAGTGTCAGTTTGGTCTCATCCAAGGGATTCCTGGTGATGAGATGTGGTATGCACACAAATATAGATTGGTCTACCACATGGGACCCTAGATCAGGTTGGGCCAAGCTTGCATGAGATTTTCATAGGTAACTCCACATCCTTGGGTAAAATGGGCACATGTAGTAGATCTAGGGACTACCCAAGATTATGCAGCGTGGTATAGGACGGGTTTCCCATATAGATAGACTATACCACATGAGGTATTGGACACAATAGTGTAAGGAGGACAAGACCCAGATCCACGAGCACAGCACACTCACACTCATAGGCATGACCATACATGAGGGTACCGGCGTAGCAAGTGTTAATACAACATTAGGTATTAGTATAGCATCATGTAGTGGTGTATCCATAGGGTTGGCACCACATATGCCATTTTAGGCTCTAATACATGCACCACTACAGGAACCTCCATCACCCCCTCACGTAAGTCCATGACATAGTCCACCAGGAGGTGGAGGAGATGGTGGGGGTGGTGAGGACATAGAGGAGGATATTCAGGATATACCATATATATAAGTGGACTACATATATACGTTTATGGGAAGGTGGTTTCCTTGTAACAAAATTTAGATCGGTGGCAGCTCTATAGCTCCACATGGCAGCCAAGAGGGATCGGACTATTACTTAGAGAGACAAGGCTATCACAGATGGGGATCAGCTTGTGATAGAGTGAGATCAGGACGGGACGGAGAGAGAATACATGCCCTCACTAAGTGAGATAAGGTGATAACATGTAGTTTATAGATACATGAAGAGTGGGACCAGGATTTAACATATAGGTTACAAGTACAAGAATATTAGTATCGGGATATAACAAATAGGTTACATCTACAGGAAAAGAGGGATCAAGTTATAACAAACGAAGACTAGTTATGGATAGAGATAACTAGCATGAGGCTAGAGCGTGATATGCTGCATTAGGAAGGCATGTCTTCAAGGTTTGATCAATGATTGGGCACATTCCCCCTTTGTAGCGATTGAGGCCACATGTTACAAGATGAAGTACTACATGACTGTTTTCGCCGAGTAGAGAGCTCCGAGTATATTTAGATAGTAGACATCAGGTCATGATTTAGATCTCATAGGCCATCACGATCAACATGATTTATACACGGGGTCCTTCATGAAAATAGGCTTCAGAGTAGCATGGGTTAGCTCTATATGGTGCAACACTTTCTACACCTACAACACCTCGATGCCCCCGCCAAGTGTGGACTTGTACTAGGCATCCGGGTGAGGGTGAGAGTCATAGTTGACTCTCTTATTGATGTACTAGATGTATTTTATTTGGTGTATCGCCTAGATATGAAGGCCTAATTTTTCATAGATGTATATGTATTCTTTTTATTATGCCTCGTTATGAAGGAATTTTTTTGAATAGACACCCACGATGGCTCATTATATCATATGTACTTTTTAGACATGTTGTTTTGTACACAAACATTTATACTTTTAATGTTTTATAATAATAGATGGATTACTAATGTACTACATGTTGCTTATGATATATCATGCTTAATTTATTTCTTTATGTTTGTATCACATGTTAGATTATGTGATAGCCTTGGCTGATTTCATATTGCATGTTGATGAGATAGTTTGAGTAAAACATGTTTTTATTTTTGATATTGGTTTGGTGGGGTAGATTTGTGACCATGTGCAACCCCCTGTTGCCACATTGTTGATATTGTACTTGATAATTAGCTTCAATATGTGTGATGCGAGTTAGCATTTATTTATATATAATTTATAGATGTGATGGTTATATGTCATATTATGATGAAGCCATAACACAATGTACAAGTAAAAATTGACAAGCACAAGTTAAAGACTCTAATCAAAGCAACACACTTATTTACAAGTATGCAAGATAAAATGAACTCAATGCAATGCACTATAGATTAAAATAACATTCAATCTAAGTAAGCAAGTGAATCCAACTTAAAGTACATAATACAAAAAATTAATGCAACTAAAAACCATACAAACCAACAACTAAAAGAAAGAAAACTACTACTTTGTTTTTGTGGGACAATTTTGGGACATTTTTCGTTGTTTTTGGTTTTATCTCTAAGAAAATTTTCTATTGTTTTAGAATTTTCTACGAATCATGTTTGAATGTTTTGATTTTTCCAAGGGACATATCTGTATGTTTTGGGGTTTTCAAAAATTATACGAATGTTTTTGATGTTTTCTAAAAAGTTTTTGAAGTGAATGTGTAAGGAAATGAAGAAACATGGATGCCCCCAGTGTTAGATGGGATGTACAAGGGTAGATTGCCACGTGTTATATGCTAGAAGTGGCCCTATGGAGTTTCCCCTAGCTTGAGATGGGTTCATTCAAAGTTAAATTATCTACATCCACAAGGTAGGATTGGCAGGATCAGGACAAATAAGAATAGGCTTACAAGGGACTCAGATGAAGGTAAAGACCAACTTAGGAGTTTCTGTAGGACTTGAGATACTTTCCAAAAAATCAGAGATCCCAGAGGTAGTTGATATTACCCAACCTTCTATGTAAAAATAAGGCATTTTCTCTACCTCAAGTCAAGAAGAGAAAGTGCCATATGTTATTGTAGTTGTGGAATAAGAAGTGAAAGGCACATCTCATGAACAATTAATCACTTACTTGTTGTGGGGACTAAGTCAAGATGTTAGAGCTGACATTCACATAAATAATTTCCACAATGCATTTGTTAAAGTTTCATCAATTGAAGAGAAAGGAGGAAGCTCAACATCTCAAGAACAATCCACCACAACAAGGGTCATGTTACAATGACAAAGGTGGAACAACCAAATGTTGAATAAGTTTTAGTAAGCAAAGAATGGAAAACTAAATTCCATAGAACCTCTTCAATCAGCTATGTACATTGTGAATAGATCAATTGTAACTCATGAGTATGTAGAGAAAATTATAGAAATAAAGTCTCAGGATCAAACATAAATATAAATTGAGTGAATTAAGGAATCTCCTTCATCAAGGAAAGAAGAAGTTGAAGTTATTGAACCTAAAAATGTAGGTACTCGACACCCTTTAACTAAGACAAGAGAAGATTTGAAAGATAAAGGAGAAGAGGAGAATGAAAGCCAAGTATAATTTTTTCAAAATGCGGACACACCAAAATCTCCATTCACTTAATATTAAAATCGAGAAGATTGCGTGTTCGATTCACGTTGGATTCACCAAAATGATTCTATAAAATTGGTATTTTATTATGAATTTAAGAAGTACAACAATGTAATAAATGGAATATATTGAAATGTAAATGCTAAAGCCTTGTTGTTGGTGTCCAGGAAGAAATGACAAAAATTGTGAGAAAGTTGACAAACCTGGTATCCCGTGACCTAACCAAAAATGTATATAGGAGTGAAAACTATGAGAGATAAAACAATAGAAACAAACACAACAAAAAATTGGACTAGATAGTGGGTCACTAGTGAATACTTTTCTTACACAAGATCCATACATAAAACAATGTACTTGGCGATATAGTAGAATAGTAGTATGTGCATGATTTTATGTTTACACTTTCTTATACTCAAATGTACACTTTATTTCCCATCTTATATGGATATATAGCATGTCATTATATTTATCATATACAATTTTATGTTCATTTGTTCTTTAGTTGTGAATGCACACTTTCTATAGATATTTACACGCAACATTGTTGCTTGACACTGTACTGCTTACCGATCCCACTGAGGCTCCTGGGGGAATCTACTTTCTTACACACAATAGGTGTTATTGTTTAATTTTATAATAATTCCTATTTTGACTAGTACACTAATTGTTCCATTTATCAAATATGCTTTGACATACTCTTTATATTTATAATTGTGCAACATTTTCCTTGGAGGAACTATTTTCCATCATGGTTGTCCGATACTTTCCTTATTCTTGTTTGTCGGTGTTTTCTATTTTATGCCATTGTTTATGGGATTTTCCCTTTGTCTTATATGCACACTATATCCTTTTGGCCACTTTGGTCCTGATTATCTTGTGACATTGTGAGTGATGTCTCATGCTTAAAACCTACTTTTTACAAACTACTTTGTTTGCACTATTGCTTTTTACATTGTCTTCTATAGCATGTTTGTCATTTTATTCTACTAAAAATATTTCTAGCCACTTTGTTTGCATGTGCCTTGATTTCTACTATGCACATTCCACCCTACAGGTAGCAAATTCAGATCGTCTTTAGTCCCCTCCTTTGGGCCGCATCCTCCTAACAACATCACATACACCCCAAATGAGGGGGCATACATTAGGTGAATCAATCACCCCATACAACAGCTCACAGCCTTTATTACAAGCCTACACATCAAAAGAACATAATAGAGTTATAGTCACAAAATGACCTAGATTCTAACTTAGGTCCTTAATTCAACATAGACACCAAAGCACCTAGATATCGACATTAGCACCTAGGTGTTCTTGACCTTTCCTAGGTGCCCATGGCTGGGGGAGTTACAAATACTTTCTCAAGTCAACAAAATTTTCAAATGTTCATGGAATAAGTTTCATAGTATAGGAAAAATCCTCCACCAATCGAATCCATTATATCTCCCTTTTTATAGTTAGATTGAACATGGAACTAAACATAGATCACACCATCTAAAGTGATGTATAAACTCGGGAGCATTCATGGAAGGATATTAACACTAGGACTCTCTCACCAATACTCTTTTGTTGTGGCATGATATTTCCCAAAAAAACTCGCACTTGGTGTGAGATCTCCCAAAAAACTCGTTCTTGGCATAAGATTGCTGAAAAAAGTCTCTCTTGGTATAAGATCGCCCAAAACTCACTAATCTATAGAAGTTCGGAAATTTTCTATCCTTTTCACCGTTCTGAGATAAGGTGCACACTTTCCTTTTACTACTTTTTACACAAATTTACATACTTTTACGAGTTTTCATAATACATGACTTTGATTACTCTTTTGCTCTTCTTCTATAGGTTTTTCCTTAATACGCAACAAGAAGAAGAAATACATAAAGCAAAACAACAGGTAAAACATAATATGCTTCACCCCCTAGAGTCAATTCATTTTTCTTATCTTCCACCCTTCATTTCTATCACTTCACACTTTCACAAATGTCTCCTTAGCACACTATCACCATCTCACTCTACATGGTTATTAGGTACACATATCTTATCTACTTTATGTTATCAAGTATTCATTCAACAACATAAATTTGGGGAAATGTAGACACAAAATCATGCACTTGGGTACATTTACAGGTCCATAAACACATACTTGTATTCATATGATTTCTAAGTGTGAAAACTAGTAATTAAGAGCTATCTTTGGCCTCTTTGCTTTGGTTTTGTTTTCTTTCTAGTTTTTACACCCTACAAAGCCCAGTCTAAAATTTATTGTTTTATCTTTCATGACTCGGATACTAGTACCTAGCCAAGATGCCAACTCATAGGCGCCCTCATCCTCTCTAGGCACCCCAACCTCTCTAGGCATCGTCGACATATTTATATCTTACTCGATCTTTTTAGGCTTATTTTATTTTTTGGGCATGTTATTTTCTTATGGTTCGGCCTTCCATTTTTAATTACAAAATTCAACCAAGGGAATAATATAAATACAAAGCTATGTGACCAAAATCAAGACCAAGCGGTAAAAATCTATTATCACCACCTAAGGTTGCATCCAAAGGCATCTAAAAGCATCAAAGACATCCATCTATCTTTCATTCAACGGACAAGGGCTACATTTTCTACATACACGCATAGGAGGGGAATTTTATTTTTCCATCCATACATCTATTTACATTGGTACATTTAGATATCGTCTGCTGTTATCACATGCACTTGCACAAGGGCTTCTTCGAGTACGATTCTATCACATACACACAAGCACTACATGGATTCTTAGATGTAATGTAGTGCTCTATTATAAGTTCACTATATTAGGTGACCACCGATGTAGTGCCCACTTCGCTTCGACACCTTTTTATTATTTTTTTATACTTTGAATGCCGCACTTATGGATATATTATAGTTTTTGATATAGCATGTTAGTAGATATCAAAGATATTGAATTGTTATTGATTTGATTCTTATATGATGCATATGGACTACTGGAGACATTTGATGATGATATTGATATACTTTTGACATGGTTATTTATCTGTAATTCTGACATGTGATATATTTAGTCATATTGAGTAGATCTTGATAATTGGATTAATGTGCTAGAAAATTGTAAGTAATATCGTATCTTGCATAGATGATATTAATTCATATATAGTTGATTTCAGATTTATATTGCATATTTGACATGAATGTTTTAATACGGCCACGAGGCTGAAGGAGGTATTCTCTATTTTGCAGGTATATTATATTCACAACAATATCGGGATTGGAGACCAACCACATCGGAATTCAAGAAGAATTCAACTAGGGTCACCATGGCAATGTGTAATTGTGTGTGTGTTAGAATTATTCGGTTAGGAGAAAATTGTGACCTAGGGGTCATGTGTTGTTTTGTTTTAATTTTCCCTCTTTGATTATGTTAGTATGTGTTTTCTTTTAGTAATAAAATTTTACTTGTTCCATTATTTAGATTTTTGGATTTGTGTTTACCCCTTTATTAGTCATGGGTTGTAGTGTATTAAGTAAGCTAATTTTAATTTTTCCTAAAATAATTAAAGATGTGACCAAAAAGATTTCATTTATTAGGCTTGATTTACTTTTGGATTTTTGTGTTGAGTGAAGTGTGTTTGAGTTTTGAGTGTAGCACACTCTACCCTTCATGGGAAACTCGAATTTGGCCTTAGAGGCCAAATTTGGAAGCTTGTGGGACAAGTCAAACTTGTCCCACACCTCTTAAATACCCATGCCAACCCTACCTATGGGTGGGGGTCAAATTTAGGCTCTTTTAGGTGTTTTGGGGGATAAAAAGGTAAAATATTAATTACACTTTCTTTCAAATATTTATTTTTGTCCTTTGGGGAGTGGGCTTAGATGGAGTGTGTAAGGTTCTTGTCATTCCTCCAACCACTTATTAATGGTGCTTTGGAATATGAGGTTGACCAAGTGATGTGGAGTGGAGAGGAAATGAGGTGGCATCCTACTTGGAGCCACATCATCCCTCCCTCTCCTTTCTCTATTTATTGAATTCTTGTTGCTTGTTTTGGGGTTGGATGATCATTTTTAGTCTCTTGAATTTTTGGAGAGTGAGAGGTTTTTGAGAGAGTTGTGGATTTTTTGAGCTTGTGGATGCTTGCTTGATCTTTGGAGGAGTTTGGAACTTCATACTTGGAACAAGCTCTACCATGGAGAGGTAGGAGCTTCACCTTAGTTTAAATTATGTTATTTTTTTATTGTATGTGTGTATATGTTGTGTTGAATGTTGTTGTCTCTTTGAAATGTTTGTTGGGTGTGGGTAGAATGCCTAAGTTGGGAGTGGGAGGAGACTATGGGGAGTTTTTCTTGTAGGGAGGCATAAGAGATCACTTTCTTGTGGAGGGAGTTTGGGTTGGGTGCCCCATCTAGTATGAGAAATGTTTGCATTTCTTCTTGTTCTTATTATGAGGGAGTCATAATAGTCTTGAGGAGGCATAAGAGTGTATAGAGGTATAAGGGGTACTTGAGGGAGGCATAAGAGTTGGTAGGAGAAATTGTGTTTTGTATTTGAGGATTTTAGGTGGGCACTTTGTATGATGGAAAAGTGACAAGTGAGCATGGGAATCTACAAGTAACTCTTCCTCGCACCCGACCTCTTGAGGTCGTGCTGAGATAGCCGGTGGGGATGGATTATACGTGGGGTATGGAAAAACTAATTGGGAAATTTTATGTCTTCGACACACACTAATGGAATCTACAAATCTAAGGAAAGGAAGGCCCTCTTAACCTTAATTGGCGTGATAGATCGGTCATTTCAGCGAGGAAGACTACTCAAGGCTCCAATCAATATCAAGCTCTGGCGTGATCCGATCTATAGGTTATGGGATACATGGAAAATGACACGGGATTGTTTCGTGTATGTCTCAGAGACGGAGTTCATAAGATGGATGATGGACATATAGGGGATTCTATGGGCGATTCTCTGGCCTAGTCCAAAAATCCTTAGCTTGATTAGCTATTATGTCTAGTGAGGATAATTGTGTGATAATGGTTGGTGGAAGTGGAGAAGATCTAAATACTAATGTGCATAAACCAACATCTACGACTGATTAACCTGTGGAATCGTTGGGTTGTGGGATCTGTGAATCACAGCCGTAAGTTTGTGGTTGTTGTGGACCTCCTATGGTCATGTGTGGAATTAATCCATGATCCCTAATACCCAATAGTCGTATGCCTTTTCGGCCTCTATATTTAGAACTAAAAGTTCAACAATCTTCTCAGAGTACCCTACAGGTGTTCTGGCAACTTGAATTCTTAGGCTAGTGTCTATGTCGATTAGGATATCTCCTGCATCTAGATGTGGGACCAAAGGATCCCAACTAAACGCTTGCTCCCTTTCAATCCCTTCTACAGTCATGTAAATATCTATTTAGGGAAATCAGTAGTTTGGCTTGTTTGTCCCAAACGCATGTGCTTGGTCATCTTCTATGTTTAATCCTCTTAATTGTGGGTTGATTTCTTGTAAGTTTTTATTGTTCGAAAGACATTGATTCTAAGATTCTGATCTATATCAGTTATTTCTATAATAAGATTGGAGTGAGGCACAATTGGCTCGAATACGTATTCTCTGGGCGCCTTAGGTCCCGCGATTGTCATATGAAAGAAATGATATAAATCTAACTAAGTTAAGGTAAACTAATTATACGAAGTATATTCACAACATATATATAAATTCCCTATTTTTGTATTTTCAAAAAACTATTGAACAAAATTGAAAGAGCAATTATTTAAAATATCTAGAAATTGACAACTAAACTAATAACAAAATTAAAACAAACAAGGTAGCCGGGTATAGCTACTTACCTATACGATTATAAATCTATTCTAAATAACGAAATAACTGATCTAATCTATTTGAAAGACCCCCAATCTTACCTCAGAAGTGAGGAATGAATCATAGTTTTTCGAAACTATAAATCCTCTGACTTCCCCAAAGAATATCGAAAGTGAGATTAATCGAAATGAAATGATTCACTACTCTATTTGATATATTTTAACTAGAACTTTGATAGCTTGAACCTAGATTTTTTAGAACAAAGTGGAGAATCTGATTGTGTGTGTGGCTTTGTCCCCTCGGTGTGATCTCCTCATTCCTTTGTGCTCACGTGAATCCGAGTAAAAGCGTGTAATGCTAGCATCAGCGAAGTATGTATTAGAATAATGGCAGATTTGGGTGCAGATCGAATATAATGTGAGTAAGAGAGGGATAACGCAAGAGAACAGAGCTTGGCTTATGTAATTCCTAGTAGGATTTATTACGAGTCATGCAACACAAAACATCCAAAACCTGAGACTATTCTTCTTAACGAACAAAACCTGCAACTCTAATGGCTTCAAACTAAAAATAAAACTATCCTATCTCAATTTGATTGTATGAAACAGTAATAACACTAGCACAAGAGGATAATGTAGCTTCTAAACAATAAAACAACACTAACTATGCATGCAACAAATAAAACTACTACAATTCCTAAGCAAGAATTGAAAGACTAAAATTGAAATGAGAGAATGAGAGGCAAATTTTGAGGGGCCATTTGCTTGAGCACAAACCAGCTATTTATAGAATTCCCATTTACCCAAAGGTGAAATCCAAATTGAACTCCTTTACAATAAACAATGGAAAAACACTATTCCGTGGGAACCAAAATCATAAATACAAGCAAAGGCGGTGAAAAAGCTTGTAAACGTTGATATTTTATGTGATTCGTGATAAAAAGAACGTTTTGGAAAAAGCGCGTGAAGGACCACCACCCCGTGTAGGGCGGCGGTTATAGGACAGCCGCCCTACCGGGTGGCGGTCACTAGACCGCCTCCTAGGCATTGCGTTGGTTTCGTCACTGAAGACCAAAAAGAAAGGAAAAGAGGGGGGAAGAGCAAAATAAATCACGTAGATGCTAAGGAGGACATGCGGGATGTTAATGCATACTTGAGAGATTTTTCAGATCTCGAACACCTCGTGAGGACACTGTATCATCATTAGGGCTTGTGTAACATTGTTCGAAAGAGTAGTACCCTAAAATTTTGGGTACATATATATGCCCCCTCGGAGAAGCGTTTTAGCCATGAAGAGGCATAAAACAGTGGGTCCAAGTATGGCGGTCCTAAAATGGGAGCTTAGAAGTTATACGTGTGTTAAAATGACGCCATCCAAAATTCCCGCTACCTGTAAAATGAAAAGAGGACTCAAGTGCAGATAGATAAAATAAATACTAAAATAATATGAAGTGAGGACTTACCATTCGTGCGGGGATAAGAACTTACCTCCATCGGCACTCCAAACCTGTGAAAAGGGGCATTCAAAACAAGTCAAGATGCTATATATGTAAAAATGGGCCCATTTTCCTATTCATTTACGCGTGTTGATTTGATTGATTTTGAGCTCTGGGACCCACGGTGACGGTTTTTACGAGAGTATAGTCAAAACGTTCATGACGAGCTAGTGATCATGCCTCCGTGAGTGGAACATCGACCCGCGAGATCATAGGTTAGTTTTTCTTGTATTAACATTTTTATCCCCAAAATGTTAAAATGATGAAATATTTGTCATGGGGGGATTATTTTTGAAAATGTTAGTGTTAATAGGGTCACTTAGGGGGTGCCTAGTGGGTAGGCTTTGTTTTAGTCAAAATAGTCTTGTTTCTACGTTTTTAGGCATTTTTAGGCACGTGACCCGTTTGAAAATTCGGGGCACAACCGCCGCCCTGAGTAGGGTGGCGGTTACAGGACCGTTGCCCTGCTCATGGTGGCGGTCCTTTACAGAATGCCAAAAACTTAGTGTTTTGAGCTAAATTTTGCATTTTTAGTATTCTTATATGTTTTAATGATTTTTCCAATGTAATTGGAATACTAACTTACTTCGTTTGGCGTGTTTTTGGGTGTATGCAGGTGAAGGAGGAATATATTAGATGGAGCTGAGAGAGAGTGTGTGACTAGCTTCCAGCAGTGTTGGATACACTTTCTCAGGCCGAGCAGGATACTCTTTAGAGGGCCGGTATATTGCGTATATCACGGGTCCCACATGTTGCACCTTATAGTCACATACTTTGTGACTTGTTTTCATCTTGAGATGTTGATCAGAACACTTTCCGATTTCCAGGAGTCAGGGGTGAGTGGACTATCACCTGAGGATGTTTTTCCGCATCTTGGGAGTCCCGATCATTGGGAGACGACTCACACTTGAGACAGCAAGATTGCGGGCTCGATAGCTCAATGAGCCACATACATGGGAGACACAGTTGTCTCCATTTGTTAGAAAGAAGGGGTGAGGGTCCATTCCATTCCTAGCTTTCCTATCCCTTTGATTCATCAGGCTATTATGGGGATCATTGCCTCGAGATTGACCAAGGACAAGGGAGGGGATACCTTACTCTATTGCTGGTCCCCTATTATTGCACAGATTGAGGCACATGGCCGGATTTATGCCTGGGGAGTTGATATACTTGGGACCACCTATCATGATTTGTACAGGGTGGTTCACTTACAAGGATAGTCTTTGAGTCATCCGACCTTGGTTATGAGTTGGGTCTATGAGCGTATCATCCCTTATGGGAGAGGTGTAGAGGTGGCGGATCCCGGAGCTGTGAGGGAAGCTAGATGGACAGATATGTCGGTGCTTAGAGCACCCCACCAGCCAGTTGCTTCCCTGACTACTGATGATATGGAGGCCACACCTTATCAGGCCATGACAGGGTTGTGGGGTGAGGAGACCCTCACTTTGATCTCTTGCTCTACCACAGGGCAGCTTGTGGACAGGACGGGGAAGGTGGAGACACACCCCTTTAATCGAGTGCCTCAGCAGTTTGGCCTTCCTTACGTCGGTATGCTCCCCCCAGTGGTGCCAGTGTTCAGATCAATTCGAGAGGCTAGGGGAGGTCCTAGAGGCCGGGTTGGACCATTGTTACTCCTGGTGTCCCTATTGCAGCTAGGCGGGTAGTACGTGCTCGAAGGAGAGCCGGTGCTCCTCGTGCACCCTTTAGATTGCCATTGGTCCTACTCGTAGCAGTGAAGACCCCATTGATATAGACTCCGAGTCTAAGGAGTTCACAGGGGGAGAGACGGAGGAGGAGACCGAGGATATGGAGGTCGGTGCGAGTCAAGTGGGAGAGGAGGACAGGTTATCCCGAGTGGCTTGTTACTTTTCTTTTAATGTTTATTTCTAGTTAGGATTGTCTTAGTTGTTATCTCTCCTCTTGTTCATTTTTGTTTTTATCCTTTGATTATCTTCTAATTTACTTTTCTCCTTTGCTTGCAGAGACTATTGATGAGTGGTGAGACCTGATTCACCGGGTATGTACTAATACCCTGATGATCCCCATGGAGAAGACTCACACCGAGCTATCCGTGGATGCAGGGGAGCCCTCGGCAGCCGGTAGGCATACCGACATTTTTGCCCCTATCTGGCATGTGGCCAAGATGGTGACTACCCTCCATACCGAGTTGGTCGGGTATAGGACAGCAGAGTGCTTGATGAGGAGCCACTCTCATAGTGAGGCCACTGGCCATCTGCTCAGATCTTGAGCCCTCGGTGCACTCGCAGAGCGCTAGCATAGCCGAGTCCTAGACGTGGTCATGCACCTTCGGAGGGATCTCATAGGGGTTGAGAGGCCACTTGGCTCTTTTTGTAGTGACTTTTAGATTGTTTATATGATTATTTTGTACCTTCCAGGCTCATTGAGCATTTTGACCATGCCTAGCGCATGATGGCATTGTACATAAAACTTGATTATATATATATATATATATATATATATTATTTTTTAGATAAGACTCTTGGTATCTAGGATTTTGTGATTCATTTCCACATGTAAACATAATGTTGGTTTTATATGCCTTTCAGAATGTATGCAATGGAGAACAAATGACACAAATGCTTTCTTCCTTTTTGTATTTCATGATGCTGATATATGATAATGCAGACACAATGTGATCTTGAACTTGGCTTTCTATAAGAAATTTTCCAGTACTTCATATTTGTTTTGAAAAAATGAGATGATAAACTGATATGATGAGCAGATGAACTTTCCCCACTCCTATCTCCACCCAACTAGTAAGATGCGAGGGCTCATCACCAAAAGTTAGAAAGGGCACAAGCTATGAAATTTGTTGACTGGTAGCAATGAGAGATAGAAAAGTTTTGATGGAACCAAATTAGGACACTACAAACCTATTCTACTCAAGTGACTCCATAGTTTAGAATGCAACTTGCTTTGCGGTTTATCCAGACTTAGATCCGTAAATGGCCATATGGTTCACAAAATCTGGTTTTCAGGATTTTGGACTCTCTTGGAATTTTGGACATCTGATTCATTTGTTTTTGACTTAAGATTTCAAAGGTTACTTGAACTACTTGCTTATGACCTTCAACATTACCGTTAAGAGGACCCCCTACACCTTGCCCCATGCTACTAGTAAGAAGCATGGGCTTATCACCATGGACAAGGCATAGGCAAGTAAGGGCATTCCCATCCTTTCCCAACCCTACGTCACTAGTAAGAGACGCAAGCTCATCACCGAAGGTTGGTAGGGCAAGGAAATGTGTAAAATAAAATTTTTCTGTTTGATCTATATGTGACTTATTTATTTGAGCAAAATGTCAGTATGTTCTTATTTCCAAAGAGATCTATATATGGGGTAGATGTGACACCATGAAGCTTCTAGAATAGACCATAGGCAAGACACCTATTCTAGGAAGAAACAAAAGTGAGAACAAGCATGCAGGCCTTGGTATGGCTACCATTAAGACTTTGTCATATCTAGCTTTATTTGATGAAATGATTCTGAAACGGTTGATGATGTTATGAAAATGAAGAAGTATGATTCGAATGCTTATGCCAAAACCATCAGAAGTTTGTAATGAATTGCTTAAGAATAAGTCTCTTGATCACCAATTTGTACGAAACGAGTGAACAAAATGAACCTATCTAAATGAAGATGCAATGTAGATATAATTATACAAATAGTGCTGACGCTTCATGCGTAAAATCGTTTAAGGTGCAGGGAATTGATAGTTTCACCAAATTCCTCACCTTCTAGTGTGCACAAGAGATACACACCATTTCCATAGTCTTTCATGACTCGGTATGGGCCCAACCATTTGGGCTATAATTTCCTTCCTTCACCAGTATTCTTATCGATCCGACTGTCTAGTCTTAAAACTAGATCTCCTTCATATATTTCTCGTTCATAGACCTTTTTGTTATCTTTGCCGGCACATCCGGTCAAGCATAAACTCTATGTCATTGTTCAATGTCTAATATAGCCTCATCTAGGGCTTTCTAGTTGGGAGAGACGTGCTTCTCTATAAGATTCTTCATCCGAATCCTTGTAGTGAGATGTGGAGATTGGGTATTTCAACCTCAAGTGGGAGAACTGCTTCTGCTCCGAATACCAATGAGAAAGGAGTTACTCTGTTGGTGTTCTTATTGAGGTTTGGTGGGCCCACAAGGCTGGATATAACTTTAAATGCCAATCTCGTTTGTTTTCTTTTACCGTTTTGAGGAGAATAGCTTTCAATGTCTTGTTTGTTGCTTCAGCCTGCCCATTAGCTTGAGGGTAATACAAGGAGGTTGTATGATGGCTTATTTTAAATTTTTATGCGTATAGCTCACGGACCTCATCATTCTTAAAGGAAGTGCCATTATCTAAGATAATGATTTGTGGGACACCATACCTGTAAATGATCTGGTTCAAAATGAACTTGGCGATCATGACACCTGGTATAGTGGTAAGAGGCATAGCCTCTACCCATTTGGTAAAATACTCAGTGGCCATGATTATGAAGTTATGGCCATCTATTGACGAGGAGAGAACTTCCTATTCAAATCTAGGCCCCATGTAGAAAAGGGCCATGGAGTTGCGATTGGTTGTAGAGCTTGTGCCAACATGTGAATCTCATGGGAAAATTCTTGGCATTTATGACACTTGTGTATAAACTCTACTACGTCGTGTTCTAGAGTGGGCCAGAAATAGCCCATTTGATGTATTTTACGAGTGGTGGCATGACCACCGAAGTGTCCTCAACATATGCCACTTTGTGAGATTCGTAAGAGAGAATCTTCTTGGATTCTTCTGTGTCAACACACCTTAGGAGCATTCCATTGAAAGCCTTACGATAGAGCACTTGTTCTATAATAATGTATTTAGCTATGATAATGCGTAACTGCATTATTTGCTGTAGTGTAGCACCTTTTGGATACGTATGGTCCATGATATAATTAATAATATCATTATACCAAGGACATTCAGAGATAGGAGGTTTGGTTTTGATGTAATATATGCATTCATCGGGAAAATCTAGATCTACTAGATCACCCCTGTCTAACGGGTTTTTGGCTAACCAATCTGTAATAATTTGTCTCTTAATGGACTTCTAGTTGATGAAAGTTGATTCGAATTCACCAATTAAGGTTATAAAGTGTCCAAATTTTTTTAGACAAGGATCCTTGTGTGAGGAAAGTTCGCAAATGGTTTGTTTTCACAATGACCCTTGTTTCTTGGTTTAGCATGTAATGTCTTAGGTGTTTGGTTGCAAAGACTATGGCAAGGCATTCTCATTCTACCTACATATAATTTGTTTCATAATCGAGCAATATTCAGCTAATAAAATAGATTGCACATTATCGTTTATCGTTGTCTTCTTGAGCCAACATGCAAGCTAGCGAGACATCTCGTAGCTCGTGAATATAAGATCAAAGGATGATCTGGTCCATGGTTCATTTTAAGACACCTCTATAAAATTGTAGGTGGAAAATACCTGGCGAATATCCCCGGAACCAGTTTCAGCGAAAGGTGAATTTGACAGTATTCCAAAACAAAAATTTTGCCTGGTTTTTCATGGCTCCATCATTGACATGCAACAATAAGACATCAATAATCACTCCTGACGACGTGTCAATGGAATGTCAATGGTCTTGATTGATGCACGCCATCGCTCCTATTAACACCGTCATGGCTCCACCGACGCGCCACATGCTCCAATTGACGCACGTCACATGCTCCTAGTGACGCGCGTCACTGGATCCTATTGACGTGCATCACTGGCTCCTATTGACGCGCGTCACTAGATCCTATTGACACGCGTCACTGGATCTTATTGGACGTGCGTCACTAGATCCTATTGATGCGCGCCATCGATCCCTAATGACGCGCGCTCTCGGCTCCTATGATGAGCGCCAACAGGATTTATTGACGAGCGAAAATTGGATACATTGACGCACGTCGCTAAGACCATTGATGCGCGTCAATTGAAGCCATTGACGCCCGATTTAGCCTATAAATACCCTTCAACCGGTCATTTTCTCGTTTTCACCTTCCCGCTCTTGAATTTTTATAGGTCTCAATCGTTGTCAAAGATGCAAGTACAACTATAATGTCGACTTCACATGCTTCCCAACTGCAAGTTCAGCAAAAAAATCAAGAGAATCCAATTCAATCGATTTCCAAGATCAACTACAGGAATCCCTTATGCCCTCACATCCATACTGTTTTAAAGATGTCTTCAGAATATAAAGATTTGATGGATGCGTGTGAATTTACAGGGCTCGTTAATATGCCCCATTTCGAAATAGATCCGGATATTTTGAATTACCTTCTGTCATCCTACAATTCAAAGGACGGCATTTTTATGTGACTCTGAACGATGGCCGAATGTTCCAATTCAGTATCGAAGCAAATGACATCCATCGGTTTACGGGCCTTCCATTCAAAAATTTACCAATTGTTACAACCAAGGCAACACTCCTGGAAGAAGACAAGAAATTTCTCGAATCAACGTTCGGTTTCCATGTTGATTGTAAGTATAATTCATTTTAATTCATATTTTTTATTCTGTTTTTTATTCTGATACAATTTGCTGTTATAAATTTATAGTAATTTTCACTATTTTGCATTTGCAGCCCATGTCAATAAATCCAGGCATGGTGTGGATACACAATCAATTACACACCACTTTCTTGCTGCACTTATTTCATTTTTTCAATCCAGAATTGTTTTGTAGGGTTGCCAAACAGATATACCAAATTAGGCCATTACATACATTGTTGCCACTATCTCAAAACAAAAATTCGATTGGTGCACATATCTATATAGTCGCATGCATTCATATCTTACGAGCAATGACACACCGAGTACAACTCCTACAACGCCACCCGTAGCACCGAGAAAAACAACCCCTCGACAACAAGGTACAACTTTTCGATAGTACGTTTAATTTCGAAATTTTTGACTTTATGAATTGTTTTCCTATTTTTCATTTTTTTCTTGTACTTTTCAGCACATGTCAGTCCTGATCAAACCGCGGCACCGACACCCACTCAACCAATAATTTTTAAAATGCCAACCAGAGGAACAGTGAAAAAGAACATTGGTAAACGCATGCCTTTTGCTCCGGCCCCTAGTGGGACACTAAACATTGCCTCCTTTCGAATTCCAACTCTCTCACTTGGTGGCTTGCCTAGTGCAACGGGCATATCTATTTTGAACAATATAAATTTAGATGAAGATTATTTGGGCATTGATAGCAATGACCCAACTGGTTTTTTCAATACCCGCGAGATGATTCAAGGCCAGCAGGTATACTTCAAATTTCAATTTAAATATGCTTTACAATTTTGAATTACATTTCGATTTAAATTTATTTATCTAAATCTTGATTAATTTTTTCACAAACAGGATCAGCCCACCCAAAGGCAGAAACAAGTAGCAGTTGATCTTGCTGAAAGCCCCCATACTTCTCCAGCAAGATCGTCTTCATCAGATTCAGATAGTGAACAGTTGCCACCTTTTCCTTTGGAGAACTTAATTGGTTATGATTGTCAATCCCATGTCAGTGAGTTTATTCTTCCTCATATCAATCAGCTTATAGAATGGGAGAGAAGGGCTAAAGTTCTTATCAATGAGATTATTAGTCATTATGAAAATTATTGGCAATGGGATAGTTTATACGCTGCAGTCCAGAATCAACCTGCGAAGATGGATTCCTTACTTACCCAAGTAAGAAGTGGGACTGTCACGTATAACAACAACTATAAAGATGACATTTTAGATAAGTCATTAAACAAATTGGAAAATATTAGTGCCGAGGCCCAGGCATATTTTAACAAATGGTCCAAGGACAAGGATTTGGTAGCAATCGCAAATGCCGAAAGAGATAGAGCGGTTGTAAGTACTATTACATTCAAACAATCATTCTTGTTAATTTGAAATTTTCATTTTTTAGTAATATTTTGAATTGACATTACTCTTTTTTGTGCAAGCTTGAAATATGAAAATTTGAAGAGTTAGGCGAAGGTTTTGCAAGTTCACTTGGAAACAAAGAAAAAACAGCTTTATCTCGTGGCAAAAATTTGAAGCAAAATATTGTTTTGGTTAACAAACAAAACAATACACTAAAGCAGTATAATTAAAGAGCATGGTTTCGACCCTAACATATTATTCAAAGCTAAAGCAAGAGCTGATCCGAATTTGTCATTCGCATGAAGATGTGACAAATCAAGAAGAAAGAATTTTAAAAATGACAAAGGTCTTTGCGGAAGATCTTATAAGTTCGGGGGTTATTTCGGTGTTGGGAAAGAGGTACAAACCACAGTGGAAGAAGTTGTTGGGGAAGAGAGCAGAGGAGTAGAATTGGATAAAGAAAAGAGGGTTTTGAAAACTAGAAACTTTTATTATTGAGGAAACTTTAAATATTGAATTTGAAAACTTCTACTATTGAGTATGTACATTTATGGTATTTGAATTTAATTATATGGATTTATATACAATATTTAATTTTAATTGCATTAGATGGTGATTATCATGAATTATATGTATGTTTCTTGTTTACTTGCATTGTCATGAATTGTATGTGGACGTAGATGATGAATGATGATAATTGATAATTAATGATAGATGATGATGAAAGACGATGAATGCGATAATGATATGATATATATGGACGATGATCAATTTAATGTGGACGTAGATTTATCATCAAGCACAGTAATTCTTCTTCTCTAGACTTTTGAACTTGTTTTAAGATAATTATTCTCTATACTTGTAACGATATGATCATAATGACATTAATGACTTTTGAACTTGTTTTAAGATAATTATTCTCTATATTTGTATTGATACAAATACTTTTATTGTTATAGATGA
The DNA here is from genome assembly GCA_018340775.1 of Taxus wallichiana var. yunnanensis. Classification (NCBI taxonomy): domain Eukaryota; kingdom Viridiplantae; phylum Streptophyta; class Pinopsida; order Cupressales; family Taxaceae; genus Taxus; species Taxus wallichiana. The sequence goes on along the minus strand of CM031236.1, from coordinate 57,095,967 downwards.
TGAGATTTATGATATAGATGATGTACTTGTGTTTTAATTTCCATTGTTATTTGTGTATGGATGGAAACTAGATGAATTAGGCATGGTGGAGTTAGGTCAGTTAGGCATGATGGAGTCTAGGTCATGTAGGCATGATTGAGTTAGGTCAGTGAGGCATGGTGGAGTTAGGTCAGTTAGGCATGGTGGAGTCTAGGTCATGTAGGCATGGTGTAGTTAGGTCAGTTAGGCATGGTTGAGTTAGGTCAGTTAGGCATGGTGGAGTTAGGTCAGTTAGGCATGGTTGAGTTAGGTTAGTTAGGCATGGTGTAGTCTATGTCAGTTAGGCATGGTTGAGTTTAAGTGTGTTGGTCTTAATTTAATTTTCAAGTTATTGATAACATGGAAAAATAAATGATGATGAACGTGTATGGTAAGATGTTGTAAAAAAAATGGTAGGTATGTATGTTGGTTGATTGTATGTTTGTGTCACTTTCCATGTAGTGTAAAAAATGGAAACTGACTAATAGTAAAAATGTAAAATGGAGAAATGGGGGAAGATTGATTAGGGTAAAGAGTGGCCGAGCTAACCTCTAAGGGCCCATTCCCTCGGAATGTTTCCTACATAGCCCCGGTGAAAAGGGGCCTCAGGTCGATGTAGTTCTCCCATAAGCTAGGGAAAAATAAGATGAGGTAGAGGAATGGGTGGGTATGTTTTAGGCATGATTGAGTCTATGTCATTTAGGCCTGGTTGGGTTTAGGTCATTTTAGTTGTGGTTGGGTTTAGGTCATTTTAGGTATGGTTGAGTTTAGATCAATTAGGCATGATTGATTTTGGTGAAAGGGGAATACGTAAAACGTAGGTATCAATGGTCTAGTATTATATACGATAATCAATAAGTAATGAAGAAGGTGAATGGTAAGAGGAGACAAAAGATCCACCTAATTGATAAGAACCATAATGAGATCACCATGCCTTAGATTGGCTTATGAATAGAAGACCCTGAAGGTGTTGCATGATTGATTATGCTAAGGGTGAAGAAAGTCACATGATCACGAAATTTCATTTTTTTGGTGAGTCCCTTGAGAAGGTAGGAAATTAGGGTGAAAATGGTTGGTTTTTAGTGTAACCTGGTGTAAGATAGCATGCCTACTTGGCAAGAGACATAAGATCAAAATAGGCAAGTCCATAACAAAAAAAGTTATCATTTCCTTCTTTTTTTGTTGTTGTTTTGATAGACTGGTCGATGTGGGAAGTCTATGTGGGATGAGTATATTTATAAAGAAGTCCACCCATGATAACAAAGCGAGAGACACTTTTGAGAAAGGTGTGTTGCCCATTACAAGTAAGGCCAGGAGGTATAATTGAAAGGGAAAGGTAATCTGCAAACTACTTATACCAAAGGTCACATAGGTCAGGTGTAATTCTCCCGATGAGTTTGACGTCTTGAAATAAATAAGAAATTGATTGTAACCTTTGTATGTGACAAATATTTTGGAGTCGGCAAGAAAAGTGGGTATCTAAGAATCCAGGTAGGCCATGGTATCTGCAAATTTGTTAGTAGAACGTGGGGTGGTTTGAAGCTCATAACGGTTAAAGGTAGTCAAAATTATGTCCACATGATACTTATACTTTTGAATTATTTCATTAAGACACTGGTATATACCATTGACTTGGTTTACAACTAACTGAGACCAACAATATCTTTAAATAAATGTAAATATATAGAATTAGACCTGTAACATCTTTAATGATAACAAGAGCTGAAAAAATGTAAAGTAACAAACAATAAGATTATGTTGAAGAAGATACCTATTTAAAATTGAAATCATCACCGGTAATGTGCTAGATCTTTGTCTTAAAAAAATTCAACACAAAAAATGGATTAGTAGATAGATGGGTGAGTTGCTTCGACATCATCGGGTCCCAGAAGTAACTTGACTTCCTCAGACGGATGTCAACCCACGTTTTCAAAAATAAAAAGATTGTATTTAACTAAATGTAAATACATAGACTTGTAACATCTTTAATGATAACCAGAGCTAAAAAAATTAATAGTAACAAACAATAAGATTAAGGGGAAAAAGATACCTCCTTAAAGTTGAAATCATCACTACCACCGGTAATGAGCTAGATCTTTGTTTTAAAAAAACCCAACACGAGAAATGGATTAGTAGATAGATGGGTGAATTGCCCGACATTTTTAGTATATAGACTCGTAACATCTTTAATGATAAAGATAAAAGATAGATAAAGAAGATACCTATTTAAAGTTGAAACAATCCATTATCAATAAGCTTCATCAAACTCGATGTTGTCTTCGTAGAATGTGACGAAGAGCCAATTACACTTTGTCAAGGTTGGGAATATTTGTACTGTAGCTGTATTATTCACACCTCTTCTTTCACAAAGGGAATTCCAATGCGCAATTGCTCTGTCAAATGGAAAGGTTTCGATGGAGTATCGAGAAACATAACACCTCATGCAACTTTCCAGATTTTTATCCAACCTGTTTCTCAGTTTTGATTTTATAAATGACAATGCATTGAAAACCCTTTCATCCTCCACAGACCCCAAAATCATTGTTTGGCATAACTCATATAATCTGAAATATTCACTGATATCTTCTTGTAAGATAGAAATTTGATAGATTCCTTGCCACAACCTTGTAATAGCACTACTTTCAGAAGGTTGATCTAAATTCTTATATTGGTTCCTCATTGTTGTTGCAAAATTTGTTGATCGAAACTTTAATAAATTGACATTCAGTATACCTTTGATTTCCATACCCTTGAGCTCTGACTTCTTTGTAAATTGTTCCATTATTATACCCATTGATTTATAGAAATGCTTTCTGATTGAAGTCTGCATGGCCACCTTCAGTATTCCAAAAATTAGGATTCATCACACCCATGGCTTCCAGAATTTTATCTTTATAGAAACATTCCCTAATTTCTGATGACAAGGTTTCTGAAATTTTTTTAAGCTTTATTCTTGTTTCAACTATAACAGACTCAAAAAAATTACGTGTCACGGAAACATCTTCTCGTTCCGATCCTATAATATCTTGACGTTTTTGCAAAATGTGCATTTGTATTTCCCTCCCATTAACAGTGATGCAGAGGTGATCGTGGATATTAAATCTCAAAAAGGTGTTAGGATTTTTAAGATCTAATAAATCTTTCCAATTTTCAAAAACAGGTGCATCAAAACTATCCTGGGAACAGTATAATATATCAAGACTTTGACATACCATTTTTCTCATCCGTATAAAATCCACAATATAGATTAATCTTGCCCTGTGCATGCTTCATCAGTGTATTGATCTCCTTTAACATTGGAAGAACACCAACCAATGTAAGCAATGTCTCCAAATCAGTTAAACGGAACAACAAGTCCCTTGCCCTATCAACTTCATGATGGTATTTGTGCATGAAACCAACTAATGAAGGATACTCCTCACGAACTCTGCATGCAGGTTCATACAAAGAGATCCATCTAGTCTCCACATCCTTCAGAATTTTTTTGCCATTTGTAATTCCAATTACAAATTTTTGGAACTCGAGAAAACGCTTTGGGCTGCTTGACATATAGGCATGAAGTTCTCTTATAAGGTCTTCTAATTTAGCAACATTTTCGTGGTTTGCTTTACCATTTTATATGCTAAATTCATTCTGTGAGCCATACAGTGAATTGGTAGCATATATGGGCCACCGTTGTTTGTAATCTAACACGAGCCCTATTCGGTGACCTCGCGCATGACAGATGCACCATCTCGCTCCAACGCATACCAACTTTGTAGCAATTTCATAATCATCATTCCAAAGAACATCTTTCAAATGAGAAACAACTATTTTATATAGGTTTTCGGCATTGCAGTTTTCAACCATTTTCATAACACCCAACAAATGAGGTGTCCTTATATGATTTTCTAAAGTATAGATGTGGATACATACCCATGCGGTGTTGTCGACTGCTATCACTTCATCAATTGAAAGAGAGATAAAGTTTGCTTTTTTTACATTCTCTTTCAAATCTTCCTTCTCTATCATCGAGAGGCATTTTGCCATTTCCCATCCACTACTTTTAGACCAATGAGACTGAGGTACATTCAAGCATTCCGTTAAATTGATACAAAACTTTGAAATCGAGGAAATCTGAAATCGCTCTTCCTTTTTTTAGTATTTGAAAAAGAGTAGAGAATTGTATGAATTTTGCATGTAGATTTGTTTCTTTCATCTTACCAATATGCGATGTGATCGTTCCTCCCTTTTCCAACAGATGTCTGTGTTTTTTCTGCTCTGCCTCATATTCCACTGTGTATCTAACATGCATGCATTCTTTTTCAGTTTTCCACCTATGTGTTTTGATTTTCTGGCCATCCACCCCGTTACAGTTAAATATTGTTTTCCACAATGTTTTTCTATAGTGTCCAGCTTCAGTTGCATTTTTTGTTGCTTTCCCAATTTCCACGTACATATTGTACATGTACATTCAGATGGGATTTCTTCATAATTAGATGATTATACAGGTTCAATAAACAGAAATTTAGCTGCCCAATCAAACTTGTATGTCCTGCCAATGGTCCACATATTCTTGTTCGTTTTCAATGCTTTACTTTTTTGAGTAGAATTTTGAGCAATATCACAATCACCTGGTTTCCTCTTTCTTGGACCGGAGTTTGATTTTGATTTCTGTCTTCCATTTTGTTGAGTGTTTGATCTCGTAATATCTAGTTGCACTTCTGGTTGCACCCCAACAGGAACAATATCTTCAAGATCTGGCATATTATCGTAGGTTTCATTTGTTTGACTTTGATACTGTGCAGAATGCATGTCCACCTCAATAATACCTTCCACACAGTCAGTATTCTGATTCTTTGTGGTGGCATCTATATGATTGGTATTTACAATATCTGTATCCGCAGAGTTTCCAAAATACTTGAAGAGTGATTTCTGAGATTTCTTACTTACTTTTAGGTTATTCGTATTCTTTGAGCTGGCACCTTCCATTATTCTGAAAAGAGTCTCGTCAAAGCAAAAAGAACCAAGTATCGACTCTATCCAAAGGTCTCGAGGTCTTATCGCACGTCCCCTATCTGAGGTCTTTGTCATGTGTCAACTTTTCACTTGTCGCGTGTCAACAACCCATTTCCTGTCACGCGTCCACCGCCTCGAATATATCGCCGCACGTCAACACTGCCCTTGTCACGCGTCAACTTCTTTTCCCAAGTCGCGCATCAACACTTTCTGCCGTGCGTCAAGATGGGTGTTGTCGCATCAACAATGCCCTTATCGCAAGGCCAACACCGCATTTGTCACGCATCAACAATCACAGCAACAAAGAATTTGAATCTCTCGGTGCTTGAGGGTATGCGAGTTCAAATTTCAAGATTGGTAATTTGTTAAGCTACTTGAGGTATACTACCCGGTGAATCAGCTAGGTTTTTATAGGAGATGATTTCAAATGAAGGCGAATTTGACCCCCAAAAAAATATACTATATATTTTAGGCAAACAGACACCGACCCACTCCGAATAATTCGCCTTTTCAAATTTTCCTAAAATGAAATTTTCGCCATATTACGAATATTCGCCGCTAATGAAATTTTTGCCATATTACGAATATTTGTGGCATTAATGTGGGAGGAGAAAACAAGAAGCGTTTAACTACTTCAAAGGCCTCATGGCATTCCTTTGTCCAAATAATGCAGCAATCCTTTTTCAACAAATTATTGATCGGATGTACAGCAAAACTTAAGTCTGGAATGAATCACCAGATTACACCGAGCTTACCAAGAAATGATCTAATGCCAAATTCGCGTCGATGGTGGGATCATTTCGAGAACAACCCGGATTTTGGCTGGGTCCACATCGATCCCGCGTGATGATATAATGTAACCTAGGAGTTTCCCTCCTGTTACACCAAATACCCATTTGTCTGGATTTAATGTGACTCTGTATTCAATCAAACGTGAAAGGATGATGGAGCACTTCTAAGTGATCGCAACACTTTTGGCTTTGGCCAACAAGTCGTCTACATAGGATTCCACAATTTTATGAATAAGATCGTGAAATATGTATGTCATTTCCCGTTGGTATGTAGCGCTAGCATTCTTGAGACTGAATGACATAACAAACGTAGCAATAAGTTCCCAAGGAGTTATAAACGTAGTTTTGGCTTGGTCTTGTTCAGATATTCTAATTTGATTATATCCTGAGAATCCATCCATGAGAGACAAAATCTCAAATCCAATTGTTGTGTCAATGATGATGTCAATGGATGGTAACGGGAAGTCATCCTTGGGACACGCCTTGTTAATGTCTCAGAAATCTATGCAGATGCGTATCTTCCCATTCTTTTTTAGAACAAGGATGATATTAGATACCCACTGAGAGTAATCAACTGGTTTGATAAACCCTACTTGGAGAAGTTTCATTACTTCTTCCTTTACCATGAGAGCTACCTTGGGTTTCATTGGTCTCGATTTTTGTTTAATTGGCTTTGCATCTGATTTGGTGACGAGGTTATGTACCACAATGTGTGGTGTAATTCCCATCATTTCTTTATAATTAAATGCAAAATCCTTTTGATGTTCTTTGAGGATTCGAGTGTGTATTTCTATCTCTTCTGGAGTTAGTGAAGATCCTAGTTTTAAGATCTTTGGTTCTTCCTCCGTTCGATGTTAATATCAATTGTTTCTTCAATTAAAGAAGCATTACCTTCTTCAAACTTAGGTGGGGTTGGAGGTAGTTCCAGATCTTCTCCATTATCTACTGCGTATATGTCGAGCTAGTTTTTTGGGGGAAGCTCTATCATAGGATTTCCAAAGTAAGAAGATGAATGTGGGATTAAGGACAGATCTACCACGTGATGGGTGAGATGTAACTCGCATAGGCATTTAAGTAATCAAGAGTGGCTCTATCATTGTCAACGTGATCTAAGATTGTAGACAAATTCTCACTATGTTTGTTAAAAGAGGGTTTGACATCTTCTTTACTAATGGTTCAAGACAAAGGGATACCATGAAATGGGTGTCTTCCAACTCATTGTTGGGAGTGAAATGTGAAGCTGAGGTTGTTATCAAATCTGCAAGAAGGTTTTGTTCTCATGGGATTGCCTCAATGGATATGAAGTTAAATCCCTTGCTCGGATCTAATACTACTATTTTGTAGAGTCAGTAAATGTTCAAACTCTAGTCTCATACACCTCGGAGACTTGGTTTCTACTAACCGAGAGTCTCCTAACACTCGATGTCATTAACACCGAGCCTCTTAGCTATGATGAGGCCAAGGAGGAGGGCTTTTCATACTCAACGCCGTTGTTTGTACATTCGAAATTTAGTTTAAAGGCGAACGGTAAGATCTTTCCCTCGGGAGAAGTAAAGATCACACCTACCCCAGCCCCATAACGACATCTAGCTCCATCAAAATGGAGAGTCCAATATTTACTTGGGAAGATGGATGTTGGGACATTTGCTACATCTATTTCTTCTACTTCGGTTACTTCTACCATGCAGAGTTCCTCTGCTGGAAGAGAACCAACTCCTAGGGTACATCCCATACCTACATAATCAAATGGCAGGAAAATTGGTAGATCCTGTTCTAGCAATTCGACAATTTTTGCAGTAGTTCCTAATGATACTATTTCTACAACGTTAGCCTCATCCTTGAGGGCTGGGATATTCTTGATTAGGTTCATAACTTCTAACTCCGTTGTAGGTATCAACTTTTCTTCTGGTTTTGAGTTAGTTGGCTTGTTAAGTTGGTTTGTTGGGAGTTCAAACTCAGAGTGAACACCTGGCCTTTTCTTCAAATCAGCAAGGTGTATATCGAATGGTTTCAGATCACCTTTTGCTACGAATATCTTTCCTAAGTGTAAAAATATTATTTCTTGAAATAACGTAAAAGGGATTGCCTTCATACAGTGTATCCATGGTCGACCGAGGATCATATTATAGTTGGTTTCTTGATCTATAATATAAAACTCAGTGAGGATTGTTTTGGGTCCTAAGGTGACTGGTAGTATTATAGTTCCAATCAAAGTGGCTTTAAGGCTATCATAGCCTCTTAGCGTATTCCGAGTTGTGGAACAATTTGTTTCTCCATACCCTAGCTTTTGAAGGAAAGAGAAGGGAACTATGTTAACTGTTGCCCCATCGTCAACAATTGCGCGTTTAACATAATTGTTATAAACCCACACTTGTAAATGTAAGGTTGGATCGCCTCTATGTGCAATCTCAGCATTTGTTTGCATTTTTCTAATCTCGAATATAAACTTCGTATCCCTATCTGGCTGCCCCGGAGGGTAGATATCAAAGTCTATATGGTTTACCTATGACTCGGGAGCTGGAGTGATGTTAATTAAATGACCTAAACCTAATGCTTCTAAAAGAGCAGCCTTATGGATAGGAGAGTTCTTCAATAAGTCCAAGAAGGAGATGTGAGAGAAGGTCTTTGTTAGGTCATTAATTAAATCATAGGCACCTACGGGTTTTACTAATGGTTTTGAATGTTATCTGTCTCTAGCGGGTAACTTGGATTTGGCTAAGAGGAATACTCTCGTGTCCTTGTTACGGCTTCTACATGTAGCTCAGTGTCTAACTCCACTAAAATAACTATCTTGGGTCGTCGTTGATTTCCTAGTTGCGGTGTGACAGGTGGATTTAGTGAAGTTGAGGCTTCATGATCATTGTTTCCTGTTATTGCACCCTTGTTTGTCCCTTTTGGATTTAATTTATCATGATTTGGGAGTGGATCATTGAAAAGCTTGAGGGGAGCATTTTGAGGGAGATCGCTCCGCGAAAGTATTTGGCGCGCAGTGATGTAGGATGTGCTAAGAACATATCTATAAAAAGTTGTCTTTGCTCTTCTAGCAAACATTGCATGAATTTATTGTAATCACGACAAGTTCTAGTGTCATGACCTTAAACTTTGTGGAAACCACAATACGAGTTGGGATTGTAATTCCTAGGTTGTTGGGTTTGGCACGTATTGTGGTCCAAAACTCTGATTAAACCTGTTGACTATTAAAGTTTTGCATTTGTTGTCTTTGGTTTTGGTTTTGGTTTTGATATCTAGTTGAATTTTGACTTGGACCCTGTGTCTGGGTCATCTTTTGTTGTTGTTGTTGTGGATGATTAAAATCCACCGAGTTGATTTTTGGGGTAAAGTTGTTGTTTCATTGATTGTTAATTGGCGATGGATTATTTACAACATTTTTTTTTTTTGCTTGGTCAGTTACCCCATCTGTTGTTACGCCGCGATTTTTGTTAAGGATTTTAGGTCCTTGATTGACATTTGTGGTAGTAGGATAAGTCGTAGAATTTTGGTTGGGGGTGATTAACCTCCCATTTATTCCATACGTCTTGTGACCACTATCTATTGCAGCTTGATCTATTCGGAGGGTAATCTCGAGCACTTCATCATAAGTTCTTAGTGGGAACTTCTGGACTTCTTCCGTTACCTCTCTGCTGAGAGAATGAAGGAATAAATCGCATAGTTCCATCTGGTCCATGTTTGGAGTGCTTGCTAAAGAATAGAGGACTTTAAGCTATCTTTGGATAAAATGAGCAACATATTCATTGTGTTCTTGTTTAATATGCAAGAATTCCCTGATTCCTGTCCTCAATAATTTGTTCATGTCAAATGCCTTGATGAACTCTAAAATGAGTTGTTTAAATGAATGTATTGAGGCTTCAGGTATTCTGTAATACCAATCGAGGGTGATACCTTCTAAGGTTTTGGGAAATATTTTAGCAACAACTCCATCCCAGGGGAGCAGTTCTCGAATGGTTGTGGCATAGGCCTTAATGTGTGCATTCGGGTCTCCCTCCCCTTTGTATTTGGGTAGATCAGGGAGTGGTCTTGGAAGCATGATGCTTTGTATGGTGAATTCTAAGGGTTCTTTCAAATATTCTTGAATAAGTTCCTATCGCATAGGTTTCGACCATCGATGGTGCCTGCTGAGGGGGTGGAGGTGGAATGGGTTTTTGATATGGCGTAGCATATGCATTTGCAGGGACATAAGGAAATCCCCGTGGTTGAGAGAATATTTTCCACCGAGTGGCATTAGCAAACACGGTTCTAGTTGGCACTTTTACAAATACCGAGGCGGCATGCCCAACATTCTTGCTCCAAAGTGAGGAGGTCTACTTGGCTAGGATGATCTAGAGGATTGGAATTTCCTACCTGCATGAATTGAGAATTTTGACTTGCTTGAGCAAGTTCTAACTCTCTAAATTTTTCTACTAAAGTTGAGATGACTTCATTTGGTGAAGTCATAGTATTTTTCCTTAGAGGTGTGTGTTGTATACTTTGTATAGGCATATGGTATATAGCTATGAATTGATCAGTGCCCTGCCAAGTTTCACCGAGGGCATTTCCTATAGGTAGAGGCATGGAGGTGTTTTCTTGAAAAGAGACCTCGAGTTGTGTTTGTAAACCTCCTATAGGTGGGTAGATACTCTAAGAGTGTTGTTCACTCCTAGCATAACGCACTGAATGTTCATCATCTAAAAATATATATGGATCTGATTGTCTACTAATTTTTGGTCTAAGCAACACCTGAGGAGATGAACCAGATTCTCCCGTAAACGTCATGTTGTTCGAGCCTGAAGGCTCTGGTTGTTGCATTTGAGCGAGCTGATCCAAGTCCTCTATTTGGAAAGAAGAACTATATCTAGTCCTTGGAGGTGGAGTTTGTGTTGACAATCGGTTAGTTGAATAGTTGTCACCCCATGTTGAGAGCGAGGGCAATGGTCATCTATTCGGCTTAATCATAGTATGCTTCAAGACTTAGGAGAGGTCTGCCATATGCATCGAATCCGACATATTCGGGGTATATGAATACCCATAGAATAATGGGAAAGAGTGAAGGTGGATGGAATAAGTGAAAAATAATAGAGGATGAATTGTTTTAATTCACGTTGGGTTCACTAATTTTGGTGGTGAAGCTGATGTGAAGACTAATGTGATAGAGAAGATGAAATAAGTGTTCGATTCATGTCGGGTTCACCAATTTTGGTGGTGAAGCTGATGTGAAGGCTAATGTGATAGAGAAGATGAAATAAGTGTTCAATTCATGTTGGGTTCACCAATTTTGGTGGTGAAGCTGATGTGAAGGCTAATGAGGTATAGAAGATGAAATAAGTGTTCATTTCACATCGGGTTCACCAATTTTGGTGGTGAAGCTGATGTGAAGGCTAATGTGATAGAGAAGATGAAATAAGTGTTCAATTCATGTCAGATTCACTAATTTTGTATGATGGAAAAGTGAAAAGTGAGCATGGGAATCTACAAGTAACTCTTCCTCGCACCCGACCTCCCGAGGTCATGCCGAGACAGCCGGTGGGGATGGATTATATGTGGGGTATGGAAAAACTAATTGGGAAATATTATGTCTTCGACACACACTAATGGAATCTATGAATCTAAGGAAAAGAAGGCCCTCCTAACCTAAACTAGCGTGATAGATCGGTCGGCAAGGATGACTGCTCAAAGGCTCCAATCAATATCGAGCTCTGGCGTGATCCGATCTATAGGTTGTGGGATATGTGAAAAATGACCTGGGATTGTTTCGTGTATTCTCCAGCATAGGTCATAAGATGGATAATGGATATATAGGGGATTCTATGGGTGATTCTCTAGCCTAGTCCGTAAATCCTTAGCTTGATTAGCTATTATGTCTAGTAAGGATAATTGTGCGATAATGGTTGGTGGAAGTGGAGAAAATCTAAATACTAATGTGCGTAAATAAAAGCATCTACGTCTAATTGACCTATGGACTCGTTGGGTTGTGGGATCTGTGAATCACAGCTGTAAGTTCGTGGTTGTTGTGGACCTCCTATGGTCATGTGCAGAATTAATCCCTGATCCCTACTATTTAATAGTCGTATGCCTTTTCAGCCTTTATATTTAGAACTAAAAGTTCAAAGAATCTTCTCGAGACCCTACAGTGTTCCGCAACTTGAATTCTTAGGCTAGTGTCTATGTCAATGAGGATATCTCCTGCATCTGGCTATGGGACCAAAGGATCACAACCAAATGCTTGCTATCTTTCAAGCCCTTCTACAGTCATGTAGATATCTATTTAGGGAAATCTGTAGTTTGGCTGGTTTGTCCAAAACGCATGTGCTTGGTCATCTTCTATGTTTAATCCTCTTAACTGTGGGCTGATTTCTTGTAGGTCTATTATTGTTCGTAAGACTTGGATTCTAAGATTATGATCTATATCAGTTATTTCGTAACAAGATTGGGTTGAGGCACGATTGGATCCAATACGTATTCTCCAGGGCTCCTAGGTCCCGCGATTGTCATACGAAAGAAATGATATAAACCTAACTAAGTTAAGGTAAACTAATTGTACGAAGTATATCCACATCATATATATAAATTATCTGTTTTTGTTTTTTCAAAAACTATGAACGAAATTGAAAGAGCAATTATTTAAAATATCTAGAAATTGACAACTAAACTAATAACGAAATTAAAACAAACAAGGCAGCCGAGTATAGCTACTTTCCGTGCGTTGTAAATCTATTCTAAATAACGAAATAACTCGATCTAATCTATTTGAAAGACCCCGATCTTACCTCGTAAGTGAGGAATGAATCATAGTTTCTAGAAACTATCAATCCCCACAACTTCCCCAGCAATATCGAAAGTGAGATTAATTGAAATGAAATGATTCACTACTCTATTTGATATGTTTTAACTAGAACTTTGATAGCTTGAACCTAGATTTTGTAGAAAAGTGGAGAATCGATTGTGTGTGTGGCTTTGTCCCCTCAAAGTGTGATCTCCTCATTCCTTTGTGCTCACGTGAATCCGTAAAAGCGTGTAATGCTAGCATCAGCCAAGTATGTATTAGAATAATGGCAGATTTGGGTGCAGATCGAATATAATGTGAGTAAGAGAGGGATAACGCAAGAGAACAGAGCTTGGCTTATGTAATTCCTAGTAGGATTTATTGCGAGTCATGCAACACAAAACATCCAAAACCCGAGACTATTCTTCTTAACGAACAAAAGCACGCAACTCTAATGGCTTCAAACTAAAAATAAAACTATCCTATCTCAATTTGATTATATGAAACAAGAATAAATGTAGCTTCTAAACGGAAAAACAACACTAACTATGCATGCAACAAATAAAACTAATACAATTCCTAAGCAAGAATTGAAAGACTAAAATTGAAATGAGAAAATGAGAGGCAAATTTTGAGGGGCCATTTGCTTGAGCACAAACCAACTATTTATAGAATTCCCATTTACCCCAAAGGTGAAATCCAAATTGAACTCCTTTACAATAAACAATGGAAAAACACTATTCTAGGGAACCAAAATCATAAATACAAGCAAAGGCGGTGAAAAAAGCTGGTAAACGTTGAAATTTTATGCGAATTGCGATAAAAGGAACGTTCTGGAAAAACGCGTGAATGATCGCCTCCCGAGCAGCAAAGAAGATTCTAGGACCGCCGCCCATGTCCGGGCAAGCGGTCATGAGACCGCCTCCTGTGTAGGCAAGTGGTTTCATCATTGAAGAACAAAAAGAAAGGAAAAGAGGGGGAAGAGCAAAACAAAGCACACAGAGGCTAAGCTGGGCATGCGGGATGTTAATGCATACTTGGAGAGCTTTTCCTGATCCCGAACACCTCACGAGGAGACTTGTATCATCATTGGGGCTTATGTAACGTTTCATCTAACAAGAGCAAGCGGTACCCTACAATTTTGGTATGTACAGCACCCATTCCCATTAGGAGGCATAAGTGGCCTCCCCATAGGTCTTACTCTTTTGGCTTTCTTGATAAGCCTTGTTATTTTTTTGTTTTGTTTGAGTCCTTCTTGTTAAATTGTTGTTGTGGTTGTATGTAAATGGAATGAATGTGAAAATTATTTGTTAAGTATTGTGGAAGCTAGTAGTTTCCATGAGTTGAGATCTTCTCCCATTGTAATGTGGTTGGGGCTCGGGGGCCAATGGGGAGGATGGCTTCTCCTCTCCATTGGGTATCTTGGTTGGGTGGAGAGCATTGCCTCTCCCCTATTTTGTTGTGAATCAAGCAATCCTTGGAGGAGCTATCTTGTTGGAGTTGGAGAATGGAGTCTTGTTGGTGGCCATGTGAAACTTTCTTGTATTTTACCCACTTAGAGTGGAAGAAATTGTAATAATGCATTTCATTCTTGTATTTACTTTTGTATGACTTCCCACATCAAGTGGAGAACATTGTTGTAATCTTGTAGAAAGGATTTTACATTTAATATTTGTATATTGAAAAGAGAAAGAAAGATTTGTATGGTTTAGTTAGGAAATGGAAAAAGGAAGTCTTCTTCATTGTAAATATTGTAGAGTTAGTTTTGCAAATATAAAAGAAAGTATTTTCTCCTTGTTGAAATCTTGGATGTGTTGTGAGAAAAGTAGTGCTTGTATTAAAAGATTAAGCTATTTTACAATGGAAAGGAAAGTATATTTTCATTGAGTAGTTATTGTATTGTAAATGTGAGAAAGAAGAAAATGTAGAGATTGTTAGAAGTTGAATTTTGTTTACAAAATATCATTGTATGGAAAATAAAGTTATTGTGGTTATTTAGAATGTATGCATATTGTAGTAGAATGAAAGAGAGAACAAGTTAGATTATATTGATCTAGGAAAGTTAATTTTATATGAAGAAATGACAAAGAAATAAAATAGATTTACATTCCTTTGCTCTTGTAATGGAAAGAAAGAATCTAGTTAAACAAATGGAAATTATTCTTGTAAGTAGATGAATTTTAATAGAGTTGAAAACACTTTAAAAGGAATAGATTTAACTAAGAAATGAATAATAGAGCACTAAATCTCAAATCTGGAACTTGGAATGAACAAAGACAACTTATAATGCATTTTTACATCCTTTGACAACTTTAAGTTTTTGTAAAAATCTCAGCTTTAAGGTTCTATTTCTCATAAATAGGACTGTCACCCTATGCAGAGTGTTGGTCCCATAACCTCCGCTCGTAGAGGTAGTGGCGGCGGTCTCAAAACCACCGCTCAGTAGGGCGGCGGTCCTGTGTTTGTTGCCTGGGTAAGGCAGCAGTTTTGCAACCACCACTCTAGAGGGCGGTGGTCTACTGTTTGTCACCCTGGTAGGGAGGCGGTCCCAGAACCACTGGTTTTCTCTGAGTGGCGGTCTTGTCACTTATGACAGAATTCCACGGATCCACGCTTGTGCGTGAAATTTAACCAATTTTCACTAATTCCTAAGTTGTAAAATTTAACCTATTACTACCAGCAAGTAAAATAAAGATAAATGCTTAGGAATGGGACAACAAAACACTCAAATGGTGAATCTAAAAGCATTCTTTCATTTATATCAAAGGGGGTAGGGTTTGCCCCAAATTTAAACCCAATACACTAGAATCTTGGAATAAAAACTAGATTGGAGGAGGAAACTCCTCCCAATCCTTAAAGGAAATAGATTACATAAATAAAAGACAAAACTAAGCTAAGCCTAGACTAAATCCTCTTGTAGAACCCTCCATGGCTTCTTCCTTTTTGCTCTCATGGCTTCCTCCTCTCCAACCTACAAATTTAACAAAAGAAAATGAATCAAATGAGAAGAATAGAATGAGAATAGGTTTTAATAGAATTTCATAAGGATTTTAGGGCAAGGATGGGAACCCTAGGATCTAGTGGCTTAGATGGATTTGATCCAATGGTGGAGGATTGACCCTACCTTTATTAAGTACAAATGTAATTTAAATGTTTAATGTAAAATCCTTAAGGGTAGGGGTGTGATGTTCCTTTTAACCCTTAGTATGTGTAGAAACTTATTAAAGGATCCTTTAAGCTATTAAAGTAATGGATTTAATAATTTAGCATAAGGTTAACCTTGTTAGGATTGAACTTAATTTGAAAGAAGAAAATATCTAATTAAGTGAATTTAAACCTTACTATTTTCCTATAGAACTATCGATTATTGTACCCTAGAGATAATGGTGTTAACACGTAACTTTCAACTCGACCTGTTTCTTCAATCGTAAAACTGAGCTAAGTAGTGTAAGTAAATTAATGTACCCTTGCTGCATCCTTGTATCGTAACCTTCCCTTTTAACCTAAACAAAAAAATAGTCACATTTTCAGGTTAAGTGTTAGGTTGAAGCGAGTTCCTAGAATGTTGTTTTTGTAGGTGTTACAACCTGGGCCGCCTAACTCTCCATATTGCATCTTTTATTTTTGGGGATTTGATATAGTTTGAGGGTTTTGCATGTCATCTTCTCTTTCTATTTTACAAGTGAATTTGATGATATTCCAATGACATACAAAGGTGAGCAAAAGAGAAGATTAGCAACACTATTGCGACACAAAAAATACAACTTTCTAAGATCTTGTATAGCCACATGCACATAATGAGAGGTCCCACTGTTGCATCGGTGCCCTAGTCCTATTCCAATCACCATAGTCTTTTCATATCTGAAAGTTCTAGAATTTATCGGTGTAGTTATGATAGTTTCCCCTTCTTGTTCATCAGTTCTTCAACCCATAAAACATTGGGATCAAATGCGAAATCAACTAAGTATTTCTTTCCCTCTCTTGCACTTATGGTTTTACTCTTCTTTAGCTTATTGCTTGTGTCATCAATATTCTAGCAGTTTCTTAGGATTTTTTTATCATATGTGACTCTATAATTAGGATTTTACAAATTCCATATTTGTTAAATCTACATCATTAATATAATAACAACACAAATACTAATAAAAATTACTATAACAATAACAATGTACTTTTTCAACAACTAACAAGTTACCCACTTAATATTGATGGTTAATGATACAATCATATAACACACCATTATCTATAGAGAAAACTCAACAATATTATTTTTCACAAATTATTCAATTATGATAAGTCATTCCCTTACCTATATTGCATGATGTTATTGTAGATTTTTAATAACCCTTATGATAGCATGTATTTCATTATTCTATGATAACCTAAATAGAATTCAAATTGAATTTGTTGACATGAATTATGATGTTTGTCTTAATGGAGCTCCCTTATATAAATGTAGTGAATTGTTCTTATATAGGCACATAGTCAACTTCTTGTAAATTTCTCTCCAAGATATCCAAACCACATCAAATAAATGAGTTGTAGACATTAGATGGAAGATAGGATCCAAAGGAACCATCTCATAGCTAAGCTCAATACAAATGCAATTCATCCAAATGAATACAATCTCAAAGCTAGTAAACCATTATTAACCCTCATTTATGAATCTTTGATCTCAATGTTGCTACGTTAAATGATTTAACCCTTTGTGCCATTTTTTAAAAAAACTACACATATAATGTGAGAAGTCATACACTCCTATTTTAAGAAGTCACTATAGACAATCCACTAAATTATTTTTTTTTTTTAGTTGTGCGGTGTGAAGATAATTATTCCATTAAACTATGAGTATCTAGAAATGATTTTTTTTATTCTATGTACATGTTTGAAGGATCATGGATTTGCACCATAATTCCACGTGCTTACCGCATTATATAAAGTGTTGTGTGGATTCAAATTAATATTATGGATTATATTGAGGTATTATAATAGTTTTACAAACACGAATGTCTAAAATTATAAAAGAAACAAACAGAAAATATTTTGAAAATGACAACATATTATATGAATGTAAAAAATATGTAATTACGCTTTATGCAGTAAAGAAAACAACACATAGATGCAATCATTTTACTCCCACGTAGTTCTCTAACACATTTTGGTTGATAATATATTGAAAGTGAATTTATATGATCCTATATTAGTATGTGTATCTTGTATTTGAAGTACATTTAAGAGTAGGGATGTAGGTCTTTTATCAAAAGAAAATTCAATAACCTTATACACCTCATATTTGAAGGATAATAAGAGATAGTGTATATGTACATTAATATACTTACTACATGTGCACCATGTTCATATTTGTTAACCATTTATTTTGTGTAGGGATTGTTGATGCATTCTCCTTCTATGGGGTGTCTCAAGGACATTGCAAAAATTAGGTTGTGATCCAACTAGGTCATGTGGACTAGCCCACAACATTTCGGAGATATCACTATTATGCTATAGTTCCCTCACACATACCTCATTACCTCATTTTTTCACACATTATACACATCATGTCTATTTATATTATCATTTTCACTTTCTTATTCTCATTGCATGCTCTTATCACTACTTGTGGTCATTCTAGACCTTATTCGTTACCCCCATTTATCTTATAGATTACATTCCTCATTGTTTTCCAACCCATGTCCTTAGGGTTCCTCCACAACTAACTCCATCTCCGGTGGATGATGGTTTAAGGTTTGGGTTTTCCATATCCGACGCCACCGCCCATAGGGGATGGTGTTGAGTAAATACACCGATCCAATTTTTGTTAATTAGAGCATACTTTTTACACACTTATGTTTTCACTTTTTAGAGTCCATGAATTCCAAATAGAATTTTGGGTTAACCATGTCAAAAATTTGAACTCGACATTTTAGGTCATTACTCGTGAACCAACATTAGGAAAAATTACAAATACCTTTAGAAAGCAACATACAAAGGCTTAAATAGAATGTTAATTGGGGATGCTCTCTTTGGTAAATTTGATTTTAAGTTTCTCGAGAAGATTTTCATTGGCATATGTTCCCTCCCATACAAGTCACGTATAAGATATATTTTTATAGTCCATCAATTCAAAATAGGCTTTTGTCTTCAAACTAGTTCATAACTTAAAACTAAATGTTTCATGTCACTACTCGTGAACAATAATTAGGAGAAATTACAAATCGCTTGGAAAGTAACACATTGAGACTTAAATAGAATCCTAAATTTATTGTTCTCTTCGTGAATTTTACTCTAAGATTCACCAAAACCTTTGACTTGGCATATGTTTCTATCCCATCCATGGTACATATAAGATATTTAGCAGTCCACTAATTCAAAATAATTTTTTTAGTTTAATATGTCATAACTTTTAACTCGACATTTTGAGTCACTACTCATGAACCATCATCGGGGAAATTACAAATACCTTGAGAAGAAGTAGACTAAGACTTAATTAGAATCATAAGTCATTTGTTCTCTTGGTAAATTTGATTCTATGTTTCTCTAGAACCTTTTTCTTGGCATATATGTTTACCTCCTATAAAGGGTGTAGATAAGAGATTTTACATTTTCGGTGCATGAATTCAAAATAAGATTTTCGGTGAACTATGTTGGAACTTTTTACTCTACATTTTAGGTCAAGACAAAGCTTAGGGAGAAGCTTATGATCAAATTTACCAAGAGAACAACAAACTTAACATTCTATATAGATTTTAAGGTGTTGTTTCTTAACATATTTGTAATTTCTCTTAATGATAATTCACAAATAGTGGTCCAAAACATTGGGTTAAAAGTTGTGATACAACTAATTCAAAATCTATTTTGAATAAATTGGCAACTTTGTATGTGCAAAAGTCAGCAGATAAAGTCCCCACACTTCAACAAAAACGTAAGCTCGACGAATATTTTGGTGTGCGACTCTCGACTCCGGAACGCGGGCGACCGTCCAACGCATCCATACGAATTGACACAGTATTGACTTATTGACCTTCTTCACAAAGAGGAGCTCTTACGCAACACGGCAAATCAACATCACCCTGCTATTTTTCTTAACAACTTCGCGTCCTTCATGAAAGACCGTGTTTGTACACCCATTGAAATTTCCACGAAATTGGATTGACAGTTGTTTCGAATTTTGTACTCAAATACATACATGATCCCAAGTTAATTGCATAAATCGCCATTAAACCAAGCTCATTGTCAAAAACAATTCGGCTTGGTAGACATGTCTGAAAATCGTGGGCGAAATAATCGTGGATGTCCGCCTGATATTAATAATCACCATAATTTCAGTATTCAACATCCCCAACACTTCGTCGATGCGGATACGCCTAAGGATTATCAATGGGACGGTATTATTATCGTGGCAGCCACCGTGAGCCTCTTTATTCTGGTTGTAATTACTTTTGGTGTATACTTTGCTTACTTCCGTAATCGCTACGCCGACCGGTTCAGAGAAGCCGAGGACCGCCATCTCCGCAGGCTCAGGATTTCCCGAGATCGGAGGTTTTCCTGGAGAGCGGCGGAAGATTACTTTTTGAGCCCGCCGAGACAGGGACTCCGCAGTTCCATGGTGGATGCCCTTCCTCTTTTTGTCTACAAACCTGATTGTTTTACTGATGGTTTGCGCTGCGCCGTTTGTCTGTGTGAATTCGAGGAGAACGAGAAGGGCAGAATGTTGCCCAGTTGCAATCACAGTTTTCACGTAGATTGTATTGATATGTGGTTTCATTCGCATTCGACGTGCCCTCTTTGCAGAGCCAGCGTTGAGGATGCCCATTTATCTGGTCAGTCTGTGGAAACTGGTCACAGATCACAACCAGAGGATTCAGCTATTCAAGAAGAAGAAGAAGAATCAGCATTAGCAGGTGAGAAGTCATTACTAAGCAGTACGAGTGGATCATCTGGAACAGAGCAACAGAACCAGATCAACGACGAGAGAGTAGGGAGAAGTGGATCGCATGTGGGCATTCACATACCAACCTGTGAAAACTAGCAGACTCTTGACTAGATTGTATATGCATAAGGGGATTAAGGTCTAAGTAAATTAGGTAATTGCTTAGAGCAATAATATTTAGGGGTATTATTTTAATTTAATTTTTATGAAGCTTAGATCAATTTATTAGTTCCATATATGTTAGTAGCAGTTAGTTTTCAATCTTCCATACCAATTCAATTCATTTCATTCAAAATTATATAATTGTATTAATAATATGATATTTAAGAGGCCTCAAATATTTATGGAAATGCCTTTGTTGTATGATTCTTATATTTAATTCTACTAATGTATTTTTCATATTTTGTATTGTTGTGGATTCTTGAAGTATTTTTGGAGGAGAGATCAAGAAAGGTGAATATGTAAAGAACATGAGAAAAACATGTTTGGCAATATATGAGAAAAGGAGGATTGTAATAGACTATGTTTGAGAATTAACTCGGGATTTTAGGTAGTAGTAGTTACCAAAAATATATTTGGAAATTTTCCTCGAATGGTAGTGGCATAATATATCAAGTAATACGATATTTGATCACGGTTAAGTATTAGCAATATGTAAACTCATGACCTCCACTTCACCGCGTGACGTGCCCCACCATTGCATTGCATTATTCGGTTGAATATTTGTTTGCGCGTGCCAAGCGTTAGGCTCAATAGTATTGCCTAGGGCGATCATCACCCTTAATTCGACCCGCATAGATTTTATTAATAATAAATCCAATCTAACTTACAATGAAGTGTTGCAATTCTTATAGAAATTGTATAGCCAAGTACAAACAAACGAAATGTTGCAACAGGCAACAATATACAATCTGTGCACATATAAAAGAAAATATATGGTTTCAACCATATAACAATTAGAATAATGACAAAAGACTTCTATGGGAATACTATTCCCAATTACAAACAATAAATGAATAAAACCAACTTACAACTAATTAATAATTAGTTAAGGTAAATGCACAATTAACCTAGGTAAAATATATTTACCCTAACATTCCCCCCCTTAATTTTGCATTGCCTCAAGGGATGAGGAGAGGAACTCTCTGAACAACTCAAACTTGTCACGTGTAAGTGACTTTGTGAAGATATATACTCGTTGTTCATTTGTTGGACAAAATTGAAGCTATATATTGTGTTTCAAGACATGCTCGCATATGAAATGTACATGTACCTCAATGTGCTTTTTTCTTTCATGAAAACTGGATTGCGAACAAGTTTGAGAACACCTTCATTGTCAAGATACAAGGTGGTCAGTTTATTCTATGGTATTCCAAGTCCTTCAAGTATGTGACGTAGCCATATCGCTTCATAGACAACTTCACCAATAGAATGATACTGGTTTCTGTGGAAGAGCAAGAAAAAAAGTGTTGTTTCTTGCTTCCTCATGATATTGGTCCAGATCCCATAGAGAACAAAAACCACGAAGTGGATTTTTGTCATAAATGTTGCCTCGCATGATCTCGAATCCGAATATCCCCGACAAGAAGAAGTTGTCATTCTTCTTGTATTCTAAACCAAGATCCATTGATCCCTTGAGATATTTCAAGATCCGCCTTGCTTCCTTCCAATGAAAAACTTTGGGTTACTACATGAAACTGGATAGATAACTCACTGCAAAGTTAATAGCTGGTCTAGTGTAGGTCGGGTAAATGAGACTCACAATCAACTTCCTATAGAGTAGCATTTACCTCAAGAGATGGGTCTCGAATGAGATAACCGTAATATGTTCTCCATAGGTGTAAGAATAGGACTGCAATCCATCATCCACGAATTTCTCAAGCGTTGTCTTGATATATTTCAACCGAGAAACAAATATATGATTCTCATTTTTCCATACTTCCAATCCAAGACAATAATGCATCAACCTGAGATCTGTCATGTTGAATGATCGGTTAAGATCTTTCTTCTTTGCATCAATCATCCTCACTGAACTGCCAGTGATGACTAGATCATCGACATAAAAAACCAAAATCACAATCTCCCCCCTTGCTTTTTGAGGTGGATTGTATGGATTTCTAACAAATCCATGTTCAGGAGATGCTCATCAATTTTGATGTACCAAGCTTGAGGTTCCTGTTTAAGGCCATATAGAGATTTCCTAAGTTTGCATACCTTTTCTTCTTGACCAAGTACAATATATCCCTCAGGTTGAGTCATATAGACTTCTTGTAAATATCCATTGAGAAAGGCACTTTACGTCCATTTGATGGAATTTCCAACCAAACTATGCATTTAGAGCAAAGATCATCCCGAACGTTTTAATCTTAGGCGTGGGAGAAAATGTCTCCTCATAGTCAATGCTTTCTTTTTGTGCATACCCCTTTGCTATTAGTCTCGTGTTGTACTTTTATATGGTCCCATCTTCTTTATACTTTGTTTTGATTATCCATCGTGGGTAAATGCACCAAGTTAGGGGGCCAAAAGGGGGTCTTAAGTGGACGCATTTTTCTGAAAATTAAAAACTTCAACTTGTACAAGTTTTTTGAAATAGTTACACTCAAAATTGGACATGTAGAAATATGAATCGTAGCATTTTGAGTCTAGTTTTTAAGCTACTAAATTTAAATGAAAACGGATAAGTTTAAGTGGGTCAAATAACTAAAATACCAATAGGTGCTCTTGTTTTTGTTAAAAAACATAATAGAGTGACTTTCGTGCCCCCACCATTTTTTGAGCACCATTTAGTATTTTTGAAAACTCTTTGGTAGAAAGATAGCTAGGAGCATCTAGTTTGTGTTAGAATTTTTTTTAGATTTTTTTAGCAAGTATTTTTTTATTTATGATTTTTCTAGTACATAAATTTTATGTTTTGAAAAATAACGGAGCTTCGACCGTGCCCCCCAACTACCTCAAAAATATCAAAAATTATATATTTTTTAATATGTATATAATTAGGCCTAGTTTGTGCTAGTATAATTGTTTTTCAATTTCAATGACCCAAAAAAAAGATACACGATGAAAGATAGACATATTTAAACTTCAAAAAAATTCTATAAAAGGCATAACTAGAAAATAAATAATATGGAAACCTTATATTAGTTATAAAATTTGAAAAATTATATTTTTAGCAAGAACAAACTTTGTTCTATGTCGTGGTATAATTTTTGTAAAAGGATCAATTGTTTTATTTTGATTCATCATGGAAGAAGCTGCATTTTTACATTTTCTGTAAAAATAAATTGTTTGTTGTGTTTGTGCGAGTCCATACCTCAAGATTGGGGATCAAGCCGGATCCCAAGCTTTGAGGCATGACTTGGAAAAAGATAAAATGCAAAACACATACACATTCTATGTAGTATAAACATTGTATATGCTTTTGACATTCTTTTCTATTTACATAAATAAATGTTTAAGTATAAGCAATAACAAAATATAAATAATAATAAATTATTATTATTATTTATATTTTATTATTTCTTGTACTTCAAATTTATTTATGTAAATATAAGAAATTAGGTCACTCGCACCTTATGGAATTAGTCTCACACTCCATCAGTCACAATTTAGGAGATAGTTTTTGATAGTATAATCTGGGTGAACATAGGTAATTTATCAAGTATTTCAACATTCAGCCTAAAGCTTTTAGAATTTAACTTCTAAAATTGAAACCTAAACCATAGGCCATAAACCTAAACCCTAAATTGTAAACCTTGAGTTTTAAACCCTAAACCTTGAACCATGATCCCTAGACCCTAAAACCTAAATCTTAAACCCTAAACCTTAAACATTCAAAGGCCCTTAACCATGAGCCCTAAACCATAAGCCTTAAGCCCTAAGCCCCAAGCCCTAAGCCATAAACCATAAACCATAAACCATGAACAATGAGCCCTAAATTCTAAACCCTAAACCATGAACCGTAAAAACTAAATCCTAAAACCTAAACCTTAAACATTGAATCCTAAACCACGAACCCTAATCCTCGAACTGTACACCCTTATCCCTGAGCCCTAAAATATAAACCCTAAACATTAAACCATATACCCTAAGCCCTAAACCCTAAACCCCGAGCCCTAAACCATAAACCATAAACCTTAATCCCTAAACGTTAAATCCTAAACCCTAAACCTGAACCCCGAACCATAAACCCTAAAACCTAAACCGTAAACCATAAACTCTTATCCATAAACACTAAATCCCTAGCCCTAAACATTAAACCCTAAATCCTTAACCTCGATCCATAAACCCTAACCATAAACACTAAACCCTAAACCCTAAACCTAAAACATAAATCCTAAACCATAACCCTGAACCTTGAACCCTAAAACCTAAACCCTAAACCATGAGCCCTAAACCCTAAACCCTAAACCTCGAACCATATTTCATCAATATTTCCCTTTCTTATTCCTAGAACCATCATTGAATATGCCTATAGAACTACCTTGTTTATGAGATGTGGGACAAGTAACTAAATGGATATGATATCTACCTTGTGCCTTGTATTGCATATATTACACATCTCTTCCAAACTTGTTTCTCCCCACATATACTTGCGCTCTTGAATCTAAATTTATTCGCAATCTGAAACAAATTTCACATTTCTCATATTTCCATGTATGTTATTATGCAAGCCAGGATGACCCATTGGAAGCTAGAAAAAATAACCATCACAATACTAAAATTAATCTTAAAGGAAACAAAAGCAACATAAAGAATATAACAATGCGGAGGTGTAGGATCATAATTAAATTTCCTATAGTATCCTCTCCTCTAGAGAAAAAGAAAGTTCAAGTGTTCTACCTGGAATGGATAGTAAATTTGTGTAACTTCGTGAAGTGTTCAAAATAAGAATAGAAACTAAGGAATGGCTAAGAACACAAAGGGGTTATCAATCACCTAGTAAATATTTCTTGTTTAGTTCTAAATAGGAGTCACTTGGCTTACGACTTAGTAAGCTTCCATTCATTGATAATTCCTTATATGATACACCCATGGATGTTTTCAAAAGCACACTGAACAAAAAGATAGGGGTAGTCATCAATCCTAGTGAAGGGTGTGATGTGATTTCCAAGCAACTTGAAATTCATATAGATTTAGAGGTCATAACATGAATTTACAAATATCTCTATCATTATAAATGGAAGCTAAGTAACGGAATCTCCATGTACATCCAAGGATCGAGGACTACTAGGGTCTTTGGAAGGATTGGACATTCAGGAATCTGACATTACCCTCCTTCAAAATATCAACAGATGAAATACATCAAATTGTGATGACTCTCTTCGAATGTTCTACCTACGAATTCAATGAACCCTTTTTAGTTGAATACTCTCTGTTAATTACTAATAAGAATGGGTTAGACACATAACATTACAATGAGTGAAATATTTCCCATGCGATCGGAAAAATAAGATAGCTGTATTAGGTAATATTTCTTTATCCTGAGCCTTGAGCCCTAAACCCTAAACCTTAAATTCTAAACATTAAACCCTAAACCATAAACTATGAAACCTAATGTATGAACCATGAACCCGTAACCATAAACCCTAAATCCTAAACCTTGAGCCCTAAACCCTTAACCCTAACACCTAAACCCTTAACCCTGAGCCATAAACCCTAAACCCTAAACCTTGAGCCTTAAACCATAAACCCTGAACCATGAGCTCTAAACCCTAAACCCCAAACCCTGAGCCAAAAACCTAAACCATAAACCATACACACTAAATCCTAAACCCTAAACCCTTATCCCTAAACCCTAAATCCTTAACCTCAACCCCGAGCCCCGAGCCTTGAGCCCTAAACCCTAAACCCTAAAACCCAAACCCTAATTTTTACCAAGCCCTAAAACCTAAACCTTAAAACCTAAATCCTAAACACAAAATCCCTAAACCTTAAATTTTAAACACTAAACCCTAAACCCTAAACTATGAAACATAAACCCTAAACCCCGAGCCCAAAACACAAAACCCTAAATCCTAAACCCTCAACCTTAAACCCTTAACCATGAGCTTTGAACCCTTAACTCTAAACCATAAACCCCAAACGTGAGACAAAAACATAAACCCTAAACACTAAATCCTAAACCCTAAACCCTTAACCCTAAATCCTAGACCCTTAACTTTGAGCCCTAAACCCTATTCCCCGAATCACAACCCTAAACCCTAAACCCTAAAACCCAAACCCTAAATATTTATCCCTAAAACCTAAACCTTGAATTCTAAGCACTAAACCCTAAACCCTAAACATCATTTTAGTAAGGATCTCATTTTAGTAAGAAGTGGACAAGCATCATAGAGCTAATTCATGGTCACTAAAGTGAATTATGGATTAAATTTCAAAATTAGTACCAATTCAAGTAGTGGTAGGGCCAAAATTCATTCCAAAAGGTAAAAACCTACAAAATAACTATATGTTTTCACAAAACAAAGACCGACTACAATATATATGGCTTGAAAGTTTTAGGTCATTGCTGAAATTCTGAAAATGAGTAAGTAGTAACTAGATTAGATTTAGAAAAACTATATTCTTGATTATCATTATTAGAACTACGGGACCACTTCTAGCATGTGCGAGTGACCCTAATTTCTTATATTTAGTAAAATAAATTTAAAGTATAAGAAATAATAAAAGTATAATGAAATCTCATACTTCAAAGTGACCACTTAACATTTATTTTACTAAATATGGCTCCTTCCAACCCCTATAAACTTCATATAGAGAAAAATGCATACGCATTTTGTGTTCATAGAAACGCGTACGTGTTTTAGGTTTGTGAATTCTTGAGCCTAGGAAAACATAACACGATCGCGTTATTGCAAAACATGATCGCATTTCATTCATTTTTGGGTGTTTATCCACTTTTGGCCCCCCAAATTCATGCACTTACCCCTGCATCCAATGGGTTTCTTCCTAGTGGAAGATCGAAAAGCTACCAAGTGTTTTTTTCATCACCGAGTAGTATTCAACATCCATGGCATCTTGGACTCTAGAGGGCTCATCAGATTCAATAACTCTACTCATTAAAACAAAGTTTACTTCTTCTCTTACTTTATTGTGAGTCCTTGGTCTAATGGTGGATGTATTCGATGGAACATCTATTCTTGCATCTTGTAACATGCTAGTATACCACTTGGGAATACATTGAACTACTCCCATGGGTCGTGGTTCTATCAGATCATCACCATCATCCCCATCATCACTTTCATCTTATGTGGGAACATCAAATTCTATTTTTACAACTAGTGAAAAATCTACATCAGGTGAGTCTGGATGAGGATTCTCTACTTCCTTCTTCTAAAAAAACTCAACATCTTTACTAATATACACTTTCTGGTCTTAGGATCCATCAATTTGTACCAATATTTTCTTCATTGTACCCAATGAAGATTAGTTTTTGTTGTAATTAGTTAAAAGCCGAATAAGAAATAAGTTAGGAGGAATACCTGTAAGATGTAGGTCGAAGGTTGAATGTGTGTGTAAATGAATTTTTGATCCAAGATGATCGTGAAGAGATTCCCTTTGGCTAGGGGGAACGACCTATAAGAAACAAAACAAGACCACAAAATGACATTAATAATATAGGTTAGTGGACTGCTTAGTGAATGCTATATCCGGGAAGCGTGGTGCTTCCTAAAAGGTTGTCAATCCACTTTTTAAATATAAATTAATGCAGCAAGTATCATGAAATAAAAGTAATCCTACTATAGCTATACAATTTATATATCTCATGTAAATAAAACAAGCAAATCTAATATAACAAGAAATGTTATGATCGAGATCCGGAGGTTTGGTAGGTTGTTCTCGGTTTTACAAGTCGCTGAGAGATCTGGGCCTGATTGAGCGAGGTTTTAGGTGGATTTTGGATGATGGATAGGCTTGTTGGTTAGAATTTATAAAATGATAGAGAGACCAATATCGGTCTAGCGACCGATGTCGGAAAGAGGTGGCGAAGACAGTTAGGTGACCGACGCGTCGGTAGGGGCAATTAGCGAGAACTTAATAAAAATAGTTTTTGAGCTTCTCTGTGATTACACAGAGAGTGAAAAAGAAGTAGTTATGTTCATAATATTACCGAGAAGACTCAAGAATACATAAGGGGAAGTCACGGAAGGAAAAAAGGTTGTAGGTGGTTGGATTGGTGGATTGGTGAGAAGTTGGAGATAAAGGAATATAAGAAGAAATAAAGTATAATGAAGGAGGTAAAGAATCTATACTTTAAGCAAGCACAATATGATTGAAATCATGTATACTTACTTGCATTTACAGATCTAGTAGGTGAAGGTAGATGACAGTTGATCCGTGAAGAGATTATAGGTTCGGTGTCACGCAATACTCCCGAGTGTTCCCATGAGTATTCCAATGTCATGCAATGAGAACCAGGCATTCGCTTTGGCCTTTGGTTGAGTATTTCATGTTGTTTGGATGTTGAGAAGCTTTGGATTCGTGCTTGAATGCAATAGAAATCCCAAAACAAAAAATGACCAATGCGAGGTAAAAGGTTGAAAATTTGTATATAAATTAACCGATGGTGGTCAGGTGACCGACGTCAGTCAAGGAATAACCTGCGTCGGTTAAGGCGGGTAAGTCTAGGTTTACCAAAAATAGGTAAATGTTTGTATATTTGGTGTGCTTTCCTCATTCAATCCGCTTTAGGAAAGTAGAGTTCATTTGAGAGAAAGCACGAAAAACTTAGAAGATGTCAAGTTAGGTTTAGGAAGAAGTCTTAGTTAGTTAGGTCAAGTTAGTGACTCAGACTAGGAGTTATAACTCAATGTTCAGGGTGATGACTCAGTGCTAAGGGTGATGACTCAGACACTGTGAGTTAAATTCACCTAGAATGGGTCTAGGGTGAGATGGTGAGGTGGATATGTGAGGGTGAAATTAATTTAATTAAAATAATTAAATTAATTAAATAATGTTAAATTGAATATATTAATAATAATTAGTAATGGGGTCATGGTGTGCATAATTAATTGAAATTGACCAAGGGGAGTGTGAACCAAATTTGGTGTCTACATTGTGACCAAAAGTTTACTATCGTACGACAACAACCTTGTTGTCGGGTGACAATAAGGTCACTATCACGCGAAAAAAACTTACTTGTCGCACAAATGAATAATTCAAATCTCCCGTCATGTGTTTGTACTTCATGTCATGCATCAACAACACGGGATTTTTGTGCGTTAACAACCTCATGTCATGCATTAATAACTTCCTATTGTGTGTCAACAACCTCCTTTCGTGCATTAACAAAGCGCCTTACAAGTTCACGATACTTGATATGTCGGTACCTTAGTAAGCTAATAGTAAGTTAGTAGTATACTATCGACAAATCACCCAAGTCTATATAGGATATGTTTTCAAGGGGTTGGTGAAGCTGAGCCATAAAAAAATAAACTGTAAATTTTAGGTGAACATGATATCTTGACTGCTTCGGAAAAATTCACATTTTCAAATTTTCTTAAAATGGAATATTCGCCACTAAAAAAACTCCTTGGTGCCCACCTTAAAATCCTAAAAACTTCATTCATGCAATCACAACCAAACTCTTATCTCTCCCTTAATTTCTCTTATGTCTCCCACAAAATCTTATCCCCCCACAAAAATATAACAAGATAAATAATAAATCCTTCTTATTATCACAAGGAGGGGACCCAATCGAAGCTCCTCCAAATTCATAATATAAATTCTTATTCGTCCCTCAATATATATCCCCATTTTCTTTCTCCTACACAACCTTAAGGCTATTCTAATCCCAAAACCAAAACATACAACATACATTCATTTACAACCATTTGTACAACAAATAGAAATAAAAATACATGGGTGAAGTACCTACCTTGCCATTGCAAGAGTATCCAATCCAAAAACACAAGCTTCACTCTTTCCAAGTCCAAAAAAACACAAACCAATCTTCCAAGCTTCAAACAAAGGCTCTAAAGCAAGCTCCTCCAAAAATGCAAGAGTGAAAATAAAACATCTAACCCCAAAACCATCAAATGAACTTGAATAAATAGAAAAGGAGAAGAGGAGGGTGAGGTGGGTCCATGTAGGATGCCACATCACTTCTTCTCAACTTTACATTACATGGTCAAACCCCAAACCCAAAGCTTAATAAATTGGTGGGTGAGAAATGGCAAGTTCTCCTCACACACAAAAATAAAAAACTATACTCCAAATGACAAAATTTAAAGCTTTTGTAAGAGAGAAATTAATTGTCTCTTTTCTCCCCCAAAACACATAATGAAGCCTAAAATAAGCCCCTCTCATCATAGGTAGAGTTGGTGGGTGAGTTTAAGAGGTGTGAGACAAACTTAACTTGTCTCACAAACCTCCAAAAATGGTCTTTAAGCCAAAATCTGAGTTTGACATGCAAAGTTGAGTACACAACACTAAAACTAATAAAATCATTTCAAATTCATAATAAAATCAAGAACATCCTACCATAATTTAATACCCCGTTGGTCACATCCAATTTATAGTAACTAACAAAATTAATTAGCTTAAATAATGGTATATTATCTAACAAAATAAAGTGAATCACATTACTATAATAAATCACATACTCACAAAATAATTAAAATGAAAAAGAAAAAATAACACATTTACCCAAGGTCAAATTTGAGGCAACCCCAATGGGGACCTCCTAACAATTTATCAACAACATAACAACATACACAAAACACAAGTTGCCAAGGTGACCTGTTACCAATACCCAAAATTCCTTCATTGTTGGTCTCCTATCCCTTTTTGTTTGTTGTGTTACAATTTCTTGCAAAATCGAAACAATACCTCTCTGGCCTCGTGGCCATATCAATGACATCAAAACAATAAAATGTACATATATACATATCAATTCACATCATCAAATAACATAACTAAATCATTACTAAAATCAAACAATTTCACCAATTTTCCACAATTTCAAATATTTCGATTCTAGCATTTCATAAATTAGCAATAAGATCACAAGACTAACTAAATCGTCTAACAAAATCTACGTATCAAAATCCAATGTGTGTGTGTATAAAACAAGAACTCTAGATCATCATCTACACTGAAATGTCAATCCATGTATATAATTCACACTATGAGTCACCACATATTTGTAATCAAAATATCTGTAATGTCTAACAAAATACTAATCAAATATAGTAATGTCCATTTATCAATGTCTACTTGATCAAATATGATAACAAGGTTTATGCCTCCAATCCAAAGTAGTCAAAAATCGAGTAAGGTCAATGTTAAAGAGGAGTGAGCACTACACTTGTTCCACTTCCTACAATTATTTTTACTATATGAACATCTCCATTATACTCTTCGTGCACTATTACTAGAATATAAAAAGACTATTGGTAAAATATTAAAAAGAGAATTTAAAAATTATGCACACAATCTATGTACATAAATCCCCAAAAATCTATGTAATATAGTGCCTAATTATATGCCCTACATATTAAAAAAAAATTTAAAATGTACACATCTAAAAATTAGACTTATGAAGACATTACTCGAGACAATTTCTTCAAAGAATAGTCATATTCTGTCCGTATTCTAAAGAAATTTATGGTATTGACTTGGCAACATGCAGAAATAAGTACCCTTGTTACACACGGCAAGAAGACATCAATCACGATTTTTATCGGCATTTTCGGGTCCTTGGCGAAAACAATCGGTCATACATTCAGCTGCGACTTCATCTCCCACGGAAGTTTCAAGGAATTTTCATTCCGATTTTGCACTCAATATATCCCCCGAATTTTATGCATAAACATCAACCCGGGAAAAAATCAAGCCGACAGATATGTCTGAAAATCAAGAGGAAGATATCAGTGGATGTGCGCCTCGTAGTAAACACCGTCAAAACGCGGCCATAACATCGCTCTGTATGCTCTTTATAATTACTGTTGTTGGTTATTATTTCTACTTCCGTAGGTATTCCATTTCTTACCATTCTCAAAATTCAGAAGATGGGCATAAGCATTATGACTGGAGCGGTATTATGCTTATGGCTGCCTTAGCGTGTGTCGGTATGATATTCTTAGTTAGTATTACTGTGTATTGTGTGTATGCCAACACCACCACACTGCATGAGCGGCTCAGGATTTTCCGAGCTCATCGATTTTCTTCGAGGATGGCGGAAGACTCGTCGCGCGGTGAGGGATTGTGTGAGAGATTGGTAGATGCCCTTCCGGTATTTGTCTACAAACCAGAATGTTTCAAAGATGGTTTACGCTGTGCGGTCTGCCTGTGTGATTTTCAGGAAAACGAGAATGGGAAAATGCTTCCCAACTGTAATCATAGATTTCATGTAATTTGTATCAATATGTGGTTTTATTCAAATTCAACGTGCCCTCTTTGCAGAGCCAGCGTTGAGGATCGATTAAATGAGATCGTGGAGTCGGGTTCTACACAAATAGAGGTTCAATTTGGAGAAGAAGAAGCGAGTGATAAGATATTGACGAGCAGTACGAGTGGTTTTGCTGAATGCGTTAGTCATAACAATGACGAGAGAAAATTTTTAAGTCGATCACATGTCGCGGTTCAGATGTAGAGTTTTATGCGCTGCTCTTATGTGAGGAGCCCTAACTGCTTATATTCGCTATACTTTCTTATCCTCCTCACACATTTAAATTAATAGAATATTTTCACGAGATTAAGTAATCTACGGGACAAAAATTACTTTGTTTCATAAGATCTATTTAAACTAAGGTCTGATTAATAAGTTTGGACTGTGGTAAAAAGTTTGTCAAATGTCTTTTCCTTAATGTTAGTTCTTCTATACTGAACTTTTATATTGCTTTATCTATAAGGTGTTGTTGATGTGTTTTTGTTATATTGCTTATTTTTATGGTGTTGTTGATGTTCTTTTATTTTGTGAGTGAGTGTATTTTTACCCTTTCAAATCTAACTATCATTTTAATTCTGATTGATGTGTTGATGCGTTCTATATTTTTCATTTTCACTATCTCACTCTTTATTCTCTCTTCTTTAAACATTGTTTATATTAAAGTTTTGTATTTAATATTCAATGTTGACTAGTCTTTAAGTGAATTATCAACACACACACACACACACACACACACACACACACACACACACACACACACACACACACACACACACACACATATATATATTAGTCGTATTTTTGTCACAATCACATGTAAGATTATTTTCATGCATTTTATTATAATTATTTTAAACCTTGTGTAATTTAAATTTAATTTTTCGACCATCTGGGTGGGGAATTATGGTGCCTATTCAGATGCGGTTTCTAGAGTAGGAAGATTAGGAAGTGAACCCATCATCTGCTGAGCCTACTAGCAGAGCTTTCATCCCTCCCTGGGTTGATCCTCCCCTCCACACGATGCGGCGGCGCGTGTGCCTAATGTTTCTATGGTGTTTGTTTGTGTAAATGATATTTAGTTGCCCATTGGGCGTCTTTGTTATAAGCCTTCGTGGCGTTTTGTGTTTGCCCTTGTGGCATGCTTTTGTTGCCCTCATGGCATTTTGTGGGACCGTGAGTTGTCTGGTCACCTCGCTATGTAACTCTCCTTTACATTAATATAAAGGTCTATTTCAATAATAAATCTAAATTTTCCCACTTAGATTAAGATTTTATCGTTATATGTAATTCAATTTTTGTTGGCATTTTAACCATTAGCCATGATCATGCCACAGTATTCTATCCTTGAAAATGGAAGCATATCGGTGGAATGTGCACCTAGGTCATAGTAACGATTCAATATACAAATTTTTGGTCTTGTTTATGATAATTGGTTAGTATGGTGGAATGTTTTTCGTATGTAAATTATTACATTCGTAAGGTTGTGAAAATTTTAGCTAATCTAATGGTTAAAGAGAGAGGTAGTCTCTCTAATTGTTTTACACTAGAAAAATATGTTCATGGCTAGGAAGTCATCAATGACTAGATGTATGAAAATAATACCTAACATAAGCTTAGTGCCATGTTTATATAGACGCAATAATCATTTAATTACAAGAAGAGATGACGCAATAATTGAACTATATAATATTTAATGTGTTTCAATCATTTATGTAAGAGTTTAATCTAGATCCAAACAATAACAAAAATTTATGGACTTGAATAGGCTTAACATTTATAAATGTGGGTTGGGTTAATCCATGTAAATTTCTTCTATAATAAATTGTATTTAAAACTTTGTAGAAAATAAACACATAATATTATTACACATAAGACTTTGTATGGAAAATCTGTGTGATTCATTGCATTATTTCTTAAATTAGATTCGATATTTCCATAGTTTTGATATGGTACAGGACATGTTATTGAGATGAACCTCTGCTAGTGACACAATCATCCAAATTTAGCGTATGTGATTCCACATGTGAAAGATGTGACTCGTTATGTAGAGAATTTAAATTCACACAATTATTGTTCAAGTAATTATACATAAATTTATCTATATAAAACATTATACCATCAATATGGACAAATTCATAAGAGAAAGATTTAAGAATATATTTTCACCTTCCATTCTTTATTCCTAACATTTTATAATTAAATACTCTTCTATGTCATGCTATTGAAATAATGCTTTGCACAATTATAAAAATAGACTTTGGACTCAATACAATAACAAACATCTTGATGAACTCCTTTGGATGTTTTTGCAACACATAAACAATATAAACCAACTCTTTCATTTGTCAACTTAATGTGCATAACAAGACAAACATAGGGGCATGATAAAAGTAGGAGAAAATGAATGACACAACATATGTGTGCTCATGAGATGAGAAAAGCAAAAATATACAAGTGGTGCAAAGTAAGGATTGTGTAAAATAACACATAGAAAGAGAACTACATGCACTATTAAAATTTATATTTCTCAGCTTATCTTATTTCAATTTTTTTGTTGCTTTAGGATATCAAGTGAATGTAGATGATCCTATATGATGCACCCTGTAACAAGAAATACATAAGCTTTTTTTTTCCAAGAAATTTTAATGGAATTACATGTTTTGTATCTTTTAATGTGCTTATCCATGTCAAGACATTTATGATATTGTTATTCATAGGTTATTTTCCCCACCCTTGTGTCAATTTCTCTTTCCACCTCTTCTTGTTCATTCTATAGCATTTGTGTTATTTGCTCATTTGTGCTTCCTTCTTAATATTTTGATTTATGATAAGGGTATTGTTGACAATTTTTGCCCTGTGAAAAATGGGCCAACACAGCCCACATTTAGTCAAGCAATCAAGAATGGGTAAAATATGAAAATTCCAAAAAAAAACCTACGTTCAACCTCTATCACGCTCTCGGATCGAGAAAAATCAAAAAAATCCCCAAAAACAGGCCCTAGAGATCAAAAGGTGCATTTTAGGGCTCAAACAACCACTTGAGCTCAAAGGGATCTTGTCGAAATTTGGTTGGTTGCGATGAAGGAGGCACGTCAAGAGTGACTCACCGACTAGCTCAGTGAGCTACTCGGCGAGCCGAGTCATGATGGAAGCTCATCGAGCCATTTCTTGTGCTACATTGGGAGTTCGGTTTGACCCACGTATAGACTTGGCGGATGAAAACTTAAAGGTCTTAGGTGGATGACCGAGATACTCGGTTGGATTGAGTTGTAAATTCCATAGAGGACGGGGAGCTCGGGATAGAGCTCTTGCATCGCGAAAGTCGACCTCACACATAAAGGGATGATCTCGA
This sequence comes from Taxus wallichiana var. yunnanensis, assembly GCA_018340775.1. Classification (NCBI taxonomy): domain Eukaryota; kingdom Viridiplantae; phylum Streptophyta; class Pinopsida; order Cupressales; family Taxaceae; genus Taxus; species Taxus wallichiana. The sequence continues at coordinate 57,059,730 of CM031236.1, read as the reverse complement.
CATTGTAGGGGCATATAGCTCGACTTGATAGCTCACTTGAAAAGAAAATGGTAAACATAGAGGAAGGAAAGTTTGATGTCAATGAAGAAGTCAAAGACTAACAGTATGTTTGGACTGTTGGCGAATAATAACCAAACCATGGAGCTAAAAATTTGACCAGATCGGGGAGGTTCAAGCACTTGAGTCTCAACGGCGTGGAGAGATGGCCAAATCAAGCATAGACCAACGAGCTCGACACTATGACACAAAGATAGAAGCTAAGCTAAAGGAAACTAGGAACACGGGATTTTGGGCTTTGGGAAGGTGCAAATTCATAGAGTCGGCGGCGAAAACTAGAAAAAGGTTTGAAGCCCGAAACTCTTAAATATCGGAGTTTCGGGACTTCAGATTTTGGAGAAAAATGCTGAGTCGTTTGGGCGAACAGTGTCATACGTTCAAAGCCTAAAGTGGGAAAGCAAGTGGGAAACCTGAAACCCAAAGTTTGAATTTCAAACTTTTGTGTTTTGGGGATTCGAGGTTTTAGGCGGCTAAGAATCGGTGAACAGTAACCCCCCAGACCCTGAGGCAAAAAATGTCTAAATCTCTGATAATGGCGGGAGCCGAAGTACGAAGGGTAAGCTCAATCGGCAGGCCAAGATTAACAAGCTAGGTGGTAAGTCAATGTAAGCACTAAGGCAAACCATTGGGTGGCCATATGGATTCGGTTAAAATTTGAGCTACGAAAATGATGTAGGTCAGATCGCCCTGGTCCAATGTGATGGTGAAACGCATGAAAACACGTCTAATGCAGGAGAAGCCACATGGTAGGTTCAAGAGGTGGGCTCGAGGATGTATTGTTTATAACATAGGGACTGAGCTTCCCAATGGTTGAAGACATGGCGAGATGACTCGATTGATGGAACTAATGGGAATGGTGGTCAAAATATCTCGTGGGCCACATATAATAGCTCTCCAAACGAAGAATATGTCGATTTTCCATGTAAGCAAGGAAGATCGATCGGTGACAGGACAAACTAGCTTGGTGGTGGTTGGTAGGATTGCTCGACCATGGTGTAATGTGGCCTGATTGGTAAATGGAGGAGGGCTCGTAGGAGCCAATGAAAAAGGGAACTCACCTAGCTTGCAGAGTAGCTCGGTGAGCCAACTCGCCATGCAATGCACATTAAAGACATAAAATCCTTCCTTCACTCAAACTGATGTATCTTGAGTTACGGGTGTTGGAATGGCGTAAAATTACAGTTGATGGAGATTTGAGAGAGATATTTTCAATGGAAGTATAATGGAGCTGCAAAGAATGGATTTTGGTGGGTTTTAAACCCCAAAATTACATAACTCATAGGACTCCAAAATTGCACAACTTGAGCACGGGATGTCCATTTCGGACAAACGAATAGTTGTTGGAATCATGGGAGTGAACTCCACAACATGAAAACATCAATTTTGGGATTTCGGAGGTTCTAGAACCTCTAAAATTCAGGAACGAGCTATAATGCTCTGGTAGGTGAAAGCCATTAATGAGGTAGGTGAAAAGGTAGGAGTCATCACGAGTCTACATGGGCTAGACTAGACAGGAGGTGCAATCACGATAGATTTATTGAAGCACAAGGAAAATGCATTAATGGAGTAGAGATATTACAAATCTTCAAACACTCATTGCGAGATTAGACGAGGATTTTACGGGTTTTGGAGCAATTTCGGGATTATTTTCCTCTCTCTCCTCTCATCAAAATCCTTCTATAAATATTTTAAGGGTTTTACATACAAATATTGTTGATCACTTTTCTTCTCTCATGCACCCCATTCCTCTTGGGGCTTCAAGCCTTCCTCAAACTCTTGTAATGGCTTCATGCCTCTTCCTACTACAACATTTCTTGTGTATATCCATATGGAGAAATAAACTATGCCTGTGTTAATCTCTCTAACCTCTCATGGTTCATTGTTTGCATTTTTACCTCTCATTGTGCTTAAAGGATCTGTGTATTATTTTGTCTATTATAGGGTTTGGTGGTTGTGTTTACATGAAATGGTGAATGTTTGCATTTCGGGTTTGTGTTGTAGTTTTCCAACCTCCCCTTAGTGCATTGGTGTGATTTTGGTTTGTGTTGCATCTTGTCCAACCTCCCAAAATTCACCCTTTCTCCATTTTGTAGGGCTGGGAAGAGTGATTAGCACTCCTTTCTTGGTGTATCACCACTTTAGTGTAGGATTTACTTTCATGCAATCCTCTCATTCCCTGTCTCCTTGAAGCATTAGGTTAGGGTTAGTGAGTAGTTTTGTCTCCACTAGGAGTAGTTAGTGGTAGCTAGGTTAGGAGTAGGAACCAACCCTCTCTGGAGAGCTATCCTATTTCACACTATCCCACACTCAAGATAGTTCAATGTTTTGCAATCCCACCGAATGCCCCATCTTAAACCAAGTGATTCGGGGTTTTGTGATTCCGCATAAACACATACGACCCAAAACACTAAAACAATGTGAAATATAGATTCCATTAGGAAATTCAATATCATATGCATACTCCACATGCTTGTCCAACAATCTACATAGTCCAATTTTCTTGAACTTTTACTTCTTGTGTGTTCCTTTAGGGTTTATTTTTTGAAATTTTTATATGATCGTGTCTCGAATTTGATACTCAAATTATATTTTATTTATGTATGAATGGTTTTTATATTGCATTGTAATATTCTCTAGTTAATTACAAAGTTGTTCATACACAACTCTAATATGTTATGAAAATAGTCTACCTATGCACTTTTCATTTGGTCAATTCTAATGTCAAATGATTCTATTACTCCTCTTAGACACAACCCATATACAATCCAAAATTATGCCACGCAATTGAAAAATTCTTCTTGGACTCAACCCATATAGTATGTAAAATTGTATTATCCTATGCTTCAATTTACTAAATTTTTAAAATATAACTCTACTTGTGCCAAAATATTATCCCATATTCCTATCTTCCCTTTAATTAGACATGCCAAGAAAATATCAAACATCTCTTCAATACATTTTTCTATCTATGGATGGTATGTTGAGTTGTGTTAGGCTATTACTTTTCATCCAATGGTAATTATTATATATGTAGAATAACTTTTTCAATCTAACTCCCACACAAAGGTCTCACATGAAACACACTAAAGAAGATACAACAACCTTGTATATATAGAGTGTCACGAGAACTAACAAACATGTGCATCACTTTGTCTAAAAAACACATTTACTTCCAATCAAAACTCTCGAATATGACATCGAATGTATAATTAACTGTACATATCAATAAATATACTCAAATTTATACATAAAATAATGAATCAAAATCAAAACCCTTGAAATTATTTGATATTTGTCGAGTAAAATATAAGTGATTACATTCAAATGTGTGCGATCACATAGATAACATGGAATTATTTGTACTTCTACAACATATTTTTATATAATCATACACATATAACAATTTTTTTGCATGAAATTCCTACAATTATTTAAAAGATCATACAAATGACATAATGAGAAATACAAAATAAGTATGATCCTTATTAAATACACATATTAGACATGCCTTCCTCATATATACATATAGACAATGCCATATCATAGCCTAAGAAAACTAGGTAGTTGCCATCGGTGTTGTTAGCCCGACTCACCTAACTCAACAAGCATTCATAGGTTGGCTACTTGTTATCCTCTAATAATCATTATGTTTTTTTATATTTACTCTAAAATATGAATCTATGAGAATTAGGGGAAGTGTAGAATTCCCGGATGCACATAAATATTTCTATAAAATTTTGGAATTTTTATACTCTGTGAGAATATTTTTTTGATGAAAAAGATCTTATATTATATTAATGCAATAAGATACAAGATAGCTTTCAACAAAAAAATGGGCAGTATGAGAGCACACCCCAAAACCATGTGTAGACACTAAAATTAGGTCACACTCCCCTTTTGTCCCTCGACATATAGGCACTCTTTATTACATTTACCTAACCATGACCCCCTTCACCCCACTAATATTAATTTAATTAATTTAATTAAATTAATGCATTATCCTCACTATTTTTATTATTTAAATATCTTATTTAAATAATATCCACACATACCTCTGATTCACTGAGACACCTCACCAAGCCAACTCAACCTAAGACCTATTCTTAGCAAGTTGCCATAACTAACTAAGACTTACCCAAACCCTAAACATCAATGCCTACATTCCCTCTAACCATATTCTCGCATGCTCACAAGAAGCCCTCGGTCTAATCAGGGGATAATGACATGAGATCTAAGGAAATCAAGAGGATCTCCCTAGTTTAGTAAACCTAGGAAATCCCTCCTTGGCCGAGCGTCGATTACCCCTAACCGTCGTCGGTTAATCCAGACCACCATCAGTTACCCTTTTAACCCCAAAACAACCTTATTCTCAAGGTTGGAGGTTGGAAGTTGGAAAACATTGGGAGAAATTTGACACGAAAGAACACATCTCGGAGAGATAACACATCTTGAGAGAACAAATTCGGTGAAACTTCTCGCACCCAAGGAAGGAGATTGAGCTTCTTCTCCTGCATAGCCATCCCAGCCATGATCTGATCTACCCAAGAAAAGAGGAGTGTACATGCAGCCCATGCAGAAGCTTTTCCTCAGTTGGTGATCACTTGTAACCTTCAAACCCATCATCGGCAGCTCCACACCTAACACACGGGCATTCAGAACGAAATCCAAGTAAGTACAACATCATACTTTCCTAGTTTATTTCATTTCGTCATCATTTTATCATCCATTGTTTACCTTACCCCTATTGACCTTATCCGACATTTTAACCTCCATATACCCATTAAAACCTTGCAAAATACTACTGCGGTCACCCAATACCTCATCCGACCAACCAAAATCGTTTGTGCGATCACAAAGGAGACCAAAAGCTTGTTATGTGATATTTCTAGATCTCACAGTAACCGGCACCGGTAACACCTAACCGCCGTTGGTCACCCCTGACCGGACACCAGTCTCTGTATTTTCCCACACAGCCTAAAACAGAGACCTACCCACCTAATTTCATCTCACCCTCATTCACCTGTGATCTACCCGAGACCTTTATCAAACCTGCGAGAGACCAGAACCAATCATTTGACATTTGGATTCTATTCTAGCTTAGCTGTTAGATTAGCTCTATTTCTTATTGTGTTTTTAAGTGAGATACTTAAATCATCTTAAATAGTAATAGGATTTACTTTGTTTACAACATTAAATTGTTTAAAACAGGTGGTGTGACCATCTAGGAAGTATCATACTTCCGGATCGAGCATACTGCTAGGCAGAGTTCACTTGCCTATATTGTTTAATTCCTTCTGGTGGTCTTGTTTTAATTACAGGTAGTTCCTCCTAGCCAAAAGGAAGCTCTCACGATCAGATGTGGATTCGTAAGTCATACGCGCAACAACCCATAAACCAACATTTGAACAGGTATTCCTCCTATGCGTTACCCTATCTGTTTCATCAACACTTCAAAGAAACAATCTAAGAAAAAGGTGAAACATTTTGGCATGCCCGATGGGACCCATCTAGGGTTCCTTGCATTTCATTCATTCCTAGGAAAAAATTGTGTGTTTTTTTCCCTTCGAAAAGTGTACACACTAATTTTATTCTCTGGTAATCCACCTCTTCTTTCTATTTTCTCTAAAGGAAACTTTTCTTTTGGTGTGATTAAAAAGAACCATTTCTTCATGTTTTCTACATCGTAGTGAAAGAGCATCCCTCTTCCTATTCATCTTATTATGTCATCCAATGTCACATTTCAATTTGGGCTTAAAATAAGTGCATTCCATTCGATTTATTGCATTAGCTCACATTAATTGAGGAAACCTATACGCTAGAAATCATGCCCGGTGATGGTTGACAAATAAATCGTAGAAAAGAAATTCTATCCTTTTATCTTTCTCCGAGTCTTACCAAACCACACAAAAATTCAAAATACATACATTCTTAAACAACATCCTACCTGGAAGAAGTTGTAGGTGATCACACGATCACGGCACAGTGGGCACCCAGCTCACTACTCTATCGAGTCATACTTCAGAGCGAAGCCCGCCCCCACCATAACATACCTGAAACCTCACCTTTTAGATCTCCTTCTTTGTAGGAAGCCATCCTCACCAAAAACTCTATTTCACAATTCATGTGTTAGTCCCTAAATAGCATAAGCTAAACAAACATAATAGAAAGGGAACTCCTAGGATCGCATTTTCTTAGTGTTTTTGCTTGGCTTGCGTTTGAGGTGAGAGATCACGTTCATCATTTTTTTTGTTCATCCTTGCACTCTCCTCATCACATCTGGTGTATTGTGGCTTCACCTGAGTATGCCTAGGCCATATCATCATCATTCTCAGAATTTTGGGTGCGATTCTACATCAGATTTTAATTCACAACCACTTTCTTTCATCAACTTTGTTTCAATTTCATAGTAAGTGTCTGTTACCTCAAGCGCCATAAGATATACCCAACCCTCATCGGTTCCATGTCCTTTTGCTAACTTACTTCACTTTACGCCTCATTGTTTAGTCGGTGTCCATTTTCTATAGTGAGCGGTGGCGGTTACCCCCGATCGGCGTTGGTTTTCCCTAATCGGCATCGATTATCTGTTTCACAATCCAACCACCATTTGGTACTTAATCCACTTTTTATCACTAGATTCACCTGTTCATGTTGTTCTCTATGTCATTTATAGAGAAGTAGCCCTACCTGATCAATACTGGTTCACATGGTGCTAACCCAAAGACAAGCAAGTGCACTCGTATTTCATGCTAGTTGTCAACCACTCCCACCTAGTCCTTCACCACCTTCTATTTTATCACCAGCCATGGATCCCATCCGACCTATTACTATCTCTACCGAGAGATGAGGAGTTCACACAACTCCTTGACCCGAACCATACTACCTTGCGGTTTACCTTTCCCACTCATCCACATGAGATGCCTCGGAGTCGAGTTGATATATGGCATGCCCGTATCTATCCCTTGACCTCGTACTCACTTCCGCATTGGCCCCATCGGCTCTATGCTACCCGCATCCACCTTACCCCTAGCCGTTTCGTAGTTAGGTCCTATACCCGCATTATATTTGCCACGTTTGTTACCTTCATGGCCCTTGTTACATCCATCGTACCCTCAGCGACTACCCCAAACACAACATCATCTCGCCCTTTATTATCTCACACATACCTGTAGCTACATTACCACCTTCGAGCGTTGGTGACCCCTACTCCATTTCAGAATGTGGTTCTTTCCATTCCACAATCATTATCCCCTATTACCACTAGGGTTACCATGACCCTTCCACCCCCATATACATACTATCAACAACCTCATGTTTCATCCAATATTCATTCTGGGTACGTACCCCTATTTCACTACCTTCTTCTCCACCACCCTACACGGTAGCCCCATACACTGGAGTGCCACCCTGTTATATGCCCAAAACCAACCTCCTCACACTATAAGATGCATCCAATCATCAAAACCCACCAATGACCTAATTAAATTGATGTTGGACAAGATGCAAACATTGGAGGCATCGGTTTTTCTGCTCCCCATGACACTCTCACCTATGACAAGATTTGCAACGAGCCTATTCACCCATCCATTCCTATCCATTCATACCTTGTGCATTGGGAAATGCCTAAATTCAATCATTTCAATAGCAAAGAAGACCCACAACAGCATTTGCGGTCGTTCAAACATGGGTGTTATTTGATCGCTCATGATGATGCCTTGCTTTTGAGAACCTTTCCCATGTCCCTCACTGGAACTACATTAGATTAGTATAGCAGGTTACCTAAACACTCTATATTCTCATTCAATCAGGTAGCCCAAGCCTTCTTGGATCATTTCTCTATCAATATTGTCAAGAAGGTTACCATGACCGATCTATATTCCACACGTCAGTATGAGGACGAATCTATCGCAGATTTTGTCGCTCACGGGGTGCGGCTTTGATCAATCAACTTACCTTCCAACTACCACAAAGAACTCATATAGATCTTCACACGGGCTTGCACTAGACATATCTCCCGACCTTGCAGGTCCAAACCTTCCAAACATTCGATGAGGCATTCACTATGGCACAAAAGTTAGAGATTTGGGCCATCGAAGAGAAGAAAATCCAATTATGTAATAAGGCGGCATTGAGTCAAATGAAACCTCTTCTTCTTCCAAACCACAAACCAATTATTCAAAAGCTAAGGGCACCACTAATGCGGTGGAACTCAAGGCCATTGACTCATCCGTCAAATCAGGCTACACCCTTATCTAATCTCTCACCTATCCAGACTTTTCAATTCATACGAGAGCAATGAAAATATACCCCAATTGAGGAACCTTACTCTTCTGTCTTAGAAAATCTTATCAAAGCCAGAGCCATCACCCTTCCACCTATAAAACCACACACTAGTTTTGACACTGCTCACCCCATGCTCGCATGGTATAAAGAACATGATTTTTAACTATTATAGAGTAAAGGGTCATAGTGACTTTAAAGCGCATCACTTTCAAAAATATTGTCTAAGAAATTCTCGAGAAAAGCAAGTAAACCTGTGGAACCATTTCCAACCATGCCCCTTCATCCAATCAAACCGGTGAGACATCAACTCATGATACCCATACCCGCGAGGTTCACGCTATCTTTAACGAGGTACCTGTCACCTCTCAATTACCTCACATCCCTTCCATAGAGGAAATCCTAGCCCGAAATCCTCCTTCCACATCGAACCAACCTCCCCTATTCCTTCACCCACAGAGGAACACCTTTCATCTCCTTCATCACCAACGGAGGGGTCTTCCACTAACATTGAGACCATCTCACCCCTAGCTTCTCCACTTAGAGAACCTTTACCTACAATACCTCCTCCACCCATAGAGGAGCTCCCATTACCTCCTCCACCCATAGAGGAGCACCCATTACCTCCTCCACCCACAGAGGAGCACCTATCCATTCCTCCACTTATAGAGGAGCTCCCATCATCTCCTCCACCCATCATCGACCCAGTTGAGATACCTTTGCCTCTTGGCGAACATTCTCCATCACATACCTAGAATCCACCAACCTACTTTCAGCTCTCTTACCACAGAATCTAAAGCTAGCCAATTCCCCGTCTCTAAGACACATTTTATGGGAATTTCCATTAGGTCCTCACCAACTCCACCCACTAGACGTGTCATTCTCACGTTTGGCTGATCACTTAGATTATGTGGATAGGGATTTACTATGGGGGCACCTCTTACTCCCCATCTCAACATAGATGCAGAGATCCCTTGCTGATACCTCCACTATCTACCCAAACACATTTCAACCAATCAAACCAAATACAACCACCTCTGTCACAACCCCTTCCATGATACTTGTTAGCACTCAAACCACACCCTTACCCATAACCCAACCTACATCTAAACCCAAACCCACACCTACAACATTTGCCTTAACTAAACCTATTACCACTTTAGGGGTCACCCCGACCACTAGCCTTACTCATCCACCTATTAAACTAGATTTAGCTACATCCTCTAATGTCAATACCACACCTACTCTGACACCCAAACCAAAGAAACAAAATCATCGACCTCATACCCGATTGCACCAATCACACCCGCACTTGTCCCATCAATCTTAAGACCTCTCACTGCCCAATACGGTCAAGCAACCTTCACCCATCCATAAACCAATAACATAACAACCCATTCCTTCCTCACATACCTCTAACCTACCCATGCACACAACATGACTTATGCACGCACCTACAATATTTTTACCACTAATACCTTTGGCTATCGCTTCACTACCCACTACACTTCGGTCATTGTCCCTCACACCCCAAGCATGAACCGCATCATCTACCTTCACAACACCCTCATTATCCCCATAGGTAACTCGCCCTCTTCGTCCATCTTCTTTTCCTTCTAGACCTCGTACACCCACATCACCTTTACCCAAGAAGGTGCAACCCAAAAATAAAACCCCACTACCCCACAATAAGGTTGTCAAAACAACCACACACCCTCCTGCTCATCCATTTCTGTACCCTACCCAAAAAAACACAACCAATACTTAAAACCGCACCGGCACCTAAACCCATAGCTCGACCCGTTCCTCCTCTTCTAAAAATAGTTCCTCGATAATCAACCACACCTACACCCAAACCCACATTCACTTCCCATTGTGATCCACTAGCAAGGTCCTATGCCAAAATTTTAACCAACCTCCTCAAGACTTGTTATCACATTACCACCACTCCGACCTTACGACCCCCTCAAACCCAAGCCAAAAGGGTTTGATGATACTAAAATTTGTGCATACCATCGTGTGTCAGGGCATGATGTGGAGAACTGTAAGGCCTTAAAAACCATCCTTATCCAATTGTGTCCACCAGAAACCAACTTTGACGACAACGACCTTCTCGATGAGGATCCTGCTTCACCAACACCCATTCCCACACTACCCACTCAACAACCACAACCTCCACCCTCAAGATTTGAAATTAACATGGTTTGCATCAGAGAACTTGCCACACCACCACCCAAATGTCATTGTTCCCGGTGACCTCATAGATTATTTCTCCTCACGGTAGGTTTTTGCCCATCGTTTCATTATACCACTCACCCTACACCTTCTCCATTTGCCAACTCCCCTCAAATCAACATGATACACATCATTATACGTGCGCAGAAGGGAAAAGAAAAGGCAATTGACCTAGCAACCAATCCTATACCCAACATACCATCTGCACCCATACCTAAAATAACTATCGTGGCCCCGCTGTACCCCATTTCTAATGGCGTCACACATCGCACCATGGTCAAACAATTACACCAATCTCCTCAAAATGTCCTTATACAACCTCATCCAAACCTTAGAATCCCATCGTCAAGCCCTCATGGAGGTTTTTCAATCTATTGAGGTTTTACCCAATGACCCTACACCCGTAGCCTCCATTATCACACCCCATCATGTAGCCTCTCTCATCAAATTACCACCTTCATCCTCACCTCACCTTGTTTACCAAGTGGCCTCCCTTAGCTTCTCGGAGGAGGAGATTGCACTACACAAAAATGATGACTGGACCTAGCCCTTTTCATCTCCGTCCACATTGATGACATATGGGTATGTCGTGTGATTATTGATGGAGGTGCCAACATTAACATCATTTCATCCCATGCATTTGCTCAAATGTGCATACCTGACAATTACATGCATAAACATCCGGTCATGTTGCATTCATTCAACAACGCTATCACCTCCACACTAGGAACTGTCATCCTTCATGTTCGCGTGGGCCCCGCACTGTTCCAAAATTATTTTATGTTTTAGAGGGGGAATTCCAATATAACTTGTTGCTTGGTAGAACATGGATCCATGTCATGGGTTGCGTTTCTTCCACTTTGCATCAGTTGTGTAAAGTTTGAACACAAAGGACACACTTATACCATTCCAGATGACCCATCACCTTTCAAAACATGTAACATGCTTTACCGACCTAATGATGTGCTCATACCTGTCAAGCCGTCTACCTCCATAACCAATACCACTTCACCTACACCTCCACCTACCAAGTACAGCCGTTGCTTTCACCGCACATACCTCCTCCATTCCTACCGCTGCTATAACCTCCATAGCTGACCCATTAGCTTCCCAATCCATTAACTCCACCTCTGCATTGACCTCGACACATCATCCATTCCAACTACCTACATACCAACCACTGATCCCTTGGAAGGTGTTTTTCAATGCCTCACTCTGGCGGAGTACCGCCTATATAGTGTCAATACATTCCTTACTCCACATGAGTATGGAAGCCTTCACCAACACCCTCACTATGATCACCATATAGGAGAATGCCTCCTTTATGGTCCTCCTCATCTTTGTACTAGTCTCACCTATGGGGGACTTGATACTACCACTTACACACCTAAACCACCATCACAACCCCACCCATTTTCCATCGACTTCCAATCACCGACCAATCGCCGTTTCACCCATACCTTCCTCTACAATGTTGTGCGTGGAAAGGTTTTAGCTTTGGCTTTTATGAGCAAGGCTGCCATATTGCTATTCCATGTACCACCCAGTAAACATAACGACCGTAGTGGTATCGGATTTCATGAACCACCTACCAAACAGGCCCACATTAAACTCATTGAGGACCCTAGCCCTTCTCCACCTTCATCTTCATCACCACCTTCACCTCGCTCAACCTTTATCACCACCCTCATCGACTTGAGTCGATGGATCCCGAATCTATCCCCCTAACTTTTTTTTTTATAAACACCATTTCTTTGGGGACTTTGACTTATTATCGCAAAGGCGAGGCCCCTTCCACTCTTCCCCGTATCTCAAATGATTGATGATGACACACCTATAATTAACGTCGTTCAATGTCAGGATGATGAATCCATACTCACCTACCTTGGTGCAGAAGACTCATATATTCATTGGTCGTTACCCTCTGAGACACAAACCATGTTGAATGAATCAACTATTGAGATCAACATTCATACTCAGGATGACCCACACATCCTAAAGATCGGACAATCTTTAGATGCTGCTGAACAAGAAGCCATCACTTCTTTTCTATGAAATCATAACCACACTTTTGCTTGGTCCTATGCAGACATGCTGGGTATTGACACCACTATAGTGGTCCACAATATCATAACCATTCTTGATGCCAAACCTATCAAACAAAAGATGAGGAAAATGCACCCTCGCATTGCTCTTCTCATCAAAGAAGAACTTCAGTGCCTTCTTTCCATTTCCTTCATCTTACCCATTGATTATCCTCATTGGATTTCCAACATTTTCCCTGTTACTAAAACAACAGAGGGACTCCGCATTTGCACGGACTTCCGTGACCTCAACCTAGCCTTCCCGAAAGACAACTTTCCTTTGCCTAGTATTGATCAACTGGTTGATCTCACCGCTGGTCATGAGATGCTCTCACTCATGGATGGATTCTCAGGTTATAACCAAATTTCACTTGCCCCAGAAGATCAACACAAGACCACTTTCGTCACCCCTTGGGGAACCTTTTTCTATCGAGTCATGCCTTTTCACCTTACAAACACTGGTGTTACATATCAGCATGTTATGACTTACATCTTTCATGATATCATGCATTACATATTAGAAGATTACGTGGATGATCTCTTGGCCAAATCTAAATGTTTCTCTAAGCACCTTTCCGTCCTTGAAACCATCTTTGACCGCCTCATTAAATATTACATCCACCTTCAGCCTAAAAATTGTGTCTTTGTGGTTCTCTTAAGAAAGCTCCTGGGATTTATTTTTTCCCTCTGTGGTATAGAAGTTGACCCTGCTAAATTCAAGGCCATCCTCGAAATGCCTCCACCCACTAATCTTAAACAACTTTGTAGCCTGCAAGGTAAATTGTAGTCCATTCACCATTTCATTTCACAATTATCTTATCGATGTCAACCATTTCATCATCTTCTTAGGAAGGATGTCTCCTTTAAATGGGATGATGACTGTCACAAAGCTTTTGAGGCCCTAAAACAATACCTTCTCCAACCACCCATACTCATCCCACCTAAGGATGATCAACCTTTTTACCTATACATATCAGCTATTGATCATTCCTTAGAGCCATGCTCTCTCATCGCGATGAACAACACGGGGGAGCAGGAGGTTTATTACATAAGCCATAATCTTTTGGACTATGAAACCTGATACAACCATCCATAAAAACTTTTCTTAGCCTTAGTTTTTGTTTCCACCAAACTCCACCATTTCCTACTCAACCACAAAACCTATGTTGTGACCAACACCGATCCCTTAGACTTCGTGTACGCCAAACCTTATCAAAATCAGCGTGTTGCGTGATGGCTTATGCTTTTATCGATCTTGACCTCGAATTCATTCATCAAAATTCCATCAAGGGTCAAGCTTATTGCCGACCAATTGGCCAACGCGCACCTATTTACTGGGGATCAACCCTCTATTTTTGACTTTCCCAATGAGTCAATTGCTACTCTTTCCTGACGAACCCCTTACCAAATGACATTGTTCTTTGATGGTTCCAAGTGTCATTGTGGGGATGGGGCTGGTATTATACTCATTCCTCTCGGATGGATAACCCATGCCTTTGTCTTTCAAACTAGACTTTGAATGCATTGACAATATTACCGAATACAAAGTGTTGGTACTAGGTCTCCAAGCCATATATGCCCTAGATGTCAAATCAATCCACATCTTTGGTGATTCACAATTGGTCATCAACCAAGTCAATGGTATGTACCAATATTGTAACGAGATACTTAAAAAGTATAAACATCATGTAGACATACTTTTGACCACCTTTGATCGTTACACCCTTCAAACCATCCCACGTTCAACCAACAAATTTGCCGATACCATGGCTTGCTTAGCTTCCCAAATACCCACTTCCCCTACCGATTGAAAAATATTTGTCACCATACAATGCCTCCATTCACCTTCTTATTTACCTCACGATGTTCACTCACCGAAAGTGACACCCACGACCGAGTGACCTTTGGTATGAATAGTACTTCGACTACCTTTCTCTCTCCATCTTACCTCCCGATCTCACCTGTAATGGACAACGTTCCTTCCTTAAAAAATTTCATCGCCTCATCACCTGACAATGGAAAACAATTCAAAAACAAAACATTGCAAAACCTTTGTGACAACTTCGGCATTCAGCTTAGTTTCTCATCACCTTATTACCCACAAACCAACAGCCAAGCCAAATCCACTAACAAAACCCTCAAAAAAATTCTCATGAAAGTGGTTGATGATACTTTGGGAAGGATTGTCATACACACATTCCTTTTTCCCTATGGGCATACCGCACTAGTATTCACACTTCCACTGCGGCCACACCCTTTTCGCTGGTCTCCGGTACAAAGGTTGTTCTGCCTCTCAAAGTCTAGATCCCCTCACTCCGCATTTCTCTCCATGACATGTTTACTGATGATGACTTTCATCGGGACCGCTAACACAACTAGAGTTATTAGAAGAACGTCGTCTTAATGCTGGATCACCTTTAAGTCTACCAATAATGTATCAAATGTGTTCATGAATGAACCTTCCAAGTCGATGACCTTGTCTTGAAATAAAATCAACACGTAACCAAAGAAGAAAAGATTAAATGGGGAAAATTCAATCCTAATTGGCTTGGACCATACATCGTAACTCATGCCTATGGATCGGGTTCCTTGCATTTCATTCATTCCTAGGAAAAAATTTTGTGTTTGTTTCCCTTCTGAAAAGCGTACACACTAATTTTCTTCCCTGGTAATCCACCTCTTCTTTCTATTTTCTCTAAAGGAAACTTTTCTTTTGGTGTAATTAAAAAGAACCATTTCTTCATGTTTTCTACATTGTAGTGAAAGAGCATCCCTCTTCCTCTTCATCTTATTGTGTCATCCAATTTCACATTTCAATTTGGGCTTAAAATAAGTGCATTCCATTCTAATTTATTGCATTAGCTCACATTAATTGAGGGAAACCTATACGCTGGAAGTCATGCCTAGCTGATGGTTGACAAACGAATCGTAGAAAAGCACTTCTATCCTTTTCTCTTTCTCTGAGTCTTACCAAACCACACAAAAATTCAAAATACATACATTCTTAAACAACATCCTACTTGGAAGAAGCTGTAGGTGATCACATGATCATGGCACAGTGGGCACCCATCTCGCTGCTCTATTGAGTCATACTTCAGAGTGAAGCCCACCCCCACCATAACATACCTGAAACCTCACCTTTTAGATCTTCTTCTTTGTAGGAAGCCATCCTCACCAAAAACTCTATTTCACAATTTAAGTGTCAGTCCCTAAAATAGCATAAGCTAAACAAACATAATAGAAAGGACACTCCTAGGATCATATTTTCTTAGTGTTTTTGCTTGGCTTGCATTTCAAGTGAGAGATCACGTTCATAATTTTTTTGTTCATCCTTGCATGCTCCTCATCATAGCTGGTGTATTCTGGTTTCACCTAAGTGTTCCTAGGCTATTTCATCATCATTCTCAGAATTTTGGGTTTGATTCTACATCATATTTTAATTCACAACCACTTTCTTTCATTACTATTTCAATTTCACAAGAATTAATCATTGTCGGTTACTCACCACCATCGGTTATACCCAACCGCCATTAGTTCCAGTGTCCTTTTGCTAACCAGCTCAAAAGGACATTTTATTTCACTTTCTTCCACTTTTCAGGCCTCTGTCACTTGTCATTATTCCCATTACCATTTTAAACATCCTCGATTTGGCATACCTATTTGATTTTACATTTTGCCTCACTTGTTTACACACTATCCATTTTCTACAAAGTGACTAGAAGCGTTACCTCTCGACCGCCGCGCGAGTTTTCCCTAATCGACATTGGTTAGCCTGTTTCACATTCTAGCCACCATTTGGTACTTAATCCACTTTTTTTCACCAGATTCACTTGTTCCTATTGTTTTGTATGTCATTTACAGAGAAGCAACCCTACCTGATCAGTACTGGTTCACATGGTGCTGACCCAAAGATAAGTAAGCACACTCGTGTTTCAAGCCAGTTGTCAACCACTCCCACCTAGTCCTTCACAACCTTCTATTTTATCACCAGCCATGGATCCCATCTAGCCTATTACTATCACTACTGGAGATGAGGAGTTTGCACGACTCCTTGACCAGAACCCTGCTGCCTTGAAGTTTTACCTTTCTTACTCATCCGCTTGAGACACCTCGAGTTAGTTGATAAATGACATGCCCGTATCTATCCCTCCAGCCCTCATACCCACTTCCGAATCAGCCCCATCTCGGCTTCGTGCTGCCCACATCCACCTTACCTCGAGCCGTTTCGCAGTTAGGTCCTATACCCACTATGATCGCAGTGTATGTTACCTCTGTGGCCCTTGTTACATCCATCGTACCCTCGATGACTACCCCAAACATAACCTCATCCACCCCTAATGTCTCACACATACCTGTAGCTACATTACCACCTCTAGTGTCAATGACCCCTACCCCATTTCAGAACGTGGTTCTTTCCATTCCACAATCATTAGCCCCTATTGCCACTAGGGTTACCACGACCCTTCCACCCCCATATACATACTACCAACAACCTCATGTTTCATCCATTATTCATTCTAGGTACGTACCCCCTATTTCACTACCTTCTTCTCCACCACCCTACATGGCAGCCCCATACACTGGAGTGCCACCCTATTATATGCCCAAAACCAACCTCCTCACGCTACAGGAGGCATCCAATCATCACAACCCACCAATGACCTAATTAAATTGATGTTAAACAAGATGCGAGACATTGGATGCATCGGTTTCAGCTCTTACAACACTCTCACCTATGACGAGATTTGCAACGATCCTATTCAGCCATCCATTCCTATCCGTTCATACCCTATGCATTGGGAGATGCCTAAATTCAATAATTTCAATAGCAAAGAATATCCATAAGAGCATTTGTGGTCGTTTAATCATGGGTGTTATCCGATCGCTCATGATGGTGCCTTGCTTTTGAGAACCTTTCCCATGTCCCTCACTGGACCTGCATTAGATTGGTATAGCGGGTTACCTAAACACTCGATATTCTCATTCAATCAGGTATCCCAAGCCTTCTTGGATCATTTCTCTATCAATATCATCAAGAAGGTTACCATGACCAATCTATATTCCACACGTTAGTATGAGGACAAATCTATCACAAATTTTGTCACTTGCCGGCAGCGTCGATCAATCAACTTACCTTCCAACTGCCACAAATTGAACTCATCGAGCTCTTCACACGGGCTTGCACTAGACATATCTCCCCAACCTTGCAAGTCCAAACCTTCCAAACATTCGATGAGGCATTCACTATGGCATGAAAGTTAGAGATTCAGGCCATCGAAGAGAAGAAAATCCAATTACGCAATAAGAATTCGGCATTCAAGTCGAATGATACCTCTTCTTCTTCCAAACCACAAACCAATTATTCAAAAGCTAAGGGCACCGCTAATGCAGTGGTACTCAAGGCTGGCCCAGCTCATCCGTCAAATTAGGCTACACCCTCATCTAATCTCTCACATGTCCAGACTTTTCAATTCAAATGAGAGCAACAAAAATATACCCCAATTGGGGAACCTTACTCTTCTGTCTTAGAAAAGCTTATCAAAGTCGGAGCCATCACCCTTCCACCTATAAAACCACACACTAGTTTTGACCTTGCTTGCCCCATGCCCGCATGGTATAAAGAACATGATTTCTATAACTATCATCGAGTAAAGGGTCATAGTGATGGTAATTGCATCACTTTCAAAAATATTTTCCAAGAAATGCTTGAGAAAGGTGAGTTAACTTTGGATAATCACAAGGCCACCCATGCAACAAAAATCTAAATATCTTCAATAAACCCATCATCAACCCGGTTGAGATACCTTTGCCTCTTGGCAAACATTCTCCATCGCCTACCTAGAATCTTACCAACCTACTTTTGGCTCTCTTACCCATAGAAGTGAAGCTAGCTAATTCCCGTCTCTAACACACATTTTATGAGAATTTCCATTAGGTCCTCACCAACTCCACCCACAGACATGTCATTCTCACGTTTGGCCAATCACTTAGATTATGTGGATAGGGCTTTACTATGGGGGTTCCTCTTACTCCCCATCTCAACATAGATGCAGAGATCCCTCGCTGATACCTCCACTATTTACCCAAACACATTTCGACCAATCCAACCAAATAAAACCACCTCTGTCACAACCCCTTCCATGATACATGTTAGCACTCAAACCACACCCTTACCCATAACCCGACCTACATCTAAACCCAAACCCACACCTACAACATTTACCTCAACTAAACCTATTACCACTTTAGGGTGACCACGACCACTAGCCTTACTCATCCACCTATTAAACTAGATTGAGCTACATCCTCCAACGTTAATACCACACCTACTTCGACACCCAAACCAAAGAAACAAACTCATTGACCTCATACGATGACCACACCAATCACACCCGCACTGTCTAGTCTGTCTTAAGATCTCGGCTACCCAATAGGGTCAAACAACCTTCACCCATCCATAAACCAATAACACAACAACTCATTCCTTCCTCACATACCTCTAACCTACCCATGCACACAACACGACTTATGCCTCGCACCTACAGTCTTTTTACCACCAATACCTTCAATACCTTTAGCTATCGCTTCACTACCCACTACACTTCGGTCATTGTCCCTCACATACCAAACACGACCCACCTCATCTACCTTCATAGCACCCCTGTTATCCCCATGGATAACTCACCCTCTTCCTCCATCTATTTTTCCTTCTAGACCTCATACACCCACATCACCTTTACCCAAGAAGGTGCAACCGAGAAAAAAAAACCCCAATACCCCATAATAAGGTAGTCAAAACAACCACACACCCTCCTACCTATCCATTTACTATACCCCTACCCAAACAAAGACGATTGATACTTAAAACCACATCGGCACCTAAACCCATAGCATGATGGCGCTGCGCAACCGGCACCCATCTCCTATATCCCACCCACACAGACCTCACGGGAAATGCATCTACTCAGGGCATCCCTATAGGTCGAACATAGACTATGTGCTCATAGGCGCAGTAGTGCAGTATAATTGTACAACATAGGCTAAACCTGCATGCAACCACCCATATGCCCATAGCTCTCGATATAGTTGCACAAGAATGCTTTGGTGCCTGGGAAAATCATGTCGATGCACCATCATATCGTGGAGCACTCCCATTAGTGATCGGGAAAGTGTCCACCCTTTACATCTGGTAGTGCATAGCATCACACTGTCTCCATCAATAAAACCACTAGCCTTGTCTCATCCGGATGGGCTAGGTACATCTCGCCATAGCTCAAATTGGCACTATGGAATCTCATATTTGCCACCCCCTCACCAAAAATTGTCCGATCAGCTCCTCACGAGGCCTCCGAGGAAATAGAGTAAACACGGGCCCCTAATTTGGGTAATCACAAAATCTAGAACACATCCTCCGTGGTGGTAGTCATCTCACCCGTCGAAAGGTGGAACATGTTGGTCGCAGAGTCCCATCTATTGATGAGCACGACCATCAAGCTAGGCTACCAAACAACATTTTAGTACGCCAAATCCCACTCAAGCCCACTACCCCACGTGTTGCAGCTCCAAAGGGGTCGCTAAGCCACGCAACGTCACCGATGAGGCGGCAGAACCTATCCGCGTGTGTAATCTGCACTCTCCCGCATCCAATCCAAGCACGACATTATTCCATATTTACCATGACCATATTCACCAATTATCATTACCCTCCCCACCCTCTTTTTTCTGTTATTCCACCCATACCCAAATTTTAATTTTAACCACCCACAAAATACAAAAACCCACAAAACCCTACCAATAGCACATACCACAACTTCTCATCTATTTAATCAACCATATAGATTTGGTGCTTACCTCCTCATCCATTGCCGCCATCTCAAGTGGCACATCCGGCTGATATGTCGGTGGTTCGTCTGATCCCTCTCCCGCCTTTTCCATCACCGAATATCTACCCGCAGCCTCCGACCAATCAACTCTCTCACCCTGATCCCGTGGACCCACTACTCACCAACCCCCCAGTCAAATCCAACTACTAGCTCTTTGTCCCATTTCTTCTGGACACTTTTCTCTCTTTTCCCTCTCTTTTTATCATTTCTTCACTTCATAAATAACAAATGAATAATACAAATGTGGATTTTTTGTTTTTATAACAAACCCGATCTAACTGATGTCGGTTACCATTGATCGGCATCGATCGTATGCCCTACCTAACCATCTTCCAGTTTTCCTATACCGATGTCGATTATCCATGACCGCCATCGGTCACCCTTACCTACACATTTCCCTTACTTTTCCATTTTACCCCACCCTTTACCTTGCTCCTTTACCCCATCCAACCTTTACCCAACCCATTACCTTACCTTTCCTGACCTCATCACTTCCTACCTCCATTTTTCCTCCTTTGGGGACTTCTTATTCTTTTACCCCTACCTTGGCCTTACCCATGCTGTGACCTAGATATTTAGACCTGGACCATCGCTAGTGACCTTTGCCCTCATGTGTTCGCTATACCTTGTGGCATTGTTACCTGTGTTGATTGACCTATTGACCTTACCTAGCCTATTGCCATGACTATTTATCCTTACCCTACCTTTGGTGTGCTTGGAGAACATACCTAAATGTTCCTTAACCTAACGTATGTTGTGTTTCGACCATATCCTATACCTTGGATATCAGATTCACTTCAACCTTGTTCGGATAAACCTATCGACCTTAGATGATGTAGAGTTTGACTGCTCTTCAACTCCGGGTAGCGTGCTGCAATTTATATGTGTGTGTGCATTTGACTATTCAAGCACTGTGACCCTTACCCATTACCTCGATTGGCCGAGTAGACCTTTCACCCTTTTCCCTATACCCACTTACCTTTTTCCTCACATTTACCTTTTAGCAAAGCACTAACCACTTTAGCCTATTACCTTATCGGTTCTGGTTTGAGGGGATCACCTTTACCCACACATGGGGCAACCACATCTTATTTTTGTTAGCGTCACTTACCAATACAAGCTACAAAACAAAAGGGACAAAATTTAGACACTAAAATTAGGTCACACTCCCTTTTATCCCTCAACATATAGGCACCCTTTATTACATTTACCTAGCCATGACCCCCTTCACCCCACTAATATTAATTAAATTAAATTAATGCATTATCCTCACTATTCTTAGCAAGTTGTCATAACTAACTAAGACTTACCCAAACCCTAAAAATCAAATCCTACATTCCCTCTAACCATATTCCCGCATGCTCACAAGAAGCCCTCAGTCTAATCCATGGGATAACGACACGAGATCAAGGAAATCGGGAGGATCTCCTAGTTTAGTAAACCTAAGAAATCCCACCTTGACTGATGTCAGTTACCCCTAACTTGCACTAGTTAAGCCGAACTGCCGTCGGTTACCCCTTTTAACCCCAAAACAACCTTATTCTCAAGGTTGGAGGTTAGAAATTGGAAAACATTGGGAGAAATTTGATGAGCAATAACACATCTCAGAGAGGTAACGCATCTTCAGAGAGAAAATTTCAGCGAAAACTCGCACCCAAGGAAGGAGATTGAGCATCTTCTCCCCACATGACCATCTAGCCATGATCTAATCTACCCAAGCAAAGAGGAGTGTACATGCAGCCCATGCAGAAGCTTTTATTCAGTTGGTGATCACTTACAACCTTCAAACCCATCATAAGCACCTCCATCCCTCACACACAGCATTTAGGAATGAAATCCAAGTACAACATCATAATTTCTGGTTTATTTCATTTTATCATCCATTGTTTATCTTACCCCTATTGACCTTCTCTCGACATTTTCAGCTCCATATACCCATTAAAACTTGCAAAAGCCTACTCCAGTCACCCAATACCTCATCCCGACAAACCAAAGTCCTTTGTGCAATCAAAAAGGAGACCAAAATATTGTTCACGTGATAATTCCAGATCTCACAAGAATGGCGCTAAGTTACACCTAACCACCGTTGGTCACCCCTGACTGACATCGGTCTCTGTATTTTCCCACATAGCCTATAACAGAGACCTACCCACCTAATTTCATCTCACCCTCATTCACATGTGATCTACCCGAGACCTTTATCAGACCTGCAAAGACCCAGAACCAATCATTTGACCTTTGGATTCTATTCTAGCTTAGCCTATTAGATTAGATCTATTTCTTATTGTGTTTTTAAGTGAGATACCTAAATCATTTTAAATAATAATAGGATTTACTTTGTTTACAACATTAAATTGTTTAAAACAATGGATTGACAGCCATCTAGGAAGTATCATACTTCCTGAGATCTAGCATACGCTAGGCAGTTCACTGCCCATATTGTTTAATTCCTTCTGGTGGTCTTGTTTTCATTACAGGTAGTTCCTCCTAGCCAAAAGGAAGCTCTCACGATCAGTTGTGGATTTGGAAGTCATACGTGTGCAACAACCCATCAACCAACATTTGAATATGTATTCCTCCTATGCCCGTTACCCTATCTGTTTCATCAACACTTCAAAGAAACAATCTAAGAAAAAGGTGAAACACCATGAACAAACTAGGTTGAGCCTAGAACAACAAAATTCAAACTAATTTGAGCCTACGAAAGTACAACAAAACAATAAGCATCATTCCTAACAAAAAAAGAAGGAAAATTCAAGAAACATCGTAAACATGCCCGAGGCAGTGGATCCTGATCATCTGGCCACCCCGAACTAGGTAGATTTTTTCTAGTGTCTAGAATCTCCCAACGAGAAGCAATCTCTTCCTCGTGGTCTACTTCTTCACACATCCGAATGGTGAGGATTAGACACTGGAATTTTCGAGGATGACAGGAGGTGGTGGTGGTTTCAAAGCATCCTAGTGTGAATTGATGGCGGGAGGAGAACCCACCGTTTGGTGAGCTAGCGAATGTGGAAGAGACCCCCAACCATGTTGCTTTGAGGTGGCAAGCCCCACCCCTACTAGCAAGCCAATGAGTGTAGCGAGTGAGGCCCGACCACGGCAAAGACACAAGTGAATGAATAATTTTTTCAAATTCATGTCAAGATAATAAACAAAATGTAATATGAAGAATGTGACTATTTCGTTGAAGTTTGTTTTGAGGCTAAACAAATATTTCTCTCTCCTATAATTTATTATAAATTTTTATTTTTTAAAAATGTACGAGATGTAATTTCGTAGTTTAAAGGTAATTGATTCCTAAAAATTTTAGACTAGTCAATATTTTTCACCAAGGATTCCTTTTGTGCGAGTTTTCTCCCAAATACTTATAATTTTTATTTAAATATTGTCAATGTTCATAAATAGGGAGTGAATGACATTATAGGTATTCTCTCTCACTAAGTTTTTTTAAAACGAATCCTATATGTTTTTATCATCTTTCATTAAGAAATTTAGGTCTTTCTAATTCCTTAAATAGTTGTGTATTTGTCTCTATTTACAATGATTTCGAAAGAAAAGTTCTCATTACTACAATACCTGATTCTCACTACTATGTCAAAATTGAAGGAATTATTAATATAAACACATGTCTAGTTCCATATTTGTTTTCTTAATAAGAAACAATTTTTTTTTAATCAAGTATATTTTTAAATATAGGTACGTATATACTTCTTAAGACAAGTATGGAAGTTTTTAAAATATTATTATCAAAATTCATGAATTTGGATGTAAACAATCATATACGATCAATGTCAATTATTTTGGATGACTTGTAAACATTCAAATGGATATTTATTCTAGGGTATTGATTCTTGTTTCTAATCACACACCACTCGAATTATGCTTAAGATTGATATTATTTTGTAATAAAAACCTTTGTTAATCATGCAAATGCAAAAAGGCACTATAAACATGACAAAACAATATTATCGCTTTCACTATTATTTAATGTAATAATGAATTTAGAAATTATATGATAGAATATTGTTATAAATTTAAAGGTGGTGTTGACTCCAAGCACTTCCTAGGGAATTTAGACCCCTTAATTTGGCTCTATGTGCGAGACTATAAAGCTTATCTATAGCTTTCGTGTATTCATCATCATTGTCTCACACAATTCCTATGTAATCAAAAAATCTTATTAATTCTTTCCAAGGAGCGTATCTATGGAAAACACAATTCTCTTAACTAACATTATTTAATCAATTTTCATGTCTTTTTGCAACACTCCTCAAGCCTATCATTAATGATTTTACAAGATGCCTTTGTCATCTCATGTTCATCTTACATCTCTTAGAAGTAATCATATGCTTTATCATCCATGTCTTCATATCTTATGACTAAATCATTGACAAATATGATCACCATCCTATGAGGATGTTCTATGGTACACTTCCTTGGATGATGAATTTTCATTCCTCGGCCTCTTCCTATTAGTCCATCGCCTTGTATAACTATAGGGGATATTCTCCTAAATTCAAAATCTCAATATTACCTATTCTAATTCGATAATAAGCCTTTACATTGTTTCACCATATCTCTTAAGATTATAACCCTCTCAAAATCCACTAAGGAATCATCATTTCCTCTATGAAACTCTTTTTTTTTTTACGATGATCTTTCTTTTCCTATTCTTCCTTATCTTACTCGTCTACATGTTCTCCAAATAGGATATCAACTAGACTACCTCAAGACATTATTTCTAGGTTTTCTTCTTATTTCTTGTCTCCCTTTTTTGTGGTATCCACTCCTTCACTCACCTTAGGATCTTGATTTTTGAGAACTTGGTCAGAAATATTTCCTATGATTCCACGTCCCTTGGCATGGTGTTTAATGACCTTTCTCTTGGCACTATTGGAACTATTTATGAAGTTTATTTTTCCATTCCTATTACTCCACCTATTCCTCCCACCATTAGCCTTGTTGATGGAACCTTTATTTCTATCATTAAAATTAGAGGTTCTCTCTATCATGATGTACCAAATATTTTTGGGATATTGAAATTACCATGAGGCTAAAATTAGGTATTATTTTCCTTCCTTTCCTTTATAACCTCATAGTGGGTTCTCCTCACTTTCTCGTCTTCAATGCATTTTGTTATTCCTTTTTTAATAACGAGTCCAACATGTAGCTTTGAAGTCACTTGGGTGCTTCCCAATTATAGTATTTTACTCCACTTCATTAGAATTATTTTTCATTATAATTTTAATTTCATTTCATTTAATTATATTATTACTCGTTCTTCTAAATCTCTTGATAGGTAATTCGAATCTTCATCTTGATACTTTTGTTAGAGTAGGTATTTACCTTAGCTCATGTTAACCTATGTAATTTATTTAACTTTATTGTATTTTTCCTCACCCACGTATGTGTGTGGAAATTTATTTTATCTTATTTGTATATTAGGAGATATTATATAGTTTTTAGGTATAGTTCTTTCCTTGATCTATGCTATTGACTAGATCCTTGATGACTAGTTCTTTCATAAATCTATAGACTTAACTAGTTATTTGATGACTAGTTCTTTCCTTGATTTATGGCTTGATCTACAACCTGACCTTGACTATTCTTAGATTGTTATTCCTCACCTATATAAGCAAATCCCATTCTCATTGTATTTCATTGAGTTCCATAATAATATATAATATTGCTACTTATTTGTTTGTAAAGGTTTTGTGTAAAGTTATTCGGTGAATTGTTTTCATCTTATTGATCATGGTGTTTGATTAGTATTCAAGTTCTTGGCTTGGTATGATATTGGTATCGTTACTTTTATGGTATCGAGAGAAGGATATTTATGTTAACATTTGTTTTACTCTAGGTTGGCATATAACATGCTTTTTTTCTAGAAAGACGTTTCTTTCCTTTTTTGGAAGGGGTCTGCATGGGTTATGTGCACGATTTTCTATTTCAGGAAGATCCGCAGACTACTATTTTGGGTGGTGAAGGTCATTTTTGACACAAGTATAGAAATAAAATGTTCTAATAGAAGAATCAATTGGATGTGACTTTCTCAAAAACAAGTAACATACCCCATAATAGTAAGTTGTGTAAACACCCATTGAAATCCTTATCCCCTGGTCATATGGTATGGTCATATAAAGGCTTAAGTTTGATATTCCTACTAGTAGGTGCTTAATTCCAACCCCATTTAATTTTATTTTAGTGGTTAAGGAAAGATCATTTTATTTTGTTTTAGTGGAAACTAAAATAAATAGTAGAGCATGATATTGAAAATCTTGTATCTATTGATCGGTAACTCGGTTTTGAGTGCCATTTTTTTGTAAAAGTGCTTGTTTTTACGTGCTCTTTGCATTGGAAATATTTATTTTGAGAATAACACTATAATTATAAAGTTTCATATGTCATATCATAACACGCACTCATTATAAATTGCCAAATCTAGAGGGGCTCTTGTTGTTGCATTGTTTGGGGTCTTGTTGCATTGTTTGGTTCTTGCATTTCTTTTGGTGATTTTTTTAGGATAGCGTCTTTATCTACTTCTACATTAGATCATGTTGAGCCATTAATAACACATAATTAACACACATGGAAACCAATAATGGAAATAATAATTAATTTGAAAGGATTATAGGCTTTATCTTCTTCAAAACAACAAAGTGTTCACTAGAAAATATGAAAAATTTCAGTACTAGTGCAAATTTGATGAGTGTATGGGTTTGATTGGAACTTATATAAGTGACATTTTTTTGTTTAATTTGGAATAATGTGACTCTCCTTTCCAAATATGGGAGAAATTAGAGGATTTATTTGGTAAGGTGGATCATATGAGATCCATGCAATCGGAAATTGATATCACCTCTCTTAATCCTAAAGATTTTCCAAATATTATAGACTATCTTACCAAGTTCAACCATTTCTTGACATAGTTGAAGGGGAGTGAAAGAGATAAGAAATATGAGGAGTGTGTTTACTTGATCCTATAAAATTTGAGAGGACCATTTCAAATCTTTTCTTCAACCTTTTTATCTAACATGGATGCCTTAGGTGACACATTCAAAATGTCGACTTACAAAAAAATTGTGAAAGAATTATTAGGAAGAATCCAAATTGTCTAACCATGTTTCTTTCACCTCTCAAAAGGCATTAGTTGCATATAATTCTAAGCGCAAGGAAAACCAAAAATTAAAACCAAATCCACTCCTTCTCCATCTCAAAATTCTCCTAAATGTAAATAAAATAACTCTAAACCCAAGGAGTATTCTAAATCCAATAATAAGTCTAGCCTTTCACTCTTTTTGTGTAGGTAGTGATCATGAACAACATAGGTGTTATAAGTGAATGCAAACCTTAGAGGATGTAGTCAAGAAACATAAAAAAATTATATCCACTCCACCTTCTTCTAAGCAACATGGGAAGGCACTTAATGTTGTAGGGAGATATCATTCACCACTTGTAGACAGTTGGGTTATAGATTATGGTGCTTCTCATCACATGACTTCTTCCGAAGAGTCTTTTGTTTCTATAAGTTTGAGTTCTACTTCCAAAATTGAGGTTGGAGATTCTTCCTTTCTTTCTATTGATGGAAAAGATGATATATACCTTGATGGTGGCAAAGATCAAGATGCACCTTGTATGTTCCTAACATTACCACAAATTTTCTTTATGTATATCAAATTTGTCATTTTGGTGAAGGAAAAACAGTGATTTTTACACCACATGGGGCAGAAGTATGAAATTTGTTGGAGCATCATTCACTTGTTGTTGAAGGTATTGTTGATCATGGTTCTAGACTATATCACTTTGAGGGTTTTGATGAAACTTCCTCTATAGGAATGGGATTGGTTTCTCATGTAGATTCAGAGAGTAAGATTTGGCATGAAATATTTGGACATCTCAAGTACAAATATTTTAAAGATTTGAGCACTCATGGTATGGTAGATGGTCTTCTAGACTTTCTTGTCTTGAGGGAGTTTTTCATGGTTGTGTATTAGGAAACAAAACCAAGGTCCTTTTCCTAAGAATTTTTCTAAGAAAGCTTCTTCACCACTTGAGTTTGTGCATAGTGACTTGATGGTTTTTCCTACCCCCTCTTTCAATGGAGCTAAGTATGCACTTATGTTTATTGATAATTTATCAAGGCATACTTGGGTTTATTTTATAAAGTAAAAAAGTAATGTTTTTCACACTTCAAATTCTTCAAGGCTTTGGTTGAGAAATAATCTTCTAGTTTCATAAAGAACCTTTGTACTTATAATGGGGGGAGTACTTTAGCAATGTGTTTTCTGAATTTTTGGCAACTCATGGCATTATTCACAATCATTATGTTTCTCATACTCCACAACATAATGAATTAGAAGAATAAAAGAATAGAAATTTGAAGGAAAGGGCTAACTGTATGATGCATTCTAGAGATTTACCTCATATCTACTGGGCAAAAGAAGGTAATTGTGCTAACTACATTCAATATCACACAACACAAAGAGCACTTGAGCATTTGACTCCAGAGGAATCTTGGTTAAACTCTAAGCCATATGTATAAATTTTTGAGTCTTTGGGAGCCATGTTTGGGCCTTTGTGCCAAAGAAGAAAAGGAAAGCTTTGGATAAGAAGAGAAAAACCTTGATATTTGTATGGTATTGTGAGGACATGAGAGCTTATCGACTTCTAGATCTTGATACTCATGAAATTATTTTTTGAACACATGTTCAGTATGATGAGAGATTCACTCCTCATGATTCTTCATATTCTTCCATACATCCTTCTTCTTCTTCATCTCATCTTGAGGATCCTTTCTTTGAGGAGGTTTATGAGGAGGTTATAGATTTCGTTGAGGATCCTATTCCCATTGATGTTGTCACTATGCCTAAGTGGGCTCGTACTACATTTTATGAGACAACACCTTTTATATAGGATCTTCCACCTACTATACATCATCACACACATTCTATAGGTTCTTGACTTTTTTGTCAGGAAATTTTTGAGGATCCACAGTCTTTTTCAAATGCTCATGGGATATAGGAGTGGGATGATGTGATGACATCTCATTATTCTTCTTTGATGAAGAATCATACTTGGGATTTGGTATCTCTTCCTAAAGGAAGAAATCTGATTAGTTGTAAGTGGGTATACCAAACCAAATACACAGTTGATGGGTCCATTGACAAGTATAGGGCTTGTCTTGTTGTAAAGGGTTTTTCATAAGTTCAAGGTATTGATTACTCTGAGACTTTTTCACCCATTACCAAGATGGATTTTGTACACCTTGTACTTGGTATTGCTGCTTCACATGGGTGGCCCATATACCAGATAGACGTGAAGAGTGTCTTCTTACATGGATATTTACAAGAGGAAATATACATGGAGAAACTTGTTGGATTTGTTCAAGATTCTTCTCTTATTTGTAGGCTCTGAAGGTCTCTCTAGGGTCTCAAACAAGCCCTCATGCTTGGTATAAGAATATGGATTCGTTTCTTCTATCTACTAGTTTTTTTCATTTCCACTCCAATCATATAGTGTATCTCTAGCACATTGGTGAGGATATTGTGATACTTGTCTTATATGTTGATGATCTGTTACTTACTAGAAGCTCTTCTTCCCACATTCAAACTATTTAGAGGGCTCTTTCTACACAATTTGACATGACATATCTTGGGTTATTGCAGTATTTCCTTGGATTGCAATTTTTAGACAAATTCGGGATTTATTTGAGTCATAAAAATTACACCCATTATCTTCTTCGGTGCTTGATATGACTAATTGTAAGCCAAGTCCATCTCCTTTTCAGTCTAGGGTTACTCTTACTTTTACATGTACAAACCCACTTTTTTATCCTACATTATATAGGTAGTTGGTTAGAAGTCTCATGTACTTGACCCATACTCACCCTGATATTTCATTTGTAGTAGGGCTTGTATCTTATTTTGTACATTCTCCTCATAATAGTCATTAACATGCTACTAAAAGGATTTTACGCTATTTGCAGGGAACTTCCCACTTTGGCCTACACTACACTAGGGGTTCTACTCAATTGGTTGGATATACAAATTTAGATTGGGTAGGTTCTATTGATGATAGGTGTTCCACTTCTCATTATATTTTTTGTATTGATTCTTCTCCAGTTGTTTTGGCGTGTAAAAACCAACATGATATTGTAATTTCATCTTAAGAGGAAGAGTACAGGGAAGCCGTTACAATGAGTCAATAGATTCTTTGGCTTCGATAGTTATTGATAGATTTTGGATTCCCACAGGATTCACCAAATGTACTTTGGTGTGACAACCAAAGTGCCATTACAATTTCTTTACAACCCAGTTGAGAAACAGTGGACCAAGGATATTGAGATACACATCCACTTCATTTGTCAACACATTCAAGATGGATTTCTTTACTTGGCATACATTCCAACTTAACATCAGGTTGCGAGACATATTTATGAATCCTTTTTCATCACCTCACTACTTGTGAGTTGTATGGAATGCTTTGGGTTTCATTAGTTGTTCTTGGGAGGTGTTTGTGAGAACATCTTCCTTCTTATTCTTCTTTCTCTTTCCTTCTAGTAGGATTTTTCCTTATTTTGGTTCACAATTTGTTCATGGATAAATTGTACATGAGTACCTCATCAGGCCTAATTGTCAGGACTCATACTATGGACATGCCACTTCTATTTTGGTCCCTATCTTCACTTGAGGGGGGTGTCAGA
Source organism: Taxus wallichiana var. yunnanensis (assembly GCA_018340775.1). Classification (NCBI taxonomy): domain Eukaryota; kingdom Viridiplantae; phylum Streptophyta; class Pinopsida; order Cupressales; family Taxaceae; genus Taxus; species Taxus wallichiana. The sequence goes on along the minus strand of CM031236.1, from coordinate 57,028,489 downwards.
GTAGGTATTTACCTTAGATCTTGTTCACCTAGGTAATTTATTTACCTTTATTGTATTTTTCCTCACCCACTTATGTGTGGATATTTCTTTTATCTTGTTTGGATATTTAGAGATATTATCTAGTTGTTAGGTATAATTCTTTCCTTTATCTATGCTATTGAATAGATCCTTGATGACTAGTTCTTTCTTTGATTTATGGCTTGATCTATGACCTTGACTAGTTATTAAATTTTTATTCCTTGCCTATATAAGAAAGGCCCATTCTCATTGTATTTCATTGAGTTCCATAATAATATATGATATTGTTGCTTTTTTTTTTTCAAAATTTTTGTGTAAATTTATCTCAGCGAATCACTTTCATCTTATTATTCTGGTGTTTGATTAGCATCTTGGCTTGGTATGATCTAGTTATCGTTCTGTTAACTTTAAGACTTCTTTTCCTTTGATGACTACTAGTAGAGAATTCCTACGAGTGAACAATGATAAAAACATTAAATTTCACCCTTATTTAAAAATTATTCTCATTTTTAACATCTCAATGTATTATGTTCTTAATTTATATAGAAGCAACATCCATGAATTTATTTAGCTAACTCTAATTCCCAAACATTTGAGTAAAGTTTCAAGTGCCATGGTATTGACTATGGTTAGGCCAAAATATGGAGGTAGAAATAATTAGGATATACACTCATATTCAAAAAGATAATTTACCTTATTATACCGTATATCTTTATTTAATAAGTTTTCGGTACATGTTGTTCTCTGTCCCAACTACACTCTTGGAACTAGTCCATATAAGATAGGTTAGAACCATCCCTATTCTTTACAAACTTATTGTCATTCAAAAACATATCTTATTAAATAAGAGATATGCTAAATAGTTTTCTTATTTGATTTTCCATCTTCTTTATTTCATGGATATTCAATTGTATTGGTAATATATTACATAACATATTTCACTATGTTGATTTTTAAGAGTCTTCATATTCTTATAACAAAGTACAATACCTCCCAAGGGATTTAAATGAAGTATACTCCCATTATATATAAATTCATTAGTAATATAATTATCTTGACTAGTAGTATGAAATTAATGGATTCAAATGTTTTTTTGTTTTCCATAGTTTTAAACTTAAATATACAAATGTATTATTTAGAAAAGGTAAAATTTTAGGGTGTTTAAAGGACCCACATCCTTTTACAAGGAGCTCTAAGGGCCAAATAAAACAATAAAGAAAAGAATATAAGATTCCCAAAATCAAAGGAGGTAAAGGACCAGTACGCCCAACGAAACATATAGAGGAAAAGAAGCACCAAAGAGGAAAGAGAGGAGATGTAACTATCTAGAAATAGGAGAAAGTTGCAGCAAGCCAAAAGGAAAAGCAATGAACCAATTTTTTTGCAACCAGTAGCATTAGACAGAAGGAAAAAAAAGGGAATATGTAGCCAGGGGGGACTACAAGACCGAGAAAGAGAGCAATAGGAAAGAAAGGGGAAGAGAGAAACTAATGGGAATTAGTGCCTTCCCTTCTTTCCTTTCTTGGAGTGCACTAATTGCCATTTATCCTATGTAATCATTTCTGAAATAAGGGGATTATATTCCATTAATTCCAAGGCTAAGGAACCCATAAGGGGGAGGCCAAAATTCTTATATAAGTCACAGTGGTCAGATTCATGAGGTCATTTTGGTGCCAACAATGGTCCTTTCGAAGAGGGGAGCAGAACCAATTTGCCTAACCTATGTAAAAGGAGCTGAAAAATTAGGTCTCAGTAAGTTGAATGTATAATAGTTGTGGCGAGGGAATTGTAGCTACAAATGAAGTGCTTGGAGCTGGATCTCTTTGAACTTCCAAGTCATTATTTTCCTCTTCCTCTGAAGAGTCATCATCTTATAGATCCGGTATTCTCCAATGCTTAGGTATCACTCATTTTATGTGTGGAGCTTGAGATGTCTTTTGAGGGAAGTTAGCATGGAGATGAACCGACATTCTACAATTATGACATCTAAAAGTAGTATTTTCATAGTCTAAAATCTAAGAATAACTAGTGTCACCCATTTTAAGGGACATCATGTTCGAAAGTCCCCTGTTGAGATCAAATTCAACATGGATCTTGACAAAAGTATATAGACTGATCTATAATCTATCGACATCTACCTTGATGAACCTCCCAAGAAGGTTTCCAATATCCTTCAGAGAAGAAGTAAAGTGGAGGGTAGATTTGGAAACCTCACCCAAATTGGAACCCACGTGATGGAGAAGGTGTTAGGGTCAAAATATGGAAACCATGGGGTAGTGAAGAGTCTTTCCAAACCCTAGAACCAAGGGCCCTCTTCCAAGGCTCTCTGATAATCCTGTAGTTCATTGAAATAGACAATGAAGAACCCCCAGGCACAAAGAAAATATTTACATTTATCTATCCATTGGGTGTGAATCTTTGGATAACTACGTTGCGAAGGCCAAACACCATTAAATCTACATATAAAGGCTTTTGCTTTATTTTTTTGCAGCAGAGTTTAGATATTCTTCATCTTTGATCTCCAGGACCGGGGTTATAATGGCTTTCTCAACAATGTAGGCAGGGGGCAAGGTATGGGAATTGTTGGGGATTTCGAGGAAGAGGCATTTTTAAATAGTGCCTCCTTAAAAGAGGAAGGGTTAATATTCTTGTTTCTTCTTGAAAGGAAGCCAGTCATACAAATCAAGAAATCACAGGAAATCCGGTGGGAGAAAAGAGGTAAATCATTCACAAGTAATTTTCCTGAAAAAATGAGGCCAAAAGAATCTAGCTTATAACCTAATTTTTGGGAAAGAATATGATTCAAATCTAGAGCATTAGTAAGTTGATGAATTTTTAGGGACATAATATTACTAGAAAGAATACGAACAAAAATCTAGAGATGGTGAGCACCGATAACAAGCGGTTGGGGGAAGAATGTTTGAGGGCTTCATATTTCATATACTAGGCATATGGGAAAACAGGGGGCATTATGTGTGCGGAATTTCATTGTGATCAAATCCAAGAGTGAGCATGTTGGTGATCCTTTCATTATTCAATGTTAGGGATGAATCCCCGTCTTTCCCTTCAAAACTAATGCTAGGGGTGACCACTAGAAATGAAGTCTTATGAAGGAGGTCTTCTCATGCCTCATATTCCCTGGGCCCTCCCTAAAGTGAAAACTATCCACCATTCCCAAATGAGGGATCCAAAAGCAGCACCATCATGAGCAGAACCATGGCTGCCATGAGGAGAGGGAGGGAGCTTTGTGATTGAGGAAAATTTAGGTTTAGCAGAAAAATGCCATTGTTCCACACATTAGGTGAAATTTATATATATATATGAATGTATTAATTATCGAACAGGGTGGAGACAATTTTTTTATTAATATGAAAATATGAAGATTACAAAACAAACAAGAGAGCTACAATGTATTTAGGCATTGAACATATTATATCCAGTCCATGAAAAATGGATCAAATAATCTAAACTAAGAAATATGTAGAAATATCATATTGCCCCTAATTTCTGCTAATAACTACTGCCATGAGATATCCGGTACACACATATGAAATTTTCCTATAAATATAGGGATGAGAATTTTATCACTTAGTTAACTAACAACTCATGAAATTAACAACTATTGACTTAAGTTTTAAAATAAAAAATTAAATACTTTAACTTATTACATTTATTCAAATATTTAGTAATGATGAATTATGTTGTTTTTTATTTCTAACATTCCCCCCTTAATTCAGCATGGTCTCAAGTGAATAGGAGAGAAATTATCTAAAGCCCTCAAATTTGTCTTAATTAAGTGACTTTGTGTAGACATTTACACACTACATATCTACTAGGCAATATTGGAGCTAGATGTTGTTGTTTTGAACATGTGTTTGAAAATATTTTACACTTCCTATTTCAAATTAGTGAAAATAAATGAGAAATCAAGAAAACTCAAGAATATGGGAGGGTTTAGGGACCTCTAGTGTGGATTCCGATGGAGATGGTACCGGCGCACAAAATTAGATCATCCTTGCTGCGATTCAACAACTTACACAACAAAGAAGACTAAACATGAAAACACATTAGTGATGAATATGGTGGGATTCCCAATGAAATCAGTTACCGAGAAGTAAAATCTTCCTAGAAAGGATGTGAGCCCACATGATTATAACAAAAGTAGATGATGAATGATGAAGTAGAGATATGAAGATAACAGAATCTGAAATATATCTCTAATAAGCTAAGATAAATTTGGAATGATAACTAACAACAGAGATACCAAAAGTAAATCCAAACCATATTGGGTTGATAGTGGCCCGAGAGAAGACAATACGGTTGGACGATGACCATAGCAGAGAGTTGTCTAAGAAGGTGCAGGAACATAACTGGAAAGTTGACCTAGGGTTGTAGAAATGAAAACCAGAACACAAAGAAAGCAACTGGGTGTGGATAGCATAAAATATCAAGTGGATATAGGGAGGGTCGATGGTTACCTATTCTAGATGTGCGAAGAATTCAAAAACTAGGTAGATAGTGATTATGGGATTCTAAAAGGGGTGACAAGGTATTGGATAAGATGGATAGGGTAGAGAGGGGTAAATAGGATGTAGGTCATAGTGGATAAAATATAAAATGATAATGGGTGGGAAGATATAATTGGATGAAAGATATGGATCGATGGAGACTGGATCAAGTATGAGATATTTGCAAAAGAGATGGATGGGTGTATGGACACAGGGATGATCGAAGATGGATAAAGGATGACAAAGAGCTCGGTGAAGACATGTGGAAACCTATAAGAGAAGACAAAATCATGCATGAATAATATCTGCAATATATTCTTTTCTAAACTCCCAACTCTTCCAATGACATGTAAAGAGATAACCAAGTGATTCAAACTGATAGTAACATATTAAACAATAGGATACAAAAGTAGTAATCATAAAGCACTCGAATGATTCAAAATTATCTAGCCCTTTGGGAAGAGGGGTGAGTGTGGTTAAACGGGATAGGGTAGAGTCGGTGGCAACTCGAGTGAGTCATAGATGATTGGGATGAGCATTCGATAAGATACATTTGAGTGGTAATGAAGTGACAAGAATAGGATAAGAAAAAGCTATCGGGATATTTTTAGCCATGCACACATATAAGAGATGTTTAAAGGATAAAGGAATATTAGGAGTGGGTAAGATGACTGGGCAATCCTAGGAAGGAATTAAATAGGGGTAATGATAAGAGGAGGTGTGAATCCCACGATGGTATTTAAGGTAATGTTGGGATAATTAGAAGGTTTTATGGTAGATTAGGGATAATTAAGGGATATTAGGAATTGATGACAATTTTAAAATATAATCATAAATGGGGATAATGAGAATAAGTATAAGTGGGTGGGATAATGGTAAATAAGAAGAGACATGGGTAAAATAGGATTTTAGGAGGTAAAGTGGGTAATTTTAAAATAGGATGGAAATGAATGCAGAGGTAATGGTGAGGGGTGTACGCAATGTGGAGGCCTAAGAGGGCTGAAAATAAGTGTCTACATTCTACCACTTTATGTTGAGGGTTTGTGACAAGAAACTACAAGAAAAAAATTAGAAGAAATGAGAAAGGTAATTGTTGTGAAAAAGGATGGATAAGGTTCTCCCTATCAAACTAGGGATTGGTGACATGAAGGGGAAATGATCACTAGTGTGAAAGCAGATAGTAGAGATGGGAGGATGGGAGAAAGTGAAGATGAAGTATGATGCCCTAGGGAGGAAGGATTCAAGAAAACATAAGGATAAAAATATGGTGGTGATTTTAGGAATCAATTCAAAAATGGGAAAAGTACGAAAAGTGAAAAATAACTATGTAATGGAGGGAATCCAATGGGATTCCTATTGTCTGTGTTATTACATGGGTAAAATCCACTTGAAAACAACTCAACTATACCCTAGTATCAAATTTTTCATTTTATACCTCTACAAACACCCCAGATCAACCTACCCCTAAGTTTCAAGTCCATTCTTGTATTCCAATAGTCCATATATACTGTCATAATTCCTCCTCTAGGTGATTTAGGAACAAACACGGTCATTTAAGAATGTTGGAGCAATGGTTTGCAAAGAAATGGTTTTAGCATGTTTAGAAGGGGATTTCACCAAAGCATTTCTAAGTAGGGTGCCCTATAATCGGAGTGCAACAAGAGACTTATATTAATCATGGAGGTGTATTTAATATCCAAGAATGTCAAATAACTAATTTAGGAAGATTCTGGGAAGTTTTAGAGGTCTAGGATTTGATTCACTAAGAGCTTGTACTATAAAAACTACCTAAACTTCAAGAAGTGATTTTGATAGATCCATAGTGAGTTATGAGCCAAAAAATATATCATTCTAAATAATTTTTAATCCCCCATATGGTGGTGAAATCATATCTATCCAAAGCACCATGCATTTTCAATCCAACTCATTCTTTCCATGTACATCAAATGATCCTAAGAAAAAAGAGGTATTTGGAGGTATTTAAATCTGAATAAACTCATCATACTAATCCCATTCATCTAAAAATTTACTTTTCATTAAAAATAATATAAATAATCACCCAAAATCTCATCCAGGAGCAAAAGATATGGTCTTTTCAAGTCACCCTCTAAGGTAAGTTATTCGATACTTAGTGAAAATTGTAAAGGGACACATGGCATAGCTAGTTTGAGGAAAAATTTCATGTCCCCATTACACATTAACTAGGGAAATGAGGTTTAAAATACCATTTAACCTTTTGGACACTCATATGATCTAGGTGACACTTGTTAAGCTCTTTTGACCAGTTTGACTTGCTCCTCCCCTAGTGTCGCATGCGTGAAAATTGTCATAGTGAGGAGAGGGTGAATTTTTACCACCTTTTCACATTTGAAAGGTTAAAATAGGGACAAGAAAATTCACTCCACCCCTTTTTATCATCTAGGTTCCTCATACGACCATTTTTGGGCCTCTAGGTGCTTGTTTTTAGCCTGCTCCTCTAGTCCTCTCAGTGAATGATTCACTAAAACTTGGCAACACCAAGATTAGGTGAATTTTTTGCACCTATTTTCCCCAACCAAAAATTAAAATTAGGACACAAAAATTCTCCCCATCCCCTCTCTTTATTTTCAAAATCTTAAAAGGTGGGACTTAGCCATTTTCACTCTTTCTCCCACTATCTCTCCATCCACTGTCTAAACTCTACCAGATTTTTTTCAGTAAATATTCCTCCACAATTTTCATATTTCCTCCATGTATTCCATGTCCTAATGATCAAAATAAGAAAAAACATGGATTTTTTTAAGGCTCTAGGCTTGTTCTTTGCAGAATGACTTTGTAACCCGCGAAGTGAAAAATATTCGTAACTTGAAGATCGGTGCGAGGGATTGACATGGTATTTTTGAAATATTCAAAAATTTTAGAGGAAATTATAATCTAAGTGAAATCATTTGAAAACACACCCCATATTTTTGCACCAAAGAAACCCCAATTTCTTTGCAAAAAAATTAAAATATAAAATCTCCATTTCTAGACACCGAGAATTCAAACTATATCAAAAAAAATTGTTTTGTCAAAAACCAAGGTCTAGAACCCCACTTTCCAAAAATAGTAAGTATCCTATACATGCACTTTTTAGTTTTGGCAAGCATACACAAAAGACAATTTTGAGACAAGAAATGTGCACAAAAGTAGTCTAGAGGAATAATCTCAATGGGCAGAGCTGAAAAAGAGTCAAAATCACCACTTACTAAAAATAGTAGATATCCCATACTAGTGCTTACTTTTAATAGTATGTCATACCAACATATGAGTTTCCGCATAAGGAGTGAATCGAAGGGTGATCATTCAAGATAACATCATCTGCTTGGATCCAAAAAAGTAAATTCTAAAAATTACTAAAATAGTAAGTTTCCTTTTTCATAAAAGGACAAAACCAGATTGTACTAAGCCAAGAACAAATATTCTAATCATACAACATGATAAATAAGATGAAAGCAATTTAGTATAATAACTTTACATAAACCTTTACAAATAAATAAGAAGCAATATCATATATTATTATGGAGCTCAATGAAATACAATGAGAATGGGACTTTCTTATACATGCAAGGAATAACAATTTAAGAACCTATCAAGGTCGTAGATCAATCCCTAAATCAAGGAAAGAACTAGTCAATACCATAGATCAAGGAAATAACTATTCCTAACAACTAGATAATATCCCCTAATATCTAAATAAAATAAAATAAATATCCACACACATAAGTGGGTGAGGATGAATACAATAAAGGTAAATAAAGTACCTAGGTGGTGAACATGAGATAAGTTAAATACCCACTCTAACAACCCCCCGAAGTGAAGCTAGGGGCCCAAAATAAAAGTTGCATATCCACAATATGTGTCTTGACAACTAGGGCTAATTAGGTACTCATGTACAATATATCCATGAAGAAATCTCAAACCAACGAAGGAAAGAATCTTGTTATAAGGAAAGAGAAATAAGAAGAAGAACTAATATGTTCTCACGAACACCCCCAAGAACAACTTCGAAACCCCAAGCACGTCATGAAACTTAAGGTAGATAGGTGATGCAAAATGGTTCGTAAAGATGTACGCAACCTCACGATGAGTTAGAATGTACTCTAAGAAAATAACTCCATCATGAATGTCTTTGACGAATGAAGTGTAAGTGTACCTCAATATGCTTGGTCCATTGGTGCTCAACCGGGTTGCGAGAAATGTGACCGGCACTTTGGTTTCACACCAAATTACAATTAGTGAATCCTATGGAAATCAAAACTTTGTAAATAAATTTCAAAGCCAATGAATTTTTTGACTCAATGTAACGACTACCCTATACTCGCCTCTCGAAGATGAAATTGTAATAGTATGTTTATTTTTTCATGCCCAAGCAATCGGAGAAGAACCAAGAAAAAATATAGCAGAATTGGAACGGTTTTCATCAATAGAACCTTCCCAATCTGAATCTATATATTCAACCAACCGAATATAACCTGTAGTGTAGTGTAGACCAAAGTGGGAAGTGCCCAGTAAATAGTGCAAAATCCTTTTAACATCCTATCAATGACTACTACAAGGAGAATGTGCAAACCAAGATACAAGCCGCATCAGTAAATGAAATATTAGGGTGAGTATGGGTCAAGTACATGAGAATTCTAAACAACTACCTATACAAATTAGGATCACAAAGTGGAGTGGTACATGTGGAAGTAAGAGTAACCTTAGATTGAAAAAGACATTGACTTGGCTTGCAATCAACCATATCAAAGTGGCAAAGAAGATCATGGGTAGAATTTTGCTTTGACTCAAATGTATCCCTAAATTTGTCTAAGAAATATGCAAACCAAGAAAATAATGTAGTGACCCAAGATCTTTCATGTCAAACTATGTAGATAGAGTCCTCGAATAGTTTGAATGTAGGAAGAAGAGCTTCCAAAAAGTAACAAATTATCAACATACAAGACAAGTATCACAATATATTCACCAAAATGCTGGAGATACACTTTGTATGATTAGAGTGGTAACGAACAAAACCATTAGATAGGAGAAAAGAATCCATCTTCTCATACCAATCTCGAGGGGCTTGTTTGAGACCATATATATACCTTTAGAGCCTACAAATAAAATAAGAATCTTGAACAAATCCAACAAGTTGCTCCATGTATATTTGCTCTTGTAACTATCCATGTAAGAAGGAACTCTTCATGTCCATCTGGTATACATACCACCCTTATGATGCAGCAATAACAACTACAAGGCGTACATAATCCATCTTGACAATGAGTGCAAAAGTCTTAGAGTAATCAATACCTTCAACTTGTGAAAAACCATTTACAACAAGACGATCCTTATACTTATCAATGGACCCATCAGCTGCATATTTAGTTTTGTATACCCACTTACACCTAACCATATTTGTTCCTTTAGGAAGAGATACCAAATCCCAAGTATGATTCTTCATCATAGAATAATAATCAACTGTCATCGCATCATCCCACTCTTGTATCCCATGAGCCTTTGAAAAATACTGTGGATCCTCATAAACTATTTGACACAAAAGTCTAGAACCTATAGAATCTGTGTGATGATTCCTAGTGGGTGGAAGATCCGTATGAAAGGTGTTACCTTAGAAACTATAAGACGAGTCCACTTAGGCATATTGACAACTTCACCGGCATTAGTATCCTCAATGGAATATATAACCTCCTTAGACACCTCCTCAAAGAATGGATCCTCAAGATGAGATGAAAAATAAGAATAAAAAGGCATGGAAGAAGATGAAGAATCATGAGGATCGAAGTGCTCATCAAACTAAACATGTGTTCTAAAAATAATGTCATGAGTATCAGGATCTAAATTTCAATAAGCTCTCATGTCATCACAATACCCTATCAAGATTAATGGTTTTTTCTTCTTATCTATAGATTTCCTTTTCTTCTTTGGCATAAAGGCCTAAACATGGCTCCTGAAGACTCAAAAATACTAGACATCTATCGTAGTGTTGGACCAAGCTTCCTCTCGAGTCAAATTCTCAAGTGCTTTATGTGGTGTGTGATTCTGAATGTACTAGCACAATTAACTGCTTCTACCCAAAAGATAGGAAGTAAATCTCTAGAATTCATCACACAGTTATCCATTTCCTTCAAATTTCTATTCTTCCATTATCATAAGCCATTATGTTGTGGAGTATGAGAAAAAAAATGCTGGTGTATAATGCCTTGAGTTTCCACAAATTCTAAAAACTCATTTCTGAGGTACTCCCACCCATTATCAATATGAAGGTTCTTTATGCAACTAGAAGATTGTTTCTCAACCAAAGCATTGAAGACTTTGAAGTGTGAAAAAACATCACTTGTCTACTTCATAAAATAAACCCAATTACGCCTCAAGAAATTATCAATAAATGTAAGTGCATACTTAGCTCCATTGAAAGAGGGGGTAGTAAAAACCATCAAGTCATTATGTATAAGCTCAAGTGGTGAAGAAGTTGTCTTAGACAAATTCTTAGGAAACAAATCTTGGTATTGTTTCCCTAATGCACAACCATGACAAACTCCCTCAAGACAAGAAACTATAGGAAGACCATCAACCATACAATGAGTTTTCAACTACTTCAAAGATCTGTAATTGAGATGTCCAAATATTTCATGCCAAAGCTTACTCTTTGAATCTGCATGAGAAACCAATCCTATCCCTATATAGGAAGTGTCATCAAAACCCTCAAAGTGATATAGTCGAGAACTATGATCAAAAACACCTTGAGAAAAAAGTGAATGGGGCTCCAAAAAAGTTTGTACTTCTACCCCATGTGGTGTAAAAGTCATTGTTTTTCCTTGACTAGAATGACAAATTTGATATACATAAAGCAAACTTGTTGCGATGTTAGGAACATATAGTGCATATTGGATACCGCCACCATCAAGGTGTATGTCATTATTTCCTTTAAGAGAGAGAAAGTAAGAATATCCAACCTCAATTTTGGAAGTAAAATTCAAACCTAGAGATAAAAAATACTCCTTAGAAGAATTCATGTATGAGAAGCACCAAAATCTATAACGAAATTATCTGCAAGTGGTGACTGAGATCTCCCAACAACATTAAGTATTTTTCCATGCTGATTAGAATGAGGTGGAGTGAAGATATAAATTTTGTGTTTCTTAATTGCATCCTCTAACACTTGCATTCTCTTATAACACCTATGTTCTTCATGACCAATACCCCCACAAAAAGAGCACGAAAGGCTTGACTTACTCTTGGATTTACAAGACTCCTTAGGTTTAGAGTTTTTTTCTTTGGGTTTAGGAGAATTTTGAGATGGATAAGGGATGGATTTAGTTTTACTTTTTGGTTTTCCCTTGCCCTTAGGATTAGATGCAACTAATGCCTTTTGAGAGGTGGAAGACTAAATATGAGACAATTTGGATTCTTCCCTAGTAAGTCTTTCACAAAATGTTTCTAAGTCTGAAATTTTGAAAGTGTCACCTAAGGCATCCATTATAGAGAAAAAATTAGAAGAAAATATTTGTAATGGTCCTCTCAACTTGGATATAATGAAGTAAAAACCCTCTTCTTCTTTCTTATCTCTTCCACTCCCCTTCAATTGTGTCAAAAAATGCTTGAACTTGGTAAGATAGTCTATAATTGTTGGAAAATCATCAGGTTTAAGAGAGGTGATCTCAATTTCAAGTTACATGGCTCTCATATGATCCACCTTATACAAAAATCCTCTAATTTATCCCACATTTTGAAATGAGAATCACATTTTTCCAAATGAAACAAAAGAATCTCACTTACGTAAGTTCCTATCAAACCCATACACTCATCAAATTTTCATTGGTACTAAAATTTCTCATATTCTCTAGTGAACATTAGTTGTTCTAAAGAAGTTAAAGCCCATAATCCTTTCCACTTAATTATTGTTTCTATTCTAGGTTTCCATGTGTGGTAATTATGTGTTGTTAATGGCTCAACATGGTCTAATGCGAAGTAGATAAAGACACCATTTTAATAAAATAACCAAAACAAATGCAAGAACCAAACAATGCAACAAGGCCTCCCCAGAATTTAGCACATTTTAATGAGTGTGTGTTATAGTATGGAACTTTATAATTATATTAAAATTCTCAAAATGAATATTTCCAATGGAAATAGCATGAAACGACAAGCACTTTTACAAAAAACAACACTCAAATCCGAGTTACCGATAAAAAGATACAAGTTTTTTTTATATTATGCTCTACTATTTATTTTAGTTGCCAATCAAATAGAATAAAATGATATTTCCTTCACCACACAAATAAATGAAGGGGGGATGGGGTTAAGCACCTACTAGTAGGAATCACAAGCTTAAGATCTCATATGACCATACTATATGAGCAGGGGCTAAGGATTTCAATGGGTCTTTGCACAACTTACTATTATGGGGTGTGTCACTTGTTTTCAAGAAAGTCACATCCAATTGGTCCTTTTACCATTTTGAGACTGTGTGTAGACAATAATATGTGTTGCCAAAAATAGTAGTCGTGGAATTTCCTGAATTGGTAAAATGTGCACAACAACCCACGTGGCTTGCCAAAAAGTAAAGAAACGTCCGCCAGAAGCTTGATTTGTTGCACGCCACTCGAAAAATGTTGCACCACGGAAGTAAAAAATACCTAGTATGGATCTCGAATAACCAAAAATATCAGAAAATTAATTTCTCTGTTTTCTTCAACATTGGCACAGATTCCAAGATGGACTAGCACGTCCCTTTAAAACAACAAATAACCCCAAAAATCGACTACCTCTAGAAGTGGTCAAGTTTACTGATTGATCTTAGAGTTTTTCCACCTTCCAAATCTAATGGAAGGCTCTATTTTGCATAAAAACACAAACAACAACAAAATACGAACAAATCCTAAATATTTGAATATATGAAAACACAATGTTTACAAAATAAAACTTACATGACAAATTTCAACAACAATTTTGTGCTTTGATACCATAAAAGGAACGATAACTAGATCATACCAAGACAAGAACACAGATGCTAATCAAACACCACAATCATTAATATGAAATACATTTTCTAGAATAACTTTACATAAACCTTTACAAATAAATAAGCAGCAATATCATATATTAGTATGAAACTCAATGAAATACAATGAGAATGGGCCTTGCTTATATAGGCAAGGAATAACAATCTAAGAAATAGTCAAGGTCGTTGATCAAGCCATAATTCAAGGAAAGAGCTAGTCATCAAAGAACTAGTCAAGAGCATAGATTTACAAAAGCACTAGTCATCAAGGATCTATTCAATACCATAGATCAAGGAAATAACTATACCTAAAAACTAGATAATATCCCCCTAATATATAAATAAAATATAAGAAATATCCATACACATAAGTGGGTGAGGATAAATACAATAAAGGAAAAAAAGTACCTAGGTGAACATGAGCTAAGGTAAATACCTACTCTAACATTTTAGTGCAGTAAGGTGTTCCTAGGACTTAAAAATTTAGGTTCACTGGGGATTTTCATGGTTTTCTCTGTTGAGTGATTATTCTAGTTGCTCAGTCAAGTGTGTAACGAGAAGAATGAAGGAATGATGGAACTTCATGGTTAAGAGTAATTGTTTGAATTGTTGGATAAGAATTCAATAATGTTTGTAAACACTCAATTTGAGGTGTCCAAAAATCTTTCAAAGAAGGTTTCTCGGGATGTAAATTATTTGAGGATTCAAAGTTCACTACATTGGAACATATCACCAATTCACCAATGAGGTTGATTGACATTACAGTAAAGTTTTCTTCATCCATGATCAAGATCATCTTCTTCTCTTTCCTTATCCCTTCCTCCCTCTTCTCCCTCTCTCCATTCTAATTCTTTGTTGGGATTCATCATTGTATTTTAAATTATTCACTTAAGTGACCTATTTTAATATTATAAATGTATTTTCTCAAATTTACAAGAGAAATACTTAATTTAATGAAAAGTGAAAGGTCATAAGTAGAATAGGAATACGAAGAGTCATGTAAGGGAGATGAGAGGTTAATTCAAATTGTACAAATTGTGATGGTTTCTACATTCCAAAGGATTTAGATTTTGAAGATATATTACTTTGTAGCATTGTGAATTTTGATATCTTGGTTGAAGCTTTGTATTCATCACTTCACATGAAATAAAATTTACACTTCTTCTATTTTTCCTCTATTTCCCTCTAGTATGCACTTTGTAAGTATGGTGATCAAAGAGAGATTTGTGTCTTGATGAGTGAGCCTAAAATAACTTTTTGTCTATAGGGGTTTGGTTTTTCTCGCTAACTACTTAATTTTTGCTTTCTTATATATTGGATGTTGAACTACTCCGGTTAGTGGGTGTGAGCTCTATAATCTACTCACGACAGTAATCTTCCTTGACTAATTTCCCTCCTTTCCCCTCAACGATGTAATTTCCTCCCTTGTACCCCTGTATAAAAACATTTCCAAAAGTTTAGTGGAGTTTCCCAATGTGATCCTTGAATAATTTGACCACACACAACATTTAGATAGGATTAGGATTAGTTAGGTTCAATAGTTAGAGTTTCACCATTAAATGCATAGGGGTGTAGGCCCGTGAATGTTGGTGGAGATACCTAATTTTTTCACCTGACTAATTTTCTCACCAATAGTTTTTGGCAACTCCGTTGGTGAGATATTTTTCCAAGTGCACCTAAAAAGGATCTCTTCCCAAAAAAATAATAAAATACAAAAAAAGTACTTGAATGATCAAAATCCACTTTGTAATCCCGACAAAGAAATCGCATGTTTCAAGAGTTAAAGAAGAAGCGGCTAAAGTAGAAGAAACCATGGGAAATGAAGAAAGAGGAAGACCCCAACCCATTGTTCCATGGGGTAGGAATACCGGCCCACTTGCACTACCATAACCACTTCATGAGCTTCCATAAGGATCGAGAAATAATTTACCAAAGTTTTGTGGAGATTGAAAATGACATCCTGATGATCATATTGCATATTTTATCATGGCTTGTGGTTTCCTTGGAGTACAACACGAAGATGTTGTTATACGGATGTTCGTGGAAACATTACAAGATGTAGTAGCACATTGGTTCCACTACTTGCCATCACGCTCAATCTCCAATTGGGGTGATATTAAGAATAATTTTGAAGAGAGTTTCGAGACTATTGAAGATATTCATGCCAACCTTTCTCAAATCACTCAAATAAAGAAATAGCCACAACAATTGGGGGACTTCATGGTCAGATTTAACAACTTAGTCAAGAAAATACCTACCACCGATCTTCCCACTACAAACAACCTAAAGTTGTTTTTCGTGAGTGCTCAAATTCCCAAAGTGAGTTTATTTCTACGGTGAGTTAAAAAAATATTTATATCAGACTCAATAAATTTTTATCGAAGTGGAAGATGACCTCATCCTATTAGGTAAGTCCAAGAATCCCTCAATGTAATATACAACCCAAAATTCCTGGGATAGGTAAACTGATCTAATGGTGCGAAGTTGGAAAATGAAATGGCTTGGGAAAATGGAACTCAATCAACTAACAAATATTTAAATCAAGACAGAAATTAGACCACGTGAGCACCATGAAGGCTCACTTTGGAAGCTCCACCGGTCAATGCAATGTGGGAAAACTACAAATATGAGGAAAGAGAAAGTTTTGAATATGAAGAGGAAGGGATAGGTGAATGTGCTTGAGTTGTATTTCATGAATGCACTCTTTATTATGAGGAACCCACGATATTTACTCATATTCAGTATTCACCCAATCCTAAAAGAAGAATGAAGGTTCTTCTTCCACTTCTTAAGTTAAGAAATTGAATCCTCAAATGGTGACTCCAGGAAAAACAATAAAAGAGGATCATCCAAACCTACTTTAAAAAATTTAGTTGAGAAAAATCACAAGGCCAATTCAACCAAGAATCCTTCCACCTCTTCAAGTAAGCCGTCTTCTACTTCTCTAGGAAAATTATATTAATGTTGTCATAACCCATGATTATTCCACAACCTCTTCATCCTTAGACATTGTTGATAATTTCAAAAGGTCCAAGATCTAAATGTTTGCATTTGAATACTTAAGAACTCATCCAAAACAATTGGAGAAACTCATTTAACATGTCAAAGGAAGTATCCATGTTTCTAAAGATGCCTCCACAAAATAACCACCACATGCATCTCAATCCACTCCATCTATGAATTTCCTTGCTTCCACACCCTCTACATCTAAGAAGGTTGATCTTTTCTACATAGCCTTGTTGGTCAATGGGTACAAGATAAATAATTGCATCATTGACTCTGGTGCCTCAGAAAATTTCATGCCCAAAAAATTTCTAAATCTCTTGGTCTCTCCCTTTCCCCTACCTCTAGTAAATTTCTCTCCATGGAGATGAAACAAGTGCCTCTCATTGGACAAGTCAAATATGTTGAGGTAGCATTGGTGGATTTCCTAACAATAAAATCACAATGAGAATCCTTGTAATAAACATGCTCACCTCGTGTGACATTTTATTGGGCCAAAGCTTCTACCAAGATGTTAGAGGAGATATGTAGTTGAATTGGTCACACACCACCATCCCGGTCAATGGTAAAACAAAGAAGCTACTTCCCATCAGAAAAATGAAGTATACTTGTTCAATGCCAAATGACCCATTAGCGGACATCCCATGCCAAAATTCGAAACCTAACAAATTTTTCATGACCTTCGAGGAGGACCTTGAGCTTCCCTTTTTGGTGGAGGAGTTTTGAAGCACTACATAGCCAATTAAAGAACACAATGAAGGATTTAGAAAAGTTGAGCTTGAAAAGGTGTACTTTTTCATATGATGAAGGTATAAATGAAATTACTCCAGTGGATGCTAAGTTTGGTGATGGGGACCTTGAATTTGAATAAATTAGTATTAAAGTGATGAGAGATGTGGATTAAGAAAAGGTAATGATGCTTAACACCTTCTTGATAGATAACTTCAATTTTTTGATCATGCTCCTGAGAATCAGAATGAGTTTCCATATGATGAGTATATTAGTGAGATTGAAAGTTTCTCTTTCTCACTAGAATAATAATGTAAGAAAAGAAGGAATTGAAGAATACCCCCACCTATTGACATGAGGCATACAAAATAGGAAGATGATTTCATTACAGAAATGGACTTCTCAATTCTCGGTGATCAAGAGTGGGAAGATGAAGATGACAAAATTTCATCTCTAGTGTTGTGCTCATTTCCTTTTCATGAGGATGGAAACATTATAAATGAAAAATGCAGAAATGGATTGTTGCTTTTTCCTCAGGATGTTTTTTCTCAAAATGGAAACCTTCTCAATAGAATTCAACCTTTCAGTTCTCACTTCACTCAAGAGATTAATCCCCCAACATAGGAATAAAGGATGAATCCCAAAATGGAAAAGGAAAGAAAGAAGATGATACTTTCCATGATGTGTGCCCAATCTTGAGTTCATTATCTTTTCAAGAATTTGATGTAAAGAAAATAACATGCTACATAGGGAAACATATGATAGAAGACTCGCATCATGAGAAAGGTGACTTCATGGAAAAATTAAAACCAAAGAAAATCAAGAAGAGGGACATGATGCCAATGTTCATGAGACATATAACTAGAATCAACCTATGAAATTTGTCGTCATTAAGTATATTCATAACAAAGAAATGATGTATGGTTATGGTAATGATAATTCAAGATTGATTGAGAGACATATTCATGATAGCGACAAAGAATCAAAAAATGAAAAATACCTAAAAGATAAAGAGAAGCTAGAAAGAAGGTTCCAAAGATACAAAGGTAGTGTAAAAATAGGAAAATCATCAATTATTCTAGCAATCAAGATAGATTTCTCAAGAATATGAGGATAGGTTCATACTTCAGTGAACCTATCAATGGATTTGTAGAAGAATGGCATTTAGTGACACCCATTTACAGGTAAACACTCAATTCAAGTTTGCACTTTAGTGAAAGTAGGTTGTCCCCCACATACATAGGTGAATTAGGTTTTTTCCCTTATTTTTGTTGTATATTTCCTTTCCCCTTTTGTGTTTCCCTTGTCGTATTTGTGTGTATGTTCCTTATTGTGTGCATGTGTTCAATAAGGGAAGTTGTGTAGCATATCTTTCTAAGTGACCTAATAGATAAGGCATTGATCCACAAAGAAAATTGAGATTATGGGATTTCTCACATCATGTACTCCTACACTCGATCCATAATGTGTCCACAAGCTAGATCTAGTTATTTTCATATGTTTTTCATGCGAAAAAATCACCTAAAAATAAGACAAGTATACCTTAGTGTAAAAAAATTCATGTTATACCTCTCCATGCACCCCAAATCAGCCTACCCATCAATTTCAAGTCCAATATTGTATTCCAATATTCTATCTATGGTTTCATAATTCACCCCTAGGTTATTTAAGAATAAAAATATCATTCAAACATATTTGATTTGCGAAGTAATTTTTTTAGCATGCTTAGAATGGGCTTTCATCGACATTTCTAAGTCAGGTGCACTATCATCAGAGAGACACATGAGACTTATGTTTTTTTATCGTATTAAAGATCCAGGAATGTAAAGGAACTAATTTAGGAAGATTTTGGGAAGTTTCGGAGGTTTAGGAGCCGATTCACTAAAAGTACCTAAATTTCAAGGAGTGATTCCAGGATCTCCATAATGAGTTATGAGCCAAAAATATATCATTTAAAATAATTTTTAATCCCCCACATGGTGGTGAAATCATATCTACCAAAAGCACCATGCATTTTTCATCACAGTAGCTCTTTCTTTCCACACACAACAAACGATACCAAGAAAAAGAGGTTTTAGAGGTCTTTCAAGCTGAATCAAGTCATGGAATCAATTCCCTTCATCTCAAAAGGTAATTTTCATGCAAAATCATATAAATAATCACCCAAAAACTCATCTGAGAGCTTGAGATATGGTCTTTTCAAGTCACCCTCCAAGGTATGTTATTCGATACTTAGTGAAATTTCCAAAGGGACACATGACATAACCACATTAAGGTGCAATTTCATGTCCCCATTTCACCTTACAAATGGGACATGTTTACTTGTGCCCCACCCCCGTTTATCCTTTTGGACACTCATATGACCCCGACGACACTTGTTAAGCTCCTTTGACCAGTTTGACTTGCTCCTCCACCTACTCTCGCATGCATACCACTTGTCACTGTGAGGCTAGGGTGAATTGTTTGAGCACGTTTTGCACATTTAAAATGGGAAAATAGGGAAAATAAAATTCACTCCACCCCTTTTTAGTCTCTAGGTCCCTCATACAACAATTTTTGGGCCTTTAGGTGCTTATGTTTAGCCCGCTTCTCTATTCGTCTCACCATTTGATTGATTTACACTTGGAAACACCATGTTCAAGTGAATTTTTTGCACTTATGTTTCCCTAAAAAAATGGAAAATGGGGACAAAAAAATGTGCCCCATCCCCTCTCTTCATTTTCAAAATCTTATAAGGTGAGACTTAGCCATTTTTCACTCTTTCTCCTACCATCTCTTCATCCACTGTCGAAACTCGGTGGGATTTTTTATCAAATATTCCTCCACCATTTTCATCCTTCCTCCATTTCTTACATGTTCTCATAATCAAAATAAGAAAAAACAATAGAAAACATGGATTTTTTGAAGGCTCTAGGATTTTTCTTTGCCAGAATGACTTCGTAACCCATGAAGTGAAAAATCTTTGTAACTCGAAGATCGGTGCATGGAATGACATGGGATTTTTTTGCAATATTAAAAATTTAAATAGGACATTATAATAAAATTGAAATCATTCAAAAACATGCACTATATTTTTGTAGCAAACAAACCAGTTTCCCACGAAAAAATTTTGAAATATAAAATCTCCATTTCTAGACACACCGGTAGACCTAAAATTCGAGAGGTTCACTAAAGAGAAAAACCCATATCAAAAGAGTTTTTTTCATTAGAAACAAAGGTCTAGAACCCCACTTTCTATTTTTGGCAAGCATACACAGAAGGTATTTTTGAGAGAAGATGTATGTGCAAACATGGTATAGAGGAATAATCTCAGTGGGTAGAGCGAAAAGGGTCAAAATCACCACTTACTAAAAATAGTAATTGTTCCATATAGGTGCTTACTATTAATAGTAATTCATACCAAAATAGCACGTTATGAAGAAGGAGGGCACTGAAGGGTGATCATTTAGGCTAACATTATCAGTTGGGATCTAGAAAAGTGAATTCTGACACTGACTAAAATAACAAGTTGCTCTTTTCAATCCAAGAAGGTGTCCCGGTGACTAGGAAATTCAAGTTTACATGGATTTTCATGGTTGTCACTATTAAGTGATTGCTTTAGTTGCTTGGTCACGTGTGTAATCAGTATAATGAAGGAATGATGGAATTTTATGGTTTAGATTGATTGTTTGAATTATCGAATAAGGATTCAATAATGTTTCTAAACACCGAACAAGAGGCATCCGGACATCATTAGAAGGAGGTTTTTCAGGATGCAAAATGTTTGAGGATTCAAAGTTCACTACATTGGAACATCTCATTGATTCACCAACGATTCTAATTTATATCAAAGGCAGAGTGTTCTTCATCCATGCTCTAGAGCATCTTCTTCTCTCTCCTTCTCCCTTTCTCCATCTTCTTCATCTCTCCATTTTAATTCTTCGTTGGACCTCATAATTTTATTTTTTATTATTCACTTAAGTGACCTATTTTAATATTGTAAAATTATTTTCTCAAATGTATAAGAGAAATACTTAATTTAGTGAAAATTGAAAGTTCACAAGTAGAATAGGAATAGGAAGATTCATGTGAGGGATATGATAAGTCAATTCAAATAGTATAAATGTGGATGGCTTCTCCATTCCAAAGGGATCATATTTTGAGGAGCTTATACTATGTAGCATTGTGAATTATTATAGCTTGGTTGAACCTTTGTATTCATCACTTCACATGAAATAAAGTATTTATCCTTTTTTGTTTTTCCTCTATTTCCTGTTGTATGCACTTTGTGTAAGCATGGTAATCAAAGAGATATTTACTTCTTCGATGAATGAACCTTAAAGATAACTGTGCCTATTTTGGTTTGGTTTGTATCAATAACTTCTTCATTGTTACTTTCTTCTCTATTGGGTGTTGAAATACTATGGTTACTGGGTGTGAGCTCTACAATCTACTCATGGAAATAATATTCCTTGAATAATTTCCCTACTTTCCCTTCAACGCTGTAATTTCCTCCGTTGTACCCCTGTACAAGAAATTTTCCACGGGTTGGGTGGAGTGTACCTATGTGATCATTGGCCAATTCAGCCACCCACAACATTTTGATATGATTAGGATTAGTTACATTTAATAATGGGTGATGTTTCATTAGATGACGAGGGAAGTAGACCCATGAACGTTGATGGAGAGACCTAATTTTTCCACCCAACAAAGTTTCTCACCAAAAAGTCCAATCAATATAGATGTGCAAGTTATGAGACCAATGGGTCTAAGGTGGACATCATTCATAAAAATGTGAGGATAATAATGTGAATTCCTTCATACATGAGGAATCAATCAAAAAATGAATCCGAGGAAGATGAGGATGGAGATAAAAATGGTTCCCTAGCAAAGGACATGAGGATGGCTTAAAGGGAAAGATTATAAAAAATATAGATATGACAAGGAATATTGTGTTATGGGTGACACACCAAAAAAAAGGGGAGAAGAGATGATTTTATGGTGATGTGAGTTATGTTATATTTAGATGTGGATGATTAAGAAATATGGTGAATATAAATGATATAAGATGTGATGAGATTGGAGATAGAATGTAAAGGGTGTTATGATGAAAAATATGGAAATATGACTTGGTTATGGATAGATGGTTAGACATAGATGAGATGATGAAAATGATGAAAAATGATATAAGGAAATTAGAGGGGATGAAAGAGAGAGGCTTAGAGAGAGGTGTGACCTTATAGGTAATGACCAAGGAATGTATGAAGGAAACTACACCATAGAGAAGAGTGTGGGTGAAAGGAATGATCCAAACTAGATTAGAGATAAATTTAGAATGGTAATGCATCAAATCTATGCACTTACAACCAAAGGCATGTGTTAACATAGGACCAAGTGTAGTTCATCACACTCATAATCAACAAAAGAAAGGTCAAAGGAAAAGCTTTATAGACCTACTGTAGACAAATAATTAGTTGAGACATAGCATGCATGTGGGATACATGTTCTCCTTAGGTGGTGTTCCTAGGACTATGCCCCAGATATAAATATATCATCAAAAATTGATTCGACGTGGGAAGTTTGCTTTTGATGGGACAAATGATCAATGTGAGAAACTTTCCTAGGATGCTTTTACAAATGGAAGGTTGATCAATGCGGGAATCCTTCTACTACCATGATACAATGTGGTAGCCATCCTTCAAGGGAGTGGTCTACATTTTTATTTTGATTTTTTTTTAAATGGCATGATCATAGCTATCCTATGGAGGATTAGTCTATATTTTTTATCATATTTTCTTTATATAAATAGTTGTCATTCAAGGGTGAGTTCTATTTTTGGGAAAAGATAAAAATCCTATATTTTGAATATTGAACTTTACATAGGAGCTAGGGATAGCCAAGTAGACCACTTGGGGAGGGATAGTAAAGATGTGCAAACTAAAACTGAAGGTCATCCTCATGGTTCTAGAAGGAAAATAAGATGGAAAGGAAGTAATGATTGTAGAGTTCTCACCAATAAGGGATAACCTATCCCATAAAGAACATGCTATGAGTAGATTCATGGTGACCATATTTAAGGTCATAAACATGATAGTGATGGTAGAACACATAAGTCTAGATCATCATGTAGTGATAGATGAAAATGGAAATTGATAAAAAGAGAGGATCGCTAAGGTGACTAGGGTTACTCTGGTGGGTATGCTAACAATATAAAGGTTGTAAGTGTAAGGTATTGAGAGGTTCTGGTTTAAGTTTACCATCAAGAGATGTTAAACGATAAGAAATGGACCCATACTTATTCGATAATGTATTGTCCTATCAAGTTGGGAGTGAAATTTCCATGTCGACTCCTTTCTAAAGTAGTGATATTTTGATTTTATTTAAGGAAAAGGTCACCGATGTTAAAATATCAAGGTTTAAGGTGCTTTTTGTAAGCACATTTAATTCAATATTGATAGAATTGATGATGTTGTAGGGAAATCAAGTGACATTCATCTAACAAATCCATCGTGTTAGACACTCTTGATGATAGTCCTCGTCAAATATAAAGTCATAGAGGTAAATATTTGAGGAGGAATTTGAGATTCTAGGGGAAGAATAATCTCAGATCCATAGATGAGTGAGAAAGAGTTAGCGGTTGTAAGGTTACGGATGCTAGTCCAAGAGGTCCAAAGAGAAAAAGGAATGTGAATATACCAATCACGACCCGATTTGTCAATAGTCTTAGTGAGATTATTACGAACAATGTTGTTTGAGGCTTCATCATGGCCATTAGCCTTGGGATAGTAAGGAGAAGTGAGTTTAAGCTCGATGTTAAAGGATTCAAAAATATTCTTAAGGTATTTATTTTTGAAGTACTTTTTGTTTTCCATGATGAGATTGTGAGGGATGTCAAAGCGGTAGATAATGTGTTGATAGATGAAGTTGATGATTTGGTTAGCTTTGGTAAATGTGATTGGAATGAATTCAACCCATTTGGTAAATACTTTGAAGAGGTGATGATAGAATGATGGTACTAATAGGAGTGTGGGTTGATCATGCTAATGAGGTCGTGTCCCCATTGTGAGAAGGGCCATACATCCCGGGTTGGATTGAGATCCCGGCTAGGGATGCTTTGATAAGACTAGAATGTTGTTGGCACTTAACATACTATTTAACATACTCAAAAAAATATTAGTTGATGGTAGGCTAGTAATAGCCCAAATGAATAACATACTTAGCAGTTAAGCCTCAGAGAGTCCAAAGCATAAATGTCATCGTGGGATTATCTAGTAGTAAAGATAGATTCATAAGACTTAAAGAAATGTAAGAGAATTCCAGTTAACCCACATTTGTAAAGGATGTTGGTAAGGATAACATAGTGGTTTGCACATTAAAGTAATGACCTCCTACCATTCTTATGTAGGTTAGATTAGACTTTAAATTATGATAGGTAGTCAAAGATATAAGAATAGCAAAGATCAGGTTGATTGGTATCAATGTGATTAACACATGGAAGCTCATGGACATGGGATGGTTGATCAAGATGATGAATAACAATAGAGATTTTAGATTCTTCCATTTTCCATGGGATAAGGGATGCAAGGGAAGCTATTATGTTAGAAAAATTATCATATGGTTGAGGGATAACTTGGAAGGTATATGAGTCGAATGCTTCAAGGAGGAAGATGATGATATCCCTGTATTTTTGAAGGATGCCATTTTTTACATTGATAGGTGCCTATGACTTGATTGACGATGAGCTAGGAATCCCCATAGATATCAAGAATTTTGACACCGAGCATGGCAATAGTTTCAAATCCCAAGATGAGGTCCTTCTACTCAGCTATATTGTTAGTTCATTCGAAGTTAATCTTTTAAGAAATAGGGATAGGATTGCCCCAAGGAGGAATGATAATAATTCCAATGCCTCCCCTTTGTTTACACTTAGATCCATTAAATAAAAGGTTCATTTTAGTAGGAGATAACTCATGATCAAGAGTGAAGACATATTGTTTTGGAAAATTCTAATGAAAGACTTGATTATCGGGAAGAGGGCCCTCACCTAGTTGATCAACAATAACTCGACCCTTAATATATTTTTGGGAGATGAAATCTAAGTCAAACTTTGTCATGAACATGGGCCATCAAGTGATACATATCACTATGATAAGGTTTTGAATGTATATTCTTAAGAAAGTGGAAGCTGGTGATGATGAAGGTTTTATGGTTAAGAAGGTAATGATGGAGTTTATAAGTGGTAAAGAAGATAACAAAACACATCTTTTTAGCTTTGGTGTGGTGGGTTTCGTAGTCAAGAAGGGTACAACTGATATAATAGATAACGTGTTTCATGCATTTCTCATCTTGGTGTGTCAACATGGCACCTAGAACATGATCAGAGGTAGAGATACGAGAGATAGAAAGGATCCCCCTCGCATAGAGGTGTGAGCACATGTGGGCATAGGATATATTGTTTAAGATCATCAAAGGCCTTCGAAAATGAGCATCATAATTGAATTGGGTTTCTTTATGAAGAAGGTGATTGAAGGATTAGCAATGGTCTAAGAGTTGCATAAGATGAAACAACAAACCTGATTGAAATTGGCCTTGAGGACTGCAAAGTTTCTTAAGGTTATGAGGGGAGGAATCTCAAGGATGGATTTAAATTTTACGGGGTTAACTTTGATACCCATGATAGAGATGATGAAGCCAAGGAGTTTACCTCGTAAGCACTCCAAAAACACACATTTGGATTGAGACATGTTAGGGTGTGGAGCCTATTTTTGGTCTTCTTGAATTAGTGTTGAAGTGCTTTGGAGCTCGAAGCGGTTAAGTTTAGAGTCTTCAAGAGAATTTCTGATGCCATCTGCTGTTGTGACGTTGTTGTTAACATGTTAACTGGCTGTCAACATCGGGACTATTTTTCCAGCCATGGGAAGTTGAAAGATCGTGACTTTCAATCTTTTAGGGTCGGCATTATGGCTTCTTAGAAGGATTGTAATCCTATAAATAGAGGTGTTAGGGTATCTTAAAGATATCTTGAATGTTCAAGAGTTCTTGAGTCTTAGAGATCAAGAGGTGATCAAGAGTGATCAAGGTTAAGCAATTGGGTGTCAATTGTGGTTTAGATGTGGTTTAGCATCTTTAGAATTCTGCTGTGAGTTCATAACTGAGAGAATACTGTGAGAGTTTTTTTACTCTTGTTGATAATAAAATATGAGAAAGTTCTTGGTGGACGTAGCCCACATTGGGTGAACCACGTTAAATCTTGTCTTGTCTTCTTTTTTTAAATTATTCATTTATGTTGCTATATTTCTGCAAGTATAATTCTGCTATATAGTTTCCTACTACTGTGGTTTGAGGAATTGTTTCCACATATTTGTTCTCTAATTCCTAACAATTGGTATCAAAGATTTGGTGGATTTTTGCTGAAGTTGTAAATCACAAGGAAATTTCAGCTTGAGTGGGAGCTATGATGATGAGGGCAGATCGAGGATTGAGAAGTTCAATGGGTAGAAATTTGTTTTGTGGAAGATGCAAATGGAGGATTACTTATATTAGAAGGACCTCCATGTTCCTTTGGCTAGAAAAGCAAAGAAACCTATAGCCATGTTGGATGAGGATTGGGAGTTGTTGGATAGAAAGGCACTCGAGGAAATTCATTTATGCCTTGCATCTTCGAGTTTCTTTCAACATATCATAGGAGAAGACCACGGAAGGTCTCATGAGTGCATTGGGGAAGTTATATGAAAACCCTCGCCTCTAATAAAATATTTTTGATGAAAAAGTTATTTAATATGAAGATGTCTAAGAATGGTTCTGTTGCTGATCATTTGAATGAATTTAATATGGTTGTGAGTATGTTAAACTTAGTAAAAATTGACTTTGATGATGAGGTCAGGGATTTGTTGATTTTGTGCTCCTTGCTAGATAGTTGGGACAGCTTGGTTATGGTTGTAAGTAATTCAGTCTCTAATAACTCAAAGCTGAAGTTTGAGGATGTAATAGGTGTGATCCTAAGTGAGGAAATGTGAAGGAAGAGCACCAGAGATTCTTCTACTTTTGGAAACGCTTTGACGATGGAGAGTAGAGGGAGACAAAAGAATAGAGGGAAAGGTAACCATGGGAAGTTGAATGATCATGGAAGGTCAAATTCCAAGAGTAAGTTAGAATGTTGGCACTGTGGGAAGGTTGGTCATGCTAAGAAAGATTGTTGGGCTCTTCGGGATAAGAAGAACAGGAGGAAACTAAAGAGGTAAATGTGGCAAGCAGGTGATGTTTGTTAAGATGCCTTAATTATTTCTTTAGATAATATTGTTGAATCTTGGGTGTTAGATTTAGGGGCTTCTTTTCATGCCACCCCACATAGACATTACTTTACTAATTTTGTTCAAGGTGATTTTGGACATGTATATCTTGGTGATGATGAACCATATAGCATAGTAGGGAAAGGTTTTGCTTAGGTGAAAATGCAAAAAGGGAACACATAGCTACTTAAGGGCATTAGGCATGTGCCTAAGTTGAGGCAGAACTTGATATCAGCAAGACAACTGGGTAGTGATGGTTGTATAGCTAGTTTTACAGTGGATTCTTGGAAGGTTACCAAGGGAGCTCTTGTGGTTGCAAGAGGTAAGAAAAATGGTACTTTGTATTTAACCAATGGTGCTGATTATTGCAATTTAGTTTCTACAGATGGAGATGTAACTTTGTGGCACCAGAGACTCGGTCATATGAGTCATAAGGGCATGCAGATTATAAAGGACAGACTTCCGGATTAAAGGAGTTAGATTTGGACTTCTGTGAGGACTGTGTTTATGGGAAATGAAGCGGGTGAGATTCCTCAAGGTTGGACCTACCAGGAAGGAGGGTAAGTTGGAGTTAGTGCATACAGATGTATGGGGGCCAGCTAAGGTAAACTCTATTGGTGGTTCATGTTATTACATCACTTTCATTGATGATGTAACTAGAAAATTTTGGGTATATTGCATTAGAAAGAAATCTGATGTGTTTGAAACTTTCAAAAGATGGAAAGCCTTTGTTGAGAATGAAATAGGTCTCAAGCTGAAATGTCTCAAGTCAGATAATGGAGGGGAATATCAGAACAATGAATTTATTGATTACTATTCGGTAAATGGGATTTGCAGGCAAAGAATGGTTCCAAATACTCCACAGAAAATGGAGTGTCAGAGAGAATGAACAGGACAATCATGGAGCATGCTAGGTGCATGAGGTTACATGCGGGGCTGCCACTCATGTTTTGGGTGGAAGCAGTAAGCACATTGTTTATCTGATTAACAAAGGACCCTCTATGGCTTTGGATGGAGGTATACCTAAGGAGGCTTGGTCTGGTAAGAAAATTGATTACTCATTTCTTAGAGTATTTGGATGTGAGGTATTTGTTCACATTGATAAAGATGATAGGACCAAGTTAGAGGCTAAGTCTGAGAAATGCACCTTTGTTGGATATGGTGAAGATGATTTTGGTTTCCGTGTTTGGAGTCTTAAAGACAAGAAAATATTTCGGTCTAGAGATATTGTCTTTAATGAAAAAATCATGTATAAAGATCAGTTGCAGGAATAGAAAGAGGAATCAAAGAAATAATACACAGTGTTAGAGGACATTGCAGACAACAAGGTGTCCAAGGGGCCGGTTTAGGTACAACATGTTCTGGCATAGCCAGTTCAGGTACCTACTCATCAGGAACCCCAAACTCCTAAGGTGAGAAGGTATTCTAGGGTAAGAAGGGAACCTAAACAATTTACTCCATCTTTGAATTATTTATTGCTCACTGATGACAAGTGGAGAGCTAGAGTGCTTTGAGGAAGCAAGTGCAGGTGGATGCCAAGAAGAAGTGGGAGTAGGCCATGGATGAAGAGTATAGATCTCTTATGGAAAATCAGACTTGAGATTTGGTGGAGCTACCCGAGGGAAAGAGAGCATTACAGAACAAGTGGGTGTATAGAATCAAAGAGGAAGATGGAGACAAGAAATGATACAAGGCCCATTTGGTGGTAAAAGGATTTACACACGTAAGAAAGGTATAGACTTTGATGAAATTTTTTCTCCAATTAAAATGACTTCTATTAGGACTGTTCTTGGTTTAGTTGCAGTAGAAGACCTACACTTAGAACAGTTGGATGTGAAGACTGCATTCCTTCATGGTGAGTTGGAGGAGGAATTGTACATGTAGTAGCCATAGGGTTATTAGGTCAAAGGGAAGGAGAGGTTAGTGTACAAATTGAAGAAGAGCTTGTATGGCCTGAAACAAGCTCCATGACAAGTGGTACATTAAGTTTGATAATTTTATACAGGAGCAGGGTTACTCCAGGTGTCACTCAAACCATTGTGTGTACATCAAGAAGTTTCTTGATGGTAGTTATATTATTTTTTGCCTGTATGTAGATGATATGCTTGTTACAGGGAAGAACATGCAGGAAATAATGGTACTCAAGAAGCAGCTAGGTGACTCCTTTACTATGAAGGATTTGGGGGGGGCAACAAAAAAATCCTTGGTATGAGAATAAATCGGAACAGGAAGGAGAGGAAGCTGGTATTATCTTAAGAAGAGTACATAAAGAAGGTCTTGGAGAGGTTTAGTATGTAGGATACTAAACCGGTTGGTACTTCTTTAAGTGTCACTTTAAATTATCAAAGGAGTAGAGTCCTAAGACTAGGAAGATAGAATCTAGATGTCTAGGGTACCCTACTCATCAGCAGTTGGTAGCTTGATGTATGCTATGCTATGCACTAGACCGACATTTCCCATGCAAAGGGGAGCAAGTGAGCAGTTTATGAGTGATCCAAGTAGAGAGCCGGCAGCAAGAAAGTGGATCCTTCGGTATTTGAGAGGGATCATGGGAGCAACATTGTGTTTTGGTGGATCAAACACTACATTACGTGGATATGTAGATTCAGACATGGCAGGAGATTTGGACAGTAGGAGCAACACAAAAGGTTATCTATTTACAATTGGTGATACAACAATGAGTTGGATTTCATGGTTATAAAAGGTTGTGGCTTTGTCAACCACAAAGGCTAAGTATGTTGTTGCCATAGATGTAAGAAAGGAGATGATATGGTTACAGCAGTTGCTTGATGAGTTGGGGCATAAAAAGGAAGTTGGAAGACTACACAATGATAGTCAGAGTGTTATTCATTTGGCGAAGAACTCCACTTTCCACTCTAGGACGAAGCACATTCAGCTGAGGTATCATTTCATCAAGACATCTTTAGAAGAAGATAAGTTGAAGCTAGAAAAGTTTCATACCAGTCAAAATCCTGTGGATATGATGACCAAGGTGATCACAAGGGAGAAGTTGAAGTTGTGTTCAACTTTGATTAGCCTTCATGGTTGATAATGAAGGGTTAAGAACTTTTCTCAGTGGAAATAGTCTCCAAGTGGGAGATTGTTGGGGTGTGGAGCCTATTTTTGGTCTTCTTGAATTAGTGTTGAAGTGTGAAGCTTGAATAGTTAGGTTTGGAGAATTCGGGATCATTCTCAGTCATCATTGTGACATTTCGTGATGTTTGTTAACATGCCGTTAATCGGTCACAATGTCGGGACTATTTTTCCAGTCATGGGAAGTTGAAAGATCGCGACTTTCAATATTCTAGGGTCAATTTTATGGCTTCTTAGAAGGATGGTAATCCTATAAATAGAGGTGTTAGGGTATCTTAAAGATATCTTGAGTGTTCAAGAGGTATTGAGTCTTAGAGATCAAGAGGTGATCAAGAGTGATCAAGGTTAAGCAATTGGGTGTCAATTGTGGTTTAGATGTGGTTTAACATATTTGGAATTTTGTTGTGAGTTCATAACTGAGAGAAGACTATGAGAGTTGTTTTACTCTTGTTGATAATAAAATATGAGCAAGTTCTTGGTGGACGTAGCCCACATTGGGTGAACCATGTTAAATCTTGTCTTGTCTTCTTTTGTGCATTATTCATTTATGTTGTTATATTTCTGCAAGTATAATTTGTTATATATTTTCCTACTGTTGTGGTTTGAGGAATTGTTTCCGCATATTTTCTCTCTAATTCCTAACAAGACGAAGAAGGAAGCGGATAATATGCTCAAAGAGGACCTCATGGACATAAATATGATTGTTTCGATGCTTATTGTTACCCAAGAGGTCATTAACATAATCTTCCATAGTTTTATGGATAAGTTTGATGAAGATATAGGTCATTGTAGGTTGGTAAGTAGCCCCAACATATTTTAAACCAAAAGGCATGACATGAAGAGAAAGGCTAAGATTTTTATAGAGAAATAATCATTATTCTTCTCATTCAAATGAATACACAACATAAAAATCCCATATATGTAGGCTTTTACATCCCTAAAATATAGGAAACTTCCTCAACTAAATATCTCACTAGTTTCCTATATTTGTGAGTTGTTATAACTCACTCACCAATATACCTACGTGATTATAAATCACTTACAAACTAATATAAATCCATAAGTGAGCACTAATTTAATTATTTCCTAACATTCCCCCCTTAGTGTGAACATGGTGAAAAACTATCTTTGTACTTGCACCTACTTTCACGATTAGGTGATTTTTATCGCAGGATGATCAAAAAGCATTGTATGGTTTTGAAAAGGTTAACTAAAACCAAAAATGGTGGTTTCTAATTAGAGTACCACCAACCAAAAATGAAGTTTTTAAAGTGATTTACCTACAACCACATCATGATGTGCTAGTACTATTGTTATCCCTCGTCACATCTCACCGCATGAGGAATAACATAGGAAATTTGATTGAATTATACTACTCAGTACACATATACAAAATGCTAACATAATGGAAATGGAACATTGGATCTTATTCCCCCCTCAATGTGAAATTTCCACTTATTTAAACATGAACACCACTAATCAAGCACTCAAACATGAAATCTGAAAAAGACAACAAAAACATACCGCAATAGATTAAAACAAACCGCAAAACACACATGTCACTAGTTATTTGTGCAGCCCATTATTGGTAATTAACGAGAGGTTGTTGATTCACCTCCAACTTCTGTTTGCCTCCATCGACCAATATCATGGTGTTAGCTTAGTGAATTTAGATTTTGAATAGCAATGGTTTCAAGACATCGGGTAACATTGAAAATGTGTTTATAGGATAATTTTTTATTTTGACAACTTTTGACAACTCACAAAATTGTGACAGTAAATGACCTTGATGACATGAAATTTTATAAAACTATTTATAAACCTAATAAGATATGAGGAAAAAATACGATGACATTTTCAACATGCTTTATCAACATAAAAATGACTCACAAAGAACCAATTTGACGGACTCAAATCGATGACACTTTTGGACTTGACGGACATACTTTTGATGACATGACAAAAAAAATTAACTCTTTTAATATACACAAAGACAAATAAATAGACTTCTTTTAATACTTGATTTGTAACACAATTACAAATCCATAAACTCTTAATAATATAAGTGTGACTCAATATGACTCTTCTAAAGACTTTTAGAATGACATAGACTCAACAAAATAAAAAGACCATTTGATATATTTAATCCAACTATATATTAAATAAACTTTGTATGTCAAAGGCATTCCCCTATGCTAATGTACCTACGGTCATTCATGCCACTAAGTTAAACTTGATGGGTGTTTTGACATTTAAAAAAATTAACATGTTTTTAGCTCCGCTTATTCCTACGAATCCTACAAAGTTAGTAATTTTGACAAAAACTCATCAATTTTTGTGTGAAAAATCAGACAAAGAAAGGCTTCTTGTTCATATTTTGCGTCCACAATCGCAGGAATGTAAGAAAATATCCATGACCACACCGCCATAACATAGCTTGTTCTACATGTAAATTTAAGAGATTTGGAAAAAATGATAAGGGCAATGGTTTCATCATGGCTGTGGAGCTGGCACATTCAATGGCATGTTTGGGCCACACTCTCACCATTAAATAATTAATGATAATGATAAGGAGGCCGATACGAACAAAGAACGGCGGATGGCCACAAGTTTTCCAAGGTGATATCTTGTGCCGCTTTGGATAATACATCTTCCACTTGGGAAATGTCCAATGTATGATGAAATATTAAGTTTTTATGATATACATGAGGATTCCTTTTCTTTCCTTTCCATTCTGTTTTATTTTCAATAAATGTGTGAAAGGAAGATCAGGTCAAGGTAGGGTACACAAACCAATTTCACCATAACAGAAAGGTGACATGTTTCGGTTTGTTAAGTTTCTATATGCATTATGTACATGTTTTTGATAATCTAAACTAATAGTTTCATGTAGTCATATGTTAGGGTTTTAGTTCTGGGATGGATTTTCCTCAATTGGCTTCCCCTGCAATTTGTATCTTTTCTATATATATTTTTTGTTTCCACTTTTGAAGATGTTGTGGATCAGTACGATGTAATATTAAGATGAAGATTTATTCTTCTCATGAGTAGTGATCTCTAGATTGCAATCCACTCAAGGTATGCAGAAATTTGGCTTTTATTTTAGGCTTATAGTTGTGCAAATCTTGGAGTGGAAACTAGATTATAGTTGGCAAGAAAAGTGTTTGACAAAAGAAACTTTAAGTTTAGGGTTTTAGACTTTTAGTGGATATACTGATTAGATATATTCATAGACACCAAAATTGGGTCATACTCCCTTTAAACCCCGCTAATTAAATTAACCATATCCCACCTATTCATATCCCATAGTGCACATGTTAATTAAATTAATTATCTTAATTAAATTAATTAATATCCTCACTTAACCACCTCACCTAGCCACCTCACCTAGCCACCTCACTCAATGACCTACTCAAACCTCATTAATGACCTAAGACCGAGTCTAAACCTATCCTAACTAACTAGGACTTAGTTTAAACCTAGACTTAACTTCCATTAATAAACCTAAAAGGAATCCTACATATCTTTCTATTATTTATCATTCGAGACTCGACCGAAGGTTGGTGATCATACCAAAAATAGCGAAAATCTGGCTATTGTTGGCCAACTTATATATTCCTTCCTTGACCAATGTCGATTATATCTCAACTAACGTTAGTCACCTAACCATGGCCAATTAGGTTAAATACATTTTCAAAAGCCTTTGCTTAGGTTGGT
This sequence comes from Taxus wallichiana var. yunnanensis, assembly GCA_018340775.1. Classification (NCBI taxonomy): domain Eukaryota; kingdom Viridiplantae; phylum Streptophyta; class Pinopsida; order Cupressales; family Taxaceae; genus Taxus; species Taxus wallichiana. Next base: position 56,994,134 of record CM031236.1, on the reverse strand, counting down.
CATTTGATTCAGGATCTCATACAAATAGATACTTGGAGCACTCAAATTTATTTAACACTCAGGCAAAAGAAGACACATGGGAGCACTACCAACATCGTTCACCTTTCACCATCCTCTTCATGATCACATATTCACAATAGAGAGACACGGAGGTTCGAATCTGCCGCAGAACGAATACAATAAATCTTATCTCCGGATCTCTACGGTCACTTTGTCTTCATCACCTTCATTTTCCAATCCACTTTCCAAAAAGTATTCAATATCTCTACTTTAAATATCTAGTTACCTTGAGATTTATTCACCCGTGTAATTTATTTATCTCCACACATGTAACCTTCCTTCCTTCCATCTACCCATCACCGATCATACCTATACCTTTTACCCATTTTTCACCCTCTCATCATAATCTTCGAGTCTTTCGAACCTTTTACTACACCAACCTCATCATTTCCAACCTCTATGCAATCACAGGAGTCTAAAAACCAAATATAAGAAATTTCGCTAATTTCCCCTAAGGACGTCGATCATTCTGTCTAATCGACATCATTCATCCAGCCAACATCTACATCGTGTAATGCGGTAATATAGCTCAGCCTAAGCGAGTTAATAACCACTTCCTAATAGCCCAAACTCATTCCTAATCCTTACCATACCTTACCCAAAGTATGTACTAGGCCTCGCAACAGTAACACCACCAATAAACCCTCTTGTTTGACCTTAAACAACAAATTAAATGACCTTTCTTATTTTTTTTTTTATGAGATACCTAAATCATTTCAATTCTAATACAATATTTACTTCATGTATGATTTAACTAGCATTAATATTTTTATATAAAAGTGGATTGAAATCCTATTCGTGAGCATCACACTTCACGGATCTAGCTTCTGCTAGGCATTCCACTCATTGTCTTGTTTAACTCTATTTGGTGGCATTGTTTTGTATTTATAGGTAGTTCCTCCTAGCCTTAAGGTAGCTCTCGTAATCAACTTGGATCGGGAAATCAAAATGTGTGCACAACCTTCAACCGACACCATAAATAGGTATTCCTCCTTTTCCTACTACCCTTATCTATTTCATTAATTTTCTAAGAATCTGATGAAACATTTTTGCACACCCGGTGGGACCCATCTGGGGTTCCTTACATTTTTTCATTCTTAGGGAACCATTGTATGTTTTTTTATTTTCAAAAGGAAATTAACATTAAATTCTCTCCCTAGGAATCTTCTCTTTCTTACACTTGTCTCAGTGACATTTGTATTTCGGGACTAAAACGAATCTTTTTTTCTTTTCTTGCATTTACATTAGTGAAAGTCATATCCTTTCTTATTCACTCTTTGTTTACATAGAATATCACATTTTGATTTGGGTTTTAAAATAATTGCATTTCATACTTCTATGTTTGCATTTTTATCTCACATTAAAACCGAGGGAAACCTATACATTGGAATTCATGCCTAGCTAATGGTTGACATAATTGAATCTTAGAGCACATTCTCTTATCTCTTTTCCAAACTACACAAAAATAAATTCACACATCTTCTTAAACAACACCTTACCTAGAAGAAGTTTTCAACGATCACATGATCAGAGGATTGACAGTGGGCGCCCAATTGGTTTCTCTATCCAGTCATTATCTAAGAGAATGGACCAAATCCACCAAAACATTACCTGAAACCATCCTTAGATCTTGACTTTCATAGGACACCTTTCTAACCAAATTTTTTTTAAAAAATTTATAATTCAATCTAAAATATCATAAGCTAAAACATAAAATTCAGCCATAGGATTTTGTGTTTTTGTTAGCTTTTTATTGAGTTGTGTTTTGAGTTGTGAGGTCACATTCTTCATTTTATTTTCTTCCTTTCACACCCAAAAATTATAGTTGGTGTATTCTGACTTTTTCTAGGTGTGTTAGGGTCCATTACTATCATACTTAGGTTTCTGGGTTGATAGTTTATCTGATCTAAGTCACAAAAATCAAATTCTTCCATCTTTTCAAATTTCACAGTTGACTCCAGCGTTGGTCCAGTTGACCATCATTATTTTCATCCGACCAACATCGGTTTACATAACCATTGTGGGTTTCATATTTTTGGTCATTTCACCAAAAAAACATTCACCACATTTTTTGTTCTTTCTGAGGTTCCTCAGAAGCATCATCATACCTCTGGATCTTTGAAATCACTATCAAATCTAGATTTTGTCTCATTTTCATCAATTATAACATTTTTCAAAACTTTTGAATCCCCATCAGTAACCGGTATCAATCACCCTAACCGGAATCGATCACCCTATCACCTTCATCGCTTAACACAATCATTTGTTGGTTCCTATGTTTTAATTTTTAATTAAAACAACAACATGTTCTTATCCACCGTAATCAAGTTATTCTCTATTTCTTCTATTTTTCTGTTTCATTTACAAAGAATAGATTACCAAGCCTATGCTAACTCACATGGTTTTCACTCGTAGCCAAGCCAACGTCATTGTGTTTCATGCTAGCTTTCAGCCACTTCCGCCTAGGCCATCATCACCTTCCATCCTGTCACCTATGGATCCAACTCAACCCATTATCATTAGTACAGATGATAAGGAGTTCGTAAGAATCCTTGAACAAACTCCCACCTCCTTACAATACTATCTCACCCATTCATCCACTAGGGATTCATCAGGATAGTTGGTATATGGTATGATCCATCCCTCCCGCCTCGCCCGCACTTCCGCATCGCCTACCACTAGTTTGGTGTTACCTTCTTCCACCTTATCCCATGTGGTGTCCCAATTCAACCCCACAACATCAATATATGTGGCTTCTATGGAATCTTTCTCACCATTGACATCAATTACTCCCATGGTGTCAACTATTCCTTCATCATCCACCTTGAGCATAGCCCCATCTGCACCCACCACCTCGTATATACCTATTGCATCGCAGCCACCCATGGTGTCAGAAACTCATACTCCTTTTCAAAACCTCATCCTCTCCATCCTATAGTACCTACCTTCAATTACCAAAAGAATTGTTATGTCTACCCCACCTACTTACTCACCAATAACCCCATCTATGGCATATTTAGGATATCTACCACCCATATATGTTCCCCCTCGTAGTTCTCATATTCGGAACCACCATTTATTAGAATTTTTCCACATCATACATTCATAATCAACGCCCTTATACTACAGGGGGTTCCCAATCATCACAACCTACCAACGACCTTATTAAAATGATGATGGAAAAGATGCAAACATTGGAAGAATCGGTTCTAGATCTCACAACTCCTTAACCTACGATGAAATCTGTAATGAGCCCATCCATCTGTCTATTCCCATTCTCCCATACCTTGTGCATTGGGAAATGCCCAAATTCAACCAGTTCAACAATAAAGAAGACCCGCAACAACACTTGTAGTCTTTCAAACATGGGTGTTATCTAATCACCCATGACGATGCTTTACTCCTATAAACATTCCCAATGTCCTTGATAGGACCTACGTTAGATTGGTACAATGGTTTACCCAGACATTCCATTTACTCATTTAATCAAGTGGATCATGCCTTCCTCGATCATTTTTTTATCAATATCGTCAAGAAAGTCACCATGACCGACTTGTACTCAACACGGAAATATGACAATGAATCTATCATAGATTTTTTTACTCGTTGGTGAAGCCTCATCAACCAGCTAACATTCAAGTTGTAGTAAACCAAGCTTATAGAGTTGTTCACTAGAGCTTGTGCCAGGAACATCTCACCAAATCTCCAAGTACAAACCTTCGTACCTTTGACGAAGCATTTACCATGGCATGAAAACTAGAAATTCATGTCATTGAAGAGAATAAAATTCAATTGTGAAACAAAAACACCACCTTTAAATCAAATGATACCTCTTCCTCTTCAAAACCCCAAAACAATTATTCAAAATCCAAAGGATCTGCCAACACGGTAGTTTTAAAGGCTAGCCCATCTCACCCATCTAATCAATCAAAACCTACCTCCAACCTTTCTCCCGTTAAAGCTTTTCAGTTCAGGTGGGAGCAACAAAAATACACTCCAATTGGGGAGCCTTATTCTTCAGTATTAGAAAAATTCTTAAGGTCGGAGCCATTGCTCTTCCACCCATAAAACCACATATTGTTTTTGACCCTACTCATCCTATGCCTGCATGGTACAAGGAACATGACTATTGTAACTATCATCATGTAAAAGGCCATAACAATGGTAATTGTATAACCTTCAAGAACATTGTCTAGGAAATGTTAGATAATGGAGATCTCATCTTGGACAACCCAAACACATCGAAAATCAAAACTTGCATATCTTCAAGAAGCCATTCCCTAATCATACCCCGTCATCTAACCAAAATGGCTAACCTTCACCAATGACATCAATGTCCCTGAATTCCATGTTGTTTTCAAATTCATACCAACCCTTCCTCAATTTCCTCCTATCCCCTCTATCGAGGAGATTCTAGCATGATCTCCTCTACCCATGGAGGAGCCTACCTCATCTACTCCTTCACCCACATAGGATTCCCCTTCATCTCCTCCTTCACCCATGGAGGAGTCCACAAATTCCGGTAATGTCATTTCACCACTTACCTCACAACCTAAAAATAACCTACGGTATTAACTCTCCTACCCATGGAAGAGTCATCCTCACTTTCCTCTCCACCGAAAGAGGAAACTACCTCATCCCAACTGTTATCTCCCCTACCCATAGGGGATCCTTTAGACACGCCACTTCCTATTGGGGAAAATTCCCCATTAGCATTCCAAGATCTCGTTGATCTTCTCTTGGCTCTCTTACCCACGAGTCCGATGCCAAGTAGTGTGAAACAAAATTAGTTATGTCTTTCATTATCCCTTTCCAAAAATATTGTTGTTTTACATCGAAAGAATTTTTGCAATCGGGATGTCCTGAGTAAGGTGAATTATGAAATTCCATCATTAAATTTTTCCTTAACTTGTTTCCCAAAGGTACAAATACCCGCTTTTCATATCTCAAAATTCCTTTGTTATCAAAGTTAAAAACATTTTACCTTGCATCATTCGAATATGTAGAAAGTGTTTTTTTTATTTGCTAAAAGTATAAATCGATTCCATGATACTTTTTACCTCATCCTTAAACTGAGTTCTCAAGGTTATAAGTGCAAACATATGTTTCCTACAACTTAGTGCATTTTCACTCCGTTTTCTTTACCTTTAATATAACTTATTTCAAAATCATATTGTGACAAAAAATCTAACCATCTTCGTTGTCTTGCATTCATATTTGGCTGAGTGAAAATATACTTCAGCCTAAGATGATCAATATTTAATTCAAAAGGTCTTCCTAAAAGATAATGTCTCCATACTTGAAGTGCATAAACTATGGCATCAAGCTCTAGGTCATGGGGAGAATAATTCAACTCATGTAACTTGTGTTTTCTACTCTAGTATGCTATAACATGATCATTTTGTAATAGAAACCTCCCAATCCTTCACCTGGAAGCATATGTAACTATCGAAAAGTTTCCATTTGGATCCTGTACATCCAAAATAGTGCATATGTTAAATGATCTTTAAGAGTTTTAAATGTTGTTTCACATTTATCACCCGCATAAACTTTTTGTCTTTCTTTTGTAATGAATTTATTGGGGTAATGAATTTTGAAAAGTCCTTAAAAACTTTCTATAAGTAACTCCAAGAAGCCCCATGAAGCTTCGACTTCATGTACATTTTTAAAGGGACATTCAGTTATGGCAACAATATTTGATGGATCCACCGCTATTCCATATTTTATTATAACATGTCCTAAATAGTGTACTTCTGCTTAATAAAAAGAACATTTGGACAACTTACCATACAATCTTCTCTTTCTTAAAATTTCAATTATTTTTGTCAAATGCTCATGATGCTCATCAATGCTTCTAGAATAGATAAGAATATAGTCCAAGAATACATGTACAAACTTTTCTAGGTATTCTTAAAAGATATTATTCATTAAATTCATAAAATTTGCAGGTGCATTCATCAAACCGAAAGGTAAAACCGTGAACTTGTAATGTCTATACCTTATCCTAAAGGTTGTTTTATGGATATCGTCATATTTGATTCTTATCTAGTGATACCCATAACAAATATATATCTTAGAATATACTTATGCACCACGATCCTGGTCAAACAAATCATCAATTCTATAAAGTGGACATCTATTTTTTATTATTGCTTTGTTTAACATCATGTAATCAATACAATATCTAAGTGTTCCATATTTCTTTTTCACAATAATTACCAATGCTCCCAAGGTGAGAAACTCGGTCTTATCAAACCCTTACATAAAAACTATTTTAATTGTTCCTTAATCTCTACCAGTTTAATGATAGTCATTCAATACGGTGCCTTGGAAATAGGCTCGGGCCCGGGTTTGATTTCTATTATGAATTCAAATTCTCGTTTAGGCAGAAGTCCAAGTAGTTATTCTAGAAACACATCGCTAGAATCTCTTAACAACATGAACTTTTACAAGAAATCACTATCCCTTCAAGTTGTTTCAGAAATTTTTACTACATACAAAGTGCAACCTTTATTTTTGGCCTTTTTAAGTTGCATGGATGACAATTTTTTAACTGAAATTTATCATTTTACCCCTTGGATGTTTGTTGTTTTCTATAGATCATCAAGAAAACTAATGTGTTTTTCAAAATAGTCAACTTTTGCTTTATGATCAGCAAGCTAATTAACACCTATTATGACATCATATGACCCCAAAGGAGAATCATAAAGATCTACTTCAGTGGAAAAAATTGGTAATTATAGAACTGCTCCAAAAAGACATTTACTAACAGTATGGACAACATTTTCCATAATGTGCAATCCAATTTTTTTCCATTGTTCCATATTTTCTTTTTATTTTTGCAGCTAATTTACTAGAAATAAAACATTTTGTAGCTCCAGTATAAAAAATTATAGTAATAGGCGTACCAAATAATTTACTCGGCACTTATATGGGCGTAACTTACTTTTTAGCTTATTTATTCAGCTCTTTGTAGCATGTATATTATGTTGTTGATCATGCGGTCATCTTTCGTAGAGGGCATTGATTTGCATAGTGATCCTTACCACAGTTGAAATAGCCCCTAAAGTTCCTCTTTTTGGTTCAAATTTATTTCTAGCCCCAAATTACTATTTTCCCTCATTCCTTTGTTTTTATTCTTCACAAAGTTCTTTCTAATGTTCTCAGTAGATTTTTTTGCTCAGTTGTTTTCTTATTATTATCATTATAAACTTATTTTTGGCACCAATATTTTTCATTACCACCTTTTTGGGTGCAAGTGATGAAGAAGAATTAGGAATTTTCTTGCGATTCTCTTCATTATGGGTAGAAATTGCCTTTAATTTCTCTTCTTTCCAAATGGATTTTTCAACAACCCCTTCCATGGTGGTTGGGCTATGAACATCTACTTCACCCTTGATCTAAAAATCAAATTTAACTAGCAATTGTGCACACACTTTACTTTGCTTTGTATTGATTTTTTATTGATAAATTGTCCATTATAACCTTTTGTATTTTTAAAAAAGGAAATAAAATAGAAATTACTGTGTAAAATCAGAAAATACATAGATGAATCACCAACAAATTGACATAGGAATTGATAACGGAATTCAACACTTGTGGCCTACATCTCCGGGTCTAGTTGAATGGGACCGATCTATTAAAATATTGAAAATAAATCTTACAAAGACTTCTACAATAATTATGATCTTCTCATCACATTCCTCTTCCAAAATAACAATAGTCACTTTTTACATCACCTCAAAATTCCTTCTCTAGCTCAAGTTATGAGCAAAACAATATTTCACACAGTCCCAAATATCCTTTAAATACAAAAACGCCCCTTTTATAATGTTTCATCTCCTATGGCATGGCAGTCAAGGCATATCCTTTTGGTGGAAGGGATCATGGTTCAAATCCCACCTCCTATGCCACCTCCCATGGGATTTATCCCACATTCCTAGCATTATGGATAGGTAGGCACTTTATATGCTAAGGTTTAGGTGCTTTGGCATTGTGAGGTGGCTTTGAATAGTTGGAGGGATAAGGTTTGTTTAAATGTGGAGATAATATAGTATATAATGCATGGTAGTTAGAATATAGGTAGTTTAGCATATGATGTGTGGAATTTAAATTTGTTAATTTGGAAAATTAATATATGTGTAAATTTAATGGGATTTGGTATTATCCCTTTACAAATGTAAGTATGAATAATCCCACATGCCTCCCATAATTTCAAACTGAAGAAAATATATGCAGAAACTCTGCAATATAGATGTGAAGTAAAGGAGGCCAAGACTAGTGTCCAAAATCCATCTTTTTATATGTCACCCATATTGTCCACATGGCGAATGTTGATTGGTCCACATGTGTATGCATCATCTCTACACATAGTACTAAATTCGTTAGTTGCCTAAAAATTTCAGCAGCCATAACTTTTTCATACGTGGTCGGATTTCTGCAAATGAGATATCGTTAGAAAGCACTAATTTTTTTCCATGCAATGAAACTAACCGCAAATGATTCTAAGATGATCTTAGATCGGTGTTTCTCATTGAGGATCATTTGGATCATTCCTCCCATCGATAAAATTTTGGACCCCAAAATTCAACTTAATTCATGAATAGGTGAGGTACTTCTCCCTCACCTTTCTAGTTTCCATCCATTTTTCCTTGTTTGGATGCATGCCTTTGAACCCAACACAAATATACTCAATGTCACCCTTTGTGAAGATATTACTTTCCTTTCCAAAATGATGTCTTCCTGCAACTCATCAAGATACTTAGGAGAAAAATCATCAATGGAAGGCATTATGTTAACATCATCATGATCAACAATCATAGGTGGTTCATACAATATTAAATTCTCAACATTTACAACTGAGTAGATTTGCATATATGGAGGTAAATCTAACCATAAAGTGTTATTATCAATTTTTTCCAATATTTTGAATGGACCATATCGTATAGGTTTCAATTTTTACCTTCACATGTTAATCTTTCTTTGTTGATGTGAAGCCAAATGAATCATCAAATTTTAACTTGTGATCAGTTCTATGTTTATCATGCATGGCTTTGTGCTTAGCCTAAATTTTCTCCAATTTTTCATGGACATATTGATCAACCGTTGTATTCTCTACATAAATATTTTAGCCTTGTTAGAATCAATGAACCATAAACAACGCTTTCATGTCCAAAATATACATATAGAAGAGAATTACGTTGATATCCATAAAAAGTCTCAAATGGAGACTTCAAAGTAGAAGAATGTAGGGCACGATTAAAATCATGTTGCACATAATATAGATGTTCATACCATAATTTAGGATGTTTACCATAATATCCACTAAGAAAATGTACCAAAGGTGTGATCTACAACCTCTATTTGACCATTAGTTTGTGGATGAAAAGTAGTGCTCTTTTTCAGTCTTGTTTCCATTAACCCCACAATGTTCACCAAAATTCCCAAGAAATATAGAATCCCGATCAGATATAATTGAAGTAGGCAAACCAAAATGAACCCAAACAAATTGAAAAAACAAATGTGCAGTTCCTTCACCAGTTATCTGTTTAGTACATGGAATCAACACACACATCTTGTTAAATCTGTCCACTACCACATATAAGTAGTCATGTTTCTTTCATGTCATGGGAAAGCCTCCTACAAAGTCCATGGAAATATTTTCCCAAGGCCTTGTTGGGACAGGAAGAGGAGTGTAAATTCCTAATTTCTTATTTTTGGCTTGCTCGTGGCACAAAGAACACATCCTTTAATATACTTGGTTACATGCTCATGCATTCTAGGCCAATAACAATATTTCTGTAAATGTGCAATTGTTTTACTAACACCAAAATGCCCAGAAATAAGATAAGTATGTGCTTCCCTAATCATATGCACACGTTCATTTTCTTGGAATGCAAAGTTTACCAGAATGATATAACAATCCATCATGCAAATGATAATATTTTTCCCCTACTTGTTTCCCACTTACTAGATCCTCATACACTTCTTTAAAGTCTACATCATCAACATATTGTTCCTTATAACTAACATGAGCCAAAGAACTATGTTGTAAAAGGATAGATGTTACTACAACTGGTGGTCTAGATAACATGTCTACAAATTTTTTTCGAATACCTTTTTATACCTTATTACAAGATGAAATTGCTAACAAAATCCCATCCACCTTAAATGTCTAGAATTTTGTAACTTGGTTTGTGTATATAAGTATTGAAGTAGTTGATGGTCAATATGTATAATTGTTTCTTTTCTCATTAAATAATGATTCCACTTTTTAACACTTTGAACCAAATCATACAACTCTTTATCATAAGTTGGATAATTTATTACCGTAATTGTAAAGGTTTTCGAATGGTAACATACAAAGTCATTTGTTCGCATCAAAACTCGCCCCAGTGCATAGTCACTAACATCTGTCTAAATCTCAAATGAATGTTACAAATCTAGAAGTGCCAAGATTGGAGCAAAGACGTATTTTCTCTTTCATTGTATCAAAATATTTATGTTGTTTTGCTCCCCACTGAAAGACCTTCTTAACACTTGTCAAAGCATGCAAAGGAGATGCAATATATGAGAAGTTAGAGATGAATTTCCTCCAGTACTAAACTACACCTAGAAAACTCCTAACTTATGTCACATTAGTGGGTCTAGGCCATTTTATGATAACCTCTATTTTTGCAGGATCAATTCTCAATTCACCATTGCCTACAACATAACCCAAGTAAATTAAGGATGTTTTTCCAAATTCACATTTTGACATCTTCAAATACAATTTTTCTCTCCTTAATGCATCTAAGACTTTCTGGATGTGTTTAACATGTTCATCCCATGACTTACTGAAAACAAGAATATCATCTAAGTAGACAATAATAAAATCATCAATGAATGGTCTAAAGATATCATTCATAACTCTCATGAATGTTGTTGGTGCATTGCATAATCCAAAAGGCATTACTAACCATTCAAACAATCCCTGTTTCATTTTAAAAGTAGTTTTTCAAACATCACCTTCTACAATTCTTACTTGGTGATAGCCACTTCTTAAATCTAACTTAGTGAAATGAATTGCATTCTTTAATTGATGTAGTAAATCATCTATTCTAGGAAGAGGGTAACGATTCTTTACCATAATATTTTTAAAGCATGGAAATCAACACACAATCACCAAGTTCCATCTTTCTTAGGAACCAATATAATTGGTGAACCACATGGGGACATACTTGGAAGAATTATACATTGATCCAAATTTTCCATTAACTGTCTCTTGATTTCCTCACTCTATACAATTGTCAATCTATACATTCCTATATTGGGAAGAGGTGCATCCTAAAGCAACTATATCTCATGCTAAACACCTCTTTTAGGAGTTACACCTTGTGGATCATGAAAAACCTCATCAAAATTAGAAACAAGTTTTATGAATTCATTCTTATGTTTCAGATCACAATATTTAAAAGCCATTTCATGTTCTTTCTCTTTGGCTTTGATCACCATGAGTACAAAAATTTTGTTTGAGTTTACAAGCCTTTTCATTTGACCAGCAAGTAACCAAGGATAGATTTATCTTTCCATGGTGAGCTCTAACAATAAACTCAATTCCATCCTTTACAAGTAAATATTTATTTTATTCCCTATAGAATACCGCTTTACGATCATATAAATAATGAATATCCAAAACCACCCCACAAATATCCAAAGGAATAACATCCAATCCAACCTCATCTATAAACTTGTTTGTAATGGCAAATCTGAAAGTACAAGTTATAGTTACCTATAGTTTTGCATCATCACAAACCAAAACCAAAGGATAAGGCTTAGGACATGGTTTAGTTTTAAGTCCTAATTTCTTAACAACCTCCTCAGAAATTAGATTAGCTTGAGATCCACTATCAAAAAGAGTATCAATTTTCATATGCTTTGAAATTACTCTAATGTGGAAAAGATCATTCCTTTTCTTATCATCATGTATAGTTTGTTTACTACAAGAAGATGAAACATTTCTAGTACTATTGTTGGAAATTGAAAGAGTTGATTTACCTTGAAAACTCAGTTTTTATCTTGGTTTCATCACCTGAATCAGACCCAAGATCATGAACCGCACTATCTCTTTTCTTTTCTTTTCCTTTCTTAACCATCCATTTAGGCTTCATTTTAGGATGTAATTTCCAACACTTAGACTCATCATGGTTCTTTTTACAATGATTGCAAAATGGTTTTTCATCTTCCTTCTTAACAATAGAGTTTGTCTTTTGCTTACCCTTTCCTTTTCCTTGTTCTTTCGAACCTTTTCCTTTGGATTGCTTGTTATTTTTTTAAAAGAAGAGGAAGAGGAATCCTTTGTCATTTCCACTCTTGCTTCCAAATGGGTTTATTGAACACATAGTGTATCAAGATTATTAGGACCTAAAAAGAATCATATGCCTTAGGTAACTATGCAATCCACCAATATATTTAAGCAGTGTTTCTTCTGTGTTTAGGGAAATTCCCATAATTAGAGCCCTTTTCCTAAATTATTGTGTGTAGTCTTGAACACTTTGTCCCTTAGTTTGTCTTAATGTTTGCCAATCCATCATAGCTTGTTGCTTGTAACCAAGAGGATAAAATTGTTGTCTAAGATTTGAAACAAAATCAGACCAAGAAGTGATTTCATTACCTTTAGTTTCCTCTACTTCTTGAAGCTTACTCTCCCACCAAATGAGTGTTGTGCCACCCATCTAAAGAGTTTCCAAATGAATCTTTGCTTCATCATCCACAATTTTCTAAACCTTGCAATATACCTCTATCTATTTGATCTAGTTATCCAATTTCTCTACATTTATCTCTCCAAAAGATAAATTGGCAATTCAAACTTAATATTTAATTTTAATCTAAACCAAAACCAACTCGATACATCGTGATTTGTAAATAAAATTTAACTAGCAATTGTGCACACACTTTACTTTGCTTTGTATTTATTTTTGATTGATAAATTGACCATTATAACCTTTTGTGTTTTTAATAAAGGAAATAAAACTGAAAATACTGTGTAAAATTAGAAAGTATAAAGTTGAAATGCCAGCAAATTGACACAAGAATTGATAATGAGTTCAACACTTGTGGCCTACATCTCCAGTCCAGTTAAATGGGACCAATCTATTAAAATCTTGAAAATAAATCTTACAAAGACTTCTATAAGAATTCCAATCTTCTCATCACATTCCTCTACTAAAAATAATAATAGCCACTTTTTACATCACCTCAAAATTCTTTCTCTAGCTCAAGTTATGAGCAAAACACAATCTTTCACACGGTCTCGTATATCCTTTAAATACAAAAACGCCCCTTTTATAACATTTCATTTCCTATGGTGTGGTATTCAAGGAATATCCTTTAGGTGAAAGGGATCATGGTTCAAATCCCACCTCCTATGTTTCCTCCCATGGGATTTATCCAAAATTCCTAGCAATATGGATAGGTAGGCATTTTAAATGCTAAGGTTTAGGTGCTTTGACATTGTGAGGTTGCTTTGAATAGTTGGAGGGATAAGGTTTGTTTAAATGTGGAGATAATATAGTATATAATGCATGACAATTATAATATAGGTGGTTTAGCATATGATGTGTGGAATGTAAATTTGTTAATTTGGAAAATTAATATATGTGCAAATTTAATGGGATTTGGTATTATCCCTTTACAAATGCAAGTATGAATAATCCCACATGCCTCCCGTAATTGCAAACTGAAGCAAATATATACAAAAACTCTGTAATATAGATGTGAAGTAAAGGAGGCCAAGACTAGTGTCCAAAATCCACCTTTTCTCCGTCACCCATATTGTCCACATGGCGAATGTTGATTGGTCCACATGTGCATGCATCATCTCTACACATAGTATTGAATTCACTAGTTTCCCAAAAATTTAAGTGAGTCATAAATTTTGCATGCATGGTCTAATTTACGCAAACAAGATATCATCAAAAATCTCTAATTTTTCCCCACACAATGAACTTGACCGCCACCGATTCTAAGAAGATCTTAGATCGTTGTTTCTCTGAGGATCCTCTAGATTCATAGAAGGTTTATTTTTTTCTATTTTCTTATTATTATCAGTTACAAACTTATTTTTGGCACCAAAATTTTTCCACTCCACCTTTTTTGGTGCAAGTGATGAAAAATAATTAGGAATTTTCTTATGATTCTCTTCTTTATGGGTAGAAATTGACTTTAATTTATGTTCTTGCCGAATGGATTTTTTAACAACCCCTTCCATGGTGGTTGGGTTGTGAACATCTACTTCAACATTCTTAGACGTTTCTTTGAAATATTGACAAAACAGATAGGGTTACGGGCGTAGGAGGAATACCTATTTAAATGTTGGTTGGTTGGTTGTTACGTGCATATAACTTCTGAATCCACAACTGATCATGAGAGCTTCCTTTTGGCTAGGAGGAACTACCTGTAATGAAAAGCAAGACCACCAAAAAGAGTTAAACAATATGTGTCAATGAACTACCTAGCATGTGCTAGATCCGGGAAGTGTGATACTTCCTAGACGACTATCAGTCCACTATTTAAAACAATTTAATGTGGATAATAAAGTAAACCCTATTGTAATTAAAATGATTTGGGTATCTCATCCAAAATACAATAAGAAAGATCTAATCTAACAAGATAAGTTAAAATAAGATCCAAAGGTCAAATAACTAGTTCTGGGTCTCTTGTAGGTTTGACAGAGGTCTCAGGAAGATCACTGATGAACAAAGGTAATGTGTGAATAGGTGGATAGGTCACTGTTATGGGCTATATTGGTGAACACAAAGACCGATGTCAGTTAAGAGTGATTGATGGCAATTGGGTGTAGCGAATCAATTTGCTACATCGTGGAAACTGGGAATGCCACAGAATGAGTTTTGGGTCTCCCTTGTGATTGCACAAAGGACTTGATTGGCCTGGAATGAGGTATTAGGTGGATTGGGTGGGATTTGGTAAAGTTTTAATGGGTATGTGGAGGGGTGAGTATGAATGGAGGTCAATGGGTGGCTAAGGAAACAAAGGATGACAATATAATGATGAAACCAATGAACCAAAGGAGTACAACATTCTACTTACTTGGAACCTGGTTCTAGACACCTACGAGTGAGGAATGAAGGTGTTGGTAAGAGGTTGAAGGTTGTAGAGGATCACCAATCATAGGAAATATTTTGCATGGGCTACATGTGCATTCCTTTTTGCTTGGTTGGAGCAAATCCTTGTTGGGGTGAGTACTTGGATGGTTGTGCAAGAGAAAATGCTTGATCTCCTTCCTTGCATGCATGTTCTCACTAAAATTCATTCTCAGAAGATGTGATATCTCTCAAGAATGTGCCAATGTTTTCCAACCTTGAAAATAAGGTTGTTTTGGGGATTAAAAGGTGACCGACGGTGGTTCCGGCTTAATCGGTGATGGTTAGGGTAACCAGTGGCTTGGTCAAGGTGAGATTTCCTAGGTTTACTAAACTAGGCAGATCCCTTGATTTTTGGGATCTCGTGTCGCTCACCCATGGATTAGACTGGAAGCTTCTTGTAAGCATGTGGGAATGTGGTTAGAGGGAATGTAGGCATTGATTTTTAGGGTTTGGGTAAGTCTTAGTTAGTTATGGCAACTTACTAAGAATAGGTCTTAGGGTGAGTTGGCTTGATGAGGTGTCTAGGTGAGATGTATGTGGACATTATCCCTAATTAAGATATTTAAATAATAAATATGGTGAGGATAATGAATTAATTTAATTAAATTAATTAAATTAATATTAGTGGAGTGAAGGGGGCCATGGCTAGGTTAATGTGATGAAGGGTGTTTATTTGTTCGAGGGACCAAAGGGGAGTGTGACCTAATTTTAGTGTCTACATTTTGCCCCTTTTTGTTGTGTAGCTTGTATTGGTAAGCGACACTAACAAAAATAAGATGTGGTTACCCCATGTGTGGGTGAAGGTGATCCCCCTCAAACCAGGAACTGAAGAGGTAGGAGGAAGAATCGGTGAGTGGTTTGATAAAAGGTAAATGTGATAAAAGGGAAGGTGGGGAACGAGGGAAAAAGGGGTTAAAGATCTACTCGGGAAATCTAGGTAATGGGTCAGGGTCAAAGGTAGTAACAGTCAAATACACGCACACGTATAAACTGCAGCATGCTATCGGGTTAAAGAGAAGTCAAACTCTACATTGTCTAAGGTCGATAGGTTTATCCAAACAAGGTGAAATGATTCTGGTATCCAAGGTATAGGATATGGTCAGGAAACACAATGTAGGTTAGGTGTAGGAACGTTTAGGTATGTTCCAGTACACCAAAGGTAGGGTTAGGATAAACGGTCACAGCAATAGGCTAGGTAAGGTCATTAGGTCAACAACACAGGTAACAGTGCCACAAGGTATAGTGAACACGTGAGGTCAAAGGTCACTAGCGATGGTCCAAGGCCAAAAAAATCTAGTTCACGACATGGGTAAGGCTAAGGAGGGGTAAAATAAGGAGTCCCCAAAGGAGGACAAAGGTAGGTAGTAAATGATAAGGTCAGGAAGGTGGAGTAAAGTAGTCATGGTAAAGGTTAGGTGAGGTAAATGGTCAGGGTAAAGGGTAGGTGTGGAAAAAAGGAGGGATAGGCGGGGTAATAGGGTAAAATGTTGGGTTTTGTGCTAGATAGGGTGACCGATGTTGGTTAAGGGTAACCGATGTCGGTAGAGTGAAACTAACCATGGTAAGGTAGGGCACACGACCGATGCCGGTGAAGGTAAACCGACGTCGGTTAGGTCGGGTTTATTATAAAAAAAAAATCCATGTTTTTTGTTATTCATTTGTCATTTAGCGAAGTGAGAAAATGACAAAAGAGAGAGAAAAGAGAGAAAAGTACCTAGATGGAATGCAGAGTGTTGAGTGGAGGTTGAGAAGTAGGTGATTGGTTGTTGAGAGGTGGGTCCACAGATGGTGGTCGTGATTTGATTGGGTGGAGAGGGTAGAGATTTGGTGATGGCAGAGGCCGAGAGGGATCGGGTGGGCCACCGGTGTAGTGGCCAGATGTGCCACCGAGATGATGGTAACACGATGAGGTAAGCATCCAACTCTAGTTGTATTTGGTTAGATAGATTAGGTGATTTGCAAATTGTTGTTGTAGTTTTTGTTTTTGGGTGGGTGAAAAAAAAATTAAAAATTAAATTTGGAAATGAGAGGGAAAGTGGGTAAAATAGGAATGGGGAGAGAAAGAAATGGGAGAGGAAGGGAGGGGATGAGGTGGAAGGGAGGTGTAGGTGTTTATTAGGGGTAAAAAAGGTGGATAGTTTTTGAGAAAAAGGGACCGGACCGGTGTCGGTCAATTTTGGCCGGCATCGGTAGGGTTGAACCGGTATCAGTCACTAAACAAGTGACCGATGCCGATTAAGGGGTTACTGGGTCAGGTTAGAGATAACCAAACACCGGATGGGGATATGGAGAGAAAGGGGTCAAAAGTGCCATAAGTTGGGGGATCAAGATGGGTAGGGGTAAAATAGGGTGTTGGGAAATGATAGGGGGAAAGTATGGGTATAAAAATGTAGATTAATGTGTTGTTCATATTGGATGTAGGGGAGAGATCAGCTACGTATGTGGGATAGGGTTCCACCCCTACTCATGATAGTGCATAATGCAACAACCCCGAGGAGCTACAACATGTGGAGGTGGTGGGCTTGAGTGGAGTCCGACACTATCGGCATGTAGTCTGGCAGCCTAGTTTGATGGTCGTGCTCATCGATAGATGGGATTCCATGACCAACACGTTCCACTTGCCGATGGGTGAGATCACTGTCACCCTGGAGGATGTGTTTAGGATTCTATAGCTACCCATATTGGGTATGCAGGTATACTCTATCTCTTTCGACCCTAGAGGAGATGATGTTGATGGTGTTTATAGAGGGATGGCCAAACTGACATTCCATAGTGCATTCACTATGGAGAGATGTACCTAGCCCATCCGGAGGAGACAAGGCTAGTGGTTCTTTTGATGGAGGTAGTGTGTTGCTTTACACTGCCAGATGCAGAGGGTGGACGTTTTCCCCGATCATTGATGGGGGTACTCCATGACATGATGATAGATGAGACCCACTTTTCCTAGGCGCCAACATTCCCGGCAACAACATACAGAGAGTTATGGGCATATGGGCATCTACGTAGGTTCACCTGTGATTGTACCTTCTTACTACACTGTTGGGCTTATGAGCACATAGTTTGTGTGTGGCCAATAGGGATGCCCCGAGAAGATGCATTTCCACCGAGAGTTGTGTGGGTGGGGTACAGGTGATGGGTGCCGGCTATTGGAGAGTGGAGATCGACATAGGCCCACACATGATGTGGCCTATTTCTAGTGGTTATTAGAGGGGTTTTCGGAGTGGACATTATATGGAGGTCATATGTGGGATTCCCCTCATATAGGAATATGCATGAGGAGCTAGTTGAGCTCTAGCTATTGAGATGGATACAGGTTTCCATGCCGGGGAGCACGAGATGATCCGGTGAAAATGATTCAAGTGGTAGTTCAAGCTATTACAAGATGTACCTCCACCCTTCCCATAACACTAGAGAGATGACGTGGAGAGGCCCTTACCTCTACCATAGCCTACAGTGCCCATAGGGTAGGAGGAGTAGGTAGTAGACCAATGGATTGATGATGTTGGGGTCACAGATAGGTATAGATAGTGGTGGGTGGCCCATTTATGAAGCCATACCACCCAAATTGGGGCAGCCAGATCTAGCCACCATCACGGTGCAGAGAGACACCCTACAGGGTAGGTGGCTACTCGATTACCAGCTTAGGGTATGGTATGCATGCACATAGTTGGTGAGCTCAGAGGTAGAGGTAGCAGAGCTACATGTACAGTGGTAGTACCATCAGAGACCCAGATGGTGGTGGTGGGATGGAGATGGAGAGAGGAGGATGATGGTTAGGTGGCGGCCTTACAGCACATGTGGCAAGATTCAGCAGGCCATTTGCCACATCCTAGCAACAAATTGGGCCTTACAGGCCCAGATATAGGCACAAGGATAGGGGCACCACCACAGGCACCGAGATAGGGTCCTAGTTCATAGGCAGGAGCGGGACAGGGTCCCACAGGATAGGTACAAGGGCCGAGGCCTATGGGGCCACCACAGAACATGCCTATATCCAAGTTATGGATGCCCTAGGTGAGGCTAGATACTACCAGGACTAGCTGATAGTGGCTGAGATAGACTTTCTATCCTATGGAGAGTACTAGGCACAACAGGCATCGAGTGAGAGGACTAGATCCCACACTCACAGTGTGGAGAGCACAGGGGCCATCGAGCTCTGAGGCTAGATCAGGGAGAGGCTACAACGGTGCATGGAGACCAGCTCCAGTGAGGCACCAGAGGGACTCAGCCACCACCTATGATGGGTGGGGAGATGCTGTGCAGGTCGCCGACAGTGGGCAGGAGGAGGCAGAGGGTACAAGTGATACAGAGATGGAGGATATCTACCGAGATTCCTGATATGTGGCTTTTGATTTTTGATGTATTATAGTCATTTTTTATATATATCAGCCTACGTGCCAAATATAGTGAGGATGTATGAGAGTTTTTGTTGTATATTTTGAGCATATACTACCTGCGCACCAAGAGATTTTGTATTGGTTCATTATTTTATTATATATGAGACCGGCCTGTGATGACATTTTGTATTGAGTATCGGCCTACATGCCGATGATTTTGAGATGATGGACATGATGGGATAGCCATGTATGTTGTATTGAGATACACATTTATTTATATGATGAGATACATGAGATTTTTGATTTGTTGATGTTTGGATGAGACTTTTGATTTGTTGTTTTGATATGGATGGAAATTAGGTGAGTTAGGCATGATGAAGTCAGGTTTGGTTTAGGCATGGATTGAGTCAGGTCATAGGCATGGATCGAGTCAGGTCATGTTTTAGGCATGGTTGAGTTAGGTCATAGGCATGGATCGAGTCAGGTTGTTAGGCATGGTTGAGGTAGGTCATAGGCATGGTTGAGTCAGGTTTGTTTAGGCATGATTGATTTTTAAAGTGGTTGGGGTTGTGATTCATTAATTTGTATAATGAATGATAATATGGGCTATTGTTAAGATGCTTTATAATATATGTATGATGATGGTAGAGAAATAGTAGTCATAAGAAATGTATGTTGTGATGATGATAAAAATGTTAAGCAACTTGTTGTCTATTTGGTTTGATTTTCAATTGTTGATATAAAGAGGAAACTAAGTGGGGTAGAATGTATTTTAGGAAGATGAAAGATGGATTGGTTAGGGTAGAGAGTGGCCGAGCTAACCTCCAAGGGCCCCATGCCCTCGAGAGTGTTGCCTACATAGTCCCGGTGAAAAGGGACCTCAGGCCGATGTAGTTCTCCCATGAGCTAGGGAAGAATATGATGAGGTATGAGAATGAGTTAGTAGGTTTTAGGCATGTTGTGGGTTGAGGTCTGTTAGGTGTGGGTGGGTTAGAGGTAAAGTGATATAGGTGATGTCGATTGTGGAAAAAGAAGAAGAATACCCCAAAGGTAAGTGTCGAGGACCAAATCCTATATAAGGTAATCAAAATGTAAATAAAGATGGTCAAAAGATAAGAGGGGGAAATAAAGCCACCTGATTGGTTAGGATCATACCAAGTAGATCATACCTTGGAGGAGGTGATGAACGTAAGACCCTAAAGACATTACATGATTGATTGTTCTAAGGTGAAAAGTAGTCACATGATCACCAAATGTCTTGGTTTCCAAGAGGTCCCTTGAGGCGGTAGAAAATGGGAGTGGGAATGGTGAGAAAGGTGAAAGGTGGTTAATTTTTTATATGGTATGAGGTGGCATGCTCTTTGGGCAAGAGATCCGAGGTCACAATGGGCAAGTCCATGACTAAAAAGTTCTCTATTTTGACTTGTATTGGAGATAGACTGATCAATGTGGGAAGTCTATATGGGATGATGAATTTAACTCCTTGAGGTCTTTGTGAAGCTGATCGATGCAGGAAGCTTCAAATTCTCTCACTTTTTTTTTAAACACTTTACATAGTTGTCCTTCGAGGGAGCAGTCTATTTACAATAGCGATTGCGGAGAGGAAGATGTCCTTTTGAGGGAGTCATCTTTTTGTTAGAAGTTTGACTTAAGGAGTTGGGTCCCATGTGGGGCTTTGAAGTCATGGACAAGACCAAGGTGAAGAATAGGATTCTTGTTCAAAAAGTAGGGTGAAATGACCATGGGATCTCATCTAAAGGTAGACAAAAAGTATCCATGAGAATCATGCTATGTGCAGTGCCATGGTACACACATTCAAGAGAAGATAACATGTGATGGTACTCACATGATTCTTGTTTAATCATTGGTGAGGTGTATGAAGTGGATAGCGCTCAAGGGACGAGCATGGAAAAATCAAAAGGTGAGGTAGGACTAAAATTCAACAATAGAATGGTCGAAGATGCAAGGCGTTAAGGGGTTTGGGTTTGGGTTTACCATCGAGTGAAGATAAACGATAAGCACCTGATCCATAAGTATGAGTCACGATATATGGTCCAAGCCAATTAGGAACAAATTTGCCCCATTTACTTTTTTTTGCTTTGGTTACATGTTGATTTTCTTTTAGGACAAGGTCACCAACTTGGAAGGTTTGTTCATGGACACGTTTGTCGTAGGCACGTTTGATATGTTTTTGGTAAACTTGAAGGTGATCAAGAGCGTTAAGATGACGTTTGTCTAATAACTCAAGTTGTGCTAAACGATCTTGATGAAATTCATCATCATTAAGCATGTCATGGAGAGAAATGTGGAGTGAGGGAATCTGGACTTTGAGAGGTAGAACAGCCTCGTACCGTAGACCAAAGAAAATGGTGTGGCGGCAGTGGAAGTGTGAATACTAGTGTGGTATGCCCATAGGGCAAAAGGAATGTGCGTATGCCAATCCTTCCCAATATCATTAACCACTTTCATGAGAATTTTGTTTAAGGTTTTGTTAGTGGATTTGGATTGGCCATTGGTTTGTGGGTAATAAGGTGATGAGAAACTAACTGAATGCCGAAGGCATCACGCAAAGTTTTTAATGGTTTTGTTTTTGAATTGTTTTCCATTGTCAGTGATGAGGTGATGAGGAACACCAAAGTGAAAATGATGTGATGATTGATGAACTCACATATTTTCTCGGCTTTCGTGGAGATGAGTGGTATGGCTTCCACCCATTTTGTGTAGTATTCGTAGCGGTGATGATCCATTGATGTTGTTGGGAAGAATGGGGTTAATCTCTCCGACAAGATCCAAACCCCATTGAGAGAAGGGCCAAAGGTCATGGGTGACCTGTAAGGCATGACTGGGTGTATGATGAAGGTTGGCATGTTGTTGGAATTTTACACAATGTTTGACGTAGTCACAACAATCAAGGTTAAGGGTCGGCCAATAATAGCCTAGGTGCAAAGGATACACTTAGCAACAGCAAGGCCACTAAAGTGACCTCCACATATGCCATCATGAACTTCCTTAATGGTATAAGGAATTTCAGAACTTGTGAGGCATCGTAAGAGAATACCATCAAAGTCGTGCTTATAGAGGAGGCCCCCATGATGACATAATGAGAGATTTTTAAGGAAGGCATGTTGTCCATTATGGTGAGATCAGGGGTAAAGATGGAGAGAGAAAGATAGTCAGAGTATTGTTTATACCACAGGTCGCTCGGGTCGGGGGTAGCGGTTCTAATAGAGTAAACATCGTGAGGTAGATAAGAAGGTGATTGGAGTCATTGTATGGTGACAAAGATTTTAGAATCGGTGGGTGAAGCGGGTATTTGGGAAGCTAAGTAGTGCCATGGTATCTACAAATTTTTTTTGAACATGGGATGGTTTGAAGGGTGTAATGGTCAAAGGTGGTCAAAAGTATGTCTACATGATGTTTATACTTTTGAAGTATCTCATTATGACATTGGTATATACCATTGACTTGGTTTACGACCAATTGAGAATCACCAAAGATGTTGATTGATTTGACATCTAGGCATAGGTGGCTTGGAGACCTAATACAAGTGCTTCATATTCAACGATATTGTTTGTGCATTCAAAATCAAGTTTGAAAGACAAAGGCATGGGCTCACCATCAAGAGGAATGAGGATAATACCAGCCCCACCCCCACACTGACACTTGGAACCATCGAAGAAGAGTGTCATTTGGTAGGGGGTTCATCCAGGGAAAGGGTAGCAATTGACTCATCTAGAAAGTCAAAATTAGAGGGTTAATCCCCAAAAATAGGTGCATCGTCCAATTGGTCGGTGATGGCTTATGGCCCTTGATGGACTTTTGATGAATGAATTGAGGTCAAGGTCAGCTAAAAGCATAATCCAAGCATGCAACACGCTGATTTTGGTAAGGTTTGGCATACATGAAGTGTAAGGGGTCGGTGTTGGTCACAACATAGGTTTTGTGGTTGAGTAGGTAATGGCAGAGTTTGGTGGCAATGAAAACTAAGGCTAAACAAATTTTTTCGAGATGGGTGTATCAGGTTTCAGTAATCCAAAAGAGTATGGCTTATGTAATAAACCACCTACTCCCTGTGTTGTTCATCGCGATGAGTGAGCATGGCTCCCAAGGAGTGATTGGTAGCTGAGATGTATAGGTAGAAAGGTTGATCGTCTTTAGGTGGAATGAGTATGGGTGGTTGGAGGAGGTATTGTTTTAGGGCCTCAAAATATTTTTGGCAGTCATCATCCCATTTAAAGGAAACATCCTTCTTGAGTAGATGATGAAATGGTTGGCACCGATCAGATAATTGTGAAATGAAATGGTGAATAGACTGCAACTTACCTTGCAGGCTACGAAGTTGTCTAAGGTTAGTGGGTAGAGGCATTTTGAGAATGGCCTTGAATTTAGTAGGGTCAACTTCTATACCACGTAGGGAAATGATAAAGCCCAGGAGTTTTCCTGAGAGGACCCATGAAGACACACTTCTTAGGCTGAAGGTGAACACAATATTTAATGAGATGGTCAAAAATGGTTTTAGGATGGCAAGGTGCTCGAAGATGGCATTTAGATTTGGCCAAGAGATCATCCACATAATCTTCCAATATACGATGCATGATATCATGGAAGATGTAAGTCATAGCCCATTGATATGTGGCACCAGCATTTTTAAGGCCAAAAGGCATGACGCGATAGTAGAAGGTCCCCAAGGGGTGATGAATGGTTTTATGTTGATCCTCTAGGGCAAGCAGATTTGGTTATAACCCGAGAAGCCATCCATGAGTGATAGCATCTCGTGACCAGTGGTAAGGTTGACCAGTTGGTCAATACCATGTAAGGGGAAGTCATCTTTTGGGTAGGCTAGGTTGAGGTCATGGAAATCCATGCAAATGCAGAGTCCCCCTGTCACCTTAGTGACAGGACAATGTTAGAAATCCAATGAGGATAATCAATGGGTAATATGAAGGAAATGGAAAGAAGGCGTTGAAGTTCCTTCTTTGATGAGAAGGGCAATGCGAGGGTGCATTTTCCTCATCTTTTATTTGATGGGTTTGGCATCGGGAATGGTTACGATATTATGGACCACTATGGTGGGGTCAATACCGGGCATGTCTCGCATAAGACCAAGCAAAGCATGGTTATGATCTTTGAGAAAAGAAGTGATGGCTTCCTTACTCAGTGGCATCTAAAGATTGACCGATCTTTAGGATGTGCGGGTCATCCTGAGTATGAATGTTGATCTCGATAGTCGATTCATTCAACATGGTTTGCATCTCAAAGGGTAATGACCGATGAATATATGAGTCTTATACACCAAGGTAGGTGAGTATGGATTCATCATCCTGACATTGGATGACACTAATTGAAGGTGTATCATCATCGATCATTTCAAGATACAGAAGGGAAGAGAGGAAGGAGCCTCGCCCTCACATTGATAAGTCAAAGGCCCCAATGAAATGGTGTTTATGAAAAAAAAAAATTAGGAGGGATAGATTTAGGATCCATCGACTCCATCGGTGAAGGTGGTGATGAAGGTGGAGCGGGTGAAGAGGGTGGAGAAGGGTTGATGTCCTCGATGAGTTCAATGTGGGCTTGTTTGGTAGGTGGTTCAGAAAACCGATACCACTATGGTCGTTATGTTTTCATGGTGGTACATGGAATAATGGTATGGTGGCCTTTCTCATAAAATCCCAAAACCAAAACCCTTCCACGCACATCGGTAGATAGGAAGGTGTGGGCAAAATGGTGATTGGTAAGAGACTGGAAGTCAATGGAAAATGGGTAGGTTTTGTGATGGTGGTTTAGGTGTGTACGTGGTAGTATCAAGTCCCCCATAGGTGAGACTGGTACAAAGATGAGGAGGACCATAAAGGAGGAGTTCTCCTATGTGGTGATCAAAGCGAGGGTGTTGGTGAAGACTCCCATTCTCTTGTGGAGTAAGGAATTTGTCGACACTATATGTGGTATTCCCCAGAGTGAGGTGTTGAAAAAACACCTTCCAAGGGATCGTGGTGGTATGGTATGGGTAGCGGGAATAGATGATGTGTCGAGGTCAATGCAGGTGAGGTGGAGTTAACATGGATGGGAGACTGATGGAATGGCCGTGGAGGTGGTGGTGGTAGGAGTGGAAGAGGTATGTGGTGGAGGTGGCGACTGTACTGGTAAGTGGAAGTGTAGGTGAAGTGGTAGCGGTTGTGGAGGTAGATGCCTTAATGGGTATAAGCATGTCATTAGGTCAGTAAAGCATGTTGCATGTTTTAAAAGGTGATGGATCAGCTGGAATGGTATAGGTGTTTCCTTCATGTTCAAACTTTACACAATGATGTAAAGTGGAAGGAACACAACCCATGACATGAATCTAGGGTCTGCCAAGCAACAAGTTATATTGAAATTCCCCCTCCAAGACAAAATAATTTTGGGACAAGTGTGGGGCCCATGCAAATGTGGAGGATGATAGTGCCTAATGTGGAGGTGATAGCGTCATTGAATGAATGCAACATGACAGGATGTTTATGCATGCAATTGTCAAGTATGCACATTTGAGTGAATGCGTGGGATGAAATGATATTAATACTAGCACCCCATCAATCATTACACGTCGTACACGTATATCATCGATGTGGACAGAGATGAAGAGGGTTAGGTCTGGGTCATCCATTTGGTGTGGTGCGATCTCTTCCTCTGAGAAGCTAAGGGAGGCTACTTGGTGAGTAGGGTGTGGTGTGGATAAAGGTGGTAATTTGGTGAGAGAGGCTACATGATGGGGTGTGATAATGGAGGCTACGGGTGTAGGGTCATTGGGTAAAACCTCAATAGATTGAAGAACCTCCATGAGAGCTTGACGATGGGATTCTTGAGGTTTGGATGAGGTCATATAAGGACATTTTGAGGGGAGATTGGTGTAATTGTTAAGCATGGTGTGATGTGTGACTCCATTAGAAATGGGGTATATGGGGCCATGGATAGTGATTTTAGGTATGGGTGTAGATGGTATGTTGGGTATAGGATTGGTTGGTGGGTCAATCACCTTTTCTTTACCTTTATCCTTCTGAGCATGGGTAGTAATGTGGATCATGTTGATCTGAGGGGAGTTGGAATATGGAAAAGGTGTAGGGTGAGTGGTATAACGACATGACGGGAAAAAACCTACCTGGAGGAGAAAAACCCTGTGAGGTGAGCTAGGTGCAATGACATTTGGGTGATGGTGTGGCAAGTTCTCTGATGTGAACCATGTTAATTTCAAATCTTAGAGGTGGTTCTAAGAGTGTGGGGGTGGAGGTCATGGTTGTTGAGTGTAGTGACAGTGTGGGAATGGGTGTTAGTGAGGGTAGGTCCTCATCGAGAAGGTCGTCATCATCAAAGTTGGCTTCCGGAGGACACAACTAGATAAGGACGGTTTTCAAGGCCTTGTAGTTCTCCACATCGTGCCCTGGCACATGATGGTAGGCACAAATTTTAGTGTCATCAAACCCTTTTGGCTTGGGTTTGAGGGGGTCATAAGGTCTGAGTGGTGGTAATGTGATAACAAAAGTCTCAAGGAGGTTGGTTAAATTTTGGCATAGGACCCCGCTAGTGGATCGCAATGGGAAGTGAAAGTGGGTTTGGGTGTAGGTATGGCTGATTTTGAAGGAACGGTCCTTACAGGAGGGGGAGTGGGTTGAGCCATGGTTTTGGGTGCTGGAGTAGTATTGGGTGTTAGTCGTGTTTGTTTGGGTAGGGGTATGGTAGATGAATGAGCAGGAGGGTTTATGGTGCTTTGACTACCTTATTGGAGGGTTGAGGATTTTTATTTTTATTTTTCACCTTCTTGGGTAAAGGTGATATGGGTGTATGAGATCTAGAAGGAAAAGAAGATGGGGAAGAGGGTGAGTTACCCATGGGGATAACGGAGGTGTTGTGAAGGTAGATGATGCAGGTCAAGCAGGGGTGTGAGAGACAAAGACTGAAGTGTAGTGGGTAGTGAAGAAGTTGCAGAGAGTATTGGGGGTATGGGTGGTAAAGATGTGTAGGTGTAGGTGTAAGTCATGTCGGGTGCTTGGGTAGGTTAGAGGTTTGCGAGGAAGGAGTGGGCTGTTGTGTTTTTGGTTTATTGATGGGTGGAAGTTTCTTAACCATGTTGGGAAGCTGAGGTCCTAAGACGGATGGGACCGGTGTAGGTGTGATTGGCATAGCTGAGTATGAGTTCTATGGATTTGGTTCTTTTGTTTGGGTGATGGAGTAGGTGTGGTGTTGACTTTGGAAGATGTAGCTAAATCCATTTTGATAGGTGGATGAGTAAGGCTGGTGGTTGGGGTGACCCCTAAGGTGGTAATAGGTTTAGTCGAGGAAGATGATGTATGTGTGGGTTTGGATTTAGATGTAGGGTGGTTTGGGTTATGGGTAAGGGTGTATGTTGAGCTATGATGGGTGTCATGGAAGAAGTTGTGATAGAGGTGGTTGTGTTTATTTTGGATTGGTCGAAATATTTTTGGGTAGATAGTGGAGGTATCAGCAAGTGACATCTACATCTGCATTGAGACAGGAAGCAAAAGGTGCCCCCAAAGTAAGGCCCTATCCACATAATCTAGTGATCACCAAACATGAGAATGACACGTCTATAGGTGGAGTTGATGAGGACCTAATGGCTATTCCCGTAAAATGTGTCTTAGAGATGGGGAATTGGCTAGCTTCAGCTTCTGTGGGTAAGAGAGCCAAAAGTAGGTCTGCAGGATCTTGGGTAGCTGATGGAGAATGCTCACCAAGAGGAAAAGGTATCTCAACTAGGTCTATGATAGGTGGAGGAGATGATAGGTGCTCCTCTATAGGTGGAGGAGATGATGGGAGCTCCTCTGTGGGTGGAGGAGGCAAACAAGTATCCTCCATGAATTGAAGAAGTACTATGGGTATCGGTTCTCTAAGTGGAGAAGCCAAAGGTGAAATGGTCTCGATGTTAGCAGGAAGACTCCTCCATAGGTGAGGAAGGAGGTGAAAGGTGTTCCTATGTATGGGTGAAGGAACAGGGGAGGTTGGTTCCAATGTGGAAGGAGGATTTGGGATAGAATCCTCTATGGATGGAATATGGGGTAACTAGGAAGCAAGTGCATCACTAAAAATAGCGTGGACCTCGCGGGTATGGGTATCATGAGTTGAGGCCTCACCGGTTTGATCAAATGAAGGGGCATGATTAGGAAATGGTTTCTTAAAGATGTGTAGGTTTTGGTTGGTAGGTGCATTAGGATTATCCATGGTTAACTCACATTTCTCAAGCATTTCTTGGACAATGTTTTTGAAAGTGATGCAATTACCATCACTATGACCCTTTACTCGATGATAGTTACAGAAGTCATGTTCTTTATACCATGTGGGCATGGGGAGAGCAGGGTCAAAACCAGTGTGTGTTTTATGGGTGGAAGGGTGATGGCCCCGACTTTGATAATATTTTCTAAGACATAAGAGTAAGGCTCCCCGATTGGGGTGTATTTCCAATGTTCTCATCTGAATTGAAAAGTCTAGATGGGTGAGAGATTAGATGAGGGGTAGCCTGATTTGATGAATGAGCTGGACTTGCTTTGAGTACCACTGCGTTAGTGTGCATTTGGCCTTTGAATAATTGTTTCTATGGTTTGGAAGAAGAAGAAGTATCATTCGACTTGAATTTGAATTTTTACTGCGTAATTGGATTTTCTTCTCTTCGATGGCCCGAATCTCTAACTTTCATTCCATGGTGAATGCTTCATCAAATGTTTGGAAAGTCTCGAACCTATAGGTCAAGTGAGATATGTCTAAAGACAAGCCCATGTGAAGAGCTCAATGAGTTTGGTTTGTGGTAGTCTGGAAGGTGAGTCGATTGATCCAGCTATGCCAACAAGTGACAAAATATGATAGATTCATCCTCATACTGACTCGTGGAATATAGGTTAGTCATGGTAACCTTCTTGATGATATTGCTGAAGAAATGATCCAAGAAGGCTTGGGCTACCTGATTAAATGAAAATATAGAATTTCTAGGTAACCCACTATACAAATCTAACGCAGGTTAAGTCAGAGACATGGGAAAGGTCCTCAAGAGCAAAGCATCATCGTGTGTGATTAGGTAGCACCCATGTTTGAATGAATGCAAATGTTGTTGCGGGTCTTCCTTATTATTGAAGTGGTTGAATTTAGGCATCTCCCAATGTATGGGTATGGATGAATAGGAATGGATGGGTGGATGGGCTCATTGCAAATATCGTCGTAGGTGAGAGTGTTGTGGGAGCTGGAAACCGATGCCTCCAATGTCTGCATCTTGTCCAACATCAATTTGATTAGGTCATTAGTAGGTTGCGATGATTGGGTGCCTCCTGTAGCGTGAGAGGGTTGGTTTTGGGCATATAATGGGGTAGAACTCTAGTATATGGTGTTTCTATGTAGGTTGATTGAGAAGAAGGTAGTGAAATAGGGGTATGTACCCAGAGTGAATAATAGATGAAATGGGAGGTTGCTGATAGTACATATACGGGGTGGAAGGGTCATGGTAACCCTAGTGGCAATGGGGGCTAATGATTGTGGAATGGAAAGGACCACATTCTGAAAAGGGGTAGGGCTAACCACACCAGAGGTGGTAATGTAGCTATGGGTATATGCGAGACATTAGGGGTGGATGAGGTTGTGTTTTGGGTAGTTATCGAAGGTATGGTAGATGTGGCAGGTGCAATGGAGGTAGCAGAGATGTGGCAAGTCATAGTGGGTATAGGACCTAGCTACGAAACGACCGGGGTAAGGTAGATGTGGGCAACATGGAGC
The DNA here is from genome assembly GCA_018340775.1 of Taxus wallichiana var. yunnanensis. NCBI lineage: Eukaryota > Viridiplantae > Streptophyta > Pinopsida > Cupressales > Taxaceae > Taxus > Taxus wallichiana. Next base: position 56,963,854 of record CM031236.1, on the reverse strand, counting down.
CAGTGGGCCGCTGACACAAGAGTGGGAGTGAGAGTCGGGGGGAAAGATATGGGCATGCCATATATCAACTGACCCAAGGCATCTCTGGGTAGATGAGTGGGAAAGATAAAACTACAAGATGGTAGGGTTTTGGTCAAGGAGTCATGCAAACTCCTTATCTTAAGTAGCAATAGTGATAGGTTGGATAGGATCCATGGCAGGTGATAAAATGGAAGGCGATGAAGTATTAGGTGGGAGCGGTTGACAACTTGCATGGAATACGAGTGTGCTTGCTTGTCTTCGGGTCAGCACCATGTGAACCAGTACTAATCAGGTTAGGTCGCTTCTCTGTAAATGACACAGAAAAACAGCAGGAATAGGTGAAACAGGTGGTAAAAAGTGGACTAGGTACCAAATGTTGACTAGAAAATGACACAAGGCTAACCGATGCCGTTAGGGTAAACCGACGCCAGTCATAGGTAACCATGGTTGATCACTATGGGAAATGGACAAAGTGAGTCAAAAACAAGGTGTAAGGTCAAATTTGATAGGTATGCCAAACCTAATGATTTTTACAAGGTCAATGGGAATGGTAATAGTGATAGGGACTCTAAAAAGTTGAAGAAGGTGATAAATGTCCTTTTGGGTAGGTTAACCAAAATGACAGTGAACCGACGTTGGTTGGGTATAACCAACAACGGTCGGGGTAATCGATGATCGGCCTGACCGGACCGACACCGGCCACCGTGAAATTGAAATAGTGATGATGAAAGAAAATGGTTGTGAATTAAAATCTGATGTGGAATCAAACCTGCATTCTGGGAATGATGAGAATATGGTCCAGCACCCTCGTCGATGAAGCCATAATACACAAACTATGATGAGGAGCGTGCAAGGATAAACAAGAAGAATGAAAACATGACCTCTCACCTCAAAACATAAGCAAGTAGAAACACTAAGAAAAATGTGATCCTAAGAGTGCCTTTTCTATTATGTTTGTTTAGCTTATGTTATTTAAGGACTCGACTCATGAACCGTAGAAATAGAATTTTTGGTGAGGATGGCTTCCTACAAAGAAGGAGATCTAAAAGGTGAGGTTTCAGGTATGTTATGGTGGGGGCAGCTTTGTCTCAAGTATGACTGACAGAGCAAATGAGCTGGGGAGTACCTTTCAATCCTCATATCGGTGTGATCATGATTGATGTGCATTCCAGAAATATGTTGTTTAAGAATATGTATTTTTTTTAATTTGTGCAATGTGGCAAGACTTAGAGAGAGAGAGATGTGATTTCTATGATTCATTTGTCAACCATCAGCTGGGAATGACTTCCAGTGTATAGGTTTCCCTCAATTAATGTGAGCTAATGCGATAAATCAGAATGCAATGCACTTATTTTAAGCCCAAATTGAAATATGAAGTTTGATGACACAAATGGATGAATAGGAAGAGGGATGCTCTTTCACTAAAATGCAGAAAACAAGAAGAAATGATTATTTTTAAGTACACCAAAAGAAAGGTTTCTTTTAGAGAAAATAGAAAGAAAAAGAGGGTTACCAAGGAAGAAAATTAATGTGTATGCTTTTCAGAAGGGAAAAAAACACACAACTTTTCCTAGGAATGAATAAAATGCAAAGAACCTCAGATGGGTCCCATCGGGTGTGCCAAAATGTTTCACTTGATTCTTAGATGTTTCTTTGAAATATTGACGAAACAGATAGGGTAACAGGTGTAAGAGGAATACCTATTTAAATGTTGGTTGGTTGGTTGTTGCACGTGTATAACTTATGAATCCACAGTTGATCGTGAGATCTTCCTTTTGGCTAGGAGGAACTACCTGTAATGAAAATCAAGACCACCAAAAAGAGTTAAACAATATGTGCAGTGAACTGCCTAGCATGTGCTAGATCTAGGAAGTGTGATACTTCCTAGATGGTTGTCAGTCCACTATTTAAAACAATTTAATGTGGATAATAAAGTAAACCCTATTGTAATTAAAATGATTTGGGTATCTCATCCAAAATACAATAAGAAAGATCTAATCTAATAGGCTAAGTTAAAATAAGATCCAAAGGTCAAGTAACTGGTTCTAGGTCTCTGCAGGTCTGACAGAGGTCTCAGGTAGATCACAAATGAACAAAGGTAATGTGGGAATAGGTGGATAGGTCACTATTCTAGGCTGTATTGGTGAATACAGAGACCGATGCTGGTTAAGGGTGACCGACGGTGGTTGGGTGTAACCAGTGTGTCTGTGGAAAACTAGGAATGCCACAAAATGAGTTTTGGGTCTCCCTTGTGATTGCACAAAGGACCTGATTGGCCGAATGAGGTATTAGGTGGATTGGGTGGGATTTGGTAAATTTTTAATGGGTATGTGGAGGGGTGAGTATGAATGGAGGTCAATGGGTGGCTAAGGAAACAAAGGATGACAATATAATGATGAAACCAATGAACCAAAGGAGTATAGTGTTCTACTTACTTAGAACCTAGTTCTGACACTGCGAGTGAGGAATGAAGGTGCTGGTAAGAGGTTGAAGGCTATAGAGGATCACCAATCATAGGAAAGCTTCTACATGGGCTGTATGTGCATTCCTTTTTGCTTGGTTGGAGCAAATCCTTGCTAGGGGTGAGTACTTGGATGGTCTGTGCAAGAGAAAATACTTGATCTCCTTCCTTGCATGTGTGTTCTCGCTGAAATTCATTCTAAGATGCGATATCTCTCAAGAATGTGCTAATGTTTTCCAACCTCGAAAATAATGTTGCTTTGGGGATTAAAATGTAACCGACGATGGTTTCGGCTTAACCGGTGATGGTTAGGCATACTCAGTGTCGGTCGGGGTAGGATTTCCTAGGCTTACTAAACTAGGTAAATCCCCTTAATTTTCTGGGATCTCGTGTCGCTCACCCACAGATTAGACTCTGGAAGATTCTTGTAAGCACATGGGAATGTGGTTAGAGGGAATGTAGGAATTGATTTTTAGGGTTTGGGTAAGTCTTAGTTAGTTATGGCAACTTACTAAGAATAGATCTTAGGGTGACTTGGCTTGATGAGGTGTTTAGGTGGGATGTATCTGGACATTATCCCTAATTAAGATATTTAAATAATAAATATGGTGAGGATAATGAATTAATTTAATTTAATTAATTAAATTAATATTAGTGGAGTGAAGGGTGCCATGGCTAGGTTAATGTGATGAAGGGTGTTTATTTATCGAGGACCAAAGGGGAGTGTGGCCTAATTTTAGTGTTTACATCCCACCGAAGGATGCCTCATGGGAAAGATGATAAGCTCCCCATACTACTTTTGTTTCTTCTAAGAAGTTCTTTATTGCAAAGTAATTCTCCATTTTGCTAAGCCAATTCTCAGCTCCATCTCCCAGTGTAGTGTCATTGAAATTTGGGGGACTTATCCCCTTTATGTCATTAATAAGTTCAGTTGTTAATCTTGCATTTTTATTTTTAGGCTGATTGGGTACATTTACATTTGCATATGCAGCATTATTATTGACATTCCCAATGTTATTGTTATCAACGCCCAAATTTCTAGCATTGGTGTTGTCCCCAAGAGGTGGTTTATTGTTATTACCAACATCATCTTCCTCCTCATTATTAATTACTTGTTGTTCTAAGACGTCCGTAAAATCTCGTGTCTAACGAGGTAGCAAGAATCTCGTCAAGTTTTTGTTTGGTAGCTACGTCTCCACCGGAGGTAGATTATTTTCAGCACCTCCCCTTGTTCAAACCATTTTATGTTAACAAGACAATTAGGTTTTTATATGATATGGACTCAATAGGTCCAAGAGCTGCAAACCTTTACCTCTAATACCAAGACGTAACATCCTATTTTTAAGAATTTAGAAACAAGGGAATTTCTTTATCATAATTTACTCTATACTAAATTAATATAATTCAAAACACACATTCCATTTTCAATCCATCTCATAACAGAAAACCATATGCAACTATAATGACTCGGTGAGACACTGATCTCTCATTCCATGACTCAAGACTAAATTGATCACTCATAGTAACTTAATAATGTGTATACTATGTATACTTGGTTCCTTTACCCTTTTAGGGGTACCCAAGTGTTCTATCTAAAAATCCTATCTGAATACATGTCACCGATATTCATCTAAAATTCTACATCTTAGACTAGGTGGCATATGACAACGCAACCAACAACTTGTGATAATTTGGCCAAAGTTTGTAAACATGTCTACCATGTTAACATTCCAAGATAGAATACTGCCGAAAGGAATATGTCCTTCACCACACTTGTATTGTTATCTAGAATGGTCTTTCTTGACTTTATCAACTCAATCTGAGTCAAATTTACACACTAAACAAGGGCAGCAACATGCACTAGTGTGGAGGACTACTCACGGTGACTAGGGATACATAGACATACTCAATCGACATACGTCGATTTGGTGTGTATAGTCACCCTAAGTCAACATGAGTTGACTCGCAACACTAGCTCATGTCTTTATCTTTATTTATGGTGGAACCATGAGCCAAAATTCCACTTATATCAATCGAGTTAATCAAACTAAGTGGAGTGTTGAGGCATAACAGGATGCATCATAGTATCCTTGTAATGACCCATGTCATTATGAAGGTATTATGCTGCCGTTGCTATCTTTGAACATCCAACTGAGTTTCCTCAACTAGACTAGCATAATTAATAATATATTAGTTTATTAACCGAATCAATTATTATCTTATAGTTTTAATGATAAAAACACTTTTAAGGGTCTACTAAGCATCATTTAACCTAATAAGGTTACGTGATATATTTTACACGAAAGAAGGTATGCAAATTAAATCTACTTTCGTAATCACTCTGAATTCATGCTTATTTTTAACTTAATCTCATCTATTTATTTCCATATATCGTCATGTCTTAATTCAGTGTTATGAAAGTAAGATCATTAGGTCTTCTTACCACAGCTTTATCTTCAACAAGTTGGTTGAAAATTTTACTTTAGACTTCATAACACTTAAAGTATAAATCTTTTTATTATCCTTTTTAAACATTCAAGTTTCAATTATAGAAATCAACTTAAGGAAAACACAGCCAACCATCCTCATAATTTAATCATAACACCTAACAAGAAATCATATAAAGCTCTTCATTTAATTACATGGAAGATAGATTTTTTCCTTATCAAGGACTAATCTCCTAATTATGAAAAACAAATCTCACATGCTTAGCATAACAAAGAATTTATACACATTTATATAATCTAATTATTTTCCCTTTTAATATTTAAGGATCTACCAAAGAGTATCAACTTAGATGTGCTCTTTTACGTGAAATGAAATGAAATAAAAGTATAGATCCTTAATCCTAGAATCTTATATATATCACATAATCGCTTAAGTTGTGTAATCCAATATTACAAACATTTCTATATTGCCCACATCATGAATGATATTACCTAGTAATAATACACAAATTATGTTATGCAAGTCTCATAAGTAAATCAACAATCCACATTCATCAAAGAAAGTGATTTATCAAAAAGAGAGTTCACCACTCTCTAAACTTAGGAAATATTTCAAAGGATTACACAAATGTCATTGCATCAACATAAAACTAGTTTTAATACATCTTTTTTTCCCAACAAAAGTACATTTCAAGTAAATGTCGCTACATAGACATCATAATAAAGAGATAATTTCCTTAGTAAAATAAATGTAACTTTCTATATGTCTTTATCCTTTCATCTTTTACTTAAATCCTTCGTAAAATTGTTAAGACAAGTCAGGTTCATATGAACTAAGCATGATAAACGCTATAACGTTAAAACAATGTGATTTTATCTAACTGTTTCATAAAAGGAACCCTGCTGTTAATGAAATGGTTCTAAAATAAAAATTAAGATTAACAGAAAGACTTTCCCAAAATACTACATAACCGAGAAAGAGAAAGAGATCATAGAATCTACAAGAAGTAAATTTCAAGTAAGAACTAATTAAATCATCATAATTAATTCTATCTCAAACGCAAATATGAAACTCATTACAACATGTTATTCATCCAAAACAACAACTAATTAAGAAGAAGTATTTAACATTCTTATCCTAATCTTCATCTCCTCAAACTAGTTTCCAACCTAAATTCCACAAACTCAACCTATTTGTTTATTCAATAAAAAGTAAATTGATATAATCAAACTACCTTTCTAAAATAAGTATGTTGTTTTAATATTCAAAGTGTTAACAACCTGCATTATGACTGCATGATCAAATAAGAAGATACAACCTGAATATCATTCCATCCAACAATCTTACCCAACTCAAAATCTAAGAATTATGTTGATCAAGAACTAGTCCAGACATTACAGGTAAGAAAATTTTAACCACACAATAGATTTGGTGCAAGCCTAACAAAACAACATAGCTCATGGTAATGGATCCATGTGGGCTCATTTGAGTTAGGATTGAAAAAAAAACAAGACATAAGCTAGCATTCTAGGCTTTGAAAAAACCAAACTTGTTACAGTTTACTCATGGTAGTGGATCCATGTGGGTCTACATTCATTTAGAGTTAGGATCATAAAATAACAAGACATAACTAACATTCTAGGCTTCCAAAAACAACCACATCTGTATGCTATTGGTTTCTATAAGCTACAATTAGAGAAATTCCACGTCATTTATAAGAAATACACAAGTTCAGACTTACCAATCCAAATAAGGAAAGGAACTTAAGAACTACAAGTTCATAAACAACACAAGACCCATATCAATCCCAAGGAACAATCTTACACTCAGACCAATATGCATCAAAAGCAAGGAAACACCAAGATAAAACACAAAATTCCATGGCGGTAAGTAAGATCTACCATCAACAAAAAGGAAGGTCTAACTCATCTTTGGAAGCCACAAATTCCAAACGAGGACGAAAATAAAAATGAAAGCAACCCAAAGTAAACAACCTAGGACTTTTCAAAGGAACCAAAAATTAAATACTAGAATCGACTGTAAAGAGTGTCCAATAGTTTAATAATACATCCTTCTAAGAAGAAAAAACATTTTTATCTAGACCACAATAATACTAAACCAATTAAAGTTATACAAAATCTTAGAACAATCCAAACTAAAATTCGACAACAAAAAGGAAGGAGAAAAATATCGGTCTCGAGATACAAAACCTGGTTCACTGAAAAGGTTATAACTACTCAAAACAAATAAGGGCATAGAGAGAAGGTAAGAAAAAACTCCCTCCAAAAAAACCCTCACCCAGAGTCAACAATCTCGTAGGCCCTCTACAGATCAACAATATCTACTTAAGGTAACCACAAAGTCCAAAATGGGTAAACAATCAACGAATCAAATGAAAAAGAATAGAAACCAAAAACATTCCATAGGTATACCTTCATGTTCAACTTCCAACAAAATATATTGTCTCTCCCAAACAAGGGTTAAAAAATGATACAAAATATTCTTCTCAGTCCCTCTCAAAAGGTGGAAACGATTCAATTCCAACAAATAAACATAACCCAGTTTACTATCAGTTGGGTGCTTCTTATTTAAGATTATAGTCACGATGAAAACCCTAGAAAAATCCACTTCAAAAACAAGAGTCTCCAACACTCACGCTAAATTATACCATATTAAATTGGTCTCCAAATCATTAGCAACAAGAGAAATGACTAAGCTAAAATCCATAAGATTTCATCAAAACATGGCAACTTTTCATGTTTACCTATCACCCAAACAAGGTAACAATCCAACATAGAAATAACATAGAATTCCATCCATAACCATGGAAGTTTGATAAAAGTAAGATAAACACAATAGTCATAAGACAACCCACAATTTTCGTAATCCAACATACAAAAAAACATTAAATCAAATAATCGAAAAACATTATTGAAGCCAGAAGAAGGAAAAATGAAATACAAACACGAATGCTGGAATGATTTCATGAAAGAGAAGAGTTATTTTAATGAAAACACTTAAGTAAAAGTAAAATATTTAATGAGATAGGGCCTATCATGCCTGATAGTGATCTTGTCTTCTTTTCCTCATTTCAAATCTTCAAGCAAAACCTCTACAACAATATTTCCACGAAAACACCAAAAACCTGGCTCTAAAACTTTCCTTTTCTTCCTCTTATAGCTTCCTTGCTTATTTTTCGTTACCTTCGCCACCATGAAAGGCATAATTAAGGATGCAAATATTCAAACTGGAGGTTCGAAAAATGAAAACCAAAAGAAAAAATGAAAACCAGAAACCACCTTTTCCTCCAACTTCTCCTATTTCCCAGGAAGTTTTCGCAATGGTTGAGATCAATAAACGCAAACAGGACTAATAGAGTCCTTTCCTTATTTCCCACCGTTTCTAACTTCTTGTTTGATATAACCAAAGTTTAAAACTCCTTGCAATAAAATGTAGCAGAGTTGACAACTCAACTTCCACCAAATTTCCATGCATTCACCAAAATTGGTGGTAATAGGGTGTTTAAAGCCTCTTTAAAACATTTTAATTACCTTATAAATTGGTGCCACCAACACCTCTCCAAATTTCATCCATGCCAGCCCCTTTAGGCTAGTCCATGCATTTAGGTTACGTTCAAAAACATTAGCTTAGAAACCAACTTAGGTCCTTAGGTATAGTTTATTAGTTTACTCTTAGAATATCTTAGCAACATAGTTTAGGATTACCTCCATCCATCGTCAACCATAATAATTAAATCATCTAACATAAAATTAGGATAGGATAAAAACTTAGGAACTTAGATTAAATTAGGTACCCCAAATAATCATTCAAATTACCAATTCAACATTAGCATATGTTGGTCGTCAAAAAGGACTTCAAGAAGAGCAATAGTCAGGGGACAAGAAGTCCCTCCTCTTTAATGGGAGAGGTTCCCTTATTCAGAAACAAACCTATTTACACATATACAAAACATGATTTTCTTGTGGAACTTGGATATTATGAAAGTGTTTTCTATAAGGATCATCAATTACAAAAGGACTGAGGAATGAGAATGTGAGAACGAGCAGAAAGGCACCATTCAGAATTATAGATGACAGAGTAATTCCTTATGCATGCGAGGGTACAGTGAATTGGAACAAGATCATTTGTATCATATTAATAAGATGAAATTTGAAAAGACACAAAGTTCTGTAAATAACATCTGCAAGAATACAAAGCTTCTTAGCATAATATAGACAAATGATCTAACAAGATTAAATGAATAGCTTAGGGATAAAGGAAATCAGATAGACAAAGAATGAAAAGTCCTTCTGTATTGATTTCTTCAAGATTTATTTACACTTTTAGAAATAAGCCAAGTTCTTCCTCCTTCAAAATGGCGAGGAGAGGCCATTATATAGTTTACAAATCAGTTACTCTCGGTAACTACTTCTTTTAACTAATGATTAGTTAAAGGGTTGCAAATCGCAATACCCCAACTAATTACAACAAATCCGAGAGAAAGAAGGGGAAGAGAAGAGAAGAATTAGGAGAAGAAGATAGGTGCTTATGACTGGGAGGGACCCACCAACTTTAAGATCCACTGTCTGAATCTCTTCAACGCCTCGGCTATGTCTCTGCCACGTGGGACTGATGTGTTGGCGGTAGACTGAGTCCAAAATCCGAGGCACTTCTCCATTTCCTTATCGAACTCGACATGAGTATGATAATATTTATTTGCTTCTTCAATGGTAGATTGAAGAGAGCAGATCTCCTTCATTTTTTCCTTGGAAATGGAGCTTTCCTTGAATAGATCACCCTTGACAAAAGCTCTGAATTGAGCTTTGATTTCTTGTAAAGTGAGAGGCACACCAGAAGTCTCATCATGAAGATGGCAATGTATATCTTTAAAGGCAGATATAACTAGTGTTTTGAAGGCCTCACCCTTCTGCCAGCTATTCCTTAATTCTCCCAAAGCCTCTTCCAACACCTTGATCTTCCATTCCACACTGTAGACCCAGGACTTTGACAAATTATCCTTGGCATCCTCGAAGACTTTGCTTGCCAATAAAATGTTTTCATCTGTTTGTCCCATGAGGCGGAGGTCTACTATGCAACTGCTCCAAAGTTTAAGTTCTTTATCAATGCTCCCAATAGTGGAGGAGAGCTTCTGTTGCAAATTACTCACCTTCCCGTGGAGTTTGAAGGCTTCATCAATGAAATTTAATCCTGCAACCAGCATATCATCCACCATGGCCTCCATATCTCTTCCATATATGGAATACTTGTGCATATCTTTGATACTGTACTTCATCCTGGCTCAGAATTACAGGTGGTGGAAGAGTAGTCAATGGGGTAGGATCCAAAACTTTATCTTTGGACAACAGGGACTTGATGAAACTTGTAAGAATCTGGGCTTGTTCCTCCAACTGTTCAATGGTTTGCTGCCCTTTCTCTACCCTCCCAATGACTCTGGTAAATGTTTCCTAAAGATTGTGGATCTCACCTTCAGGGGTAGACTCTCCCATGGGAATTCTTGAGAGTTCCAGTCGGTCGCTCGACACTATCCTAGAGGTAATTCTAGGAATTTTTTGGCTAGAGGTAAGAAGGATGAGTAGTGCCTAACAAGGCCACCACAAGATCCAAATTTGGTCCCCCTCTCGGAGGAAGACTTTCTCTTCCTACTTTCAACAAGAGTCTGCACCCATGCAAAAGAGGACCAAGAGACAGAGAACTCATGGTGCCCAAGGTTTGCACAATTATTTCCTTGAGAGTTGAGATATGAGTGGAGCGCTTGGGGCTCCCGGTGCAGAGGAATCAACAAAGGTGCTTGGAAGTTCAAAGGCTCTCGACTTCTTTATCCTTATCCATTGGGGCTTCAGGGGCACTTGCAGGAGTTGGTACTTCACTTTCTTCACTTTCACTAAGAACAATAATGTTCTCTGGTCTTAAAGGAAATTCTACATGCTTCCTCAGGGGGTCTTTTTCCACAGGCTCCTTCTTAACTTCTTTGAATTTCTTCTGATACACCTGGGTGGATGAGGAAGGAGTAGAGACTGCAGGTCCTTGAGTTGACGAGGCTGGAGGGGTTTGCACAGGTGCTTTTGATCTAGGTGTCAATGCTTCCCTCCTTGGTGTTGAAGCATCCTTGGAGGAGGATTCCCCTGAGTGCCTCCTAAGTTCACGGACTTTTCTATCAAACCAAATCTTGGTCCTGACTAAGACTGGAGCCAGGATTTCAGCCAAATCATCCTTCTCCTTCTTGAACCAATCCAAGTCCTCCAAGGGAGTGTGCTTGACCACATTGTCATACTCATATGAGTACAGGTCAGAATTATCATCTTGAAGCCCCTTCAGAACTTGGTACAAATTGAGTTCCTGAATTAACTGTAGGGAAAACCTGCCATAATGCCTCCTTCTGGCTTCAAAATCATCAGCACAGTCAGCCCAATAGTCCTTTGTGTCTTCCCTATGATGATAGGTTATCTTGATGTTCTACTCAATAAATGTTTCTAAGTTAAAGCAAGTTCTAGGCCTAAAGAAATGGACAGTAATGGGAGCTAGGGCCCTTTCTATATTTTGTGCATCCAGGGCTGTTTTGCAGGTGTAATTTCCCAAAGAGATGGGGAAGTGCAAACCAATAATTTTCTTGTCTCTGCAGGTTCTATGCAATTTGTCCAATTGCCTACACACTTCTATCAAGGCCATTTTGTCATTACAGAACATAGGAAGCTTGAGAGGAGTGCTCTCATAGCCAAAGAAGCCCGATATAGAAATTTTTCTGAATTGGATAAAATAAGCACCGTAGTGCGATATCAGACTCATGGCTTCATCAGAAAATCTTCTCGTTGTCACTCTCAAGAAGCCAAACAATGTACATGGTGAAAGCATCATTCACCCTTCGGAAATTGCGATTGCTGGTTTCTAGGGTGAACTGTAGGCAGTAGGCATACACGGGGTCATCCTTGTGAGCATCGATGTATGAAAACCAAACCATTGCCTCAATGTTGCTAGAGTATACATCAGGTATGAAGTCATATATAATTTCTTTGTTTGTTATACATTAGACAGCTGCTCCGCTAGGTTCATACTGATGATCTCTACCCAGTTGATATTCTGAGTTCCCTCGCACACCATATTGATAAGCGGGCACATCTAGAAATGGAACTCATTAGTAGAGGGTAAGCCCATAACCCAAGCTAGTAGGATTATGAAATCTGATAGTTCTTCATTGAAATTGGCACGGAACAGAACCTTGGATAGACGAGATGCCCCCTTCTTAGGGTTTTTAGCCAGGACTTTGCCACCCACGCCTTATAATTATCACTGTCTTGATTGAAAAGGGCCTGTGCCTGATTCTGAGAGATAACTACAACATTGTCCATTTTTGGAATCCTTAGTGCAGTGCCAATGGTGGCAGCGTCAAGTTTGGCGATGAGCTCCCCGTGCACGTTTGTCAACTCACTGAATCGTGGTGAAATGACCCCGCATGAGAGCACTGTGTCTGCACATTGCACCGAGATAGGGAAACCACCAGTGAAAGCCAGACCACTATCATGAATCATCTGTGCCATCGGTGAAGGATTTGCGTCTGTCATCCTTGTCCAAAAATCCCCAAAGTCAAGGTGGCGAACTTCACTGTCCCCGATATTAGGAACGATGGACTCGAGTGGTGAAATTTGTTCCTGCCCCTGGAATTTGATCTTCATGTTGATAGTAACTCGGAGAGCAAAGCTGCAAGCTAGACTTGAGATGGAATTGCAGGGGGAATGGATACGCGCACAGGAATTTTGGTTACAAGGGTTCGAGTAATAGATAGCATGAAAGCAGTGTGCAAAAATGCATAGGGGCAATTTCATTATATAGCCGTTTAGGAGAGAGAAAGACAATAAATGAGCATTAAATACATATCTACCAAATTAAAAAGCAAGATATTCGGGTAGAGCGAGGAAAAATTAACACAAATGGCACTTGGTTCATTTGGGACACGAGGGACGCGAAAGCAAAGTATGCGGTTCGGCCGATTCAGGCGATGTGGGGAAAAGACGCACAAATGCTTTTGGGACATGAGGGACGAAAGTACGTGGAATACGTGAATCGGGGAATACTGGAAGAACTTGGGACATAAGTATGCGGAATATGTGACTGAATCGGGTGAAAAGGGAACAACGGGTCCGGGCGAACTTGGGACATTTGGGACAAAAAGACGTGGGATACGCGACTCAGCCGAATCGGGTGAAAATGGAACAACTGGTCCGAGTGAACTTGGGACATTTGGGACAAAAAGTTTTGATGGGCCCGAAAAGAACAGACTTTGGGTAAACCGGCCGATCGGGGAATAGAGAGCCCATATGAACCTGGGACACGCGGGACAAAAATGTCCGACAGGCCCGAAAAACACACAAAATGACCCAAAAACGTAGTTTTTCCAATTTCTTGACTTTTCACATTATTCGACAACAGAAAAGACACTTAACCTCAAAATTTTAATTTTCAACTTCTTAAAAGCAGGGGAATTTTGAGTGGACAACAGCTGGCTCCTTCTGGGGATGACTTGGCATAAATTCAAAGAATGAGACAAGGCAAGAATTTAGACAAACTCGGGGAAGTAGACCAATACCTTATCCATTGGGCCACAGAGTCAAAAGCAAACCAATACAGAGGACAACACACCAAAACAAAGGGAAAGAAAAACAAAACGCTATACAGAATATACAAAAGGACTTCCTAATCACCTATGACTTAAACAATTTCAGGTACTGCCCACTATAAGGAAGTGGGAGAGAAGAACCATCCATATAATCAAGGTAAAAAGAATTCTTACCAGTGAAGTGCCTGATCTTGAAAGGTCCGAGCCAAAGGGAATCAAACTTGCCATGGCTGCCACGAGGTTCATGCCTTTTATCCCACAACAAAACAGTGTCTCCAACTTGGAAATCTCTGAACCTGGCTTTCTTATCAAACAGACCTTTACTTTCTGTTGGTGAGCAGATATCCTATCAGCAACTTCCAATCTGTCCTCATTCAATTTGTGAAGATACATGATTCTCTTATCCAAAGAATCATTGAAACTGGTATCTTCAATGGCCTTCATTAGATGCAAGGCTGGTAGCTCCACTGTTACTGGCAATTGAGCTTCTACTCCATATACTACCTGAAAAGGAGACATTCCAATGGCTCTCTTAGGTGTGATCCTATCTGCCCAAAGAGCATCATAGAGTTTCTTGTGCCAGTTCCTCTGGGATTCATTGACTAATTTCCTTATTATGGCCACCAGATTTTTATTTGTTGATTCAGCTTGTCCATTTCCCTGAGGATAGTAATCTGAGGAGTGAGCTAGAGAGATGCCATATCCATAGCAAAAATCCATCATCTCAGTTGAAGAAAAATTTGAAGCATTATCTATCACAATCTTGTTTGGCACACCATACCTTATCAAGATGTTTTCTTTGATAAAACTGCATACTACTTCTGAAGTAGTACTCTTTACTGGAATGGCTTCTACCCATTTGGTGAAATAATTTGTGGTAGTTAATACATGCGTATGACCAGCACTAGAAGAGGGATTAAGTGTTCCAATGAAGTCCAAACCCCACTGTTGAAAAGGTTCTTCAATTACAACTGGTTTAAGGGGCAAAGAGGCCAACTTGGGTCTACCCACGAAAGTCTGACAAGCCTCACATTTATCAACCCATTTTGATGCATCTCGAACAAGGTAGGCCAGTAATATCCTCCACGAAGTATTTTATGAGCAGTGACAGTTGATGAGTAATGCCCTCCACATGCCTGATCATGAAAAGTTGAGAGTAGCTTTTTTTGTTGTTCCTTGTCCACACATTTCAAAAACCTTCCATCTAACCCACGCTTAAACAAGGCATTTTCCCACAACACATATTGGGTTGACCTTAGTTTAACGGCCCTCTTTTCTTTGGTAGAAAATGAGAGGGGCATTCCCCATAGGTGAGAAAATGAGCGATATCAGCATACCATTCATCAACTGAGCTAAGAAACAGAATGGTAGGAAGACCAACTTTATCCTCCAGTAACTCATGTCTAGCTCCTTCAGCGATGAGTTCACACAGGCCTTTTCCATGGACGAGCTTGGTTGGTTTGATGTCAATATCATATTCTTGAACCTTGGCCACCCAGCTTCTCTTGGATCCAAATTCGCTATGTGAGAATTGACTTGATAGTTGTATCTCGGTACCAACACCGTGGAGTGAGAGTTAAGAATGTAAAAACGAAACTGCTTGACAGCTTTAACCACTGCAAAAGCATGTTTTTCCATTATGGTGTATTTTAACTCATGATTTTTTAGAATATAGCTCATAAATGCAATTGGGAGTTCGTGCTCATTAGAATCTTCCTGAGTCAAAACAGCAGCCAAGGTGTTATCTCGTGGCGTAGCAATAGATAATGAAATCTTTGTTGAAATCTAGACATGCTAAAACAGGAGTTTTAGCAATGGCCCTTTTAATACCTTCAAAGGCTTCTTTCCCTTCAGGAGACCAACCAAACATTTGTTTTCCTTTCATCATTTGGGAGATATTCAAAGTTAGCTCTGCAAAATCAGGGATGAACCTTCTCAAAAAGTTGATCTTACCAAAGAAAGAGTGCACTCCCTTTTTGCTGGTTGGAAGAGGAATTTGCTGAATAGCTTGAACTCACTCAGGATCGATTTTTATACCATCTTTGGAGACAACGTGCCCCAATAATTTCCCCTCCGTGACACAAAAAATAGATTTCTTAGGATTCAAAGAGATCCCATGTTCTCTACATCTCAAAAGAACTATTTCCAGGTGCTGAAAATGATCGGCCCTTGTTTTAGAATACACAGTCAAGTCATCAAGGTATACAACAATACACTTCCCTTTCAAACTTCCAAAGGCTAAGTCCATAGCTCTCTGAAAAGTAGCACCGGCATTAATGAGCCCAAAAGGCATCCTTTTGTAAGCAAAGGTACCCCAAGGGGTAGTGAAAGTCATTTTGTGTTGGTCTGTGGTATTAACTTCTACCTGGTTATATCCTGAGAATCCATCAAGCATAGACAACATTTCGGATCCCGTTACTGCTTGCAAGACCTGATCCATCATAGGTAAGGGATAATTATCTTTCAAGGAAGCTTGATTTAGATTCCTAAAGTCAACATAGATACGAATCTCACCATTTTTCTTTCTAACAGGCACAATATTGGCAATCCATGTTGAATGATGGATAGGAAAAATGATTTTAACTTTCAACAACTTCTGTATTGCTTGAAAAATGGTGTCATCTATTTTAGGATTATATTGCCTCTGCTTCTATTTAAAAGGCTTAATCCCCGGTTTGAGAGGAATAAAATGTTGCATCTCCTTTGGTTGGAAATATTTTAAATCTTCATAGGAATAAGCAAGAACATCCTTATACTTCTTTAAAAGATCAATTACCTTCTTCCTCTCATCTGGTGTGCAACATTTTCCAATGTTCACGAGTTTAGGGTCAGTAGAACTCCCAATATTAATTTTTTCATATTCAGCTGATTGCTGAGGTCCAGTAGAAGCTTTAAACTTTACATACCTATCGTGTTTGTCAAACAATTTTTCTAAACTCACCAATCCTTTTGGAATCTTGTTTCCTTTGAGTTTGATACATCCATCCTGATCCGCTTCTTCTTCTTGGGTGGCTTCTTTGTCAAAGGGCACACTTTCACGAGGCAAATTATCGCTCCCTTCAAAGTACAACTGTTCAAAATTATCCTTGAGTTCTAAGAAAGAAAGAAAGTGTTGATCATCATTGAAAACTTGCCAGTTACTTGTATTATCAGGTACACTAGGTCGATGGATCATCTCAATGGTGAACTTATCTTGAGAAAAGTCAGGATGAGGTATGAGCAGTGACCCTGAGACTGCTAGTGAATCAGCCCTGGTATTCTTCTCCCTAGGTATTGCTTCGATGGAGAAAGCATCAAGAAATTCAATGGAGTCCCAAACCTGATTCTGTAATGTTTCAACCTTCCATTCTTTACCTGGAAGAGGTTCCTAACTTGCTTGACAATCAATTCCGCATCCCCACGAGCTAGAAGATTCTTCACACCTTGTTCTTTTGCCACCTGGAGTCCAAGAATGAGAGCTTCATACTCTGCTGTATTATTGGTATTTTCAAACTGCAACTTGAATGAGAAAGGATGAATGCTTCCTTCAGGTGACACCAATATGACACCAGCTCCAGAACCAAGAACAACTTCCATCAAACTCTAGTATCCAAACACCATTAGGATCTTTAGGTGAGACTTTGGGGAGTTGGATTTCTTCAGAGACATAATCATGTAGTTGCCATGCCCCATATCCTCATAGAGTATTTGTGCTTTGGGATCATCAGTTTTTTGTACAATATACTCAGACTGCTTCTCAGGAAGCAACTTCTTCATTTTCCCATTAACAGGTATGAGGGCATGTGACCAATCCATTTGAATTTCTCCACCCACATCCTTACAGAAGTTTTTGCTTAGCAACATCCCGTATGAAGGAGGAATATCTACTACTAAGATAGTAGCCAAAACTTTCTTCTCAGGAAAAGTAGCAAAAGCCACTTGTGCGTCCTTAATTCTTCCGACCAAGGGCACTTCCTTACTCTCCATGGAATAACAAGATCCGTAAGTGCGTGTGAGAGTCAAGCCTAAGGCATGAGCTACTTTAGCAGGCATTACATTGTCTGATGCTCCTGAGTCTATGACGCAATTACTGAGCCTATGGCCAGCTATAAGGAGTGTTACATAAAATGGTTTGATTTTGTCATTGGGTGAGGTGACAGCGGCTACCAGATTAGGCTGTGGTGAAGAAGGAGTGGGTAAAAGGCCTTTAGAGGTAGTTTTAGAATGGGAATTGACAAAGTGAATCATTTTAGCAAAAGCCTTGGGATGGGTTTGATAATATTCAGCCTCTGAGATTTGAACCTTAGTCTTTTTAAGTGGTCAATAATATCAAAAGACCCAGAAGTGGACGGGTTATCATCACTTGAGATCCTAGGTTTATCAATTTTAGGGGAAAAAGAAGTAACTTTAGTAGCAGAATTGACAGGACTCACCTTTGGTGTAGATGAAATGGGGATCGGAGATCCTCTTTTTGCAATTACAGGGATAGTTGTCGGCTGCTCCTTAGATTTCTTGGTGGGCTGCATCACTTTCTCCTCCGATTTGTCTCGCTCTCGAGTCATGACAACGTATGATTCACTATTCATGTCTGCCACTACTTCGTCATAATCATCCCCTTCATCAATGCCTTCAGTGGTGAAGAAATTAACTCGAGATCCCTCAAGTTCATCTGTTTCATCATCAACCTCTTCAACAAATTCCTCACAATCTTCATTAACCTCCTCATCCTCTGGTTCCTCAACTTCACAGGTTGCATTGACAGGAACTTTAATAGGAGGTCCTTCAAGCGCTAGCCTTGTTTGAGAAGCAGGAAAATGATTTCTGGGCTGAAAATTCCTCCTTGGAATGTCTGCATAGGGAGTATGCTGAGCCAATTGTTTCTTAATGGTGATGAGATCATTTGCAAGTTTTTGTACCAATGGATCAGTATTAGGTCCAGGAGTGGAAGAGGAGGAAGAAGCAGACTTAGATTTAGAAGGGTCTCTCCTCAACTTCCCTGACATGATTAAATCATCTTCAACACTAACAACAAGAGTTTGATCCTCAGCCAATGTTCATGAGATTAGCCCTTCTCAAGCCGCATAACTAACTTCAGGCAATTGGGCGTTTAGGAAGAAGCATTTTTGAATTTGATCTATAGGTTGAGTATTTGGTGGAATTTTGTTAATCAACCTGTTGAATCGAGCCACAAATTCTCTCATGGGCTCTTGTGATTCCTTCTTTATTTGAGAAATTTGGGCTAGCAAAGCATGCACGTCTTCCGCCGGTTTGAAACGGTTTTCAAACCTAGTTCTCATTGTGTCCCAGCTAGTGATAGCTCCACTAGAAGGTGATAGAACCAATCAGCAGCATTATCTTGTAAAGTCTCAACAAAAAGCCTTACGGAGACATCTTCATGTTCAACTCCTAGAACTCCGCATGTAACTATGAAGGCTGCGATGTGTTCATCAGGATGTACTTTACCATCGCCTTTGAATTTAGGAAAGTTCTTCCGGTTACCTCTGGGTAACTCATGCAAAGGCTGAGGAAGGGCAAGAGGCCCAACACGATGACCCAAGGCAATGGTACCGCCATTCTTGGAAAATGGCTCAAGAGGAACGAAACACCAAAGCAAGAATCAAAGCTCAAAGATTAGGACTGATTTGCTTTCAAGGAATACCACCCGTAGGGATTCTATCTTGACAGTGGAGTGCTTGTTGAATGAGCCTTTCTATTTCTTCTTATCAAGGGAAAGGAAAACCCCGTTGTTCCAAAAGCTGAAACCGAGAATCTTCAATACCAAGGGCCCTTCTCCTCGAGTAAAACGTGGAGTCGCCGATCAAAAGATGATCAATAAATGATTATAGAACTGGAATATGATTCCCAAATGGAGTCACCAAAACCGTTGGTGTCAAAAGGACTTCAAGAAGAGCAAAAGTAATGTGGGACAAGAAGTCCTCCTCTTTAATGGGAGAGGTTCCTTATTCAAACGAACCTATTTACACATATACAAAACATGATTTTCTTGTGGAACTTGGATATTATGAAAGTGTTTTCTATAAGGATCATCAATTACAAAAGGACTGAGGAATGAAATGCGAGAACAAGCAGAAAGGCACCATTCAAAATTATAGATGACAGAGTAATTCCTTATGCATGCGAGGGTACAAGTGAATTGGAACAAGATCATTTGATCATATTAATAAGATGAAATTTGAAAAGACACAAAGTTATAAATAACATCTACAAGAATACAAAGCTTCTCAAAGATAATACGTATGCATAAATGATCTAACAAGATTAAATGAATAGCTTAGGGATAAAGGAAATCAGATAGACAAAGAATGAAAAGTCCTTCTGTATTGATTTCTTCAAGATTTATTTACACTTTCAGAAATAAGCCAAGTTCTTCCTCCTTCAAAATGGCGAGGAGAGGCCATTATATAGTTTACAAATCAGTTACTCTCGGTAACTACTTCTTTTAACTAATGATTAGTTAAAGGGTTGCAAATCACAATACCCCAACTAATTACAACAAATCCGAGAGAAAGAAGGGGAAGAGAAGAGAAGAATTAGGAGAAGAAGATAGGTGCTTATGATTGGGAGGGACCCACCGACTTTAAGATCCGCTGTCTGAATCTCTTCAACGCCTCGGCTATGTCTCTGCCATGTGGGACTGATGTGTTGGCGGTAGACTGAGTCCAAAATCTGAGGCACTTCTCCATTTCCTTATCGAACTCGACATGAGTATGATAATCTTTATTTGCTTCTTCAATGGCAGATTGAAGAGAGTAGATCTCCTTCATTTTTTCCTTGGAAATGGAGCTTTCTTGAATAGATCACCCTTGACAAAAGCTCTTAATTGAGCTTTGATTTCTTGTAAAGTGAAGGAGAGAGGCACACTTTAAAGTCTCATCTAGTGAAGATGGCAATGTATATCTTTAAAGGTAGATACAACTAGTGTTTTGAAGGCCTCACCCTTCTGCCAGCTATTCCTTAATTCTCCCAAAGCCTCCTCCAAGACCTTGATCTTCCATTCCACACTGTAGACCCAGGACTTTGACAAATTATCCTTGGCATCCTCGAAGACTTTGCTTGCCATCAAAATATTTTCATCTGTTTGTCCCATGAGGTGGAGGTCTACTATGCAACTGCTCCAAAGTTTAAGTTCTTTATCAATGCTCCCAATAGTGGAGGAGAGCTTCTATTGCAAATTACTCACCTTCCCGTGGAGTTTGAAGGCTTCATCAATGAAAGTTTAATCCTGCAACCAGCATATCATCCACCATGGCCTCCATAGCTCTTCCATATACGGAATACTTGTGCATATCTTTGATACTCTGTACTTCATCCTGGCTCAGAATTACAGGTGGTGGAAGAGTAGTCAATGGGGTAGGATCCAAAACTTTATCTTTGGACAACAGGGACTTGATGAAACTTGTAAGAATATGGGCTTGTTCCTCCAACTGTTCAATGGTTTGCTACCTTTCTCTACCCTCCCAATGACTCTGGTAACTATTTCCTGAAGATTGTGGATCTCACCTTCAGGGGTAGACTCTCCCATGGGAATTCTTGAGAGTTCCAGGTCGGACGCTTGCAAATCTTGCTCTGGCTTATCTGTCTTAGGCTTGGCTATCTCTAGGAATTGTTGGCCTTGAGCGTCAGACACTATCCTGGAGGTAATTCTAGCTTTTTTGGTGCGAGAAGGAGGAGTAGTGCCTAACAAGGCCGCCACAACATCAAAATTTGGTCCTGAGATCCGGGAGGAAGACTTTCTCTTCCTACTGTCAACAAGAGGTTGCACCCATGCAAAAGAGGAGGAGGAAGAAGCAGGTGGGGCAAGAGGACCAAGAGACAGAGAACTCATGGCACCCAAGGTTTGCACTGTTGTTGCCTCGAGTTGAGATATGAGTGGAGCGCTTGGGGCTCCTGGTGCAGAGGAATCAACAGTGCTTGGAAGTTCAGTGCTCTGGACTTCTTTATCCTTATCCATTGGGGCTTCAGGGGCACTTGCAGGAGTTGGCACTTCACTTTCTTCACTTTCACTGAGAACAATAATGTTCTCTGGTCCTGAAGGAAATTCTGCATGCTTCCTCAGGGGGTCTTTTTCCACAGGCTCCTTCTTAACTTCTTTGAATTTCTTCTGATACACCTGGGTGGATGAGGAAGGAGTAGAGACTGCAGGTCCTTGAGTTGACGAGGTTGGAGGGGTTTGCACAGGTGCTTCTGATCTGAGTGTCGATGCTCCCCTCCTTGGTGTTGAAGCATCCTTGGAGGAGGATTCCCCTGAGTGCCTCCTAAGCTCACGGACTTTTCTATCAAACCAAATCTTGGTCCTGACTAAGACTAGAGCCAAGATTTCAGCCAAATCATCCTTCTCCTTCTTGAACCAATCCAAGTCCTCCAAGGGAGTGTGTTTGACCACATTGTCATACTCATATGAGTACAGTCAGAATTGTCATCTGAAGCCCTTCAGGAACTTGGTACAAATTGAGTTCTGAATTAACTATAGGGAAAACCTGCCATAATGCCTCCTTCTGGCTTCAAAATCATCAGCACAGTCAGCCCAATAGTCCTCTGTGTCTTCCCTATGATGATAGGTTATCTTGATGTTCTGCTCAATAAAATTTTTCAAGTCAAAGCAAGTTCTGGGCCTGAAGAAATGGACAGTAATGGGAGCTAGGGCCCTTTCTATATTTTGTGCATCCAGGGCTGTTTTACAGGTGTAATTTCCCAAAGAGATGGGGAAGTGCAAACCAGTAATTTTCTTATCTCTGCAGGTTCTATGCAATTTGTCCAATTGCCTGCACACTTCTATCAAGGCCATTTTGTCATTGCAGAACATAGGAAGCTTGAGAGGAGTGCTCTCATAGCCAGCAAGCCTGATATAGGAAAATTTTTTTTGAATTGGATAAAATAAGCACCGTAGTGTGATATCAGACTCATGGCTTCATCAGAAAATCTTCTCGCTGTGTCACTCTCAAGAAGCCGAACAATGTACATGGTGAAAGCATCATTCACCCTTCGGAAATTGTGATTGCTGGTTTCTAGGGTGAATCAGTGGGCAAAGAGGCATACACGGGTCATCCTGTGAGCATCGATGTATGAAAACCAAACCATTGCCTCGATGTTGTAGAGTATACATCGTGTATGAAGTCATATAGAATTTCTTTGTTTGATATACATTAGACAACTACTCCGCTAGGTTCATACTAATGATCTCTGCCCAGTTGATATTCTGAGTTCCCTCGCACACCATATTGATAAGCGGGCACATCAAAAAATGGAACTCATTAGTAGAGGGTAAGCCCATAACCCGAGCCAGTAGGATTATGAAATCTGATAGTTCTTCATTGAAATCGGCACACGGAACAGAACTTTGGATAGACGAGATGCCCCCTTCTTAGGGTTTTTTAGCCAGGACTTCGCCACCCGCGCCTTATAATTATCACTGTCTTGATTGAAAAGGGCCTGTGCTTGATTCTGGGAGATAACTATAGCATTGTCCATTTCTGGAATCCTTAGTGCAGTGCCAATGGTGGCAAGCATCAAGTTTGGCGATGAGCTCCCCATGCACGTTTGTCAACTCACTTGAATCAGGGTTGAAATGAGCCCCGCATGAGAGCACTGTGTCTGCGCATTGCACCGAGATAGGGAAACCACCAGCGAAAGCCAGACCACTGTCATGAATCATCTGTGCCATCGGTGAAGGATTCGCGTCTGTCATCCTTGTCCAAAAATCCCCAAAGTCAAGGTGGCGAACTTCACTGTCCCCGATATCGGGAACGGCGGACTCGAGTGGTGAAATTTGTTCCTGCCCCTGGAATTTGATCTTCATGTTGATAGTAACTCGGAGAGCAAAGCTGCAAGCTAGACTTGGGATGGAATTGCAGGGGGAATGGATACGCGCACAGAATTTTGGTTGCAAGGGTTCGAGCAATAGATAGCATGAAAGCAGTGTGCAAAAACGCATAGGGGGTAGTTTCATTATATAGCCGTTTAGGAGAGAGAAAGGTAATAAATGTGCATTAAATACATATCTACCAAATTGAAAAGCAAGATATTCGGGTAGAGCGGGAAAAATTAGCACGAATGGCACTTGGTTCATTTGGGACACGAGGGACACGAAAGCGTGAAGTACATGGTTCGGCTGATTCGGGTGATGTGGGGAAAAGATGCACAAATGCTTTTGGGACATGCGGGACGAAAGTACGCGGAATACATGAATCGGGTGAATCGGGCGAAAAGGGAACAATGGGTCTAGAAGAACTTGGGACATAAGTACGTGGAATACGCAACTTGGCTGAATTAGGTGAAAATGAAACAACTGGTCCGAGCGAACTTGGGACATTTGGGACAAAAAGACGTGGGATACGCGACTCGGCCGAATCGGGTGAAAATGGAACAACTGGTCCGAGCGAACTTGGGACATTTGGGACAAAAAGTTCCGATGGGCCCGAAAAGAATAGACTTCGGGTAAACCGGCCGATCGAGGAACAGAGAGCCCATATGAACCTGGGACACGCGACAAAAATGTCCGACAGGCCCGAAAAACACACAAAATGACCCAAAAAACGTAGTTTTTCCAATTTCTTGACTTTTCACATTATCAGACAATGACAAAAAGACACTTAACCTCAAAATTTTACAAAAGAGGTCACATGTGATCCTATCGCACTGGATTTAGAAATCCAACATTCTTCCCACTAAGTCAAGATGACCTTGGCATTTTAAAATCGAAATCATGTCTTGGATCACCTGAAATTGATCCAAGGTATAGCTATCCTCCGCATCATAAATCTTATAGACTGCAACACAAGTTCAAATGCAACATAGGCTATGAATGAGTTTACGCTGAATTAATTTCCTCTATCCACATGAAGTAACATTCATCATAAGAAGGAATGAAATACTTCATTTTAAATTCAGAATTGACATGGCATAATTTTATCTATTATTAAAAGATTAACATATTATCTACATCAAAAATGATTGCTTAGTTCACAAGAGTACACTGAATTCAAACAAGAATCACATATCAATGTTTGCAAATTCGAGTATAGAGGTTATCATAGATATCAACCATGGTAGAGGAATTACACACATAATAGTTTTTCATGATGAATAAAATTGTAAAATATTTCATTATTTGAATTTAAATTCATCATGCGTAAAGGCGTCTTCCAAGGGGGTTTGAGACCATATATGAATTACATTCATGGAAGGTATTAACGACCTCTTTTGCATCATACGTCAATGTATTCTAACAGAGATAACCTATCGTTGATGTGTTTTAAACTCGCATATGTTTTAACACTAACCTCTCCTTCCTAAAGGTCGAGTAATTAATAAGTGGTTGATCGCAAAAGACAATTTTATCTCTATAATTTAGCCAATGTAGTTATTTATCTTATGAGGTTACTTGTCTCATACTGATTTGTTATTTTTAGTTCGTAAATAATTATAAAAATACTATAATTATTCATAGAGATGTCGCCTTTGTAGTTTCATCTATGTCTTCCCACTCGATTTTTCTCCTACTTTCCATTAACATATGTTTCATTCTCTTCACATATAATTCATTTTTACATTATCTCATCATTTCCTCTTTCCTTCCCCATGCACTTCTCCACCCTCAAATGCCTTTTTCCTACATTTCGATTATTTGACTCTCCTTTCGACATTCACATCATACATTTCAGGTACGATTACTAGTTATTATAACTAATTCAATTGACTAGAGTTATTTGTATTGACTTCTAATTTTATGAGTCTCCTAAATAACTTAAACATGTAATAGACTAATGTTTGATAACCAAGGGATTTTTGGAGAATAGGCGGAGTCCAAAGTTGAATTTTTTCACTATGGAGTCATAGAAACAGTGATGTGGAGTCATAGAACATCGATGCCATATTAGAGAGATAATTAAATGTAAGTGTTATAAGTGTTGAATCAAGCTTGGGAGATCTTAATGCTTCTCATAGAAGAGTACCACATGCCAACAGGTCTGACAGTGAACAATAGATAGTTGAGATATCGCAGAGATATAATTACAGATGTTTACTCGCTAACAAATCAACACAATTAATAAATGTGTAAAACTTGTAACATAGATCCAAATTTGAGTGTAGACTCATGTTGAATGACTCATTCCAGTCTCCCCTAATTGTGATTCTTTCAATATAGAAATTTTCAAAGGATAGATATCACAAATATCCATGCACACAAGCCCAAATCTGATTGATGCAGTCTAGACATTCAGAAAGAAGATTAAATACTGAACTGTATTTTCACAAAATGTATCCATTTAGTACTGCCAAAGTCTTGTGGCATGGTTGCATGGATAGGCATGCCTTTCACCCACATCTTGGTTTATTTTCTCAACTATTATCACAATCTATAAAAATATGGGGCACCAAACAATCAAGACTACCCCTTCCTATCAAATAAACAACCATATTAACAATCGGCTCTAATACGAGATAAAGAGCAAAGCTCAAATTTTTACATAACAATAATCATTATTCTTTGATTCAAATGAATACACAACATTAAAAATACCATATATGTAGGCTTTTACATCCCTAAAATATAGGAAACTTTTGTAACTAAATATCTCACTAGTTTCTTATATTTGTGAGCTGTTATAAGTCATTCACCAATATACCTATGTGATTTTAAATCACTTACAACCTAATATAAATCCATAATTGAGCACTAATTTAATTATTTCTTAACATGACGTGATAATAGAAAGTCCCCCAAGGGGTGAGAAAGGAAGTCTTATGTTGGTCTTTTGGGGAGATAAGGATCTGATTGTAACTAGAAAGTCCATCCATAAGAGAGAGCATTTCATGGCCTACCATGAGGTTGACAAGCTGGTCGATGTTAGGAATACAAAGCTCCCCCTTGGGAAAAGTGATATTTAAATCTCATAAATCAGTGCACATCCGAAGCTTTCAAGAAGATTTGGCAATAGGTAATATGTTTGAAACCCATTGTCAATAATCAATAGGATAGATAAAGTTGGAAGAGATAAGGCATTGTAGTTCTTATTTGACAAGAAGGGAAACATTGGGATGCATTTGACATAGTTTATGTTTAATAAGTTTGGCATTGGGGATGGTGAGGATGTTATGGATGACGATGGAGGGATCAAGACCCAACATGTCAGAGTACGACCGTGCAAAATATTGACTATGTTTAGATAAGAAGGAGGTGAATGATTTGATCTCTTGATGATTTAGATATTCGAAAACCTTGAGGATACTAGTCTTTGAAGAGTCCCTATGTTAATTTCAATGGTTGATTCGTTGAGGAGGGTGGAAGTATCAGGAGGAAGGGACTTTTGGATATGAGAATCCTTGGCCCCCATGTAAGAAAGAATGGAATTTTCATCACTGCATTGAAGGATATCAATCGTACAGGAATCCTCCCCTATCATCTCAGGATATTTAAGAGGAAAGGACTGAGTCTTATTTTCAACTTGATAGGTGACTGGTCCAAGGGAAATGGTGGAGACTAAAAAACAAGTAAGGCGGGATAGTCACAATATCATCTAGGTCCGTGAGAAAGTCAGATGGAGAAAAAGGAGGTGACTAAATGTTGATGCTAGAAGATAAAGAAGTGCATGGAGGAGGAATGGAGGGATATTTGTATCCCAAGCCAAACTTCTCACCTGCTTTGTGGGAATTTTTAAGGACAAGATCGTGGATTCCTTATTCATAACATCCTAAACCATATCCCTTCCATGTACAATGATAAAGATAAGTATAGAGAATGGATTTTTAGAGAGGAAATCAAAACCATTAGTGTATGGTTTAGTGTGAGGGTGGTCATCAATATGAGAAAAAGGGTGATCAAAGCCACCATAGACAAGATTGGTTTTGAGGAAAGGGGACCGAAAGAAATGATATCCCCAACATTGGATTAATACATAGGGGCCTTGTCAGGAATACCGAGGTGGTTGAGAGAAGAAAGAGAATTAAGAACAAGGATTTTATGTTCCCTAGGGAAAGGTGTTTGATTACATCATCAAAATATCCATCATGGGGTAACTTATATGTAGGAAAAAAAGAACTAGTGCAATCCTCATAAGAAAATTCATGCTTAGGGAAAAGTACATCGTTTGGTTGACAAGTCATGTGACATGATTTAAAGGGAGGGAAATTGGAAGGGAGAGTATGAATCTTCCCTTCATGTTCATATTTAATACAATGGTGGAGGGTGGATGGGATGCAATGGATGACACAAATCCAAGGGTGTCCAAGAAATACATTGTACGTAAACTCACCTTCTACAATTTATAAGATTTCATGAATGATTTTTTAAACAAAACAAATGGGAAGAATAAATGTGCCCAAATCAAGTGGCATCAACATCATTAAAAGTTTGAAGAAAGACAAGTTACACGAAACAATGGTGTCGGGGAGTTTAAGCTGATTATATAGGTATAAGAAGAAATGATGTTTATCCCGACACCATTGCCAATCATGGATCAGCGGATGAAGGTCTCATTAATAAGAACTATGATGAAGATAGGAATATCATGGTCTTTGTGAAGAATGTCAAGGATTTCATAATCCTTAAAGGATATAGCAATGGAAGTCATGAGAGCTCTAACTAGGGCCACAAGGGGTGAGGCACATCAAATGATACAAATATGCATTATAAAGCATTGATAAGATCATGTTTATGGTTGGGGGAGTATTGGATGAGCTCATAAAGGGGCGTGTTAACATGTGATTGATGTAACTAATTTACTATGAATTATTCGATAGACGTAGGATTGGGTGCATCAAGAATAGACACCTTAGCCTTAGAGGTAGAAGGGGGAAAAGGTAAAGGATGTGAGGAAGGCTCACTAGGAGATGCAATGATGATGACTTTGGATTTTGATGAAGTGGATGGTGGAACCTCATAAGGGAAAAACTAAGTATTAATGTGAATAAAATCTATGTAAAGAGGAGGGTTATCTTTGGAAGAAAGAGAAGTGGGGTGGAATAGCGATAAAGATGCACTTATAATTCTTGGATTTGATTCAAATATTTTGGGGATGGAAGGGTGTTTTTTTCTTCAATAATAATATCATCTTCTTCCATAAGACTTTCAATAAGAGCACAAAGGGCTTTACAATGTTTGGTGTTATGGCCCAAAATGCAGTGGTAGGCACAAATAACATTAGTATCAAACCATGTGGGTTTTAGACCACATGGGTCAAAGGGTCTAATAGGTTGAATGGTGACCATAGATGCATGGAGAAGATGATGAAATACCTTGGTATAGGATTCAAAGGGTGTTTTAGATGATGAATACTTAGGTATTTGGGACGAGCTTGATTGAGATGAAGTGGATGGGGGTAGAAGAGGAGTCTTGTTTTTATGAGAATGGATAGGAGCCTTGGGTATAGATTTTGATGTGGGAGGAAGAGTGGATCTTAATTGAGATTGTGATGAAGAGGAGGATGATGGTTTTGATGATGATTTAGATGAAAAATGAATATGTGTTTTAGTTAAAGGAGGGTTAGGTGGTTTGGATGTAGTTTTAGAAGGATGGGTAGTGGATTTTTATTGAGTGATGGTGGGAATTTAGAATAATGGGCCAATTCCTAAAAGTGAAGGAGGGATCCCCAAGATAGATGTTTGGACACTAAGTGGTTGGGATTGAGGAGGTTTAGGAAGGGGAAACTCTAGTTTCTTATGTGGATGGGTAAGTGATTTTTGAATAGGTGCACCAAGATTCTTAAGTTTATGTTGTGGGGGTTTACTCTTAGTGGGAATGATAATAATCTTGACAGGGGGTGTTTTATGAGGTTAATGATGGGGATTTTAATATTAGAGGTAAGGTGCACTCACTAGAAGATGAGGGGGATGTCGATGGGATAGAAGAGGGTTTAGATGTATGGGAGAGGGTCGGATAGAAACGTTATCTCGATGAGTATCTAAGGAAGGTGTTACAAAGAGGAGATGATGGAGGGTTGGATGTAGTTATAGTGATGGTGGTCAAGATGGGGGTGGATGTAGTAGGTGTGGTAGGTGCAGTAGAGGGAGAGGTGGATAAGGAATTAAATGTGTAAATAGGCATAGGAAAAAGGGAAGGAGGTATGATTGATGCGAGAGCGATAGAGGTTTGTATGGGGTAGATGTAACAACGACATATGTAGATATAATGGGCTCAACAACAGATGTGGATGTAGTAATGAAAAGTTGTTCCGGGAGGATGATGCAAAGACATGAGTTACGGTACTAATAGTAGATGAGTTTCGGGTGTCCGGGATGTAGAAGGAGTTGTTTGGATAGTAGGTGGATGATTGGGAAAAGGTTGTTTAAAAACATCATGTGGTTGGTCGGGAGGGGCAATATAATTACTCATCAAAGGGCCCCTTGGTTAATAATTCATTAAACAAGGTCCTTAAAGGTACAACATTTTTCAATTTCATGCTCGTGGACTCAGTGGTGCTTGTAATAGGTTTCCTCGTGATACCAAATGTGTTTGGGATGTGTTTCATCTAAGGGTTGGAATGGAAGGAGTTGGATAATATTGGAAACCATAATATTATAAAAACAACACTATAAGATTCCTTAAGGGGGTATAGTCCAGGGGTAGGATTAGGAGCGTGTTACGAAGGATTAGTATGGGAGGTAGAAACATAATAGGATTTGATGATAATTTCTCTTGCCACACCATTGTATTTAATTAGACGAGAAGAAGAGGAGGATTTGGTGAGCTTTGTCCTAGGTTTATTAGATTTGAGTTTAACGTGGCCTTGCTTAAAGGGCACAAATTTCTAATTTACAAGCCATGCCAAAATCTTCTTCAAGCATTGGAACAATTAGATCTTAAGGGTGAAATAAATGTGCTTGGCGCAGATCGAGAAAAGAGATAAATGATCTTGGTTTGAGGAAGAGAAATGGATAGTTGGTTAATGATGCCACACCGCCGATTTAACAAAATCGAGATAGATTCATCCTCAAACTTTTTAATGGAATAAATCGATAATAGTGATTTTACAAGAAATGTTAATGGATAAATGCTCTAAAAATATTTTTGGTAGCTATGTGAAGAAGAAAATGGAATGATGGAGGATGCCATTAAACTAGTGCAAGGTGGGCCAAATAATGACATGGGAAAGGTTATAAGCATAAGATCATAATCATGGGTTATGAGATAACATTTTTGTCTTAAAGCTCGAAGATGTTGTTGGGAATCCTCTTTGCTGCTCAATTTAGAGAACTTAGGAAGTTTGCAATGGGGAGGATAAGGTTTGAAATAGAATAAAGGATGGATGGGATCATTCTAGATTTATTCATAGGTTTGGTACCCAAATTAATGGATTTCACGTTACCTAATCTACTCAACAATGTTTGGATGGGGTCTTTATAAGTGGGTGGAAGTGAAGTGAAAGGATGAGGTTATTTAATGTAGGAGGTGGATGAGGTAGATTGAGGTTGAGCCTGACAATGATGAGGATACGTAGGAGCCCGAGGAGTTGGTTTATATGGAGGAATATAAGTAATAGGTTGATATTGGGCAGGTTGAGAGATGGGTTTCGAAAAGGAATGTAAGTAGGACCATATTGGGGGACTTGTTTATGTATGCCAACGGAGTTGGACCGAGGGTGAGTATGCTTTGAGAGGATTAATATGTATGGAGGGGCTAATGATATAACATGTTTTGGAAAGTAGTATGATGAGGGGGATAATGTGTATGAGTAGATCCTAAAAGAAGTGGTTGTGAAGAGACAACATGGATGTGAATTTGGGATGTAGAAATGGAGAGACTCGGGAAGGGATGTTCAATCATAAGAGGGAGATAAGTGGGTTTAGAAAGGGATTGGGTGAGGTAATTGATGACTATAGTAGATGAAGATATGATGGTCATAGATGAGGATGGGGTGGTATTGATATAAGGTAAACTGGATTGAATGGGGACCATCAATTGAATACATTAGTGAGCGGAAGAATCAAATGAGACATGATCAAGTTGGGATATGGCCAACTCATTCATTTCTTGAGGAAAAAATATGGAAAGTTGTGAGGATAGAAACTGGGTGGACTCGAAATGAGAATGGTAGGCATAAATTTGCTAAAGGGGAGTTCCATCAATGGGTAGATGAGTAGATTTTAAAATGAGGTAATAATTAAGGGAGACATTGTTAACATCCAGGATTTATTAGAACTTCATGCATCGTAGGGAATCACGGGGGGTTTAAAGGCTTCAGCAGAAGTGGTTGATGGCAGAGTGGCTAATGGAAGGGATCAAATGGTTATCAAAGAAGGGATTTGTATCAATGTGAGAATGAGCATGAACCATGGGCGTCACACTACAAGGGATGGTAGAAGTGATAGGTTGGGTAACTAATGGGTGTCGTTATTCCTTCATTTGATCAACTCGTAGTTGATGTCATATTAAAACCAAGGGTGTGTCTGAAGCTATATGAAATAAGTGAAGTCTTAGGTGAACTAGTAATTGATTGTATTTATTATTTTTTTATTTTTCTAGGGGTTTTAAAGTGTCTTAATATTTCTAGGCGAGCTTTATTAAAGCTAAACTATAAGAAACTTGCTAAAATAAACACACATTGCTGAAATGAACAAATCTTGCATAATTGAACACACTGATGGAAATAAACACACTTTGAAAATGTTGTTTAAAATGATTTTAAGGAAATAAGAATGTAAACTATAACACCTGCAGGACAATAGATAACTCCACGTAACATATTTTAATTGATGAATCAAAAGTACTTACAGAATTGCTAAATAACATATTTATAAAAATTACTTGAAAATATAAATACCAATTAAAGAGAAGATATTTTTATTGGAGGAGTGGGCCCTTGCTCCACCTTGAATTAGGAATTAACACAATATGTTGCTCTAAAAATTAAATGGCTATTCTTATTATTGAATTATTCAGTCTCAGAAAACTTAACTCAAGCATCCCCCATCTATCTTCAGTTCTCCATATATATTTTCCATCTAAATATGCATTTAAAATCATGAGTGTTCAATAGTTGTCTTTCCACCTACAGATTCTAGTGAAACCAAATAGTGCCCAAAGTAGATATAAAATTTAGAAAACTAGCTAGATATATAGTTGTTGGTATTACATATGTATATTTGGAGTATGAACAAATGGAAAATTATTGATCTATTTTTGATTGCAAGGCCCATTCTTTGCTCCATAACTGATTTTTTATAGAATAAGGAAATTCCCATTGATTCCGAACTTTGGAGAAGTTCTAGAACCAAAGGGAAACTTCCAGAGCTAACTACTAAAGTTCCAGAGCTAAGTGTTGGAGTTCCGGAGCTAAGTGATGGAGTTTCGAGCTAAGCCACATTTTAGCCAACTTCCTAAAAAAGGTGTTGGTTACTTCACATTCGCTTATCCTGACCAAATATGACCTATTTATTCCAAAAACTGAATTTCCACACAATTTGTTAGGAATTATAGAATTTTTAGACATTTGAACTAAATCAAACAAAATATGGACAATTACATTCTAACTTATATTTAGATAAAACAAAAGTTATGAAATGCTAGACAAACTTGATTAAAAAGGGAATAAAATGAGAGTATTTATTACACATTGATGAGGCATATTTTAGCCTCATCATCTCCCCACACTTACTTGTTTGTAAGTCCTCTAAAAATATTTATTCTTCAAAACTGGGATCATGAATTCTTCATTACAACTGAATGCTAAGGTCAAATGGTTGAAATTGAATGTCCCAGTACTTCTGATCAAAACTGATGTATCCTGATCCTTCCTCTAGCTTTTTCTACCAATCCTCAAAATGAGTGGGATCCTGAGGTTCTCTATTCTACCATGGAGACATGGGTGTAAGAAGCAGAGGAGGCCTTTTTCTCATACCCATCCACATACCCATGTTTTTTCACAAATTTGAGGAATGATTGGACATAAAGTCTTGGCCCTTTCTAGACTCCATATTAGCTTTGTGGGAGAGATAAATTCTCTTTTTCTTAATGCTACAATAAGGAATTCCCATCTATTGAGGCATCCATCATAAATTTCTTCAAATTTTTTATCTTCATATGAGGTGAATGCATCAATCAGTCACCATTGCACAATTCAAGGAAAGTTTTCTTAGAAAGGTATGTGATGAGAATGAAAAACATGATTTTATTTACTTGTGTGAAAAGGTGAATAATGTATTCTCATGGGATTATGAATACATTAAGGGGTTTGATCCAAACATTGTCTAACACTCCACCGATCTTGATCCCGATGTGAAGCCAATTAGATGAAAACAAAGACCATTTAACCTTAAGATATAGCCCTCAAGAGAAAGGAATTATATAAACTAATGGATGAAAAAAATTGTATCAAATACTCTACTTGGGTGGAAAATATTGTCCCGGTGAGGAAGAAGAATAGATAAATAAAACTATGTGTTTGTTTAAAATATTTGAACAAAAATTCCCTAAAATATCATTATCATCTACCTTCTAGGCTGGAAATGTAATGTTCCTTAAATTGGTTGTCAAAGGAATAAGCCCGAAATATATAACAACTACAGATGGTTTTCCGTAATGAGATCTCATATATAGGCCAGATGAACTATCCTTTATTAAGTGTTTAGTATTCCTTTCTTTCCAGGCTATCTGATTCTAGAGCATAGAAAAAAATGCCTAAAGTTGGCTTTCCCCACATATAGATTAATCATAAAACATGTGTTCTTTTCTAACATAAAGTTGCAGAGATAAAATTCACAAAGAAGATTCTTCTGCTCTGGATTGGCCAAAGAATATGCTGCCATGAATTCTACTTCATCCTTCAATTCATGTGGAAGGCCACATGAAATCCTCAATAATTGCCACCGGATAAATTGTTCTTCT
The DNA here is from genome assembly GCA_018340775.1 of Taxus wallichiana var. yunnanensis. Classification (NCBI taxonomy): domain Eukaryota; kingdom Viridiplantae; phylum Streptophyta; class Pinopsida; order Cupressales; family Taxaceae; genus Taxus; species Taxus wallichiana. Next base: position 56,929,474 of record CM031236.1, on the reverse strand, counting down.
AAGAAGACATTGTATGCAGGAGAAGGTCTTCTACATGTTAGTAATTTTTCACTCATCATATAGACCATCTATATTTTTTCCAAACACTTAAAATTTTATTCCTCACTTTTATATAATTTTTCTTCCCATTCTTCCCTTTCCTTTTTGTCTTTTTCCGTTTGAATTTTTAGTTCCTGATTTGATACTTTTAACTCATTCAACTTCCTACAGGTATCATCCCATAATTGTTTGAGTGACAAGTAAGACAACTCTATTTGTATAATTTGATCCACTAAATATACTTTTGTCATAGTACTCTATTCAGTAGCCAATTGCAATTATTTTTCTTTTTTAGCCATTTGTTGTTTTACTAATGCCAATTCTTCATTCTTATCTATTAGTTGAGTTTTCAATTATTCAATAAGCATTTCTCTATGCTCCAATTTGTGTTTGAGAAAGTTCAATTCCTCATCTTTCTCTCTAATTATAAGTTTTTCCTTAGACAAGAACAAAGCTTGCCTCAATTGCTATTTTTCTTCTTTACTGGGAGTTCCTCGGGGATGAGCATTGTTCCTCCACCAAAGGGAATTTTCCTTTTAATCTCCAAGATGCCAATTGTTCCTCCTCATGTGATAGTATTGCTGAGTCATCCATTTCCTGAAAAGCTTGCTCTTCCAATATTTCATCTTCTCTCTCCAACTCCTCAATTTGAATTTGTAGAGGAGGAGAAATTGTCATGCTGCCAAGAATATCAAGCAACTTCTTTCTCTAAATCCTCCTATACTTCAATATTTCTGGCTGAGTTTCCCTATACTTTTTATGAATTATTTTTCTTTTAGGAGCTTCAACATTTTCTGAAGTGGGCTTCCCTCTTGAACTTCTTCTAATTTTTGCTCCAAATTCCATCTTGGGTGAACTATCACTATCAGAAACAGGTATTGGTTCTTCTGGTATTATTAAAGGGGAGGAGTTTCTTTTAAAGAAACAACAGATTTTGTAGCTTCGATCATCCTCTTAGATCTCCTCCTTTTGGTATTTTAACCCCACTTATTTCCTTCTTCTTCTCATCAGGGGGATTAATTTCTAAGTTACTTTTAGGAGAGAAAGGGGTTGGTATTCCCCTTCTGATAATATCAGGAGTTTGTTTGAATTTGTGGAGGAATTTTTCCCATGCTTCCTCCCCATTTTTCTTAGAGAGAAAATGATGTTGACAAACCAAATGAATTAATCCATGGTGCCTAATTTTCCCTACTCCCCAAGAATATCTCTAAGCCATTGTATGGATGGAATCAAAGAGGAAACCAGGAAGGTTTACTATATACTCCTACTTTTTGCCCCATACCTAAGATATATCAGTATTTTAAGGATTTCCCTTCCAATAGTCCCATATTGGCCATCGCATGTCAGGTATTTTACTACCCAAAATGCTACTCTGTCAAAGGGTTTGGGTAGACTAGCTCTTTTGACCCCTTTTATGACTTTATTAGTGGTATAAATGTATTGGGGCTCAGGTTCACCTTCTTGTCTTAAGGTTTCTACTAATTCTTTCAGAGTTCCCCTTACAAGGTTTAGTACATTTACAATTGGTACACCAGATACATTACTCATTATATTAATAGTAAAGGGAATTATAATGCCCTTAACCTTGGTCCTAAGCTATTCTAAATTCACAACAAATTCTCTTACTAGTTCATCATTGTATTTTGAAAATTTCTTCACAAACTCCAACCAACCTTCCTATTCAAAAATGGTCGTTACTTATCCATCTACAAGGAGTTGTGTATCGTCTTCTGGTTCTGATTTCTTTTTGATACCCATGGCCAAGAGGAAAATTCAAATTCTTTTCTTCTTTCAAACCCCTTATCTTCCAGGAGATAGTTGTGGAACTAATGGAATTAGCTGTGAAACTATTGGATTTAGCTGTGGAACTCCAAATATGACTTTTACGGTTACCTCCTTGAAATTCCCTACAATTATTCTCAATTTTCTTGTATTCTACCTAAATGACAGTTTGTTATTAATATGACGCCACTTTCATTTATTTAATCAGCATCACCTCATGATTATTTCCCTTTAATCATGATGTGAAATAAATAACTCATTATACCGCTAAATTAAATCAAGTCTAATCACACATGTAAACTTTTAATTTAACCTTTAATAAGATCAAGACATAATTATTGTCCTTTTTGAAGTAATCTAGCCCCTTGATGACTCATCATTCTTAAGAAAAGTGAAAAATGGTTAGAAAATACATTTGGAATTCCAAATAAGTTCCTTTTATTTGAATTAGCTAATTATTAATGAGACCAACCACCATTTTTGGTTTTCAATTGGCCTTTTGAGAGATTTTTTTTGGGAAGAGAACACCATTTACTGGTTTTCATTCCCTTCCCCCCGTTTTTTTTTTAGGGGGAAGAGAATGCCATTTGTTGGTTTTCATTCCCTTCCCTTTATTTAGATCCTTGCATCTAATTACTTGATCATTTTGGAAGAACTAGGTTCTTCCATATGATCAAATTCCTTGTCTGCTTCAATTTTCTTCAAGAATTCATCCCTAGTAGGAGGCTTTCTATATATTTTTATCCTATGTCCATTGACCAAAAGTGTCCTTCGATGCTATCAATGGGAAGTAGCTGAATAGAGCCATTATCATATATCTTCTCAATCTGATAAGGTCCTAACCACTTGGTTCTCAACTTTCCTTTGAATTATTGGTACTTAGAATCAAATAGTAATGCCCAATCTCCTATCTTGAATTGCCTTTCCTTGATATGTGTATCATGCCACTACTTCCTTTGGTCTTGGATTATCTCTATCTGTTGAAGTTATTCCAGTCTCATCTCATCCAATTCATTGAGTTGTATAATTATTTCCTTTTGTGTTGTATCCAATTCAATACCCAGTTTAGTTGTTGTCCTCAATGTTTGTAGTTCAAATTCAATGGGTAACAAGGGCTTATTCCCATAAAATAACTCATATGGTGAGAATCTTGTTGTAGTCTTCCAAGTTGTGTTATAAGCCTAGATAGCCTCAAGTAGCCTTTTCACCCAATCTCTTCTACTTGCTTCAACTGTTTTGGTGAGAATATTTTCCAATTCCCTGTTTGTCACTTCTGCTTATCCATTGGATTGTGGGTGATAGGGAGATGAATTCCTATGATTGATCTAATAGTACATTGTAAAGGCCTGGATCATATTAGACATGAACTATGGGCCTTGATCTAAAACTATACTTCTTGGTGCACCAAACTTCATCATAATTTTGTGCCAAAGGAAATCAGCAACTGCATCTTCATTAGCATTTGTTAAAGCTTGCACCTCTACCCACTTTGTTACATAATCAGTACATACAAGAATGTGCTCCTTTCCCTGTGAAGGAGGACTAAAAGGACCAAAAAAATCTAGCCCCCACCTTTCAAATGGTTCAATCACCACTTGAGGTTGTAGAGGCATTTCACTAGTAAAAGTTGGTTGTCCCATCCTTTGACAGGATCACACTGTTTGATGTATTTCTTCACATATTTATACAAATATGGCCAATAATAACCAGTGCCAAGTATTTTGTGGGTTATTATTTTCACTGAAAAGTGTCCTCCACTTGGTTCATCATGACATGCCCTAAGTATGTCAAAAATTTCATCCTCTCTCACACACTGCGTAAAACCAAATCAGGGCCACATTTAAATAACATTCCCTTTAACCATTTAAATTGTGCACTTGTTTTGATTAATATTTTCATTTATTTCTTAGTAAAATAAGGAGGAAACTTCCTTGTTGCAAGATAATTTTCCATGTTAGAAAACCATGGTGTATCAGCTAAAATAACAAATAATTGTTCATCTGGAAAGTTTTCCTTAACTGGATCTTGTTCCCCTGTAGTGGTTAATCTTGACAAGAAATCAACTACCACATTATATTTTCCTGGATTATCCACAATAGTAATATCAAATTCTTGTAAAAGTAATAACCATCTGATTATCCTACCTCTAACCATTGGTTTGTTCATTAAGTATCTAATTGTTGAATGATCTATATCTACAAATATTTTGTACCTTGTAATATAATGTCTTGAACTTATTAATTGAATAGATCACAAAGCAAGAAATTATTTTTCAGTGGTGGAGTAATTTCTTTCAGTGGGAGTAATATTTTTACTAAGATAGTAAATAGCATACATTTTTTCCTCTTCATCTTTATGTCCCAAAATTGCACCAATTGAGTTATTTGAGGCATCTGTTTGGATGTGAAAAGGTTTCTCCCAATTAGGTCCTCTTAGTATTGGGGCAATGATTAGTTTTTCCTTAATCTCTTCAAAAGCATGTTGACATTTTTCATCCCAAATAAATTCACAATCCTTGGTAAGCAAACCAAACATGGGGGAAACAATTTTACTAAAATCTTTGATAAAATGCCTATAGTACCCAACATGTCCTAAGAATGACTTGATATCTGTGGGGGTTTGAGGAACAGGTAAGTCTAAAATAATCCTAATTTTTTCTTGGTCAACTTGAATTCCTCTTTTTGAAATATGATGTCCTAGAACAATTCCCTCATCAACCATCATCAAACATTTCTCATAACTAAGAGACAAATGGTGTTTCTCACATCTTGTTAATAATTTTTCCAGGTTTTTCAAGGCATCATCAAATGTGTCTCCATGCATAGTAAAATTATCCATGTATACCTCTACACAATCATTAGTTAGATCTGCAAAAATTGCTAGTACATCCCTTTGGAAGGTTGCTGGAGCATTACATAATCCAAATGGCAATACCTTGTAGGAAAAGGTACCCCATGGACAAGTAAAGGTAGTTTTGTCTTGATCCTCTAAACCACCCTGATTTGGTTATATCCACTAAAGCCATCCAGGAAGGAAAAGTATTGTTTACCTAAGAGGTTGTCTAAAACTTGATCTATGAATGGTAAGGGAAAATAATCTCTAAGTGTAGCTTTGTTCAATTCCCTATAATCAACACAAATTCTCCATTTTCCATTATTTTTAGGCACAATTACAAGAGGAGACACCCACTGACTATCCAAGATGGGGTAGATAAATCCTACTTGTAATAGCTTTTCAATTTCCTACTTGACTATGTCCCTTAAGGCTAGATTGATCCTTCTCTGAGGTTTCCTAATTGGTTTAACATTTTCAGTATAAATGTGATGGGTGAAAATACTTGGGTGGATTCCTTTCATGTCTTTATAGTCCCAAGAAAAAGCTCTAGTATGACATTTCAAAACATCAAACAATTTAGCTTCTTGATCATTTTCCAACTAGCTATTAATGTTCAAAATCTTACCTGGTTGAATCTCAATTTGTTTGGTTCCAGTGTGTGATGAACTAATTTGTTGAAAAGGTTCCATTAGGGTGTTTAGTGGACATGAATGAGGTAACAACATATGATATGCAGTAATGTCTCTAAAGTTTCCTTGAGAAAGAATACTAGATAAAGGACGATAGCGAGTTATGATACTTATCTTGACGTTGGTCAAGCTCCTCATCACTGACATTTTCCAAAGATTCCTTACTATTTCCTAATATCTTTGAAACTAATGCTATTGATTCCATAGCTATTTCCTCCCCTCTCGAAGATAAGTCACGTTCCTCAGTGAAATTATTTACATCTGCATGGGATTGTTGTGGTTCCAAAGATAAATATGAATGTTCCGGAACTAAGTCTGAAGGTTCCGGAACTATCTCCAATTATTCCAAATACAATTGGTGATCATTCAATGGGTGATTAATAATATTATCCACCTCCCGTACATGATCTTGCAATGTTATCATAGCCAAAGAAGACAAGTTTTGTTTATTAGTATTGGGATCATCAACCCATAATTATTCTTGATTATCCATAAAAGGTCTTACAGAAGGATATAGGGAAAATTGTTTAGAACTCTTGTCATTAGAGATCGTCATATCACCTAATCTGTAATCAATTAAGGCAACAACTATAGATAACCATGGTCTACTAAAAATTATGGGATAACCAAGTGTTTTAACTTTTGGACGTAATAAAAGGAAGTCCACTAGATACTCCCATGACTCCACCATGACTGCAACAACTTCAATGATCCCTTGTGGTGTAGCTACTGACTGATCTGCCATCTGCAATATGGTGCTAGTAGGTTGTATATCTGTTAATGGTAATGTTTTCAAAGTGTCTATTATCATAACATTTATATTTTCTCCCGAGATAAACCAAAACATTGTGTATGTGTTTGTTCCCTATAGTGATAGAAATAACAGACTTCCAGGATCCCCATATTTGGGAAGTGAGATTTTTCCTGCTAATAAATCAACAAGCTTCTCATCTACCTTAATAGTCCTAGGGTACTGCTTCTTCCTTCCAGGTCTTTTCAAGCATAAAATTTTGATTAATTTGTTTAATTCAAGAATGTCCTTGATTGCTTACAACAATGGTATTTCAATATTTAATTTCCTCAACTCCTACACCAGTTTAGATTCCTTGGTCTCAATAACTTCCTTAAGTCTTTCTGGAAAAGGGGTTTTTGTAGAATTGTTATCTGGTTGTTTCTCTCTTTATTTTTCATTTGAACTAGGGGTTTCTGATCCGAAAATAATCAGATTATTACTACCTGATCTCGGACCCTTATAGGCTTTAATTATTTTCCGACAATTTGCTCCTTTTAAGTAATTAATTTAAAATAATGCAAGACAATAATGAAAATTGCACACAGATTGATTACGGAGTTCGCCAATCGCCTATGTCTCCGAGTTCGTGGTCAAACCATTCCACTAGTCAAAACTTGTAAGTTACAATAGTACTTTCACAAGAAAACCTAATGGAATTTTACTTGCCTATCAGTACACTAGTTCTTTAAAAAAACTTCCGATGATCAGTCAAATTGTTTCTTCACCTTCCTGATGCACAATCTCCTTCGGCTTCGATCAGCCTTCCCGACACTATCAATGCGACACTAGCACTCCGATCGACAATCCAGGATTTGCAAGTAATTGGTGTGGCTCAATGGGCCTATTGGGTAGTTTATAATTTACTCCCAATCACAAATATTCCATCTACTATTGCCTAAAATAATAGGCCAATAAACAATATTTGTTGACACATCTCACAAATAAGCTTAAAAAATAATAAGCTTCTCAGACTAATGTGTCCACCTTTCCGCACTCTAGCAATGAGCTTCTCCGTTGCGGCGGTGTGTGTCCCCACAATAAGCTTAACAAATAATAAGCTTGGGGTTTGTGTCCATTACAAAGGAATGGGTTCCCTATTTATACAAAAAATAGGGCCCTTAAAAAATGCATTCCATATAATCCTTAGGCTAAAAATACCATATCCCGTAGCATAGTTGATGGGATTAAATCCCAAATTGGGCGGATGTATTTTTAAATGGGATAAATATCCATTTTAGTGGCTAAGGAGAGGGGGAGTGGTTTTGAATGTTTTTAATGGGATATAATCCCAAATGGAGCGGCATATATTTGGGTAAGGTTTAATAACCCTTATCCCCTCCATTCTTCACGTGGATAATACCACGCATGGCTTTAAGCCCCCAACAACCACTTCATCCTCCTTCCACATGGTCCTTTGCATGCCCCCACCACCGCTTCCCTCCTTCACAAATGGACTTAGCATGTGGCGGTTTATACTAATGTTTGAACATATATATATATATATATATATATATATATATATACGTGGCATTTGGAATGGTGTGTAAGTGGACTTACCAAGTAAATAAAAATTCGACCCATACCATGGGGTATCGAAATTAATTAACTCGGTCATCATGTAGTCCACTTGTCGTCTCCCGATAGGTAAATCGAGTGAATTTGATGAGTGGTGGAAAGCCACATGTCACAGTGTGATTGCTCCAATATTGACCAATTGACCGAGTTGGCTTTCCCACCGTCCGAACTTTGATCGAACATATCTAGATCTCCCGATGTCCTACATTTTGTCGTGTTCTTACAGTCAATGGAAATCTCTCGAAATGATCTTCTGCACTAACACCATTTAGGGATGTTTAGGGAAATTTTGAAAATGATCCCCTGATCACACCTCCCCACTTAGAAAGGCTTTTTGTCCCAAAAATCTTCCATACTATCCCGAATCTAAATAACTCGCTGCCACCTCGGAAGTGCTTTGTTGTAGTAGACCCTTGGGTCTTCTCCTCTAACCTTCTCACTTTGACAACTCTGCTCCAATCACGGGACTCGTGGGTTATGGGCCCATGGACGCTTCCACTACACCACTCGATATCCAAAGAAGACCTCCATGCCTCCACTTTGTGGTGCTAAGTTTCTTAATGAAACCTCAACGCTCCTTCATACGTGCGGTGCTAAGCTTCTTGATATCGACAACAAGGATCTTCTTTGACTCTATAATATAGCTCCCGGCCCGAGTTGATTCCACGAGAATGCAAACTAGTTTGAAGGAACTCCATGTTACGTAGAGCTATGATTGATTCGATGTCGGTGATGGACAATGCCTTGTCCCTTTACAGACCTCAACGCCTCCTATGCATGATGCTAAGCCTCTTGTAAGACCTCGAGCCTCCAATGCATGATGCTAAGTCTATTACAAACCTCAACGCCTCGATGCATGATGCTAAGCCTCTTGTAAGACCTCAAGCCTCTAATGCATGATGCTAAGTCTGTTGATCAGCTACCATTCGTATGTGTGGTCGCAATGCCTTGACACCGAATGATGTTCTGAGCTGATCCTTTTAGAGCTCCTCTTGTTGACATACTAATATCGGTACCACTCTGTTGCATGGTCATAATTCCTCTGCGCACGAATCAAGTTCGACCCGATGTCAATGCCAATGGTGATTCAGCCTACCATTCTACCGCACACCACAATGCCTCTACACGTAATGAAGTTCGAGCTGATCTCTATGAACTCTACTCTACACAAATGGCGAGATCAATCTCCAAGCTTTATATGAGTTAATTCCTATATCCAAGTTATAACAGTACTCACAAGCTTATTAGGAAATCTGTTTGGAGCATTAATCAAATTTTTAAGTAAGAAAATCCACCGAGTATTGTAAACCTTTCTCTCAAAGCATTTTCTCACAATATCTCGATCTCCAAATGAATACCGCATACTATTCATCAATCTAAATTATGCAATATATAATTGAAAACTGTTGACTTACCCATTTTAAAGGACTTTCACTTTCAGGTATTACGGTCCTGGGTTGACTTGTCAATTTGGTGGTGGAGTAGAAACCTCTTCTCGCTTTACAATAGGCCTTCATTCCATCTTTGGCTTGTCATTACTCGATGGCAAGATGGATGCGCTTCTAGAAATTTTCCACCTAATGCCCATTCCTTTTGCAATGAGCACAAAAAATCTTCTTAATCTCCTTCTTCTAGGATGAGGAACTCTTGCTGCCATTTCTCGACTCTGCATGACGAGATTGGTCTTTCGACGATTTGCCTTGTTCGATGAAGCGGCATCAACTTCTTCATTAGTGTCCTTCTCTTCCAACATCGGCCACTAAATGATTATGCAATCCACAAAAATACATGGAAAATAATTCCACATCTTCTGAAAATCATAACCATACTTCTTAAGCTGAAAAAGTGGATCAGAAGTTTTATTGTGCTTATGATTATGGTAAGAAACTGGAGGTGGAATCTTATTACCTCTTCACTGATTTCTATTACCACATCTTGCCTGTGATGACGAAGCACAACTTTCCTGCTCAAAATATTCTTGCAAGACTAGTGGGGTATTCTCTTTGCTTTCGGAAGCTTGTCTCCCATCAGCATTCTTGGAGCATTCTCCAATTTCCATTCCCACACTAGGATAACCCAAACCTGCAAAACGAGGACGATCCTCGACTTGTATTGGGTTAGCAATACCTTGGCCATTTTTACCAAGGCCTCTTCCATCAAATCCCATTTTATCTAGTAACTTGGATCCAATTCCTCTAGTATGCTTTTCAAACAAACCAAAGACTTCATTACCTAAATCGAAACTAAATGGGAGGAAGAAGAAGATTCCAGTGGTGAACAACTTACAGTGCAGTCATCTACCATGGTCTTTGCATCTCGAAGTCAAGGTATTTCCTTCCTCTCGATCACCACATTGCAACCTTGCAAGAGCTCATCCTTGGTTTTAGTTCCAATTTCAAACGAGCATTCTCCTCTTCCAAGGAGTAATACATTGATCATAGGAGACAGTTCTCTTCCTGGATCGGTGATTATAAGCTTCAATTTCCTTAAGATTTTCCTATTTAGACATCTTGCCCATAGTGCACTTGTACCTTGTTCACACAAATTGAACCAACTACACCAATCTTGAAGAAATCACTTTTTTAATCAGATTTACTGAAAAAAAAAATGGAGTTACACCACTCGATACCAAACATGATCCGAAAATAATCAGATTATTACTACCTGATCTCGGACCCTTATAGGCTTTAATTATTTTGCCGAAAATTTGCTCCTTTTAAGTAATCAATTTAAAATAATGCAAGACAATAATGACAATTACACATAGATTGATTACGGAGTTCGGCAATTGCCTACATCTCTAGGTTCGTGGTCGAACTGTTCCACTAGTCAAAACTTGTAAGTTACAATAGTACTTTCACAAGAAAACCTAATGGAATTTTACTTGCCTATTAGTACACCAGTTCTTCAAAAAAACTTCCAATGATCAGTCAATTGTTTCTTCACCTTCCTGATGCACAATCTTCTTCGGCTTCGATCAGCCTTCCGACACTATCAATGCGACGCTAGCACTCCGGTCGACAATCCAGGATTTGCAAGTAATTGGTGTGGCTCAATGGGCCTATTGGGTAGTTTATAATTTACTCCCAATCACAAATATTTCATCTACTATTTCCTAAAATAATAGGCCAATAAACAATATTTGTTGACACATCTCACAAATAAGCTTAACAAATAATAAGCTTCTCGGACTAATGTGTCCACCTTTCCGCACTCTAGCAATGAGCTTCTCTGTTGCACTAGTGTGTGTCCCCACAATAAGCTTAACAAATAATAAGCTTGGGGTCTGTGTCCATTACAAAGGAATGGGTTCCCTTAAAAAATACATTCCATATAATCCTTAAGCTAAAAATACCATAGCCCATAGCATAGTTGATGGGATTAAATCCCAAATTGGGCGGATGTATTTTTAAATGGGATAAATATCCATTTTAGCGGCTAAGGAGAGGGGGAGTGGTTTTAAATGTTTTTAATGGGATATAATCCCAAATGGAGTGGCATATATTTGGGTAAGGTTTAATAACCCTTATCCCCTCCATTCTTCACGTGGATAATACCATGCATGGCTTTAAGCCCCCAACAACCGCTTCATCCTCCTTCCACATGGTCATTTGCATGCCCCCACCACCGCTTCCCTCCTTCACAAATGGACTTAGCATGTGGCGGTTTATACTAATGTTTGAACATTCGACCCATACCATGGGGTATCGAAATTAATTAACTCGGTCATCATGTGGTCCACTTATCATCTTTCGATAGGAAAATCGAGTGAATTCGATGAGTGGTGGCAAGCCACGTGTCACAGTGCAATTGGTCTAATATTGACTAGTTGACCAGAGTTGACTTTCCCATTTTCTAAACTTTGACCGAACATATCTAGAGCTCCCGATGTCCGTTTGTCGCATTCTTATAGTTGATGGAAATATCTCGAAATGATCTTCTGACCGACACCATTTAGGGATGTTTAGGGAAATTTTGAAAATGATCCCCGATCAGTTTTAGCCTCATCTGACATCTTGGTAATTATAATAGGTGGACTATTAATTATTTTTCCAAATCTAGTTTGAATATCTTTATAGTCCGTGGCATTAAGATCAACCGACTTTTCTTGCTCTACTCCATAATCAAGGGTTGTTTATTTGTTTTTGGGATTAGCCACTAGCTATCTTTGGTATTTGTGTTTGAACCACATTTTTAGTTTGTGAACCTTGTGCTAGGGAACCCATTATGGCTTGTTGTTTCTGGTTGGGATATGTCTTCCCTTGAGCATAGTTATTGGGGTTCCACCTAGGTTGTGACCAAGCATAAGGGTTACCTTGACTAGACCAAGGTTGTTGGTGTCCTTGAGCATACCAAGCTTGTCCTACCCAATCTGGGGATTCCATGTTGGTTGAGGGGCCCAAGGGGGTTGTACCCAATTTTTGGTACTATCTGAGCTGCCCATGGCATCATCCAGGGATTAGGAACAGATCTTGGTATGAACTACCCCTAGCTAGCTTGTCTCTGGACAAAGTTTACTTCTTCTGTGGTGGATGAATTGTTGGTTTGTTTAAGCTAATTTTTTATGAATGGAAGAAGAGAACAAGAATTAACTTCATGTTCCCTAGATTCACAAATAAGACATATTTTTGTTTTATCTAGAGGACAATCTCTTATTGCATGCTTCTTTCTACATCTAGGATAGTACATATAGCTAACAGTTTAGTATTAGAATTTTCTTTGGCTTATAATCCATCCATCTTTGGAAGTTAATTAAACTAGGATATTTTTTTGAAGTTTTCTAGTTCATCCATAAGTTTGTTCATGTATTGATTTGTACCTTTAATAGTTTTTCCTTTCTTAGGTCCACCCCTCATTCTTGAATAACTTCTATAAAGGTCTTTAATATCATTCATTCTTAATTGATTGATGTTTCCACCTCCCATTAAATTAAGGGATTCCCTAGATTCATCATCCAAACCTTTAAGAAAAATGGTTTTGCTTAGCTCTTCTTGAAGTAAAAATCCACATCTTTTACCTATGAAGAGGAATCTATCTAAATAATCTTCCAAATTTTCATCCTCTTCTTGTTTGATCCTAAAAAATTCTTCCTTCTTGTTTCTCCCTCTACAATAGTCCTGATATTTGTCTAAGAAGGTAGTTTCCATTTTCCCCCAAGTGGTAATGGAATTGGATGTTAATCCCATAAACCACCTCATTTTTGCATCTTTCATAGTAGATTCGAATAACTTGAGTTTTTGATTAGTTGTTTTGTAGTTATAGGTTTGACACAATACTTTAAATTCAAAAAAAAATTGATACAGGGTCCTTAGATGACATTCCTCTAAATGTGGGCAAGTGTGTAGGTGAAATATTCTTCATAGGTGTATCATCATCCTCCAACTGAATTAGATAAGTAAAAGTCCTATCAGGTTCTCTTTCAGCTTCTCGAGCCATATCTGTAATATATTTTAGATCTTTTTCCCAATCAATGTGGTATGTGATTCACTTTGGCGAAGGTGAGAAGTAAGGGGTAGTATTTTGACTACTCAATTAAGAATCAAAAATTTCTCTAAATGGGTCTTGGGATATAATCCTTCTTCTAAAATTTCCACCCCCTTCTGGTGATTGATCTAGAAATTCTAAAGGTGGAAGTTCTACTTCTTGTCTAATAGGGGAAAATGGTGCTTCTAATTCTTTCTCAACTTCCTTATTTGAACTAGAGGATGTTGATAATTCTTGTTGAGATATTTTTGGGAGAAATCTACCCTTTGAGTCTCTTGGTCTACTCATAAATTTTATGATAACGTAGGGAATATTTTTCAATTACTAGATGTGTGATTGTTTTTCTTGTTGACACCTAATTAGAAAATTCTAACTAGTGAGTCCCCAGAACGACGCCAAAATCATGGGTGTCATTATTCACTTCATATGATCAACTCGTAGTTGATGTCATATTAAAACCAGGGGTGTGTTTGAAGATATATACAACAAGTCAAGTCTCAAGTGAACTAGTAATTGATTATTTTTATTATTATTTTTATTTTTGTAGGGGGTTTTTAAGTGTCTTAATATTTCTTGGCCAAAGCCTTATTAACGCTAAACTAAAAGAAATTTTCTGAAATGAACAATTCTTACAGAATTGAACACACTGTTGGAAATAAACACACTTTACAAAATTGAACACACTGCTGGAAATAAACACACTTTGAAAATGTTGTTTAAAATGATTTTAAGGAAATAAGAATGTAAACTATAACACCTGCAGGGACAATAGATAACTCCACGTAACATATTTTAATTGATGAATCAAAAGTACTTATAGAATTGTTAAATAACATATTTATACAAATTACTTGAAAATATAAATACCAATGAAAGAGAAGATCATTTTTATTGGAGGAGTGGGCCTTTGCTCCACCTTGAATCAGGAGTTGACACAATATGTTTCTCTCAAAATTAAATGGCTATTCTTATTATTGAATTATTCGGCTCTCAAAAACATAACTCGAGCATCCCCATCTATCTTCAGTTCTCTATAAATATTTTTCATCTGAAGATGCATTTACAATCATGAGTGTTCAATAGTTGTCTTTCCACCTACAGATTCTAGTGAAACCGAATAGTGCCCAAAGTAGATATGAAATTTAGAAAACTAGTTGGATATATAGTTGTTGGTCTTACATATGTATATTTAGAGTATGAAGAACCGAAAAATTGTTGGTCTATTTTTTATTGGAAGGCCCATTCTTTTCTCCATAACCAATTTTTGATAGAATAAGAAGATTCCCATTGATTCTAGAACTTTGGAGAAGTTTCGGAACCAAAGGAAACCTTCCGGAACTAACTGCTAAAGTTTTGGAGCTAAGTGTTGGAGTTCTAGAGCTAAGTGATGGAGTTCCGAAGCTAAGCCGCATTTTAGCCAACTTCCTCAAAAAGGTGTTGGTTACTTCATAATTCACTTATCCTCACCAAATATGACCTGTTTATTCCAAAAATTGAATTTTCACACAATTTGTTAGGAATTATAGAGTTTGTAGACATTTGAACTAAATCAAAAAGAAGATGGGAAATTACATCCTAACTTATATTTAGATCAAAAAAAAAAAGTTATGAAATGCAGAAAATCTTGATTAAAAGGGGAGAAAATGAGAATATTCATTACACATTGATGAGGAATATTTTAGCCTCATCAGTAACCACAAAGGAAGAGACCATAGGAGGAACTGATGTCTACATGGGAAGAGAAGTAGAAGCAGGAATGTTGGATGAAGAGGCTTGTTTAATTTTTCTAATTTTTGACTGAGTAAGAATGGGCATGAAACAAGAAGCCTAAAGAATATGATGATTGATTACTACAACAAGAAATACACACAAAGACAGTTTTATTTTATCTCTATTATTTGGAAGAGGTGTGTTTTCGTGAGAATGTGTAACAAGGAAATTGACAATTTCCGAGCACGACAACTATACCCCTATGCCAAAATTTTCATGTTTTATCATTCCTAAGAAACCTCGGACCTGTTCAGTCAGTCCAAATGAATTCCCAACCAATGTCATGATATTATCCTAGGTGATTTAGGAAATTTCATTCATTCCCCTAGGTGATTTTAGGAGTTCATTGAAAATGTTATCTTTTGGCAGTATAGGGAAGGGCTATCGTTGGCCTTCCCGGATTGGATCAACCCCCTGGAGTAGAGAAGAAGGGAAAAATTCAACATGGAGGTGAATGGAAGACCTTATAACATCATGGAAATGATTTTGGAAGGCTTTGGGAAGTTCTGAAATACTTGGAGCAGTCTGAGTGAAAACAAGGTTCACAAGCCTAGGCAAGACAAGGGCCTAAAACAAATGTTGATCTCCAAACGAAGATTCTGCAAGCTCCGAATGGAGTTGGAAGTAAAAAAAAACATCTTCGGAAAGAGGATTCCTAGACCTACATGATGGTGAAATAAAAATTTCACAAAACCTTGGAGCATATGATTGGAAGACATTTTTTCTCAGGTACAAGTGGAGTCCTAGATCAAAACTCTGATTTTTTAGGGATTATATGATCGAATAAAGACATGAGACCCACATCATTGGATTAAAAATTCCATTTCCAGTTAGGATCATATAAATTTTCACCAAGAAATTCCACGGAAGCTCAAGTTATCTACATTCCAAGTTACCCTCTCAAAGGCAGTTCAAGACTTAGTCATTTTTTCGAGAGGACACGTGTCAGCACCAGGAGCCTAGCGGGATTTCATGTCCCCCATGTCCCTGAGGTCAGGTACATCACCCCTTGGAAAATGCACCCAACCCTCATGTGACCCTTGGGACCCTCATATGACCTCCAGACTTGGTAGTTTAGCCCTCAAGTGCTTATTTAGAGCATGGATTCCCTATCGTCGAATTGGTCACCACATGTCAGCTCCAGGACCACCGTGGAGTTTGATGTACCTTATGCACCTGAGGTGGTGGACATCAGACCTTGAAAAATTCTCCCAGCCCCTGTGGGGAGTAATTTGGACACCCACATGACCGACGTTCAACCCCCAAGTGCAGTTTTGGAGCATCCATTCCCTACCGTTGGATCAGCGCGATGTGTCACCCCCAAGACCACCGTGGAAACTAATGTACCTTATGTACTTGAGGTCATGGAAATAAGACATGGAAAAATGCACCCAGACCCTAGGAGGAGTCTTTTGGACACCCATGTGACCTCCTTTCAGCTCCCAGTGCTTCAAATCAACTTTTTCCTCCTTCATTCCCTGTCATTGGATGTAGTGCCACGTGTCAATGTCCTGCTATCATTGTGGAAATTGATGTCCCTCACATCCATGAGTTTAGGGACATAAAGCATGGAAAAATTCACCCAAGCCCTACCTGTGCACATCTTTTTGAAAAAATTCCAAGTGTTGCTTTTCCCGCTTCTAGCTTCTAACAGTTTTATTTGCACTCCTTTCCTCCATTCTTCCTCTGCAACATTCTACCATCACTCCGCCATTGCAAATTATTAGACCATATCAAAAAAGGAAATGAAATACCTTTCCCATGGTGATGCATAGGTCTCAAAAGGAATCCTCATCAAGATAAGGAGAAATTAAGAACAACAAAGAAGAGAATAAAAAAATCCCCATAGCTAAAAAATGGAAATCTAAACAAAGCTTGCAAACCAAAGGTACGAATCAATGAACCATTTATTTCCATTCATTCCTCTATCCAAGACCATCAAGAAGATACCTTCAAACTCCTCCCGTGTGTGACAAAGCATCCACAACAAATAAATCTCCTTTCCGGCTCAACGAAGAAAGAAGTGGGATTTCTCGTCAAACCGATTGCCGAATCGAAGTAAGATTACACGTGAAGCACCAGAGGAAAAAACCCACATCAAAAATATAATTTTATTCACAAATAGAGGAGAAAACTAGACCTGTAATTTTGAGGTCCATTAATGGCTGCCATACACAAAAGCACCGTCAGTCCAAAAATTAAAACTTTAACATCTCCAGATTATTAAGCGAGCGGGCCCGAAATTTCAAAAGGGATGATATTGGGAAAAAACCCATATCAAAAACTTTGTTCCATGTCAATCCAACTCCCAAGTGTTTTGCATGAATTTTGTTCCAGAATAGAGTTAATTCTATCCTTTCATTCTCTTGAGAAACAGATAGGGGTTAGGGTTAGGAGGAATACTGTTGAGTGTTGGGAAGGTGTGCGCGTACCGTAGAGAGATCAGACCGATTGTGAAGAGCTCCTTTTTTGTCTGGGAAGGACTACCTATAAATAAGAATGCAAGACCACCAGATTTTAGTTAGACAATAAGTGAGGGAACTGCGTTAGGCCCAGGAAATATTAGACTTCCTTTCGAAGGTGGTCAATTCCCTTTTAATACAAATTGATGCAAATGATAATAAAGAAGTTATTGCGAACTCACGATTTAGGTATCTCATTACTAAAAGAAATAGAGACTAAACTACCAATAATAGAATGTCATGTTATTTATTTGGTCACTAGTTATTGATATGTTCAGATCAAGTTAAAGGGATAGACTAGGTTAGACATGAGATTGTTTTGAGTTGAATAGGTGAAAGGTTGGTTTTGGTATAAGTCACAAAGTGGACCGATGCCGGTCACTAGATAACCGATCGCGGTTATGAAATCAAGTACCGTAGGGAATAACTAATATCGGTAGGGGTAGTGATTTAGGGATTTTTAAATGGAGATTGGTGTAAGGTGGTTATGAGGTTTGGAAGGTTGGTAGATGGTTGAGGGGAGTACTAGGGTGATGGAGAAGACTCAAAGAGTGAGAGAGCTGTCTTTGGGGTAATATAGAGATGGATGACCGAAGGTTAGGTGCAGGTTGTTGTCGGGTAGTAGATCCAGGAGTGAGCTTATAATCCTTATGAATTAAAAGTTCACAAAGTAGTGTCTAGAAGCATACAAGGTGATAAAAGAGACTACTTACTAGTTTCTGATGTGGATGCAGGTCCAAAGAATGCAGTGGCGAAGGCAAGGCTCAGTTGGGATGATCCAGCAATCGGAAGTGATCTAATGAAGCTATCCTCTAACTCTCCCCGTGTTTGGATGAGTGCGACAATGCTCTAGTTGTTCGATTCTGATCTTGGGCTCGATATTCCTCTTTGTAAAACTCCTCTCTCTCCTTCACTTGTCTCTCTCTTGCAAATGAATTTGGGGTCCTTGCAATGAAAATCCAATCCTTTGGTTTTGGTTGGGGAGGTCATTTACAGGGAACCGATGGTAGTTACATAACCGACGCCGATCGAGTAGGGACCGATGTCGGTTAGGTCAAAGTTGGCTATTTGTAGTAAAATAGCCAACTTTCCCTCCTTTTCTCCCAAGGGATCAGTTGTGGGCTTGGTCAAGTCATTATTAGGTTTGTTTTGATGCGGGTGAGGGGTGATGAGTCATGGGTGTGGGTCTGGACCAAGTCATAGGTCTTAATTAGGTTAGTTTAGGGTTAGGGCTAGGTCATAGTGAGGTGGTGAGGTGAGGTGGCAGGGTTGGAGATGTGGATTTATTAATCATAAGGTAATTAATAAATAATTCAGTGTGTAAGGTTTAGGTGGTGAGGTAGGGTTAGGTTGTGGGATGAGATATGGGGTATAGGGTGTCGTAAGACCCAAATTTTGGTGTCTACATTTGCCCCTTGTTGTCGTGTAGCTTGTCTTGTAAAGTTGCACTGACAATAATAAAAAGTGGTTGCCCTAGTTAAGGGTATAGGTAATCCCCCTCAAATCTATCACAGATTGAGGTGACATGAAATCAGGGATAGGGTTGATAAAGGGTGAATGATGATGAGATGAGGGTAAGATGGTGGGGTAAGTTCAAGGAAGCCGACACACGTTGAAATGCAGTAGTGTGACCAGGGTACATGTTTTGAAGAGAAAACAAGCAATTCATAGGAAAAGGTTGATAGTTTATCCAAACAAGGTTGATATAATCATGGTATCCAAGGCATAAGAAGTAGCTCCAGGGGATATAATGGGTAAGGTACTGGAACATTTAGGCATGTTCGGAAGTACCAAATGGTTGGTTTGGTTGAGATAAACGTCACGGTCTCGGTCTAGGCAAAGCTAGTCGGCTGATCAATTCAAGTATCCTAGTCATGCTAAAACACGAACAGGTGAGCTCGATTGAACAAACAACTACATGATGGGTGGATAGAATCATAATTTTTGGGTGTCGGTTGAGGTACTTAATTGGTGTGGCCTTGGGTCGGGCTAATTGGTTGGTTGTGGCCTTGGGTCAGCTCGATTGATTGATTGTGGCCTTGGGTCGAGGCCGATTGGTTGGTTATGGCCTTGGGTCGGGCCGATTGGTTGGTTACGGCCTTGGGTCGGGCTGATTGATTGATTGCGCCTTGGGTTGGGCTGATTGGGTGGTTACAGCCTTGGGTCGGGCCAATTGGTAAGTTGTGGCCTTGGGTCGAGGCCAATTGGTTGGCCGCGCCTTGGGTCGAGCCGATTGGTTGGTGTGGCCTTCGGGTCAGCCGATTGGTAAGTGTGGCCTTGGGTCGGGCCGATTGGTTGGTTGCGGCCTTGGGTCGTCGATTGATTGATCGCGGCCTTGGGTCGAGCTGATTGGGTGGTGTGGCCTTGGGTTGGTGATGAATTCAAAATAAGGCTATTTAGCAAAAGCGGGGTAGGCGATGTGGTGAAAAATGGAGATTGGTGGATAAGGGCAGGAGTTAGGGTAAACTAGGCAGGTAACCGATATCGGTTAGTGGTGACCGGTATCGGTTAGGAGACCGATATCGGTCTTCTAGGGCATGACCTAACCGATATCGGTTAGAGGTCAAAACCTATAAAAAGAAAAAATACGGCATGTCATTTTCACATTGTGAAATTGAGTGCCAAATTTTTCTTGTTTGAGTTTTGAAGTGATTGGGTCATGTATTTGGGCTGAGTTGGCACTAGTTGAGTGGGGGAGTGAGTTATTGGTAGGCCCCAGAGATCGGGAGGCAGAGTTTGATTGGTTGAGGACCCTGCTGAGGAGATTTGGAGCTATGGCATAGCCTAGAGGAGCAGGAGGTGCTGGAGGTGCTGGAGGAGCTAGACCACCACCACCTATCCCACCACGATGACGTGTAGTCATACCGGTAGGCTCTGAATCCCTATATCTATCAATTTTATGAAGTTAGCTGGGATTTGGGTATTGGGGTAGGAATCCAAAATTTGATAAAATAATGAAGAAATGAAGGTAAACAGTAAAATGGATTGGGTAGATATGTTAGGTAGGCCAAAACGTCAGGGTGGGTAAGTTTTAGGAAATTGTGTCGGGTAAATGGGTAGAAATAGGAAAAAAGGGGATTTGGGGGCCATTTTCGGTTCTGCCCCGAAACCCCACAGTGACCGATGTCGGTCACTAGTCGACTGGCATCGGTCATAGGTCTAGGTGTAGATTAGCGGTTCTGAGAGGCCGTGTGTCTTCATAAAATTTGGGACATAGACTGTGGGTGGGGGACTGATGGCGGTCGAGGGTGACCGATAGTGGTCACCATGGGTAGGAGGTAGGGTTGTAAAATTGTTTTGTTGGGTGTTGTATTGGGTGGGTAGGATAGATTATAGGGTTGCGGGGGGAGAAGGATTTATAGATGTATAGGGTAAGATAGGTGGGTGTAGATGTGTTTATAGAGTTGGGTTGTGATTGGGTGGGTGAGTGAGTATAGAGGGTTAAGGTAGTTGTTTTGTGAAGGGTAGGCCTGACGGAGTGGGTTGTTTTGCAAGCACACCAAAGTTGACCATGTGAGATAAGATGCCGCCTTTCTTTGGAGCGGATGCGGCCACATGTGACCGCAGCACAGTGGGCAGTTATGCGGGAGGTTGGACTCGGCGGAGTCCAGAGGTATAGGGCTGTGGATAGGGACCACAGCCTGATGGTTGCCCTCATCGAGAGATGGGATCTGGTAACCAATGCCTTTCATCTCCCTACTAGAGAGATGACAGTCACCTTAGAGGCCATGTATCGCATCCCGAGACTATCGATCATTGGTGAGGAGGCATTCCAGGTGGATGCTGAGACAGTGATGGATAGCATCATGTAGGTATTCAGGGATGTAGCCCCATTGATTACGTATCATAGTGTGAGCATCTGCTACGGTAATATGTATCGTACTCATCGACAGGAGACACGGCTTGCCATGCTGATGATGATCAATATCACTGCTTCACCCTCCCCGACTTCGAGGAGGCCGCTTCCCATGTGCTCGATGGGAGTGTTACGAGAGAGCCTGGGGCTATCGCCGTATGAGGTGATACGATATATGTTCGGCATTCTCGGTTACATTGTTGGGCCTACGAGCATATCATGTGTTTACGACTAGTAGGGTTGCAGCAGCCAGGGCCACAGGTAGTTTATAGATATGGGTTTTAGAGGTGGTTGGGGGTCGTGGGCCAGCCACGAGCAGTTATCGCAGGGCGGGATGTCACTTATTACAGACATATGTTAGAGGGCCTGACTGCCTTAGATATTATATGGAGGCCATATAGAGGCCATCAGCCCCATGGGGAGCTCGAGAATAGTTGTGTTGGATCCAGTACATCTTCTAGATATCTGGACGGAGACCCGGGAGTACGAGAGGATTCCTCTAGAGAGGGTACGACGACAACTGGGATTACAGCAGGATGAGCCACCTCCCTTCCCATAGTATCAGAGGGAGGATGTAGAGGCACCACTACCTGTACCATAGCCATTGGACCCAGTCTGGGTAGCAGAGAGACCGGAAGATGATACAGTGGATGACGCCGGAGTTACAGGTTCATTTTTGGTTTGGTGGGTAGGGCAGAGGGTAGCCATGAGAGCACAACCAGATTTGGCAGTTGTTATAGTGGAGAGGGACCGTCTCTTGGGTCAGGTGTAGTTATTACAGGGCAGCTTGCTACATAAAGTGCACAGATTGGAGTGTTACGGGCGGTTGGCCCAAGCACGAGTGCATGTATAGATAGCACAGCACGAGCACGAGCACGGCCTCGGAGTCCCTGTTTAGGCTCCGATGGCAGCTCCACCACCACCACAGGTACAGGTTCAGGCTCAAGGTGTACAGGCAGGGCAAGGCCCACTTCTATTAGGAGCCGGGGACCAACCCCACTAGCCATGGTGGCACGGGCCCGTTACATGGAGGCGAGAGTAGAGGCCCGTTACTATCAGGATGTACTAGATGGTACCGATGTAGATTATCAGCCATATGCGGCTCATAGAGCCGAGACTTCCCAGAGTCACAGTCATAGGGGTGCAATGACACCGATGGGTCGTTGACGAGTAGGAGGCGAGATCTGAGATGGGGCCAGCTGAGGGATGAGCCGAGGGAGGGGGAGAGAGTTGAGTCACCCTAGGAGTGGAGATGTTTTTGGATAGTTGATTTTTTGATAGAGACACTGGTCTGTGAACCGAGTGTGCATATAGAGGCCTACGTGCCCACATAGGATTTATGTATTCATTTTTTTGTATATACCGGCCTGAAGTGAGTACATTTTGTATAGTTGATACCACCTGAGCCGAGTATATTTTGACATGAGAGACCAGGCTCTGCGAGCCGAGTTGAGAGTTTGACAGAGACAGTGGCCTGCGTGCCGAATTTGTATTTGGGATCACAGAGGCCCCATGCAGGGTAATTTTTATATTTTGACATTGATTTGATGATATATAGATGATGAGTTTGATCCATATGGTGTGTATAATTGTTGATTTGATGCATATATTATAATGTTGCATGTGTTTTGTCGATGGTATTGGAATTTGATGTATATAGATGACGTTGATGATGTTTTGATTATATGCATATGTGTTGAAATGTTGATGGTATTATGATGATGGATGTTGATAATGATGTTGTTATGCAGGGAAAAGAGGTGGGCGCCGCCAAAAATTTGCAAAAAACAAAGAAAAGGCCTAGGTATAAGCAAAAGGAGACAGTTGACCGATATCGGTTAGCTAACCGATGTCGGTCGCTATGTGACCGATACCGGTTAGGTAACCAACATCGGTTATGTTAAAATGAGATTTTCTAAAAATAGAAAAGCTTGGGAGGTAACTTAAATTCTTATTTTTAGAGTCATGCAATATATTAAATACGATGATGCGAGGTTGTTGTCATCCATACGGGGTAGTTGTATGGGATAATTGAGTGATAAGGAGGAAAGAGACAGTAAAGTGATCGTGGGCTTGGATTAAGAAGGTGTAAAGGCAAGTTATAGTGAAGAGTCTCGGTGAACATGGTGAACAAGGAAAAGCATCCAATGGGGAGAGAGGAGAGAGAGAGAACAGTTCCACCTCAGCATTTGCATCCCAAGAGGTATAAGTTTTGGTTGGAATGAGATTTTGCATGCTTATAAATAGGATGTGGTAAGATAAGTGGGTAAAAATGTGATAGGCAAGGGTTTGGGATGGGATCGGTGTTATAGGGTAGGTAATCAAGTGTTTTAGATATGTTTGTAGGTATAGAGAGGGGTAAATCAATGAATAAAGTATCATAGTAGTACAGTGGACCGATATCGGTTTAGGCATAACCGGTATCGGTTAGGTAAGCGATATAGGTTTCTTGTGTAAAGTTGTAGATTCGATAAAAACACTTGGGGATTCATTTGCTGCTTGTTATTCGTTGATTTGATGTGTACAGGTAGAGGTAAGGTTGATGATGAATGATAGGGTACCAGCATTGTTGTCACAGGTCCGAGCAGATGTAACACCAGCGGAGTGGGCATTAATAAACCATGTGGGGTTAAGTGGAATCCGCTATTATTCACGAATCGCATGCAATCATGCTATGTTGCAGGCACTGATTGAGAGATGGAATCCAGAAAAGAATACCTTCCATCTGCCAACAGGGGAAATGACAGTGACGTTAGAAGATGTGTTTCAAATTTTGAGACTTCCAATTATAGGAAGACCAGTGTATCAGGCAGGGCCCAACGTGGTGCGGGTAGTGATAATGGCAGTATTTGGTCCAGCCGCACGAGATTTGACACAACGAGGCTTGACATTTACTTATGGTATAATGTTTGCACACCCTGAGGAAACAAGGTTGGTCGTGGTATTAATGATAGCGGTGGGGTATTATGCATTACCTAGAGCGGATGGGGAAGATTTCCAAAATCATTGATGTGTATTATTTGTGAGATGATAGAAGGTAGCGTTACTTTCGCGTGGGCACCCGCATATCTGGCAGAGCTATATAGGGGTTTATGGGCATGTAGGTGAAATCACAGGACTACACTGGATTATGCATACTTATTACATTATTGGGCCTATGAGCACATTGTGTGTGTGTGACCAATAGGCCGACCAATCCAGGCAGGAGAGAAAGGAGTGCAGAGGTTGGGATTCGGGTGATGGGTCTAGACAGAGTAAGAGGCAAGAGCCGAGATTGTGATAGATAACGCCGAGTATTATAGGTAGAAGCTGGAGACGATGATGATTGTGGATATCCGTTGGTGTCCTTATGGGAACTACATGGTGATGGTGAACATAGCCGAGGATTTGAGGGGTGTAGAGCGAGTGAGGTGGATCGCAGGACACAGGCTAGGAGAGTATGAGAGGATTCCTCTAGATCGCGTGTGACGAAAATTTGGATTTGTTTAGGATATACCCATGGATCATAGACCATACAAAAGGATCAATGCCGAGGCACCATTCTCACCTCCATAGCTAACTCTTCCAGAAGGACCAGAAGAGATAGCGGTGATCGCGAGGTAATGGATGCGGGGGAGTGACAGAGTCTTATAGATTATGGTGGGCAGCAGAGTTATGAAGTACACATGAGAGGGCCGATCATCCTGACATAGCTGTGATTACCATGGAGAGAGACCACCTATAGGTTTTAGTTCACCAGCTTCAAACACAGGTGAACGAGACCATGAGATTGTTAGAGGCTTCGCAGTCTCGAGTGGAGAGACTAGAGGCAAGAGTCCTCCATGCAAGAGGGCAGATTCATATGTTACAAGAGAGATTGGTGGATCAGTGGGAGGAACCAATAGCAATGGCACCTTTGAGTATGGAGAGGCCAGGTGAGTGGCATCGATGATCACCATCACTACCTGGTTCGGGACGAGGTGTGGGGGTCTAAGTGAGTTTCATACATAGGGGTAGAAGAATAAATAAGGATTTCAACCTGCACGTCGATGATAGAGAAGATGTATTTGTTTAACATCTAAATAAAATGGAATATGTATGTTGATTTGAGTTTGTGATAATTATAAGAATATTTTTGTTTTGAATGTTTGGATTGATAAAGGATCAAGGTGAGTGTTATCAATAAAAATACGTGAAAATATTTATATTTTTAAAGAAAACACAACACATGATAGGTTATGGTAGGGGATGGTCGAGATAACCTTGGGAGACCCCATGTCTCCTAAGTGTTGCCTACATAGCCCATTGCACAAAGCAAGGAGGGGCCTCAGACCGATGTAGTTCTCCCTTAGGACCGGGGGGAGAGGTGAATTCAAGTAATTTGGTTGTGGTTAGGAAATTTGTTGGTTGGTAAAATTTTAATGTTGGTAGAGTAATGTTGTTGGTGTTGGTGTGGGTATAGGTGAAGTAAGGGTTAGCTTACCCAAGCATAGAAACCATGTCCTAATTAATATCAACACACAATCCTAGATTCGGGTAAAAGAGGTAAAAGTGTCCCATAGTTGGAAAGAGATAAACAAACCATATATTATCGTAGGATGAGCTTGAATCCCTAAGTACCTTGCATAGGCAAGAATTCAATAGGTGAAAAGAGTTTTATAATCACAATATATCAGATATACGCACGTCCCTTGAGTTTTGTTATTGTGAAGAATGGTGAGGTGAGGTGGATGGTATGGTTGGGGTGTAGAGAGCTTGTTATAAGGTGATTAATCTGACGGAAAAGAACCAAACCAAAATAGACAAGTCCATGACTCAAAATTAATTTTGAATACTACTTTTATTTTTTCCTGGATATAGAATGATCGATGTGGGAAGTCTATATGGGATATGAATTTTTTTGTTCTTGAGGTCTTCATGAAGCTGATCAATGCAAGAAGCTTCTGATAGAGGCTGAATTTGTATAGCTATCCTTTGAGGGAGCAGTCTACTTATAGTAGCAGATGCATCGTTACACATAGTTGTCCTTTGAGGGAGCAGTCTTGTTTATAGCTTAGAGGTCTAAATGTCTGTTTGACATGAAGCATCTAGTTTTGTAGGAAGTTTGACTCAAGAATATCCCATAATTGTATAATTGAGAACTTGTTATTTTGATACTTTTAAGTCATGGACCAGACTAAAAAGGAGAAGGCATCTTTAAAAGGAGGTGATGATCAAACCACGTGGGTTTGATTTTACTTTGAGATGCACGACAAACAAAAAAAGGTGTATGAGGTCGTAAATGAGCTCAAGGGACGAGCACAAGGTAGATAAGAAGTTATGTAACACTAAATTCAACAGTAGAATGGTCGAGATGCAAGGCATTAAGGGGTTCCGGGCTCAAGTTTACCATTAAGTGAAGCTAAACGATAAGTACCTAATCCGTAAGTGTGAGTGATAATGTAAGGCCCAATCCAATTAGGAGCAAATTTTCCATGTTTGCTCGTTTCTAGTTTGGTTACATGTTGATTCTCTTTGAGGAAAAGATCACCAATTTTAAAGGTACGCTCATGAATTCACTTATCATAAGCACGCTTGATGCGCTTTTGATAAATTTGAAGGTGGTCAAGAGTGGTAAGACGATGCTCGTCAAGAAGCTCCAATTGGGCTAAATGCTCTTGGCGGAAGTCATCATTGGTGAGAATATCCTGGAGAGATATTCTGAGGGAAGGGATTTGTATTTCGAGAGGCAAGACAACATCAGTACCATACACCAGAGAGAATGGTGTGGCATTAGTGGAAGTATGAATGCTAGTACGATAAGCCCAAAGGGCAAAGGGGATGTGATCATGCCAATTTTGCCCAGAATCGTTAATGAATTTCATGAGAATTTTGGTTAAGGTTTTGTTAGAAGATTTGGGTTGACCATTTGCTTGTGGATAGTAGGGTGACAAGAAGCTTAGTTTGATACCAAAGTTGTCACAAATGGCTCGTAACAACTTATTTTTGAAATATTTGCCATTATCGGTTATCAAGCGATGAGGAACACCGAAACGGAAAATAATGTGATGATTGATGAATTCAACAATTTTCTCCTTTTTGGTTGAAACGAGTGGAATGGCCTCCACCCATTTAGTGTAATATTCGGTTGTCGTGATGATCCAACGGTGACGTTGCGAAGAAGGTGGATGAATCTCACCAATAAGGTCCAAACCCCATTGTGAGAAAGGCCAAAGATCTCGTGTGACCTGTAGCAGGTGGCTAGGAGTATGTTGAAGGTTGGCATGCTGTTGACACATAACACAACGCTTAACATATTCACAGTAGTATTTATTAAGAGTAGGCCAATAATATCCTAGGCGAAGGATCCGCTTGGCCATGGCAAAGCCACTAAAGTGCCCACCACAAATTCTGTCATGGACTTGTCGGATGGTATGAGTGACTTCAAAGACTGGTTATACATCAAAGGAGGATACCATCGAAGCCACGTTTATAGAGGAGTCCCCCCATGATGACATAATGAGAAACACCTTTAAGAAAAGCACGTTTTCCATTACTACTAAGGTTAGGTGGGAGAACAGAGGTTGTAAGGTAGTCACGAAATTGGTGATACCAGGTATCCTGCGAGTCAGCAAATACATTATTTACCATATAAACATCTAGGACTAAGTAAGATGGGGCAAAGAGTTGTTGGACCAAGACAAATATGTCAGATTCAATTGGTGATGCAGGAATTTGTGAGGCCAAGCAAGCCATAGTATCCAAAAATTTATTAGTTGAGCGTGGAACGGTTTGGATAGTATAATGGGTAAATAAGGTCAAAATTGAATCTATGTAACGTTTGTAATTTTGAAGTTCCTCATTTTTACATTGGTAGATGCTAGTAACTTGATTTAATACCAATTGAGAGTCACCAAAAATGTTAATCGACTTCACACCTAAGTGTAATGCAAACATGGAGACCCAAAACAAGGGCCTCGTATTCCATTTGTATTGTTAGTGCAGGGGAAATCGAGCATGAATGAAAGAGGTATAGGTTCACCTTCAAGAGGAATGAGAACAACGCCTGCCCCTCTACTGCATTGTCATTTAGATCCATCGAAGAAGAGAGTCATCGGATAAGACGCACTGAGCGAAAGAGTTGCGATGAGTTCATCAGGGAAAGTAAAATTGGTAAATTGTTCCCCTGGTAAAGGGGCTTCTGCGAGTTGGTCTGCGATAGCTTGTCCTTTGACTGATTTCGGTGGATGAACTCAAGGTTGAGGTTGGCGAGGAGCATAAGCCATCGAGTGATGCATTGGTTTAGATGGGTTTTGGCATACATATAATGTATGGGGTCAGCGTTGGTGATGACAAAATTTTTGTGATTCAGGAGGTAATGTCGGAGTTTGGTGGCCACGAATGATAGGGCTAGGCATAACTTTTTGATGTGTGTATACCTAGTTTTGTAATCCACAAGAGTACGGCTTACGTAATAAACTACTTGTTCTCGATGCTCGGAGTCACGATGTGTGAGCATGGCTCCTACAAAGCATGGTCGGTGGCAGAAAGGTAAAGGTAGAAAGGGCGATCGTCCTGAGGTGGGATAAGCACGGGTGGCTGTAAGAGATAAGCTTTAAGAGCCTCAAAGGCTTGGTGGCACTCCTCGCTCCATTGAAAGACAATGTCCTTTTTAAGGAGATGATGGAAAGGTTGACATCGATCCGAGAGTTGTGACATGAAATCCTGGATAGATTAGAGTTTTCCCTGCAAACTACGTAATTGATTTAGGTTAGTGGGTGGGGGCATTTCTAAGATAGCCTTGACTTTAGCTGGGTCGACCTCAATGCCACGCAAAGAGACGATAAAGCCAAGGATTTTTCTTGAAAGGACACCAAAGACACATTTATTTGGTTAAAGACGAACATAGTATTCTAACAGGTGATCAAAAATAATGGTTAAAACATCGAGATATTCACTACGATGTTTAGATTTTCCAAGAAGATCATCAACATAATCTTCGAGGATAATGTGCATAATGTCATGAAAAATGTAAGTTATAGCCCGCTGATAAGTCGTGCCAGCATTCTTAAGGCCAAACGGCATGGCATGATAGTAGAAGGTCCCCCAGGGGGTAATGAAGGTGGTTTTATGGTGATTGGTCGGGCTACTAAAATTTGATTGTATCCCGAGAAACCATCCATGAGAGAAAGCATCTCATGGCTCGCAATGAGATCAACAAGTTGATCAATGCTAGGTAGGGGAAGTCATCCTTTATGCAAGCAAGGTTAAGATCCCGTAAACCGTACATATCCAAAGTCCCCCCGTCACTTTAGTGACAATTACGATATTAAAAATCCATTACGAGATAGTCAATAGGTAAGATGAAAGAAACAGAAAGGAGTCGTTGAAGCTCTTCTTTAACCAATAGGGCAATACATGGATGCATTTTTCTCAGTTTCTGTTTAACTAGTTTGGAGTCTGGTTTCAGAGTGATGTTATGGACAGTAATGTCAGGATCGATTCTGGTATATCGGCGTATGACAAGCGAAAGCTTGATTGCGGGCACGGAGGAAGGTAGTGAAGGTGGCTTGTTCCGAGGTGTCGAGATATTGTCCGATATTTACAATGTGAGGATCGTCCTCTATGTGGATGTTGATTTCTATAGTCAACTCATTCAACATGGTTTGGGTTTCAGATGGTAAGGCACGTTGAATATAAGAGTCATCCGCACCAACATAGGTGAGGATGGAGTCATCATCCTGGCACTCCACGACATTAATCGAAGGCGAGTTTTCTTCAATCATGTCTGGATACAAAAGGGGGAGATAATATGGGTCTTCACCATCGCGTTGATAAGTGAGAGGACCTAGGAAGATAGCATTCACGAAGAAAAAAAAAGTTAGGAGGGATAGATTCCTGGTCTATCGACTCCATGGGTGAAGATGGCAAAATGGGCGATGATGGTTTGGAAGGAGTGACTTCGTCGTCTTCCTGAATACGATTGACACGAGGTTTCTTCAGTGTAGGTGGTTCATAAAATCCAATACCACTACGATCTTTGTGTTTGTGTGTAGTCATGGGAATGATCGTATGTCATCCTTGTTCATAAAGACCGAAACCAAAACCTTTCCAAGCACAGCACATCAGGAAGGTGAGGGCGAAATGACGGTTGGTTAGATATTGAAAATCAGATTGGAAGGGAACCACACCAAGGGGAGGTTCAGGGGTGACAGAGGAGCAATTGACACCCCCATACGTTAGATTGGTGCTGCAATTAGGTGGTCTGTAGGAGATCACCTCCCCCACACGATGGTCGTAGGTAGGATGCGCATGTAAATGTCCATACTCTTGTGGGGTATGGAAGGTGCTAACGTTGTATAGGTGGTACTCTCCCAAAGATAAGGTGTTGAAAAAAACCTACCAAGGGATCCGAGGTTGGGATGTTGTCCGCGGGGAAGGAAGAGGTATTCACGTCGGTGGTTTCATTGGTCGAAGGTGTGGGTGCTGCTAAGGTGGATGGTTGAGGCATGGTTGAAGTAGATGGTTGGGTCGGATCAATGGGTGCCTTGACTGGTACAAGCACATCATTAGGGCGGTATAACATATTGTAGGTTTTGAAGGGGGAAGCGTCAGCTGTGACGGTGTATGACTTCCCCTCATACTCAAATTTTATGCATCTATGTAAGGTGGAGGGAACGCATCCCATAGCCCGGATCCAAGGGTGGCCTAACAACATGTTGTATTAGAACTCTCCCTCAAGGACATAGAAGAGTTCGGGCAAGGTACGTGGCCCTACACGAATGTTAAGGATCACGGTGCCTAGGGTAGAAGTAATAGCATCGTTGAATGAACGCAACATGGTGGGGTTGGCACACATGTAGCTAGGAGGGATATTCATCTGTTGGAAGGCTTTAGAAGAGACAATGTTTAGGCTAGTGCCCCTGTCAATCATAACACAACATACCTGGATGTCTCGGACGTAAGCCGAGATGAAAAGAGCAGGGTCGGGATCTTCGCGCCAAAGACGAAAATTTCTTCTTCGAAAACGCAAAGCAGTTAGTGGGCTTTCAGATAATGAAAAAAGTGGTTGTGGAGGTAGGTTGTTTGGTGAGAGAAGCGACGTGGTTGGGTGTTAAGATGGAGGTGATGGGCAAGGTTTCATTAGGTAGGACCTCTATCCCTTGAAGGATCTCAATTAGAGCTTATCGATGTGATTCAGATGTTTGAATGAGATCATAGAGTGTCATTTTTATAGGAGATTGGTGAATTTGTTTGATCATAGTGCGATGGGCAACTCCATCAGAGACTGGGTAGGTAGGTCCAAGAATAACCACTTTAGGTGGTGGTGCGATCGGGATGGCAGAAGAAGAAAGAGAGGCTGCAGGTGTGCTTTCTTTAGCTTTTCCATTGTTTTTCTGACCTCAAGTAGCAATGCTAATCATGTTGATCTCATGAATGCGAGATGAGGAAGATGACAGGGATAATTCATTGTTCTCGAGAGGCGGGGCTACAATGATGATAGATTTCGGCGAGGCAGGGACAGGTGGTATAGGAGAAGGGATCGAAGCTAAGATCTTTTCCCCCCGTAAGTTGTCCTTCTAAGATTTTCTATCCGAGGTAGGCAACTGGTGAAGGATGGCTTTCAAAGCATTGCATCCTTCTACATTGTGTCCTGGTGAGTGGTGGTAGGCACAGATTTTAGATTCATCATAACCTATAGGTCAAGGTTTAGATGGATCATAGGGTCTGAGTGGGGGTAGGGAAATGGTCGCATCCCCTACCAACATATCAAGGATCTTGGCATAAGATCCTTTGAGCGGGTCAAATGAAGATGAGGCTATTGATTGAGTGGGTGAGATTATTGATTGTTTTGGTAATGGTTGGGTACGAGTGGTTCGTACGGGTGGTGGTTTAGGCAAGGGATTTTGATGATTGGGTTTAACTAGGTGTGGCTTCTTCTGCGTAGAAGTCATGTTTAGCTGGTTAGATGATGAGGCCACAGATGACGTGGTGGCAGGAAACAACCACAGGGAAAGAGGAGCGGCAGCAAACAAGTCCTTCGATGATTGAGTTTGCTTAGGGTTGGTAGGTAGGCAAGATACTTGGGGCGATGGTGTTGAGATGCCTGTGGATTTCTGTATGGGTGCAAAAGGTGTTGGTCGTGTTAAAGAAGACATGGGAGGCATGGTGTATTGAGGCAAGGTGGAGGGGTGAGGCCCCAATATAGAAGGTAGGTGTGACAGTGAGGGTTGAAGCCACACCTGCTATAGTGGTGTGATCAGGGGTGAGGGTTTTAGTTGTGGTAGACGCATAGATTAGACTCGAGGAGATTGGGTCTATCTCCTAGGTGGATTAACGGATTTATTTTTGGATAAGTCTAACCATTTAGGTGGGTGCATCAGGCTAGGTATTGGTGAAGTCCCAAGCGTAGGGGAAGGTTTGGCTAGGTTGATAGAGGTGGATGAGGTATTTGGTAGAGATGAGGGGGGTGGAGGTGAGGACATAGGCATTTTGAGCTTTTGTAAAAACTTTGGGTATATAGTAGAGGTGTTTGGATTAGTCATCTACATTTGAGTAGAGCATGGTGTATTCAAACATTCCCATAAGAGTCGTCTATCTTCTGGGGGGTGACAATCTTCACGTATGGACGGGAATTTTGGTATGGAAGAGAAGTGGGTTATGATTCTGGTCCACTGGGGGTGTGATATAGGGGGCGAATGAGGTGCTGTATCAATGGGTGTTAAGAGGTCAACCAGTCAATGGAAAGATTTAGGCGATGAAGAACTGATAGGGAGGAGGGCATGTTCTAGAGGATCCATCATGGTTAAGGAATTTGGTGATGTAAGCTCAAGGGGTTTCTCTTCTAAGGATGATAGAAAAAGTGATGATCCTTCTTCTTTTGCAGCAAGAGTGGTGGAAGGAGATGTTTGGGAAATAGATAAGTTGGATAACATCTGCTCACAGTCTTGCAGGGATGTGGTGTAAGAAGGCTCTTTTGTGAGAAGATAACTTTGGGCGGTTGATTCCTTTATGGGTAAAGGAATAGTAGGGTTGTCCTCTTGTCCTGATGAAGGAGAAAGGGGCAAGGACTCCTGCATTAGTGAAGAGGCTCAATTCAGAATTTCCTCGATGGAAGCCCTTGGTTGGGAGTTGAAAAACACATGGATCTCATGCACACTCTTCTCCTCGGCTAAGATTTCTCGGTTTTTATTCTTGTTAGAGGAATGGTTTGGAAATGGTTTGTTGAAGATTTTTAAATTTCAATTAGCAGGGGCATTAGGATTATCGAGGGTTATATCCCCTGCATCAACCATTTCCTGCACTATGTTTTTTAGCATCTTGCAGTTTTCGTGGTTGTGTCCCTTCACGCGATGGAAGTTACAGAAGTCATTTTCTTTATATCAAGAAGGTATAGCGCAAGTAGAATCAAACTTGGAGTGAGATTTAATAGGAGGCAAGGTGATAGCTCCTGCTTTAAGTAATTTGTCCAAGATCACATCATAAGTTTCTCCCAAGGGAGTGTATTTTATGGGCTCGGCTTTATACTTATAGGTAAATTTTGGCTGGGTATTAGGTGGTGCTTGAGATTTGACAATCACCGCGTGTACAACTCCTCTCGATTTCGAAGCAGATGATGCATGAGAGTTGGTGGTGTTGGGTTTGTTGGTGGAGTCTTGGGTTCGAGACATTTGAGTTTTTGCTTTGTGCAAATTCAATTTCTCCTCCTTTAAGGCTCGAATCTCTAATTTCCAAGCCATAGTAAAGGCCTCATCAAAGGTGCAGAAAGTTTGAATTTGAAGGGTGGGAGAAATGTGTTTAGTGCGCAGGCCGCGTAAATATTTCAATAAGCTCGACCTGAGGTAAGGCATTAGTGAGTTGGTTGATGAGGCCCCGCCATCGCCCAATGAAATATGCAATAGATTCATCTTCAAATTGTCGGATGGCATAGAGAGATAAGTAATGGATACTTTCTTGGCAATATTGATGGAGAAATGCTCCAAGAAAGATTGGGCTAACTGGTTAAAGGAGAAGATTGAGTGCTGGGTTAAAGCATTGTACCACTCTAAGGAAGGTCCTGATAAGGACATGGGGAAGGTACAGAGTAGTAAGGCATTGTCATGAGCAATCAGATAGCAAGCTTGTCTAAACAATCGCAAGTGTTGTTAAGTGTCCTCCTTACTATTAAAGCGAGTAAATTTTGGTAATTCCCATTGAGGAGGATATGTATGAAGGGGGACAAGAAGGATGAATAGGCTCTTGATAAACTTTCTCGTATGTCATGGTGTTACGGCTTCCTAAGACAGAATCCTCAAGATTTTGCATCTTCTCCATCATCTGTTTGATTAAATCATTGGTTGGGTTAGATGAAGGTGTTCTCATCATAAACAGAGGAGGATTGGGCCAAGAGCCGCTACTAGACAATGGTGGATTTAAATGTTGATAAGTTATCGATGATGAATGTGTTCGGGCAATCGAATAACGGTGTCCTATATAAGATGTTGAGGCCCTGGATGCGTTTGCAGAAATGAAAAGGTGGGCGGAGCCTGAGAGGGAAGGCTCATGTGGATAGGTGGTAGAGAACAAGTTATGAAAGAGGCAATCTGTGAGAGGGATGAGGTAGGGGCAGTGGATGGTAGTGATATGTGGGGCCCAGATTAACCAAAGGAAAGCCAATTGGTGCAGTATGGACCATCGAATCCACTGAGCTGGGAGACGGGGCTAAGGATGAAGATGGTGAGGTGGAGTTATTAGGTGGGGAAGGAGCTAAGTGAGTGGCTATACTAATAGGCATACCCAAGAGGAGCCTGACCATCGGTGTATGGTCAAGGGTATGAGACAAATAATATTCATGTGCCAAGATTAGCATCCAAAAATTTAGCAAAAATGGATCTCCTACAGAGATCTTGGTAAAAGCACTGGTGTCCGTAGGATTCCCATAGGATATGAAGGGGGTGACTCAAGCAAAGACACGGAAAAAGCATGTGAAACCATGGACAAGAGGATACAAGTAAGGAATTAGTCAATTAGAAATAGGCACAACCACAAAACATTGGAATTGGTAGGTTGTTGGTTTGTCAGAAGCTGTGAAACACAAGAACCGATATTGGTCTTATAACCGATATCGATCGATCGAGCAGTAGCCGGAATTGCTCAGTAACCGATGTCGGTAGAAGAGGACCATTTCCTATCACTTTGTGAAGGCAAAGAGAGAATGTAAGAGGCTGTTGGTTTGGGGATAACAAGGCTTAGTATACCCACCAAACTGTTTGAAGTGATCACTGAGACAAGGTATAACAGAGAAACAAAACTGAAAGAAAAACAAAAAAACAAGCTAGATGCACAAGCAAATCAAGAGACTAACCCTAGGATTAGTTTTAATCACTTTTGTGTTTATGCCTTAGACGCAAGATGATGTCAATCCTAAACAAAATACCTAAGGGAGATGTCAAGTTTGTTTTGGCTTGTAAGGCTACCTCAATCGGGTGGAGGAATACCACGAAAAGGGGGATGTTTGAGATGTTGTGTAGATTATGATCTGATTTGGTATGTGTTGTGCAAGTGAGAGTAAGATTAATTTCTCTTCAATACCATGGATATTACCCCACGTGTACGACACATTACTTAATCTACGTTCACTTGAATGAAAAACAACAAGCAAGAATATGATGCACGTGTTTTAAAACCCAAATCAAAAATGATATTCGATGAAGCAAAGAAAGAGAAGAGGTCAAGAAGATAACTTTCACTAATGCAAAGATGCGAAAGTAAGACAAGTTCTTTTACCAAAATGACAAAATATTTTGTGAATATTTAGAAGAGAGAAACAACAAGTGTGCTCCCTACATGAAAACAAGCAAGAAATAAAGAAACCCGAGAAGGGTCCCACTGGGCGTGCCAAAATGTTTCACACAAAATTTTGTTCCAGAATAGAGTTAATTCTATCCTTTCATTCTCTTGAGAAACAGATAGGGGTTAGGGTTAGGAGGAATACCTGTTGAGTGTTGGGAAGGTGTGCGCGTACCGTAGAGAGATCAGACCGATTGTGAAGAGATCCTTTTTGTCTGGGAAGGACTACCTATAAATAAGAATGCAAGACCACCAGATTTTAGTTAGACAATAAGTGAGGGAACTACCTTGGGCCCAAGAAATATTAGACTTCCTTTCAAAGGTGGTCAGTTCCCTTTTTAATACAAATTGATGCAAATGATAATAAAGAAGCTATTGTGAACTCACGATTTAGGTATCTCGTTACTAAAAGCAATAGAGACTAAACTACTAATAATAGAATGTCATGTTGTTTGTTTGGTCACTAGTTATTGATATGTTCGAGATCAAGTTACGTGGATAGACCAAAGCTAGACATGAGATTGTTTTGAGGTGAATAGCTGAAAGGTTGGTTTTGGTATAAGTCACGATGATCGATGCCGGTCATCGGATAACCGATCGCGGTTATGAAACCGGTACCGGTAGGGAAAACCGATATTGGTAAGCGGCAAAGTGATTTAGGGATTTTTAAATGGAGGTTTGTGTAAGGTGGTTATGAGGTTTGGAAGGTTGGTAGATGGTTGAGGGGAGTAGTAGGGTGATAGAGAAGACTCGAGAGAGTGAGAGAGTTGTCCTTGGGGTAATATATAGATGGATGACCGAAGGTTAGGTGCAGGTTGTTGTCGGGTAGTAGATCCAAGAGTGAGCTTATAATCCCTATGAATTAAAAGTTCACAAAGTAGTGTCTAGAAGCATACAAGGTGATAAAAGAGACTACTTACTAGTTTCTAATGTGGATGCAGGTCCAAAGAATGCAGTGGCAAAGGCAAGGCTCAGTTGGGATGATCCAGCAATCGGAAGTGATCTGATGAAGCTATCCTCCGACTCTCCCCATGTTTGGATGAGTGTGACAATGCTCTA
Organism: Taxus wallichiana var. yunnanensis; assembly: GCA_018340775.1. NCBI lineage: Eukaryota > Viridiplantae > Streptophyta > Pinopsida > Cupressales > Taxaceae > Taxus > Taxus wallichiana. The sequence goes on along the minus strand of CM031236.1, from coordinate 56,892,343 downwards.
GTTGTTCAGTTACAGTCTTGGGCTCGATATTCCTCTTTGCAAAACTCCTCTCTCTCCTTCACTTGTCTCTCTCTTGCAAATGAATTTGGGGTCCTTGCCAATGAAAATCTAATCCTTTGGTTTTGGTTGGGGGAGGTCATTTATAGGGAACCGATGGTGGTTACGTAACCGACGCCAATCGAGTAGGGACCAATGTCGGTTAGGTCAAATTCAGCTATTTGTAGTAAAATATCCAAATTTCCCTCCTTTTCTCCCAAGGGATCAGTTGTGGGCTTGGTCAAGTCATTATTAGGTTCGTTTTGATGCGGGTGAGGAGTGATATTACATAGAACCGCTATTTCGGGAAAGTCATTAATAGAAGAACCTGCAAAGGAGATGAAGATATCAGAGGTGCACTATAGCTGAGAATCCACCAGAATGGACATTTTAGCACTTACTAAAAATATTAAGTGGGCCCTCGAGCACCTGCTAAAAATAGAAATTTGATCCAAAGGAGTGAGGAATGCAGGGAGAAAGGGGAATCAAGGTCACAACACTCAGCAAAGGATCAAGAGAGTTTCCTTTTTCACACTTACTAAAAATAGTAAGTTACACTCAAAGAGAAGTTTTGGCACAATGGGATGTACAAGGATAATCATTCAGGGGGACATCATTGTTCAGAGCATCCTAGTCATTTTTTCATAGGGCATTCAAGATCCACCTTAGTTCATTCAACTTAGCAAGCGTTCATGAGATAATTTGGAGGAATTTCATAGTGTGCAAGGAGTTCAAAGATTCAGAGTTTCACTACATTTGGAGCTTTCCATCAACGAGGATCAATGGACTTCATCAGGAATGACATCTCCTCTTCTTCTTCTCCCCCTCTTTCTCTCTCCTCTTCCCCCAACTTTCTCTCACTTTCCAATATTCTAATTTCACGTTGGGGTTTGCACTTTTAATATGACTTAAGAGACTTTAGAAACATAATGTAAATTAAGTCACCTTGCTATTATAAAAGGGACTTAAATATTTGAAGTGGAATATGAACAGTCTTAAGTCATATTAAGGTATTCGAAAGGTCATGAGGAAGATGAAGAGTCATATTCTATTCTATAAATTGTAAAGCCATTCCCATTTCAAAGGGTTGGTGATTGATCTTGTAGACTCAAGAGTGCATTCTACCTTGAGAGAAAGCAAAGGAGATAGCCATTTTCTTCTACTCTCTTCCCCTCTCAAATTTCTTCCATTCCTACACTATGTACAACTTTTGTTCAAGCATCAATACAAGAAGAAGGAGTTTCTATCTTTCTTTGACCAAGGGATTTCATGACACTTTGTTCTCATCAAATTCTATTTGGTCTTGTTGTCATTTACAGGGTTGTTTCTTCTCATAAATGCATGTGATGAAGTTTCTAACTAGTGTGTGTGCAGGAATTTGATTTTCTACCTACAGCATTAGTTCTCATATCTCCATTCTCACTCCCTTTCCCACTTCCAGACAAAGTCATCTCTTGCAGTATATGCAATCATTTGCCGCAAGATCGTGGAGTGCCCTTGTTGGATCCCCGCCTAAAGGCCACCACGAAATTCACCTTTTCATGCACATGAACATACGGCAGTTACATCGGTTAAGTAGAGGGACTTAGATTCCCAGAGTGTTGGCAAGAAATCCACAAGTTTTTCCACTCGACAAATTTTCTCGCCAACAGTTTTTGGCACCCACCGTGGGGTAGATTTAGCAGCATCTACACCCAAAATACAACCACAAGGTCCCAAAAATTCCAAAAAAAAAAATCAAATATTGAAAAAATCATAAAAGAGAGTTCAAGAAAGTCCATTTCTGAAAGATACACTGCTGATTTCTGCACGTGAATTTTCACATTCCATGTGGCCTTTCGTATTCGACTACAAAAGCTTCCAAAAGTTGGCTGAAGGAAGATACACCAGGTTGAGAAGGTCGAGAGGTGTTGCTGATTTCAATTTCGAAGCTTTGCAAAATCTACAAGAATGAATTAGAGATAATCCATATTTCTTCTCTCAAGCCTCCTCTTCATCTGGCTCTTCAAGAAGTTCACCTGGTAATCCTATCCAAAATCCTTCAAATTCTACAATTTTTCAACAACCATTGAACATCGACTTCCCAGAAGAAGAAGAATTTGAAGAAGAATTCGTAGAAGCAAGAGCTGAAGCAGAAGAAGAAGAAACAATGGTGGACGAAGAAGAAATACCTCAACCCATTGTTCCATGGGGAAGGAATACAGGCCCGCTTGCTCTTGAACCCCCTCTTCACAATCTACCAATGGGTTCCCACAAGAACTTTCCAAAGTTCAAAGGTGACAACACACAACATCCGAAAGAACACATCGCTACTTTCACGACATCATGTGGAATTCTTGGTGTCCAACATGAAGATGTTGTTGTAAGATTGTTCATGGAGTCCCTCCAAGAAAAAGCAGCAGAATGGTTTTACCTCCTACCTTCCCGGTCCATCACGGGTTGGAATGACATCAAGGATGCATTCGAAGAGAGATTTAAATCAACTGAAGATTGTCAAGACCTCTTGGTGTAGTTGGCTCAAATAAATAAAGGAGAAAATGAAACCATGAGAGACTTCGTGGCTCATTTTGAATGGTTCTTTGTGTAGGATACCTAAAGAGGATTCACCATCTAAAAATAATATCAAAAGATTCTTCATAAATGCTCAATCACTAGAGGTAGGATTTCTCCTACGAAGAGTTCAACCAAGGAACATTGTAGAAGCACAAAGGAGGGCCATTGAATTGGATGACGATCTCATCCTCTCTGGAAAGATCAAGAATCCATCAAAGGGCAAGGCCCAACATCCTGAAGATGAGAGAACTAATCCATCACTGCAAAAGTTGGTGAATGAGATGGCCTCTTTGAAGAGGGAATTATTTGAATGAGTTTCTTCTCAGAGAAGCAACAGAAATCAGATTGTAGGAGCACCCCAAAGACTTGCCTTGGAGGCCCCACCCGTGAATGTAAATTGCAGATTTCAAGAAAGTGAAGAAGAGCTTGAATAAGAAGGTGGTGATTTCCTAGAAAGTGATGAGTTTGAGAACAATACACAAATCAGGTTTTGTGAGTATTTTGGAGGTTATGAAGAAGATGAAGAAGATGCACCAAGTTTCTCATGCGCAGTATTCACTCATTCTCAGTCTGAGAAAAGAGCATCTCCCTCCACTGCTGCAAAATAAAATAAGGTTGATGATCCTCCTATGGTGACTCCGAAAAATAAAATAATCAGTTGAGGATCCCCACTTCCATCTTCCATGAAGTCTGCATTGTTGGAGCCTAACCCTGTAACAAGTAAGAAGATGCCCGCAATCCCAAGTAAGCTTTCCGATGTCTCTTCCAAGTCTAAATCTAAATCTGCTCCTACAAAATCTAATACCTTGAAAGCTCCTAGTGTGTCTTTTAAAATACCCTCCATTCCTCAAACATCAAATCTTGCTCCTAAACCTATCCAGACTCCAAAATTAGTCCCTTCACCCCCCTTTTCCACATCTGCTCCCTTTGACTTCATAGAATATGCAAACAAAGCCAAAGTGCAGATTACGAAACCGAATATTTACGGACTCACCCTGAACAATTCGAGAGGTTCATCGATACATCAGGAGTGGTAGTCTAACACCCAATGTTGTAACTTCTAGTTCCAAAGGCATGCTACAAAACTCACCTACACCTCCCTCACAGAACATGCTTTCTCTGAGTGCATCAAAGACTGATAAAGTTGAACCTTTCTACGTCTCCCTTCTTGTTGGAGAATATGTACTAAACAATTGCATAATAGATTATGGGGCCTTAGAAAACGTGATGCCTTTAAATGTCACCAAGGCTCTTAAACTTACAATGACTCCAGCTAGTTTCTCTTGTTACTCTTTGGAATCAAAAAGGTCTCACTTGTAGGGAAGGTTAAAGATGCACAAGTGGTCTCTCACCAGATTCCCAGACAAGAAAGTTTCAACGATGATTTTGGTAGTAGACGTCCTAGCCTCGTTTGGAATGTTGTTGAGTAGAAATTTCTACTGAGAGTTGGGAGGGAAAATTCAGATGAATTGGTCTTTTGCAACCATACCAGTGAAGGGAGACATGGAGAAATTTCTTCCCGAGAAGAAAATGAGGTACACTATGTAAAAATCCGGAAGCCTAGAAGCTAACATTTTGTACCAAAATACCAGGTGGATGAATCACTTGGTGACAACCAAGGAGGAAGAAGATATTCCCATCTTGATAGGTCCAGACATGCCTTCCTAGAGATATTTGGACTTTGAAGAAGCATTGAGGAGATTCGAGTTACAAGAGGGCAGCCCGAATCACCAAATGATGCAGACCGCGAGGAAGAGGAAATGGTTCTCGATGATTTTCAAGAAGAAAAATCAGCCTATATGCTTTTCCAAGATGAGGAGTTATTCTCATTCCCATTTGGGGATGAAGATGATCTCTGTCAAGCCATCTATGGAGAGACAAAATCAGCTTGTGATGATCTCGTGAAAGGTTTGAAAGAAATGTCTATACAAGGACTACTAAGAGCCACGGAAGAAATAAAGGACCCTGAGATTAGTCTGGAACTTTTAATGCAAGCCATGAATATGGAAGATAAACATGAAGCTGATTTGGAAGCCTTAACTAATGTGAAGGTCAGCCATATTGAGATAAGGTAAGATGAGAAATATGATGTCCCTCTCAAGCCAATGGTTATGGATACAATGATGAAATTGAAGTATTTTCTTTCCCATTTGAAGATGAAGACTCTTTCTATGATGAAGAAATTGAAGCAAGGAGTTTGAAGACCTCTAAAGATGAAGCTCCTTTTGATGAAGGATCAGTAGAGTGCAGCGATTCTCGAGATGATGAGGTAATCCCTCCAGATAGTTTCTTTGAGTTGCAAGATAAAGATTCTTCAAAGGCGTACAAAGAGGGACTACAGGAAATGATGAAGCATTACTCCGTGCAAGAAATCTTGGATGCAGTAGAAGTGGTAGAAGACCCTGAGCTGATTCTTGATCTCTTCACTCATGCCATGGGCATACAAGAAAAGTATGAGGCCACATCCAATCTTTCAGTCAGTACTCAAGCACCTCATAGTGAAGTAAAGGAAATGGATAAGTTTGAGGTTTCTCATGGAAGAGATGTCAATGAGCATAGACCCGGGAAAGAAATTAACTCAAAAGGTTCAAGGAATTGGAACGAAAATCAGCATTGGGGCAGCGATGAGATGCTCGATGGAGAATCAACTATATGGATAAACATGGAAGGAAACTGGCACGATGAAACCAATTTCAAAGAGCATGAAGACAATGGAGTTTCCAAGAAAGGACCTGAGCATCAAGAAGATCACATGGACTCACTCCTACCAAGTACACAGATAATTGTGAAAGCACCTAGCTTTCATAAGCAGCTAAGGAGGGGAGGATACTTTCTAGAACCCGTCAACGGCTTCACAGAACATCATCATTCAGTGTTTCCTCTTCAGGGGTAACTTTTGTGAAATAAAAAGTACTTCAGGGAAAGTGGGTTGTCCCTCGCCTTGTACCATAGGTGATTGATAGGTGTTTTTCCCTTTCCGTTGTGTGTGTTTCCCTTCCTGTTGTGTGTCGTGTGTTTCCTTTCGGTCGTTTTGTCTGTGTGTGTTTCCTTCTTCTAATCTTCATTTCTTGAAGTTGTGCATGACTCGTAGGGCCTAATGGATAAGGCACTAGTCAACGAATTATATGGTCTAAAATTGAGATTCTAGATTCCCATGTCATGTCTTCACTATGCTTAGTCCATGTCATGTCCCCAAGCTAGAGCCAATTGTTGTCGTGAGAATGTGCAACAGGGAAATTGACAATTTCCGAGCACGACAACTATACCCCTATGCCAAAATTTTCATGTTTTATCATTCCTAAGAAACCCCAGACCTGTTCAGTCAGTCCAAATGAATTCCCAACCAATGTCATGATATTATCCTAGGTGATTTAGGAAATTCCATTCATTCCCCCTAGGTGATTTTAGGAGTTCATTGAAAATGTTATCTTTTGGCAGTATAGGGAAGGGCTATCGTTGGCCTTCCCGGGATTGGATCAACCCCCTGGAGTAGAGCAGAAGGGAAAAATTCAACATGGAGTTGAATGGAATACCTTATAACATCATGGAAATGATTTTGGAAGGCTTTAGGAAGTTCTGAAAGACTTGGAGCAGTCTGAGTGAAAACAGGGTTCACAAGCCTAGGCATTACACAGGCCTAAAACAACTATTGAGCTCCAAACAAAGATTCCAGGAGCTCCAGATGGATTTGAAATTAAAATGAAACATTCTTGGAAAGAGGATTCCAATACCTACATGATCATGAAATAAAAAATTTCACAACACCTTGGGGCATATGATTGGAAGATAGTTTTTCTTAGGTATAAGTGGAGTCCTAGATCAAAACTCCAATTTTTCAGGGATCATATGATCAAATCAAGACATAAGACCCACATCATTGGATTAAAAATTCCATTTCCAGTCAGGATCATATAAATTTTCACCAATAAATTTCACTATAAGCTCAAGTTATCTGCATTCCAAGTTACCCTCTCAAAGGCAGTTCAGGACTTAGTCATTTTTTCGAGAGGACACGTGTTAGCACCAGGAGTCTAGCGGGATTTCATGTCCCCCACATCCTTAAGGTCAGGTACATCACCCCTTGGAAAATTTTCCCAGCCCTCATGTGACCCTTGTGACCCTCGTATGACCTCCAGGCCTGGTAGGTCACCCTCAAGTGCTTATTTGGAGCATGCATTCCATGCCGTCGGATCGGTCGCCATGTGTCAGCTCCAAGACCACCATGGAATTTGATGTACCTTATTCACCTGAGGTGGGGGACATCAGACCTTGAAAAATGTGCCCAGCCCCTATGGGGATTCATTTGGACACCCACATGACCGTCGTTTAACCCCCAAGTGCGTTTCTAAGCATCCATTCCCTATCGTTGGATCGGGCGCTACATGTCACCTCCAGGACCACCGTGTAGAACTTATGTACCTTATGTACCTAAGGTGGGGGACATCAGACATGAAAAAATGCACCCAAACCCTAGGAGGAGTCTTTTGGACACCCATGTGACCTCCTTTCAGCTCCCAGTGCTTCAAATCAGCTTTTTCCTCCTTCATTCCCTGTCGTTGGATCTAGTGCCACGTGTCACCGTCTTGCTCATTGTGGAAATTGATGTCCCTCACATCCCTGAGGTTAGGGACATCAAGCATGGAAAAATGTGCCCAAGCCCTACCTGTGCACATCTTTTTGAAAAATTTCCAAGTGTTGTTTTTCCCGCTTCTAGCTTCTAACAGTTTTATTTGCACTCCTTTCCTCCATTCTTCCTCTGCAACATTCTACCATCACTCCGCCATTGCAAATGCTCAGAACATATCAACAAAGGAACTGAAATACCTTTCCCATGGTGATGCACAGGTCTCAAAAGGAATCCTCATCAAGCTAAGGAGAAACGAAGAACAACAAAGAAGAGAACAACAAAATCCCTATAGCTTAAAAATGGAAATCTAAACAAAGCTTGCAAAATAGTGCACGAATCAATGAACCATTTATTTCTGTTCATTCCTCTATCTAATACCATCAAGAAGACACCTTCAAACTCCCCCCATGTGTGACAAAGCATCCACAATGAAGAAATCTCCTTTCGGCTCAACGAAGAAAGAAGTGGGATTTCGTCAAACCGGTTGCCAGATCAAAGCAAGATTACACGTAAAGCACCAGAAGAAAAAACCCACATCAAAAATACAATTTTATTCACAAACAGAGGAGAAAACAAGACCTGCAATTTTGAGGTCCATTATTGGTCGCCATACCTGAAGCATTGTTAGGTCAAAAATTATAAATTTAAAATCTCTTGGATTAAAAAAGGGCGGGCCCGAAATTTCAAAGGGATGATATTGGGAAAAAAACCATATCAAAAAACTTTGTTCCACATCAATCCGATTCCCAAAGTCCAACTTTCTAAAAATAGCAGTCTATTACATAGAAGCCGCTATTTCAGGAAAGTCATTAATAGAAGAACCTGCAAAGGAGATGAAGATATCAGAGGTGCACTACAGCTGAGAATCCACCAGAATGGACATTTTTGGCACTTACTAAAAATAGTAAGTGGGCCCTCGAGCACCTGCTAAAAATATAAATTTGATCCAAAGGAGTGAGGAACGCAGGGAGAAAGGGGAATCAAGGTCACAACACTCAACAAAGGATCGAGAGAGTTTCCTTTTTCACACTTACTAAAAATAGTAAGTTACACTCAAAGAGAAGTTTTGGCACAATGGGATGTACAAGGATAATCATTCAGGGAACATCATTGTTCGGGAGCATCCTAGTCATTTTTCACAGGGCATTCAAGATCCACCTTAGTTCATTCAACTTAGCGAGCGTTCGTGAGATAATTTGGAGGAATTTCATAGTGTGCAAGGAGTTTGAAGATTCATAGTTTCACTACATTTGGAGCTTTCCATCAACGAGGATCAATGGACTTCATCAAGAATGACATCTCCTCTTCTTCTTCTCCCCTCTTTCTCTCTCCTCTTCCCCCAACTTTCTCTCACTTTCCAATATTCTAATTTTGCGTTGGGGTTTGCACTTTTAATATGACTTAAGAGACTTTAGAAACATAATGTAAATTAAGTCACCTTGCTATTATAAAAGGGACTTAAATATTTGAAGTGGAATATGAACAGTCTTAAGTCATATTAAGGTATTCGAAAGGTCATGAGGAAGATGAAGAGTCATATTATATTCTATAAATTGTAAAGTCATTCCCATTTCAAAGGGTTGGCGATTGATCATGTAGACTCAAGAGTGCATTCTACCTTAAGAGAAAGCAAAGGAGATAGCCATTTTCTTCTACTCTCTTCCCCTCTCAAATTTCTTCCATTCCTACACTATGTATAACTTTTGTTCAAGCATTAATACAAGAAGAAGGAGTTTCTAGCTTTCTTTGATCAAGGGATTTCATGACACTTTGTTATCACAAAATTTTATTTGGTCTTGTTGTCATTTACAGGGTTGTTTCTTCTCATAAATGCATGTGATGAAGTTTCTAACTAGTGTGTGTGTAGGAATCTGATTTTCTACCTACAGCATTAGTTCTCCTACCTCCATTCTCACTCCCTTTCCCACTTCCAGACAAAGTCATCTCTTACAGGTATATGCAAGCATTTTCCGCAGGGTCAGTGGAGTGCCCCTGTTGGATCCCCAGTCGAAAGGCCACCATAGAAATTCACCTTTTCATGTGCATGCACATACGGCAGTTGCACCGGTTAAGTAGAGGGACTTAGATTCCCAGAGCGTTGGCAAGAAATCCACAAGTTTGTCCACGACAAATTTTCTCGCCAATGTTTTTGGCACCCACCGTGGGGCAGATTTAGCAGCATTTGCACCCAAAATATGACCGCAAGGTACTAATTTTTTTAAAAAAATCAAATATTGAAAAAATCATAAAAGAGAGTTCAAGAAAGTCCATTTCAAAAGATACACTGCTGATTTCTGCACGTGACTTTTCACATTCCACAGTGGCCTTTCGTATTCTAACTGCAAAAGCTTCCAAAAGCTGGCTGAAGGAAGATACACCAGGTTGAGAAGGTCGAGAGGTGTTGCTGATTTCAATTTCAAAGATTCACAAAATCTGCAAGAATGAATTAGAGATAATCCATATTTCTTCTCTCAAGCCTCCTCTTCATCTGGCTCTTCAAGAAGTTCACCTGGTAATCCTATCCAAAATCCTTCAAATTCTGCAATTTTTCAACAACCATTGAACATCGACTTCTGGAAGAAGAATAATTTGAAGAAGAATTTGTAGAAGCAAGAGCTGAAGAGAAGAAGAAGAAACAATGGCGGACGAAGAAGAAATACCTCAACCCATTGTTCCATGGGGAAGGAATACAAGCCCACTTGCTCTTGAACCCCCTCTTCACAATCTACCAACGGGTTCCCGCAAGAACTTTCCAAATTTCAAAGGTGACAACACACAACATCCGGAAGAACACATCACTTCTTTCATGACATCATGTGGAATTCTTGGTGTCCAACATGAAGATGTTGCTGTAAGATTATTCGTGGAGTCCCTCTAAGAAAAATCAGCAGAATGGTTTTACCTCCTACCTTCCTGGTCCATCATGGGTTGGAATGACATCAAGGATGCATTCGAAGAGAGATTTAAATCAACTAAATATTGTCAAGACCTCTTGGTGCAGTTGGCTCAAATAAATAAAGGAGAAAATGAAACCATGAGAGACTTCATGGCTTGTTTTGAATGGTTGCTGCATAGGATACCTGAAGAGGATTCACCATCTGAAAACAATATCAAAAGATTCTTCATAAACGCTCAATCACCAGAGGTAGGATTTCTTCTACGAAGAATTCAATAAAGGAACATTGTAGAAGCACAAAGGAGGGCCATTGAATTGGATGACGATCTCATCCTCTCTATAAAGATCAAGAGTCCATCAAAGGGCCGGGCCCAACATCCCGAAGATTAGAGAACTAATCCATCACTACAAAAAAGTTGGTGAATGAGATGGCTCTTTCAAGAGGGAATTATTTGAACGAGTTTCTTCTTAGAGAAGAAAAAAAAATCATATTGTAGGAGAACCCCAAAGACTATCCTTGGAGGCCCCACCTGTGAATGTAAATTATATATTTCAATAAAGTGAAGAAGAGCTTAAACAAGAAGGTGGTGATTTCTAAGAAAGTGATGAGTTTGAGAACGATACACAAATCAGGTTTTGTGAGTATTTTGGAGGTTATGAAGAAGATGAAGAAGATGCACCAAGTTTCTCATGCGTGGTATTCACTCATTCTCGATCGAGAAAAGAGCATCTCCCTCCACTACTGCAAAAGAAAATAAGGTTGATGATCCTCCTATGGTGACTCCGAAAAATAAAATAATCAGTTGAGGATCCCCACTTCCATCTTCCATGAAGTCTGCATTGTTGGAGCCTGACCCTGCAACAAGTAAGAAGATGCCCGACAATCCCAAGTAAGCTTTTTGATGTCTCTTCCAAGTCTAAATCTAAATCTGCTCCTACAAAATCTAATACCTTGAAAGCTCCTAGTGTGTCTTTTAAAATACCCTCCATTCCTCAAACATCAAATCTTGCTCCTAAACCTATCCAGACTCCAAAATCAGTCCCTTCACCCCCTTTTCCACATCTGCTCCCTTTGACTTCATAGAATATGCAAACAAAGCCAAAGTGTAGATTATCAAACTGAATATTTGCGGACTCACCCTGAACAATTCGAGAGGTTCGTCCGATACATCAGGAGTGGTAGTCTAACACCCAATGTTGTAACTTCTAGTTCCAAAGGAATGCTACAAAACTCACCTACACCTCCCTCACATAACATGCTTTCTCTGAGTGCATCAAAGACCGATAAAGTTAAACCTTTCTACATCTCCCTTCTTGTTGGAGAATATGTACTAAACAATTACATAAAAGATTATGGGGCCTTAGAAAATGTGATGCCTTTAAAGGTTGCCAAGGCTCTTAAACTTACAGTGACTCACTAGTTGCTCTTGTTACTCTTTGGAATCAAAAAGGTCTCACTTTTAGGGAAGGTTAAAGATGCACAGGTGGCTCTCACCAAATTTCTAGACAAGAAAGTTTCAGTGATGATTTTTGTAGTAGACGTCCCAGCCTCGTTCGGAATGTTACTGAGTAGAAATTTCTACTAAGAGTTGGGAGGAAAATTCAGATGAATTGGTCTTTTGCAACCATACCAGTGAAGGGAGACATGGAGAAATTTCTTCCCGAGAAGAAAATGAGGTACACTATGTAAAAATCCGAAGCCCAAAAGCTAAAATTTTGTACCAAAATACCAGGTGGATGAATCACTTGGTGACAACCAAGGAGGAAGAAGATATTCCCATCTTGATAGGTCCAGACATGCCTTCCCGGAGATATTTGGACTTTGAAGAAGCATTGAGGAGATTCGAGTTACAAGAGGGCAGCCCTAAATCGCCAAATGATGTAGACCGCGAGGAAGAGGAAATGGTTCTCAGTGATTTTCAAGAAGAAAAATCAGCCTATATGATTTTCCAAGATGAGGAGTTATTCTCATTCCCATTTGGGGATGAAGATGATCTTAGTCAAGCCATCTATGGAGAGACAAAATCAGCTTGTGATGAGCCCATGAAAGGTTTGAAAGAAATGTCTATACAAGGACTGCTAAGAGCCGTGGAAGAAACAAAGGACCCTGAGATCAGTCTGGAACTTTTAATGCAAGCCATGAATATGGAAGATAAACATGAAGCTGATTTGGAAGCCTTAACTAATGTGAAGGTCAGCCATATTGAGATGGGAGGGTTTATGGACTTCTTTGTGTGGATTTTGATGCAGATTCTAGGGGCACACAAAAGTGAATCCTTCTTGATGTAAGTAAACAACGTGCACAACAATGAAGACTAAAAATGAAAAAGGATTAGTGATAGATATGGTGGGTTGCCCGATGAAGCCGGTTCTAAGAAGAAAAATATTCCTACGAAGGATGTCAACACACGTGATTATAAAAAGTAGATAATCAATTACTTAAGTAGAGATATACTGAGATAATGAGAATCTGAAATATATATCTTATAAGCTAAGATAAACTTGGAATGATAAATGATAATAGAGATACCAAAAGTAAATCCAAACCAGTGGGTTGATAGAGACCAAAGCGGGAGTGGTCTAAGAAGGTGCAAGAATAGAACTGAAAATTTGATGCAAGGATGTAGAAATGAAAACCGGAAGAGAGAGGAAGAAACTAGGTGTGGATAAGATAAAATATGAAGTGGATATAGGGAGGATCAATGAAAACCTATGTAAGATGTGTAGAAGAATACAAAAACTTGGTAGATATTGATTTTGGGATGCTAAAATGGGTGACATGGTCTGGATAAGATTGCTTGGGTAAGGAGGGGTAAATAGGATGCATGTTAGATTGGATAAAATGTAGAAGGATACTGGGTAAGGTGGACCTAATTGGATGGAAGGTACGGGTCGGTGGTGATGGATCGGGGATGAGATCTTTGCAAAAGAGATGGATGGGTGGTTGGACTTTGGGATGACTTAATATGGCTGAAATATGACACAAAGCTCGGTGAAGACCTGTGAAAACCTGTAAGAAGAAAAGACAAAATCATGAACGAATAATATCTCCATAATATTCTTCTCTAAACTCCAAGCTCTCTCAATGGCATGCAAAGAGATAACCAAGTGATTCAAATTGATAGTAAGAGCTCTAAGAACAAGATGCAAAATTAGTAATCACAAAGCACTCGAATGATTCAAAATTTTCCAACCATTTTGGAAGATGGGTGTGTGTGATTAAATAGGATAGGGAAGGGTTGGTGGTGACCCGGGTCAATTGCTAGAGACTAGGTTGAGTATTCTACTAAGAGTCATTAAAGTGATAATGAAATGGCAAGAATAGGCTAAGAAATGGATAACAGGCTATTTTTATCCCTGGACATGTTAAGAGGTGTTTAAAGGATTGAGGAATCTTAGGATGGGGTGGGATGAGTGGGGGGAATCTTAGGGAAGGAATTAATCATGGGTAATGATGAGATCGGGTGAGAATCCCATGATTTAATTTAAGATAAGGTTGGGATAATTAAATGGGTTTATGGTAGATTAGAGATAATTAAGGGATATTAGGAATTGATGACAATTTTAAAATATAAGGATAAATGGGGATAATGAGAATAATAATAAGTGGTTAGGATAATGGTAAATAAGATGGGATGTGAGGGAGAATAGGATTTTAGGAGGGAAAGTGAATAATTTTAAAATATGATGGGAATGAACATGCTAGGTAAGGGGGTGAGGGGCATACGTAATGCAAAGGATTAAGAGGACCAAAAACAAGTTTCTATAACATGTTTGTGAATGAAATGTACACACACCTCAATGTGTTTTGTGTGTTCATGAAGAACTAGATTCTGAACAAGTTTTACTACTCCTTCATTATCAACATGTAGGATAGTTGGATCTTTCTATGGTATTCCTAATCCTTCAAGTATACGTCAGAGCCATATCACTTCACAAACATCCCCACCTGTTGCATGATATTATTATTCTGTGGTGGACCTTGAAATAAATTTTTGTTTGTTACTCCCCATGATATCGATTCATATCCCAATAAGAATACAAATCTTGAAGTGGATTTCATTTCATCTATGTTTCTGCATGATCTCGAATATGAATATCCTATCAAGAAGAAGTTATTGTTCTTCTTCTATTCTAGGTCATAGTCCACGGTTCCTCTCGATGTATCTTAGTATCTAGTTTATTGTTTTCCAATGAGAAATCCTTGGTTCTTGTATGAACCATGAAAGATAGTTGATATATGGCCTAGTGTAAGTTAAGTAGATGAGACTTTCGATAAAATTCTAATAGAGATTTGCATTTACTTGTGGTGATGGATGTGTACGCTGAGCGACAGTTGAAGTGTTCTCTCCATAAGTTTGGAAATTTTATTACAATCAATTGTAATAAAATTCTCAAGCATTGTCTTAACATATTTTAGTTATGATACAAGGATATGATTTTATCTTTTCCAAACTTCAAGCCCAAGACAATAATGCAGAAGCTAGATATCAATCACATCGAATGATCATGTTAGATATTTCTTTGTTGAATTAATCATCCTCACTCAACCTCAATGATGACTAGATCATTGACATATACTACAACAATCACTATCTCCCTTCATGATTTTTGAGATAGATATCATGATCATATGGACTCCTATTTAATCCATGGTAAATGAGATGCTATTCGATTTTTATATACCATGCCCTAGGATAATTCTTTAGACCATATAGTGATTTTATGAGTTTACATACCTTTTCTTCTTTACCTAGTATGAAAAAACCTTTGGTTGAGTCAAGTAAATTTCTTCATGTAAATCACCATTAAGAAAGGCATTTTTCACATGCATATGGTGTATTTTCTAGCGAATTATGTAACTAGATAAAATATTAACTTGAATGTTTTATCTTAGTGCATCGGAGTAAAAATATCCTCATAGAAAATGCCTTCTTATTTAGCATATACCTTAGCAAATATTCTAGCCTTGTATTTATCAATATTTTCATGTAGTTTTTACTTCATTTTGAAGATCCATCTACATGCAATAAAAATTTTCCCTGGTGGAAGATATAAAAATTTTCATGTATTATTTTTCATAAGTGACTTATATTATGCATCCATAACATATTTCCAAGGTTTAGATCTGTAGGGCTTATAAAAGTGTGGATGGCTCAAAGCAGTTTCAACAAATTTATTCATTAATGCCAAATTGACCTCATTTAGATCCATATTGGGAGTCATTATTCCAATGGTAGATTTGTTTGGGACACTATCCAATTTTGTATCTCTAATCGTACTTGTATACCATTTAGTCATACTTTTAGTGGTTCATGTGGGTGGTTGAATTTCACCATCTTCTCTGTCATGATCAAGGTGATTACCATCTTATTTTTTTACTACAGCGATAATTTTTTCATCATGTGAGTATATGGAATGTGCATATTCTTCTTTCTTCCCTAAAACAAAACATACATATTAGTGTATACCCTTCTCATTTTAGGATCCATAAGTTTGTAGTGAAGTACTTCATCACTATATCCCAAGATAAGTTTTTATGATTTAATATCAAGCTTAGTTCTTTGTTTCTTAGGAATGTGCATACTAGCTTTACATCCAAAAATACTAAGGTGTGAAATAGATGGCTTATGTCCTAACCATGATTCCTATGGTGTTACTCCATCAAGAGTTGTAGTGGGAAATTTTTTTAGTAGATAGACTTATGTTATAGCTATTTCATTCCAAAATGTTTTTGATAAACCGCATCATTAATCATAAATCAGAAAAAATCCATGATGGTAGGATTTTTACCTTTAAACAACACCATGTTGTTGTGGTGTGTGAGGAGGATCCATTTGATGAGAAATGCCATGTGTTGCAAAAACTCATTAAACTTATTGTTGGTGTATTATCCCCTCGATCCGAAAGAAGAGTGTTTTGATATTCCTACGAATCTATTTCAATAAGGGATTTAAACTTTTCAAAGTTTCAAAAGCTTGGTATTTTGTGCGAAGACAAAGTATATTCACATTTTACTTGGAAAATCATTAACAAAGAGCATGCAGTTTTGAAACCCATAGTGTCTAGGTCTCATAGGTTCACTGAGATCAAGTATACACCAAGTAAAGTTTTTCTTTTTCCCAAAATGTACTTTGTTTAAATGGTTCTCTATGTTATTTTCTTAGTTAACAATGCTTTGACATTTATCTGTACCCTTTTTTAGAGGTTACCAAGCCCTAACCATGTTGTATCAACGAAGTGTGTCAAGATAGCCAAAACTCACATGTCCAAGTCTTTGATACCATAGTTTAGCTGATGTTATATCCTTGGCTACAAGTGTTTGATCATTTTGTTGAACAAAATCCAACTAAAAAATTCTTCCCACATTCAAATATTTTGCAACAATTTTTTAGCTTCATGAATTATCTCAAATTAGGCACATCTTTTTACTGCCTTTACAATCAAAGTAAATGTTGATATTATGATCTAATAATTGACTCATGGATAACAAATGGTGCCTAGTAAATTGAATAAAGAAGTATACTTGATGACACTTATTGGTTCACAATTCTCTCCTATTGAGTATCTTGTTAAGGGAAATGTGCAACACATCAAGTTAGTGACCGGACCATCAATTCTAGACAATGAAACCAACTGGAAATTATTTGATAGTGATAAAAAAATCATCTAATTTATCAAGAATGAAATTTGATTTTCATGACAGCTATGGTGACCAAATTATTCAGTTGAAGAAAAACAAATTACTTGAGAGGATTAGTCACTTTGGAACATATTTTTCATTCTTGATGACAAATTTAGAGGTGAAGAGAAGAACATAACAACAAGGAAATAAGACCTTCAATCAGTCACCATTACACAATTCAAGGAAAGTTTTCTTAGAAAGGTATGTGATGAGAATGAAAAGCATGATTTTATTTACTTGTGTGAAAAGGTGAATAATGTATTCTCATGGGATTATGAAGACATTAAGGGTTTGATCCAAACATTATCTAACATTCCACTGATCTTGATCCTGATGTGAATCCAATTAGATGAAAACAAAGACCATTTAACCTTAAGGTATAGCCCCTCAAGAGAAAGGAATTATCTAAACTAATGGATGAAAAAAATTGTATCAAATACTCTACTTGTGTGGAAAATATTGTCCCAGTAAAGAGGAAGAAGAACCGATAAATAAAACTATGTGTTTGCTTAAAATATTTGAACAAAAATTCCCTAAAATATCATTATCATCTAACTTCTATGGAGAAAATTCTACAAGATGTAGCATGAGATGAAAGGTTCTCAATGTTTGATGGATACTCAAGTTTCAATCAGATCAAGGTTAGGGAGGAGGATCAATATGATACTACATTTACAACCAAATGGGGAACATATGCTTATCGAAAATGAATTTTGGTTTATTGAACGCAGCAGTGTGACATTCCAAAGGGAAATGGATATAACTTTCAAAGGGTATATCAACAAATTTATCCTTATCTATCTGGATGATATCACCATTTTATCAAAGAAAAGTAAAGATCATATTAGCCTAATTGAGAAGGTATTTGAGAGATTTAGGGAATATGGGGTGTCCTTGAATCCCAAAAATGTAAATTTTGGTCCCTAGGGGAATCTCTTGGGGTATATTATTTCAAATGATGGAATTTCCATTGATCTAGAATGAATCTCAACCATTCTCTCTCTTTCCTTTTCAACTCACAAGAAATAATTACATTCATTCCTTGGGAAGATTAACTTTGTTAGGAAATTCATTCCTAAATTTTCAGGATTAGTCGGACCTATCACTCTAATTTAACTTTAAAATGAACAACATAATGGAAGGAAACATTCACCGAGATTAAACAGAAATTTTCTCAAGCTCCTAAACTTGTCAATCCTAATTATGCCAAGGATGTAATCCTATATGCATATAGAGTTTAATGTTATTGTTGTTATTTTAATTCATAAAAATGATCAAGGGATGGAATAAAAGTGGCCTTCTTCATTCAAAAACTAAAGGATTATGAATTAAGGTACAATCACACTGAAAAATAGGTCTTTGTTATCATGAGGGGTCTGAAGAAATTTAAGAGTATGTTTTCCACTAATCATATCAAAGTTCTAGTCTCACATTCTAGTGTGAGAGACTTCATTATGGGGTAGAAATTAGAGAGAAAAGAGCTATACGAGGGGCTAAAATCATGGAATATGATGTCACTATAATATTCAAAAATATGGTAAGAGGTAGAGCACTTTGTAAGCAACTTGCTTTGGATGCTAAAAATGAACAAGAAACCTACTTCGTGAATGAGGAACCTCCACATAATGATGAAATCCAATAGGACGACAGAAATGCGATTTATAATCATAAGCTGGATTAGGGATATGACCAAATTATTATCTAGTGGTGCATACCCTCTTGGCCTAAACAAGACCAAAAGGAGACATTTAAGGCTGCAGTCTATTCCTTATGCACTAATTGATGGGATTTTATTCAAATGAAATATTGATGGAGTTTTGCTGAGGTTCATTAAAGTTGAAAAAGTAGGAAAGGTTTTATTTAAAATCCATGATGGTTTTTCTGGTGGACATTTTTTGTAAAGGTAACTGCAAAAAAAATTATAAAAGAAAGATTATTGTTTCTCGCATTGTTTGTTGATGCTCACATATGGGTTAGAAAATGTAGGAAATGTGCTTTCTTCATTGGTAAGAAAATATTGGCTTCCCTTCCACTTCATCCAATCTAAGAAGATCAACCATTTGTATGATGGGGTCTTGATTTCATTGGCATGATCAATCCTTTATTAACTATTTGTCATAAATGGGTCTTGACAGTGACAAGAATGATTTTGTTACCAAGTGGACAAAGTTTGTTTCACTCAAGGAAGAAATTGAATCAATTATATTGGACTTCCTTGAAGACATTGTGACAAGGTTTGGTATCCCTCAAACTATCATTTTTGATAATGCAAAAGATTTCTTAGGATCTAAATTTTCTGATTGGGCTCTTAGACTTGGAATTTATTTGAAGACTTCTTCCAACTACTACCCTCAAGGTAATGGTTTGGAAAAATCCACTAACAAGAACTTGATTAGGATCATGAAGAGAACAATGGATATCAATCAAAGACAGTGGCATACAAAGGTGAGAAATTCTCTTTGGGTTGATAGGATCACAATGAAGAAGGAAATTGGTACTTCCCCTTACAAGATTGTCTATGGTAAAGAATCCATGATTCCTTTGTCACTATAATTTCCTTCACTAGATTTATCTTAGCAATTGGAATTTGAGGGTGTAGATAAAAGAGAAATCAGAAGAGAAGAACTGGTTTAGCTTGAATAATTAAGAAAATTTTCCATGACCAAATTAGAAAAAATCAAAAATAAACCAAACAATGGTTTGATAAAAGGGATAGAATTCAAACATTCAAATTATGTGATATGGTCTTGAAATAGGATGTTGACAAAGCTAAACCAAGGAGAACACTAAATTTGATGCAATCTGGAGTGGTCCATACATCATCAAGTGCTTGTAAAGAAACTAACTCTTTTGAGTTATCTGACCTTGATGGAAATGGATTAGAAATCCCAATCAATGGGATTTATCTCAAGAATTCTCATTAAGTTTTTGTGTTGTGTCTTTTACATAGTAGAGTAGTTATTAATTCCTTCAAGTGTTGCTAGCACATTGTCTTGTTGGTAGTATAGGTTTCCTTCCCTAAGTTCTTTGCACAATGTTTTGTTTCTTTTGGATGGCATGGTTTTACACCATGTTTCATGGAGGATTCTAGAGAATTTTAAGTTGGGAAGAGTTTCAAGGTTTCAAGGATTAGCTACAATCTCTCATAAGATCAAATGCAGAGCAACTAAAATCAAATTTGGGGAATTTTTCATATTTTCATTTATTTATCCAAACAAATCAGCTATAGGATTAAAATTATATGCATTTGAGATTGGGGCTGCTACTACCAAGTTTTTTTCATAACTTGTAGGGAAGACATAATGAAATTTTATATTCAATACAATTTTCCACTCTCATAAATCTTAATTCAAAATAATTTTATAATGAGATGGTCGATTCATGCATGAAAGATCAACTTCAAGACCAGGTAGTTCTTCGGTGGATTCGAGGGTGAGTTATTCAAGTTTGTATCAGTTTTGATTATTAGGCTAACTCCATACCTAATGGATTCTTCAAGGCCATTGATCTCATCAACCTAGCAGGCATAACACCCCATAAGTCACCAAACTGCTATCTAATTTTCTACCCATTACAAAAGTGGCTAACTTGAGAAATATGGACTTGGGTAATTTCATTGCATCTTGATATATAAATTGGATAAAACAAGTAATTTTCATATTTAGGGCACCTAAATTTATTTTGAGGCACTCCTTTTCTTTTCTCCAGGCCTTAAAAACCTAAAAAAATAGACAAATTTGAGAAATTTGAAAAAGTTGGGTCATTTCGGTGTAATGTGGGTTTTACGGGATTATGAGGAATGGGAGGAATTATTCCTTTTTCCTCCTATTCCCGATTTTCCAATCGGCCACAAGAGGAAGGGATTTGATGTGTTGGGGGTTTTTAGGTCCCGCCAAAACAAGTTCTCTCATGTTCTTGGTTCCCGCAAGGGTCTTGATCCGCATGAAGGAGTTTGGAGAGCTTGTGGTGTATTACAGATGGAATGTGATGCGAGATGAATAATGGTATGGCATAACAATTCCACTAAGGAACAATTTCCCCACAACACCTTTGGATCCACAATGAAGGATTCGAGAGAACGAAGTGAATCGAGAGCCAAGTATTGTAGAAATTATGCATTACTGAGAGGAACAAAAGGCATGGTGAAGCGGTTCCCTTGGGTGATGGATCCCCATGGAGGTGTTTGGACTGAAAATAAAGAGAAGTGGGGAAATAAAAATAGTGGATAAAAATCAATGTTGCAGGGAAGAGCACAAAGTGCATGGGGGAAAGTTAACAATGCCAACATGTTGGGTGGAATAGTTCTCAAGTTCCACCCAACGATCTAATCTCTCGACCCACGAAACAAAACAAAGACCCTTGTGGGGAATGTGGAAGAAAATATAAATAGGAGAACACTTCGTAGTTCCTCAATGCTCTAAAAATTTGTTCCCACTGTAAAACAAAGGAAAATAATTGATTGAATATAGATTATAAAAGCACATGGAGAAAATTTGTTTGTCCTCGACCTCCCTAGAACCGCATGGGCATAAATTTTTCCCTAATGCTCCAAATTGGAAAAAAATATACCGTTGGAAATGTATTTTCATTTTCTTCATCATGATAGCTAAAAATATTGATTTTGGTTAGGGTGGGAGGGTGTAAAAGAGGAAAAATTTTCAAGAATTAAAATATCACGGTTTTAGGTTGTTCAACCACCAAGTTTGCTGAGGTATGGTGTGCATTCCTTCTTCCATAAGTAAATTATCATTGGGGAATGTATTTGTAAGGGTGACCATACCTATTTTCAAAGAGATAATGTATGTTGTTGGTAGGTGAAGCTAGAAATTCAAGTTCCCTTTATTTTCCCTCTCTCTCTCTCTCTCTCCCATTCTCTATATATTGTAAAGTGATGCTCATTTATAGAGGTTGGATATTATTGTAATGATAGTGCATCCTTCTACAAGTGTTGCATGTAGATTATGAGTCAGTAGGCCTCAAATTTGGATATTTACAGTATGATTCTTGTCTTCCTCCATTGTAATTAAATGCACATATATTTGAAGAAATAAAATACTTGTTATGTGTTTATTATCTAACCTAGCTTGTGTTCTATTACATTTTCATGCCTTTCATTGCATCTCCACACATTTTTTCAATGTTTTATTCTCCTTGCATGGTTTGAATCTATTGTGCTCCATGAAAATGGTATTTTGAATGTTATTTTAGACTGTGGAACTCATGACTCCCTCTCTTTTCTCATTTTTCTTCCATTTTACCTCATTTAAGAGTTTATTTTCCCTTCTTCTTGGCGTTATCACCTCTCTTTAGTTTAGAATTTCAGTTTTATGCATCTCCTTCTCACCATGGTCCCTTGGAATGATAAAGTAGAGTTAGATAGTTTTCGTTCAATTACTTAGAGTAGTTTAGCATTAGGATTAGATAGAGGAACCAGCCTTCTCTGAAGGTTTGTCTCGATTCAAGTCGAGAGAACTTGGATACGGTGCCATGTTGCCACAAAATCTTGGGTTGTCTATGACTCAGGGTAGGGTGTAATTTTGAGATCCAACATAGGTTACAAAACCTCCAAATCCAAGCTGGTCACTCTACATATTTCACAAAAATGTATATACTTGATACACCAATTTCTTATCCCAAAACCCATGTTTGGACATGAGATGAATGAAGTAAAAAGTTTACCTAGTATATTATAGACACGTAATCATAAAAATGTCATTCTGGGTGTAGGATTTAGTGGTGGGATCAATGGTAAATAAAATTAAAGCCTTGGCTATACCCAAAAACACATCCATTTCCCATAATTATAATTGTAGGGTTGAAAATATAACCCAAATAGGGGAAGAAAAATGAGGTTCCTCCTGAAATTTATAATGCCTCCATCTGCATAGATATAGGACTGATGGGTGTCGTTATTCCCTTAATTTAATCAACTTCTTTTTGATGTCATATCAAACCGGGATGTGTCTAAAGTTATATGCAACAAGAGTAATCTTATCAATCTAGTAGTTGGATCGTGGTTATTTTTGTATTTTTTGGGGGATCTCTTCAATGTCTTAAGGACTTCTTGGTAAAACCTTATTTAAATCATACTATGAAAATGTTGATGAAAGTAAACACACTAAAAGCTTTGCTGAAAGGAAACACACTTTGCAAAATGGAAATAAACACACTTGTTTTTAGAAATAAACACACTTAATTTAGAATGCTTGAAAATGATTGCAAGAATTATAAGAATCTATTTAAACACCTACAGGAACAAGTATACAACAGAGTTTAACTAGAAGAATTAAAATAATAAAAATTAACAGATCTAAGATATTTCTGAAGAAATATAAATACCACATAAATGAATATCCTTCCTTTTAGTAGTGGGCCCTTGTTCCTCCTCGAATCAAGATTTAACAACTCAGAATTCTCTCAAACAGGAATGGCTATTTTATTGATAAAACATTCGGTATTACAAAACGTCATTGGATCTAAGTACTTAGTCTATATTTCTCTTCTCTATTCTATATATATTTCATATCATATTATATATATTATATAACTATGAAGGTCTATTTTTATATACATTTTACAATCATAGTTGTTTCAATGATTCTGATGATATCGAATCGTGCCTAGAATAAATGTTGAGTTGGATTGTGGTTGATCAGATAGTTGTAAGATAGCTATCCCTGGATCTGTGTTCAAAAATCTTCTCATCCTTTCCTGATTGAAAGGGTTGTTGATGCAAAATATTTGGATGTGGTTAGAATAGATAACTTCCATTAGTTCCGAAACTTCAGAGAAGTTCCAGAACCATAGGAAATCGTTAAGGATCAAAACCATGAGAGTTCCGGAGCTATACCTAGGAGTTCCATAACTAAGTCCAAAAATTATGAAAGTAAATACTGGAGTTCAGAAATAAGTCTAAAAGTTCCAGAACTAGATGATGATTGTGTGATGGAGTTCTGGAACTAGCTTGGAAGTTTCGAACTAAGTTGTGTGGGAACAGATGCTACCGAAAACATATTGAATGCTACCTACTTCATTTCCTCGACTGATTAGACTTGCTTTATTACAAAACTAAATTTCAAACACACACTTCATCAGAATTTCAAATCTTTTAAACATTAGAATCACAATCAATCAAAAGACAGAAAATTACATCCTAACTCATATCAAATCAACTAAAAGTCACAAAATGCAATCAAACTTAATAAAAAGGAGAGTAAGATGAGATCATATATTATACATTAATCGGGCATATTCTGGCCTCATCATTTCCCCCAAAATTACTTGTTTGTAAGTCCCTTTACAAACTTCATTCTTCAAAAGTGGGGTTATATGTTCTACATTCCATTTGATTGCTTAAATCAAATGGCTGAAACTGGATTTTCCAATGTTTAAACTTAGATGTATTGTACCCAGCTCCTGCTTCTATTTTCCTCTCCCACTCTTCAAATTCAAGTAGGATCTTGAGGTTCTCTATTTTTCAAAGGAGACATGGGGTGAGAAGTAAAGGGGGCCTTGTTCACATTCCCATCCATATTTTCCCATAGGTTTCATTGACTTGGGGAATTATTGTGCATAACACTTTTGCTCTTTCTAAACTCCAGATCATATTTGTAGGGGATATTACTTCCCTTCTTCTCAAGGAAATAGTAAGGAGTTCCCACCTCTTTGAGCATCCTTCATAAATATCTTCAAACTTTTCCTCCTCATAAGAGGTGAAGGCATCAATACTCTTTTTCAGAATGGCAAGATAATGTGTCTTGAATCTCTCATCAAAGGCATGAGTTCTAAAATGTATGAGGAAGGAAGAAGGTTTACCATAGTGAGCTCTCATACAGAGACATGTTGAGCTAGATTTCAATAAAAATTCAGATTCCATTTCCTTCCATGCAATTCAGTTTTACAAAATAGAGACAAATGCATTGATATGGCTCTCCCCCACATAAAAATTGATCATAAATCCTTTGTTTTTCTCTAACATAAAATTACAAAGATAAAATTCACACATAAGATTTTTCTTCTTGGGACCTGGATAGAGAGTAAGCTTCCATGAATTGATTCATCTTTGTTATCCCATAAAATTGGCAAGGGCAATTTTACAAATAACCATACAAAAATTTTGTTCCGGTCCCTCGTCAGGGACTCTTTGCGTTCAGAAAGTTACAAAAATCCTTTCCTGGGAAATCTAGTTTTCCGAACTTAGCCATTTTTGGTCTTTCTTGGTCGGGCACACATAATGTCTATGCAACATCATGTTTTGGTGTGCCCCCTTTAAAACCTTTGGCTCACGGTTCGAAGTGTCAACAGGTGTTTTGGTGCACCTCACTATGTTACGCCTTTCTTGCATGTGCCAAGCCACATGTGCCTTCATGTCAACAATACTTTTGTTGCGCCGAGTTTTGATGCGCCAAAGGGTGCATGCTTTCCATTGTCGACAGCACTTTTGGTGCACCACTTGAAAAAGTGGTTGGCACATTTATTACCTCCTCGCCTATATATAGGTGCATCTGCACTGTCATTTTCATCATTCAGAATCACGTGATTTTCTCTTCCCTCTATGCACACTGCCGGTGCACCTTGCCTGTCGTTTTGAATCACTTCGTGGACCGGTTTCACACTTCTCCATTATATAATACGGTAGGAGGTCCTCATTTCTTTTTGTGTTTTATGTTTGGTTTTTGGCTGCTTATTGGTATGAGTTGGGTTAAATAAGGATGTGAAACCATGAACTTCCCCCACCCTTTTGTTTCTTCTATTCTTCCACATGCATTTCCCCCTCTTTCAGTTCTTGGTAGTAAAGGGGACTCTGTCTTGAAAAGATTGCTTGAAACTCTTTGATTAAGCTTCTTCATCACCCAAAGACATCTTGCAAAAGAAGTTTAAATGCATGTAACCCTCTTAAGAAAGAATCAAGGCTTGAAAATAATACACTGTCATTTCCTCTTTTGGCGCATCTGCCACCCCTGCAACATGATAAACAGTCACGCCAATGGCACACATACCATGCCTGTTACATAAAGAACAGCTGTGCCCTCAAGGCACACTTCCCTTACTTGTTACAACCACTTTTCCTATGCCCACTTGGTGCACCAAACTCATATGTTGCATTATTAAAACTCGTGCCATTAGCACACCCTGCATCCATGTAACACCCACTTTATATGCGCCAAGTACAAAACTGTTAAAAAGGCACAGGGGCACCCATTGTTACAACAACATCATGTTATGCAGACCTTCCATGCGCTGCGCCAAGTTCCCCTATGGCACATGAAAAAATGATGTTACACGCATTAAACTTGCGCCCTTTGGCGCATCCTGTACCCGTCTAACATGAAAAATATCAGCTCCTTTATAAAGTGCATGCATATGGCGCAAGCGCACTTCTGCTTACAACAACAAAAAATGCAACCTGCAATATCTATGCACCATGCGCCCTTTGGCGCTGATTTATCCCTTGCAACGCACCTTTTCCGTGCACCATATTATTTAACCCTGTAACCTGCAGTATTCATGCGCCCTGCACCCTGAGGCCTTTAAATCACTAACTCTTTCTTCTGTCAACGCTTTAATGGAAGATCAAACATCTAATATGACTTTCTTGCATTGGGTTTCACTTCTTCTTCTTGCAGATCAAGAATCGAGTTCGAGTTACATATGTCAACATCAAGCAAGAAACCGACCAAGTCTAAGGGCAAAGCCAAACTCACGGAAGAAGAGATGAAGTACAAATATCAGAGGGTCAGGATGCCCGAGTCCCAAGCAGAATGCAACCTAGATATAAGGGATTCTGAGCTCGGACACATTGACATGGAGGATTTCTGGGCCAGAACCAGAAAGGTTACAAGAAGTCCCTGGATGGACAAACTGATGGGCAGTGCACTGCATTTTGCTGGGGGGATCCCAGTCAGTGCAGTAAATAATGAATTTATGATGGTGGTGGCCCACTGCTACAATAAAGACACCAGGTGTGTCGTAAATGAGAAGGGTGAGGTCATAATCAACCTCACTACCCGACACTTTGAAATAATGCTCGGCATTCCTCACCACCGGCACTTTGTGGCCGTAAGCCAGGAAGATTGCATCAAGGCTTGGGATGACAATGAGGATCAGTGTATGCAGTTGATGAACGAAGTATACCTAAAGAACAAAAAGGTGGTGACCCGATGGCCACAAGTCATTCATCGCAGTGACTTTTCAGAGGAACTCAGTGATACAATCACATTCCTGAGCAGAGTATTTGGGCTTCCTGATGCCCATTACTTTCACAAGTGGATGCTGAGGTACTTAGAAACAATGAACAAAAATGTGCCCGATCAACGCTTTGAGTGGGCGGAGATCATAAGCAGCACAATATCTGAGCAGCTCCAACAACTTACCACAACGGGGAGGTTCTATATGAACTCCTACGTAGTTTATGCCGCGGCCTCAGAAAGAGACTATCCAGCTTTGATGTGGTGCGGGGTTTGGCCCTAGGTTAAAATATACGAATACTATCCAGAGCTGAAGCTGGAAAATAGTATTCCACAATTTACAAAGATCAACGACACCTTCTTCTATGATGTCATCTGCCTTTTGAGGCCAAACATGACTCACGGTCGTACGACCAAGAGCATTGTGACAGTGACAGAAAAGTGGGGAGCCTTGTTCACGCAATTCCCTACCTTCACCTACCTAAGGGCAGCCAACTTCTTGGGAAAACCAACCAAATTGCCAAGGTATGCCGGTCCCAAGCTAATCCTGTTGGAGCTATCAAGACAGCTCATTACCTACCACGAGAAGTGCTTAAAGAGGAAGAAGGGTGGAACTCCTTTCCCCCTTACAGTGGGTAGGTATACTTGTGTTTCACATCACAAAGCCCGGGAGATGCTTGCAGAGTTGGAATTGCTGAATCTAAAGCACAACTTCCCGGCCAGGCCCACCTTTGACCCAAGGAATTACTTCCTAGGGAAAAACTTGATCCGATTCATATTCCACAGATCGAGGATATCTATATCGACCTGTACCATGAGGTCGAACTCAGAAGGAAGGACCACTCCCGCTTGGCCTTGGCCAAAATCATCCAGTATGGCGTAGCCGTCGTCCCAAAAGGTTATCAAACTGCTGATCAAGAAATTGATCAGGTATATTTGGATACAGGTGGAGATGACTGGCCATTTGCTGTGATTGACAGGACCAAAGCACCCCAAACGATAGAAGAAAGGGTTAAAGAGACTCTGCGAAGAACAGAGCATTGGTGTAGAATGAACGGTCTCATCTACCTCGGAGTTGATTTCACCACATCTCCGTTAGGCAATGCACCTCCTCGGGCAAAATAGTAGCCAAAGGCAAAGAGAAAGGCAAAGAAGGTGAATCCAGCTCCACCCAAGAGGAAGCTCCTGAAAGCCCTCCTTCCGCTTCACAAGAATGGGTTGTAATCGGAAAGCTTAGAAGAAGAAGTAGCGGAAGATGTTCTCGATAGGCACATCCACTCAGGTGTCGCCACTACTATAACTATTGAGGTCCCTTTTGTCCCTTCTCCCTCTCCTCCTTCCCCTCCTCGGGTGACCCAAGCAATCATTCATTTGGTCGTCGTGTCCTCTCTCCTGTCTTCTCTGCTATTCCCCTTCTTCATCATCCATCTTCTCTTCTCTCGTGGATCTATCCCCCACCATTTCGTCCCTCATCTCGAGCTCCCTTCCATTCCTATGTCTTCCTCCCCTATAGTATCTCTTCCTCCCGTGAGCACTTCCTCGGCTTCCCTCTTAATGCCACCTCCAAGTGTCTCCACGTTTTTCCCTTCTACTACTACAGTTGCTCCCTTTTCCATTTCTGGTCCTTCTCCCATAAGTCCAGCCTGGATATCCCAGCACCTGAGTCAACAGAAGAGGAAAGTTCCCATCGCACTAATGGACTTCTCCATAATCCCATCAAAAGGGGCCAAGAAGAAAAAGCCCATAACCCGCTTCTCTCAGAGTGCATCAGGGGAGAGAGTGATGGAGATTGCATACCCCAATCCTTTGAAGGATAAGAAGGATCTATCTTCGACAGATTACACAGTGACTCAAGTCACAATGGGGACATCTTCAGAAAGCCTGCAAGGAGAGGCCCTATCTGTAGTTGACGCCCTTTGCAAAAAGCTCCAGGAAGCAAAGGAAGAGAAAAGGTTGTTAAAGGAGCAAAATAAATATCTTCTCCACGCCTTGCAGAAAATGGGCAGTGCGCCTCCTACAACTGCCGCCGAAACTCCTGAGCCTCTGAGCCAGGATAAGATTAATGAGTATGCTAAAATCGGCGAGCAGGGCATGGTAGTTTCCACTGGAGGAGCCAGATCCTCAAGGAAAGTGAAGGAGTAATCTCTAAGTTCACCGGGTTATATCAAAATATCAATCGGACGAATAGAGAACTCCAGGCGATAGCAAGACCTATCTCCGAAGAGCTGGATCATGCCAGGATGCAAGCACGAGACCTTTAGAAAATGTTTGATTGTTCAGTCAAAGATCTGGTCAAGTTCGGCGTCTTTGGTCACCCCAGAGCCCTCAACAAAATCCTTTCTACTCTGGATTATCGGGTTGATCAGCTGGAGTTCGTCCTGGAGAAGATCGACAAAGTAAAAGAGGAAGCCCTAGATGCAATGCATCAAATGGAACAGATTGTCCTAAGGATGTCTCCAGGCTTGCTCACTTCTTCTTTCACCTTAAGAAAGGTCAAAGAAACTATTCAGATCTTCAAGGAGATCGTTTCACAGGGGCTGGGACCAGAGGTCACGTTCGACGCAGAATCCATCAATAACCTGTTGGCTTGTCGCGACTTCATTGGGTACCTGATAGAGGTAGAGAATGATTATTCAAAACTCCCTGGAAAATATCACAGATGAGTAGGAGACTTGCGAAGCTATCAGCGATCGACACAAGGATCCTTCCGAGGATCAACTCCAACCCATGATCAGTAAGTTCATGAGGTACCGTGCCCAGTTCCATATCTCGTCACCCGAGCAAAGAAAAAAGGATATCCCCTTCTAGCCGCGGGATGACGATGAATAGTTTCTTTCTTCCCAACTTTCTCCTTGTAAAATATTTAAAGTTTGTTGACACAAACGATGACATCATCCATGTTGCACCATGGGATGATGTCATCCACTAAAGTTGTCAAAAGTCAACAAATGGCTTTGTAATCTATTGTAAGATATTTTTGTAATTAAGGGGTTGGTTTTCTTTTGTCTTCTTTTCTTCTCTCCTTCTATATATACTTGAATACTTGTTGTATTCAAGGGGTGTGGATATCTTTTAGATGAAAAATAGAAGTGAGAAGAAAAGGCTTTGTACTTTTTGTAACAGAAGAAGATATTAATGCAAATATTAAGACTTTGTGCTAAATATGTGTGTTATGGGCATCTGATCTTTCTTATGTCAGATCTATGCATTTATTCTATTGAATCTATCTCTACTTTTTTGTCATTTATTCATCAGTATTGCTTTATTTGTTTATGTAAGTAGGTTTGGCTCTGTTTACTACCAATCCCAAAACATAAACCCTCTGACCTTTCTGCTTTGGAATTCATTTCTTTTCTCCCTTCGGACCTAATCTTTCTTCATCCTCTCTTTCATTCCTTTCTTTTGCAGTTGGAAACACCCCTACTGGGATGAGATCCCAAACCCCCGAAGGCAGAATATTGTGAGACTTGCACAGATTTTTGCTAGTAGAATAGCAATAAACCGCCACTTTGCTCGACTCAAAGAGGGGCTATGCCCTACACACTATTGGCTCGTCTATCCATAGATCGCCCAAGGGATGATTTTCCAACCAACAGTTTTTGGCGACTCACTGGGATCAAACAGATCTATCAGATCTATGATGGTGGTACGATAGAAAATCAGTAAAAATAAGAAAAATCACTACCTGTTTGCAGATTTTAACTTTTGTTCAAAATCTAAAATTTTTGCAAAAGTAAGCCAAATTGAAAATTTTCTTCTGAGATCCATAGATCTAGCCTAGTTGAAGATCTTTAGTTCGCTGACTTTTTATAAAAATCTATATTTTTCCGTAGATCTGAGTTTTTGACAGTTTACCAAAATTTTCAAACTCTTTGAAAAGTCAACTCTAGATCTGAAAATCAGCTTACTAAGCTTCACCATCATTTTATCCTCGTTGTTCTTTGTCATTAAACCACAATCGGTTTTTAAAAAAGGATAAAATTAAATATTCAGAAAAGTACATGCTGCTGATTTTTGTCAGAAAAATCAGAAAATCAGCAAGTACAACCAAAAAGAGTTTTTAAATCTACTCCACAATATTGCAGATCGGGAAGGTACGCTGGCAGGTGAACCATTTACTCGTAGCAGGAGAGCTCGTGGAGAATTCGATCCTACTTTTGATCTGCTTCAAAGGCACAACTTCAGTATAACACCAGCGCACTTTTCATCACTAAGTTCAGCTGATCGGTCAGCCAGAAGTGCCTCACCTCCACGAAAGAACTGGCTTTCACAAGGAGCCTCCACATCCCTTTGTAGTGCCTCTTATTGCTCGGTGGGACTGTACTTCTAGCCCGCATTAGTTTTTCCACCCACCCAGATGGCGGTACCATGGGGAAATGCTATGGGTCCCCTGGCTTTGCCGCATCCTATTCACGCGCTCCCACATGGAAACCGAAAGAATTTTCCCAAATTTGATGGGAGCGGGAACCAAAGCATGGATTCACACATATCTGCATTCATCATGTCATGCAGTATCCTGGATGTGACCCATGAAGATGTGTCGGTTCACCTTTTTCTGGAAACTTTACAAGGGCCCGCAGCAGAATGGTTTCAGCATTTGCCGGCCGGATCTATTACCAGTTGGGCCACCTTGCGGGATGCTTTTGAAGATAGGTACAAGCCTTCGGAAGATGCATTTGCATTGTTATCATAGATCACTCACCTAAAGAAGGAGACCAATGAAACCATGCATAATTTTATCGCCAGGTTCAATGCATTAATCAACCATGTGCCTGTTGCCATGCTTCCAACACCAGAAAATCAGAAGTGTTTCTTCGTGAACGCTATGAGTTCGAAAGTAAGTTTCTTACTCCTGCAAGAACAAGTAGCTACCTTAATTCTCACCCAGGCCACTACCATCCGAATTGAAGATAATTTGCTAATATCTGGTGAATTAAAAAGGGAATCATCCAAGCCTAAATCTTTGGGCCCTTCTCCCGCTACTTCGTCTGATCCGGCATTTCAAAAAATGGTGAATGACTTACTCGCATTAAAGAAGCAATTATCCCAAGCTTCCCCCAGTTCCTCATACCGGGATATCCCATGAGGAATTTCATTTCCAACAATGTCCCACAAAGGCTGCATTTGCCCGAACCGCTCCACGGTTGGCACTTGAGGCTCCTCCTGGTCAATGCTCTAGCTGAAATTAAAGAAGAAGAGGAACAAAATTATGAAGAACCTTCGTCTCAAGGTGAAGATGATCAAGATGTCGGTGAACCGACTGGCGACTCTACTATCGGGTATATGGAATTTGATGAGGAAGAGTCTGATGAAGAAGAGGGTACACAAGGGTATGCAAGTGGACAATCATATGTTGTTTTTACCCGCTCGCAAGGAAAAGAAGCAGAGGTCATTGTCAATGCACAAAAAGAGAAGGTCGTGTCAAACACGCCTCCAACCATTTATAAAAGAGGTAATCCTCTTCCTACTCAACCCCCTGTTAAGTCTTTTACAAAGAAATATTTTCCCCCCATCTCTCCTCCAAATCAGCCTTCTTCTATGAAGACCAGTAATCCTACCCTACCATCGCGAAGTGAGGGACTCATTCCTTCACCAGCTCAACCCTTGGCCACGCGTTGACATCATAGATCATGCTAAAAAGACCAAGATCCAAATGTCTGAAGCCGAGTATCTTCAAACCCCGAACAGCTTGTAAGGTTGACCAAGTATATTCAAAGTCAAGCTATCATACCTCCCCAGATCTCCCTAAAAGGAATCCTTTCCACTCTTCCTGCATCCCACATGAATATTGCTTCAACTTCTGCGTCAGGAAAGATAGAACCTTTCTACCTCTCCCTCCTAATCAATGGCCACAAATTAAGTAACTGCATAATTGATTCTGGAGCTTCTGATAACGTCATGCCGGCCAAATTCACCTATGCTTTGGGCCTTACCCTTACCAAGCCTTTTGGCAGATGTTATTCCTTGGAAACCAAGCAGGTTCCATTGATTAGTCAAATCAAAGATGCATAGTTTGCGTTTGTGGCATTCCCAGATAAAAGAGTAAAGATGACCGTCCTCATTGCCGACATTCTAAAGGATTTCCTACGGAATTCTACCGGGAAGGAGCTTTTGCAGTGAAGGTTGTGGGGAGATTCATATGGACTGGTCCAAGGCTAGAATCCCTGTCAAAGGTGTAATGCAAACATTGGAGCTTGAATCACAAAAGAAGTACCTGGTTACTAACTCCGATGACCCCAAAGCCCAAATTCTTTTCGAATAATCAGGAATGGGGAACTATTTCTTGTCTATCGAGTCTGACAAAATGGTTATTCTCATCCAAGGAAAAGATCTTAACAAGATCTGGAATTTACGATTTGATGGCATTGCTTGCATGACTAGTGGATGTGGCGCGAGCCGTGCTAATATCTCAAGAAGGGGAGATTATTCCTCTCTCTTTCAAGTTAGCTTTTCAACACAAATAATACTACTAAGTATGAATCTCTGCTACTTGGCATGCAAGCCGCAAAGGAAAGAGGGATAAAAATCTGAAAGTACAAGGTGATGCAGAGATAGTCATGAATCAAGTTAAAAGGATATATCAAGTGAAGAATGAGAGGCTTAGGCATTACCGTAACACGGTGTGGGACAACATCGAGGAATTTGACGCTTTTTCAATAGAATCCATTCCAAGAGCTCGAATGACATGTGCATTCATTGGCCATTTCAGCATCCCTCATGCTCCCTCACCCGAGTTTGAAAATGCAGACAAATACACCATGAGGTGGTTTTCCACCCAAAGAACAATTCGCAGCATTCAAAGTATTCAACAATGAAAATCAACTCATTGCCTTTCTAGAAAAGGTGGAAAATTTTAAGGAACGCATTTTGAAGGATCCACTTCCACATGCCATGAATCACCACCGATCAAGAGGATGAATCGAAGGGAACGACGGACATATGTCACTCAAAGGAAATAAAATTCCAAAGGGCTTGGTTTCTTTAGAACATTTGTTCAACAAGCATGATCGTTTTGTAAAAAGAAAAGGCGAGATGATACTGGCTCTTCCCAAAACCGAACAAGCTTAATTTAGGATCGGTAGAACATCCGTCAAGTTTGTAAACATCGGAAAATGTTGCACACACTGAGAGAAGCGAAGTTTTTCAAACTGCTGAAGAAATACATGGATGTATTGGCATGGTCCTACGCCAATATAAAGTCTTTTAAAAGGATGTCTAGCATGAAATCCCGTTGAAAGAGGATGTCAAACCCTTTCTTCGATAAGCGTCAGAGGCATTATAACCCTAAGATCTCATGTACTATTCAGTGAAATTCGAAAGAAAATGCTTGGATGCGAGAATCATTTTTCCTGTCCATCACAAAGACTTGGGTAGGTACGGAATCAAACATTGTGCCGCCCTCTGGCAAGAAAAATGGGGAAATACGCATATGCGTAGATTTTGAAACCTGAATCGAGGCATCCTTAAAGGACAACTACCCACTTCCTATAATGGATCAAGTTCAAACAAGCAAGAATCGGATCGAAATGTTGTCCATGCTTCTAAGTGGTTCATTTTAAGAGACCTATTTTCGAAATCGGAGGTGGAGAATATTTCCGCGAATATCCTCGGAATTGGTTTCACGGGAAGAAGAATTTTTGGGGTTGTCATGGATGAAAAAATTTCACTGATTGTCAAGTGCGCGCTTTTGGATGTGGCGCAGGAGCGTGCGTCAAAGGATATATTTATCACGAAAGAAATGTAGTGACGGCTCTCAATCCTTAGTGTTTTTTCGCACAAAGAATGCTTGTTGACGCATGTCACCGAGAGTCTGTTGACGCGCATCGCCGAGGGTAGCCTTTTGTTCGGACGGACCCTTGATGCGCATCAAAACTCTGAACAACGGCGCGTCGCCAGCTAGCAAATCAAATTCAATTTTAAAGCGATCACTAAGGTCTATTCAAGCGCGTCAACGCATTTTTGACGCGCGATAGAAAAGGAAAATCTGTCGCGCGTGTGCGACCATTCGACCTTTGCTTTCTCATCAACTCTACACTTGTCTCGCGTCAACAACCCATTTCTCGATTTAGAAGGAAGATCAATGCTCCTCCTCTCAGAAGAAGCGCGTCACCACTGCCCATGTCGCGCGTCAATACCTCCTATGTCGCGCGTCAATACCTCCTGGCAAGCGTCACCACTACCCACAATCAAGCGTCAATACCTCCTCTCCGTCACGTCACCACCGCCCATGTCGCGCGTCACCACTTCGCCATGTCGCACGTCACCACCGCCCATATGTCGCACGATCATACTACCCATGTCGCGCGTCAATACCTCCTCTCGTCTCATGTTAATATCTCCCTATCGCGCGCCACCACTATCACCATGTCGCGCGTCAATACCTCCTCTGTCGCGCGTCACCACTGCCCATGTCGCGCGTCAATACCTCCTCTGTCGCGCGTCAATACCTCCTCTGTCGCGCGTCACCACTGCCCATGTCACGCGTCAATACCTCCTCTGTCGCGCGTCACCACTGCCCATGTCGCGCGTCAATACCTCCTCTGTCACGCGTCACCACTACCCATGTCACGAAGTTTGTCAATACCTCAAGAAATACATGGATGTCATTGGCGTGGTGCCCATGTCGATCTAAAGTCTTTTAAGCCACCACGCCAACATGACATCCCGTTGAAAGAGGATTGCCGCACATCAACAATCACAAGAGGCATTATAACCCTAATCTCTGGTGCTTAAGGGTATGCGAAAGTTAAAATTTCATAGTATTGGTAATTTGTTCCTATACTTCAGGTATACTACTGGGTGGAATCAGCTAGGTTTTTATAGGAGATGTTTTCAAATGAAAAATGGTGAAATAAAAATATACTATATATTTTAGGCGAATAGGACACCGACCCATCCGAAAATTCGCCTTTTCAAATTTTCATAAAATGAAATTTTCGCCATATTACGAATATTCGCCACTAAAATTATCCCTACCATGCTTGATGGTTTTTCAAAGCTACAATCAGATTGGAGTCTCACCTGAAGACCAGTTTAAAATAGCATTCACTACTCCTTGGGGCACGTTTTCCTACAGCAGGATGCCTTTTGGCTTGACCAATGCTAGCGCCACTTTTCAGCGGGCTATGGACCTTGCATTCAAAGGTATGATGGGGAAGGTCATTGTGGTTTATCTGGATGACTTAACTATGTTCTCTAAACAACGAAATGATCATTGTGATCATTTGGAGCAAGTATTGGCTAGGTGCCGAGAACATGGGATTTCCCTGAACCCAAAAAAGTCTATTTTTGGAGTCACAGAAGGAAAGTTGCTAAGAAATGTTGTTAGCAAAGAAGGAACGAAGATAGATACCGAAAGAGTTAAGGCTATTCAGGGCCTTACTTTGCCTATAAGTAAGACCGGTGTCCACTCTTTCTTCGGAAAGGTGAATTTTCTTAGGCGTTTTGTTCCCGACTTTGCTGAAAAGACTCATCATATATTAGACATGATGAAAGGGTCACCATCTTTTCGATGGAGTGAAGAAGGGAAGAGTTCATTCGAAGAAATAAAAGCTTCCGTTGCTCATGCACCAATCCTGGTATGTCCCGATTTCTCCAAAGATTTTATCATGTATAGCTATGCATCTTAGCATCGTATCGCCATCTTGATGCAAAAGAATTTCGAGAATGTTGAATCCTAATTGCGTTCATGAGCTCTCCCCTCAAGCCTCACGAATTAAAAATGACCCAGTTGGAGAAACAAGCCTTCACCGTTGTCAAAGCAGTTAAGAACTTCAGGTATTACATTTTAAATTCTCATACAGTGGTGTTGGTCCCTGACATGGCAGTCAAGTCAATTTTAACTCAACAGGAGTTAGGAAGCTTGCGAGGAAATTGGATTGCAAAGGTCCAGGAGTACGATCTAGATATAAAACCAACCAAGTTGGTAAGAGGCAAAGGCCTATGTCAACTTATGGCTGAAAACCAAGGGGTCAGGAATTTCTAGAGAAAAGGATGATTGTACCAATGAAGCACAAAGCCAGTTGGAGAAACCCGATTCACTGCCTATGGTCCTATTTGTCACAACCAGTGATGAGTGGTATTCGATATTGCTTTCTTCCTCACCTACGGCAAATGCCCAGCTCACCTAACTGCAAAGGAGAAGTGCACTATAAAGCTCAGAGCAGCCAAATATGTCATCTGGAATGACGGTTTATACAAACGCAGGATAGATGGCATCTTCTTACGATGTGTTGACAAGCCACAACAGGTAAAGTTACTCGAAAGTTTTCATAATTCACTGTGGGGCCATTTCTCTCTTCCGTAAAGATGGCACACAAGATTATCCAGGGCAAGTACTATTGGCCAACACTTTTCAAGATACAGCTACCTGGGTAGCAAAGTGTGAGCCTTGCCAGCAGTTTGTCGGCAAGCCCAAATTGGCTACTTTTCCCCTCAGGCCGGTCATTATCAATGAACCATTCAAGCAATGGGGAATTGATTTTATTGGTACACTCAATCCCCAATCGAGTGTCGGACATAGTTATGTCCTAACAACAGATTACTTCACCAAGTGGGTGGAAGCCATACCTGTCAAACATGCCACTTCCGAGGTTGTTTGCAGTTTCATCAAAGAAAATATCATTGTCAAGTTTGGCGTTCCAAACAAGATTGTTGCTGATAATGCTTCTAACTTTTCTTCACGGGAAGTTATTAGTTTTTGCTATGAATACGGGATAACTTTGGCTCATGCCTCAGATTATTACCCTCAGGGAAATGGTCAGGCAAAATCCAGTAATAAAACTTAGTAACCATCATACGAAAGCTAGTGGATGAGAATCAACGAATGTGGCACAAGTCATTATACGATGCTTTGTGGGCAGACCGCATCACTCCCAAGAGATCTCTTGGTATGTCACCTTTTCAAGTGTTATATGGCACCGATGTCGAGCTTCCCATTTCGCTGAACTCCCTGCTCTACGCTTAGCATGGGCAATCGAAGATGAGACTTTCCAAAATTCCCTTGAAAAGAGGATCATGTATCTAGCAGAGCTCGAAGAAAAGAGAGTAAAGGTGGTCGACAAGATCACCGAACATCAGAATCAGGTTAAAATATTGTTTGATAAAAAGGCTAAGCAAAGAAATTTCCAGGTGGGAGACCTCGTCCTTTTGTGGGACAAATGAAGAGAGCCAAAGGGCATGCACGGAAAGTTTGACTCCCTGTGGAGAGGGCCTTTCAAGATCAAGTAGCTCAACGGAGAGAATAGTTTCTATCTCTCGTATCTAGACGGAACTGAGCTCCCACTTCCCTATAGCGGGCAACATCTGAAAATCTTCAGGAAGTAGAGCTTCCTCTCTTCTTTCTACAGTTTTCTTCAGTTGTGTGTTTGTTTTTGTCATGTGTTTGCTTTTGTTGGTTGCGTGTTTCCCTTTCCCGTCTCCCTTGTTTTTGACTCTATTACCCAATGGATAGGCATGTGAGATATGGGATTCTCTACCCCTGAGGTTTGCTCAGAGATAGTCCCCAGAAAGAGCCAGTTGTTATCCCGTAAAATTGGCAAGGGCAATTTTATAGATAACCCTACCAAAATTTTGTTCCGGTCCCTCGTCAGGGACTCTTTGCATTCGGAACGTTGCAAAAATCCTTTCCCGGAAATCTAGTTTTCCGAACTTAGCCATTTTTGGTCTTTTTTGGTCGGGCGCACATAATGTCTATGCAACATCAAGTTTTGGTGCACCCCCTTTAAATCCTTTGGTGCACATGGTTTGAAGTGTCAACAGGCGTTTTGGTGCACCTCACTATGTTGTGCCTTTCTTGCATGTGCCAAGGCACATGCGCCTTCATGTCAACAATACTTTTGTTGCATTTTGGGCCGAGTTTTGATGCGCCAAAGGGTGCATGCTTTCCAGTATTTTGATGCACAAAGCACTTTTGCGCGCCACTTGAAAAAGTGGTTGGCACATTTATTACCTCCTCACCTACATATAGGCACATCTACACTGTCATTTTCATCGATCGAATCACGTTATTTTTCTCTTCCCTCTGTACACAGCAAGACACTGCTCTGTCGTTTTCAAATCATTTCGTGGACCCGGTTTCACACTTCTCCATTATATAATCTAGGTAGGAGGTCCTCATTTCTTTTTGTGTTTTTATGTTTGGTTTTGGCTTCTTGTTGGTATGAGTTGGGTTAAATAAGGTGTGAAATAATGAACTTCCCCCCCTTGTTGTTTCTTCTATTCTTCCACATGCATTTCCCCCTCTTTCTAGATCTGCTGGTAAAGGGAACTCTGTCTTGAAAAGATTTCTTGAAACTCTTTGATTAAGCTTCTTCATCACCCAAAGACATCCTGCAAACTAAGTTTAAATGCATGTAATCCCTCAGGAGAAAGAATCAAGGCTTGAAAATAAGACACTGTCATTTCCTCTTTTGGCGCATCTACCCACCCCCTGCAATATGATAAAAACATCGTGCGGTGGTGCACATACCATGCCTGTTACATAAAGAACAGCTGCGCCCTCAAGGCGCACTTCCCTTGCTTGTTACAACCGCTTTTCCTGCACCCACTTGGCGCACCAAACTCATATGTTGCATTATTAAAACTCACGCCATTGGCGCACCCTGCATCCATG
The DNA here is from genome assembly GCA_018340775.1 of Taxus wallichiana var. yunnanensis. NCBI lineage: Eukaryota > Viridiplantae > Streptophyta > Pinopsida > Cupressales > Taxaceae > Taxus > Taxus wallichiana. The sequence goes on along the minus strand of CM031236.1, from coordinate 56,852,746 downwards.
TAACACCCACTTTATATGCGCCAAGTACAAAACTATTAAAAAGGCACAGGCGCACCCATTGTTACAACAACATCATGTTATGCAGACCTTCCATGCGCCGCGCCAAGTTCCCCTATGGTGCATGAAAAAATGATGTTACACACATTAAACCTGCGCCCTTTGGCGCATCCTGTACCCGTGTAACATGAAAAATATCAGCACCCTTTATAAAATGCATACATATGGCATAGGCACACTTCTACTTACAACAACAAAAATGCAACCTGCAATATCTATGCGCCATGCACCCTTTGGCGCTGATTTATCCCTTGCAGCAGCCCTTTTCCGTGCGCCATATTGTTTAACCCTGTAACCTGCAGTATTCATGCGCCCTGCGCCCTGAGGCCTTTAAATCACTAACTCTTTCTTCTGTTGACACTTTAATGGAAGATCAAACATCTAATATGACTTTCTTGCATTGGGTTTCACTTCTTCTTCTTGCAGATCAGCAACTGAGTTCAGAGTTACATATGTCAACATCAAGCAAGAAACCGACCAAGTCTAAGGGCAAAGCCAAACTCACGGAAGAAGAGATGAAGTACAAATATCAGAGGGTCAGGATGCCCGAGTCCCAAGCAGAATGTGCGACCTAGATATAAGGGATTCTGAGCTCGGACACATTGACATGGAGGATTTCTGGGCCAGAACCAGAAAGGTTACAAGAAGTCCCTGGATGGACAAACTGATGGGCAGTGCGCTGCATTTTTTGGGGATCCCAGTTAGTGCAGTAAATAATGAATTTATGATGGTGGTGGCCCGCTGCTACAATAAAGACACCAGGTGTGTCGTAAATGAGAAGGGCGAGGTCATAATCAACCTCACTACCCGACACTTTGAAATAATGCTCGGCATTCCTCACCACCGGCACTTTGTGGCCGTAAGCCAGGAAGATTGCATCAAGGCTTGGGATGACAATGAGGATCAGTGTATGCAGTTGATGAACGAAGTATACCTGAAGAACAAAAAGGTGGTGACCCGATGGCCACAAGTCATTCATCACAGTGACTTTTCAGAGGAACTCAGTGATACAATCACGTTCCTGAGTAGAGTATTTGGGCTTCCTGATGCCCATTACTTTCACAAGTGGATGCTGAGGTACTTAGAAACAATGAATAAAAATGTGCCCGATCAACGCTTTGAGTGGGCAGAGATCATAAGCAGCACAATATCTGAGTAGCTCCAACAACTTACCACAACGGGGAGGTTCTATATGAACTCCTACGTAGTTTATGCCGCAGCCTCAGAAAGAGACTATCCAGCTTTGATGCGGTGCGGGGTTTGGCCCCAGGTTAAAATATATGAATACTATCCAGAATGAAGTGGAAAAAATAGTATTCCACAATTTACAAAGATCAATGACCCCTTCTTCTATGATGTCATCATCTACCTTTTGAGGCCAAACATGACTCACGGTCGTACGACCAAGAGCATTGTGCAAAGGATGAGAAAAGGGGAGCCTTGTTCACGCAATTCCCTACCTTCACCTACCTAAGGGCAGCCAACTTCTTGGGAAAACCAACCAAATTGCCAAGGTATGCTGGTCCCAAGCTAATCCTGTTGGAGCTATCAAGACAGCTCATTACCTACCACGAGAAGTGCTTAAAGAGGAAGAAGGGTGGAACTCCTTTCCCCCTTACAGTGGGTAGGTATACTTGTGTTTCACATCACAAAGCCTGGGAGATGCTTGCAGAGTTGGAATTGCTGAATCTAAAGCACAACTTCCCGGCCAGGCCCACCTTCGACCCAAGGAATTTCCTCCCTAGGGAAAAACTTGATCCGATTCATATTCCACAGATCGAGGATATCTATATCAACCTGTACCATGAGGTCGAACTCAGAAGGAAGGACCACTCCCACTTGGCCTTAGCCGAAATCATCCAGTACGGCGTAGCCATCATCCCAAAAGGTTATCAAACTACTGATCAAGAAATTGATCGGTATATTTGGATACAGGTGGAGATGACTAGTCGTTTGCTGCGATTGACAGGACCAAAGCACCCCAAACGATAGAAGAAAGGGTTAAAGAGACTCTGCGAAGAACAGAGCATTGGTGCAGAATGAACGGTCTCATCTACCTTGAAGTTGATTTCACCACATCTCCATTAGGTAACGCACCTCCTCGGGAAAAACAGCAGCCAAAGGGCAAAGAGAAAGGTAAAAAAGTTGAATCCAGCTCCACCCAAGAGGAAGCTCCTGAAAGCCCTCCTTCCGCTTCACAAGAACGGGTTGTAATCCCGGAAAGCTTAGAACAAGAAGCAGTAGAAGATGTTCGATAGGCACATCCACTCAGGATGTCACCACTACTATAACTATTGAGGTCCCTTCTGTCCCTTCTCCCTCTCCTCCTTCCCCTCCTCGGGTGACCCAAGTGACCATTCCTTTGGTCGTGTCCTCTCCCCCGTCTTCTACTGTTCCCCCTTCTTCATCATCCATCTTCTCTTCTCTCGTGGAGCTGTCCCCCACCATTTCTTCCCTCATCTCTGAGCTCCCTTCCATTCCTATGTCTTCCTCCCCTGCAGTATCTCTTCCTCCCGCGAGCACTTCCTCGGCTTCCCTCTCAATGCCACCTCCAAGTGTCTCCACGTTTTTCCCTTCTACTACTGCAGTTGCTCCCTTTTCCATTTATGGTCCTTTTCCTATAAGTCCGGCTGGATATCCCAAAGACTTGAGTCAACAAGAGGAAAGTTCCCATCGCACCGATGGACTTTCTGTAATCCCATCAAAAGGGGCCAAAAGCAAAATCCCATAACCCACTTCTCTCGAGAGTGCGTCGGAGGAGAGAGTGATGGAGATTGCATACCCTAATCCTTTGAGGATAAGAAGGATCTGTCTTCGACAGATTACACGATGCTGACTCAAGTCACAATGGGCACATCTTCAGAAAGCCTGCAAGGAGAGGCCCTATCTACAATTGACGCCCTTTACAAAAAGCTCCAAGAAGCAAAGGAAGAGAAAAGGCTGCTAAAGGAGTAAAATAAATATCTTCTCCACGCCTTGTAGAAAATGGGCAGTGCACCTCCTACAACTGCCGCCTGAAACTCCTGAGCCTTTGAGCCAGGATAAGATTAATGATTATGCTAAAATCGGTGAGCAGGGCATGGTAGTTTCTGCCTGGAGGGGCTAGATCCTCAAGGACAGTGAAGGAGTAATCTCTAAGTTCACCGGGTTATATCAAAATATCAATCGGACGAACAGAGAACTCCAGGTGATAGCAGGACCTATCTCCGAAGAGCTGGATCATGCCAGGATGCAGCACGAGACCTTTTAGAAAATGTTTGACTATTCAGTCAAAGATCTGGTCAAGTTCGGTGTCTTTGGTCACCCCAAGAGCCCTCAATAAAATCCTTTCTACTCTAGATTATCAGGTTGATCAGCTGGAGTTCGTCCTGGAGAAGATCGACAAAGTAAAAGAGGAAGCCCTGGATGCAATGCATCAAATGGAATAGATTGTCTTAAGGATGTCTCTAGGCTTGCTCACTTCTTCTTTCGCCTTAAGAAAGGTCGAAGAAACTATTCAGATCTTCAAGGAGATCATTTCACTGGGGCTGGGACCAGAGGTCACGTTCGACGCAGAATCCATCAATAACCTGTTGGCTTGTTGCGACTTCATTGGGTACCTGATAGAGGCAGAGAATGATTATTCAAAACTCCCAGAAAATCTCACAGACGAGCGGGAGACTTGCAAAGCTATCAGCGATCGACACAAGGATCCTTCCGAGGATCAACTCCAACCCATGATCAGCAAGTTCATGGAGTACCGTGCCCAGTTCCATATCTCGTTGCCGAGCAGCAAAAGCAAGATACCCCCTTCTAGCCGTGGGACGATGACGAATAGTTTCTTTCTTCCCAACTTTCTCCTTGTAAAATATTTAAAGTTTGTTGACACAAATGATGACATCATCCATGTTGCACCATGGGATGATGTCATCCACTAAAGTTGTCAAAAGTCAACAAATGGCTTTGTAATCTATTGTAAGATATTTTTGTAATTAAGGGGTTGGTTTGCTTTTGTCTTCTTTTCTTCTCTCCTTCTATATATACTTGAATACTTGTTGTATTCAAGGGGGTGGATATCTTTTAGATGAAAAATAGAAGTGAGAAGAAAAGGCTTTGTACTTTTGTAATAGAAGAAGATATTAATGCAAATATTAAGACTTTGTGCTGAATATGTGTGTTATGGGCATCTGATCTTTCTTATGTCAGATCTATGCATTTATTCTGTTGAATCTATCTCTACTTTTTTGTCATTTATTCATCAGTATTGCTTTATTCATTTATGCAAGTAGGTTTGGCTCTGTTTACTACCAATCCCAAAACATAAACCCTCTGACCCTTCTGCTTTGGAATTCATTTCTTTTCTTCCTTCGGACCTAATCTTTCTTCATCCTCTCTCTCATTCCTTTCTTTTCGCAATTGGAAACACCCCTACTGGGATGAGATCCCAAACCCCGAAGGCATAATATTGTGAGACTTGCAAGATTCCTGCGCTGGTAGAATAGCAATAAACCAGTTTCACTTTCTTTGACTCAAAGAGGGCTATGCCCCCGCACACTGCTGTTGGCTCGTCTATCCATAGATCTACCCAAGGGACAGATTTTCCAACCAACAATATTTTAGTTCATGTGGAAGTCCACATGCAATCCTTTACTTTGTTAGCGAATGAACCGCTCTTCTAAAAACACACTATATGCAAGAGATGGCATCCTGCAGTAAGTAATTTTTCACTCATAATACAAACCATATGAATTTTTGCAAGACATTTATATTTATTTCCTTCCTCCTTATAAAAATTTTCTTCCCATTCTTTTCTTTCCTTCTTTTCTTCTTCCATCTTGGTCTTTAATTCTTCATTTGATGTGTTGGCTTCTCGAGTTCCCCAAGTGTCATTCCATAGTTTTTGAGTGGAAAATAGGGTAACTTAGTCTATCGAGACCGTGGACACAGCTGTCGTTCTATTTTCTGGAAGTTTGAAATTCTTCCTCTTTTTCTATCAATTGTTTCTTGGTTGTTGATAATTCCTCAATCCTGGCTACAAGATGAGTTGTTAGCTCTCCAATGAGCATTTCCCTTTGTTCTAATTTGAGTTTGAGGAAATCCAATTCCTCATATTTTTCTCTGATAATGAGCTCTTCTCTAGACAAGAACAGATCCTGTTTAACTTGATGTCTTTCTTCTTCTTGAAATTACTTGAGGTGTTGGGCATTCTTCCTCTATCAAAGGAAATATTCATTTTCTTCTCCAGGATGCCAACTATTCTTCTTTATGTGGCAATGTTGATGGTTTAGCCAATTATTGAAATTCTTTCTCTTCAAGTCTCTCATCTCCTCTGTCCATCTCATTTGGCTCAGGAGGAGTCATGGCCATGCTGCCCAAAATATTAGCAGCTTTCTTTTCCATCTTTTCCTTCTCACTCCTTCCCTCTAGGGTTTCCCTAGACCTCTTATGAATTTTCCTTCTCTAGGGAATTTCAACATGCCCATCGGTGGAATTCCTTCTAGAGCTTATTCTTACTAATCTTTCTTGCTCTTGCATGGGTGAGCTATCACCGTCAAAGACATATATTAGCTCCCCTGAAGCTACTGTAGAAGAAGGAATTTCCTTCAAAGGTACATAAGGCTATGTTGTTTTGATATTTCTCACAGACCTTCTTCTTTTTGGTATATTCTCTCTTTCCATTTCCCTCTATTCTTCTGCAGGGGTATCAATTTCAGATTAGTTGAAGGAGAGAATGGGGATGGAATTGTCCTTCTGATAATATTAGGGTTTTTCTTGAACTTTCCAAGAAACTTGTCCCAAATTTCTTCTCCATTTTTCTTTGACAGAAAATGGTGTTGGCATACTAAATGAATTAGACCGTGATGCCTGATTGTCCCAACACCCCAGAATACCTCTGAGCCATGGTCTGCGCATAGAATAAAAAAGAAACCTTGGGAGGTTTATTATGTACTCGGGATTTGTGGCTCCATATTGTAGATATATGATCATTTTTAGGACGTCTTTTCCCACGGACCCAAATTGACCATCACAGGTTAAATATTTCACTATCCAAAATGCTACCTTGTCAAAGGGTTTGGGAAAACTGGCCCTTCTAACCCCTTTTAGGATTTTTTTGTATTGTAGATGTAATGGGGTTCGATTTCTCGTCCTTGTAGTAAGATTTCAACTAGTTCTTTCAAAGTCCCTTTGGCGAGGTTGTCAGGACATGAACAATTGGCACTCCGGACATGTTACTTATGGTATTTGCAGAAAAAGGAATAAATATATTTCTCACCTTTGTCCTAGATTTCTCTAGGTTTATAACGAATTCTCTTACTAATTCTTCATTATGCCTTGAAAACTTCTTCAAGAACTCTAGCCATCCCGCATGCTCAAAGATAGATGTCACTTCTTCATCTGCGAGAAGCTGGGAATCATCCTCTGGTTTTGATTTCTTTTTGATCCCCATATCAGCTCAAGTTCGTCTCTTTTGATTTTGTCCAAACTGGTTGCAGGCCTTCTTGCTTAGCTACGAAACTGACGATTTTGGTTGCAGAACCTCTATTCTTAGCTGTGGAACCTCTATTCTTTGCTTCTCCCTCAAAATATCTCTGTAACTTATTTCACTTTACTTTTGCAATAATGATTACTAATGATAACCATGCCACCACTTATTCCATCCAAATCATCTCATGATTACACACTTGTAATCATAATGTATAAATAGATGACTCATCATACCAAATTTTAAATTAAGTCAAATCACACATGCAAACATTTAATTCAACCCTAAATAAGTTAAAAGATATAATTACCATCCTTGATGATGTAATCCTTTTGCTATGATGACTCGTCATTCCTACAAGTGGAACAAAACATGGTTAGATAAGACAGTTGGAATTCAAAAGAATTCCCTTTTATTTGAACTAGCCAAAAGAAGAGGTCAACCGCCATTGCTAGTTTTCAATTGACCTTTGAGAGAATATATATTTTTTATTTTATTTTTATTTTTGGGGAAGAAAACACCATTTATTGGTTTTCATCTTCTTCCCTTTATTCTAGATCTATCATTTGGTTATTTGATCATTTTGGAAGAACTGGGTTCTTCCATATGATCAAATTCTTTGTCTGCTTCAATCTTCCTCAAGAATTCATCCTTAGTGGGAGGATTCCTATAGAGTTTCAGCCTATGTCCATTGACCAAGAGTGTTCTCATTCTGCTACCATCAATGGGAAGTAACTGAATAGAACCATTGTTAAATATATGCTCAATCTAATAGGGTCCCAACCATTTGGTTCTCAATTTTCCCTTGAATTGTTGGTACTTAGAATCAAACAACAATGCCCAGTCTCCTACTTTGAATTGCCTTTTCTTGATATGTGTGTCATGTCATTGCTTCCTTTTCTCTTGAATATCTATGTCTGCTGAAGTGCTTCCATCCTTAATTCATCCAACTCATTGAGTTGAAGGATTCTTTCTTTTTGAGTTGCATCCAACTCAATTCCCACCTTAATTGATGTCCTTAATGTCTGAAGTTCAAACTCTATAGGAAATAAGGGATTTTTCCCATAGACTAATTCATATGATGAAAACCCTGTTGTAGTTTTCCAAGTTGTATTATAAGCCCAGACAACTTCAGGTAGTCTCTTTACCCAATATTTTCTCCCAGCTTCAATTGTTTTGGTAAGGATGTTCTCAATTCTTTGTTTGTTACTTTAGCTTGTCCATTTGACTATGGGTGATAAGGAGATGACTTCCTATGATTGATTTGGTAGTACCTTTTGAAATCTTGGATCATATTAGACATGAATTGTGGTCCCCGATCCGAACTTTGCCATAATTTTGTTCCAAAGGAAATCAGCAACTACTTCTTGAGTGGTATTTATCAATGCTTGCACTTCTACCACCTTTTTCACGTAGTCGGTACACATAAGAATATATTCCTTCCCTTGTGAAGGAGGATTAAAGGGACCAACAAAATCCAATCCCCATCTCTCAAATGGTTCAACCACAACTTGAGGTTGAATAGGCATTTCATTGGTGAAGGTTGGTTATCCCATCCTTTGACAAGGATCACACCACTTGATATACCTATTCACATCCTTGTACAGAGATGGCCAATAATAACCGGTGCCAAGTATCTTATGAGCTATTCTTTTTACTGAATATTGTCCTCCACTTGGTTCATCATGACATGTTCTGAGGATGTCAAAGATTTAATCCTCTCTTACACACCTGTGCATGACAAAATCAAGACCACATTTAAATATCATTCCATTTAACCATTTGAATTGTGCACTAGTTTTGATTAACTTCTTTATTTGTTTCTTAGTGAAAGAAGGAGGAAAATTCCTTGTTGCAAGATAATTTTCCATATTAGCAAACTATGGTGTACTTGCTGAGATTGCAAACAATTATTCATCTGGAAAGTTATCCTTGATTGGATCTTGCTCCCCTATAGTGGTTAGTCTTGACAAAAAATCAGCTACCACATTAGATTTACCTGGATTTTCCACAATGGTAATATCAAATTCTTGCAAAAGTAATAACCATCTAATTATTCTTTCTCCAACCACTGGAATGATCTGTGTGTACAAATATCTTGTACCCTATAATGTAATGTCTGAATTTATTGATTGCATAAATCAAAACAAGAAATTATTTTTCAGTGGTGGTGTAATTCTTTTCAGTGGGAGTAAGATTCTTGCTAAGATAATAAATGGCATGCATCTTTCCTTCCTCATCTTTTTGTCCCAAAACTACACCAATGGAATAATTTGAGGCATTAGTTTGGATATGAATGGATTTTCCCAATTAGTTCCTCTCTTAATATTGAGGCACTAATTAATTTTTCTTTAATTTCTTTAAAAGCATGCTGACACTTTTCATCCCAAAGAAGTTCACACGGTCCTTGGTTAGCAAATTAAACAAGGGGGCAGAAATTTTCTGAAATATTTTATAAAGTGCCTATAGTACCAAAGATGCCCTAGAAATGATTTAATATCTGTGGGGGTATGAGGAATAGGTAAATCTGAAATGATCCTAATTTTGTTTTGATCCACCTAAATTCCTTTTTTTGAAATATGGTGTCCTAATACAATCCCCTCATCCACCATCATCAAACATTTTTCATCACTAAGAGATAGGTTATGTTGTTCACATCTTGTTAACACTCTGTCTAGATTTCTCAAAGCATCTTCAAATGTATCTCCATGTACAATGAAGTCATCCATATATACCTCAACACAATCATTTGTTAGATCAACAAATATTGCAAGTACAACTCTCTGGAAAGTTACAGGAGCATTACATAAACCAAATGGTAACACCCTATAGGCAAAGGTTCCCCATGGACATGTAAATGTAGTTTTGTCTTGATCTTCAGCAGCAACTTTGATCTGATTGTACCCACTAAATCCATCCAAGAAAGAAAAGTATTGTTTACCTAAAAGGTTATCTAGGACTTGATCTATGAATGGTAAGGGAAAATAATCTCTCATTGTGGCTTTGTTCAGTTCCCTATAGTCAACACATATTATCCATTTTCTGTTCTTTTTGGGAACAATTACAAGAGGAGATACCCACTGACTATCTGAGATAGGGTAGATAAAACCTACTTGTAATAGTTTTTCAATTTCTTGTTTGACTATATCCCTTAAGGCTGGGTTAATCCTTCTTTGAGGCTGCCTAACTGGTTTAATGTTTTTAGTATAGATGTAATGAGTGAAAATACTTGGATGAATTCCATTCATGTCTTTATAATCCTAAGTAAAAGCTTTAGTATGATTTTTTAGAACATCAAACAATTTAGCTTCTTCATCATCCTTCAACCAGCTGTTAATGTTTAAATTTTCACTGGTTGAATTTCAACATGCTTGGTTCCAATATGTGATGAAATGATTTGTGGGAAGGGTTTCATTAAAGTATTTAATGGACATACATGTGGTAACAAAATATGGTATTCAACAACATCTCCAAAATTTCCTTGAGACGAATCTTTGGAAAAGGAAAAGAATGAGAATTATGATACTTATCTCTTTGCGAGCCAAACTCTTCGTCACTACTACTTTCCAAAAATTCTTCACCACTCCTGATGTATTTGAAACTGAAGCTATTGATTCATCCTCTCCCCATGAGAAATATCATTCCTCTGGAGTGAAATTATTTCCAATCAAAGAGAACTGTTGTTGTCGTGGTTCTAGAACTAAATGTGGTGGTTACGGAATTATAGTTGCAGTTCGTGAGAACTAAGTTCGTAGGTTCCAAAACTAAGTTTATAGGTTTTGGAACTATTTCACGATTGCTTCAAGGATATCCGGTTCTATCCTATCATTCCTTTGAGAAATCAGATATAAGGGTTAGGGCTAGGAGGAATAGGAGGAATAATGAATGTTGAGATGGTGTGCGCATACCATAGAGAAAGATCAGATCGACCGCGAAGAACTCCTTTTTGTCTTGGAAGGACTACCCGCAAGTAAGAATACAAGACCACCAGATTTTAATTAGACAATAAATGAGGGATCGCCTTAGGCCGTGAAATATAAAACTTCCTTTCGAAGGTGGTCAGTTCCCCTTTTAATACGATTTAACACAAATGATAATAAAGAAAGCTATTGCAAAATCATGATTTAGGTATCTCGTTACAAAGCAATAGAAGCTAAACTATCAATAATAAAGCATCACGTTGTTTGTTTGGGCTACATCGGTCGCTGATACATACGCTCAAAGTTGAGTTAGAGGGATAAACCAGACTGGATCTGAGGTTGTTAGGTGGAAAATAGGCGGGAATAAGGTTTTGGGGTATAAGTCACAGTGACCGACGCCGGTCACTGGATAACCGACCACGGTTAGAGAACCACCGCCGGTAGGGGATAAACGATACTGGTAGGGTCAGCAATCTAAGTGCTTCTGGATAGAGGTTGGTTACAAGGTGATTGTGGGGTTATTAAGATTGGGGGATGGCTGAGGGGAATGATGAGAGGATAGGGAAGACTCAGAGTGTGATAAAATGGCCTTCTGGGCAATATCAGGATGTATGGGTGAAGGTTAAGTGTAGTATGTTCGCTGGTAGTAGATCTAGGAATAAACTTATGATTGATTACTATTAATCAACAAAGTTCAAGAAAATGGTGCTTAGAAACATATAAAACACTACTTACTCGTCCCTGATGCAGATTGCAGGTTTCAGGATGGTGATGATGAAGACAGACCCAAGTTGGATGATCCGACAATCCAAGATGAGTTATCTCCTCTCTCGATGCTCGGATGAGTGTTACTGGCTCAAGTTATTCAATTGCAGCCTTGGGCTTGATGTCCTTCTCTCGCAAACTCTTCCTGCGTTTCTTCACTTGTCTCTCGCTCGCCAAGCAAACCGGATCCTCTCGATGATTTCTCTTCCTCTCGATCAAATGAAAACTCCGATCCTTTGTTTTTGGTCGAAGTGGTCATTTACGGGAACCGATGGCGGTTACGCAACCGACGGCGGTCGAGTAGAACCGGTATTGGTTAGGTCAAAGCGGGCTATTTTTGGTAAAATAGCCAACTTTCCTCCTTTTCTTCCGAGGGATTGGTCATGGGCTTGGTCAATCATCATTATGAAGTTGGTTTTAGGTGCGGATGAGGAGTAATTAGTCATAGGTGTGGAATTGGACCAAGTTATAGGTCTTAATTAGGTTAGTTTAGGTTAAGACTAGGTCATGATGAGGTGGCGACATGAGGTAGGTGGTAGTGTATGATGATGTGGATTTATTAATTATAAGGTAATTAATAAATAATTGTGTAAGGTTTAGGTGATGAGGTTAGGTTGTGAAATGGGATGCGGGTACAGTGGTGTCGTAATGACACAAATTTGGTGTCTACATTAGCCCCTTATTGTCGTGTAGTTTGTTTTGTAAAGTCGCACTGACAATAATAAGAAGTGGTTACCCTCGTTAAGGGTATAGGTAATCCCCTCAAATCTATCAGATTGAGGTAGCGTGAAAGCAGTGGATAGGGTTGATAAAGGGTAAATGGTGTTGAGATAATGGTAAGATGGTGGGGTAGGTCCAAGGAAGCAGACGCACGTTGACATGCAGAGAGTGCTGACTGTGGTACATGATTTCAAGAGCAAACAAGCAATTCATAGCAAAGGTCGATAGTTTATCCAAACAAGGGTGATATAATCCCGGTATCCAAGGCATAGGAAGTAGCTCCGGTGGTATATAACGGGTAAGGTACATGAACATTTGGGCATGTTCGGCAAGACTCAAATGGTTGGTTTGGTTGAGATAAACGTCACGGCTCAAGTCTAGGCAAAGTTGGTCGACCGATCAAGTCAAGGACCCCGATCATGCTAAAACACGAACAGTGAGCTCGATTGAACAAAAAGGTACATGATGGATGGATAAAATAAAACGTTGATTGTGGGTATGGTATTTAATTGGCGCGGCCTTAGGTCGGGCCAAATGGTTAGCGCGGCCTCGGGTCGGGCCAAATGGGTTGGTCAAATGGGTCGGGCCAAATGGTTGGTTACGGGCGCCAAATGGGGTCGGGCCAAATGGTAGGTCACGCCAAATGGTGGGTCGGGCCAAATGGTAGGTTACGGGCCTGGGTCGGGCCAAATGGGTTGGTTGCGCTTGGGTCGGGCCAAATGGGTTGGTTGCGGCTGGGGCCTGGGTCGGGCCAAATGGTAGGTACGGCCTGGGTCGGGCCAAATGGTGGGCGGTCTGGGCCAAATGGTAGGTTACGGCCTGGGTCGGGCCAAATGGTAGGTTACGGCCTAGGTGGGCCAAATGGGGCCAAATGGGGTTACGGCCGTGGGTCGGGCCAAATGGTAGGTTACGGCCCTGGGTCGGGCCAAATGGGGCAGTCACGGCCTGGTCGGGCCAAATGGTAGGTACGCAAAGGCCAATGAAGTTAACAAAGGGTTGTCGAAGGTGGATATAGGCGATGTTGGTATAAAGGGCTATTAGTAAATAAGGGGCGAAATTGGGGTAGAGGTGAGATAAAACCGATATCGATTTCTATGACCGATATCGTTAGGGACCGATACCGGTTCCTTAGGGCATAATAAAACCGATATCGGTTATAGGTCAAAACCTATAAAAAGAAAAAAATACGGCCGTCATTGTCACATTGCAATTTGCAAAAACCGATTTGGTTGTTCGAGGTGGATTGTTGAGATTGGAGCATTTGTTGGTTGAGGTGGCGCTATTTGAGTGGAGAATTGAGTGTTTAGTGGACCCTAGTGAGTAGGAGGCAGCAGTTGATTGGTGGAGGACCCAGCAGAGGAGAGTTTATAGCCATGGCACAACCAGGAGGAGCAGGAGGTGCTGGACCAGCTGGACCACCACCACCCATCCCACCACGACGACGTGTCGTCGTACCGGTAGGTTCGAAACCCTTCATTGTGTGAATTTGATGTTGTTAGGCTATTTTTGGGGTTTGGGTAGGAATCCATGTTTTGGTAAAATAATGAATAAATTGAAGTTATTTAAAAAACGAAGAGGATAGATGGGTAAAATAGGGCAAGGCGGCAGGGTGGGTAGATTTTTAGGGTGTTTGGGTGGGTAAATAGGTATAAATAGGCAAAAAAGGATTTTGGGGGGCCGCGTCGGGTTCGGCTCCGTGATTTTTCAGTGACCGATGCCGGTCACTAAGCGACCGCATCGGTCAAGAAATTTTGGGGCAGGGTGGGTTTGCGGGTGACCGGTGTCGGTCGACATCGACATCGACCGGCCGCAGGAGAGGGGACCGGTTGTCGGGTCATGGGTGACCGGCACCGGTCCGCGTTTTTGCATTTGTGGTGGGGGTGTTTGGTGGTTATTGGGGCTGTTGTTTGGGTGTTTGGGTATTAGTGGTTTGGGTTTGTGTTTGTGGGGGTGAAGAGGGAAGGGGGGTAGAGGTTAATAAGAAGGTTGATTGGTGAGTGGGGGAAAAATGGGGCGATTGTGTGGTTGGTGTGGTTCGGATAGAGTAGGTGTTGGGCATGAATGGGGAGGTGTTAAATTGGTAGGGGGCACAGGTAAATGGCGAGAGAGTAGAGTGAGTAAATGGTAGTAAAAGTAGATAAGGCAAGGATATCGTAAAGTTTTTAGGGTAAAATAGGTGGGTGTAGGTGTGTGTTATAGAGTCGGGTTGTGGTCGGGTGGGTAAAAAGAGGGTATAGAAGGTTAAAGTAGTAGTTGTTTGAAAGGGTAGGTCTAATGCAAAGTGGGTGATTTTTTGTGCAGCACGCAAGAAACTGACTATGCGGGATAGGATGCCCCGTCGTTGAGAGACGGATGCGGCCACACGTGTCCGCAGCGCAGTGGGGTATCATGCGCGAGGTGGGACTCGGCGGAGTCCAGTGATACAGAGTGATTGACAGGGATCACAGTTTGATGGTCGCCCTCATCGAGAGATGGGATCCGGCGACCAATGTGTTCCATCTCCCGACTGGAGAGATGACCATCACATTGGAGGATGTGTATCGCATCCTTCGATTACCGATTGATGGAGAGGCAGTCTTTCAGGTTGACGCTGAGACAGCCATGGACAACATCCTACACGTATTCGGGGATGCAGCTGCGCTACTGACATATCACAGCGTGAGTATCGCGTATGGGGATATGTACCGAGCCCACCGCCATGAGACACGGCTTGCCGTGCTGATGATGATCGGGATCACCTGCTTCGCCCTCCCAGACTCAGAGGGAGGCCGCTTTCCACGGGCGCTTATGGGGGTGCTACATGAGATGGTGGAGGAGCACACATGTTATGCTTGGGCACCAGTATACCTGGTGCAGTTATACCGAGAGCTGTGGGGCTATCGCCGGATGAGGCGATTCGGGATTTGCTCGACGTTTTTACTACACTGTTGGGCATATGAGCATATCATATGCATTAGACCAGTAGGGCTGCCCCAGCAGCCAGGGCCACAGGTCATCTATAGATACGGCTTTCAGAGGTGGTTGGGGGTCGTGGGCCAGCCACGAGCAGTGCTTGCAGGGCGGGACGTCACTTATTATAGACATATGTTAGAGGGCTTGACAGCGTTAGATATTGTATGGAGACCTTATAGAGGTCATCACCCGCACGGAGGAGCCCGAGCACAGTTGCAGCGGATCCAGTATACATTCTGGATAGCGGGACGGAGGCCGGGAGAGTATGAGAGGATACCCCTGGAGAGGGTACGCAGGCAGATGGGGCTACGACAGGATGAGCCACCGCGCTTCCCTCAGTACCGGAGGGATGATGTAGAGGCTCCACTGCCTGCACCACAGCCCGTGGACCCAGATTGGGTTGCTGAGAGGCCGGCAGATGATACCGTAGATGATGCCGGCTGCACAGGAGCATTTTTGGTTTGGTGGGCCGGAGAGAGAGCTGCGAGGAGAGCACAGCCCGCACAGCCAGACTTAGCGGCTGTTAGAGCAGAGAGGGACCAGCTCAGAGGGCAGGTACAGTTATTACAGGGGCAGCTTGCTGCCGCACAGGCACAGATAGGTGTCTTACAGGGGCAAAGCTAGCCCCAGCAGTGCTGTGCATGTGTGCACACAGCACAAGCACACAGTAATGTGCACAAAAAGCACACCACACAGCACCAGTGTACACACACAGTGGCTGTACAGTACCACACATGCCCATGTGCACCACCAAAGCACCAAAGACAGCACATGGGGGCACCGGGTAGTAGGAGTCAGGGGACCAGCCCCAGCACCTACGGTGGCTCGAGATCATTATATGGAGGCTAGAGCGGAGGCCCGGTACTATCAGGATATTCTTGATGGTACCGGGGCTGATTATCAGCCATATGCGGCACATAGAGCAGAGACCTCTCGGAGCCAGAGATCTCAGGGAGGTGCAGCCACAGCCGGTGGGTCTGTGACAGGCAGGAGGCGAGAGGCAGCACAGGACCAAGCAGCAGACAGCAGAGGGCGGTGGAGAGAGCTGAGGGGTCCCTGCATATTTTTGTATTGGTTCATTGGATATGGGCACCGGTCTGCGAACCGGCTATGTTTATAGAGGCCTGCATGCCTAGATATTATGTATTCATTTATTCATTCATTCATTTATTGTATATACCGGCTTGCGAGCTGAGTACGGGTCAGACAAAGGATACCGGCCTCATGAGCCGAGTATGTTTTTGATATGAGAGACCGCCCGCGAGCCGAGTCGAGATTATCGACATATCGCGGCTCTGCGTGCGGCTTTTGTATTATGAGATCACAGAGGCCCCCGCATGCAGGCACATTGTATATTTGAAACTTTGTATATATATAGATATGATGATTTGACCCACATGTTGTGCGTAAAAAAATGTGTTAAGTGTTTTGAAAATGGTTTGTGATATTTAATGTATGATGAGTTTGATTTACATGGTGTTATATATTAATGATGTTGATGTCTTTTGTTGATGGGATGTATGTATGTATATATAAATGATGAGTTTAGTTGACATGTTGTATTATGAAATGTTGTATGTTTTGTCGCTGGTTTTGTGAAATTGAATGTATGTAGCTATTAAGTTGGATCCAAATGGTGTATAGATTGATAGCTTTTGATATCGTTAGTGGATGGCTTGTGTGTTTTTGTAATGTAGATAGATGATGTTGATGAAATTGTAATGAGATGTGGATTTAATGAAAAATATGGATAATGGTGTTGTTCATGCAGGAAAAAGGGACGGGCGCCACAAAAATTTGCAAAAATGAAGAGACGACTTAAGGTTTAAGCAACAAGGGGGACATGACCGATATCGGTTATGTAACCGATGTCGGTAGCTATATGACCGGTATCGGTTATGTAACCGATATCGGTTATGCAAGAATTATTTTCCTAAAAATAGAACTGCTGGGTTGGCAACTTAAGTTCTTATTTTTAGCATTCTTATTTTTAGAGTCATGCAACAAGTTAAATATGCGAATGCGACACTGTTTGACAATTGCTATAGGGTAATTCATGAAAGAATTTGAGTGATAAGGAGGAAAGAGACAGGTGAAGTGAGCGTGGGCTGAGATTCAGAAGGTAAAGACAAGTTATATTTGAAGAGGGTGGTGAACATGGCTGAACGAGGAGAAGCATCCAGCAGGCAGGGACGAGGGGGAAGACATGTTCCACCCCAAGCTGCTGCATCCCGAGAGGTAAACTGTTTGGTTGTAATTTGATTCTTGCATGTGTTTGAAATAGGATGAAAGAAGTGTAAGTGGGTAAAGATGAGAAAAAAAGGTGATAGGCAAGGGTTGGGGATGGTATGAGTGCTACGGGGTAGGTAAACAGGGTGGGCATGTATGTTTTTAGGTATAAATAGGAGTAAACGGGCAAAATAATTATCGTAGGTGTATGTTTTAAGTAGGGTAGGTATATTTTTGACAGTGACCGGTATCGTTTGGAAGTAACCGGTATCGGTTAGCAAACCGGTATCGGTTATGCATAACCGCTATCGGTCACTGTAAGGGTTTCCAGATTTTGAGAAAAACCCGGTAGAGATTTGTTCTTTTGAATAATTATGTGTCGTTTTGATGTATGCAGGCATAAGTAAGGTTAAGGATGAATGATATGCGCCGTTGTTGTTGTCATGAATCCGAGCGGATGTAACACCACCACCTGAATGGGCATTGATAAATCGGTTGGGGTTAAGTGGAATCGCTATTATTCAAGAATCGCGTAACCATGCTATGTTGCAGCAGCGTTGATTGAGAGATGGAATCCATAAAAGAATACCTTCTATCTACCAACAGGGGAGATGACAGTGACTTTGGAAGATGTGTTCCGTATTTTGAGACTCCCAATGATAGGAAAAATAGTGTATCAGGCATTGCCCAGCGTGGGGCGGGCAGCGATAACAGCAGTATTTGGGTCAGCTGCACGAGATTTGACACAGCGAGGTTTATCATTTACGTATGGTACAATGTATGCAACACACCCTGAGGAAACAAGGTTGGCCGTGCTATTAATGATAGCGGTGGGGTATTATGCATTGCCGAGGGTGGAAGGTGGAAGATTTCCCAAAGCATTGATGAGTGTTATTTGGGAAATGATAGAAATGAGCGTGACATTCGCATGGGCACCCGCATATCTGGCAGAGTTATATAGGGGTTTATGGGCCTGCAAGTGAAAACACAGGACGACACTGGATTGTTCGTACTTATTACATTGTTGGGCCTATGAGCATATTGTTTGTGTGCATCCAATAGGCCGACCCATTGAGTCGGGAGAGGCAGGAGTGCAAAGGTTGGGATTCAGACGATGGGTCCAGATGCAGTAACAAGAAGGAGATCCCGTGCCGTGATAGATGACATCGAGTATTATAGACAAGTATGGGAGATGGTGGTGATTGTGGATATTTGTTGGAGGCCGTACGGGAACTATATGGTGACAGAGCACATAGCTGAGGAGTTGAGGGGTGTAGAGCGATTGAGGTGGATCGCAGGGCATAGGCCGGGTGAGTACGAGAGGATTCCTCTAGATCGCGTGCGGCGACAATTTGGGTTCGTTCAGGATATACCTATGACATATAGACCATACATGAGGATCGACGCCGAGGCAAAGCATTCTCACCTCCCCGGCCTACACCTCCAGAAGGGCCAGAAGAGATAGCAGCCGATCGTAGGGTAATGGATGCGGGAACGACAGAGGCCTATAGAGTATGGTGGGTAGCAGAGCTGCGAGGTGCACGTGAGTGCCCCGACATAGCTGTGATTACAGCGGAGAGAGATCGTCTGCAGGATTTGGCTCGCCAGCTTCAAACACAGGTGAATGAGACAATGGGATTGTTAGAGGCTTCACAGTTATGAGTGGAGAGACTGGAGGCAAGATTCCTCCACGCAAGAGGACGTATTCGTATGTTACAGGAGATGTTGGTGGATCAATGGGAGGAACCAATGGCAGTGGCACCTTTGAGGATGGAGAGGCCAGCTGAGGGGCATCGACGATCACGATCACCACCTGATTCGGGAGGAGGTGCAAGGATCTAAGTGAATTTCATAGGAATATAAGAATAAATAAAGATGCCGACCTGCGAGTCGATGATAGAGAAGATGTATTTGTTTAACATCTAAAATAAAACTAAAGATGTATGTTCTTTTGAGTGATGATAATAATAAGAATGGTTGTGTTTTGAATGTTGTTTTTGTTTTTTTTTTTTAAAAAAGGATAAAGAGGAATGTTGGCAAATAGAAATACACAAAAAATATTTATATTTACAACACATGATAAGGTATGGTAGGGGATGGTCGAGCTAACCTTGGGAGACCCCATGTCTCCTAAGTGCTGCCTACATAGCCCATTGCACAAAGCAAGGAAGGGCCTCAGACCGATGTAGTTCTCCCTTAGGATCGTGGGAGAGGTGAATTAGTGCAATTTGGTGTGGTTAGGCAATTTTGTTGGTTGGTAAAAATTTGATGTTGGTAGGGTAATGTTGTTGGTGTTGGTAGGGTAAAGCGAAAGTTAGCATTCCCAAGTAGTAGGGAATCGTGTCCTGATTAAGGTCAACACACAATCCTAGAGCCGAGAAAAAGAGGCAAGAGTGTCCCGTAATTGAGAAGAGCTAAACAAACCACATATTAATGTAGGATGAGCTTGAATCCCTAGGTACCTGCACATAGGTAGAAGTCGATAGGTGAAAAGAGTGGTATAATCACAATATATCGGATATACGTCACGTCCCTTGAGTTTTGTTGCTTTAACAAATGGTGAGGTGAGGTGGTTGATGTGGGCGAGGGTGCAGAGAACTTATTATAAGATGATTATTCTGACAAAAGAGAATCAAACCTAAATAGACAAGTCCATGACTCAAAAGTGTTTTGAAATACTGCTTTTATTTTTATTTTATTTTGCTGGATATAGACTGATCGATGCGGGAAGTCTACATGGGATATGTATTTTGTTGTTCTTGAGGTCTTCACGAAGCTGATCAATGCGAGAAGCTTCGATAAAGGCGACGTATGTATAGTTGTCCTTCAAGGGAGCAGTCTATTTATAGTAGCAGATGCGGTGTTTATGTATAGTTGTCCTTCGGGGGAGCAGTCTATATATAATAGTAGCAATAGTTTGGCATATAGCTGTCCTTCAAGGGAGTAGTCTATTGTATAATTTAGAGGTCTAGATGTCCGTTGGGCATAAAGCATCTAGTTTTTGTAGGAAGTTTGACTCAAGAAAATCCCATAAGTGTTTTAATTAAGAATGTGTTATTTTGATACTTTGAAGTCATGGACTAGACTAAAAAGGGGAAGACATCTTTTAAGGGGAGGTGATAATCAAACCATGTGAGCTTGATTTGATTTTGAGATGTAAGAAACAAAGTGTATGCGGTGGTAAATGAGCTCAAGGGACGAGCGTAAGGTAGATAAGAAGTGATATAACACTAATTTCAACAGTAGAATGGTCGAAGATGCAAGGCATTAGGGCCTGTGCTCAAAGTTTACCATTAAGTGAAGCTAAACGATAAGTGCCTGATCCATAAGTGTGAGTGATAATGTAAGGCCCAATCCAATTAGGAGCAAATTTTCCACGTTTGCTCTTTTCTAGTTTGGTTACATGTTGATTCTCTTTGAGGACAAGATCACCAACCTTAAAAGTACGCTCATGAAGTCATTTATCATAAGCACGCTTGATGCGTTTTTGGTAGATTTGAAGGTGATCAAGAGCCGTAAGACGACGCTCGTCAAGAAGCTCTAATTGGGCTAACCGCTCTTGGCGGAAATCATCATTGGTGAGAATATCCCAAGAGATATTCGAGGGAGGGTATTTGTATTTCGAGAGGCAAGACCCTGGTACCATATACCAAAGAAAATGGTGTGGCATTAGTGGAGGTATGAATGCTAGTACGATAAGCCCAAAGGGCAAAGGGAATGTGATCATGCCAGTTTCTTCCGGACTCATTGACAACTTTCATGAGGATTTTGGTTAGGGTTTTATTAGAAGATTCAACTTGACCATTGGCCTCATGGATAGTAAGGTGATGAGAAACTAAGTTTGATACCAAAGTTGTCACAAAGGTCTTCAGAACAACTTATTTTTAAAAGATTTACCATTATCTGTTATTAGGCGATGAGGAATACCAAAACGACAGATAATGTGATGGTTAACGAATTCGACAATTTTTTCTTTTTTGATTGAAATGAGTGGAATGGCCTCCACCCATTTTGTGTAATATTCGGTTGCTGTGATTATCCAACAATGGTGACGTTGTGAAGAAGGCGGGTGAATCTCACCAATAAGGTCTAAACCCCATTGTGAGAAAGGCCAAAGATCTCGTGCGACCTGTAGCGGATGGCTAGGAGTATGTTGAAGGTTGGCATGTTGTTGACACATAACACAACGCTTAACATATTCGTAGCAGTCGTTATTAAGAGTAGGCCAATAATAACCTAGGTGAAGGATTCATTTGGCCACGGCAAGGCCACTAAAATGTCCACCACAAATGCCGTCATGGACTTGTTGGATGGTATAGGTGACCTCCGCGCCGGTTAGACATCGAAGAAGGATGCCATCAAAGCCACATTTATAGAGGAGTCCCCCCATGACAACATAACGAGAAACACTTTTAAGAAAAGCACATTTTCCGTTACTAGTAAGGTCAGGTGGGAGAACAGAGGTTGTAAGGTAGTCGTGAAATTGGTGGTACCAGGTATCCTGTGAATTAGCAGACACATTATTTATCATACAAACAACCGGGCTGAGTAGGATGGGGCAAAAAGTTGTTGGACCAAGACGAATATGTCAGAGTCAGTTGGTGAGGCAGGAATTTGCGAGGCTAAGCAAGCCATAGTATCCGCAAATTTGTTAGTGGAGCGGGGAATGGTCTGGATAGAATAACGAGTAAATGAGGTCAAAAGTGAATCCACGTAATGTTTGTACTTTTGAAGTTCCTCATTCTTACATTGGTAGATGCCCATAACTTGATTGACTACCAATTGAGAGTCACCAAAAATATTAATGGATTTGACACCTAAGTGTAACGCAACCTGGAGACCCAAAACAAGGGCCTCGTATTCCACTGTATTATTAGTGCAGGGGAAATCGAGCCGGAATGAAAGAGGCATAGGTTCAGCGTCAAGAGGAATGAGAACAACGCCGGCTCCTCCGCCGCACTGGCATTTAGATCCATCGAAGAAGAGGGTCATTTGATATGACTCTTCCCTGAGTGAAAGAGTGGCGATGAGTTCGTCGGGGAAATTAAAATTGGTGAATTGTTCCCCAGGTAAAGGGGCCTCCGCAAGTTGGTCCGCAATAGTTTGTCCTTTGATTGACTTTTGTTGTACAAACTCAAGGTCGAGGTCAGCGAGGAGCATAAGCCATCGGGCGATGCGTTGGTTTAGATGTGGTTTGGCATACATATAATGAATGGGGTCCGTGTTGGTGATGACAAAAGTTTTGTGATTCAGGAGGTAATGTCGGAGTTTGGTGGCTACGAATGATAGGGCTAGGCACAATTTTTCTACATGTGTATACCTAGTCTCGTAATCCACGAGAGTACGACTTATATAATAAACGGCTTGTTCTCGACGTGCCGAGTCCCGATGTGCGAGCATGGCTCCTATAGCATGGTCAGTGGTAGAAAGGTAAAGGTAGAAAGGGTGATCATCCTGAGGTGGAATAAGCACGGGTGGCTGCAAGAGATAGGATTTGAGAGCTTCAAAGGCTTGGTGACACTCTTCACTCCATTGAAAGGCAATGTCCTTTTTAAGAAGGTGATGGAAAGGTTGACATCGATCCGAGAGTTGGGAGATGAAACGCCGGATGGATTGAAGTTTACCCTGCAAACTACGCAATTGTTTGAGGTTTTTGGGTGGGGGCATTTCTAGGATAGCTTTGACTTTAGATGGATCGACCTCAATGCCACGCAAAGAGACGATAAAGCCAAGAAGTTTTCCCGAAAGAACACCAAAGACACATTTCTTTGGTGAAGTTTGACTGAATATTGTAACAAAGTGATCGAAAATAATGGTTAAAACATCGAGATGTTCACCGCGATGTTTAGATTTGCCAAGAAGATCATCGACATAATCCTCAAGGATAGTGTGCATAATGTCATGAAAATGTAAGTCATAGCCCGCCGATAGGTCACACCAAAGATTCTTAAGGCCAAATGGCATGACACGATAATGAAGGTTCCCAAGGAGTTATGAAGGTAGTTTTATGTTGATCGGCCGGGCTACCAAAATTTGATTGTATCCCGAAAAGCCATCCATGAGAGAAAGCATTTCATGGCCCGCAGTGAGATCAACAAGTTGATCAATACTTGGGAGGGGGAAGTCATCCTTGGGGCAAGCGAGGTTAAGGTCTCAGAAATCCGTGCATATCCGAAGTCCCCCATCGCTTTTTAGTGACAGTACGATGTTAGAAATCCATTGAGGATAGTCAATAGGCAAGATGAAGGAAACAGAAAGAAGTCATTGAAGCTCTTCTTTGACCAAGAGGGCAATGCGTGGATGCATTTTTCTCAGTTTTTGTTTGACTGGTTTGGAATCGGGGTTTAGGGTGATGTTATGGACAGCAATGGTAGGATCAATTCCTGGCATGTCACGTCACAGAGGACCAAGCAAAAGCTTGGTTGTGGGTACGGAGAAAGGTAGTAAAGGCGGCTTGTTCTGATGTGTTAAGGGATTGTCCGATCTTCACAACGTGAGGATCCTCCTCGGTGTGGATGTTGATTTCTATAGTCGACTCATTCAACATGGTTTGTGTTTTGACGGTAAGCGCGTTGAATATAGGAGGAGTCATCCGCACCAAGGTAAGTGAGGATGGAGTCGTCATCCTGGCACTCAACAACATTAATCGAAGGTGAATCCTCTTCGATCATGTCTGGATACAGAAGGGGAAGAGAAGATGGGTCCTCATTATCGCGTTGATAAGTGAGAGGACCTATGAAGATAGCATTTATGAAAAAAAAAAGTTAGGAGGGATAGATTCAGGGTCTATCGACTCTGTGGGTGATGATGGCAAAGTGGGTGATGATGGCTTGGTAGGGGTGGCGTCGTCATCCTCCAGGATACAACTGACATGAGGTTTCTCCGGTGTAGGTGTTTCAGGAAAACCGAGACCACTGCGATCATTGTGTTTGCGTGTAGTCACGGGAATGAGTGTATGTCGGCCTTGTTCATAAAGACCAAAACCAAAGCCTTTCCAAGCACAACGAGTCAAGAAGGTGAGGGTGAAACGACGATTTGTCAAGTATTGAAAATCGGATTGGAAGGGAACCACACCAAGAGGAGGTTGGGGTAACGAGGAGGATGCGTCAACACCCCCATACGTTAGGTTGGTGCGGCAATGGGGTGGTCCGTAAGAGATTACCTCCCCCACGCGACGGTCGTAGGTGGGATGTGCATGTAATTGTCCGTACTCCTGCGGGGTATGGAAAGAGCTAACGTTATATAGGTGGTACTCCCCCAGCGTAAGGCGTTGAAAAACATCTACTAAGGGGTCGGAGGTTGGGATGTTATCTGCGAGAAAGGAAGTAATATTCAGAACGGCGGTTTCATTGTCAAGGTGTAGTGTGCGCTGGAAGTGGATGGCTGGGTTGGATGAATGGGTGTCTTGACTGGTACAAGCACATCATTAGGGCGATACAACATATTGCAAGTTTTGAAGGGGGGAGGATCAGCTTTTACGGTGTAGGACTTCCCCTCGTACTCAAATTTTATGCATCTATGTAAAGTGGAGGGAACGCATCCCATAGCCCGGATCCAAGGGCGGCCTAACAACATATTGTATTGGAACTCTCCCTCAAGGACATAGAAGAGTTCGG
The DNA here is from genome assembly GCA_018340775.1 of Taxus wallichiana var. yunnanensis. NCBI lineage: Eukaryota > Viridiplantae > Streptophyta > Pinopsida > Cupressales > Taxaceae > Taxus > Taxus wallichiana. The sequence continues at coordinate 56,828,024 of CM031236.1, read as the reverse complement.
GTAAAGTACGTGGTCCTACACGAATGTTAAGGATCACGGTGCCTAAAGTAGAAGTAATAGCATCATTGAATGATCGCAACATGATGGGGTTGGCACACATGCAACTAGAAGGGATATTCATTTGTTGGAAGGCTTTTGAAGAGATGATGTTTAGGCTAGCGCCCCCATCAATCATAACACGACGTACCCGAATATCCCGAACGTACGCTGAGATGAAAAGAGCAGGGTCAGGATCTTCGGCACCAAAGTCGATAATTTTTCATCTTCTGAGAAACTGACAGCAGCGGCTGCTTATGACAGAGACAAGTGGTTGGGGAGATAGATTGTTTGGTGAGCGAAGCAACGTGATTGGGTGTTAGAATAGAGGTAACAGGGCAAGGTTTCATTAGGTAAAACTTCTATCCTCAAGGATTTCAACGAGAGCTTGTCGATGAGATTCAGAAGTCTGAATGAGATCATACAATGTCATTTTTACAGGTGATTGGTGAAGCTGTTTGATCATAGTTCGGTGGGCAATGCCATTAGAGATGGGATAGGTGGGTCCGCGAATAACCACTTTAGGTGGTGGTGCAATCGGGATGGTTGACGGAGAAAGAGATGCCGCAGGTGTGTTTTCTTTCGCTTTCCCATTGTTTTTCTGCCCTCGAGTAGCAACACTAATCATATTGATCTCGTGAATACGAGAGGAGGAAGATGGTAGGGATAGGTCATGGTTTTCGAGAGGTGGGGCTGTAATAATGATAGATCTTGGTGAGGCGGGGACAGGTGGTATAGGAGAGGGAATTGAAGCTAAAGGTCTCTCTCTTCGTAAGTTGTCTTTCTTAACTTTTCTATCTGAGAGAGGTGATGGACGAAGTATGGCTTTCAACGCTTTGCATCCCTCTACGTCATGTCCTGGTGTGCGGTGGTAAGCGCAGATTTTAGACTCATCGTAACCTATTGGTCGAGGTTTAGATGGATCATAAGGTCTAAGTGGGGGTAGGGAAATGGTCGCATTCTCTACCAACATAGCAAGGATTTTGGCGTAAGACCCTTTGAGTGGGTCAAAGTCAGAGGAAAATGAGGCTATTGACTGGGTCGATTCTGGTGATGACGTGGTGTGGTTGGTTTGTATGGGGGGTGGTTTAGCCAAGGAGTTTTGATAATGGGTTTTAACTAACCGTGGTTTCTTTGACGTAGAGGCTATGTTTAGCTGGTTGGATGATGAGGCCACAGATGATGTGGTATCAGAAAACAACCACGGAGAAATAGGAGTGATAGAAAACAAATCTTTTGATGATGGAATTTGTTTATGGTTGATAGGTGGACAGGATACGCGGGGTGACGGTGTTGCTATACCCTTGGATTTCTGTATGGGTGCAGAAGGCGTAGGTCGCTTTAAAGAAAACGCAGGAGGTATGATATATTGATGTAAGGTAGAGGGATGGGGTCCCAATATGGAAGGTAGGTGTGACGACGAGGGTTTTAGTTGTGTTAACGGCATAGATTGAGGAGATTGAGTCTGTCTCCTAATGGGATGGACGGCTTTATTTTTAGATAAATCAAGCCGCTTAGGTGGGTGTGTTAGACTAGGTATGGGTGAGGTCCCAAGCGTAGGGGAAGATTTGGTTAGGTTAATAGAAGTGGATGAGGTATTTGGTAGAGATGAGGGGGGTGAAGATGAGGACATAGGCATTTTAAGCTTCTGTAAACACTTCGGGTATATGGTAGAGGCATCAGGATCGGTCATTTGCATTTGAGTAGAATATGGCGTACTCAAACGTTCCCATAGGACCTATCTATCTTCTGGGGAATGACAGTCCTCACGTGTGAATAGGAACTTTTGTATGGAAGAAAGGTGGGTTGTGATTCCGGTCCACTGTGGGTGTGATACAAGGGGTATATGAGGCACTGTATCAATGGGCGTTAAGAGGTCAACCGGTTGCTGAAAAGATTTAGGTGATGAAGGACTAATAGGTAGGAGGGTGTGTTTGAGAGGATCTGTCATGTTTAAAGAATGTGGTGATGTCGGTTCAAGAGGTTTCTCATCTAAGGATGACAAAAGAAGTGGCGAGCCTTCCTCTTGTACAACAAGAATGGTAGAAGGAGACGTTTGGGAAATAGATAAATTAGATAACATCCGCTCACAGTCTTGCAAGGATGTGGTGTAAGAAGGCTCATTTGTGAGAAGGGAACTCTGGGCAGTTAATTCCTTGATGGGTAAAGGAACGGCAAGGATTTCAGTTTGTCTTGATGGCGAGGAAGGGGGTTCGGTTTCCTGCGTTAGTGAAGAGGTTTGATTCAGAATTTGTTTGATAGAGGTCTTTGGCTGGGAATCGAAGACTGCATGGATCTCATGAACACTCTCCTCGGCTAAGATATCTTGGTTTAGATTACTGTTAGAAGAATGATTCGGGAATGGTTTGTTGAATATTTTCAAATTTCGGTTAGCAGGGGCGTTAGGATTATCGAGGGCTATATCCCCGCATCAACCATTTCCTGCACTATGTTTTTCAACATCTTGCAGTTCTCATGACTGTGTCCCTTCACGCGGTGGAAGTTACAGAAGTCATTTTCTTTGTACCAAGAAGGTATGGCGCGAGTGGAATCGAACCCGGAATGAGGTTTAACAGGAGGTAAGGTAATGGCTCCTGCTTTGAGCAATTTTTCCAATATCACACCATATGTTTCTCCCAAGGGAGTGTAGTTGATGGGCTCTGCTTTATACTTATAGGTGGTTTTTGGGGGTATTAGACGGTGGTTGGGATTTGACCATCACCGTGTGCACGGCCCCTTTTGATTTTGAAGTAGTCGATGGGTGAGGATTGGTGGTGTTGGGTTTGTTGGTGGAATCTTGGGTTTGAAAAGTGGGGTTTTTTTGCAAGCAACCGCAATTTCTCTTCCTCTAAGGCTCGAATCTCTAGTTTTCGAGCCATAGTAAAGGCCTCGTCAAATGTACGGAAAGTTTGAATTTGGAGGGTAGGAGAGATGTGCTTAGCGCAGGCCCGCGTAAACAGTTCGATAAGTTCGGTCTGAGGCAAGGCATACGTAAGTTGGTTGATAAGGCCCCGCCATCGTCCAACGAAATCTGCGATAGATTCATCTTCAAATTGTCGGATGGCATAGAGGTCGGTGATAGATACTTTCTTGGCAATGTTAATGGAGAAATGATCCAAGAAAGATTGGGCTAGCTAGTTAAAAGAGAAGATTGAGTGCTGGGTTAAAGCACTGTACCACTCCAAGGCGGGTCCTGATAAGGACATGGGAAAGGTGCGGAGTAGTAAAGCGTCGTCGTGAGCAATCAGATAGCAGGCATGTCTAAATGATCGCAAGTGTTGTTGAGGGTCCTCCTTATCGTTAAAGCGGGTAAACTTTGGTAATTCCTATTGAGGAGGATATGAATGAAGGGGGACTCAAGGGTGGATAGGCTCCAACAAACTTGCTCATATGTCAAGCGCTACGACTTCTCAAACAAGCCTCCATTTTGCATTTTGTCCATCATTTGTTTAATTAAATTAGAAGTTGGATGAGATGATGGTGTGGTTGTGGTAAACGGAGGCAAATTGGGCCAAGGGCCACCGCTAGACAATGGTGGGGTTAAATGTTGATAAGGTATGGAGGACGAATGTGTTGAGGCAACCGAATAGGGATGTCCTATATAAGCCGTTGAGGTTACCGGATATGTGTGTGGAAATGAAAAGGTGGGCGGAGCTTGAGAAGGAAAGCTCGTGTGGATAGGTGGCAGAGAGCAAGTCATGAACGGAATAGTCTGCAAGAGAGACGAGGTAGGAGCAGTCGGCGGTAATGACATGTTGGGCCCAAGATTAACCAAAGGAAAGCCAACTCGTGGCCGTATGAACCCCAAGTCGCCGAGGTAGGCGACGGACTAAGGATGTGGAAGGCAAAGTGGAGTTATCAAAGCGGAGAAGGGGCTAAATGAGCAGCTATATTGATAGGCATGCCAACAAGGAGTTGACCGTCGGGTGTACGGTCAAGGGCATGAGACAAATAGTATTGTACAGCGCTAGGATTAGCATCCAGAAATTTGGCAAATTCTTTATCTCCCACAGGAATTTTAGGAACCTCGCTGGTGTCCGTAGGATTCCCCACAGAATGTGAAGGGGGTGATTCAGGCAAAGGCACAGAGCAAGCATGTGAAACCATGGCGGTGGCTTGCTTTCGAGTGATAACAACCATGGACAGGAGTACACAGTAGGGTTTCAATCTATCAAGAACAGAAACAGACTCAGAATGGTGAAATTGGTAGGTTGTTGGTTTGTCAGGAAATGTAAAAGACAGTAACCGATATCGGTCTGATAACCGATGTCGGTTAGACTATAGCCGACGTCGGTCAGTTAACCGATGTCGGTGTAATAAGACTGGTATAAGAAAATATAAGAAGCTGCTGATTTGATTGTTAACAACGCTCAGTACATTTATCAAATTGTTCTAAGGTGATCACAGAAGATAGTGTATAACAGAGAAAACAGAACTGAAAACAAGCAAGATGCACACGCAAATCCAGAGACTAACCCTAGGGTTAATTTTAATTATTGTGGGCTTATGCCTTTAGACGTGGAATGATGTCAATCCTAAACAAAAGACTTAGGGGAAATGTCAAGTTTGTTTTGGCTTATAAGGTTACCTCAATCGGGCGGAGGAATACCACGGAAAAGGGGGGATGTTTTGAGCTGTTGTGTTAATTATGAAGTGATTTGGTATGTGTTGTGCAGTGAAAGTAAGATTAATTTCCTGTCAATACCGTGGAAATCACCCCCACGTGTACGACCTGTTACTTAGTCTATGTTCACTAGAATTGAAAACAACAAGCAAGAATGTAATGCACGTGTTTTAAACCCAAATCGAAAATGATATTCGATGAAGCAAATAAGATGACTTTCACTAATGCGAAACTAGGAAAGCAAGACAAATTCTTTACTAAATATAACAAAAACAGCAACAACAAGTATGCTTCCTAAAACGAAAACAAGCAAGAGAAACAGAAACCCGAAATGGGTCCCACCGGGCGTGCCAAAATGTTTCGCACGGAATGTTTCGGCTCTGCAGAATAGACTTGCTTCTATCCTATCATTCCTTTGAGAAACAGATAAGGGTTAGGGCTAGGAGGAATACCTGTTGAATGTTGAGATGGTGTGCGCGTACCGTAGAGAAAGATCAGATCGACTGCGAAGAACTCCTTTTTGTCTTGGAAGGACTACCTGCAAGTAAGAATACAAGACCACCAGATTTTAATTAGACAATAAATGAGGGATCTGCCTTAGGCCCAGGAAATATAAAACTTCCTTTCGAAGGTGGTCAGTTCCCCTTTTAATACGAATTAACACAAATGATAATAAAGAAAGCTATTGCAAAATCACGATTTAGGTATCTCGTTACAAAGCAATAGAAGCTAAATTATCAATAATAAAGCGTCACGTTGTTTGTTTGGTTACTGGTCGTTGATACGTTCCAGGTTGAGTTAGAGGGATAAACCAGACTGGATCTGAGGTTGTTAGGTGGCAAATAGGCGAGAAAAAGGTTTTGGGAGTATAAGTCACAGTGACCGACGCCGGTCACTGGATAACCGACCACGGTTAGAGAACCACTGCCGGTAGGGGATAAACGATACCGGTAGGGTCAGCAATCTAAGTGCTTCTGGATAGAGGTTAGTTGCAAGGTGATTGTGGGGTTATTAAGATTGGTGGATGGCTGAGGGGAATGATGGGAGGATAGGGAAGACTCAGAGTGTGGTAAAATGGCCTTCTGGGCAATATCAGGATGTATGGGTGAAGGTTAAGTGCAGTATGTTGCTGGTAGTAGATCTAGGAATAAACTTATGATTACTATTAATCAACAGGTTCAAGAAAATGGTGCTTAGAAACATATAAAACACTACTTACTCGTCCCTGATGCAGATGCAGGTTTCAGGACTGTGATGATGAAGACAGGACCCAAGTTGGATGATCTGACAATCCAAGATGAGTTATCTCCTCTTCTGATGCTCGGATGAGTGTTACTGGGCTCTGGTTATTCAGTTGCAGTCTTGGGCTTGATGTTCTTCTCTGCAAACTCTTCCTGTTTCTTCACTTGTCTCTGCTCGGCCAAGCAAATCCGGATCCTCTCGATGATTTCTCCTCCTCTCGATCAAATGAAAATCCGATCCTTTGTTTTTGGTTGGAAGTGGTCATTTACGGGGAACCGATGGTGGTTACACAACCGACGGCGGTCGAGTAGGAACCAAGATTTGTTAGGTCAAAGTGGGCTATTTTTGGTAAAATAGCCAGCCTTTCCCTCCTTTTTCCGAGGGATTGGTGTGGGCTTGGTCAAATCATTATGAAGTTGGTTTTAGGTGCGGATGAGGAGTAATTAGTCATAGGTGTGGAATTGGACCAAGTTATAGGTCTTAATTAGGTTAGTTTAGGGTTAAGACTAGGTCATGATGAGGTGGCGACATGAGGTAAGGGTATGGCGATGTGGATTTATTAATTATAAGGTAATTAATAAATAATTGTGTAAGGTTTAGGTGATGAGGTTAGGTTGTGAAATGGGATGCGGGTATGTGGTGTCGTAATGACACAAATTTTTGTGAATTTTGTGTAGGGGATCCCATGATGGCCTATTGATTTTGATTTGGATATGTTCTTCCTTGAGCATAATTACTAGGGTTCCATCTAGGTTGTGACCAAGCATAAGGATTTCCTTGACCAGCCCATGGTTTTGATGTCCCTGAGCATACCAAGCTTGATTTTCCCAATCTTGAGGGTTCCAAGTTGGTTGAGGCACCCAAGGTGGTTGTCCCGGTTTTGTGGTAATGGTGAGCAGCCCATGGCATCATCCAGGGATTAGGAGCTGATCTTGGCATAAACTACCCTTGGTTAGGTTGTCTCTGAACAAAATTCAATTCTTCTGTTGTAGATGAGGCACTAGTTTGTTTAATCGATTCTTAATAATTTGAAATAAAGAACAAACATCGTATCATGTTCTTTAGATTCATAGATAAGACACATTTCTGTTTTATCCAAAGGATGACCTCTTAATGCATGCTTCTTCCTGCATCTAGGACAATACATAGCCAATGGTTTAGTTTTGGAGTTTGCTTTAGCTTATAATCCATCCATAGTAGAGGTTAATTGCACTAAAATTTCTATTTTAAAATTTGCTAACTCATTTATTAGTTTGTTCATATATGGATTGAGAATTTTCACCGATTTTCCATTTCTAGGTCAACCTCTCATTCGGAATAGCTTCTACAAATCTCCTTAATTTCATTCATTATTAATTGATCAATGTCTGCACCTCCTATCAAGTTAAGGGATTCCCTAGATTCATCATCCAAACCTTTAAGAAAAATGGTTTTACTTGACTCCTCTTAAAGTACAAATCCACATCTTTTTCTCACAAAGAGGAATCTGTCTAAATAGTCTTCTATATTTTCATCTTCCTCTGCTTGATTTTGAATTTAAATTCTTCCTTCCTATTTCTCCCTCTACAATAATCCTGGCATTTATCTAGGAAGGCAGTCTCCATTTGTGCCCAAGTGCTAATAGAGTTGGATAGTAATCCCACAAACCACCTCATTGTTGCATCCTTCAAAGTAGGTGGAAACAACTTGATTTTTTGATTATCTATTTTATAATCATAGGTCTAACATAGTGCCTTGAACTCAAACATAAATTGGTCAGGATCTTCATATGACATCCCTCTAAATGTGGGTAAATCTGTAGGTGAGATATTTTTCATTAATGTATCATCATCTCCCACTTGGATTGGATAGGTAAAGGTCCTATCAAGTACTCTCTCGGCCTTCTCCTATAAGTTCTACTTCCTTCATGTGACTGATCTAAGAATTCCAAAGGTGGTAATTTTGTTTCTTGTATGACAGGGGATGATGGTGCATCCAATTCTTGATCAATTTCCTTACTTTGACTAGAGGATGTTATGAATTCTTTTGAAGATGTTTTTGGGAGGAATCTACCCTGTGAGTCTCTTGGTCTACTCATATATTTTATGATATAGTAGGGAAGATCCTTAAACTACTAGATGTACGATTTATTGCTCTTGTTGACACTTAATTAGAAAATTCCAACTAGTGGTCCCCGGTAACGGTGCCAAAAATGATGGGTGACATTATTCCCTTCATTTAATCAACTTCTTGTTGATGTCATATCAAACCAGGGATGGGTCTAAAGCTATATGCAACAAGAGTATTCTTATCAATCTAGTAGTTGATTGTGGTTATTTTTGTATTTTCCGGGGATCTCTTCAATGTATTAAGGACTTCTTGGTAAAACCTTATTTAAATCATACTATGAAAACATTTTTGAAAGTAAACACACTTTGCGAGAATGGAAATAAACACACTTGTTTTTGGAAATAAACACACTTAATTTAGAATTCTTGAAAACAATTGCAAGAATTATAAGAATCTATCTAAACACCTACGAAACAAGTATACAATGTGAGTTTAAGCGGAAGAATTAAAAAAATAAAAATTAATGAGATCTAAGATATTTTTTGAAGAAATATAAATACAACATAAATGAATATTTGGTCTTTGGGGGAGTGGGCCCTTGCTCCTCCTCGAATCAGGATTTAACAACTCGAAATTCTCTCAAACAAGAATGGCTATTTTATTGATAAAACATTCGGTATTACAAAACGTACTAGATCTGAGTACTTAGTCTATATTTCTCTTTTGTTATATATATATATATTTCATATCATATTCTATATATTATATTTCAAACATGAATGGCTATTTTATTGATAAAACATTTGGTATTACAAAACGTACTAGATCGAGTACTTAGTCTATATTTCTCTTCTCGTATATATATATATATATATATATATATATATATATATATATATATATATATCATATCATATTCTATATATTATATAAATACTACATGTTTGTTTTTATATACATTTTACAATCATAGTTGTTTCAATGATTCTAATGAAATCGAATCATGCCCATAATAGATGTTGAGTTGGATTGTGGTGATCGGACACACCGTAACATAACTATCCTCGGATCTGCATTCAGAAATCTTCTCATCCTTTCCTAATTGAAAGGGTCATTGATGTAAAATATTCGGATGTGGTTAGAATAGATAACTTCCATTAGTTTCGAGAACTTTAGAGAAGTTCCAGAACCATAGGAAATCGTTAAGGATCAAAACCGTGAGAGTTCCAGAGCTATACCCAGGAGTTCTGGAACTAAGTCTGAAAATTTCGGAACTAAATACTGGAGTTCCAAAACTAAGTCCAAAAGTTTCAGAACTAAATGATGACTATGTAATGGAGTTCTAGAACTAGCTTGGAAGTTCTAGAACTAAGTTGTGTGGGAACAGATGCTACCAAAAACATATTGAATGCTACCTGCTTCATTTCCTTGACTGATTAGACCTACTTTATTACAAAACTAAATTTCAAACACACACTTCATCAGGAATTTCAAATCTTTTAAACATTAGAATCACAATCAATCAAAAGACAAACAATTACATCCTAACTCATATCAAATCACCTAAAAGTCATAAAATGCAATCAAACTTAATAAAAGGAGAGTAAGATGAGATCATATATTATACATTAATCGGGCATATTTTGGCCTCATCAAGGACCATTTTCATAATACTGGGGACCCCCTTGAAATACCTAGAGGAAATCCTCTTCCGGTGAAAATAAGAACAAAAAAGAGCCATTTGCTATGGCCACTATTTCCATATTTCCCAATGATCTCTAATTTATTTAGGCCTAAATCCTAATAATATCAATATCTAGGTGTGCACCAACAAACTTACATTATACATATCAAATAAGAGCCATATCATTTCACATCTTCTTGCACCACCACATCGGCCTTTGTTAAAGAAGGGGTCTCCTTAGCCTAAGATGGAGACAAGAGGAGGGTAAAAACCTATTTGTTACCCCCGGATACACAATTTTTCCATGAAGTATTCTTATATTAGGCTCTTGAGTCCTTTCTGTCCCTCCATCCAGTATGCTCTCTTGAACCAGACCACAGTGACATAGATAGATGTTTCATATATCCAAAATTTGAATGGTAAACAATTTTCTTATACCATAAATATGAACTGGAGTGGTGGAGGATTAATTTCTCAAAGTACAACATGGGGGTAAGATTGGGTCTTTAATGTCTACCTAGTGATCCACATTCATAGCACCTGTTATGTTTGCATGGTCCAGATGGAGAATTTTGACCCCTACATCAAGTACTCACCATGGCCACTTATTGAAAGTGTCGACAAAATCAATGGGAGCAGAACTTGGGTTGATGATTACAAACTACTTGTAACTCCTCACTAGACTAAGACCTTGATTGTAATGTCTTTGCGTATTAATATTGTATATTTTGTTTTTGATTCATTTTATTACATAATTTATTGTGTACTGTAAATTTTGTGTTTTAGAAGACATATTTTACACAAGACCCCTAACCTTGAATATATCAATATGAATCTTGAAAATTTCTAAAATATATGTATTTCTTATATTTTCCCTACATGATTATTTCAAGATGCACCACGGCTCCTATATTTATATGAAATTTTTGCATTTCAAATTAGGTCGATATTTGCACAAAAATTGACACATAATGGGTGAGAAATGTTAGAGAAAAAGAAAAAAGTATTTAAACAATAATTTTAGGGGTAAATGGGCTTTGAAATAAAAGGATCCATTTCTATCTGAATAGAACTATTTTTGTGCTCTCTGGAAATGTTCTACTCATTACGAAATAATAAAGGATGCCATAAAAGAAAAAACATAGGAGGGAGAAAACTAAGAGAAAGGGAAAAAATTGTATCATGAAAAATGGAACAATGCATACTAATAAAAGAGAGGTCCAAAATATTATAAAGAAACAACACCAAAGAAAGTGTGTCATTAAGATATGGACTAGAAGTCTTGATCAATAAACACATAAATACACTAGTAGATTAGGAATGAACTAATCATATAACAAATTCAACTATCTATATAATACCCATTATATATTATTGTGTTTTTCTTTGTGTTCAATAAACTATAATGTTTTTGCATAAATATAAAAAATAAAATTGAAATTAAGACCATATTGTTGTGCGAGGTGGGATTCAATAAGAAAAAGAGAAATGATGAGGAAAATGGGATGGGGGCACCTTGATAGTACAAATAATAAAAAAGGGGCCTCTAGACATCCCAATCCTTACAACAAGTTTTAAAAATGTGGCCCAATATTTCATAACATAAAGCCAAACACACATGGTTAAAGAAGAGATGAAAACTTATAGACCCATAACATTCAAAGACATGCAAAATTAAAGTTAATTATGCCGAAAGACATTTCCCCCATGACAAGGATCCTCTTGTCATTCACGTCAAGGGGTTAAATTTGACAGGCTTTTAGGACGTTTTGTTTGTGTTTTAGTCAACGTGAAAGTCTACATGGTATTTTCTCACAATTAGTGACGGGCGTTGTGTAAGGGAGGGGCAATTGACTAAATTACTATTAGACAAGTATGTGTAGACACTTCAATGATTAGCTTAACGAGAGAAATTCACTCGTCTTAAAAGTTGTTTAAATTGATTTCCACATAAAATTTAATGAAAAATTAGCTTTTGAGATATGTGAGATCGTTAAATGCGAGAATGGTTGAAAAGATTCGAGGGAAGGACTAAAATGTATTGAATGGTTTGTAATACAATTTAAGTCACGAGACTAAATTGTTGATCCACAATACTTGATCTCATAGTTGCATGTTTTTAAGTTATCTATAGTATTTGACAATGATGTATTATATAGTTCTTTGTAACGTATTCTTCTATATTTTCTTTCTTCTTAAGAGAGATTTAGGTTATTTAGTGTCGATTGATTTGTATATGAATTTGTAGGTATTATGCTCATCTTTTATATTTCCCTATAATTACTCATTAGATAATTGTTGAAAACTTTAGTTTGGGTATGTTTTCTAGATAAATGTTGTGTTTTTGTTTATACGGTTGGCTAAAAAGGGAGTATATTGTGGACGATTTACATGATTTCTTGGAGAAGTTTTGATCGAGGTAAATGTGGGTTGGTATGTATCAATATCCATCACTAGGTTTTTGAGTTTCCTTACTTGAATGGATTCAGTTTAGGCTCGGGGTGGGATAGCCATAAATGGGTTTGGGTCAAGGATGCTCATAGTTGTGAATTTCAATGGATAGTCCAAACTCAATGCAGAGATCACTGTTGATGTTGATGGATAGTATTAACTATCAATTACATTTTTTTTTTTTGGCAATAGGTAAAGTCCCAAGATTTAATCTTACCAATGACAAATTATTCCAAGCAACAACTATATAACCATTTGTAACTTGTGGTTACTCCTCAATTTTACATATAATACCATGTAGTGCCCTCACATTTCACGTAACCCAATTGGAAGGAAAGTGGCATATTTTGGAAGCAATGCAGTAGTAAATGACAGTGATAAATCCTTAACATCCTTTTAGACATGTCACTTCCCTTGCATAATAATTCAAACACTTTATTTTTGAATCTAGAGGTGTTAGCCACGTGAAACCCAAGTTAACATTGCAAATTTAATCAGTAATTAGATAGTTTCATAAAAAAAAGAGTTTTGTACTCTCATAGTTTAATTAAATAGAACATTACATGGAACTTTGCTAGTGGAGATCTAGCTATGGTCATCCTAAAATAACTACATTATGGGTTAAATCAGTCTTACACACAAGGATATACCTGCAAACTCAATATATCCTCACTTTTTTTAATTCAAATTGGTGATTTGGATCTCGTATCTCGTATCTAAAATGAATTCTTTGGTCTCGAGAGGAAAGGAATCTTGTTTTCTACTATTTGGTTGTTGTATGCATCATAATGTCTAGATGTGTTGATTTGTTACTTCGAGTGCCCTGTATTATGTGCAAGTAAGATTTTTGGTCTTTGTCTTTATTTGTTGTTTATCTTTTATTCTAAATAGTTGTTGTATTGTTAAGACATTGAACATGCCCTTCCTACTATCCCACATATGTCTATGCAAGATTTGTCTCTTTCACTCTCCCTGTGTGTGGTTAGTCTATTTCCAACATCCTCCTCCCGTGCCAAAATAATATCTTCAAAGCATATGTGTAGACGTGGCTATCGAGAGATTTTGGTAGAGATTACACCTACTACACGTGTTTCAGCTTCATTACGGTTATTGCCAAAATTTAGGTTTTAATGATCAGGGTAAATTCATTTCAAATAATATTGTTAAATGTTTTAGCATATCGATAAAGGGAGAATGTTCTAGGTTCTTGCGAGTCTTTGGGAGGGATTTTGAACCCTATAATGCACTTCTATTCCAGAAGAAGCTTTAAAAATTAATGTTTGTGTCAAAATTTAACATGTGGTGGTGGGGTGGATTTATTTCCTTAGCATGGTGAATGGGCAGATCCTCCTGATGTTTTTGCTAACCGATATGACTGTAATGATTGTGGTTTTTAATCTCTCTAAATGTTGTATGTTCAAAAATATTTATGGGAGCATATATGGTGTATCGGTTGTGCCTTCTAGTTGCGAGGAAAATATAAACTTTATCATGGTCAAGTCAAGTAAAATCTGTAAGGGAAATTCATGGATTTGTTTCCTTGGTGCCATAACAACATTTACAGGAGTGAGAGATATTGATTGGGTCATGGACCGCATAGCCATATGTCCTAGTGTTTGTTTTGGCCACTCCATCATCTTGAGACTACTTAAGTGTTGGTTGGCAAGGATAATATCTTTTTAAGTGGTTATGACCACGTTGGCTTTGTTTTGTTGGCAAAGTGTATTGAATTTTGAATGTGGAAAGTGCTATGTTGGTGGGAGATAATGTGTTGGAATCGCAACATGAATTATGTGGCATTGGATGTTGTATTGAATGGTACAAATGGAGAAGTTGAGGATGCATGTAAACCATTTCCGATATTCATGAAGCTTGATGCGGTCTCATCAAATGTGTTAGGAAATAAGGGATAAAATATGTGGAAAAATCCCTCATATAATTGCAACAATAGGAACTAATATGCAAAAAATATTACAGATCCGAAATAAAAGTGCAAAATAAAAATAACACAACACAAAGAGACAATATTTAACATGGTTCATCCAATTTGGGCTACGTCCACAAAGAATCATTTGCTCAAATTTTATTACAAGCCACCGTGTTGGTGCCCATTTTGATCCTCTACCATTTTTCCATGTTTCCCCTTTGCTCTTTGTGCTCGAAACATTTTTTTCCTCATGAAATTGATGATATGATGTTGTAGCTCCATTCTTGTGCATTGGATTATTTGCAAACTCATTACCTTGCCCTAATTTTTCCCGTTCAAACACCTTTGCCATTTTTCCCATGTTTTCTCGGCCTTTGGAGCTCGAAATTGTTCATTTTATACTTATTTTCCCTCAAATATCCCTTGCCATGGTCGTAAATTGCCTAAAAACACTTTCCATTTGTCTTTTGATCAAAAAATTCTTCACCCATGAAGAAAAAAATCAATTTTGGGCATCCTGGCATTTTCTTGTGTTTTAACGGTCAAACGGGCATCATTTGCCCATCAAATTCATCTTTGGCATTCTAGGGCATCGCTGGTAATTTTTGCATTTTTGATGGTCATACGGGTGTCCTTTTCCTATCAAATTTTAGCTCAAAATCTTCTCCTATGTGGCCATTTGTGATTAGACAAGGTTCGGCGGGTCTGCTCGAAAAACTTAACGTTTTTGTGTTTTGGAAAAAAGTGCAAGTTGCCCCCATAGCTCCGTAGGCCCAGAGGAGGTACACATGTCACAGGCAGAGTGAAGGTGGATGAGCGGGTCTTTTTGCCTTAAGGCATTTTGTAAAAAAGAGTCAAAGTACAAAGAAAATGCCTAGGGCCCGTAATGAATCAGAATGGAACACGTGGTGACTTCAGAGTATAGGCCCACAACCAAATAGAATGGACTATGTGGCGGCTTCAGAGTATCGGCCCTCATCGAATCAGAGGTGGGCACGTGTCATGTTTTCATCAAAAGCGGGATGGAAGGCTAGCGAAGGACTTAGAAAAAAAAATTGGCAAAAGGGAGCAAAAGTTGTGAAAAAGGCCACGGGTCCGTCGGGCCAATCAGGAGAGGACATGTGGCAGGATCAGGGGTAGAAGGGAGTGCGGGCTGTCGGAGGTAAAAAGGAATGTTTGGAAAAATGAGTTGAAGTGGTAATTTGAAGCATGGCTCCGCAACTAGTCAAAGGGAGACACGTGGCATGGACAGAATTGGAGGTGCGGGAGTGCGGAGGAAAAATGAATTTTTTTCCTTTTTCCCAAAAGAGGCAAAATGTGTAAAACTGAGCCATGACCTTGGATCCAATTATATTGTGCCATGTGTTAGCACCAAATCTCAAGGGCGGAGCAGCGGAGGAAATTGAGAAATTTTGCAAATTTCCAAAAAGGTGGAAATGTGTAGAATCGAGCCACAATTCCAATGGGGCCCACTTTGGGACACGTGTCAAGCTCATTTTCAAAGGGCGAGAGGAGCGGAGAAAAATGTCAAATTTTTAATTTTTTCCAAAAGTGTTAAAAAGTCAAAAAGTGATCCCAAGCCCATTTCTAATCAAATTGTGACACGTGGAGGGCCCAAATTGAAGCGTGAAAGGTAGATCAACCAGAAGCGTGCATTTTTCAGTTTGGCCGCCATTTTTACTCTAGGAAGTGTGGAAATGTGTTTTTGCATCGATTTTGATTGAATTTTTGGCAAATTCATGTCGTTTGTGCCTACAAGGACCAATGCAATTGGTTTTGAGGATCAATTTGAAGATCAAGATGTTTTTGAAATAAATTTTTCCCTAACTCATCTAAAAATGTGAAATATCAAATCCAAAAGTTGCAGAGTCGATTTTGGAAGGAAATGCTATGTACCTTGGGATATGGTAATATAATATATATGGGTTGATGGAGATGTTGACATGTGGAGAGCAATAGGAGAGCAATAATCAAAGAGGGAGGCAATGCTATGTACCTTGGGATATGGTAATATAATATATATGGGTTGATGGAGATGCCGACATGTGGCACACATCCCCTTAGTTAGTTATATGGGATCACATAGGAATTAATTATATTGGGGAATGGGTCGGCCTACATTGGGATTAGGTGTTACCCATCCTATTAAAAGGATGTGAGTATCATTATGAGGAGGTATGTATGATTTGAGTCTTCTACTTGGTAGAGGTATATTGGAGGTGTCCCCCTCGAAGTGGATACCCATCTTGGGAGATTGTGGAGTTAATCCTTCCTTAAGGAGCATTGTATGGTGTTGCCCTACCTTAAGGGTATTATTTTGAATATATTGATATTAGGGCATCTTGGCCCCCATATATCTGGTGTTGTGTTATCTTCTGCAATTTATGGATTTATTATATGCAAGGTTCTTATCGGGAAATGGATGAAATAATGAAATAAAGGGGGTCTACATGCTATAAAGATGAAAAACATGCCTCCACAATGGATAATGATGCAAAAATACTCAATGATTCACATTTTTCAAAACACCTGGCAACTTTTGTTGCAAATATGTTAAACGTCCCTGTCTGCGAATCATGATGGAATTTTGTAACAAACTTGATGCTTGGCATATTATTTTCTTAGGAAAGAAGGATCAAATGTAATAGAGAGATATATAATACATGTTTTGAGACATGTAAAAGGTTGGGAAATTGAAAATCACGAGAAAATTTTAAGAGAAGCTCATCTTTTGAGAAACCCTCCAAAAAAACTGGTTAATGTCTTCTATGCTAGATCTTCATTCATGTTGAGTTGGTTATAAGTGTATAGCCATCACACAGCTATGAGATTATTTTTGAAACTCTCCTGCTGATGAATCTAACAAGATTTTGAATTAATCTATGTTATTTTGGGCAATATGATGTCTGTTATCATGTTTAAATGTCTGCAAACAATTTTCCTTGTTCTTGTTGCAATCTTGCATTGAAATCTTTAGGAATCACATAGATCTCATCCTTATTGATAGTTTAGTGGCATTTGCAATTTCATTTGTCAGAAGAGCTTTCATCTAGCATTGAAAATAAGCATTTTAAAATCACTTCACCTTCATTTTTTGACAAAGATTGCTTGTAAGCCTTTGGGGGTACCTTAGGCATGATTTGATCAGAGATTTTGATGTTTAATTGAGTCCTTTAACTCAAGATTTTGTGTTGAGGTCTCAAATATTGTGTGAAGAGTGCAAACCTGGGCCTCCATTTGTGTATCTCTTCTGGTTGAAAGAACATCCTAACTGTTTTGAAGCATTTTATCTGATAGTTGTTCAAATGTTGTAGAGGTTGTCAAAGATCGGCATAGTCAAGATTGTCTTGTCAATATCCCACCAAAAATCATTATAAACAACTAATCCTACTTCATACTACCCTGTTTTGACTCGTATACCCACAAAAGATCAAAATCCATTTGCTAAAGTATGCGAACATATCGGGATTTCAAAATGTCTTGATAACCCTTGCCTTGCATTGAAATTATCTCCATAATCTGGAAGTGACAACTTCTAAAAGTCGATTTGGAGTGTTGATCATATTTTCCCAAGGCCCCTTCATACTATTTACACAAATTAAGGGATATTTTCATCTCCTTCACCATTTGAGGGTTACAAAATAGGTCCTCTTACCTTGGTTTAAAGGCACAACCTAAAATAGTTAGGACAAGATCAAGTCCTATTTGAGTGCTATTCATCTCTCAACAAAACTGAGTGCTAGTTAGATCACATACCCCGGCTACAAAAGCGAGATACATCATGATCTATCTATCTTCAAGCTTCATGCCATATCTCTAATGCTACTCAGACTGAAAAGGAGAAAAAAAATTGGGTACCAACACACCGCTCTCTCAATATAACACCCATATCCATTTGGAGCTATGCTCAACAAACTCTACAAAATTCACACCCGAATTCAGACACATCTGCAATGTTACATTATACCTACCATATGCACAAAACCACATAAGTAGACAACTACTTAAGTAATTTTACAAAATTATGGGTATTAAAACCATGGGCCAAAACCATCCCATAAACCTATGGGTCAAAAATCACACCCATATGAGAAAAGCACGTTTCTGATATATCGGGCACTTTAAAGGCCCAAAAAAACATTGGGGGTTGTGCCCCGAACCCTGGTGAGAAAATTGTGGAAAGTGTACAGTACTCTTAGTGTACAATCTTCAACACTTTCACACATGAAAATAGGATCCACAACCTAAAAATCTCCCACTTGGAGACTAGTTTTCCTCTAAGCAAGCTTCTCAACCCTTCACTAGTTTCCATGAAGACCAACCAAAGCTGAACACAGCTTCAATTTTTCCCTTGTGACCACCTTGGTCATCATGTCTACAAGATTCTAACTGGTATGAATCTTCTCCAGCTTCAACTTCTCTTCCTCCAAAGTTGTCCTGATGAAATGGTACCTTAACTGTATATGCTTTGTCCTAAAGTGGAAAGCAGATTTCTTAGCTAGGTGTATAGCACTCTAACTATCACTATGCATCTTTCCTTCCTCCTTCTTATGCCCCAACTCCTCAAGCAATTTCTGTAACCAAATCATTTCTTTGCTTTCCTCTATGGCAGCAACATACTCAGCCTTCATGGTTGACAAAGCCACCAACTTTTGTAGTCGTGAAATCTAGCTCACTACTATCCCACCTACAGTGTAAACATAACCTATCATGCTCCTCATGTTGTCTACATCTCTAGCCATATCTGAATCTACATAACCACACAAAGTGGTGTCTGATCCATTGTAGCACAAAAATATCCCCATGGTCCCTCTCAAATACCGAAGGATCCACTTTACTTCTTGTCAAAGTGATCTCTACTTGGATCACTCATAAATCTACTCATCACTCCCACTGCATGGGAAATATTAGGCCTGGTGCACACCATGGCATACATCAAACTGCCAACCGCTGATGAGTAAGGTACCTTGGACATCTGGTTTCTCTCATGCTTTGTCTTGGGACATTGCTCCTTTGATAACTTGAAATGGCTTGCCAAAGGAGTCCCAACCAGGTTTAGCATCTTGCATATTAAACCTCTCCAAGACCTTCTTAATGTACTCTTCTTGAGATAAATTCAACTTCCGTTCCTTCCTATCCCAAGATATCCTCATACCAAGGATTTGTTTGGCTGCCCCCAAATCCTTCATAGTAAAGGATTCACTTAGCTGCTTCTTGAGTACTTTTATTTCCTGCATGTTTTTACCTACAACCAACATGTCATCCACATAAAAACATAGGATAATATAACTACCATCCTCAAATTTATTTGTATACACGCAATGGTCAGAATGACATCTAATATAACCTTGCTCCATCATAAAGCTATCAAATTTCTTATACCATTGACGTGGATTTTGTTTCAAGCCATAAAAGCTCTTCTTCAGTTTGCACACCATCTCCTCTTTACCTTTGACCTCATATCCCTCTGATTGATGCATATATAGTTCCTCCTCCAAATCACCATGGAGAAATGCAATCCTTACATCAAGTTGTTCTAAGTGCAAGTCTTCTACTGCAACTATTCCTAGAACAATTCTAGTAGACGTCATTTTTACTACAGGAGAAAAAAATATCATCAAAATCTATACCTTTTTTGTGCAAACCCCTTAACCACCAACCAGACCTTGTATCTTTTCTTTCCCCTTCTTCCTCTTTGACTCACGAACACCCACTTGTTCGTAATGTTCTTTTCCTTCTTGGTAGCTTCCCAAATCCCATGTATGGTTCTCCATGAGAGTCTGATGCTCCTCATCCATGGCTTGCTCCCACTTCTTCTTGGCATCTACTTGCATTTCTTCATCAAATATCTCTAGCTCTCCACTGTCAGTGAGTAATAAATAATAAAGAGAAGGAGAAAAATGTTCAGGTTCTCTTCTTACCTAGAAGACCTCCTCAATATAGGAGTTTGGGGTTCCTATTGAGGAGGTTCCTGAACTGATTCATGTGTCACTTTCCCATCTTGAAGATCATCTACCACTGCATATTATTTCTTGGATTATTCCTTGTTTTCCTTTGTTTATACACGACTTTATCATTAAAGACCACATCCCTAGATCGAATGATTTTCTTATTCTTAATACTCCAACATTTATATCCAAAGTCATCACCGCCATAACCAATGAAAATGAATTTTTCTGATTTAGCCTCTACTTTGGTCCTATCATCCTTGTCTATGTGGACAAACACCTCACATCCAAAGACTCTAAGAAATAAATAATCAACTTTCTTACCATACCAAGCCTCCTCAGGTATGCCTCCATCTAAGGCACTTTAGGGTCCTCTGTTTATCAAGTACACAGTTTTGCTCACCGCTTCTTTCCAAAAAGAAAGAGGTAGTCCTACATGTAACCTCATGCTCCTAGCATGTTCCATTATTGTTTTGTTCATCCTTTCGACACCCTTTTTCTGCGAGTTCCTAGAACCATATTTTACATACTGATTCCATTTGTAGAACAATAATCATCAAATTCATTGCTGCAATACTCCCCTCCATTATCTGACCTAAGACATTTTAGCTTGAGACCTGTTTCATTCTCTACCAAGGCTTTCTATTTAACAAAAGTGTCAAATACATCAGATTTGTTTCTAATACAATAAACTCAAACTTTCCTTGTTGCATCATCAATAAAAGTAACATAATAACTTGAACCCCCAAGAGATGATACATAAGCCGGACCCCACACATCAAAATGCACCAACTCTAACTTACTCTCTTTCTTTGTAGGTCCAACATTGAGAAACCTTACTCGCTTCTATTTCCCATATATGTAGCCCTCACAAAACTCCAAAATTATTTCTGTATATCTGGGAAAATCCTTCTTTATGATCTCCAGGCCCTTATGGCTCATATGACCGAGCCTATAGTGCCACAATGTTGTATCTACTTCTGAAGCCACAAGATTACAAACATTAGTGCTATAAGTGGTTAAATATAAGGTTCCAACCTTCTTACCTATTACCACCACAAGAGCACCCTTGGTAACCTTCCAAGAGTTCGTTGTAAATATCACAATACAACCATCACTTCCCAACTAGTCATCAATATCGATTTTATTTTAAAGTAGGCACATGTCGACATCCTTCAATATCCATGTATTTACATTCTACATCTTAACCCGACAGATCCTTTTCTAACTATATTGCAAGGCTCTTCATCACCAAGAAAAACATGCCCAAAATCCCCTTGAACATAATCAAAAAAATAATGCCTATGTGGAGTAGCATGGAAAGAATCCATCGAATCTAAAACCCAAGATTCAACAATATTGTGCAAAGAAAGAATCAAAGCATCCTGACATACATTACTGTTGCCACATTTTCCTCCTTGTTTTCTTCCCGGTGTTTCTTCTTGTCCAAAGCTCCGAACAGTTCTTCTTTGCATGCCCGAATTTCCACAGTGCCTGACATACTATCTTGCTTTTGGATTTTTACCTTGCTCGATCTTTCAATTTTCCACGGCTTCCTCTATTCTTTTGTCTCCTCTAGTTTCCATTGTAAAGCATTCCCTGAAGTAGAATATTCCCTAGAACTTTTTCTTCACATTTCCTCACTTAGAATCACCCCTACAACATCCTCAAACTTCAACTTTGAGTTAGTTGGAACCAAGTTGCTTACCGCCATTACTAGGCTATTCCAACTCTCAGGTAAAGAGCATAGAATTAATAAATCCCTAACTTCTTCATAAAATTCTATTGTAACTAAAGCTAGCATATTTACAATCGTATTAAAATCATTTAAATGATCTGCTACTGAACCATTCTCAAACATCTTCATATTAAATAAATTTTTCATTAAAAATATCTTATTAGAGGCAAAGGGTTTTTCATAAAACTTCCCTAATGCATCCATCAGTTCTTTTGTAGTCTTTTCCTTCAAAACATTAAATAATATCGAAGATGTAAAACACAGTCAAATTGTCCCAAGTGCCTTCCTATCCAGAGAATCCCATTCCGCATCCATCATGCTCAAGGTTTTGTTCACCTTCTCAGACAGCAGAATATAAATATCCTTCTTATAAAGGTAATCTTCCATCTGCATCTTCCAAAGACTGAAATTCTACCTGTTGAATTTATCAACCCTTGATCTTCCATCATCTGTCATAGCTCCCACTCAAGCTAAAACATTCCCTGTGATTCAACACTTCAAACCAAACTAGGCTCTGATACCAATTGTTAGGAAATAAGGGATAAAATATGCGGAACAATCCCTCACATAATCGCAACAATAGGAACTAATATGCAGAAAATATTATAGATCTGAAATAAAAGTGCAGAATAAAAATAACACAACACAAAGAGACAATATTTAACATGGTTCACCCAATTTGGGCTATGTCCACCAAGAATCACTTGCTCATATTTTATTACAAGCCACCGCTCTCTCAATACAATACCCAGATCTGTTTGGAGCTATGCTCAACAAACTCTATAGAATTCACACCGAATTCAGACACATCTACAATGTTACATTATACCTACCATATGCACAAAACCACATAAGTAGACAACTGCTTAAGTAGTTTTACAAAACCGTGGGTATTAAAACCATGGGCCAAAACCGTCCCATAAACCTATGGTCAAAAATCCCGCCCATATGAGAAAAGCACATTTCCCAGTATATCGGGCACTTTTAAGGTCAAAACAAAATTGGGGGTTGCACCCGAATCACTACTACCTGTGGGGTTGCCACCCCAAACCCCCGATTGGGACCCGACTGGCCCCGAACCCCGCTGTAGAGACAAGCTGTGGAAAGTGTACAATACTCTTAGTGTGTAGTCTTCAACACTTTCACACATGAAAGCAGCTCCACAACCTAACAAAATGCAGGGATAACGAGTTTTGTGTAAAAAGGTATGGTTTTCCCCTTTTTACTTGCATTAAATTTTGCTTCATCATTTACAGATTTTTCAAAATTAAATTTTGAATGATAGGGATCATAATTCCAACAAATTTCAAAATCGTTCCTTGACATGAACTCTCAAAACATCAACAAAAAAGAGAGGAAAACTTTGATATTGAAAGTTACGCGCATGGAGCGCCACACCCAAATGTATAGAAAAAACTGAACCTCTTTGCATGACCCCTGGTAACTTGGAACACCTTAGGGAACCTTAACTAAGTTGTTTGAATTTATTTAATGCTCTTACAATTTTTATTCCTTAACCCTCTTAGCCTATCGGTCACTCATGTTAACATGGTTGTTTTAATAAAACACGGTCGATTTTGGCTTACGATTGTCATTTAGCTTAAGAAAAACTTAAAACCAATACCTCCTACCACTATAATTCTAACAAGAGGATCATAACCCACCTTTGGTTCAATGAAAATTCCTTTGGAAACTAGTTTTGTAAGCGGGTTTTGGGTCCCACTAGTTGTTGTGCGACAAGAGTTGTTGCTACAATTACAATAAGTGGCCCAAAGTTTCCCTTGTAACTTGAGGTCTTCTCATCATAATCAACTTCCTTCAAAAACAAAGAGTTCAATATATATGGGAGAGTAAGTAGGAATTGTCAAACTTAATGATCAAACTTAAACCGAATGTTTTTAAGACCCGGTTGTAAGCGATTTTGATGTTTTTGTCAATTTCCTCACCTTAGCTAGAATCTCCTTTTTGAGTCTCGTTTGACTTCTAGCCATGCATGTGACCTTGTAATACCATTGAAATGCTATGTATAATTTTATTCAATCTTTTATCTTGTATAAATGAATTTTGAAATGTATGGTGATTTTCTCTCTCCAACCTCTTCTCTCTCTAGAAACGACTATGATACATGATTGATTTGAAAATGTAAATGAATTGGGAAATGTAAATTGGTTTGAAATGAAATGATAATGGACATGAAATGCAAATGTTTATGACATTGTGAATGGAACTAGTACTAAAATATTAAGTGAAACCGAATGTAAAGGTGTGAACGCATGAGAAATGAACTCGTATTTTCCCCCTCTCTCTCTCTCTTTTATGTAATTGAAAATGAACTAAAAATGATGAATTTTGGATTTATTCTTGAGTGTAG
This sequence comes from Taxus wallichiana var. yunnanensis, assembly GCA_018340775.1. Lineage (NCBI taxonomy): Eukaryota > Viridiplantae > Streptophyta > Pinopsida > Cupressales > Taxaceae > Taxus > Taxus wallichiana. The sequence goes on along the minus strand of CM031236.1, from coordinate 56,803,954 downwards.
GGGATTTCCATACTCCGCGTTGGGGTGACACAACGTTGGTGCAGGTACTCCAAACAAGAAGGATTAGAGTGTGATATGTTGTAATTAGTGAGATGGCATTAAGATATTGTATATTGATATAAATTATGAATGTTAAATGAAATTGAATTAAAGATAATTGCATTATCAAAAGTAGTGTGTTGAAGACTATTGTTCCTCTTGGACTCTTATATTTCAAGCATTATACATGGAAAACTATGTTGTTTGTATTTTCCTTGTGTTAAAGCTAACCTTACAACACTAGTAGGAGTGACACATAATTAATGTAGGAACAACTATGTTAGCTAGATAAACGAGGAAGATAGTTGAATTTTTTAAATGGGTAAAAATCATATTGTTCACTTCATAGGTGTTAAGCCCATTTGAATTTAAATATGGATCTCATGGTTTAGATGATTGAAACAATCATCTACCTAATAGTTATTGTGGTTCATAGATAAAATTAAAATATTTGGAAGTAACTTATCATTTTTAAACCATATAAATGCAATGAGTATTAAACCTTTTTCGTACCCTCCCTCTCAATCATGTCACATCTAGGTTTGCAAAACCCTAATGTCTTAAGAAATACTTTAATCCTCAAAATTAGACTTTGTGTCCTACACTTAAGAAAAATCTTAAAATACCATTTCTATAACTTAAATGTCCTTGTGTGAAGCAACAAATCAGTTAAGTAACCTTTTCATTCATAGGGTAAATAGGACTAACACTTATTTGTGTCATAGGTCTACTCATCTTCATGGTCATGATAGAGTTAAATATTCACGGACCTTAATGTCCTAGTGGTCAACCATATTCTTAAGAAGATAGTTTGGGATACCTTCATCATTGAATGAACCCTTCGTAAGATCCTAATGACACAAGTGGAGTTAGTGCACTAGTGTTCTATGCATTAAACTCATGTTAATGATCTCTTTAGTTCCTCATAAATAAATATGTCACCTTGGCTAGTAACAACTTTACACTTTGTCCCTTATGAAGGTTTAATGGGATAAATATGTTTTCACACCTTAAACTAACCTATAGTCAAGTGTAGATCCCTGAGTGCAATTAGAATTTAACTAAACCTAATGGAACCCCTTTATACACTAAGTGTTAAATGAAAGTGAGAAATTGTAGTCTTAGAATACCTCAAGTGGCATAAAGGCTTTGCAAGGAAGGGATATTTGATTACTCTAATTTTTACTTGTGGTAGGGTGTAGAAACCCTCGAGTATAAATGAATGTAATACATCAAGTGACCTCTTATGATGCTAATGAACAAAGGAGCTATGATGTATTGTTACCAATGATTGTAAATATTACCTTAGAAGGATTTTGAAACGCATAAAATTATATAACTTTTGCATTTGAACTCCCTTTGTCCCTCTTAGATAATTGTGACCCTTAGTAGTAGATTACCATGTGCTTTCTCGTAGGGTGTAGTTTTCCCCATCCATGATTTATTTTGAAGTTAATAGATCATGCAACCTCTCTTAAGGGTATTGGTGAAAGAAATGTTGATGCATTTTACTAAACGATTTAAATAGTTCCTTGGAAGAAAATTGAAAAGCATATAGTTGTTGGGTTGTCTTGTTATATGCTTTAATACTTGGGTTTTTAAGAGCAATGAAATGAGTTTTTAGGTACAGGGTCACCACTCCTTGTAGTCATGAATCCCTAAGTGTAAATTATGTGTCATTTGAATTACAATTGTTCTAAAACAATGCCAATAAGAGTCCAAAGTAACCATGTAAGAGTAATGGAAAACAAGAGTAAATAAGATACTTGTTTAGAAATAAAGTTATGCTTGAAGTATTCATAATTGATTTAGGCATTCTATTTTTTTAAAAGAATACGAATTGTCCAAGATCAAGCATTTGAGCGAACACAAACTCTTTTATGAAAAAGAGATTTATGACATGTAAATTTTAAATCGACTTAAACTAACTATTGAACTATAACAAACTGTAACAAGAAAAATAGGGTACTATGATGGAAGGATGTTTATGGGAAGATATATCTTGAATCTAAATCACCCTTTAAACTCTAATATATCTTCCTTGACCTCATGATAGTTCTCCTTGTCTAGCAAAGGTAAAATTTAAACATTGAATATACGTCTCGAAAAGTATAACCTTAACATCTTGTTAGTTCCTTTTCGTAACAAGGATAAAATTTAATGTCAATTAAACATATTTTGAGAAACAAACCTTTAACGTAAGAATGAATATTGGGAGGCTCATAGGTGTTTAAAATGAATTTAATTAACAAATGAGTTGTGGATAATTAATGGAAATTGAGAAAGGAACCAACAAAGTGCATTCTCTTTTAAAGGCTAATGCTATATGAAAATAAAGTATTTGAAGTTTTAGAAAAGGAAATTTTACACCCTTACCAGTTTAATTCATTGAAACCTATAAGGTTATATAATGGAAAACTAAATGTAATAAATATGTAAACCATAAAAAGGCCATGTTGTGGAGTATGCCTATCATGTGTGTCTTACCGTAGTTGGGTCATTATCTTGGTTTACGTCATTTGAGTAAGACATTGATGTGTACCCTATGTTATCTATTGTATGAGTGGGTTCATGATTATGTAAATTTCTTATGTGATGTTGACTTTTTCTATTTGAGCACATATGGTGTCATGTTATGAGCAATGAAAAAAATTATTCCACAAAATTTTATGTTGTACTTTGGTGTTGAAATTGTGGGCATTACAAAATAGAAGCAGGAAGCACAATGCTTTAATTAGGTGTATTCTTATACATTTGAAAACCAAATTCTTGTTTTATCATTTTAAATTTGACATAGGAAGACCCTTGACCATACAAAACAAAAACATCTTCAGGAATACCTGAATTTAGGATACCCAAATCCCTAAATATTGTAAACTTGGTGAAACAGGAGCATAAACATAAAACCCATCATACATATTCTTTACAAAACTATAATAATGAAGTTTTTTTATCATGGAAACCCTAAAATTATTAGATTTGAAGCACAGGATTTTTACATATTACACCATTTTGATTCCATTGCAACTGTTGAGTATGAAATCTATGTTAGCCTCATGTTGTAAATTTGATTTTCTCAGCTTCTTCCCTGTTTTTCCAGTTTTATATAAAATAATATTCAACTTACTTCATTTACCGATGATATTTTCTCCATCATTTTGTTCAAGCTAGAGAATTATAAAACTAGGTTTCTTTCCCTTATTTAGCATATGCTTTTCTTCTTTCTGCTCTATCAAAAGATGTTACTCCTTTGTATTTTAGAATATATTGTTTGTTTAGAACAATCTCAACGTTTGATGCCAAGACAAGTTATAGATTCACATAATTTGTGTCTATTTATTACTACAAGTATTCAACTTGAAACAGAAAATCTAGCAATAACTCACTATCTTCTACCTATAGCCAAATGTCTAATCTTATTGTAATTAACTTCTACAAAATGAATATCTTCTCATAATCTTTTCCTAATAGCCATACTCTTTGATGATTTCATTTATTATGTTGTTCACCCTATTTATCTTCCATATCTTTCTGAGTTGTCCTCATTACCAAAATTCATTTTAGTATCTAATGTTTTGTATAATTCCTTCCATATATACCTTAAATTTTGGATCCTTATTAGTCGCAAGGCTTCTTGGGAGACCAAATTCAGATAAAACTTCAATAATCCAAGGGTTAGGTATGTTTTATGTACTTTAATTCTTTTTCATGGAATCAACTTGGCCATATTCTTTATTCAATCTAATATTAGCTAGATCTAGTCATTCTATATTAGTGTGTTATGTGAACATGCAAAATAACCGTTGAGATTATTTTTGTTTGTTACTTGGATCGACAAGGACATAAGTGTTCTCACTGTTTCAACATATTGTGATTTATTAACATGAGAGGAATCACACTTGTTGCCACACATGGATATGTTTTTCTTGCCCTTAGGATAATTACCTACTCTTGAATAATAAAGCATTTCAGATTGTCTTGATCAAATGGATTGCAACCTGTTGAGTATTCCAGCCAGAACAAATGCAAATGCAGCGAAAAATTAAATTATAAGGAATTCTAGCCTTATATATATATTGGGATAAAGTTTACATAGCAAGTATATGTCAAAGATCAGACCATCACAACTCAATTGATCACCACTCAACATAGAGGTGTCGATTATTAGGTAGCATAATTCCAAAATTATGTGTATGTTATTTAATATGTAGACAATCATGGGAGCCTTTTAGTCTCGGCATTTGAATTTCATGAATTATTTTTAAAAGTACTTTATGTTAATTTGATCTTTGCTATTGTGATTCGCAATAAAGTTTTTTTAAAAGATATAGGCTGACTAGGGTAGTCATTTGTTATGGTGGATCTATTAATTCTAGTCCTATGATCTTATGATGCATATTATGGTAATGAAGTAGCCATACATAACCATCATTAGCCATATTAATTGAAAATATGTTTTCATCGCTGACTTTGTTATGTTGATTATGTCTATATTGTTTATATGTCATTATCTTGTGTGGTTTAGTCAGAAATATTTATCATAGAAATCATTTAAAGCATCAGGAAGAGGTCCTTTTTATTTTCCCTTAGAGTTGGAATAGCTTAGAATAACAAAACTAGTTACATTGGCCCAAATAGTAGTATTAACAAAGCGGGCACTTGCCACCATATAGTAATCAGTGCTTGCATGTTTGTCTATTGTTATAAAAAATGAGTAATACTGGCCAACATGGATATCCAAGTTCAAGGTTCTTTTTAAGATACCTCTGGGAAATCGAAGGTGGAAAATCCTTGGTGAATATGCCCAGAACCACTTTTATGAAACAGGTAAATTTTCTGGAGTTTGTGTGCAACATTTTCACCTGAAAGAAGCTTTCATTTTCAAGACATGCGAAAGCAAGTTTGTTGTCGTGTCACAAAAATTTTACTATCGTGTGAAAACAACCTTTTTGTTGGGTGACAATAAGGTCTTTGTCGTGTGACAACAAGGTTCATGTCGCACAACAACAACCTTGTTGTCATACGAAAGAGACCTTATTGTCACCCAACAACAAGGTTTTGTCGACGACAATAAAATTGATGTCACACACTAACAACCTTGCTATCACACGATATCAAACATACTATTGCACGAATGCAAAATTTAAATCTCCCGTCAACAGAATAGCCTTTTTCGTGGGCCAGAGAAATATTGTTTCGTGTGTCAACAAGAGTATAGTTGTGCATCACTAGTAGCAGTGTCATGCGTCAACAACCAAAACCTTGTCACACATCAATGAAATCTCCTTATCATGCATTAGTGAAATATTATTTTTGCGCATCAATAAATAACACTTCTCACCGATTGCAAACTTAAAAATATATGCAATGTACACCTTTGGTGCTTAGAGTACACAAGTTCATAGTACTTGATATGTCAATACTAGTAGTTAGTTAGTAGTATACTACCTGGTGAATCACCTAGGTTTTTATAGGATATTTTTTCAAATGTAGGCGAAGCCAACCCTTTAAAAAATATACTTTAAATTTTAGGCGAACAGGAAACTGACCTGCTTTGAAAATTCACCTTTTCAAATTTTCCAAAAAATGAAATTTTTTCCATATTATGAATATTTTCCACTAAAATTATCTATGCCAAGTTCATGTAATTTTTTTGTACTGTATAATATCCTTTTGTCTCCACAAACAACATATTGTGATACTAGATTATGAATTTTAATGAAGTCAAAATTCCAACATTGATAGTATAGTGAAGCAATAGGTTTCCTTGTGTCCAAGTAAATATTACTCATTTAGTCTGCACAACATGGACTTCAACCTTCTGATTTTGACCACATAAAGCTTGTAAATTTAAAAATTGGAGTCCATAGGAACCAGTCTCACCTTGTGACTCTGGGTATACCAATCACTAATTAAGATAGTAAAGTCTCCATCTGGAGTTCCAAAGGGCACGAGAATCACTGATCTGGGGTTCATAATAAAACCTCAACACCCTCCTACTACTCTCGAAAGTAAAGGGAAGGGAAGTAAAAGAAGCTACCAATCTGATCCTTGACCTGAAAGTTATAGGTCCAGTTCCATCCTATAGGAATAGGACAATTGGTCCTAGCTTCGCCATCTTGCAAAACATTTCTTTGTTGTTGAATTCCATTCTTGCATAGCCACTAGACTCCTGCATCAAACACATCTTTAGCCCACTTATAAGAGTTAGCTCCTCTATGAAATGGTTTGTGAAGAAATCCTAAGTTTGAAATTCAACAGAGTTTCCACAATATGCACCCCCTAATGTGAACATAATGGAAACAACAGAAACTTTGTGCTATTGTAATTGCAATGACATCCTTCAATTCCCCAAATTCATCCTCAGTTCTCAGCCAAGGTTTACGGGTGGGATTTTTCTTAATAAGTATAGAGTAGTCAGTACGTATTTTGAAATATAAGCATTATATTCTAATGTATAGCATTTACAATTAGTACTGGTAGATTTTGGGAAATATAGTAAGATTGGAAAATATAGTAAATTTAGGTGATTTTTAAATTTAATATGTTATTTTTTACCAGTTAGCAAAGCCAATAAAGTTTTCTTGATCTCACCATGTGTATGGGGGAGGCTAGAGAAGCTTGAACTTGGTTTCTTGTTCACTGGTGTCACAATTTTGTGAATGCTTTCAATAGCCTCTTCTTCTGCAATAGAAGGGAATTCTAGTTAGATAATTGTGGTACCAAGAATGCCCTTATATTCACGATATTATGCTTTTTTCCCTTTATCATTGATTAGTTGGCTAAGTCTATGAAGGAATCTTATCATCTCACATTAAAGGTTGGCCAACTATTTCTTATCCCTCATGTCATAGCCAATTTTAGGTTTTACTTCTAGAATCTTAATTAGTCTTTTATAATTTTGCAAGCATAAGTAGAAAAATCCAGTTCATGTTAAACTTTGTAGTGTTGAGTTACGTATTATTGGATGAAATTTATTATTAAACCTAACATGGCATCCCTAATTATTTTTGTAATACACTTTTTCCCAAAAGGTAAATGATCTAGGATTTTTTATTTGAAATAATTTTGGGAAACTGACTGGTTGATAAAAGAGTATGTGTGAAGATTACAAGCACTTAATTTCACTTTTTATTGTTTATGACAACTCTTTAACTTCTACTCTTCCATTATATGTCAACTCTTTAACTTATACTCTTCCATTATATGTCAATTAACTAAGAATTTGTTCTTAAATCTACTGCAATTTGTACATGAATTTCATTATGTTCTAGGAAATCTATTGCAATCTCTACATGACTTTCATTATGTTCTAGATAACTGTAGTGCAATTCCACCTCCTGATATCTTCTTTTGCTTTTCTATAGGATAAGCTACAAAGCACCTAGCTGGGAAACAATATGATATTTTTGATTCTCTTTCTCCTGTAGTAAAGAAGAGAGTGTTGTCTCTAAAGGAACTTCAGGTGGGTTTCAATATTGAGTGAAGTGTATCCCTACATTACCTATATTTATTCATTTTTTTTTTTGCATGTTATGAACTAAAAAAATATTGTAGAGTACTTTCATTTTTTTCTTTTGATTGTTTCATTTATATTTATAGTTTGCTCCAATCCTTTTTCTAAAGTGACATGTGGGGGCATGTGCCTTCATTAATGACAAGAATCATTATGTGCTAAGAGGATATTAATCTAATGATGCCATTTCAAAACACCCCAAGTTGGTTGTTAGACTGATCAACGACAAGGATTTTAAAGCTACCCGTCATAAATAAGAATATCTTCTTGGACTAACACACTTTTTTCCCTCTCCAGTTTAATACGATGCAAACTAGAAACACTATTCCCCTCCCTTTGGTGGGCTTGACAATAACTATGCCTATCTTGCAAAGGGAGGAAGATTTTAAACGTCTTGATGTGCTAGTATCGCAAGAAACCAAAGTCACCTAAAACAGCGATAACTAAGATGTTCAAAGATCACCTCCACTTGTTGCCAATATGCCCTATTTTTCTCTCCAAATTTTGAAGAATTGGACTACATTCACAAGGCTTCTGCTTGTCTTACAATTCTAATGAAGATGAATTGAAATATGAACCTCTCCACAAATTAAATAAAATGGGAATAAAAATTGAGACATCTGCAATTGGACAAAGATACAAGAAACGTTTAATTTTTTTTTTTTCATAAGCAAAGAACGAGAAATTTAATTACAAATAAAATGTACTAGTTTGTTTAAAAGTGTTTGAAAGTGACACCCTTGAACAAGAAACATATGTTTCCTTGGATGTATATTGAGTTTTCCCTGCAAGCATGGAACACCTACCTCTTATTCAAGTTTCTCAAGATTGAAGCTACAACAAGAACCGTAAAGGTGATAAATGGAAAGCGTGATCAAGAAAAACAATTGTTTGGGTCCACCCAATATTTGTAGATTTTCCAGCCCTAGATTCAATGTCCTATGACCTATTTTATATAATCCTTTCATAAATATTGTCTATGAATTTGGATGAACCCCACGAAATAAATTGCACTTGGGACTTGTTCAAGCAAAAATACAAAACATGGCATGTTTTACTCACTACCACAGACACAGGACATGCTACAAATGTTAGTTCTAAATATGAGGTCGACTGTAGCATTTTACTGGAAGCATTACATGAATGATAGGTTATGGCATAACTTCATCTGGGAAACAATACAAGTCTTGACAGTCTTGAAATGTTGGGGAAAAGAGAATTTTATATACACAATAATTGGAACATACATGATGTTCCACCTAATTTACAGATAACTGGTCAATCATTCATTGAGCAAAAAAATGCAGACACAATTAACACTAACATGCAAGTCACACCACCATCTTTCACATTTCCTTTGTATTTAGAACAATAACTAGCTCTTGACACCATACTACACCATTCAACAAAAAAATCCCATCTACTTCCACTAAAATCAATAATTCAAGGAACAAATGGCATAGGAAAATCATATTTGACAAATAAAATCAGGAATTCATTCATTGCAACATAAACCAAATCTCCCTCACCTCTCCTTCTACTTTCCCCTACATGTGTTTCAGCATTCAACATCTCTGCATCCATAATCCATGCAGACCTACATATTCCAATCAAAGAACTAAAACCCCTTGATGCCATGCATTATCATCTTTTCAAGAGTCACTAAAACATATAGAGTATATTCTTATTGATGAAATGAGTTTCATTGGCCCAAAGTTGTTAAGAAAAATTGACTACAGGCTTTGCGAGGCTTTCCCACATTCTAAAACAACTGAATTTGGGAACAAATATGTCATCCTCCTTGGTGACCTCGGCCAATTACCACTAGTTATGGACACTCCTCTTTATGCAAGAAATTCATATGGAGCTATCCTTTGGAAGGGATTCCATTCTTCCATTACCTTGCAAACAATATTTCGGCAACAAGGAACCACCAATGCACAAGTTTCATTTCAGAAATTACTGCTCCACATGCAAGATTCAACTCCTCTTATTAAGGACGGGAACTCCTAATGTCTCACATCAACTCACACCTAACTCAATAGGAGCTCAACATTTTTAAGGACACGCCACATTTGTTTGCAAAAAATGATCTTGTGGACTCCCACAACCTTCAAATGTTGAAATCATTGAACATTCCAATCACCCAATCCATTTTGAAGGTAACAGATGAGCACTAATAGGAGATCGATGATTATCAATTGGAATTTAAATTTATACTATTCAAAAAACAAAAATCATGCTCAATGCTAATTTATGGGTTGATGCAGGAATTATAAATGGTGTTATAGGAACAATCACTAACATTTTTTACGACACATCAATGCCACCATTAGCATTACCTTTATTTGTTGTTGTCAAATTTGATAAATACAACAGCCCATGTTGGGATCCCGCCAACCCGTTACATATTCTAATAGCCCCTATTTAAAGAGGGAATTGAAGACAAATACTAATTAAAATGGCTTAGGGATTAACTATTAAAAATTCCCAAGGACTTACTTTGCATAGAGTAGCTGTTGACATTGGAACCACTTTGAAAGGAAAGGTCGACATTCTGACATTCACAGCTTTCGCTAGAGTTCCCTCCCTTGACAATATGCGTAATTTACCTCCTTTTTCATTCGAAAGGTATTAAAAAATGTTACACTTATCTACACTTGGAGCAAGAAGAAAGGATTCAAGACTAATTTACTTTAACCAAAACAAATAATCATAAATACTAGGCTCTACTTTCTTTAGCACCTCCACTACAACTTTACTCAACACTACTTGTATCCAAAATGGCATTTTCGTTCAAGGGTAGAAAATTTATTCATGTTTAGTGCAAATAAAATTGTCCACAAAAGGCTACCATTCATGATATAAAATTTGTAAATGTATAGAAGTATTCATGTATTCATGTTTAGTTCAAATAAAATAGTCCACAAAAAGGAAGCTACCACTCATGATATAAGATTTACAAATGTATATGTATAAATTTGTAACAAATTTGAAATGTACAAATAGAACCTTTCAATGTAATGTTTCATCTATATTTCTACACTTCCACTATTGATCACATCCCTTCTCAACAATACAAAAAGGCTTTTTAACAAAAAACCAACCAAAAACATATCAACCACCATCTCAAGCATGTTGCGACACTAACACAATATAACCCAAATAATTACAAACCACATCAACTACAAAAATAATTAACTATCCCTCTAAATCAAATAAACATATACCGTTCGACATCCGCATTTGCATTGTACACATGCAATTGCTAGTAATAGAAGATCTAACATTAAACAAGGCCATGAAATGGAAAATCTTGTTGAAGCAAATACATTTAAGGTCATGTTGAATCTTGTTAAAGAAAATGCATCGAAGGTGAAGATTGGAATTGATGAGTAAGGTGAAATTGTAATATGCTTTATTAATTTTAAGAGATAGAGGGCGTTGTTGCAATAGGTTTTACTATACATCGTGATAAATCTATTAGAGGAACTTTAAACTCGGACATCATAATGAGCCCATGGTATGTAGGAATCAGAATATAAAGCTGACCAAGTTGAAAGTGAAAGGAAAGAAATGCTAAATACAAAAAAATATAAAATAAAAAAGAATGTGTTACATTGAGATTGAATGCTATACAAAATAAATAGGAGAAATGAAGACTGTAGGTAAGAAATTTACTTATTATAATGAAAAGAAACATGAGAGTGAGAACGAAGAGTCAATTTGAATGTGAATGAAAAGTCAAGGAAAATGGGGTATTGGAATTTATTTTTGTTTTACGTAGGTTTGAGTACGTATAGTTTAATGAGTATTGCTAAGTTTTTGCGAAGTGTCGAGTATCATTAACTATTGAATCATCGTTTTGAAAGAGTTGGTATATGATATTGGCGAGAGAATAAAATATGAAAGAAGCCACAAATTGCATCAAGCCAAAGTTAATGTTAGAAATATCTAATCTTGATAGATAAATTCCAAATTTATGGAATTCAAATTTATGTAAAATATATTCACATTTATTGTGAATATTAACTCCTCCAAAATATCAAAATATATTGTATAGAATATCTAGAAAATATCAAGAGATATTATATATATCTAGAAATATCTGGGAATATCTATAAAATATCCAAAAGATCAATAATATCTAATATAAGATATTATGAGATATTTTCTAAGCTAGAAGGTTGGAAAACTTCTATAAATAAGAGGTTTCCCTTTGTAATTCAATAAGCAAGAAAAGCAAGAGAAGGCACCGAAGTGCTCTGGAGTATTTTTAATACAAAGCCTTGTTTCTATATTTCTCTTGTGAGTTTGTGTGTGTTCATAATATTGTTTCTATTTGCATTATCTTAGCACACACCCTCTAGGTTAGGAGTTAGATATAATTCCTTCAAATTGGTATCAGAGCTAGGTTGAGCTTAAGTTATAAGTTTTTATTTCACTCTATTAGTCTAGTTCAAAATGGCGGGTATGAGCAGCAGTCTCACTCAATCCCAAATCCCCATATTCAATGGGAAGAACTATGATTATTGGAGCATAAAAATGAGGACCTTATTTTGTTCACTAGATGTGTGGGAGTTAGTTGAGAATGGGTTTCCAGAACCTACAGATCTTTAAGCATTTCAAGCACTGGCACAAGTAGATAAGGATTTGTTAAAGGAGAACAAATAGAAGGATGCAAAATCCTTGTTTCAAATTCAACAAGAAATGGACGAGTCCATATTTCCACATGTTGCAGCAATAACTAGATCAAAGCAAGCATGGGAAAGTCTTCAAACAAATTATCAAGGTACTAGTAAAGTAAAAGTTACAAAATTACAAAATCTTAGAAGAGATTTTGAAAATATTTGCATGAAAGACTTAGATTTAGTAGATTTATTTTTCACCCATGTGATGGGTGTAGTAAATCAAATTAGGTCTCATGGTGAGACTTTAGAGGATCAAAGGATTGTAGAGAAAATACTCAGAAGTCTTCCTAGCAAGTTTGATGTGATTGTTGTTGCAATAGAAGAATCAAAGAATTTAACCCAAATGTTTGTAGACGAATTAATGGGATCTTTAATATCCCATGAGAAAATATTGAATAGATCAAGTAGCTCATCTCTTGAGCAAGCCTTCAAATCGCAAGTTTCAATTGGTGGTAATAGAGAAAGAGGAAGATCGAGCTTCAACAGAGGTAGAGGAAGATATTTTCAAAGAGGATCTAGAAGAGCAAACACATCTTATGAAGGAGGAAGAAAAATTCAAATTTATACACTACAAATGCTAGAGGCCGAGGAAATAACCAGAATCATACTTATGGTCAGAGGTATGACAAGTCGCATGTTAATGCCATTATTGTAAAAGGTATGGACACTATGCCAATGAATGTAGGAAGAAACAATTTGATATGAGTAGACAAAATGCACATTTTTCTGAAGAAAATCAATCTGAAAGTTCTAACAATGGTTCAATGTTCATTACATGTAATGTTGCTCAAGAAAGTGCAAAGGATATTTGGTTTCTAGATAGTGGATGTAGTAATCACATGATTGGACATAAGGAAATGTTTGTAAACATAGATGAGTCAGTTACATTTGAAGTTAAGTTAGGAAATGATAATAAAGTTGCAGTCATGGGAAAAGGAACAGTAAATATTGAAACTAAGAAAGGTGAGAACAAACACATTCCAGATGTGTATTATGTTCCTGGTTTGAAACATAATCTAATGAGTATTGGGCAAGTTAGTGCAGAAGGGATATAAAGTCTATTTTGAAGATGATGCATGTGTAATATTGGATAGAAATCCAAGTAACAAATTGATTGCAAAGGTTGAGATGACAAGAAACAAAATGTTTCCATTAAGAATCCAACATGATTTGTCATCTAAAGATATTTCTTCACTAGCATTTAAAGTTTCTCTAAAAGATCAGACTTGGTTGTGGCATTTGAGATTTGGACACTTAAGTTTTAGTGGTTTAGATTTATTGCAAAAGAAACATATGGTGAAGGGTTTTCCTTTGATAGAGCAACCAAACAAGCCTTGTGAAAGTTGTATTCTAGGGAAGCAACAAAGGAAAAATTTCTGTTGGAAATTCATATAGAGCTAGATCTCTTCTTGAGATTGTCCATTCAAATCTATGTGGACCTATGCAAACACCATCAATTGGAGGAAGCATGTATTTTTTGACTTTTATAGATGATTTGAGTAGAAAAACTTGGGTTTATTTCTTGAAACATAAGTTAGAAGTATTTAGTGTGTTCAAAGAGTTTAAGGCCATGGTTGAAAAGTAGAGTGGTTACTATATAAAGGTGTTAAGATCAGATAGAGGAGGAGAGTACATTTCAAATGAGTTCCTAAATTTTGTAAATTTCATGGGATTAAGAAGTAATTTACGACAAGGTATACACCTCAATAGAATGGTGTGGTAGAACGTAAGAATAGAACAATTATGGAAATGGATAGAAGTATGTTGAAATCCAAACATTTACCAAATGAGTATTGGGCTGAAGCAGTGGCTTGTGGTTTACATCTTGAACCGATGTCCAACAAAAATTGTGAAGGATAAAGTTCCTCAAGAAGCATGGAGTGGAAAGAAACACAATGTCTCACATTTAAGAGTTTTTGGATGTGTAGCTTATGCTCATATTCCAAATGAGAGGAGGAAGAAATTGGATGATAAAGGAGAAAGATGTATTTTTGTAGGTTATAATGAGCAATCAAAAGCCTATAAATTATTCAACCCCATCACAAAGAATTCTATTATTAGTAGAGATGTTGAGTTCATTGAAGAACAAACATGGGATGGAAGTATTGATAAGTTAACAACTATCACTATAGGAATAACTCATCATGAGAATGAGTTTGATGAAAATATCACACAAAATGTTCATCTAGCACCTCAAGGGATCGGTGTAGTGACATCTTCTTCAAATAGCACTCCAGTTTCAAAAAGCATCACAAGAGGTATCTCAAGTGGATTTTCATCCCCTCCAAAGCAAATTTACATCCTCATGAAGCATCAGGGCATGAAGGTAATTCCTCACATTCAAAGTCTCACAACAGTGACATATCAGATCCAACATTGGCAACACAAAGGTCTCACTATAGGGACACCCCAGGGAAGACAAGAAGCTTAAGGGAGATTTATGAAAAAACTCAAGGTGATGAGAATGTTGATTTATATTCTGATTTTTCATTATTTTCTCATGATGATCCTATATATTTTGAAGATGCATTTGAAAATGAAAAATGGGTAAAATAAATGGATGAAGAAATTGATTCTATTGAAAAGAATCGTACATGGGATCTTGTGAGCCTTCCAGAAGGAAAGAGTGTAATTGGCGTAAAGTGGGTCTACAAGACAAAATTCAATGTAGATGGAAATGTTGAAAAACATAAAGCTAGGTTAGTTGCAAAGGGTTTCTCACAACAACCCAGAATTGATTATAATGAGACTTTTGCTCCAGTAGCTCGACTAGACACTGTTATAACTATTTTAGCAATAACAACTCAAAATAATTAGAAAGTCTATCAAATGGATGTCAAGTCTACATTTTTGAATGACATACTAGAAGAAGAAGTTTATGTTTTACAACCACCTGGATATGAAATATTTGGTCAAGAGCACAAGGTATATAGATTGAAGAAAGCCTTGTATGGTCTGAAACAAGCTCCAAGAGCATGGTATAACAGGATTGATTCATATTTTTTGAAAAATGGATTTAGCAAAAGTAATAGTGAGCCAACACTATACATCAAAATGAATGATCAAGAAAAATTCTAATTGTATGTCTATATGTTGATGATCTAATATTCACAGGAGATTTTTCAATTGACTTGTTTAAGACAACGATGAAAAAAGAATTTGAAATGCTGATTTGGGTCTAATGAAGTATTTTCTTGGCATAGAAGTCAGTCAATTAGAAAATAGAATTTTTATATGTCAATTCAAATATTCCAATGATATTTTGAAAAGGTTCCGCGTGATGAATTGCAAGCTAGTATCAACACCAGTTGCCACAGGATTGAAGCTAAGCAAATATGATAAATGATGTGATATTGATCCAACTATGTACAAAAGACTTGTTGGTAGTCTGATGTATTTGATGCTTTCTACAAGGCCTGATATCATGTATGGTGTAAGTCTTATTTCGTGTTTATGGAATCCCCAAAGGAACAAAAGATGGAAAAAGAATTTTAAGATATGTTAGTGGAATAAAAGCTTTTGGTATTTTATATACAACTTCTGATATTTTCAAGTTAGTTGGTTACACAGAGTGACTGTGCAAGAAACATAGATGACAGAAAGAGCACATCCGGCTATGTTTTCCATTTTGGTTCAGGTGCAGTTTCATGGGCTTCTAAGAAACAACCTATTGTCACTCTCTCTTTGGAGAAGAAGAGAATATGTGGTAGCCACATCAGCAGCATGTCAAGCAATATGGATGAGAAGAGTATTATCAGATCTAAAGCAAGAAAAAGAAGGATCAATGAAGATATTTTGTGATAACAACTCAGCTCTTGCATTATCAAATAATCAGGTTTTTCATAAAAGGAGCAAGCATATTGATACTACGTATCATTTTATCAGAGAGCTAGTCAACAATGGACAAATATTTTTAGAGTTTTGCAGGTCTGCAGAATAATATGTTGATATCTTCACCAAGCCATTACCAAAGGACACATTTGAGCATATGAGAGATTGCTTAGGAATCATAGGTCCGTATTGCTCCAACAATACATGAAGAATCAAGATTAGGAGGGAGTGTTGGAAATATCTAATCTTGATAGATAAATTCCAACTTTATGGAATTCAACTTTATGTAAAAGATATTCACATTTATTGTGAATATTAACTCCTCCAAAATATCAAAAGATATTGTATATAATATCTAGAAAATATCAAGAGATATTATATATATCTAGAAATATCTGGGAATATCTATAAACTATCTAAAAGATCAATAATATCTAATATAAGATATTATGAGATATTTTCTAAGCTAGAAGGTTGGAAAACTTCTATAAATAAGAGGTTTCCCTTTGTAATTCAATAAGCAAGAAAAGCAAGAGAAGGCACCGAAGTGCTTTGGAGTATTTTTAATACAAAGCCTTGTTTCTAAATTTCTCTTGTGAGTTTGTGTGTGTTCATAATATTGTTTCTATTTGCATTATCTTAGCACACACCCTCTAGGTTAGGAGTTAGATATAATTCCTTCGGTTAATACATTTAGCCATGAAAGGAAAAGTAACGACAGTAAAACATGAAAACATACTTAAGCGGCTTGATACTTAAAAATAGTCGGGCAATAGTGTCTCATACTACTTATGCATTGACATGAATGGTTAGAAGCAAAATCTTGTATAGAAAAAGAAGCCATAAATGACCTTCACAACGATTATAGGTGTGTCGATTTCAAATGGGTTTATTTTAGCATTCAGTGTATACTTTATCCCCTGGTTGATCAGGAAGAGAAAAGGAAAACACAATGGTTTTTCCGATGTAGTAATGAGACAAGTTGCAAATAGTGACAATAGTAAGTCCACTTTTAGATTAGAGACCTCTAGAAAAATGCGAAAGAAGAATGCTTCAAGTAAATGCTCCATGCAAAGCTAAAACAAGTCTGTGAAAAGAGTGCTATGATACCAGTTCTTTCATTGAATATGAATGCATTTTTCAATTCATATATATATATCATATATATATATATATATATATATATATATATATATTCAAAACAATTTACCAGAATGGTAACTAACCTGTTGGGAATGGTTGTACTCAATTTACCAGCTCTCTAAAAATCATTGTAGTACTGATGGAGCAGAAACAGTTACACTAAATAGTCTAAAAAATGTAAATAACATATTTGCTAACATTGGATAATGCTAACAAGTGTGTCGTAGACCAAAATATAACAACGATGTTTTTTCTAAAAATAATACCAGCTATATATTAAAAAATTCTGACGATGCTTCTATTTTCGAACTATATTTTATTATTTGTTAGAACATTGAAGTTTTTGGTTTGATACATGTTAAGCTCTGCAAAATATAGTAGCCGTGAAGACTTTCTTATTACACTGACATCGAATATTATTATGGTTGGGATTGATCGCAACCACAATAGTTGCATTCAACAGTAGTTGGAGGAAGGTGTTCTTTGTTCAATGGATACAATTGGTGCTTGAATTGGTGTTTTGGATACCTAAAGAATAGAGGATAGAGAAAAATGTATCAATAGAATTAAAAACAAATCTTAAACATTAAATTCATAAAAATAAAGTGAACTGCTGAACAGTATTGAATGCATGACCTGATTATGGATTTTCCACCAGTATCATATCTTTCTTCGAAATGTAACATTAATCCTGATGGAACTTGATATTACATTCCTTAACAAAGGTTTCCCAACTTTGTAGCAGTGATAAAAGGATCATCGATCTATGAGTCTCCAATCAAGCAAATGTACATGAATTCACCAAAAACTATCCAAGATCCTTTCATCGTATATGTTATGTTGCCCACTTCGAAATTTTATGCTTCTTAGGGATAACATATCTATAGTTTCAATAGAATACTTGAAGCTTGGTAGTTATGGGAGTCAGGTGTAATTTCCTTTATAGAACTATATTCTGAAGAGGTAGGGTAACTGAACAAAAAACCACTTAAAAATATGGTTCGAAAGGTAATACAAGCAAATTGAACAAAAAACCACTTAAAAATACGGCTCGAAAAAATAGTCCACATTCAATTTGGAGCTCCTATATTTGTGTAGATTGTCTCTATCTTGGGAGACCTTCACTTTACTCTCGCAAAATTAATTTTTTCCTACACATTTAATAAAATATTTGCAAATAATTTCAACAACCCATACCTGTGTATGAAGAGGCTGCCCTAGAGAGTGTTTATAGAACAAGCAAAACAATTTTATCAAGTTTTTTCATGGGGGTTTATTTATTTTCACCAACCAACCATAAGCACCCACAAACCATAAATTAAGGAGCCACTACCAAAATTTAGGGGGAGGTTGGATAATGTCTATCATATTAATTTTTAAACTTTAGGGTGGAAGAAATTTATTCCATGTGGCATGTTATTATTGATCATTAAGAAAAACTTTTTTAATTAATAGAAAATAACTGTGAGAATAAAGGCTCCAGCCAATATAATTAAATAAAAAGTTTAATTTATTTTATTAAATACAATTAATTTCGACAATCAAGCTTTAGTCAAACAATATCTAAAAACATGTGGTACGCTGTGAGTCATAGACTAGAAAATGACTATTTGTTTTGGTGAAGACAATAAACCTGCCTTCCTCACCTCAGACTCGGCAAAATAAAAATAAAAGAGGACACAATTCAAATTTATATTTTACAGTGATTAGTTCAAACCGAAATTCTTAAATGAAACTTCTTTATTACTATTTTTTGGTCCCATAGGCTGCTTTATCTCATTAATTTTTTTATTTAATTTAAATGTATTTGAAGGTGGACTTAAGTACAGGGCAGGGCATAGGAATATATACACAATAAAAGCATAAAACTCTACATCTGAACGGCGACATGTGATCGACCTCCATCTTTTCTCTCATGACTAACGAATTCCGCTGAACAACTCGTTAATGCCTTATGACCCGCTTCTTCTTTTTCTTCCTCTCCAACTTGAACCGCAATTCCTGTACAACCCGATTCCACAGTCTCACTTAATTGAGGCTCAACGATAGCTCTGCAAAGAGGGCACGTTGAATTTGAATGAAACCACATATCGATACAAATTACATGAAAACTGTGACTGCAGTTGGGCAACATTCTGCCATTCTCATTTTCCTGAAAATGACACAGGCAAATCGCACAGTGTAAACCTTCTGTGAAATATTCCTGTTTATAGACAAATACGGGAAGCGCATCGACCATGGCCCTGCACAATCCCTCACTGGCCGACGAATCTTCGGCCATTGTCCAAGAAAATCGCCCACCTCGGAAAATCCTGAGCCGCCTATGTGCGGTCGTGTTAGTATACCAACGGACGTACACAAAATAAACAGTGATATTAACTAAAAAGACAATACACAGACATGCTAAGGCTGCCATAAGCATGATACCGCTCCGGTCATAATGCTTATGCCCATCTTCTGGTTTTTGGGAATGGTAAAAATGGAGTATCTAGGGAAGTAGAAATAATAACCAACAGCAGTAATTATAAGCAGCATAGAGAGCGACGCCATGGCCACATTATGACAGTGCTTAACATGAGGCGCACATCCACCAATATCTTCCTCTTCATTTTCAGACATTTTTGACCCGAATTGTTTTTGGCAGCTGCCGTGCTTAAATGAGTCTGGACTGTGGAGGGGATATATTGGGGTGCAAAGACGCATAAATGCAGATTCGTGGAAATTTCAGTGGAAAGTTGGAAACAAAGTCGCGGCTGAATCTATGACCGTGAAAATGACGAGAAATTTCGTGGTTGATGTTGTTTTGCCGTGTGTAATGAAAGGATTTTAGTTTCGGTCATAAAAGCAATCGTTAGAATGCAGAGTTTTCTTTGATGAGGCCTCTTCACTTACCTACTCCCTCGAGTATTGATCTTCAGATAAATGTTTTGGGTCATGGTCTTTATTTTTTAACATGCGCGGTTTATTTTTAATATTATTACACGAAAAGGCGTTTCTTATTTGAAATCGACCCGGCTGTTTCTGACACCCGTCAAACAATGGAGGGACGTGATCGCCTGCACACATGCGTTGATTATCGTGCGGTTTATGGTGAGCCACGTCAGATTCACGGATCCCGAGGGCAGAGGAGCAATGAGCTAATCATATTTGAGCACACAGATCGTGCTTTCGAAGGAGAAATGCTGGCCGTTGATCGGCAAGATTTCATTTGAGCCGTCAATGCGTTGGATGTGGATTGGCAGCGTATGTTTATAAGCATTTTATTTTATTTCTTTCTTAAACTATTTTATATATGTTTTATTTCATTTTATAGTTGTAGAGGATTTATAAGCATTTTGCAGATAACACTTAATAACTATTGACAACATTATCAACCAAGGTTTATGGATGTCTACGTTTTTCCCTCTCATTTACTTCTAAACTACAAGCCTCGCCGACTCTAGATCCTTGTAGTGTCTCCTCTCCCACTTTTCGTGTTATGGATTGTAATACTTCATGGCAAAGTATGTCCGCTTTATTTTTAACTATTGTCTACAACTCTATCATTCAAGTACCTAAGTACCTATACCCCAAATTCAATCATTTGACATTGAGAGGGTTATTCATGGGGGCTTCAAATATATTGGAATGAAACTAATGCACTACTCAAAAAATTGTAGTGTGTGAACCATGGAGGGGGATTTGTGGATTCAACACCTCGGCGTTGAAAATTCGCTCTTTGTAATTTTACTTTCACATTGAGCAAAAAAACATACAAGTTTCGGTTCATTTGTTGAATTTTTGTGAGATGAGTTTCGTTTCTTTGTTTTGTAAGCACTTGAAATCACTTGCAGATCCATTTTTTCAGATTCCAAATGCTTGTAATCATGGGGTTTGCATTGCTAAGAGGAGATGCAAATCTAACATAGGAATTATGAGATGTGATTTTTTTGTAACACACAAATTCTTCATTCCCAATTGTAAATACAGAGTGTCACAAAGTGATATTTCATGACAATTACTAATTCACATAAGTTATCAACAAGCTTTCGCATGGATGGTTGTTCACAATTCCCTCTCCTACCTATGGTCTTGATTAACAAAACTAAAGAGTCCTAAGTGACTTAGATGGGGTATTAGGGTATTAATGCTAATCTAATTAGGAGGACTTAAATGCTAAAGAAATGAACTAAAATAGTGTGGAATAATTACAACTAATTATTCTAAGTAAAATGAAACCCCGAATATGAAAGAGAAGGGAAGGGAAGGAAATAACTTAGTTAATTGGAGAAGATTGTCATAGGTTGTCGCGAGTTTGATCGAGAAAATTTGGAAGTGCAAACAAACACTTAGGGACCCTGTGAAGGGTAGATTTGGCAAATTTGAGATGTTTGAGGCCCCAGGGGTGTCTTGGGCGCCTTTGGGTGCCTTGGTCTCATATGGGCGCTCTAAACACTATAAATGCTCAAAACCTAAGTTTGGTAGTGTCGTAACTTGATCTGAAACTTTGCGTGTTTGTCGTGTTGAATCTATCGGATGAATTGGAAAACAAGTTGTAATGCAAAGAGAAGTATGAAACCTTAGAAAAATAAAAGATACAAATGAATGGGTCAGGCTTACCTCAACCGCCAAACTAGTAGACTTATCACTATGCACTGCAGTACATTGTGGATTGTGATGTAGTTCTAATACGTGTGTGTTGTGCCCTAGGTGCTCTCATGTCAGTCACACTTTATGATGTAGCGAGCAATAGTAACTATAGAAAATATAAGTAGAATGTGTGCATGGAATAAAATAGAATCCCCCTATGAAGTGTTCTTAATGCAAATCTTCCTAGCCTTGATGCATGGTTCTATGTGGATGTAATAGATGTAATGGATTCAACTCTAATGGAGTGATAGATAGTAGTGATCTTTATGACCCTCTTATGGTCTTATATGTTTTATATTTATAGGGCTCTCAAATTTAATTTTGTAATTAATCCCGACAAGGTGGATTAAGGAAAAGATAAAGACAACAAACGGCTAGAAAATCCATAAAGGAAAGTGGGAAAAGGATGTGCATAGACCATGACACCCGAAGTGGGACCAAGGTGCCCAGGGCACCCTAGTACATGTTAGGGAGCCCGAATTTGGGCTAGAATGAAGGGGCAATTGTGAAATGGGCGGGTATGTGCTAGAAAATACATGGGAAGTATAAAATAAAATATAAAATAAAGATGGCCAAAATGTGGGATTAATTAGTACTTTAACCACTTGAGAACCTTCCAAATTGTAGTATAAGACCGGGTAAAATTGTATGTAAAGTGCATAATTTTGTGTCTACATTTTCCCCCACTTTATGTTGGTGAGCGAAAGCTTCGTAACATAAAGTAGATAGAGATGCATACCTGATATCCATGTAGAGTGTAGAAGAAAGTGTGCTTAATGGACTAGACTTAATCATGGAATGACAAAAGAAAGAGATGGAGGAGTGTGGATTATACGGATGAAATATTTGAAAGAGTGATGAAAGTGAACCTAGGGTGGAACACGTGTGTAGGCTAGCTATCTTGTGTGTAATGTGCCTACATGGTTAGTATGGAAAGTATATGTCACATCATTGTTGTTGTTGTTATTGTTGTTATTGCCCCAATTTTACTATTTTTTTCTCATACGATGACACTGCAAGGAGAAAACGATCAAGTAATCAAATATGTATGTATGTAAAAATGCATAGAAATGTGTAAAATACGTGAAATGTAAAGTATGCTAGAAAAAGTGTAAATGGAACATGTGCACTTTGATGCATGTCGAAAGAAGGGTGTAGAAGGATATCCTATATTGTCTCGACTTTTTTTTGGCGATCTCACACCACCCGGGTGAAGAAGTGTAAGGAGGAAATGTTTTGTGTCCTCCAACTCTAACCGCCTCTGCTTTGAAACTTATTGAAGATATGTCTACAGTGCGTTAGTTTCTTAGGCGATCATATGCCACTGGACAGAAAGTGTAGAGAGGCCACCCATTGTTGATCCGTAAACTTCTACTTTGGAACTCTACGAATCACACAACTATGCAGTTCTACTTTCAACTTTAGAAAATGACAGATTTGCTTGGAAAAATTAGAGCTTCGTGACTGATTATCTAGTGCTATAGAAAGGAAATTGTAGAGAAGGAAATAATTCAAAAATTCAACACCAATAATTTTATCCTGGAAACCTCCAAGGAGGAAAACCAGTTGGGAAGGGCAACTACTCTTTCTTCCCACTTTTATTGGTCTAATATAGACAATTACAGATTATAATAAGTATGAAAAGAAACAACAATGTAAACCTTCTTTCCAATTACTTGTTTGCTTTGTTTCTAAACCTTGCTCCTACAATTCCATTCTAGCACTGAAGATCTTGTTCACTGCTCTCATTAAACTCTGCTTCTCGATCTCTTTAGATCTTTGAATGTCTATTCTCTTGTTCCTTTTATGCATTTATAAGCCTTCCCATGTCCTCCCGTGCACTAGAGGATGTGAAAGGGCATGGAAGGGAAGAGACATGACTGGGAGCTTCAAGTTCACGTCCATTCGCGTTCCATTCTTCTTTTTTGTTCAAATCATCAATGTTGGATTCACATCTCTAAGATTTGTGAGATGCCGTCAAAATCCTTTTGGTATTAAATTTCTCATTTAACTTGTCCAAATACCTTATCCAAAGTAAAATTTGTTTTAAATTCTTCCATAATAGTTTTGCATGGTTATTACTATCATATGGTGGTTTATCACTAACATGAGGCAACTACCCCAAATCTCCCACCAAAATCATAAAAATACCTCCAAAACTGATATCTAATAATTTAGGGAATGCTTGATGAAGTCAAGATTCTACGTTGTCTAGAAAAATGTCTAATGAAGCTCATGTCATAAAAAGATCTTCGTGGAACATTTTAAGCCTTGTTGGATTTATAATTCTAGAAAATTTGTGATAGGGATTTAAAGTTGTGAATCAATTCTGGAGGCACTAATATTGAATGCTACAACTTCCATCGGTGTAAGTTATAAAAGAGGAGAACATTGAGGGAATATAGGCTATGTTCTATGGCATGTCCTTGATTCATCCGGATCAACCCAAGTGGGTGATACATCTTGAATTGCTTGATGAATGACACAAATTACATACTATTTTCCAATTCCTTTCCTTCCCTAAATTATCATTCATAATGGAAAGAAATTTTTATGTTGTTGATAATGTGTCATTATTATATCAAGTGATATTTTATCACCACCTAGGGTTTCATAATTGATATTTGGGGCTATTTCATCATCTATAGCCAACCCATTATCTTGCATAGTGCTTATGAAATTCATCTCGTTATTTTTGTATTCTTCACCTCAATATTCATTATTCCATGTGGTGTTTGTCTATCAATTTATCTCTTCTAATTGCCAACATATCTATTTATGTTACTTATAAAATTTGGCTATGTTGAAGCCTAGATATAATTTCTCATTCATGTTCTAATGTATTTTGTTGAATAGGTTGATTACTTTCATCCTCAGAATTACTATGATAATTAACATATTGTGGAATAATCCTTTCCTTAACATGCCAATGATTATAATTGAATAAATACCAATTTGATTTTATTGCATTGGAATAAATTCCAATATATCTTTGTATATCACAAAATAGATTGTGAAGTAACAACTTAAACCAATAAAAATCAACCCATTTATGTTTTTCATGCATAGCTTCAATGGAGGAAAACCTTGGGAATAATCTCACAATAACTACCATACTTCTCACCACACATTTTTGTATCTCTTTTTCTCCTTGGATTATATGTATAATATATAGCAACGTCAATAAGTTAAATAATTTCCATCATTAATGGCCTATTCTTGTACCCATCAATGAAATATTTTACATGTTTTTCATGATTGTCTTCATCAATTTTAGCTACTAGTTTGAACACTTCACACAAAACATTCAAATTGAAAAATAATTTACTACTCTTTACTGGTTTCTTCATTGTTCAATTTTTGAATCAAGAACTTTACTAGAAAGTTATTGAGGATGACCCTTTGATTAAGAATGCGGGTTAAGGGTTGATAATAAAGGCCAAGGAACTCTTAATCAAATGAGGATTTTTTCAACTCACTAACCAATAACCTAAAAAGTATGACTTACCTCTAGTTATAGTGAATAAAAAAATGGATATAATTGAAGAAAAAGAAAGAAAGAAAGGTAGGATTGCGAGTAGGGCCCCTAAATAGTGATGAGCTTCTTGGTTATTTGATTCTCGTTTCTATTTGTTGTCCATTTGTGGTTGTTTCTTCAGTGGTTTCTCGCTTTGATCCATGTCATTTTTTTATTATTGTACTTCAGTGTATATATTTTTATTAGTGTATAAACTATGGAACAACACTACAATCACACCCATACAAATGATATTGTGAACTTAGTATTTGTAATCTTGGGGTTAAACATGATGCAAGTACCACTCGCACACAAAACACATAACATATAGGCATTAAGGAAATAAATCTCCACATTCAAAAAACAATAAATATACATTTATCATGGAAAATTAACATTCAATGAAATTATTTTCCAGTAAAAATGTGTAACCTGCATTTAGGTGATTCTGGTAAGTTGAATGTTCTTGAAATTTCCTATTTGAGAAAAAATCACATTCTTTAGCCTCAAATAGTGTTCAAAATAGAATTGAGTGAGTAAATTTAAATCGTGATATGATGGTGAATGTCAACCCTACTCTTTCCCCATCATCAATGTCTACGTCCACCCTTTCTAAAGTTAGAACTAGGGAGTTATGTATTGTTAGTGCTCATGAAATTTTAAGAGGAACATGTGTTTAATTATCTCTTGTCACAAAAGGTATTGCAACAAATTTTGGATTTTTTACATCCCACATCTAACATAGTTATTAATACCCACAACCACACAAAGTAGCAATTCAAGAGGTCTAGATCCATGGGTATACACTATATTCTTTACACAACCAAGAGAACAATTAACCAAGGCTTCCTCAACCCATATATTAGACATTAAAATAACTCATTTCCCAACATGTCTAGTAGGACCTCATTGTCAAGATGGTCATCATCTTGTAAACATGTATGACTAGTATATAAAACACCATGAGAAAATGGCATAACCATTGACTTCAACATGTTATTGTTGTGGGTTGTGACCAATGGGTTTGTTACATATAAATGAATGGCTTCATTTAACAATCCATAGTCATTAGGAAAGTCAGTGTATCAGCTTCCCTATAACATGATGTGGGCCTAGAAAAATTCCACCATGGCACTCTGTCAAACTTGATCCCTCGTGGGCTAATTGAAAACCTTACAACATCACCAATATACCAAGGGCTCTTCGATAACAAGGGTGTAATTTAGATCAAGAAATGAGAAAATAGTAAAATTGATGTATGGTCTCCTTTTCACTTATCAGATAAAAGAAAAGGATCTCCTATGTTTTTTCAATACACTCTCTACCCTAGAAATTCTCCTCCCTTCTTCTTCTTCATCACCCATCTTATCTTTGCATTGTTTCAAATTCAATCCCTAAACTTTAACTTCTTCAACACCTTCTAAACAACATCTTCATTGCACCCTTATGATGTGATTACTACTATTATTGAATATTAATTGTTTTTTTCTATAAATTTTAATAAATATTTATCTACCAATAAAGTATTTATATAAAATAGGAGACATATATTCTAAATATAAAAGTTGAAAAAGGAGGTCATGAAACTTTACAAATTTTATTTTATAAAAACATATAAATGGACGTCAAATTAAAACCCATCCAATAAATCCAATGACTAATATTAAATAGGGAGAAAAATTCAGCTTCACGTCCGGGATAGCTGCCTCGCTTTGATGACGTTTAACACAAAATTTAAAATTTCATCATTTAATGTTTACGCCTTTAGGTGGTGAAGAGTAAAGAAAAACTGATTCTTCTAGATGTAGATGCAAGGGTGTTTGAGAAAATGCAAAACAAGAAATCTTCTTATCATGGATGATATATGATGAGTTGACCCACCCATCAGACCAAAAATCGTGACGTTAAAATGTTTTAAACAACCCGTCCATCTCTATTAGATACATTTTATATAATTAGTAATTTAAAATATATATTATTATTTTTCGTTGTATTTATAAGTGTCGAGTAAGTTTGAGGGAATATATGTCCAATATAAACACATTTTCACCAAAATATGTTATTTAAGTATCTATGTAATGTTGCACTTATATTTATATTGAATGTGTTCATAATGATAATAATGGTTTCACCAAATTCTTTCAAAGTGTAAAATACAGTTAAAATCGATAAAAACGTTCGAGACGGGCATCAAATCTTAGCTCTGCTTCCGATGAAATACGTTTATTGCATCGTACAAAAGATATCGTGCCCTAACAGAGACAGTCCCACTTTTTCACCGTATGCAAAAATAGGTCTCAAAGTAGTCCCATTGTTTGATTGTATGCAGTGTTGGATTTTGACGTTAATGTTACATGTCACAAGTAAAATTGTTTGGTGGTCTAGAAAATTATATGGATGTCATTTGACATTTAAAATTTAATATGCATGCCAAATTTGTATTTATAATAATTATTACAAATTACATAAATTGAAGTAAAATTTATATGGATGTTGTTCTTTGTAATATTCTCTCATAGTTATGTGACTTTTATTTAATTATGGATAATAGTTGGACTAATCAATTTCATCGTTTTTCACATATTGATTTTTTTCCCAAAAAAATTATGTTGCACTAATCAATTTGAAGATCGTAAACATCATTAAAGTTTATGAGAATATTAAAACAAAATTTCAAATTACAATTAAAAAAACAAAATTGAAAAAATCATAGAAATGACTCACTAAATGCAAACTTGCAATTTTGTAGATAGATTCTTGTAAAATCCCAAATCCAATACATCTAGTCTTTTATCTGATCTTCATTTGTAAGAAATCAAACAAATAAAAAATAAAAAACCAATTACAAATTAAAATCAATAAAATACAACTAAACAATAAATCAAATAAATAAGAAAAAAATCAAATAAAATTAATGAAAAATCAAAATTAATGGATGTTTCAATATTATCGATGAGATATCCATATATTTATATTTCATTAACAAGATATTAAGATAATTCTATTATTTTTAATTTATTTACACTCAGAAGTTTTCATTTTCATTTGTTTTATATTTATCATGAATCTCACAAATTTATAATGTATAGTGTTTATTTAATATTTAATATTTAATTTGTTAAATTTCATTCATATATATATATATATATATATATATATATATGTAACGTGTAAATTATTACGCCGAAAGGCGTGTTCTCTATGGGAAAAGGCTCCCCCTCTCTGACATTGACGGTGATAGCAATCAATTCGTCGACGATGTACGGAAGCTTTCTAGCCTTACACTTGGCACTTGGCAGCAACAGTTCAGTTTAGCAGGTTTGTCTACGTGGGTGCAAAGAAACTGACAGGTCTGAAATGCCATTGTTTATTTGGATATGATAGACAATGCAGATTTTGCGGCAAGGCCCGTCCTTCCTTGGCAGCGGGATTGCGACACAAGTTGCTTGAAAACTACAACTCGGCCATCCCTCTTTTAGCGGTCGGTGGTGTGCATTGTGTGTGGGGTCGTGGGAAAACTAGGTACCACCAATACATACACTCCTCTATAACCCTACTTGATCTATCTTGAAACTCGACCAGTGATCTCGCTTCAGCCAGAATCTTAGAGGAAAAACAGAGCAGAAGTAACTCTGGCCTCCATATCTGTCCATTCGGCAAAACTTTCTTGCTGCGGTGGGGGTGATTCTCCACCAAACACACAGGATTCTCCACTTCCATGTCTCCTGCAGCTTGGCGAATATCTTACTGCACCCAATTCGATCGCTCTGCTACAAACATCTCGTAGCTCAGAGGATCGGGCGGCATGCTTGCAGCGTGGGTGAGAACGACAATTGCATTGAGCCAGAGAGTTGGAGAAAATGTTTGGGTGATGGTGCGCAATAATAACAAATCTCCATACTCATCCCTGCTCTGCATATCTAACCGATCAAAATACAAAACAATGTCTGGTGGGGGCTTCATTATCCATGACCACCTCACCCGTTACTGGGTTGGGAACGAACAAGTAAAGACCTTTCCTCTTGTAAAGCGTTGCTTGTTTACTGTAGCTTGCGCGCTTTTTCTCAGCCTTGGCGAAGGACCACAACAAGCTGAGTTGTATGATCATTTTATGGACATGTTGAACGGAATGCTACAGATTCCCGTGGATTTTCGGGAACTCTGTACCGCAAAGCCAGAATCGGTAGCAATCAGATACGGCGAATACTGCAACGTGTTATTGACGAGAGGAGAGAGGACCTGGCAAGCGGTTTGGCTTCTTCGGATCAGGATCTGCTATCCTACCTGCTCTGCAACGTAGATGGACGGGAGAATCCATTGAGTGACAGTGACATTAAGGACAACATTTTGCAGCTTCTAATGGCCGGCCACGACACCAACGATGTTACTGTAACACTCCTGTTGAGGAATCTGGCTCTCAATCCACACTGTTACCACCAAGTCCTCCAAGGTATAATAATAAGCCCTCAATAATGTGTTTACGTTTCTTATCTTATGTCTGAATTTGGAATTGGTTATAGAGCAACTGAATATAACCAGCGAGAAGGGGGAAAAGCTGCTGCGATGGGATGATATTCAAAGGATGAAGTATACATGGAACGCCGCACAAGAGACTATGAGACTCAATCCTCCTGCAGGAGGAACATGGCGGAAGGCCATTGCTGACATCTCCTATGGTGGTTTCACTATCCCAAAAGGGTGGAAGGTATGGTCCTTTAGTTTTTAGGGATCTGTTGCACTTACTTTGGTATAGCTCTGATATAATCTTACTGTGACGCAGCTTCAATGGACAGCGAACTCGACACATAATAATGCAAAGTACTTTCTGATCCAGAGAAATTCCATCCAGCAAGGTTTGAGGGGAACGGACCCGCCCCCTACACATTCGTGGCATTTGGAGGAGGGCCTCGAATGTGTCCCGGCAATGAATTCACGCGGATGGTGACTGGTTTTCCTCCACAACATTGTAAAAATGTTCGAATGGGATTTGGTAGATGTGAATGAGAAGGTGATTGTTGATCCCTTTCCTACTCCGGCTTTGTCTTTGGCTAGAACCGTGAGGGACATCCACAAGCTTCCCTATCTGCAGGCGGTGGAAGAGACTTGTCTTGGCAGTTTCGAGCAAAGCAGTTCGGAGGACGGATGGAATTTGGCATGCCTTATGTAGAAAAGGTTTGGTCCTTGTTTATTGTGAATGTTTGGCAATGTGCTTACATTGTTTTTGGTGGATTATGTGCCGACATTTTTCGATAACTTTAGTGCCAATGTTGTGGCTGATGGCAACACAGTCTATCTTGGCCTGTGGGATACAGTAGGTATGAATATGGGATGATGATTTTTATATTAGATGGCTCTTGGTTGATTTATTAAGAGTTATAACTGCGATTCCATGGTATGTGCTTTTCATGGGTTAAATTTTTCAGAGATCATTTTATTGTGCTCCATTTTTTCTTCTTTCACTTTCAAGGAATGGGAAACAGTTGTAGAGCTTTAAGTTTGTATGGCTGCCTATTGAACTTTTATGGTATAGGTCATGTGGATTACAATAGACTGAAACCTCTGAGCTGCAGGGGAGCAAATGCATTTCTTCTAGCATTTTCTCTCATGAAAATATCTCGAAAAAGGTTTGCCTTTTGTCAGTACTACAATTTTATAATCTTTATCTTTATTGATAACTTCCTACTAAAAGCTTGCTTTCTGCTTCCGTGAAAATGTCGGTGTTCCTCAAAATGGATAAAGACTTAACTTGGGTGAAGCCTTGACTCTGCAGGGGCTTCCTGAGCTGAGGCATTTTGCCCTGACGTCTGCCCATTGTACTGCTCATATTCTGGATATCATGTAATCGCTTCGATCTTTACCTTGTATGAATATGGATAGTGTTCACTTGTTCAAAGACACGAGTTTCATTGCCTTATTAACATGCAGGACGATTTACTTTGGGGAGCAGCGTGGTTGCAAAGAGCCTCGGCAAATTCATCTTATGTGAATTATATTCAAGCAAATGGACATACTTTGGGTGCTGAGGATAACGTCATTATATTCATCTGGGATGACAAGCATGCCGAAGGCGCGACATTTCTTGAATCTAGCGCCCTCTCTCTGGGTCAACATGTACTTCACTAATAATCTGTATCATTTTCTTCTTCACAGGCATTTATGGTTAGAAATGTTCATTCCCTTGAGGATTACAAGGGACATGCGGACAATTTTATGAAAAGGTTTTAGAATATTTAATAAAAACTCCTGCCATAGTTATCACACCTACGAGTTTACACCAGTTTGTGTATTCAAGTAATGTTTGTTCAATGCATGCATGTATGGATAACACCTTTAAGCAGTTTGTGAATCGTGTATTTCATAGTTTGTGTCCTCTTTGTTAATGTCATAAGTCTCCATTAAAGTTCAACAGTCTTTAGGATACTCAAATGTATTAATGTCAAAAAAGTCTTTTTCTTATTATTAGTGTTGGTCTAGAAAGTAATTAAAATATTGTTTTTCTTCTCCAAAATTTAATTACAGTTGTCTCTTTCACGCCACCTTGTTTAAGTTTGGGCAATGCATTACTTTTTGAGTTAAAAGGATTCATAAATTTGGGACTTCTTATGCATCACCATGCACAACAATGAATTTGGATTCGGAGAAGCCCAAATTTAAAAAATGTTATACTAGCCATAATATTGAACTTTATGAATGGGGCCTCTCTGAGCAAGTGGTAGACACTACAACAAACAGGGTCTTTTTACCACAATTATTCTACAAAATTTCAACAATTTAAGAGAATTGTAGAATATTTGTGGTATCTCTATAATAATTTCAAAATCTGTTTTTTATGTTTTGTAAAAGTTCCACAATTTTTATGTAATGCCCCGTGGGCATCGGCCTCCACTGCCACCGTGGCCTCCTCCCAACCACCCGGCTGCGCAGATTTGACCGGCGTCTTGTCTCCGTCCTGCGTGAGGACCGAGCGGAGTCACATTTTCTTCGACATGATCGTTCTTGATTCTCTTTGAATGCGAGTAGGTGGAGTGTGGACGCGTTTTCTTCCTTGGACCACGTGTGGTGGTTGGGGGGTGTCTTTCCTGGTTGCGTGGGAATTTTTGCTTCCTCCTGGCACGTTTTTTTTCTCTGCCTAGGTTGCTGCGTGAGCCTGGTTTGACGTGGGTGTGGATGAAGCTACAAGATAGTGTAGCAGGCGTGTTACCTCCCTTCTCTTGGGCACGGCGAGGAGTGTTCTGGTTGCACGCGACCACAGTCGTGATCAGTTGTTGCAAAATCTTGCAGCTGTAGCAGAAGCCGTTTTGAGCGCTTCCAACGAGCAGGTTGTCCACTATGTTGTTATCTGTTCAGTTCGACTGCATCCTCAAATTCGAGTTCTCCTTCAGGGTATTTGTTTGTCAGTATCGACTACGATGGCACCAAATCAGCATCTTCAGACATGTCGGTGGCTTATAGCTTGGAAGAATATGCCAGCGTAGTGGTAATGGCTGTCCGGATGTCCTGCGACCAGAAAGGAGTTGCGCATCCTGTGCTCTGCAGCAGAAAGCGGCCGAGCTCTGGTCTCTCATCACTCTCTGCTCATTTTTACGTCCTTTCTCTGCAACAGAAGGCCGTTTCTACGGGGTTAGGCTCAACCTGGATTTGGAAACCCTGCCTGACGAGCTGCTCGGGGAATGCAAATCCATGGAGACTTACGCTCGCCTTGGGGACTTTCAAAGGAGCTTAGCCTGCGCAGATCGCCTGAAAACAAAAGGCGTAGATTTGTTCAAGGAGGGAAAGCTCGGCCTGGAACAGATGACCATGGTCGACGGAGTATGCGACGTGGTGTACGCTCCAACAAGCAGGTGGTCCAACCTTGTTGTTATCTGTTCGGCATCGATTACACCCTCAAATTCGGGATTCTCCTTCAAGGAGACGGATCACACCCGCGGGCACAGGAGATCTATGCAATGTTGGAAAAAATGTCTTGGGAGATGAAGGTAGCAGAATATTTCTCAGATCCAGAACATACACTGAGTGTGTATCTCCAAATCGACTGTGTGACAGTGAGAATGCTTCCAGCAGACTTGATGAAATTTATTTACAAAGACTCCCTACTGAGACCTTGCTTGTTCTACGATGTAACCCATGGGAGAGGACCTCATAGAGGCGGATCTGTTTCATATCAAAGTTGCGCACAGAAAGGAATGGCACCCAAATCTCGGCTTGCAACATATAAGGTATGCTGGATGTCTGGTTGCTATCATTCTGACATTCTTCCTGCGTTTGATACTGCTGTTGAAGATGGTGTGGATGTGATTTCTCTATTTTGTGGGCGGGGATGCTGTGCCATATTATCTAGATAGTATTGCAATGGGTGACAACAGATGGGGCGAGGACCTTAGACAGGGATTTCCCTGCAAACATTATTTTTGGGTAATGGGAAAATCATCAGGGGAGTGTCCTTGTTCAGTGGAAGGGCGTTGGGGTCTATTTTAGTGCCCTTGATCTATGTTGGCAGGCATAAAGGTTTATATTGGAATTATCACACCTTACAAGCTACAGCTGAAATGTTTGCACCGAGAGTTTGATGCTGTCCTCAAATCTGATGAAGGAAAAGGATTGTGTATCAATACGGTAGATGCCTTTCAGAGCCAGGAGCGATGTTATCATTATGTCTTGTGTCCGAGCTTCAAACCATGGTCGGTGTGTAGCTTTCTAGCGCAAGTGCTCTCGGACTGAGTGGTAAGCAGTTTGACTCTCACCCCCAAAGCAGCTGCATTGAAGCAATCTAGTGTTTGGACAGCCACCTATTGCATCCTTCTAGTCGTGCCTTCAAAAGGGAATCCTGGTGTGGTATATTGCAAGAAAAGATCAGTGAAGCAGAGGATAAAGCGGAGGGCGTGTGGCTGAAGCAGTCCCTGCTGGACGCGTTAAAACAGGCAAGATAGACTAACCATATACATAATATGCTAGTATCTAATAACCTCTTGAAATGAAAATTTATCTTTCTAGAAATTGGTTTAAATCTGTGATTTTGTGGATTTGCGTTCGGTATATGGTTATGATTTGTTACTTCGGATTGCCTCTGTTGGTTGTTCTTGTTGACGTGATCAAACCCATTTATATATATATAAAACAAACAAAGGTTCCTAGTGTATGCTTTGATTGATCATATGAAAAATATATATATATATATATATATATATATATATATATATATATATATATATATATATATATATATATATATATATATATATATATAATCTTAAAGTTACTTCCTTACTCGCAAAAAATGTCGTTGTTTCTTTTGTGAGCCTGGGTATGTAATCACCCCTAGAACGTTGTAGCGTTGACTAGTATTGGTTTCCTGTTATGTTGTTGCCCTAGAGGAAAACATACAGTTAAATTATTATTACTTTTTTATGATAAGCGTGATTATGCACTTCGTGTATTGTGCAAATTATTAGGGCTTTTGGAAATTAGAAGTTCAATATTTATGCTTGTTAAGAAGGAAGTTTTGGGCCGAAAATATGTCCTGGGTTGATAGAAGGGCTTAAATTATTGATAGAACCCCCATTTGATTCTACTCTTTCTATGAGTAAAATTTGATAAAATTAATGACCTTTATGGTGTTAAGATATGGTATGTTGATGATTCCTCGTGTTATCGATTTAATCATGTATAGACATAATGCCTTGATGGAGTAAGGTAATATCTTTCACGGTTCGTGAAAGTTAAGGTTTTCATCAACTGCTTAAGGTAACATGAAGTTCCTTAATTTAGTCAAATTTGTTTTGTACTTCCTTCTTGATGAGTGACCTTTCATTGCAAATTTAGAATGATTGTGTTGGAAGGTCGTGAATATATTTTGTTGTCAAAAGGGAAAAGAAGTTATGGAATAGTTTGTTTATGTGTCGAACGTAATAATTGTGATTACATCGTTATAGAAGTTCGTTATTGGAGGATATCTATCTTCAATGGTATGTTATGTGTTTAATCTCTGCATAGGTTACCATAAACTTAGTGATGAGATGTAAATTAAGGAGAGTTGAGAGACCTTTTTCCTTTGTATGCATCGTTTATGATATTAGGAAGTGAGTTGATGTTGGAAAATTTCAACCAAGTCTAGATTCATGGCTATGTTCCTCTAAAACGGGAGGATTATAAATCTAAAGTATTATGAAAATTGCAAGGATGTGTTTAGAATGCTAGATTGCCTACTCAACTTGGGTATTAATGAGGCTTGTCGCTATTCCAGCCCTGGTTATGTTCAGTAGGTAAGATGTTAGGCAATACCTATTCCGGACATTCTTACTGTCCTTTCCACTCATCCTTATTAGCTATGAAGTCACTTATTACCTAAGATATAATGGTTGTGGGTTTGAATATAAGATTTTCATCCTTTAAACCTTTTTGTTTACATGATGGAACTTTGTTTTTACCCTCGTTGTTCGTTTATAGCCTATTAGGCCTATGGCCCTACGGAACGATTCCAAACTATATTCTTTTGGCAGCTAAGATCAGGTCTGGTTTTTATCTTTTGTCTTCACCTGGATAATGTGGATTGATGGGTTACACTTTAGATTTCAATCACGTAATCTACGGGATTACATGATTGAAATCCCAATACTCTCAACTCTTGTGTCTAATCATTTAAATTTCATAGTCTTGTGTATTTGATTGTCAAACTTTTGTAGTTTTAGAGGTATTTTCATAACTAAAACTTATGGTTTTCTTCTTAGTTGGTATGTTGAAAATTACATCTTGTTTCAAAAGGTTGTTAGAGGTTAGAACTTTGATCCATTTCCTGGAATAGAATGTTTCCTTTCATGGTATTGTTAGCTAGTAGCTTATTGTTGCTATGTTTAGTCTTATCTTGCTCAGTTCTCGTGAACTGACTCAGGTTATTAATTGTTGCAGATGGCTTACGTGGTTAGATGATGGAAAGACTTGTAGATTATTGCATCAATCTTGGTTATGATGTTCCTTTGTACGAATGTGTATTATGTTATAAAATTTGGAAAGGGCCTTTGGACATTTTAGAAGAAGGGTCAGTGCCTAGTAAATGTAATGTAGAGTATTGTTGTGGTATCTGTTGAAACTTTGGCTTGTTTGGTCATCATGTGAAAGATGAAATTTGATTACCGCTTGGTTATGGGATATTCTAGTGAACTTTAACCCTTAGTATAGTAGCGGGGCATGTCCCATGTTATTACTCTCTTGCTCCCTAGTCATGGTTCAATAGAGATGATATGTCCCTTTGATTTGTACATCATGTTGGAATGAATTGATATAACCTTGTTTTTTTCGCAAACGAGTACTGTTAAACTTTGCTCTTGAGTTAAAATGTTGAGTTGTAAATCCTTCTAAGGCATAGTAGCAATGAGTTTGTAAGTTCTATGACGTGAGCTGGATAGTCCTTATAAAAGTTAAGCTAAAATTTATATATATGAATGTATTAATGTAGATGTGATCTACTTGATAACCTTTGAGACCTGGAACAATCAAGAGGAAACTATCTTTGTAACGAAATATGAGTACTTATTTCTTTCCCGAGCCAAACCAATAAACATTATCCTTTTATGGTGAAATCTTAAATGACCTCATGGTGAAATCAATGGTTAGATTATAGAAAATGATAGGGTTTAATAAGCTAGGAGTGAAAGTGATTAATAAAACCTTAAATTTCTCTTTATCGTTTGAAATGTTCCCTTTTGTCAAACTTAATTAAGTAAAGTCTAGATGGAACATTTAACCAATCTCGATAAACTCTTAACCTCAATGAAAGACTGATAGTAAACAATGTGACCCTGAAGCTAAATTCTGTTGTCCTGTTCTATTAACCCTTGCCTTAATTCATGGTGATATTCTTAAGCAAGGTCAAAATTTGATCCTTAAACAAGAAGGCTATTGTTTTGAACCCTAAGCGGTACTTCCCTCAATCGGAACTTATGCCTTCACCTGTGTAACAGAGGTGTGGAACTTGTGTTAGTGGCTTGAATAGATTAATTAACCTTGTAAGAAATGGAAAATGTTCTAAAATCAAATGAATAAGAAAGATTTGGACATCAAATTGATGTTCCCAGTTTAGAAAGCTTGGCCTTAAGCTATTTAGTCAACCGTTGAAAAGAAAGAAGTTCTCCCTTGTGAAAAGAATTGTGTGAATCGTTACATGAAATTGTATAAGAACGTAAGTTAAAAATTAAGAGACACTTTAGCAAACAAGAAAATTTAACAAGAAATTCCTCATGGGATGCCCTAACTGTAAGTGTGTTTTGTGGTTGGACTCCAATGTTGTCTCGTCAAAAGAAGAGTACATTGTCCTTGATAGGTGTGAACGTTTCCGTGCTGACCTTGTGGTCTCCCCCGTAACAAGTGGTTCCTAGTGATTGGTTATAACCTTGTGATGACATGTTGTGTCGTGTTGTGTCAAAGCAAGTCAAAAAAAAAAAGTTATCCTGTATTTCACCGTGTTGTCAATGTGTTGGTACTTTTGGGTGTGCTACATTTTATATACCTCTAAAAACTTGTAGAAAACCTCCATTTCTAAACATCTATTATGGAATATCCACTTTTTATTAAGTTTTCAAATATATAATTTAAATAATATCTACAACATTTATATTGTTCTTGGAATAAATTAAAATAAATTATCAATTAGAATAATAATATGTAGGGATGCCACATTAAATAGTGTTGAATGTTATATATAAAAATCGTGGAAATGCCACATAACTCTGATATTTAGACTTTCAGTATGTTTTATGTGGGTAAATTAAAGAATACACAAAAATACATTTATTCTTCTTAAAAATTCATGATCACCTAGTGTTATAGAATTGCTCTTCAGAGGGGCAATGAGATTAGCTTAAATTAAAAAAAAAAAAACTCAAACATTTGTAAAAATAATATAAATTATGTAGGTATGGGCAAATAGTTGAAAACCTGGTGAAAATGTAGGAAATGGAATTTTCTCACAAGGCACGAGTTCATGACTTTAAAACAATTGATCCATACAATAACTCACTTAAAGTAAATGGTAATCCTCACTTCCACCCTCCTTCGTCTTCTTCTCTAAGTTATTCTGGCTTTGACCTACTTGATATTCGTTTCAGGTAGATGTCCTGTAAATGTAAGCTTTCACAGTGTGTCTCTTGTCAAACAAATCAGGACTTTGGAGTATGAGACGTAGGCCTAATGACCCGTGAATTTGTGACATTTATATCCATTTTTCCTTGGGTTCTTCCTTATTTTGCAGAAGAAAAATAGTAACGGAAAGCGGTAAAATCCAAGGAATGAAACCAAGTGTAAAATGAATGAAGTGGGGCATGAATTTATAAAATATACAGGTTGCTTGAGAATAAGTGTGGCCATGTATGCAACTCGCTCCAATTGAGGGTGTGGAAGACTGATGATAAGGAACATAATGCTAGCCGTGGAAGTTTTGATAAGTACACGTAATCATAGCTGTGGGTATTGCAATTTGCTTCTTTTGGAATGAAAAATCACCAAAAATAATATTATAATTGAGCCACAAATCATTAATGAATTGCAGGTATTACAAATCGGAGATGACTTTTGGTCCTTGCTGCGAATTTTTAAAGATCTTGACACTGCCGAAATCCATCGGCCATGGCACTTATTGGAGCCTTCAGTCCTAGACTCTCATCTGCCATTTTTTGCCCTCCTGCTGTGAGCTTCAAGTTAAGGCACTTGGGTGTCATGGAAGGTTCGTTCAAAGGCCATGCCCCACCGGTCAAATGGTGCAGTTCACCGGAATAGTCATTGCCAGGTTATAAATTTACAGTATTTGCGTTTAGATTGCTTAATCTTTTATGAAGTTTATTTTGATTATTTTATAATGATTTTATGAAAATATTTTTTTATAGATTTTATGAATTCTAAAATAATTTTACGTTTTTATTTGGAGATCTTATTACAATAAGTGTAGATAAATACATAGCTACGTCATCGCGAAACATAGTGTTATGGCGGTTTTTATGCCGAAAGGCATGTTCTCTGGTAGAGAGCCCCTGTCGTCTGACACAGGACAGATAAACGAGAGGCTATGATCATTTGGTTGACGATGCACATATATGGATCAGCCTTACACATGTCGGGCACTGAAATGAATGTCAGAACCACTGAAGTGAATGTCAAAAGGGATTAAAAGTCAGGACTATGGTAACATATTCTCGTTTGATTTCTATCTCTAAACCATATGCAAAGGAGGGAAAAACAGGGTGCCTGTCGGCAATGGTGGACATGTCCAGTGGCCCGTCCTCCATCGTCATCTTAAACAAGTGACTGTGCTCATCCCTACTCAGCCATTAGAAATGACCCAAAAAAACATTTCTTCTCCGGGGCTTCAATCAATGTTTTAGTTTATAGGGAATGCGATTTTTGGATAGGTTCTTTCAGTTGTCTCTCTCTGTAGTTGTTGCTCCTTGCCTGTGTGATTTTTTGAAGGTTGAGATTGTGTGTGGTTTTGTGTGTAATATCACTCGTGGACATATTGTCTCTTAGGAATCTGCCAGCTATAAAGGTATGTTTATTTTGAATAATGTCTCTACAAATGCGAGTTTGGTTCTCACTCGGATGAGGACTAAGCGAGTTTTAGGAGGCTCGTAGAGTCCTAAGTTGAAATAATAAGTTACCTCGGGTACCTGCAATGTTCTATGCAAATTCAAATATTTTTCTTTGAATCTGACAGTTGTTGTGGAGTGAAATATTTGTAGAAAACTTTATGGTCTGTTACCAAGATGGTGGCGAAAGATAGAAGAAACTTTAATTTATCCCTCAAGTCTCCAATTGTTTTACAAAACAATCCACAAGATGAGTTTACTGTTATGGGTTTCTAGAATTTTTTATCTCATTTTGGTACTTTTGGTCTTCAGGATGTTTTGCTGCCTCTTTTTTCATATGGTGGTTCAATTTCATCCCTTGAACATCATTGTTTAGTAAGCTTCTTCAAAGCTAAAGCTTTTTGGAATTTTATCTGTAATTAATTTTCAAATTATTGTTCTACTCTAGGTGTGGAGTCTTGGTCAAATCTTTTAAATTCATCTTAACAAACTCAAAAGTGAATTTGGAAATGCTTACCAAGATGATGAGATTATATTGATGGAAAATAATATACTGAATCTTAGACAATGGAAAAGATGTGAAAGCTCTTTATGTGATAATTTGAAAGAACCTTTCCTTATATTCCTTTACTTTAGCAATGATGGTACAACTAGACAACTGCTAGAATGAAAATCTAAAATGAACCATAATAACAAACATGCTTAGTTACCAAGTTGGGTTGCTTATCCCACTTCTTATTATATGTGACACTACTATGCATAGTCATTATTAATTTTTACTATATGGAGCTAAGTTCTAGGAAATTCTTTCGAAGTGATTTACGGGTTCGAAATGCATTGTAAATGTTTAGGTAGTGTCGAAACTACTTAGACGTCTATTAGAAACATCCGGACAACAACACACCTATTTGTGGGATGTTTTGGAAGGCATACAAGCATTATTGCAGGCATTTGGGCGTTTTCAATGCTTGAAAAAACTCAAAAAAAAATTAGAAGGAAAAGAAACACTAAAAGTAAACTAAATTACCATAAACTCCACCCCCTCACCAGTCAAATCCAGTCAAAAACATATCAAAAAGTGTATTCGATGTTAATGAATACCATGTATTATAAGTGTATCTTTTATGGACTAAAAAGGACTATTGTGCATTTTTGTATGTATTTCTATTCTTAATAATTTATTCTATAGATGTTTTGGTATGTATTTCTATTATTAATAATTTATTGTATAGATGTGTTTGTGTGGTTTTGTCTCCAAGGGTTCTTGGGAAATTGATATTTCAAGTTTTCTTATCCGTTTTTAAATAATGTTGATATAGCATAATTTGTTTCCAAGGATTGCTTAAAGATTGACTTTTCAACTTTTTTGATCCGTTTTTGTGTAGCGGAGATATAGATTAATAGTAACAAAGTTTTTCAGAGCAATTGGTGCACTTATAGTTCAAAATTTCAGATTCAACAAAAACTCAACAGGGAAAATTTGACTTGGGTTCATGTTTGTTGAAAAATTGACAAAAATTGAGAAATAAGCTATATATTCAATCATAATAACCTTAAATAACATGTAAAATATAGTCAAAACATAAGAAATGAACTTCAAGAACACAAGACTATTTTCTGTTAGATTTATGGAAAAAATAGAGTGCATATCATATTATCATATGATGATTGATTATCATCACTGGAAATTAATAATCACACAAAAATAAGATTTTCTTCCCCTTCCCCATCTCCGTCAAATTGAAAGTGGATGGTAAACCATGCTTTCTGCTAACTTATGGGTGGATATAGGTCTTGTCATTGGCGTTACCGGATCTATCATCGACATTGTTTACAAGTACTCCTCTGCTCCACCTTCTCTGCCTCTCTTCTTCGTCGTCAAGTTTGATCGATACACGGGCCCTCATTGGGATGCCAACAACTCCCTCCATGTTCCTATTCCACCAAATTCCAGAGGAAACCAAAGAAAAATACTACTCAAAATGGCTTGGGTATTTCCAATCCGTAAATCTCAAGGGCTTACTCTGCAATGGGAAGCTATTGACATTACAGGCACATAAAGACAAGTAATGTCCTTTACGGCTATATCGAGAGCTCCCTCACTATCGGCCCTTCAAATGTCCACTCCATTTTCATTCGGTCGTTACTCCTAAATGTCCTCCACACCTCTCTTTCCATCACGCTCATAAGAGAAATATCATCTTCGTCACCTTCCTTCCTCTCTCCCCTCTTAATCCACGTTGGTAATTAGCTCTTTGGATGCTCTGTTACTTTTCATCTCAAAACTTTTTCTCCTTAATGTGTTCAAGAAATTCCTCCCGTAGTTGTTCTACCACCTACATTTACATTTCTGCTTTGTTATATTTTTCAGTTTCCTTCTCCGTACTCCCTTATTTTACTTTCGGCGTTTTCATCGCACACTTCACGTGCGATTGCTAGTATATTTCGTTGTCAAAAGTGGTTGTATTTTGACATTTAAAACGACTAAAAAGTCTAAACGCTTTGCAAAATCAAACAGTAGTTGTATGCAACACTATGCTACATGTCTTCAACTCATCAGTCCTACACGTAGGCGACAAATACGTCTCTTTCCCAATCAGTTCACATTTGCCAGTATTGCCAGCCTGTGCAACAATAAAATCCAGTGACCCATTGATGATTGATCCCCATCGGAACAATAAGCATGTCAGACAATAAATTCACCGGAAAAACAGTAACAGGTGATCATTATTTAATGTCTTTAAACGGCGTTAAAAGGGTGTAACAGAAAAAGTTTGACTGCTGACTCAATATATTGTGGGCCCCGCCAGATGCGTCAGCCTAAACTGGAACGCACCGGCAAGATAAGGATTTCCGTGTGTATGTAGTGGGATTGAGTGGAGATAATGTGCAAGCGATACCACCTCATACAATTAGGTTTAGTACTACACGCTGCAACAATCCTATTACAGCTAAAATTTACAACAGTGACTTGGGTTTTTCGCGTGGTCTGGATCTCAAATAAAGTAGTTACGTTATTATGCAAGGGATATGACAGGTCCAAAGGACCTTCAAGGTAACCATATGCTTGTCACAGAACCCAGCGCCTTGGGCAGTTGAATCAATGACTTCTGGCAGACGTGCTCAATCCATGCCTTAAATGGAAGCCCATGCTCTGACCAAATCTGTTCATTTCACGGTTTCACCCTCCCCACACATCAAGAGTCTCCCACCAACCCCGCATTCCCACTCTCTCTCCCTTCTATTTTATTTTATCTAATTACATTTTAATTATAATAATGGTTGCACTACATATTTGAATTTGATTTAGTGTTGAGAGAAATGTGCAGGTGTTAATTTAAGATCTCAAGTATGTAATAACAACAATGAGATCCTTAGAAAATGGGTAAACACAACATTGAATTAAGTTTCCTGTATTTACAAGTTTAGGAGAGTACATGTGAAGAAAGAAGAAAGGATTGTGGAGCTCGAAGTTCATGCACGCAAGCATTCAAGGATGGAGTCGGTCACTAATGACATGAGAGTGAGGTTTGGATAACTCTCTAACTTCATTTGATTTTTAAAAGTGAAGATTGGTTGAAGCTAATGTTGAGATGGATCTAAAGTATTTGGTATGGATAGTGTGGATGATAAAGTTGATGAGTGTAGATTATGATTGAATCTCTTATATTTTATAGTTTTACAAGTGATTGAGTTTTAGGTAGAGCATGATAAGTTATCTCAATGATTAAGACGAATATGAGGTTAATCTTTGTGCTTAGTATTCATGATTGATTTAAGATGTTGCAGGGAAAATTTGGCAAGGAATGTATAGTGGATGCAGGGGAGCATGAAAGGTGATAGCCTAAGAACAAAGGAGGATACCCAGAAGTAGCAA
The DNA here is from genome assembly GCA_018340775.1 of Taxus wallichiana var. yunnanensis. Lineage (NCBI taxonomy): Eukaryota > Viridiplantae > Streptophyta > Pinopsida > Cupressales > Taxaceae > Taxus > Taxus wallichiana. The sequence continues at coordinate 56,760,144 of CM031236.1, read as the reverse complement.
CAAGATCTGATAATTATAACAAGAAGCCAATTCTTATGTCAAAAGCTAAGAGAACAGGTGAGGCAAAAAAGGTATAGTATAAAAGAAGGATTCTAAAGTTCTGAATTGACATGTCAGTAAATAGACTATGAAGAAATTGTTCTTGAAGGAAAGTATGTTATTGAGGCAGAGTTTTCATTGTTGGGCTTTACTAGAGAGATAGACAGGATATATGGAGATGAGTGGTAGTGTTTAAGGACTTCAGGAGTATAAGCCTTAAGACACTTGTAGCATTGAGACTTTGAAGAACTTTCATGTTGAAAGCAGGTGTGAGCATGTTTGTGAAGCCATCAAGATTGTGATCTTATCAGTGGTAAAGCCCTAAAGAAGATATATGCCAGACAAGGTGAGGACAGGGCAGATTATAGCTCATTTTCTTATGTTTTCATGATTGTTGGATGTTTGAGAAGGGCAGAGCACATAGAATGTGGAGAGTGGTAGGAAATATCCACCAAAGGTCTCGAGACCATAAAATTTGCAAAAAAATGTCGAAGTCTTCCAAAGTTTTTAAAGTTGCTTAATGTTGAAATTAGCATGGTAACCTTGTACTAACTGGTTGTTTATGAAGTTTTGAGTGAATGTGTAGGTTTTTCTAAATCTCAAATGAATAAGCATTATCTTCGAAACTATAACCCAATTATCATAGACTTATTTTCTAGGAATGTAAATAGTAAAAACTCTAAAACAACCATTCCATTACAGACAAAAAATTTGCAACCATTTTGTATATTGAATGGAAACCATGATGAAACTAATGGCAGCAAAAAGCCAAACAGAGAAATCAATCTCATCAGGTGGAGTAAAAAAAAAAAATTAGGGCAGGGTTTTTCCTGATAATTATTTAAGAATTCACACCAAAAAGTGCTAGATATGCAAGTTGTTTAACCGTTGACCTACCGAAGTGTACAGAAAGTATAAACTCTACATCTCAATGGCAACATGTGATCCGCTTCCCTCTCTTCCATCGTCGTTGTTCTGGTCAAGGCATTCATTATCATTCTCTGTTTTTGATGGACCACTGCTGCATCTTAGTAATACCTTCTCGCCTGCTGCTTCATTTTTTTGTTTTCCAGTAGAAACTGGGAGGGCATCATCCACGGACCTGCACAATCCCTCATCGGGCGACGAATCTTCCTTTCCTCTCCAAGAAACTTGCGTACTAGATCGTGAAATACCGAGCCTCTCTTGGCTAAGTACTGTCCTGGCATACCAACGGGAATAGACATAATAAACAGTAAAACCAACTGTAAAGACCAGGCAGAGAGACGCTACTCCTGCCATAAACATGATATCGATATATTGGCCCCGAGAATAATTCAAAGGGAAAAACCAAACGGCGTAGGCGTAATAAACCATGGTAGAATTGATAAACGCCATACAGATCCACGCCATGGCTTCTTTATGACGATCATTAATATCAGGCCAACATCCCCAAATAATTTCCTCCTGGTTTTCCGACATCTCTACCAGATCGATAGTTTTTTCTGCCGAGATGTTTATTTATGAAATACGGGTAGATATATTAGAGTGCAAAAATATTGAAAACAAGAATCATTGCAAATTCGTCGAAATTTCCATGTAAAACTAAGTTCGAAACGAGAAATTGTTATAAAAAACTAGTGATTGTTGTTGTTTTGCCATTCTTATTTTCTTGGAAGATGCCTCTTGACTTGACTTGGCGTGCACCGTATCTTGGCGGCATCTACCTGGCACATCGGTATTGGCTCTTGGGATCCATAAAATCGTTAAACGATTTTCTCGCTTTTTCTCCGTCCATCACTGTTTGTTTTTGGCGTTAAAAATATTGTTGTCTCCCTCTTTCTATATATAATTTCTTTTTTAATAGCAGTATTCAGATTCAAATTAATGTTTACTGCTCCAATTCAAGCAATATGAGCATCATCCATGTGTGCTGTCAACTATTCCATGTCATAATGTGTCATATCAGATCTTCCATTAACAAGGCATAATATATTCTGAAAGAGAGAAGCCATGCACTGGATGAATCCGAACTCTTCTTTTGCATTGTCTGGAGCCTTTACATAGCGTAATCCATCCCTCAACTGCTGAAACCTGAGAATCCCACTTAATGTAGTAATAATATTAATTGAAATCAATTGTAAAAAGAAATTACATTTATGAGGGAAATACAATGAGGCACTCCTTTTTATTCTATTATTTTTGTTTTCAATATTAAAATTACATTTGAACAATAAGTATTTGGCGAAATAGGACCTCGCCAATATTATATTCAGTATTGGATGTGATGCAAAGGATCCTAGTGTACATGCGATCTTACATCACAAAAAAATAAAGATGTACAACTCTCAATATAGATCGTAGAGAGTTCTAAAGGGCTTGCTCTCTTAAAATTGGAACTTCTTTTAAGCACCATTTTTTTATAGGAGTGGTTTTAGTTTAATTTATTCGCTATATTTAGAATTACAAAGTCAAATTAGAAGTCTTTTCTCTTGATTAATATAATTGCATAATAGTCTAGTTTTAGAGGGATAGAGGAGATGCAAGGAAAGATTCACGATAGAGAAAAGAGAGCATACAAAAAGAACAAAAATTTCAAATGCTCTTAGTGAAATTCTAAGAGGTTTTTATTCCTCTTACTCTTATGATGAAAAAACTCTCTCCATTTTTGCACCAATGCAATAATTCAAGAGATATGCATGTAAGAAGGTTTGAGTTGTTTGTGAAGGCATATAGGAGCAAAGTTCTACACATGTATTTGTATAGCCCTTCGAGGCTTACAAGTAATATATTTTTATTATATAGTTCATAGAGACTATCGATTGAACTTTGTAATGCCCATTGAGGATTTAATCAATAAAAATAACGTTGGTTTGCATCAAAATCTTATGTGCTATCTATAGCTACAAGGTTGGGATCTTATTCGGTTGAGATCCCTTACATTGAGTTCATTAGTAAGGTTTATGAATTACACCATACATGATCAATAGAAGAAGATATTGAAGATTATGAATTTACCACCCCCTTCGAAGAAATCCCAGAAATCTTAGTTGATGATTGGGAACTCGATCGATTCGTCCCACACACCCAAGAATTAGAGAAAACCGGATTAAGAACTTGTGTGTAAAGTTGTACATAATAAGAGTATGGATGTGTTTGTATATTTCTTTGAGGATTATATTCGTTATATGTGTGACTATACACTCCATTGAGATCGTGTTGATTGTTACAAATCCCATTGAGGCCCAAGTTAATTACAAGAATGTTGTTTTACCTAAGAGACTAATGTGTTAATTTCTAGTTGTAAGGTTTGGATCTTACTCGTTTGAGATATAGTACCTCTACCATATTAATTGATATCAAATCTTAGTAAAATATCTTCAAGAGTGTGTGTGAAACAATGCATCCGAACACGAGTCAAAGATGAGTTTCCATAAGTGCAAGTTGAAAAGAAAGTGTAGAGTCTCTTCCACATTTGTGTGTATGTGGGTAGTAGACAACATAAGCTCATTGAATCTTAAGAGAAGGAAGAGAATCCATGAGAGATTTAAGAGTGTAAGTAGATGAGAAGTATCTCTTGGAAGTTAAAGTGATTGGTACAAATTATGAAAAATATATTTGCTAATAAGAGAGAAACATTGATAAGTGTGAAAATTGAGAAGAACAATCTTGTGTCACGCCCACTTAGAAACACACACAAGGATAACACAAAAATAACGGGTAATTTTTTTGACTTGCTTGAAGTTTAAACGACACTACAGGTGATCTCAAAGGGCTACAACCAACTCATGATAAGCTTGACACAACACTAACCCACATAGGCAACAAAGGGACACATGACACTCAACATGACCAATTCACTTTTCTTTTCGACAAGACACAACATAAAAGTCCAACCACAGAACACACTTACAATTAGGGGCATCCCACAGTGTAAAATCTTTTAAGGTTACTTATTTACAAAAAAGTCCTTTAATTCTTAACTTACATTCTAGAAGATTCATGTTATGATTCGCACAATTCTTCTTACGAAGCTAGATTTCTTCCTTTTATACTATTGAGTAATTAGCTTAAGGTCATCTCTAATATGACAATTATTTTTAATTCGTTTATTTAATAAAGGAGGCATTCAAATCCACAAGGCTATCTATCCAAACTCACGCTACTGAAACTTGTTTTCATACCTCCATTGCACAAGGAGACGAGCGTAAGCTCCAATTGAGGTGGAGTACCATTTAGGTTTGGAACTATAACCTCCTTGTGCAAGGATCAACATTTAACAACACTTAAGAGATGATTACAATGTACCTTGGCAAAAGTTAGTGGAAGAAGGTCAAATTCATGAATTCATCCACTACAAGACAAAAGTGCAAGATCCACAAATTTTCCACATTTTCTTTGTGGATATTTTAGTTCAAATTGTGAATCCAAATTTGTGGACTCCACCTACAATAATTTTGTGGAAACATAAAATGTGAAAAAATTTGTGAAAATATCTACAATGAAAATAAGTGTAAAAATTCACAATAATATAATTGTGGAATTTGTCATAATTTTAATATTGTTACATACCTACAATTGAACATTTTGTGTGTATATTCACAAATTACATATTGTTGTCAATCCACAATTATAAAATTATGACATGTGTCACAATAATTAGAGCTTAGTTGTAGATAAATTCTCAATTTTAGATTGTATCTATTTTCACAATTTTATTTTACAAATTAGGAATTTAAAAATTATAATATTAGTTCACAATTTTATTTTTATAATTATAAATTTTAGATATTATATTTTTTATTTCACATTTTTACTTATTAATATTCATTTAAATAAAATATTTATTTTAATTATTATAATAAAATATATAAAATAATAGAATATTATTGTAATTATTTTATTTAAATTTATAATATTAATTACTTAAATTTAATATTAAATTAAAAATATATTTTTACAAATGAAATAAAAAAATATTAAATTAAATAGCTTTGAAATAAATTAAATATTTAATAATGATTATAAAACCACATTGCATGTAAATATGACATTTTAACATAGTTTTTAATCAATAATAATTACTAATCTTTTACCAACATACCCAAACAATGACAATTAGAGATAAAAGTTTTAAATATAACTTTTAAACATGAATTTGGAAAACATTCCATGCAATGTACTTAACATTAGTGTCTCAATAAATAAATAATTTCTAAAAGAGACATTTCTTATTTTAAAAACACGCAAAACAATTTATTCAATTTGATATCTAATAATGAATTTTATTAATAAAAAATAGTTTCAAAGAGATAAATATCTTAAAAGTATGCAATAAAAATATTTTTGAATTTCCATGTTTATTTCATAAATATATGAAATTGGATATTTTATATAATTTATAAATAACTACCTTATTAAAAATATTGTTGACCAAATTATTTCTAGAAGTTATTATTCAGGTTATTGATACATCGATTAGATAGAAGTTCTATCTATAATGTTGGTCAAGCTAGAAAAGAACACTAGTTATAGTGTTGGATTCTTCTCTTGGGAAGGAGTCTTGTTAAATTCTCCTTGTTGGGAAGGAGTGTTCATTGTAGCATTGCATTCTCTTGACTAGACATGAGTGCTTTGGTTCAAGTGTTGCATCCCAAAAGATTTCCTTAGACTAGAAACCCTTGTCCTCAAGATTCCACACAACCGGGAAGTAAAAGTCAAACAACACCAAGAAACCATGGTGTAAATTTGTGCACACACAATCCAAACATAATATCAGTTGCTCCAAACAAAAGAAATAAAACATGAACCATATAGAGATACTTAACTCAAAGTATCAATAGACTAACCGAGCCAACTTCGTCCTCTTTCTGATCCAAACCATTGAAGTGATCAACACCTGCTTTACGCTTCACACACCTTTGTGCGAAACCGGATCCTTCAAAATATTGGTATAACAATATTGTCACATAGGAAATAATAGTTTGATATTGTATTCAACCTTATTACAAATAATACTAAGGCTAATAAATAGCCATGGAAATAGAAAACTGATCTCCTACAAACCAGGAAGTCACACAACAAAACAACCCGTTAATATCATTACGGGTATAACAAAGATAAATTGTTGAAACAATATAACAAACTTATATTATTAATAATGAGTTATAATATAACTCATATTAATAATATTACAATATAAAATAATGAGAGCACTATGATATTTCTAACATTCCCCCCCTTAGTGTGAACATGGGGAAAACACCATCTTCAACCAAGCAGCATGCCGCTCCGTAGCTTGCACATGGTCTCGATCCTCAACACCGACTGTGGGAACTACATCATCTAGGGACCGTTCAACCTATTAGATGAATACATGAATTGGGACCATTCAACCAATTCACATCAACCATCAAATCAGTTTGATCAAGAACACTTCCTGCAATAGTATCAATGGTACAATTTATCATCACGGGGGACACACAAGCACTGCACTGCACACAGGAACATGGATGCTCATCTATTCTTATTCATCACACAAGACACAAAGATGTCACTAAAGCAGTTTGCGGCCTCTGAGGTAGTGACGAACTCGAGGACACTGATTGTCCTCCTGCCTCCATTGCCTCCATCCTCCAATATGAGGATAGATGCTCAAAACAAATAATCTTCATCACTTGAATAATTAATAGGTTCATTGTCACTTGCAGGATTAGAATAATCATCCCAATCTTCTTCAGCAGCTAAAGCCTTTTGTTCCAACTTATCATCTAAGAGATCTTGAGCTCTTTTCTTACAATTCACAAAACCATGTCCTGGTTGTTTACAGTAATGACACAAAAGACGTTTCTTTGACGATATAAACTTTTTTTTACCTTTATGGAATGATGATTTATTGTTTGCAACCATGACAGTTTCTTGTTCTGGTACACACCTTTTGATTTTTTCTTCCTCATCAAGCAACGAGGAAATTAAATTTTCCAAACTGGGATTGATCTTACTAAGAGTAAAAACAATACTCGAATATTCTTTTGGCAAACTATTTAGTAAGATTGCTTTAGCATCTTCTCCATCTACCTCTGCTTTTATTCCTGCTAATTGATTTAAAATGGATCGAAACTTACTGATATGTTGAACCATATTGTCATTTTCTCCCATCTTTAGCCCAAAAGTTTTGCTTAGCGCCATTTTTGCACTACCTTGCTGACATCCAAATAACTTGTTCAATGTCACCCAAATGTTATTAGATGACTTGGTTAGATCAATATGATGAAAATATGCATCGGAAAGACCAAGGCCGATAATTGCTATTGCTTTTCGATCCTTACTTTCCCATTTCGTTGCTTCATCTGCATCATTCGGTTTTTAATTTTTCCTTCGACAATGTCCCATAAGTCTTTATCAATCAATTGTAATTGGGTTCGTACTTGCCACGTGTGGAAGTCTTTACCATCAAATCTTTCAATTACATTTATCTTTTCCATTTTGAAATTCCACAAAATTAGAAAACTTGAACTAGACAATAATAAAATCTTTATACTGGCTAGAGATACTTGATTTTAATAAAGGATATATATCAAAACTTGGCAGATAACCAACTCACCGATATAAGCTAGCAGATTTTGGAATGATGGGCTTTAAAATACAGATCTCCAAACCAAAATTTCTTTAAAATACAGATCTCCAAACCAAAATTTCTTTATTCAGGCATGTGCTAATAGTGACCACACATTTTAATGCTGAGAATATTGCTTGAACCTCTATATTGACTGTAGTAAATAGCATGCTTGGATCTGACAGAGAAGAGATTCACGTGCTCACGTATTCAAAACTATTCTTTTCAATAGAAAATTAGATCTCGCACCCCGGACACTACTGATTCCGAATATGTTCCCTAATCTTTGAAATTATTTTGATAACGAATAAATAACGTTTGCAGATCACAGTTGGAAACTAAAATGAGTCCGCCTGGAGAGATAAATCAACACAGACTACGTATGCAGAGCCATTAAAATCGGTGGAAGTCGTGCATGCATTCATTAATGCGAGATCTACAACCTTGGGAACAGAACCTCGAATCAATGCAAATTCTCCATATTTCAACTCTTATGGACAAAATAAATAGTTGGATTCACAGAATGGTCGGTTGCAGGTGTTCTTGGCATCAGTAGAACACGCGCAAGAAAGCAGAATGCAGTGCTAATAGCTAAAGTCTAATTTTCATAGGTAATGAAACAACTAACAAGACAAAATGGGAAACATAATATGGAGGCTGTAATGAATAGTAGTCACCCCTCAATACAATCTACTCTTCCATCACAGGGACAAGACAGAGTCGCTCTGATACCAAATATTGGTATAAAAATATTGTCACACAGAAATAATAGTTTGATATTGTATTCAACCTGATTACAATAATACTAAGGCTAATAAATAGCCATGGAAATAGAAAACTGACCTCCTACAAACCAGGAAGTCACACAACAAAACAACTCGTTAATATCATTATGGGTATAACAAAGATAAATTGTTGAAACAATATAACAAACTTATATTATTAATAATGAGTTATAATATAACTCATATTAATAATATTACAATATAAAATAATGAGAGCACTATGATTTTTCTAACACAAAATAGGGCATTGAACCATTGTAATCTCTTGCTGCAAAAAACCTGTATACAGATAAGTTGCCACAAAGACCAACCATAGTCATCCCCTAACCAACCATGGTTAGCTGACCAATATCAGTTCCTCTGTGACCGACCTCGGTTCTCAGACTAATGTCAATGTTGCTGGAATGAACCCAACGCCACACAATTTGGCATAGCACACCACACCAGGTGCCTACTTCGAGAAGCCGATAGTTGAGTTGAGCCAGTCATTTCAAGAAGCATCCAAATCTCATACAAAAAAACAATACAACAAATCCATGCAATAAATTGCATCAAGATGAAACACATCACCTTACTAAAGCACCAAGACACTCAACCGCATCTTCAACTGAAGTACATGCTTCTCTGATGGAAGCCCGTCTTCATTCTGTGCTACTGCCTCTCTACCGAAGCCCATGCATCTAACTGCAGCAAAGGATGCATAACTGCTCCTTTTCTCATTCTCAGATCTAGATCTGCAGTCCAAAATATGCATGTGTTATAAGCACTATAATATCGAGATAAAACCATACCTCAATAAGCTCGGATATGCAATCGACCAACATGCTTGTGCCTCCAAGAATTGGGGACACCTCAACAAACAAGATACATTTCATGCATCTTTCATTTCTTTAGATCTGTGATTTTCTATTTATAACTGTGTGTCGCTTTATGGCCCGACCACGGTCACCCCAGAATCGACCACGGTTACCTGTAACTCCAACAACCTTACTCTTCCAGCTCCCACTTGAGATTAAATCTCTCCCTGTGATCTTCTCATTAGGAAAAACAAATGCTGCTCTGATACCAGTTGTTGGGAATATGGGATAGCAGAATAGTGCTATGATTTAATAACAAACAAAATCATGCACACAGGACCCAAAACAATTCCCCACAAAATCTACAATAGTGGGAGCATAAACTAGAATAATCCAAATCACACAAAAGTACACACACATAACAAGCATGTACCGTGGTTCACCCAATGTGGGCTATGTCCACCAAAGATAGAGATCTCATATATATATAATAATGAGAGATTACAAAACAACTCTTCTGCATAAGAGTACATGTATCTCTATAAGAGTATCTCCTCCTCTTATATCTTCAATTTGGATCTGCTGAGTACAAACTAAACCGTGCCTCCTATGCCACTTGTGTCTCCTCTAGATCTCTAACCAGATCTGCGTGAGTGCACTACAACCATGCCTCTGAAACATAACCAAATCTCACATACCCTAAGCTACCCTGCATCTGCTACTATGCAACCAAGCTCTCATTGTATTGTGAATCTACAAACCAGACCTCTATAATATCTAGATCTACATGGATCAACAATACAATATGATCTCTTGGATCTACAATGCAAGACTAGATCTATATAGATTTATAATACAAGATCTCACCAGCATATGGATCTACAAGAAGAAATGTTATGTGCTTTTCATACTATGCAAGCCATTACATGAGACTAAACAATACAAAGGAAATACGAAGAGAAGACGTTTCCCTCTTCTCACTATTCGGATGTATCTGCTTTATTTCCTTCTCGTCCCCCGCTCCTCTCCATGGAGACTATGTCTTTATGTAACATGTTCCGTTTTTTTTTTCCTTCTTCTTCTTCATCCTCTCAGTCTCGTAGAATCAAGGATCTAATCGATCCTTCTCATTATTCCACCTAAGCCCTAACTTTCACGCTTATATATAAATATATAAACTTAGGGCACCTTAGCTATGTAATTACATCCAATAGATTTTCTTTAAAACAAAAACCATATTTAAAGCCCTTGACTAAAACTAAAACACATCGCATAGGTAAGCAGGTGTCGGTTAGAACTAACCAGGGCGATTCCCACTTGCTTTGACCGAAGTCGGGCATGTCGACCGATGACGGGTTGTTGTATTACTAGTCACTTTCCATTGCATGCTAACTGTGAAGTAATCTAGCTCCACAACCTAACAATATAATGGTCAACTACAAACTCATTCGAGTCCCAATGTTTAGCAAATTCTCATAAATTTATTGTTTGACTAAAAATATTTTTTTATTACAAGTGGCATATATTTCCAAATTATACTAATATTTTCATATTCATATGCAATGCAATCAAAACCTACCTTGAAACAACCTTTAATATATTTAAATAATTACAAACTCATGCATTTTGCTCCCCAAAGTTTAAATTTTTGATTTCTTCAATAAAGATCAATCTTTAATCAAAATGTATAACTCAAACTTCTAAGTGACTATCATAGGACCTCCTTATGGATTGGATTGTGGTAAAACAGAAAAGGAAAAAATGGAAAAAAGAGGCCATATTTCACATTTCTTCCTTTTCTCACACTTCTTTGTTTTTGTTACTTCTTTGAAATGAATTGGCCACCATCTAGAGTGTTTTTAATTTTTTTTGAAATTTTGGGATGTAACTCTTTCCACCCATATTTGTCTACTAATAAAATAGCGCTTTTCAATTTTTGAAAAATACTAATAAAAATATTGCTCGAGACCTTCTCGGTATTAATCGTATTAGTATCCCGATACCTTATTTATCTAATAAGGATAAATGTAGGGAGATTTGTGTGAGAAGGGGTGAATAAAGTTCGTTGTTATTGGTGCATTATTTATCTATGTAAGGAAAATGTAACATATTATATGTATTCTCCATTTTTCTTTCATTCCTTCCACCAATATGTCATATCTTGGAATGAATATTTTGGATTGGAATAGGTAGCTAGAAATAAGATGAAGATAAACATCTACACATGATTCAAGCATTGATTAGAAAAGTATAATGTCTTTTGAGAAAGGAAAAGAAGTGGTGAGAGGCGTAGTATGGACGACTTGAGCTTGTGATGTTCGTTCTAGATTGAGACATTTAATGAATGAAATAAGTGTTTAAAGATAACGTTACGATATTATTTTTTTAGTAGGTTTTAAAGTGGTTATGCCAATAGCTAATAACTATCGACTTGGAAATATATTAATGAAAATTTGCAATTCTATTATAATTTTTCTTCTTGAGGTTGACAATCTCATGTTTTAAAATATCTAAATTAATATTGCATTATAGGCGAAGTTTTTATTTTTGCGGATGGCTCAACCTTTCAATCAGTCATTTTTATAAAAATGTACGGTTATGCCATTTAACGTCTTTTTGAGCAAATTAGTTTTAACGACTCTCAAAGTTTGTAAATATTTACTTTAAAGCTTGATGGAGTTTGTTACATCAACTTTTTCGCTTCTATTAATTTTAGAGAGCTGGAATTTAATGCTAATTATTGCATATTTTATATTTTCTTGCACCCAAAAGATGTTGGGGAAAGAATGTATGCACTTGAAGCTCAAGAGACTATAATAGGAAGTGCCTAATATTAGATAAATATTGCAAAGGGTAAATATTAGTCTACAACTTAATATACAAGTTAGTAGGATAATATTAGATGTAATTCATAATTTTAAAATTTTGTTTTAGATTCTTTTGCACTTTCTGAAAGTATTAAAGGCTTCATAACATACCTTTTGACCAGATAAAAATTTCATAGTTAATTGCATTTCTTTCTAGTTGAAATAGTCTTTAGTAAATGTGGGAGTTCGGATTAGTAAGACAACTTCAAGAAAACATTTGTATTAAAAATTTGTTTAATCTTAATTAAGTGTAACTTTCTTAAAGAAATTCTTACAATGTCGTCTCAACTATTAATCTTTAGATTGAAAAGAAATCATTAAAATTTATACATATAATATTATCCATGTGTTGATTTGAATGGTTTCCATTCGACCACCTAAACTTTTGGACCATGGTATAATTTATTTTAAAGTTCATTCTCATTGTTATGCAATCTTATATACACAAATGTCCAACAATCTCCTTCATTCGCGTATCAATATATCCCTTACACACTTATAAAACAATTATAATTAATATGTCAAACCTTAATTCAAAGGGGTGTTTTTACACGAAACACTTTCATGACTACTTTTGGTCTCATAGACTACTTCGTTTCGTTAAAATTTGCATTCATTTAAATGCCTAAGCAGGTGAAGAATACTGTATATGCACACACAATTAAAGCGTGTTTTCCTCAAATTACAGCACGGCATATTGTGTTGCTAAAAAGTCTGCATGTGATCGACTATCCTCTATTCTCTCGTCATTTTCTTCATCTCCTCTATTTCTGTAGGGCCCGATTCCAAAGTCTCACATAATTGAGCCTCTGCAAAGAGGGCACGTTGAATTTGAATAGAACCACAAATCGATACAACTTACATGAAAACTGTGATTGCAGCTGGGCAACATTCTGCCATTCTCATTTTCCTGAAAATCGCACAGGCAAACCGCACAGTGTAAACCATCTTTGAAACATTCCGGTTTGTATACAAAAACCGGGAGGGCATCTACCATGGCCCTGCGCAATCCCTGACCGCGCGACGGAATCCTGAGCCGCCCATGTGTGGTCGTGTTGGCATAGGGACGGAAGTAGACACAATAAACCGCAATACTAACTATAAACACCATACACAGAGACGTTACGGCTGCCATGAGCATAATACCGCTCCAGTCATAATGCTTATGCCCATCTTCCGAATTTTGGGAATGGTAAATAATGGAATACCTACGGAAGTAGAAATAATAACCAACAACAGTAATTATAAAGAGCATACAGAGCGACGCTATGGCCGTGTTATGACGGTGTTTGATACAAGCGCACATCCACTGATATCTTCCTCTTGATTTTCAGACATCTCTGCGTGGTTAAGTGGGTACCCTGGAATGTGGAGGGAATGGTGTTTATGCATGGAATTTGTGGGAAGATATTGGGGTGTACAATTGGAAAGAAGCATCAAAATGCTAATTCGTGGAAAATTCAGTGGTAGACAAAGTCTGAGATGAATGCATAGACCGTTTGCCAAGGAGACGAGCATGCCGACGAAATGTAAGGTGGTCGTTGTTTTGGTGTGTGTAATAAAAGCGGAAGTCTTCGTCAATACCGTAAATTCGGTCATCAAAGAAGTCGTTAGAATCCGAGTCTTCTTTGAAGAGGCGTCTTGACTTACTCCCTCGAGTCTTTGCTTTGATTAAAACCGAGTCAAAGGAATTGTCCTCCAATGTTTTCATGTAAACCTTTTCCATAATACTCTCTAATTATTTCTTGATTTTCCTTTAATATTCTAGTAATACTACGGTGACACTCTGATAGAGTTGTTGATAGAGTAGGAATAGTTTTTAGGAACTACAATAAGATGCGGAAAATAAATTTAAGAGATGGAGGAGTTATATGTAAAAGTGGACGGGAGTTGTAAATGTTTAGTTTGTGGAGAAATATTGAGGCATGTGTAGGTGTGCATTTTATATATTATTTGAATTTGAGGTATAGATGTAGAGTTATATTTGAGTAGTAATGGAATAAGAAAGTCGATCAAAATGTGTAGGTTATCAAGGAGTGAACTTCAAGGATAATTGTGAAAGCAAGCACTTTTTGTTCAACAAATCCAATGTCTATAATTGGTTGTTAAATGTTATACTTCAAGCATTGTGAATTGTCACATTAGATACGAACCTTTTATTGTCCAAATTTCTTTCTCTTAACGAGGTTAAAGCACCAGCTACTAAAGAAATTAGCAACTTAGAAATGTTGGAGAGTTTATGTTACCTCAGATATGATGATGTTTGATATGGGCGTTGAATGATGGATTTTCAATGCTACAAAAACCCGTGAAACTAAAGCGGATTGAATTAGATAGATATGAGCGGGAGTTGTCTGACTAAACGGATCCAAGAAGCTTTTGACTTCCTCGCGATGTCAACCCTCGTTTGTTGGGTAAAAGGATGTAAAAACAAAAGCATGCAGAAACAAAACTAGCATTGAATTTGAAAAATGACAGAAAGTGATATAAAGCTAGTTAGATGACAATAACTGAAAAATAAAGGTTACTATTATTGGTCCAATGTAATCTTTTTCGGGATGGCAATCGACTTCTAACTTTTCCGTACAATGGGATTCCTCTCGAGTTGTGGGTGTTTCTGAATGAGGGAAACCTCTAGAAGGGTTGGCTCCCTTTGATGAATCACTGAAAAATCTGTATTTTGATTGAGTTAAAGGTTAGAATGAATGGAAAAATAAAAACATGTAAAGATGATGCACCAAAATGCAGTAGGGTTGGGCCTGCACAAACACACTTATCATCTGGTAAACAAATTGTTGAATTCACTACAAGATCTTTTTAATTGATCTGCACTCACAAGGTAATTCAATGCACTTTAATAACTTGCAAAACAATCAAAATTGCTTATTGGAGGTGCTGTGAAACTATAAGCATGCAAAGGAATAATAAACTCACTTGGACAATGCCTTTAATTGCAAGAAACACACTATCCAACAACTTGCTAATGGAGGAAACAGTCTTGTTATTCAATCTTAAGGTCAAAAGAATTTTTTTTTTTGTAGCATTACTATGCAAAAATTTGCCCCTTCCCCATGCTTGTGAAAGCCATGGACAATATATAGAAAAATCACTCACACTTACCCTCTAAAAATAGCGCCCAAAGGCTCAGTTCTCTCCCATACATGCATGATTAACATAATCATAATACAATAAATCAAGGCAATAATAGCTTGTCTGCTTTATTCTCCTTTGGTCAAAATGCATGTTGATGCTTTTTATAGTCACCCTTCCTAATGTACGGGCTTTCTTTGCATATATTAAGGTAAATTTGATAAAAAGTTAACACCCTTTATCATTAGCCAAAAAGGCTATTCTTGTCCATACCTGCATGCATGTATAATTAAGATTCTAATTTATTCCTGGCACATGCAAAAGTGACAATTGTTCATCTTTTCAAAATTTTGTGTAATCCATATGCAAGATAATATTTCTATTTTTTCCTTATGTGCATAGCTTTAAAAAGGGGCCCAATTTGTCATTTCTCCCACTTTTAAAATAAAAAAACATGCATCCCCATGTGTCTTTAGTTAATTGAAGCAACTTGAATATTTCGAGAATAGTTCGACTCAGTCAATGTGACCTCGTTAGCCCTCATTGTGGTAACCTAAGAAAATTACGGTGTGAACCCTAAACTTCATCATTTGTGTTTGTTTGCTTCATGGCGGTTGCTCGCTTTCATTACAAAACTCAAATCTCTACCTTATTTGCTTCAAACTCACCTAGTTTTGTGCATTATGAAAAGAGTTTGTTCTTTTTGCACAAACCTTTGTTGTTGATCAATGCCATAGTCCCGAGATTCCCTCAACTTTAACAAGTTTTTTTACCATATATCTCAGCCTTATATGCATCCGGAAGGGCTCTATATCATTTTGAAACCATATGTTTTGACATGTAGCTTTGAGATTATCGAGAAAACTGGAACCTTTTTATTATTTCAAGCATTATTTTATGAAAAAACCTTGTGGCTTTTTGAAATTTGTGCATTGTGGCTCGAGGTTTTGATGTTGGGTTGCACATCTTGGGGTTTACACTTGTAAGCACTCTCATACACTTTGACTATGTATTTATGTTTCATTTCCTTTGTGTGCTAGAGATGGGTTTGCTCGCCTAGATTTTATATAATTTAGTAAACATTTGGTGCTCAAAATAACATAATTTCTACGTTTGATAATCCATATTCAAACTTTGTTTCTTTTGCAATATTCATGGTGAAAATAATGAACAAGTTGGCTATATTTCTCTCTTCAATGATGAGGATGCATTGTTAGCACCATTTCGTTGTTCTTTCATACTAAAAAGAACATAATCATTCTATTTCTTTGACAAGTATGACACTTTGCATTTTCATTGTAATGTTGAAAGAAGTAACAACTTTTCTTGTGCTTCTCCGTGCAATATTGTTTGTGAGTTCTATATCTTTATGATGGAAATGAACCATTTGGTAACCATATATCTTGTGTTGGAGTTTGAAAATAAATTTTATATGGTTATTGGAGCCTCGTAGTCTTATCTTAGAATTTTAATTTATTATCAAATTTTAACAGTTGTAAGCTGTGTACCTTCAAGAGGCTCATTTTTTTCTTTTATGGAAATGTGTACATGGCTTGTCATTGTACAGAAAAGAGCAATGTTCCTCTGCATTGATCTTTGAAAACTCAAGTTAGCATTGAAACTCTAAAAAGTTAATAAATATTGGCCAATGGCTTCTTTTCTTGCAAAAAAGTAAATCATCTCGGAACCCAAGGATTAGTTATTTGTATGAATTGACACTCTGCAAAGAAAGATGATTTTCAACATTATAACTATTTATAATCCTTCTATTCATCGTGGAGTTTTGCACTTTGGAGTTGTATTCTTGGCTTATTCTCATGACTTGAGATCTTGCTAATAACTGTCATTCCTTTGATTTGGAACTCTATCTCTGTACTTTCATTGAGATTCTTTTATGATTTTATTACGCTAGTTGTACACTACGAGGCTTCTTACCATATTGAAATTTGTACTCCTTTGCGAATTGTTGATGCATGGTTGTAGCTGAAATTTTGTACTTGTCATGTAATTTAGGTATGAAATTTGTATCATCATAGCACTCCTTTCGAGGGTTATACTATTAATTTGAACCTTGTGCTTTGATCTCGTATTGATATGGTTATACCTTGTAAATTCTTTGGCTGCAAATAAATGTACCCTATTGATTTGATTGTTTCTAGAAACAAGTTGACTCTTGTTCATCTTCTGGTTATTTCTTTTCAAGTGATGATGCCTATAAAATCAAAGTTAGAATAATAATGGTATAGAGTTACCTTGAGATCTAATTACATCCTTTCACTTTTTCAGGTTACAACAAGGAGGCAACTAAACTCATTGAGAGACAATGATGCGCCCGAATTAGCAGGAACTTGACAAGGTCATAACTTGAGCTCGGGTGTCCGTTTGAGTCCGTTTTTTTTTGAAACCACGTGTTTTGATGAGACGAACGCAGCAGCAACCCGCCCTACTAGTTGGGGCAAGTTTTCGACACATTTTTGGCCCTAAATCCGCCATCTTGAGGCCGAAAATTAGGATTTAAGTTATAGTTTGGTTTTTTCCTATTTTTGAGCATTAGTTAATTTTAGTCTATTAATTGCATTATGAGTTAGAAAGTTGGCAATTCCTCTAATTTAGGGATGTAGAAGATGCGTGGAAATTTTGTGCCCGTAGGAATAAGTATGCGAACTTACTAAGAATAGCATTTCTAGTAAACTGCTAAAAATAGTAATTTCCGCCACCTAGAGTAGATTTAGTCAGAGTTAGCTAGAGTTTATTTGGCAACTCGAGTTGGGAGTTATTTTCCTATTTAGGAAACATTGTAATTCATTATTTGATAACGAAGAAGGAGATCTATTTTCTTTTGGAGTTCATTTTATTGCAATTTATCTGGTTGTTCTTAATTTGGCTACATTATCTGGTATTAGAGCTGGTTCGAAGTATTTTGTTTAAAAATGGCAGGAAGAGGAAGAGGAAGAGGAGGCGGTATTGCCAGATGAATAGAAATATGCAAGATCTGCAGAGACAAGTTGTTGCGCTTGCTGTAATGATAACCCAAAGAGGAAATCAAGGTGGAGATGACACAGATGAAGAAGAAGTTTGTGAAGAGGAGGAAACGCAAGCACCACCATTAGCTTTTGAAGAAAGGATGCTTCGAGCATTAGAAGGAAAGAATGATGGGATAAGAGTTGATGTTTCATAGTATGGTGGTAGTCTAAAACCAGAGGAGCTGATAGACTGGTTGACTAGCATGGGAAATTTTTTTGAGTGGAAGGCTATGTCAGAAGAAAAGAAGGTAAAATTTGCATGCACGAAATTGAAAGGTCATGCTATGTTATGGTGGGATCACCTACAGAAAGAGCGGTCAAGAAAGGGGAAAGAAAGAATTAGGATGTGGAGTAAGATGGAGAAGAAGCTGAAAGATAAATTTCTACCGTAGATTTACACAAATCCTTTATAGGAGGTTTCAGAATCTCAGACAGAACTTACAAACAGTGCAAGAATACACAAATGAGTTCTACAAGTTGTCCATTCGTGTAGAGCATGAAGAAACTGAGGAACAAATGGCTGCAAGGTATGTTAATGGATTAAAATTTTCTATTCAAGATGAGATAAGTATGCATAGGATTAAAAGCATGGAGGATGCCTATCAATTAGCCTTAAAGGCTGAGGAAAAACAAAATCGTCAAAGTTTTAGGCGATCACCTGGAATGAATAGGGGGCCTCATCTTCCTTTCGGGGACGAGCTGGTTTTAGCCAAGGTAGGGGAGAATCATCTCGTGGATTGGAAAAGCAAGAGGATACGAGACAAGATTTCAGAATCAACAAAGAGGTAGAGGATTTTCTAGGGGTAGAGGATATGTTGGCGATAGAGGATGGGAGGCTCCACGAAGACCATTTGTTTGTTACAGATGTGGTGAAGAAGGGCATCGGGCTTTTGAATGCCCACATACTTATACACATGAAAAAGGCAAGGAGATGCTCCAAGAGTAAATCTTGTTGAAGCTGAACAAGTAGAAGATGAACAGGACCTGGAAATTCCACCAGATGTTGGAGAAACTTTGATGATCAAGAGGACGATGATTGCTCCAAGAAAGGAGGTCAAGGGGGATGCATGGCTACGTACAAATATTTTCGAACAAGATGCACTTCAGGAGGAAAGGTATGTAATGTTATTATTGATGGTGGTAGTTGTGAGAACATGGTTTCAAATGAGATGGTCGATAAATTGGAGTGCGCATTGTGAGAAGAATCCTAACCCTTATCATATTGCATGGTTTAAGAAGGGTAATGAAATTCTTGTTGATAAGACATGTTTAATAAGTTTTTCTATTGGGAACAGTTATAAGGATGAGATTTGGTGTGATGTTATTCCTATGGATGCATGTCATATGCTGTTAGGAAGACCATGGTAATTTGATAGAAAAGTTATTCATGATGGGGGAAAGAATACTTATACTTTCTGGAAGGATGGCACAAAAATAGTTTTGATACCTCTTAAAGAAGAGGGGAAGGCTGAAAATATGCTTTCTGCAAAGGAATTTGTGAAGGAGGCAAAGGCAACCGGTTTTTGTTATGCACTAGTTGCAAATAAGGATGAACTTGTAAGTGCTCAAATACCAATAGAAACATCATAATTAATAGAAGAATTTTCAGATGTTATTCCTGATGAGCTACCAGATGGATTACCACCCAAAAGAGATATTCAACACCACATGGATTTGATTCCAGGGTCTTCACTCCCAAATCAAGCGGCTTATAGGATGAGCCCGACATTGCATGCAGAGTTGAATAGGCAAGTGGCAGAGCTCGTGCGAAAGGGGGTCATAAGGGAGAGCATGAGTCCGTGTGCAACACCAGCTTTATTAACACCAAAGAAGGATGGAACATGGAGAATGTGCACGGATAGCAGAGCGATCAATAAAATTACAATCAAGTATCGGTTCCCAATACCTCGCCTTGATGATATGATGGATGTGCTTGCTGGATCTAATTATTTCACCAAGATTGATCTTCGAAGTGGTTATCATCAGATTCGGATCAGAGAAGGAGATGAGTGGAAAACAACATTCAAGACAGGAAATGGATTATATGAGTGGTTGGTGATGCCATTCGGGTTATCCAATGCACCTAGTAATTTTATGAGATTGATGAGCACCGTCTTTACTGGGAGTATAATGGTAAGTTTGTTGTGGTTTATTTTGATGATATCTTGATCTTTAGTAAAACTAAAGAAGAACATTTGAGGCATCTAAGATTGGTATTTGAAGTGTTAAGGAAAGAGAAACTCTATGCAAATATGAAGAAGTGCACATTTATGCAAGAGAGCTTGGTATTCTTGGGCTTTATTATTTCAGCGGTGGGGTACAAGATGGACTCGTAAAAGATAAAGGCAATTATTGAATGGCCTACTCCACGGAGTATAACTTGAGGTAAGGAGCTTTCATGGTCTAGCAACATTTTGAGAAAATTTATTAAAAATTTCAAAGATATTGTAGCACCTATCACAGTTGCACAAAAGGAAGGGAGTTTTGTGGACAAAGGCAGCTAAGGATAGTTTTCAATTCTTGAAGAAGAAGGTGACAGAGGCACCCATTTTGGCACTACCAGATTTTGATAAAGTGTTTGAGGTTGATTGTGACGCCTCACATGTGGGTATTGGATCTGTTCTAAGTCAAGGAGGAAAGCCGGTGAGCTTTCTTTAGTGAGAAATTAAATGAGGTAAGAAAGAACTACTCTACTTATGATGTGGAATTTTATGCAATTGTACAAGCATTAAGGCATTGGAGGCATTACTTAGTGCCTAAGGAGTTTGTGTTATTCTGAGACCACATAGCCACGAAGTATGTGAATACCCAAAAGAAGTTGAATAGTAGGCATGCAAAGTGGGTATCATTTTTGCGAGGATATACTTTTCTCTAAAACATAAATCCGAAAAAGAATCAAGTTGCGGAGATGCATTGAGTAGGCATGTGACTTTGTTTACCACTATGGAAAATGAGGTGGTGGGTTTTGAAGCAATAAAGGGTTTGTATTCTTCGATTTCGATTTTAAGGATATTGTTGAAAGACTAATTAGTCCATTGTCAGATAATGAAGGAGATGTCTGAGATGAGTACATTTTACTGGATGGCTACCTATTCAAGGGACGCCAACTATGTATTCCAGTTGGGTCTATGAGAGAGAATATAGTGAAAGAGTTGCATAGCGGAGGGTTGGCTGGGCATTTTTAGTAAGGATAAGATGATAGCCTTGGCAGCAGACAAATACTATTGGCCAAAGCTGAAAAGAGATGTGGTAAGATATGTGGAGAGATGTCGAATTTGCCAAGTCTCGAAAGGCCATGCACAGAATACAGGGTTGTATATGCCGTTGCCTGTTCCTAAAGGGTCGTGGACAGATCTGAGTATGGACTTTGTTTTGGGATTACCAAAAACACAATGAGGTAATGATTCCATTTTTGTGGTTGTTGATAGGTTTTCTAAGATGGTTCATTTTATTGCTTGCAAGAAAACAAGCGATGCAACAGGCGTAGTAGATTTGTTTTTCAGAGAAGTTGTTCGTTTGCATGGTGTTCCAAAAACCATTACTTCAGATAGGGACACAAGGTTCTTAAGTCACTTATAGCGGACTTTATGGAAGAAATTTGGTACTCAACTACGGATTCAAGTAGTGCTTATCGTCCACTGGTGATGGGAAAACAGAGGTGGTAAATAGGAGTTTGGGAAACCTGTTAAGGTGCATTGTTGGGGAAAAGTTGAAACAATGGGACTTAGCATTACCGCAAGTTGAGTTTGCATATAACAGTTCCATAAACAGATCCACGGGAAAGTCTCCATTTTCAATTGTGTATGGGAGTAATCCAAATGGGGTATTAGATTTGGTACAACTACCAGTTGATGGCAGAGTCAGTGATGATGCAGAAGCATTTGCCGAACATATACAACAATTGCAGGAAGAAGTGCGGAAGAAGCTGCAAAATAGTAATGATAAGTATAAGGAAATAGCAGATGTGCACAAACGGAGAAAGGTATTTACAGTTGGTGAGTTGGTTATGGTATATCTATGGAAGGAAAGGTTTCCAAGAGGAACCTATAACAAGCTGAAGTACAAGAAGATTGGTCCCTACAAAATCGTGAAAAAAATAAACGATAATGCTTATGAGGTAGAATTGCCAGGGAATTTTGATATTTCTCCAGTGTTTAATGTTTCAGATTTGTATTCTTTTCATGGGGATGGTGTAGAATGGGATGTTATTGATGAAGTAGTAGATTGGAGAGGTTCCGGTGAAGAAGAAAGAAGAAGTGGATCAGATTCTAGATAAGAAAACAATGGACACGCGACATGGGAAATACAACAAATATTTGGTACATTGGAAAGGAATGGAACAAGAGGACAATACTTGGGTCACAGAGTGGGAGATTCAGAAGTTGGATGCAGATAAATGGAAGTAGTTTGAAGAAGACAACTTGCAGGAGCTGCGTTTTTTTCAAGCAGGGGAGAATGATGCGCCCGAATTAGCAGGAACTTGACAAGGTCATAACTTGAGCTCGGGTGTCCGTTTGAGTCCGTTTTTTTGAAACCATGTGTTTTGATGAGACGAACACAACAGCAACCGGCCCTACCGGTTGGGGCAAGTTTTCGACACATTTTCGGGCCCTAAATCCGCCATCTTGAGGCCGAAAATTAGGATTTAAGTTATAGTTTGGTTTTTTCCTATTTTTGAGCATTAGTTAATTTTAGTCTATTAATTGCATTGTGAGTTAGAAAGTTGGAAATTCCTCTAATTTAGGGATGTAGAAGATGCGTGGAAATTTCTGTGCCCGTAGGAATAAGCATGCGAACTTACTAAGAATAGCGAGAGTTACAGTAAACTGCTAAAAATAGTAATTTCCGCCACCTAGAGTAGATTTAGTCAGAGTTAGCTAGAGTTTACTTGGAAACTCGAGTTGGGAGTTATTTTCCTATTTAGGAAACATTGTAATTCATTATTTGATAACGAAGAAGGAGATCTATTTTCTTTTGGAGTTCATTTTATTGCAGTTTATCTGGTTGTTCTTAATTTGGCTACATTAGACAACTCGTATGGAAGAGGACCTGTGCAACAGAAATGATGGGTTCCTCTATACCCTTACAATTCTAGCTTTAATTTCATATGCATTGCTTTAAGTCATATCTCATGGCTTGTGTGGGAAACATTATTTCTTTATGAATAAATTAAATTAAATTCTGTAATTGAGTTGTCTATTTCCTTTTGCATTTGATTACTGTAAATGATAATTGTGGAATGAACTAAAAAACTCAACACATAATTAATCTCATTCAAACATAAAGAAATAATAAGAATTTAATGCACATGTACCTAAAAACTGTACTTTCTACCATGCAAACAACAACTGTGTTCGTTGTTTGGTCCAATTTTGACATCTTCCATTTTTCCCACCTTTACCAAGGCCATGCACTAGTCTTTCGAGGCTTCTACATGACTTTTTGAAGATGACACTCGAATGACAACATATGTGAGGCATTGCACCTTGCAAGTGACACACACACCTACCATCTTCCTCTAAATTCCTCCTAGAAGTGACTAGAACTTAGCAAATGAAAAACAATTAGTACCCCCTTCCAATGATTGGCTAAAAATGGTCTATGTCTTGGTGAATTTTTGATTTGGTTGCCTGCTAACCAGTTAGAACCCTTGAAAATGGCTATTTCAGCCATGAATGCCAATTGAAAACCTGTACCAAGACTTGAACATGCATGCCAAAGGCTACATAATACTGATAAAGACTAATAATTCCTCTAGAAAATAGGAAAAACAATAGTAACAAAAATGTGCAAAACTACACTTGGAGGAATTTAAAACACCTACAAATCCATGAAATCATACATGCTTCAAAGTGAAGTATGCGAGTGCACGGAAGTTTTTATTATGTAGAAAATAAACCTATACTAACCTATTATACCTAGCCGTAAATGAATCTTTATAAAACCTGACACGGGATGTGAAACGTAGCTTCCTTTTCTCATAAACCGAGGCCATGAGTTGATCTTGAAAAACATGTAACATGACATAATTGGAAATGAGACATGTAACTTTATTTTACTCCAAATACCAGTCAAAACATGAAAAATGTCTCAATAAGATTTTCAACTTGTTCTAGAAGGATTTGAGGCTAGATTTTGAAAACATGGAACTCTTCTTTTGTTCTAAAATAGGCACAAATTTTGGTATTGCTGAAATAGGCTTTAAACTAGCCAAATACTTGATAGGACATGGCCTTCTCATACCGGTGGAGGGTTGATTTTTTGTTGCCTTCTTCTCCATCTCATGAGCATCTTTGGGAAATTGATAAGAATGCTAACATGTTTTATAAAATTGTTGTTTTGTTTCATCCGTGGGGACACTTTGAAGCTGATGTGATGTCATTTAAACCTCTTCAAGTTGTTGTTTATCCTTTGTCATGAATGATTTCAATATTTCATCATTTTGATTCATCACACATCCTAAAAATTCATGTTCATCCTTTTGAAAATTATCTTGTCCCTCTTGAAGTGTTGAAGTGAATGATGATTTCATCGATGGATTGCCTTGCAACTCTACAAAAATGCAGAAATCTCTAAGCATGTGGCATAATGGGGTTTTCACATTCAGCTACATCATCTCTATTATTCTGGAAGTATTCTTCCTCGTTTTCCTCATCATTTAACATGAATTTTGTAAGATCAAAATCAACACTTTCTTCTTCATGATATTTGATCCGAGTAACATGGATTTTCGTAATGTTCTCCTCTTCATTAATGCCATCCTCATCATTTAATATGAAGTATGTCAAGATGAAAACATGTTTTGTTTTTTCTATAATTGCTTATTCATTTTCAAAAATGACATGAAAATCCTCTTCACCGCAACTAATTCTTCCTTCTCTTGATTTTGTAAAATGGGATGAATCGGTTGTTAGGAATTATTATTAGTGCTCACATTATTATAAATGTTAGATTATAATTATGTTGAGTTAATATTACAATTGTTATAATATATTGTTTTAACAATATATTATTCATAGAAGTATATTGTTGTACCCGTAAATCTATTAACGGGTTATTTGTTTGTATGGGTTCTATTTTATAGGATACTGGTTTTCTATTATGATGGCTATATAATAGCCTAGTGTAATGCAAAGAAAGATATAGAGAATTAATAATATAATTATTGTGTGTTCGTACTGTGTAAATCTGCTGCTATACCAATATTTGGTATCAGAGCAGGTTTGTTACAATGGAGGAATAATAAGTTTTGTAGAGACACCTGATATCTATTGTCATTGTCCTGTGAATGAGTGGAAATGATCTCTGAAAAGCTTGTATATTAGTTCTTTTTTTTGCATTCGGGGTTTTGCACAGACTGGCTGTTTAAATAAGAATAATAGGTAGAAACCTCAAGCAAAACGTGTACACAGTTCTATATCAATCACACGACCAGATCTGCCATAATCAGATCTCAGTCTGCTTTGTTACCAAAGCTCTCTACGTAATTAGGACTGGAACGAGTCATTCAACACCTGTTGGCACGTGGTACTCTTCTCTGAGAAGCATGAAGATCTCCCAAGCTTAATTCTCCACTGTGGCATCGATGATCCAAGTTTGCATTGGCGAAGGACTGAGAATCGACTCCACCAATTTTCCATAAAGCCCATGGTTATCAAACAATAAGCCTGTTACATTAAGGATCAATCTGCTCTGTGTATCGGTGTTCTTGCATTGGATCTCGATGAAGTTTGGCATTCTTTGGACCAAGATCAAACTCACATTGGCATAGGGAAGGTCAAGTCGTGAGAAACAACGATTTCTGTTTTATTGCAGTCACTACCGACTATCTCTGCTACCGTGCAAGTCAGAAGGCCAGACCTGCGTATAAATTAAGAATTCTACATGCTCTTATACCCGTATCAAGTCATATTTAGATCGACTTCAATGATTTTGGCATAAATCCGCTGGAAGTGGGCGCACTATTTTTTTCCCATCAATCTTGACACCTAATCAGAGTCTGCATAGCAATTGTCATGGTGCATGTTTTCATTGTTGTATGCCGAGTTTTCCACGTTTGAGTTCCACATTACTAGTAAGTCATTTTTAAATAGTCTATCTACTATTCCATTATTTATTAGTTGTGTCTTTATTATTATTTTAGTATAGTGAGTCCGAACAAGGCTTAAGGTTCATCGATGTTATTAAAAATTGTCAATACCAGTCGAGTCTATATAGAAATGCCATCTTCGGTTCAGTTGTCTATTTGAATTGTTATAGTTTCTGGTTTGTTTGTAGGTTGTGTCGGTTTGTAAAGTCCAAAAATAAAAATCATTTTAATAGTCATTTGATTATAGTGTCTATATTATTTGTTAGTCATGTATCGTCAAATAATTAACTTATAGTCAAATTTGTAATGTCGTCAAAAGTATTGTTTTAGTCATCAAATGTCATTATTTTGTGTTAGCAATTTTGTTGTCAACATCGTTTGTCAAGTCATTGTAAAAGTCTGAAAAATTAAATTACCTCACGGACGCATTATCGCTGGAACGCGACGTCTGAAATAAATGAGCCTTAAAAGCAAAATCCGTTGATCTAGCAACTTGTCAAATGGAGGATGGAGGCTGGAGTCGTCGACAAGCGACCTCTCGTCGATCACCACCAACGACGGGCCGCATGAAGTTGTGGTGACAGTGTGTGTGCAGTGTGAGTATATGATTTTCAGTGTGGTTTCCATTTTCTCAGAGTGCTTCTATTTGTAGTGTTCCTGTTTTGTGTGGTATTTGATGGATGTTGGAAAGAGAGTTGTGTTGGAGCACGAGATGACCGTCGGTGATCCTCCGATCGACTTGGTCCTCTCGATTGCGCCATACTTCGTTGGAAGATGGTCAGCTAGAAGAATACGTTCACTAGCATTAGTGACCATGTGCAGAAGACCTAACTAGCAAGATCCATTCAGGAGTATGTTCTTCAATGCATTTTGCTTCTCAGTATCTATTTGAGTGGAATTTCACATTGTGGGGGGGAATACATACCAATGTTCCATTCCCATTCTGCACCTAAAATGACTTAGTCAAGGAAAGCTTCAGTGGTGGTGGCATGGGGGTTTTTATCTTTGTTCGAGATCGAGTGGCAGCGATCAAAGACAGAGACTACAATTAAGAACATTACGATTCTTATAGGAAGTAATGTGAAATTTTTCAGTATATCTTCTATTGTGTAGTTTTGTGATATGCATGTTGTGTTTCCTACATTATTCCCTGATGTATAAGCATAGTGGTGAACAAGTAGCACCAGAGTAAGTCAGTTCATGGATCTTGAAAGGGTTTGTGGGAGGATCCAGAAAACCACACGAAGTCGACAGCTGATGAGGTTCCTGTCACTTCAAGGTTTGTGGTAAGCCTGTTTAAAACCATGGAAGGAGAGAGCCTTTCTTTTGGATCAAGGTCATGAGTCACAGAGTTGGACATGCCACAGGGGTGAGCATACTGCAGAGGAGTGTGTGGATGTTTTTCTACCATGTTCGCACTAAGGGGGGGAATGTTAGGAATTATTATTAGTGCTCACATTATTATAAAAGTTAGATTATAATTATGCTTTGAGTTAATATTACAATTGTTATAATATATTGTTTCAACAATATATTATTCATAGAGTATTGTTGTACCCGTAAATCTATTAACGGGTTATTTGTTTGTATGGGTTCCTATTTTATAGGATACTGGTTTTCTATTATGATGGCTATATAATAGCCTAGTGTAATGCAGCAAAGATATAGAGAATTAATAATATAATTATTGTGTGTTCGCTTGTGTAAATCTGCGCTATACCAATATCGGTAACTTCTATGAATATGGTGCCTTCATGCACACTACACTCAGAACATAAAGATTTTTGATCATCTCCCTCTTGTGCTTGCTCTTCTGCAAAAACAAATTCCACCTCTTGCATGGGTTCTTTCTCCAATTATGGAATATGATCAAATTGAAACTTGGAGACCCATTGTTGCATATTTTTCATAAATTTCAACTTGTTGTCTTGAATGAGTTACCTCTCTTGATTGCTTTCCTGATCTTTACCTTCATGAATTGGCATTGGGATGAAGAAGGTAGGATGGGCTATGTCTCAGGAAGATTTTGTAATTTTTGGACAAAGGAATGGGGTTCAAAATATGATTTAGCGAGAGGTGGCGTAAAATTGCAGAGCCCAAAACTTAGAAACTAATAGGTAGGCTTAATTGGTTGACTAGGAATAGGTACTAGATTCTGATGATGGGGCACCTCAACCCGACGCTTATCATTCTCTAATGATTTAAAAACTTGGTACAATCATCAAATTGAAGGAAAGAGTTTATCATTACCTTAAGATTCTATTTTGGGCTAAGCCAACTAGCTAGAGGACTTCCCCATTGATACGAATGCTATGCATTGGGATGTTTAGCTTGCTAGAACCGTACTCTCTCATTTTCAGCCTGCCACAATTGTTTCCAAATTTGAATTCTAATTTTAAAGTTCTCCTCATATTGGCAATTTCTTCCATAATCCAAATATTGCTACTCATATCTTTCATAATCTACATAACCTGCAAAATATCCATGTTCTTGAACAACATACTAGCTATAAGGGTGGCCATATTGATTAGAAAAAATTGGATCATAGGGATATGGGTTTTGATGTTGATTTGGCAAAGGATATTGAAAAAATGGAGGCAGATCTCGAATTTTTAGCTCTTGTAGGAAGAATCCCACCTAGGAATTGATGTCATGATTACATGACCTCATATAGGATTTAAAAAATGGGAAATTAGGTCTGATTAAAATAAAAACAAGATGTTTGGAACAGAAATATAATAAAATATGTATAGAAAATTACCTCTAAAACGCTGAACTTTTACCAAGCACAAATCAAACCTGGAAAAACTATGAAAAATAAATTGGATGTCCCATCGGGCATGCCAAAAAAACTATTATCGGTCCAAAGTACTCCTTTTTATTGATGGAATTATAACTTCTAACTTTGGAAACTAAAATGAGATTCCTCCGATTTTGGGCATCTCAGAATGAGGGAAGCCTCAAAAAGGGTGGCTCTTGACGAATCACCTGAAAATCTATATTTTGACCGAGTTAAGGGTTAGAATGAGTGGGAAAAATTACAAGTAAAGGTAATGCACAAAATTTCATTGGGACTGGCGTGCACAAACACACTTATCAACCGGTAAAAAGACTACCGAATTCACTACAAGAGCTTTTTAAATGATCTCGCACTCACAAGATAATTCAATGGACTTTAATAACTTGCAAAATGATCAAAATGCCTATTTGAGGTGTTGTGAAACTATAATCATGCAAAGGAATAATAAATTCACTAGGAAAATGCCTTTAATTTGCAAGAAACGCATGTCAAACAACTTGCTAATGGAGGAAACTTGATCTTCTTATTCAATCTTAAGGTCAAAACTACAAAAAAATATCAGCATTAATGTGCAAAAATTAGGCCCCCATGCTTGTGAAATCTATGGACAATATATAGAAAAATCACTCACACTTACCCTCCAAAAATAGGCCCCAAAGGCTCAGTTCTCTCCCATACATGCATGATTAACATAATCATAGTACAATAAATATAGGCTAATTATTGCCTACCAACTTTATTCTCCTTTGGTCAAACTACCTGTTCACTGCTTTTTACACTCACCCTTCCTAGCATACGGGCTTTCTTTACATAAATTAAGGTAAAATTGATAAAAAGATAACACGCTTTATCATTAGACAAAAAGGCTATTCTTATTCATACCTGCATAAATATAGAATTAGCATTATGATTTATTCCTGGCACATGCAAAAGTGACAATTGTTCATCTTTTCAAACTGTCTAATCCATATGCAAGATAATGTTTCTATTTTGTCCTTATGTGCATGGCTCTAAAAAGGGGCCCAATTTGACCGTTCTCCCACTTTTGAAAAAAAACATGCATCCCCATGTGTCCTTGTCCATTTTTCAAACCAAAAGAGGGGGGAACATATAATTAGTTGACCTTAATAAAAACTCCATGTGCTAGTTAATTGAAGCAAATTGAATATTTTAGGAATAATGCTTACCGAGGTCAATGTGACCCTTGTTAGCCCTCGCTCTGGTAACCGAAGAAAATTAGGGTATGACCCTAAACTTCATCATTTGTGTTTGTTTGCTTTGTGGCGGCTACTCGCTTTCATTGAAAAACTCAAATATCTACCTTATTTGCTTCAAACTCACCTAGTTTTGTGCATTATTGAGAGAGTTTATTATTTTTTGCGCAAAACCTTGTTGTTGATCAATGCCACAATCTTGAGATTCCCTCAGCTTTAACGACGTGTTTACCATATATCTTAGCGTTATATGCTTTTGGAAGGGTTGTATCTCATTTTGAAACCATACATTTTGACCTATAGATTTGAGATTATCCTAGAAAATATGGAACCTTTATGACTATTTCAAGCATTGTTTTATGAAATAACCTTGTGGATTTTGAAATTTTTGCTTTGTGTCTTGAGGGTTTGATGTCGGGTTGCACATCTTGGGCTTTGCACCTATTCACACTCTCATACACTTTGACTATGTACTTATGTTTCATTTCCTTTTTGTGTTAGATAAGGGTTTCCGTGCTTAGATTTTCCGTAGCTTAGTAAATATTTGGTGCTCAAAATAACATAATTTCTGGGTTTGATAATCCATATTCAAGCTCTATTTATTTTGCAATCTTCATGGTGAAAATAATAAACAAGTTGGCTATATTTATCTCTTCAATGGGTTCCATTGTTAGCACCATTTCGTTGTGATTTCATGCTGAAAAGAACGTAATCATTTTGTTTATTTGAAAATCATGAAACTCTACGTTTTGCTTGTAATGTTGAATGAAGTAGCAAATTTTCATGTGCTTCTTAAAGAAATATTGTTTGAGAATTCTGTATCTTTTTGCTGGAACTGAACCATTGGGTAACCATATATCTTGTGTTGGAGTTTGAAACTGCATTTTATATGGTTGTTGGAAATTGCAATCTGATCTTATAATTTTAATTTATTATCAAATTTCGACATCTGTAACCTTTGTACCTTCCAGAGGGTCATTTATTTTCTTTTCTGGAAATGTATACATGGCTTTTCATTGTGCAAAATAGCATTACTATTGTGCATTGATCTTTGAAAACCTATAAGCGTTAATACTCTACAAAGTTAATAAATATTGGCTAATGGCTTATTTTGTTACAAATAAGGCAATAATCTCAGGACTTGAGGATTAGGTATCTGTAGGAACTAGTACTCTGCAAAGAAAGATGATTTTCAACATTGTAACTATTTATAATCCTCATATTCATCATGGTGTTATGTACTTTGGACTTGTATTCTTCGCTTATTATCATGACTTAAGCTCTTACTAATAATTTCCATTCCTTTTATTTGGAACTCTATTAGTGTACTTTCATTGAGATTTTTTATGATTTTATTACTCTCGTTGTTCACTATGAGGCTTGGCCATGTGCTATTGTTTACCATATTGAAATTTGTATTCTTTGCAATTTTTTGATGCACGGTTGTAGCTGAAATTTTGTAGTTGTTATGTACTTTAGTTCTAAAATTTGTATCATCGTAGAACTCCTTTTGAGGGTTATAGTCTTGATATGAAACTTGTGATTTTGATCTATATTGATATGGTTGTACCTTGTAAATGATTTAGCTATAAATAAATGTACCCGCCTTTGAGATGATTTTTTTTTCTCGGGAGCAAGTTGATTCTTGTTCATCTTTTGGTTATTTCTTTTTCAAGTGATGGTGCCTATGAAATCAAACTTAGAATAGTAATGGTATAGATTCACCTCAAGCTCTAATTGTTTCCTATCACCTTTTAGGTTACAACGAGGATGTAACTAGACTCGTGGAGAGACGACTCGTATGGAAGAGGTCATTGTCGAATAGGAAATTATAGGTTCCTTTATACCCTTACACTTCTAGCTTTAATTTCATATGCATTACTTTCTGTGCATATCCACGGCTTGTGTCGGAAACCTTATTTATTTATGAATAAATGAAATTAAATTCTTTAATTGAGTTGTCTATTTCCCTTTGCATTTGATTACTGCAAATGATAATTGTGGAATGAACTAAACAACTCAACAAATAATTAATCTCATTCAAACCTAAAGAAATAACAAGAATTTAATGCACCTGTACTAGAAAACTGTCCTTTTTACATACAAACATAAACTGTGTTCTCTATTTCGTGGTCCCATTTCTAACATCTGCTACTATTCCCTCCTTCACGAAGTTCATGCACTAGTATTTCAATGCTTTTGCATGACTTTGTTGAAGACGACACTCAGAATGACAACATATGTGAGGCATTGCACCTTACAACCTTACACACAGGTGTCACTTGCTTTAAATTCCTCCCGAAGTGACTTGAACTTAGCAACTATTATAAATTTAGTACCCCTTCCAATAATTGATAAAAAAGGGTCAACAGTTATTTGGTCTGGGTCGACGGCGACCTCAGAGGATGGATTTGAAGATGTATATGAAATATGTAGACCTGCAAGGTCGAAAGCAATTGGAAGCTAATGAGAACTTCAGTAGGCTGCTTTGTAGGAGGATCTGTAGAAAAGAACCAAGTGTTGAGAGGTAGGATATATGGTTCAAAGGAGGATTTAGATAGGTTTTGGATAAACCAAACCCTGCTTGACGATGACCAGAGGAATAGCGGCGACTATATCGGAAGACCGCACAGCGAAGATAAAATTAAAAAAATGGAAACTGCAAGTAGAAGAAACTATATGAGAAGATTACTAAGTGTTTCGAGGATAATCTGTACCTAAAATATGTTAGAAGTAAAGCATATACGATAATATGATAAAGATACAGAAAATAATATGATAACGATAAGAAGATCTCATGAATGATGATCATGAGTGATGCAAGTAAGATGATGGGAAGTCAAAGATGTCTATGGATGTCTCGAGCTGCTTAGACATGAAGAAGGGTGGATGCATCGATTGTGTATTGATTGATTAATTGAACAATTTCTGATGATCATAATGGAAAGAAAAAACTTGTATTAAAATGGGTTGACGATCACTAGGATGGGTCGCCACCGACTATGGGGAAAGTTTCCCAATGGGCCTAGATTTTTTTACTTTGGTTGAGATTTGGATGCTTTTAAAGTTTTGGTGAGTGCTTTAAGGAATTAGGAGGGATTATATGACCGGGGATGAATACAAGGAAGTTAGGGCACAAAATTAGATGGGATGAAAGTTTAAAAGCAAGGTGATTTATTTATAGGATAAAAGCATCCTAATTAGAAAGTTGATTAGGGAAGGATAAAGAGTATTAATTAATTAATATGCATAAATATTAATGTGGATGCGATAATTAGGAATGTTAAATATTAAAGGATTAATTAATTCATGTTCATTAATTAATTAATAAGGACTAGGTGAGCATTTGATTAAATGAGGAGGATGATTAAATAAATAATTAAAATATGCACATTCGGGTGAATGAAGGCATATGTACCGATTTTAAGTATCTATTCCCCCTTTTATTGAGTGGTTTGAGTTGGCAACTCACAATTCAAAAACAAAAAGGGTTGGATAAGGATAAAGGATTGATGATAAGTTCCCCTTAAACGAGAAATCCATGGTGTCAATGGAAATCGATGACGCATTTGAAAAAGGTAGATGTAAAAGGGAGGGTGGGTGATGAAAACATGGGTGAAAGCATAACTAAGGAAAAATTCCCCAAGAAAAAGGATAGAAATATGGATGAAAACTATGATGGTGACTCCAATATCACATCGGTAAGAGAGAAGCGTGGTCTCAACAGAGACAAGCTACAACATTCTATAGACCAATGAGTGGTTGAAGACCACCGCATTATGGATGCATGTTGGGATGACCAATGAGTCATAGGAAAATCATCAAATTATGCACAAATATATGAGAAAAGGTATGCAAAATCCTATGTACATAAGGAATCAAATGAAAAAGTATGCGCCCACAAGGAGAAAGATGAATGATATGGTGCCCAATGGGACATGATAAAAATCCTCGATAAGGCAAGATGAAAAAGCGCATGATCAAATAATATGCCCCAAGAGGGGAAAATATGGCCATGAAGGAAAAAAAGGAAATAAGTATACCCGAAAGGGGAGAAGATGACCACAATGGTGAACTTAAAAAGTATGCCCCAAAAGGGGAAAATGAAA
This sequence comes from Taxus wallichiana var. yunnanensis, assembly GCA_018340775.1. NCBI lineage: Eukaryota > Viridiplantae > Streptophyta > Pinopsida > Cupressales > Taxaceae > Taxus > Taxus wallichiana. The sequence goes on along the minus strand of CM031236.1, from coordinate 56,725,737 downwards.
ATGCCCTCCAAGGAGGACTTCTATGAAGAGTAATGGTGCCCTAAGGAAGAGAAAAAATATGGCCACAAGAGTGGACTTTGATAAAATGAATGTAATGCCCAAAGGGGAAGATGAATATGGCCTCAAAGGAGGACTTTGTGCACAAATTAGATAGGATTATAAAATGAAATGCCCAAGAGAGGAGTGATTATAGCCATGAAAGGTGGACTTAATGAATAGATATAATTAACATGCTTGAAGAAAGGAATAAATATGGCCGCAATTGTAGGTAGAACCTGTTGGATCAGGAGAAATGTAAAATGTCTGAATGATTATTCAATGTGTAAACAATATATAAATACATGAGAGAATGTGGTGGTTAGGAGGTAACCACCTATAATTGTGTATCCAAACTAATCCAAACTAATCAATGTATTAATTATGCCAACATTCCCCCCCTTAATACATTATTTTTACAAATCTACCCCTAAATCATCATCGTCGTCATCCCCGATTCATCATCTTGTTACGTCGCGACATGTCCTATCTGCTTCTTGCAACAAGGACCTTGTTTGGATTTTATTGAATCTCTACGATGATGTGCTCTCATTTGTAAAAAAATAGATGAAGAAGTGAGCTCGAAAGATCGTGTGGTGTGCCACAGATGTGCCTGAGAGAATTTAATCTCATGTTTGTCATCTGGATCGACACAACTCTTCTCTGTCTATATGTCAAACAAGACTCAGTCCATTATGTCAATGAATTACAAGTTTTGGAGACTGGCAAAGAGTAGATACCGATGCTCTTGTGGGCTTGACTTTGTGTTCTGAATCTTGTAGAAGTATCAGAAGTGGGTAGAAAAAAAGGGTTTTTTTTTACTGTCGATGTTGAAGCCCTTCGCCCTGTGCACGAAGTTGTCCCTGACCAATGCGAAGATGTGGGGCCTTTCGTGAACAATTTGGTTGGTGTTGAATTGCGCCACTATGGATCATTTGGAATATGTGTGGCAGGTCCTCGTGGGGGCTAAAGGTGTCAGAGACTGAGTGTGGATGTCAAAAATGAAGGGTCACTGTAACCAGCGGACCATGAAATTGGCAACCCTCCCCCACAATTTTCTCCTACACAAGTGTTGGGTCTGCTCTGATACCACTGTTGGATCAGGAGAAATGTAAAATGTCTGAATGATTATTCAATGTGTAAACAATGTATAAATACATGAGAGAATGCAGTGGTTAGGAGGTAACCGCATATAACTATGTATCCAAACTAATCAATGTATTAATTATGCCAATAGAGCCAACACATACAAGTATCTAGCTGGAATACATTTTCAACAAAGAAGCTAAGAACAAAAAATCTACAGAAGAAGAGATTTCTATTATTGATCTCTCACATACAACCCAAAGAATGATCCAAAGAGGAGTGTAGAATGCCAATAAATAGGCAGCCAAAAGAGAGAGGATCATTCTAGAAGATAAGGTTTCTAGAAGGTATGACTACCCATATTGTGAGTATGACTACCCATATTGTGAGTAATGCACAAAATGACAAAGAAATGTGCACACCCTATTATTTATTAGAGCTTAATTATTTATCCTAACACCCTCCCTTAAGTGAAGAATTAGGAAGGTGGGAACACAAAAATGGGTCTCGGCTACTAGGCCATATTAGGTACCCATGTACATAACAAAGAGAAGGAAGGAGGACTTCATGGTGAATCCCCCAAGGACAACTTCCTTCACCCCAAGAAAATATCGCAAATGAAGATAACGAGGAGTTGTTAAAGGTTTAGTGAAGATGTCTCTACAACCTGGTCAATAGTAGGCACAAACTCTAGTGAAAGGACTCCATCCTAGATCAACTGTCAAATGAAGTACATGTGTATCTCAATATGTTTTGTATGCTGATGCTAGACCAAATTGTGAGAAATAGCAATGGAACTCTATTTATCACACCAAAGAGTAGTAGGAATAGATTGTGGAAGACCAAACTCATTAAGTAGTTTTCAAAGCCAAATAATCTCGACTAGCTTGAACTACACCTTGATACTTAGCCTCATTAGAAGATAATGCAATAGGAGTTTTCATTTTATATCCCTAAGAAACTAGACCAGAACCAAGATGATAAAAATCTAGATGTAGATTTGCGAGTGTCAACATCACTTTCCCAATCTAAGTCAGTATATCTAATGAATTTTGAAGAAATCTATGGTGTGTATTGTATGCCATAGTACAATGTGCTTCGAGTATAGTGCAAAATACGTTTAGCTACTTTCCAATGACTCTCATGAGGTTCATGTAAAAAATGAGAAACAAGGCTAACAACAAATGTTATGTCGACGTGAGTGTGAGTCAAGTAGAGAAGACTTCCTACAAGTTACCAAAGATAGTGTGGGATCAACTAGAGGAGTCTTACAATCAGCAGATAAAACAACACTTGACTGAAATGGATTAGGAGAAGGCTTGCAATTTTCCATATGAAACTGGTGAAGTAGATCATGAGCATAATTTTGTTGTCTAATATAGATTCCTTCAGAAGTCTGATGAACTTGAAAACCAAGGAAATAATGTAGAAGTCCCATATCGGTCATGTCAAAATGCTCCATCAATTTGTGTTGAATGTCACAAATGAGGGAATATGAACTGCTAGTGAGAATGAGATCATCAACATAAAGGAATAGTATCCCCATTCCACTGAATATAGACATTAGGGTCTGAGTGGCACCAAAGAAATCTAGAAGAGAGAAAAAAGAATCCATTTTTTCATACCAAGCTCATGGAGCCTATTTGATACCATAGAGGGTACGATGGTGTCTATAAATGAGTGAAGGATCCTACACAAAACCGGAGGTTGCTCCATATATATCTCCTCATGAAGATCACCATGCAAGAATGCACTCTTTACATCCATCTAGTATACGTGCAAATGATTAACTACAACAAGAGAGAGCATAATTCGAACTGAATCCATATTATCTAGGGGAAAAATTCTTAGAGTAATCAATCCACTCAACTTGTGAAAAATAATTTGCAACTAAGTGATCCTTGTACTGATCAATAGAACCATCTGCTGCATACTTGGTCTTATAGACCCATTTACATCACACAAGTTTTCTTCCTTTAGGAAGAGGAACTAAATCCCAAGTGTGATTCTTCATAAGTGAAGAATACTCCTCGTGCATAGCTTTCTCCCACTCTGGTTTGGAAATAGCATCATAAAAGTGAATTGGATCATCTAAAATAGCATGACTAACAAGAGTCGTACTAGAAATCTGTGAGCGAGTTTGATGAGGAACTGAAGGATCACCAACCATAAGACCTGCAGAATCCAAAGTGGATTGAGCCCATTTGGGAAAATCCTGAGAAGCATTTGGTGGTGGAAGATGAGGTTGTACATGTACATCAATTGGGTCCTCATCAATATCATCTGGAAACATACTAGAAGAAGGAGAATTATGAGAAACAAGGGATGGAGTGTCAAGAGATGAAGTCTCCATAGAAGGATCAATCTCATCAAAATGAACATCCCGCCAAAATAAAACATCATTAGTGACAAGGGTCATGAAGGTGATAAGCCTTAATAGTCTCACAATAGCCAACAAAAATAAGTGATTGGATTTTCCTCTCCATAGACTTGCATTTTTCATTAGGAATAAACGCCCATGCCTTACTCCCAAATACATGAAAATATGACACATCTGGTTTCTCTCCAAACCAAACCTGCATAGGAGTCTTGTTCTACAAGGCCTTATGTATGGTATGGTTCTGAATATAATTTACACAATTGATTGCCTCAGCCCAATAATGAGGATCCATTTCCTTAGAATGAATCATGCAATTATCCATCTCCTTCAACATTCTATTCTTCCACTCAGCCACACTGCTGTTGAGGAGTATAGGGTATTGTAAATTGATGCATGATCCCATGCTGAGTGCAGAAATCCTTGAATGCATTGCTCACATATTCCCCCCATTATTGGTGTATATCATCTTGAGTGGAAGAGATGATTGCTTCTCTACAAGATCCTTAAAGGATTTGAAATTCTCAAAAACATCACTTTTGGTCTTAAGAAAGTAGACCCAAGTGCGTCAAGAAAAGTCATCAATAAAAGTGAGTACATATTTGGCCCTAGAAAATGAATGAGTAGGAAAGGTGAGAAGATCACTATGTACCAACTTGATAAGATCCCTTGAGAGAATTCCAACCCTTTGGAAAAGGATCCTGATGTTGTTTTCCAAGCATACATCTGGGACATACTCCATTTGTGCAAGAAATCTTCGAACATTGAGAAATAACTTCTGTGTACTCATCTTGTAAGTATTTTTAGTTCATGTGGCCAAACCTCTCTTGCAAAAATTTATTGACTGGAACAAAACAATCCATCACCAAAACAAGGAGTCTTAGTGAGATTTATAATGTTGATACAACTAATGCTTTTTCAGTTTTTTCATTGTTTTCTCAAGTTGTAGATCCAATATACTTTGAAGAGGCTATAAACAATGAAGTTTGGGTTCAAGCCATGGATGATGAGATAGATGCTATAGAGAAGAATCAGACATGGGAATTGGTATATCTTTCAAAAGTAAAGGACATGATAGGAGTGAAGTGGGTCTATAAGACCAAATATACTGTTGATGGTAAAGTACATAAAACTAAATCAAGGTTGGTTGCAAAAGGTATTTCACATCAATATGGAGTATATTACAACGAGACATTTTCACCTATGGTGCATTTGGACATGGTAATAATGGTTTTAGCAATTGCAGCTCAAAACAAATGGCCTATTTATCATATGGATGTAAAATCAGCATTCTTGAATGGTTTTCTTGAAGAAGAAGTTTATGTGAATCAGCCAAAATGTTATGAGATTGAAGGTCGTGAAGGAAAGGTATACATGTTGAAAAAATCACTCTATGGTCTCAAGCAAGCACCTAGAGCTTGGTACAGTAGGATTGATTCTTATTTGATACAGAATGGTTTTAGTAGAGCAACTACGAGTCTATCTTGTACATCAATATCAAGGAGAAAGGTAAAAGTTTCATTGTTTGTTTAATGTGGATTATTTAATCATCACTAGAAATCTATCTAAAGATTCATTCAAATCAGCTATGAAGAAATAATTTGAGATGACATATCTAGGTCTCGTGCACTATTTTTTGGGCATAAAAGTTAAACAATCAAAAGATGGAGTTTTTATCTCACAAGAAAGGTATGCTAATGATGTTTTAAAGATATTTAATATGTTCCATTTTAATCTAGTGCCAACACATATTGCATTAGGTTTGAAATTAAGAAAAGATGACAGTGGATCATTTGTAGATCCAACATTGTTCAAAAGGCTAGTTAGAAGTCTCATGTATTTGATGGCCATAAGGCCAGATATTATGTATGGTGTGAGCCTCATCTCAAGGTTCATGGAATCTCCAAAAGATTCACATTGGCAAGATGGAAAAATGATTTTGAGGTATGTATGTGGAACTAAGAATCATGGAATTTTGTATTCAACATCAGATGAGTTCAAACTCATAGGTTACACAAACAATGATAGTGCTGAAAGTATTGATGACAGAAAGAGAACATCCAGCTATGCTTTTCACTTTGGAACAAGTATAGTTTCATGGGCATCGAAGAAGAAACCCATAGTCACACTATCTTCAACAAAAGCAGAGTATGTAGTAGTAACAAGAGTAACATGTCAGTTGTTTGGATGAGAAGAGTGTTGAAAGATTTGAGGCAGAATCAAGAGGATGCTACACAAATTTTTTGTGAAAACAATTCAACAATAACATTATCTATTTTTCATAAGAGGAGAAAGAACCTAGACATGAGGTATCACTTCATCGGGGGTTGGTTAACAAAAAGGAAATTTGTCTCGAATTTGTAGATCGAAGATTAGTTTATTGATATTTTTACAAAAGATTTGGGCAATGAAGTTTTTGAGTATTTGAGAAGTTGTTTGGCAATTTGTAATTAGGATTATGTTAGATCTAGAAGTGCACACTCAACTCTAGAATAATAAAAGTTTGAAGGTTAAAATTAAGGAGTGTTAGAAAAAAAAGTTCAATTTTGTCCTTAGTTCAAAGTAAAAAAGTAGTTTTTTTACATGCTTTTAATTTTTAGATAGTTCACTTTTAGATTCCTACTTTTAGGAAAAGCTAATAAAGTAAATAAATTAAAATCTTTGTATAGCAAAAATCATGTTCTTTTTGTTCTATTTTTAAGAGTTGAGTGTTTTATTGTTCTATGAAAGCCTTCTATTTATTAGAGGCAATTGTAAGTGTTTTCATAGAAAACATATTCAGAGAGATTTTATTGAGTCGAAGCTCGACAATGAAGAAGAAATATATGCACAAAAGTGTTGATCCGAGTTTGCAATAATTTGTTTTATTTGCAATATTCCTTATTTTATTTTTATTACTTGTTATTTTATGTGCCTAATTTTTAAGGTTGATAGCTCTGTGGTTCAAATCGCTTGGTGATATTAGATCCATAATGCTAAAAAGGTCCGTATTCAAAATCCCATGATCGTATTTTGGAAGAAATCACATTAGTATTTTGATCTAAGGTTGGAAGAAACTACATCAGTATTTTGCAGCCGATTGAATGTGTCACGACGTCCGCAAAAATTTCACATAGATATAGACTTGTGAAGGGAGTTGGCATATAAAGACCATGTTCTTCCCGCTACTGAGATCAAAGATCCACTATTTATTGATGCGACATTGAAGCACGTAGCAACCCAAGCTCTCGTTCTCCGACGCATGTTAGATAGCCCAAGGAAAAACCCATAGTAACAAACACCTTCAAGTATAGCTAGAATTTGCACCTCGGGGTGAAATGGACACACCGATAGGGTGCAACACATAGGAAGGAGTGTTACAAAATATAGAATAGTGAAACCACATAATATTGGAAAGGAATGATAAGAGGAAGTAGTAGTTATGAGGGGGTTGTACAATAATTATGCGAGATATATTTATGTGTTCATATATAAATCACCATTTATTCATGTAACTAGAGCTATTGCACAAGTTCACATAAATTCATCAAGACATGGGAAACTACCACTACAATCGCTAACCTTTAAACTTGAAAACACAAGTACAAGACGGTTTGATTTTTTTTTTTATTGCATATACCTTGGAGACTATTCCCCAGTATCCATGCTTTGATTCATTATAGTCTTTCCAAAAAATAAATACTAGATCATAGTAGTTAATTGATATTCAAAAAGTCTTTATTGAGCATATGAACATTCATTATAGGCCTAAATATTAACTTTCTTTACTTGGTGATGGGAGGATATCTATATCTTTGACCATGTATTGGAAACACAAAATTAAAAATTGAAGAAACATAAATGAATATTACGATGAATGTAAGATACATGGGTTAATAAGTGATAAATGAAAGCAATGTCCTCTAATCCAAAGTAATCAAACTAAACAGGTGGATTTTTCAGCTATCTCAAGGGCCATCAATTTTGTGGAAAGAATTAAAACCATTCAATTTCAAAAGCATAGTTATGTAAAAGGTATTGAAACTAAGTTGAATTGTCAAGAATATCATGAAGAGCCAACCTGAAAGGGTTACAAATTCCACTACTAATCGCATTTATCAATCTGTTGTTACATTACCAAGCCATATATCTAACCATTGGTAAAGAATAAGTAAGGTTTAACATGCTAACATAATTACATGCTTTCCAACACTGGGGTTTATGAAGTTCCATATGATGGTGCAATTCCTTTTTCCATCTCAATTGTGAAGTGGCAAAAATCATCAAGGATATGAACATGTTATTTGGTATATTCACAATTTTTAATATCGAAGATTTTTGATGAAATTGTGGGGTTTTTAGGTCTGATGAGATAGGAATTCGAACCCGGAGAGTGCAAACATTCTCATAATTTTGCAAGAGTTCCTTTATATGAACTCAAAAAAATTGGATTCATGAGAAAGGTCGAAGATATCATCTCCCCAACTCAAATGCCAAAAGATGAAATACAATAACAAAATCTGACAAGCTATGTTGAAAATAGGTTAATGAGCAACACAATAAAGACAGAAAACCATGAGCTACACATTATAGATAAAACAAAACTCGAGAAATATAATAAAGAAAGGAAAAATCATGATAACTATATACATTCTACATGGCATATGCCACAAATATACAATTAACAATTCATAAAAATGGGCTACATAAACAATTAACTAAAATCAAATTAGGCCTTCATCCAAAAAATTCTAAAAATGAGGCCAATAACATGGAAAATGACAAATAAATTATGGCACAAAAGCATTCTAGATGAAGTAAGGAATCTTACCATGGCCTTCATTTTGGAATAAAAGGATGCAATGAAGTTTGGTTTATCTTCCTCCATGAATCCAATACCACTTCCCTCTGTGTGGGAATAATAATATTTAAAAAATGCATCCATTTGTCAAATTCACAAGCAAAAGATCACGCTCCATGCAAATATCAGCCAAATTCAAATTGCCTACCACATTGGTCGAGATGGTCTCATGTTTGTGAGATTTGCACCCGATCAACAACATTAGGCATACCTGTCAAACCCGCATCATCTACAACTTGACTATGCCTTAACAATATCCATGTCCAACTCGATCTACAATCGATTCTCCAATTTGCCACTTCCATAGTCAAATATTATTCCTTGGTTTTCACATATCTTCCCTAGAAGCCCACCAATCTAGCTATTACGTCCATATATAACAAAAGTCAATGGAGGCTTATGAATTAGGATCTTTGAGGGATTGATCATGCTAGTTACGAACATAATTTGTGGAAACCATTTCAACGCCATCATGTCCTTTTATATATTTATCAATTCCTTCCATTGTAATCATTCTTGGATGAGGCAAAATATCTCCGAAACATCACCCCACCAATCGGGGTTATTAATGTAGCACTCCATTGTCTAATGCAACCCTTCTTCCCATTTTGTCCTCTCATACCAACATAGAACCTTGAGCTTCTTATAATCTACATAATACCTCTCATCATTACAAGGCTTATTGTCTACAAACTTAGTAACCTTCTAAGAATCCAATGAAAAAAGATTACATATATCATTAACTACGTCTATAAATCTCCTCTCTTTATTTTTACCAATTTTATAAACATTCCCAACTTCATCCTTATGTGAAAAAACCTCAAATGCCTCTCGATACATCCTCATAATACAAATAATTTCTCACATTAGAGCCATCATCATGGATAAGAAGTGACTTACCTTTAATTTCTAGAAGAATGAATTTGGGTATGAGATTCTCAAGGAAGTTATTAATCCCATATACATTATTATAGTCACAATATTATGCACTTGCTATTACATTTATATCGCAAAATATGTTAATTTATATATTGATATCACGTAAGAAAAGTATCCACTAATGGCTCATCCCCTAGTTCTATTGTTGGGTAGTTGGTCATCTTCGTCATTTGCATTGTACATTCGACAGGTTGTGTGCACAATTTTAATCATCTCCAGGGAATCTTAATCTGTTGTTATTTAGTCATTATGTGTCTCTAATATTTGATTAGGGCACCTAGAAAGGTAATGGGGCGTGACGGGTGCCCTGGTGTTATTTTTAGGTTCCCTGGTCTCGATTGCACTTTATTCTCATTTAGAGTTTTGAGTTTGAAATTTATTATTTGTCGTCTCTTTCCCGAACTACTAGTCGGCATGTTGGGTCATTAATGTAAAACTTTGAGCAAGATATCCCTATATAAATGTAATATACTCACTGTTTTATGGGAGGACTATCTATTATCAAGAGCTAGCTATCTACTAAGACAAGGGACTACATTTTGACATCATTTACATCTACATCACACAAGCATAGGGGAAAATAGTTGTATTCATTCAATTCCATCCACTATTTGAATCTTACATCTAGTTATTGTTGAGTTGTGGAGCTCAATTACTTCAGTTTAGCATGTAATGGAAACTTTCTAGAAAATACAATAACCATCATCAGTTAGGGGGGAAAAAGATCTGGTCACCCAGGACCGGCATCGGTCAGGTATGACCAACATTGGTCAGGTAAGGGAGGAACCGGCAGCGGTTAGGTCTAACCAGCATCGGTTACCTGTGCGAGGATGTTTTAATTAACTCTCGGGAATTAGATCTATTTTTAGCATTAAAGTATTTCTATTAATTGTAATTGCATGGCTAAGTGCCCTAAGTCTATAAATGACTATATAAGCATAAAAGCTAGGGTTTAGAAGCAATAATGATTAACAAGAATTAGAAATAACTTTCAAAAGTTGGTGAAAGGGAGAATTCTTGGTGATGAAGAAAAAACTTGAAAGAAAGAAAGTATTGTACATCTGAGAGGTGTGGAAGATTGTAAATATTCATTTTATATCTTGTCAAAGCTTTGGATAATAGATTGGCTTGTTTCTTGGTGGACATAGCCCACACTGGGTGAACCACGTTAAATCTAGTGTTGATTTATGTCTCTTGTTTTGTATATTTCTTTTGGTAGAATATCCGTTTTTATTTGCATGTATGCTTAGATATGATATATTGTTTGTACAACCGGTGTGCTAACCCCAAAATTTGGTATTAGAGATTTGTTTGAGGGTTTTGTGTGTTGACAGATTTATTCACAGAGTGTTTTCTAATTGAGTGGGAGCTACAACAATGGGAGAAGAAAAAAAATACAAGGTAGAGAAATTTGATGGTCGAAATTATCAATTATGGAAGATGCAGATTGAGGATTATCTATATCAAAGAGATTTGTATTTACCGTTGGATGAGAAGTCTAGACCTACTGAAAATAACTGATGAAGAATGGAATATTCTTGACAGAAAGGCTTTGTGATCTATAAGATTGAGCCTGGTAGCATCTGTGGATTCCAATATTATAGAAGTGAATTCTACGATAGACTTAATGAAATCTCTTGCTAATTTATATGAAAAACCTAGTGCTTTAAATAAAGTTTATTTGATGAAGAAACTATTTAGTTCTAAGATGCATGAAGGTGGATCTGCATCTAGTCATTTGAATGATTTCTGATCTATTATAAATCGGTTAAAATCAGTTGCTATACCATTTGATGATGAAGTAAAAGCACTTTTATTTTTATGTTCTTTTTCTTGATAGTTGGGATAACTTGGTAATGGCTGTTACAACATCTGCTAATAACATATTAAAGTTTCATGATGTGGTTAGTATAATCTTGAATGAAGAAATTCATAGGAAGAGTACAAAGGAATCATCATCTGGAAATGCTTTGAATGTAGAAAGCAGGGGCAGGTAGAATGAGAGATCCAAGATTAAGAGTAATGGGAAATCAAAGTTAAGGGATAGTAGATCTAAATCCAAAAGTAAGGGAATTACTTGTTGGAAATGTGGAAAGAAAGGACATGTAAAGAAAGATTATTGGTCAAAGGATAAAGAAAACCAACAATCAGACAAAGGTAAAGAAGAAAATATTGCTGCATCAGAGGTAATGCAAGATGATCTTATTCTTTCTTTAGATAGTAGAATTGAATCACGGGTTTTAGATTCAAGAGATTCTTTCCATGCAACCCCTAATAAGGGTTATTTTAGAAATTATGTCCAGGGAAATTTTGGGCATGTTTATTTGGGTGATGATGAACCTTGTAGTATTCTTTGGTAAAGGTAAGTTCATCTAAAATAGTAGAATGGAAATACATGGGTATTAAAAGATGTGAGGCATGTGCCAAGCCTCATGAGGAATCTTATTTCGTAGGGAAACTAGGTGAATGCAGTTTGCATGGTTACTTTTACAGGAGACTCTTAGAAAGTCACCAAGTGTGATTTTTTTGTGGCAAGGGTAAGAAGGTAGGAACTTTATATTTATCTATGTGTATTACTGATTCCTTTTCTGCATCATCTACTTAAGATTCAGATGCATGCATGTGGCATAATCGGTTGGGTCATATGAGTCAAAAATAAATGCAGATCTTAAAGGCTAAGGGTAAGTTATCATATTTGAAAGATTTAGATCTTGATTTCTGCGATGAGCATTGTATCTTTGGAAAGAAAAAGAGAGTGAGATTTCGAAAAGTTGGGGAAACTAAGGAGCAAAAATTAGAGTTTGTACACTCAGATGTGTGGGGACCAGCTCAGGTAGCTTCTCATGGAGAATCCCATTATTATGTTACTTTCATTGATGATGCTACAAGAAAGGTATGGGTTTATTGTATTAAATGTAAATCTGATGTTTTTGAGACTTTTAAAGGATGGAAATCCCTTATTGAGAATGAATCAAATTCTAAATTAAAGTACCTTAGATCTGACAATGGTGGTGAATACTATTGCAAGGATTTCAATGATTATTGTTCAGTGAATGGGATATGTAGAGAAAGAACGGTTCCAAGAAAACCACATGAGAATGGTGTTGCAGAAAGAATGAACATGACAATCATGAAACGTGCTCAAAGTATGAGAATACATTACGGATTGCCCTTACGAGGTTTGGGTAGAAGCAATTGATACAATGGTTTATTTGATTAACTATGGGCCTTCAAGTTCACTAGATGGAGGGAATACAGAGAAGCTTAGACCGGAAAAGAGGTAGATCTTTATTTTCTTAAATTTTTTGGTTCAGAAGATTTTGTGCATGTTGATAGGGAAAATAGAAAGAAGTTGGATGCAAAATCCAAGAGATGCACTTTATTGGTTATGGAACTAGTGATTTCAATTTCTATTTTTGGGATTTAGAGATTCTAAAATTATTAGGAGTCGTTATGTTGAATGGAATGCAAAGAGAATGTACAGGGATCAAATTTTGGTACCCAAGGATGAACCGGTTGAGATGTTTGTGAATGAAAATGAAATCTCAAATTTAAAAGAATTACCGACAAGGTTACACAAGAACCAACACCGGTTGACCCCTAACCAAAGCACGGATCAGACAAACCATATCGATTCTATAAAGGATCCAACCCGACATCGGTTAGTAGAGAATCGGTGTCGTTAGAGGTGACCAATGTCGCCCTTTGTCAAATTTGGTAGGAATGTCTAAGAGGTCCAAAGTTGAGCCTCGGTACCCCAAATTATTTTGAGAAGGTCACAAAGGGCAAGTAAACTTCTAAAAAGATGTACTGACTTCTCTATTTTATTTATTTATTGATGATAATGGTGAACCAAAGAGCGTTGAAGAAGCAATGCGGGATAAGACTCATGTTCGGTGGGAGCATGGCATGGATAAGGATATGGACTCCTGGAAAAGAACCATACTTTATATTTGGTTAAGTTGCCACCGAGAGTAAAAGAACATTACGAGAACAAGTGGCTTTACAGGATTAAGGAAGAAGAGGGTGGACAAAAAGGTACAAGGTAAGGCTTGTAGTAAAGGGATTTACACATAAAGTAGGTAAAGACTTTGGTGAAATATTTTCTCCTATTGTTAAGATGAATTTTATTCATACTTTGTATTGAGTTTAGTTCGATAGAAGATTTTCATTTAGAGAAACTATATGTGAAGACGGCTTTCCTTCATGGTGATTTTAATGAAGAGATTTATATGCAGCGATCGCCTAGGTATGAAGTCAAGGGTAAGGACAAACTAGTGTGCGGAGTTGAAAAAGAGCCTATATGGGCTCAAGCAAACTCAAGGAAATGGTACGTGAGGTTTGATAGTTTTATGCATGAACATAGTTACTTAAGATGTGAATCTTACCATTGTGTTTATTTCAAGAATCTTGAAAATGGGAGCTATATTATTTTGTTCTTGCATGTGGATGATATGCTTATTTGTAGGATATAGTATGTAGGAAATTGGTGAGCTTAAGGGAAAGTTAGCTCACACATTTTGCTATGAAGGATTTAGGAGCTACAAAAAGAATACTTGGCATGCAAATACATAGAGAGAGAAAAACAAGAAATTGTATATCTCAAGGTGTTAGACAGGTTCAACATGTAGAATGTAAAACCCACTAGTACACCTATGGCTACACACTTCAAATTGAACAAAGATCAATGTCCTTCATCACATGAGGAGGTCAAATACATGACATGAGTTCCATATGATTCAACAGTTGGAAGTCTCATGTATGCTATGGTTTTGTACCGAAGCAGACATTACCAGGTAGTGGGAGTTGTGAGTAGATATATGGCTAATCCAGGTAAAGAGCATTAGAAAGAAGTCCAATGGATACTCAAGTATTTGAAAGGGACATCTAGCATGCATTTATGCTATGGAGGTTCGGATATTTCATTACATGGCTATGTTCATTCGGATATGGATGGAGATTTGGATGGTAGGAGGAGTACTACTGGATATATTTTCAAAGTAGGTGGAGCAATAGTTAGTTGGAATTTAAGATTGCAGAAGTTTGTAGCTTTTTCTAATACAAAGGCAGAGTATGTTGCAGCTATAGAGGCTAACAAGGAGATGATATAGATGAGTAGGTTCATGGAAGAGTTGGGAAGGAGCAAGGTGATTGTAAACTATTTGGTGTGAGTCAGAGTGTAATTCATTTGGCAAAGAACTCAACATTTCATTTGAGAATGAAACACATTTAGTTGAGGTATAACTTCATACGATAGGTATTGGAGGATGGACAGTTGAATTTGGAAAATATTCATATGAGCAAGAACCCTACGGATATGCTAACGAATCCATTAGCAAAGGAGAATTCAGAGCTACACTCCCCTTCTGTTGTTCTTCGATTTAAAACTTAAAGAGGAAGAAACAAAACTAAGGAAGGATCCAAGAATGGTGTTGTAAAGGTATGGTGCAGTAATTAATCTCCAAGTGGGAGATTGTTGAGTTGTGGAGTTCAATTACTTCAGTTTATCATGCAATGGAAACTTGCTGGAAAATATAGTAACCATCATCGGTTAGGGGAGGAACCGGCATCGGTCACCCCGGGACCAACATCGTTCAAGAAAGGGAGGAACGAAAACAATTAGGTCTAATCTGGCGTTGGTTACTTGTGCGAGGATGTTTTAATTAACTCTCGGGAATTAGATCTATTTTTAGCATTAAATTATTTCTATTGATTGTAATTGCATGACTAAGTTCCCTAAGTCTATAAATGACTATATAAGCATACAAGCTAGGGTTTAAAACTAATAATGATTAAAAAGAATTAGAAAGAACTTGTAAAAGTTGGTGAAAGGGAGAATTATTGGTGATGAAGAAAAATATTGAAAGAAAGAAAGTAATGTACATCTGAGAGGTGTGGAAGATTGTAAATCTTCATTGTATATCTTGTCAAAGATTTGGATAATAGATTGGCTTGTTTCTTGGTGGACGTAGCCTACATTGGGTGAACCACATTAAATTTGGTGTTGATTTATGTCTCTTGTTTTATATATTTCTTCTGGTAGAATATCCACTTTTATTTGCATGTATGCTTAGATCTGATATATTTTTTGTACAACCGGTGTGCTAACCCCAACAGTTATTGCCCTCTACTACGCATCATTGACGTTAGGGAACCTTAGGCATAAAATTACAAACAAAATCACACAAAACTACATTGGGTTTGGAATTTAGTGCAACGCTAAGTTGTAAGTCCACTATTGTGGAAGGTAAGGTCAGTCCGACCCCTTTATATGCATCTTTATTTTTTAGGGAGTTCATGCTTTGTATTGGGTTTTACATGTATATATCCATCACTGATTCACTATGACATAAGCTAAGGTATTACAAAACTACAATATAAAGACTAAGTTATTTCAAAGATCTAGCGACACTTTGATTCAAATCTTGAGATTTTCTACTGAGACCAAAGCACATAGACTTCATATCGGGGTGCCCACAGATGGCCCTGTCAGTTGGATATTCACTGTTACATTTTCTCGGGTCATGCCATCACACTTGATCCATAGGGATCCAAAATGAATCTACTTCATCAAAACAATCAACATGAAGAAGGAAAAATTATACACAAAGGTTCTGTCTTTTTAGTAACAAGATCATTGCTGCGTGCAGAGCAAGAGTTATAGAACCTCCACCCAACCACGACGATGGTCACGGGATCACCGGTATTCATTGGGCGGTGGTCTTGGATCTTCGGACGAGAAAATGAAAATATGAAACGAACAACCCAGAATTTGGACAGTTGTTCATATCTCTTCTCCTCCATGACCTTTCCCATTCTCCAGTGCATGAGAGGACATGGGAGAGGCTATAAATACATGTTTTTAGAAGAGAATAGGATCATCGAAGCATGAAAGCAAGTGAGAAAGAAGTTCTTAGTGCTGGAATTGTATTTTGTAGAAGAAAGGAGTGTTGAGACAGAGCAAACAAGTATTTGGGAGGAAGTGTGAGATATTATCTACTTCTCTTTCATAATTATTGTAACTTCTGTACTTGTTTATTTTTAATTGGCCAATAAAAGTGGGAAGAAAGAGAAATTTCCCTTCCCGACTAGTTTTTCCTCCTTTGGAGGTTTTCTAGGATAAAATTTGTTGGTGTTTATGAGCTTAAATTCTTTCCTTTCTTGTAATTATGGATTCTAAGAATAAGCATAATTCATTCACTAGTTATCTCTGTCATTTTCTAATAAAAAGTTGAACAACAATGTTTATTTGTGTTTCTGTGGAAAATTCCAAAGTTGAAGAGTTTGAGATCATTTTGGCATCCGAGCTAGAAATTATCTAGGGTTGGTGTATTCGTTCTTAGATTTGTATGACAGTGACGAGATCTAAAGGTGAAGAGGCTTTACCTTGCGATCCAGAAATTTCTACAAAGAAGTGGAAACAGAGAATTCGGGGAAAAATGGAGGAAGAGAACTTGGTTCGTAGAATCGAGATGTTGGAGACCATGATGGATAGGATGTTTAGAAGGAAAGAAGAGCTTGTTGATTTACAGAAGATAGCTTCTGTCAAACAAGACTCCATGGACTCAATGGTTCAAGGCTTAGCTGAAAATTTTGGCATAGGAAGGAGCCACCATGAGGAAAGTTATTGGGAAGAGCATGAAGAAGAGACTTCAAACACAAGAGCCACTCCTTTTAAAGTTGAGACCAAAGTTGATATTAAAATATTTGAAAGACAAGTAGATATGGAGTTGTTTGATAAATGGTTAAAATAGTTAGAAGTCTACTTTAGTGTCCATAATGTCACTGAGGCATAAAGCATCACCTTTGCACATCTCAAAATGGAGGAACACACTCTGGTTTGGTGGGAAACCCATCTAACCACTTGTGAAAAGAAGAAGTGTCCTATTGTGAAATCTTGGCAAGAATTTAAAGAATTACTTAGAGCTAAATTCTATCCTATTGGCCACAAGACTGACCAAATGATTAAATGGCAATATTTTAGACAAGGCAGTGGTTAAAGCGTGTAGGGCTATACTACGGGGTTTCGAGAGGCGAGGCCATGTTGCTAAACATGGACTTGGAGGATGAGGATATTTTAACTAAGTACTTGGGAGGACTTCACACTCACCTTCAAAGAAAATTCATCTCCACCAAGCCCAAAGATCTCAACAAGGCGTGTGTACAAGCATACTACATAGATGATGAAAAGAAGCAAGGAGAAGCAGAGCCGAGGGCAAAGCAATCAACAAATCAACAAAAAAAAGAGTATGGGAAAACAAGTAACAAGGGTAAGTGGAAAGGGAAAGGTAAAAAAGCTGCCACTACTTTAAATACTTGTAAAGATCCCAAGAATTTTTGCAAGAAATGTGATATTAATGGTCATACTGATGCTACATGTTGGAAGTTACATCCAGGAGTTGCATCCGAAGAACCGAACCAAGGACTCGAAGAAGTCCATGACAATTGTAAGAACAAAAAGGGAGGTGGAAATCAAAGATGACTCTAATGTAGATGAAATGCTTGGATGCACGACCACCAACATGGACAGCCAGAAAGAGGAGATGAGTAGACTATTCCAGATCAAAATCCAGATCAAGAGAACTAAGGTAAATGCTTTGGTTGATACCGGTTCTTAGTCTAACTTGATTTCTGAAGCAGTTGTAAAGAAGCTTGGTCTTGAGACTTACGAGCATCCACACCCTTATCCTTTGGGTTGGGTGAAGAAGGGTGTTGAAATTTAGGTAACAAGAAGATGTAAGGTCAAGTTTGGGATAAATTCCCAGTATATTGATGTTTTGGAAGTTGATGTTATTCCACTTGATGCTTTTGATGTTGTATTTGGGAGTCCTTACTTGTTTATCAAGGATGCTATATTTATGAGAAGGGAAAACTGGTACAAATGGGTCAAGGAAGGGATCAACTACAACATCCGGGCACACCAACGTAAGACACCGAGTTACTATGGTGAGTGCTAACCAAGCAAAACGACTTATTCAGGAAAATCATAATCAATTTTGTTTACTTTTGTTAAAGGATAAACAAGATGGGGTAGAAGTTTCAGAGATTTCTAACCAAGGAAAGCATGATTTGGATAGTATTATTCAGTCCTTTCAGGAAGTTTTTTAGGCTCCCAGTGGGTTACCACCAAAATAGGAAGTAGAGCATGAGATTCAGACTATTTCCAGAGTCCCCTCTACCGAACATCGGGTTGTATAGGCAATCCTTGCTTGAGAGTACTGAAGTAAAGAAACAACTCCAAGAACTACTAGACTAAGGGGTGATACATCCGAGCACCTCACCATGTGGTTCACCTATTGTGATGGTGCCAAAGAAGGATGGTTCTTGGAGAATGTGCATCAACTACCACGCTTTGAACAAAATCACCATAAAGAACAAATATCCACTTCCCGCATAGATGATCTCTTAGACCAACTTCAACATGCCAAATTATTCACAAAGTTGGATCTCAAGTCCAGTTATCACCAAGTTAGAATGAAGGAGGAGGATATATGGAAGACTTCCTTAAAAAAAAATAGGGTTTGTATGAATGGTTAGTACTTCCTTTTGGGTTATGCAATGCACCCGCTACATTTATGAGATTGATGAATGATGTATTGTGGGATTTCATAGATTCATGTGTCATTGTATATTTAGATGATATTCTGATTTTTAGTGCCACATGGGAGGAACATCTAACCCATTTACAACAAGTCTTGCAAGTTCTTAGGGAGAAACAATTGCTTTGTAATATGAAGAAATGTGAGTTTTCCAAATAATCACTTGTCTATCTTGGGTACATGGTTGGAGGAGGAGAGCTACAAGTGGATCCAAAGAAGGTGGAAGCCATCACCAACTAGCCAACACCTACAGGAGCCACAAAGACTAGGAGTTTTGTGGGAGCAGTACAATACATGTGGAAGTTCATTCGGGTTTCTATGTGATTGCAACACCTCTACACACAGTGGCCACAAAGAGTAAGGGTTGCCCAAGAAAAATCCTTTGAGTTATTGAAATACAAGATTATTCATGCTCCAGTACTTGCTCTTCCTAATTTTTAGTAGCCTTTTGAAATAGAGACAAATGCCATTGATTACACCATGGGCATGATGTTGCTTTAAGGAGGTAAACCCGTATGTTATCATTCTGAAACTTTCACTTCAGCAGTTAAAGGATATTCAGTATATGATAAGGAAATGTATGCAATAGTTCAGGAAATTAAAAAATAGAAGCATTATTTGTTGGGTAGAGAAACTATTGTGCACACTAACCACAAACCTCTCTAGTATTTACAAGCAGAGTTTAAATTGCAGCAGGTAAGGCACTACAAATGGATGGGGCTCCTTTAGCAGTTCCATCTGGTGATTAAATATAAGAAGGGTGGTAAAAAATTGGTGGTAGACATGTTGTCTAGGCCACCCACATAGGAGAAGTTTACTGTTTGGCCACTATCTCTCAGATCGACTCCTTCATGAAGGAAGCTTACAGAGAGGCATATGCCCAGGACAAAGACTTTGGGGTGACATTTCAGCAATTGCAGTCCCAAGGGGCTGAAAGGACAGAGGATTAAAGATTGTTATCTCAAATATGGGCTGCTCTACCGATGGGGGAAGCTTTGCGTGCCAAAAGAAGAAAGAATTTTATTGATGAGGGAAGCACATACCTCGAAAGGAGCGGGACATTTCGGTGTTGGTAAGACCCTAGACCACTTGCAAAGGTACATGTATTGGTCCAATATGCAAGAAGAAGTATCAAAATTTATACGGGGATGTAAACTTTGTTGTACTAGCAAGCCTAAAAGGAAGGAGGGTTTGTATATGCCTTTTCCAGTACCTACTCATCCATGGGAGGACATTTCTATGGATTTTGTAGGAGGATTACCTATGTCTAAACATGGCCATGACTATCTATATGTTGTTGTTGATAGATTTAGTAAGATGTGTATTCTTATGGCATGTAAAAAGATAGTAAAAGCACATGAGGCAGAAAATCTTTTCTTTGCTAATGTATGGGTGCATTTTGGTTTGCCAAAGTCTATTGTTTCTGACAGGGATTCAGGTTCTTGGGGAAATTTTGGACTACTTTGTGGGACAAGATGGATACCAGGTTACAGAGGAGCACAACTTTCCATCCATAGATAGATGGATAGACAGATGATCCAAAAATTATCGATTATTACTACGATCTCGGACCCTTATAGGCTTTAATTATTTGCCAATAATTTACTCCTTTTAAGTAATCAATTTAAAATAAAATGCAAGACATTTAAGAAAATTGCACAAAGATTGATTACGGAGTTCGGAAATTTCCTACGTCTCCAGGTTCATGGTCGAACCGTTCCACTAGTCAAAACTTGTAAGTTACAATAGTACTTTCACAAGAAAACCTAATGGAATTTTACTTGCCTATCAGTACACCAGTTCTTCGAAAACTTTCAATGACTAGTTGAATTGTTTTTCACCTTCACGATGCACAATCTCTTTCGGCTTGATCGGCCTTCCGACGCTATTAATGCGATGATAGCACTCGATTGACAATCCAAGATTTGCAAGTGATTGGTGTGGCTCAATGGGCCTATTGGGTAGTTTATAATTTACTCCCAATCACAAATATTTCATCTACTATTGCCTAAAATAATAGGCCAATAAACAATATTTGTTGACACATCTCACAAATAAGCTTAAAAAATAATAAGCTTCTCCGTTGCACCAGTGTGTGTCCCCACAATAAGCTTAACAAATAATAAGCTTGGGTTGTGTGTCCATTACAAAGGAATGGGTTCCCTATTTATACAATTTTAGGGCCCAAAAATAATGGAAAATCATTTATCATTAGGCTAATATTATCCTAACCACATAATTTGGATGCAATAATTATCCCCATAATCCTCCTTAATCCCCTTTTTAACCATTCTTCCCAATTCCACATGATGTGGATACATTTAAAAACATGGCATGCATTTTCAAAGGATTATCATGTATTTTAAATGGGATAAATCCCATGTGGAGCAGCCCTTTTTAGGTGGATAAAATCTCACATTGTGTGGAATGGAAATTGTTTAAGGCTTTAATAAGTCTTTCCCCCACGCAAATGAAGTGGTCAAAAGACCACGTGAGCATAACCGCCCCCTCCAACACCGCTTCACTTCGCCCTTCCACGTGGACACTTCCACCGCTTACCACTACGTGGTCATAGCATTGAGTTTGGCGGTTTAATACTAATGTATAAAAATTAATATGTAGCGTTTGGCATATATATGTGGCATTTGGAAAATGGACTTACCAAGTAAATATAATTTCCACCCATGTAATGTGGTATGAAAGTAATTAACTCTATCAATAGTATATATTCCACTTATCGTCTCCCGATAGGCAAATCGATCGTATTCGATTCGTCAAATGACTCCCTTTGCCTTTTCACCACGTGCCATAGTGCCATTGGTCAAATATTGACCGAAGAGACTGCGAGTTGACTTTTCCATTGACCGAACTTTGACCGGACATAACTAGAGCTCCCGATGTCCATTTCTTTGCGTTCTCTCACGGTCGTTGGAAATCTCTCAAGATGATCTTATACACTAACACCATTTAGGGATGTTTAGAGAACTTTTGAAAATGATCCCTTGATCAACAGAGGTGGTAAATAGGACTTTGTACAGTGTATCAAAGGGTATAACAACAAATATCCAAAGAATTTAGATGAGTCCTTAGCCCACATTCAACATTCCTATAAGCTGGGTAGTACACACATCCAATATGAAGTCACTGTTTGAAGCATGCTTGGGATATCTACCTAAAAATCCACTGGACATAACAGTTGGGAAATAGGATGAGGATGAGACACGAGACACAAAGGTGACTAAAGCAAACAAATTCATTGAGAGGATCCAAAAATCCATCTCAAAGTCAAAGAACAACTAGAGAAATCTCAAATAAAGTACAAAGCTAGGCACGATCAACATAGGAGAGAACATAAGCTACATGTTGGAGATAGAGTTTGGCTTTACTTGAGAAAGGAGAGATTACAAGGTCAAGCACGGAAATTCAAGCCACTATGATATGGGCCCTTCACCATATTGGAGCAGGGTGGAGAAAATGCTTTTTGACTTGACTTGCCACCATTTATGAGGATGTAATTTGAAGTAAACTATGAGAACTTGAACCTATATGAGCCATCCATGCTAGATGAAGATGAAGGAATATAGTTGCTACCTTCCATTAAGGATTGCATCTTGGACTCATGAGGTGAATTGGAGGAGGATGTAGTGCTGCAGTAGAAGGTCAGAGAGACAAGGAGAGGTCTGCTAGGAGTCTTGAAAGATTGAATTAAAAGGAAAGAAACCAAGGCAAGCCCGGTGGTACTCAAAGGAGCAAGTGAGGGAATTATTTCCTCATCTACTCCCCCACTAAGATTTTGTGGGACCAAAATCCTCCTAAGCAGGGAGGTGTGATCCATAGGGATCCAAAATGAATCTACTTCATCAAAACAATCAGCACAAAGAAGGAAAAATGATACATGAAGGTTCTATCTTTTTAGTAATAGGACCTCCGCTCTGGGCAGAGTGACAGTTATAGAACCGCTGTCCAACCAAGGCAGTAGTCCTGGGACCGCCGGTCTGCATTGGGTGGCGGTCCTAGCTCTTTCGGATAGAAAATGAAAATATGAAACAAACAACCCAGAATTTGGACAGTTTTTTCGTATCTCTTCTCCTCCATGACCTTTCCCATTCTCCAGTGCATGGGAGGACATGGGAGAGGCTATAAATACATTTTTGTAGAAGAGAATAGGATCATCGAAGCATGAAAGCAAGTGAGCAAGAAGTTCTTAGTGTTGGGATTGTGTTTTGTAGAAGAAAGGGGTGTTAAGACAGAGTAAGCAAGTATTTAGGAGGAAGTGTGAGATATTATCTACTTCTCTTTCATATTTATTGTAACTTCTATACTTTTTATTTTTAATTGGCCAATAAAAGTGGGAAGAAAGAGTAATTTCCCTTCCCAACTAGTTTTTCCTCCTCTGGAGGTTTTCCAAGATAAAATTTGTTGGTGTTTATGAGCTTAAATTCTTTCCTTTCCTGTAATTGTGGATTCTAAGCATAAGCATAATTCATTCACTAGCTATCTCTGTCATTTTCTAATAGAAAGTAGAACAACAACGTTTATTTGTGTTTTTGTGGATAATTCCAAAGTTGAAGAGTTTACCCTCAATTGATATAGTGAGCCGTATATTATTATAATACCTCTCAATTGATATAGTGGGCGATATATTATTATAATACCCTCTCCTTTATATTATTATAATGAAAATACCCCTATTTTTTCAATGTACCTTACTTGCCTATTTTTCCATGACAATTTTATTTACCCCTTTTTATTTCTACCCTAATATATTAAAAAGAAAATATATCATATTTATCACTAAATGTTTTCAAATATAAATTTTCTCTCGTAAGATAGTTTGAAGCCATTCAAGACCTATTACCGATTACCTTATAAACATTAAGCATTAATCATTTATCAATATTTCTTCAAATAATTAAGATGGTGAAATAATATCACTTGTATTGAAAAATATATTCAATCCTAGTTTTCTACCATCTTATTATTTCTTGGTTAAGAATTTGTTAATTGAAATTTCTTTATACAAAAGATATTATAATTTAACTTTACGACCACACTCCTTAAATTACACTTTTAAGGTATTTAGTTTTAAACACTATGGTTCGAATGTTATAGTTTTATATTAAAATCAAACCTCCCTTTCCTTTGGCCCACCTCTCTAACCTACCCCCAATACTTGATCTAAAATATTAATAAATTAAACCCTTTAACCCCCTCATGTCTACCGGTATATTGACTTTACATTTATCAATTTTAATTATCTCAATATGAACTCACGTGTTAGGATATTGCCTAGATAATGAACCCTCATGGTAAATGTTGACTTGTTTTGAAAACACGTAGAAGATGATGTGTTCTTGACACTTAAGCTTTATGATGGATAAAATTTTTGTTTCACGAAGCTTAAGAGTATGACATAGTTGATCTAATGAAGGAGAGATCTCAAATATTACACTTTCTTGGAGATGTGGCAATAGACTATGTATGAATAAATCCTGAATCTCAGAGTTCGCAAGCATATTTTACATCTTAACTATGTTGTTTTTTTATCACAAAACATAGTCCGCTAGGTGTTCATTAGACCCTTGTTTTATTTTTGTGAGTTGAGCATGAGAGATTGTAGAGCTAATGTTGATAGAGAAGTGTGTGATAAAAACATTAAAAAGATGTGTAAAAGATGTTACCAAGTGATCGGGTAATTTATAGAAAAACCACATCGCATAATCATGAAGACTACGAGGAAAGAGCTTAGGTAGGATAATGTGATCATCCACAAAATCTAGACAAGCCACATGGAATGCTTAGAGATGCTCTTGTGGGTCACCATGGCCATTGAAAATAGGTAGTTTAGGAGTGAAAAAATTTGGTGGAAGTGAATAAGTGGATATAACAGGTACAAATGGAGTATGCAGTAGTAGAGTGGAATCCAAAGATGGATATGCATGAGAATTATCCTGCTATAATTGATGAATTTTTTTGAAGGTCTTGATAAAGGGAGGCTAGATCTTGAGTGCCAGCGGAAGGATCTTGCCACGTATGAGAAACAAGAGGTGGGGTATAGTGATTAGTAGGAGTAGGGATAGAAATGGGAATGGTGGAGATGGGTGGAAGAGTAAAAGCAAGTGGTTGGGTAGTAAAGGTGCTAGGAATGGTGAAAAAAGCATTAAGCTCGCAAGGTTTGACTTCCTCATGAGAATCATATAGAAACAAATATAGATCTTTGGGATGCTCAGTGATATTATTATTGAGGGATTTAAGATGGGATTCACTAAATACTTTAGAATATTGAGCCATAATAAGAAAAGGAGAGCCCTAAGTAGAATATGGTGTTGAGCGTCGGGTTGACTAGAATGATTAAAATAAAATGTGATATTCTAGCCTAATCTAATGCAAGTTTGCAGTAAAGGAATAAGTAATGAAATATCTAAAATACACCCAAGTAAACTAAGATATGAATATGAAACCCTAATCACAAGGAGGGTTAGGAAAAATCTTAGCTAATTCAAAGATGTCGTAGGACTATGTCACAAGAGAGACCGACCGAACAGGAGGTGGAAACCGTTGCACAGGAGCTTAAGAAAATAAATTTTTGAGTATGTCTGGCTAGATCGAGGCACTGTAAAAGGATATAAGCACCCTATTATAAGATCTCGAGTGCCCCTGGTATGTAGAAATGACCAGAGAATCTCCTCTGAGGTGTCGCTCAATGTTCACCTATGTTAACTTCATGTTGCGAGAATGTCCTTTGTATGATGGCCAAAAGCACTTATAAACCTACAATAGAATAAATCACCTACAAAACCATAAGTAAAGCATTCAAACCCTAAAAAAGGAAATATGCATATGAAGGGGTAAGACTATCCTCGGTTGGAAAATTGTTGAACTTATCACTAAGCATGACATTACATCTATGACCCAATGTAGTTGTAAGTGTGTGTGCAAAATTGTGCCCTCGGTTGCTCTTGTGCCAATCGTACTTTGTGAGTAGTGAGAAAGTAACTAGATGTATAACGTAACAAATATGTGCATAGAATCAAAAAAATTCCCTTCTATGAAGTGTGATGCGAGATGAACCACCTTATGTCCCTTTCGATAGAACTAGATGGATGAAAATAGAGCTATAGATGCCTTTAATTCATGCAACCATAGGTGGAGATAATAGATTATTAGTGATTAGTACCTCATTATGGTCACATAAATTTATATTTATATGATTCTATTCCTTTAATTTTGTAATCAACCCTAAAAAGGCCAACCGCCAAAAATATAGGAAACTCAAACAACTAGAAAGTTCTCAAAAAGTGAGAGGAAAGTGTACAGAGGATTTGGGTTCCCAGAGGGGACTAGGGTGCTTGAGGCACCCTTTTCCTGGCTAGACGCCTCAAACAAAATAAAGGGAAAACACAATATGAAAGTACAAAAAGGGCATGTACAGGTGCAAGATCGAAAGTAACAACATAAAACAATATAAGATGACCAAAGACATGGGTTAGTTAGTACTCTTTTTCATTTAAGAACCATTTGAATAGTAGTATGAGACCGAGATTAAATAATTACCATAAGTGCATGATTTTGTGTCTACATGTATAATATTTTTCCCATTTTGTTTGGAGTTTTTATGATGTTGTTTTATGGTACGGAAGTCACATGAAGATAAATATCCTATGGGAAGAACCTAGGTAAGTGATTTAGAAGAACCTCTCTAAGTGATTCAGGAAGGTGAAAGACAAGCATTGAGCTCCTTTAGAGTCTTTCAAAGGTCTGAAAACACAAAGATTGTGGGTGTTGATCTATTTTTGTTAATTATAGGAGTTAATGTACTTGCAATTTGAACAATTTTAATGGATTGGTTCTAAACGAACCCATGACGTATGAATTCGAACTCCGTAAACAATCCATGTGTTATTATTTCTACATTTTCCTTTTTGTATCTCATTATTTTTTTAGATGATACAATAATTAATTAGAAATAGATATTTTTGAGAAATCCGTGAAATCAAGAGTAGTCTAAATTTTATGAGATTTGATCAAATAGGGAAATAGGGGAATTAAAATTTAGTTTTGGATCAGTCAAAAATCAGATTATGATCAATTTTGGATCAATTAAAATCCGTAAAATTGATGAATGTAAAAGATCCTAGAAAACTGTTGAATGCTAAAATTATTGCTTGTGTTTTATGTAGTGCCCACTTCCCTTCAACACCTTTTGATATTGATTATGACAATGTCGACTATACTTATGGACATTATTGTATCTTTTGATTTGGCATGATGTTAGATGTTAGAGATCATGGACTGTTGTTGATTTTGATTCATATATGGTGCATGGGGTATTGGAGACATTTCATACTCATGGTATTATGCTGATTGACATGGTTATATGTATATATGTATTTTGGACATGTGTTATTTCGTCATATTGAGTAGACCTAGAAAATTGAACTAATCTTGTGATCATATGGTTATGGATGAAATTGTAAATGATATTGTTGCTTGCTTGGATGATGTTTTGATTTATATATATAGATGATTTGGAGTTATATTTTATATTTATTTTGGATGTTTTGATGCGGCCACGAGGCCAAAGGAGGTATTTTTGTTTTGTAGGTAAACATGTCACAACAAACATTGGGGGATTGGAGACCAACCACATTGGAATTCTAGATGAATTCAACAAGGGTCACCATGGCAATGTGTATTTGTTATTTGTGTATGTTTGTATTGTTGTTAGGGGTTCCCATGGGGGATCACCTTCGAATGTGACCAAGGGGTTATGTGTATTCTTTTATTTTGTTCCCTTTGTTTAATTTTAGTATGTGGTTTTTAGTGATGTATTTTCCCCTTCATTATTTATTTAATTGGTGTCAAGATTAGTGAGTAATCATGTTGTTAAATTAATTAAAATGGGTCAAAAGAATGCATTTATTAGAGCTGATGGCTCTTGGTTTATGTGTTGTAAGTAATGTGTAAGTAGCTTTGAGTGTGAAACACTCCACTTTCCTTTTGAAATTCGGATCTGTCCTTAGGGGCTGATTTTGGAGGCTTGTGGGACAAGTTAAACTTGTTCCACACCTCTTAAATTGTTACACTAACCCTACCTATGGGTTGGGGAGTCAAAATTAGGCCTTGTTATGTATTTTGGGAATACAAATCGTACATTTTTATTACACCTTTTTGCATGAAATTAATTTTTTCCTTAAGGGATGTGGGCTTGGATTGTGTGTGTAAGTAAAATGTCATTTATTCACCCACCTTATTAATTGTGCTTTGGAGTTTGAAGTTGACTTGTGAGGTGGATTTGAGGATGAGTGATGTGGCATCCTACATGGAGCCACCTCATCCTCCTCTCTCCCTTTTCTATTTATTCGAATTATTTTGTTGTTTTGGGGTTACTTCATGGGAGTTACTTCATGTTGGTCTGGTGCTCTTGTAATTGGAGAGAATTAGAGGATTTTGAATGCTTGTGGATTTGTTGGTGCTTTGGGAATGTTTGGATTTGAAGAAGTTTATTGTTGAACTTGTGGATCAAGCTCTATCATGGAGAGGTAGGAGCTTGACTCTTGTAAAAAGGTTTTCTTTCTGTATTGTGCTTATGTGAATGTTTTTGAATGTTTGGTATGTTTGTTGGTTGGTTGGGTAGATTTCCTAGGTGTGGTGTAGGAGAAGACTATGGAGATATTTTGGGGGGCATAAGAGTTGTGGGGAGGCATAAGAGTTATTTTGGAGGGATTTTGGGTTGGGTGTTCCACCTTGGACAAGAAATAGCTTACATTTCTTACTTTTGGGGGAGGCATAAGAGTATGTAGGGGTTTGAGATGAATATTTTGGTGGGTTTTTAAGGTGGTCACCCATTCCCCATTGGGAGGTATAACCATTTTTCCCCTTAGATCTTGCTCTTTTGACCTTTGTGTGATGAGACCTTGTATATTTTGTTACTGTCCTTCTTGTGGATCAGAATCGCATTTAATTTTTGACTGTGTGATATGATTGTGAAATTTTTTTTGTGTTGTGGAAGCCTATTTTTTTCCATGAGTTAAATCCATTTCCTATTGTAATGTGGTTGCAGCTCTGGGGCCAGTGAGGAGGACGACTTCTCCTCTTCATTGAAATTCTGGTTGGGTGGAGAGTGTTTCCTCTCCCGTTGTTTTGTTGTGACCAATTTGAAACATGGAAAATCTCTTGTTATTGATCTTTGAGCTGTGCATAAAGACAATTTTTGCAATTCTCCTTCGGTCCCTTATTGTAAAATTTACCACTTTAAGTGGATGACTTTGTAATAATATTTGTAGTGAAAATTTGCTCTGTTTTTTTATATGAAAGTTGTATTTGTATGTGAAAAAGGAATGAGAAAGAGTTATTTGGTATATTTTAGAAAACTGAAAAAGAAGTGTAAAAGGAATTATTTCATTTAATTGAATGTTGATTTACCTTCCATCAAATGGTGTTACTCTTGTTTAAAACTTGTTGTTGTAAGTATATTGTAAACTCTCTGTTGAAGGCTTGAAATGCCTGTGTTAAAATTATTGCATTCCTCTGTATTATTTGATTGGCATGTTTTGAAAATAGAATTACATTCTTGCTTTTCACATATTGAATGAATTAAAGTTAAACATTGTAAATTAGATTGGAATGAACTTAACATTTAGAGTATGGTAAATGAAAATAGATCAATTCGGGTTTAAGTATGTTTTCCATTTGGATTCACTGTAAGACCTGCAAATAAATATCAGAAAAACATACAGAGTACCCTGCAACAATGAAAGACAAGATAAAATATTAAAACAAACTAAGGATGATCAAAACACATTCCAAAATAGTTTGTATTGCCCTTGCAATTTACATAGTTCATCTTTAATCGGGAAAGAGGCAAAATAATGCAATTTTACATAAAAGAAAGGGAAACTTGTATTGAAATCTCAACCGTTACTCAATTAATCCTTGAAATCCATTTGAAATCCTTCAAGTGCATTTCTCCATGCCTGTTTGGTATGTTGAAGAAGAAATAATAGTGGATTAGACCAATTCTGGCAGTTGAAAAAGTTTAGTTCACATTTTAATTGTAGGAAAAATGTCTCCTTAAAAATTCACCCACAAAAATTTGTTGAAAATAAGATTTTGTGCTTCCTATGCAAAGAGGAGTTCAAGCCCTTTTCAAAAAGTCCTTATTTTCTCAAATCTAAGCTTCCAGTCAAAAGTTATGGCCTTATGAAGTTTTTACTTTGTTTGGTTTTAAAAAAACTAACCATTCAAAAAGGAAATTTTTGTAAATCGGATCCATGGGCCCGAAAAATTACTTAGGGAACTTTTTGCAAAAAGATAAAAGTCACAAGTTCTCTCGTGGCTCCGCAAGCCCGATTGTTCCCTTTGGAAAAAAAAAAAAAAAACTTCACGCGGGTTCGCGGAGCCGCACTTGCACCATCAAACTTTTCTTTAAAAAAAAATTGGTAAAAATTCCTTAGTCACCCCATGCCCCGCCTTCCCGCAGTCACTATTGGATTGACACATGGCTTCACTAGGTGTTAGCGGAGGGGCGTGTTTTTGACCTTCATTCTTTTTAACACAAATGTTAATATTTCTAAGTTTTCCCAACAGTCCGCTTCCCCTCTTGAAATTTTGGGCATGACACGTGGCGTCTTTGGACGTCGGCAATGGCGAGGCTCATTTTAAAACATTTTTCCTTTTTAACAAAGGGGTTAGAATCCAAGTTACCTCAGATGACCCACCTTCCCATGTGGGCTTAAAAATGTGCTACGTGTCCCTTGCGGCTTGGGAAACTTTCTTCCCTAGGCTTGTAGGCTTGCCTTTGGGAAAATTTTCTTCCTCGGGGCTGAGGTTGCCTTTGGGATACTTTTAATCCCCTGTGCCTACTGAGCCCACATTTGGGAAAATTTTCTTACCTAGCCCCGTAGACCTGCCTTTGGGAAAGTTTTCTTCCCTAGGCCTCGAGCCCACCTTTGGGAAAAATTTTCTTCCTAGGCTCGCGGCATGTAACTTAAGAAATATGAGGAGTTAAGAGGACTTCTTTATATCATTGGAAAGAGGAAGAAATTTCCTATCTAATGGAAATGTTTTTAGGAAACCCTAAGTGTGTTAAATATGTGAAAAATTAGGTTGAAGTGCAAAGATGAGTATGAGTATGAGAGTGGGTAAATGGGAAATTACCCCTTATTAACTTAAATGTATAATTCTAAAGCATGGGTTGACCTTTTTTAAAGGGTCACGTTAGGGGATAAGAGAATGTTTTTCTAACCCATGTAAATAAGAACCTCGGTTATTGTTTAGACCTAGTGAAATTAAAAACTTGGGCATTTAATTTTTTGGCCCCTTTAACCCTCTAAAATTAATTAAGGAATATTTAACTATAGTGTAAATTTAATTCTTTATTAAATTAACAACTAAGATAAAATTAACTTGGGATTAATTAGCCTCATTAATTTTGTAATGTGGTTCTAATGTTTGTTACAATGGGAAATTTTCATTTATTAAATTATAATGGAATTTGAATCTTTGTTCTGGTAATTGTTGCTTTAAGCCTAGTAGTGGTCATGCTTTTTAAAAAAATTATTCCATAATTTTCCTATCTAAACCTAGGTTGTTCTTGGGTCTCGAGTGGTCATTTTAGCGTGTGTTACACTTGGTATCAAAACGATGTTCAAATCTTGGACCCTTGGGGACACCAAAAAAATTGAGACATGAACATTAAACCTAGTACAATATTAAACCTAACACACTTTTAAACCTAAAAAAAAAATTGTTTGGAAATTGCATATATTAGTAAACATGGAAAAAAAAACAAAACCTACAATAATGAACTAACTCTCACCTTGGTTTGTGTAAGAGGCATGGACAAGACAAAGGGTACTTTCACATAGACCTAGAATTTCCACTCCGAGATCATGTTGAAAGCAGCCATCCTACCCTAGATTTGTGAGACACTTAGGATGTTAATGTCGCTTTACATGGAGGGTTCGTAGGAGGATGGTCAGCTAGAAATTATGGGGAGCCATCCATTGAGGCTCATGCATCTCCTTGCCACATCAAGGAGCATAAAGGAGAGAACTCCCGCATGGATTCAGGCAGAGCAGAGTCACCACAGAGGGGGCAGGGAGACCGGATTTTTGGACACAGGGATAGGTCTCAGAGCCCTAGGCTTAGGGATGAGCATGCAGAGAGGCCTAGGGGTCACCAAAATATATCTGCAGATCATATCAGGGATATTCTAAAGCTATAAACCTCTCATTATTCTGGTGACATAGGTGGATTTCAAGAAGAGGCTTAGTTGGTGAACTTGAGCGGGTGCTTCAAGCTCTGCCCTTGTTCTAGTAACACGAAAAATCATGTTACAATCCATCTTCTCGCATGAAGGATCGGGCCCCGGTGGAGGACCGACGAATAAAATCTCCACATTGATTCAGAGATGGTTACCTAGGAGCTCTTTGAGGAGCGGTTCAAGAGCATGTACTTATCACAAAGGTTCATTCAAAGCAGAGGATAGATGAGTTTCACGACCTCCGACATGCATCTTTGACAGTAGTTGAGTATGAGAGTCAATTTTTAGATCTACTCTAGTATGTCGACTACATGCAGGATGAGAAGGTATGGATCCATAGGTTATTCCATGTTCGATTTTAGATTTGGGTGGTGCGGTGTGTATCCATTGCCCACGTAAATTATCTCGAGGCCGTTGAGAAGACCTATATAGCAGAGGAGACTCGAGGAAAGACACAATAGGCCAGAGACAGAGTATAGAGCCACATTCTACCGAGTATAGGTCTCCATAAAGATTCAATGCATAGAGGGAGTGGAGTATGGGGCCTCCTCTTAGGGGTCCCATTAGGACACATGCTTTACCAAGAGCTCAGTCAGTAAGAGCTCGTTAGTAGAGACCTCAGCAGTTCATAGTTGGATCATTAGGATCCATAAACACGAGCTCTAGAGTATCGACTGGAGCTACTAGTCATGAGAGAGGACCGGGGAGGTTGTTATGGTTGTGATGTTGCTGGACATTTTTGGAGAGAGTGCCCATAAAACCCTAATAATAAGGGTAATACGTAGGTCTCAGAGCCTACTGTTGGTGACACGGGGCATGGTCATCGGATCTATATAGAAGTCAATAAATGCCAATCTGAGCACCAGAGTACCGTGATTGAGATGACAGGTAGCATTGGTGGTGTTCCTACCACCATTCTATTTGATTTTGGTTCTTCTAATTCTTTTATTGCACCATCTTTGGTAGAGCGATGTAGGTTGGTGGTAGTTAGGCAGGGTCTTAGTTGGGACATCGAGATGGATTCGGAGCCAAAATCTCTATAGACTCCTTAGTTAAGGAATTTGTAGTGGATTTGGGACCCTTCACCACTACCTCAGATCTTCATATCCTTCCGTTGGGTTCGTATGGAGTCATCTTGGGCATGGAATGGTTGTCTACACATAGAGCCAGGGTGGATTGTTACCATAATATTATATCATGTGTAGATGATCTAGGAGTTGAGTTAGTGATAGCAGGGGTTAGGAGACCCATTTTCATTCACACCATCTCCGTCATACAGCTGACTTAAGCGTGTGTGTACGACGAGGTTGTCAGTTGTATGTTGTCACAGTTAGTGACCGATCAAAGGATGAGTCTAGTGGACCCTCACTTGATGACCATCCCATCTTGAGAGAGTTTTTTGATGTCTTTTCAGGGGAGCTACCGAGGTTACCACCCCCACGTGAGATAGATTTTCACATAGATTTAGTTCCAGGAGCAGATCCTATCTCACGAGCACCTTATTGGATGACTACCCCTGAGCTTTGCGAGCTCAAGTTACAGCTAGAGGGACTTTTGGAGAAAGTCCTAATCCATCCTAGTGTATCCCCATGGGGTGCAAGTGGTGATATTTGTAAAGAATAAGGATGAATATCTACGGTTGTGTATTGATTACTTGCCACTAAACAAAGTAACGATCAAGAATCATTACCCCCTTCCACACATTGATGATTTATTTGATTAGATGAAGGGGGCCATAGTTTTCTCTAAGATAGACCTTAAGTCAAGTTATCATCAGTTGAGGATTACGGAGGTAGACATTCATAAGACTCGCCTTCCATATGAGATATGGCCACTATGAGTTCACCATGGTGCCTTTTGGTTTGACGAATGCCCCCGCAGTGTTTATGAGCTTGATGAATGGGGTGTTCAAGACATTCTTGGATCACTTCATGCTCATCTTCCTTGATGACATTTTGATTTACTCATGTACACCGAGGAGCACAAGGGGAACCTTTTCCAGGTTCTTTAATGTCTTCATGAGTAGCAACTTTACGGGAACCTGGAGAAGTGTGCGTTCTTTCATAAAGATGTGTAGTATTTAGGCCACATAATTTTTGGGGAAGGTATCATAGTCGATCCTTCCAAGATTCGAGTTATTATGCATTGACAAGGACCCACTAGTGTGACAAAGGTGCACAGCTTCATGGGTTTAGTAGGTTATTACAGGAGATTTGTTCAGGACTTCTCTCGGGTTGTGCATCCCATCACTTCCCTTTAGTGGAAAGGGAAGAAGTTTGTTTGGTCAAATAGATGTGAGTAGGCCTTCAAGATACTGAAGGAATGCCTCACAAAAGTGCTTGTTCTTGTAGTACCAAATCCGCAGGTTGAGTTTTTCATATGCACGGATGCTTCTTTGGCAGGAGTTGGAGGTGTGTTGATGCAGGAGGGAAAAGTTGTTACTTTTGAGTCTTGCAAACTCAAATATTATGAGATCAATTATCTAATTAATGATCTTGTTCTTACGGAAGTTGTTCATGCCTTGGTTCGATGGAGACACTTCCTTCTCGATCAGAGATTCACACTCAGGAGTGATCACTTGAGTCTTCGCCACATCTTCACGCAGCCCTATATCAATTCTCGTCAATGGTGTTGGATGGAGTTGCTTTGCGAGTACGATATGGAGATAGATCATGTGAAAGGCAAGGATAATGTGGTTATAAACACTCTCAACGGGAGGAGACATGTGGTTATGGCCACTTTAGTGAGCATAGATTTACAGAGTAGGATTTTACAGCAGCTTCCTCATGATAGTTTCTACATTGCAGCTAGAGTAGAGATCAAGTCATTGAGACCCCTTGAGGGAAAGTTTGAAGGATTTTCATGAGAGGTAGATGGCCTTCTCAGGCATAGAGACTAGATTTATGTTCCCAGAGATGGAGGCTTGAGGCAGGACATCTTGACAGAGGCACATTGCACACCCTATTCAAAGCACATCCCGATGTTAAGAAGATGCACTCCACTTTGAAATAGTTGTATCATTGGAGGGGACTTCGTAGAGACGTGGCTCAATTTGTGTTACGTTGTTTAGAGCATCAGAAAGTGAAGGTCAAGCATCAACATCCAGTTGGAATTCTCTTTCCGCATACTATACTAGAATGGAAAAGGGACACCATTTCCATGGATTTCATTGTTGGGCTACCGATGTCAAGATACCACCACAACGCTATCATGGTCATAGTGGATAAATTGACGAAAGTGGCTCATTTGTTTCTGGTGAAGACCACCTATACAACTAGTGCAAAGGCTTGCGGGTATATCTAGATGATATTTTCAGATTACATAGGATTCTATGGAAGATTATCTATGATTGTGATCCTTTGTATACTTCCTACTTTTGCACTACCATGTAGGAGGGGCACCTTCACCAGTTTCTTCAGTGTCTTCATGAGCAACAACTTTACGGGAACCTAGAGAAGTGTGTGTTCTTTCAGACAAAGGTGTAGTATTTGGGCCACATCATTTCTGGGGAAGGTATCACAGTTGATCCTTCCAAGATTCAAGCTATTATGGATTAGCCAACACCCACTAGTGTGACAGAGGTGCAAAAATTCATGGGTTTAGTAGGTTATTATAGGAGATTTTTTAGGACTTCTCTCGGGTTGTGCACCCCATCACTTCCCTTCAGCGGAAAGGGAAGAAGTTTGTTTGTCAAACAGATGTGAGCAGACCTTCAGGACACTGAAGGAATGCCTCACGATAATGCCTGTTCTTGCAGTACTAGATCCACAGGGTGAGTTTTTCGTATGCACGGATGCTTCTTTGGTAGGAGTTGGAGGTGTGTTGATGCAGGAGGGCGAGTTATTGCTTTTGAGTCTCACAAACTCAAATATTATGAGATCAATTATCCGACTCATGATCTTGAGCTTACGGAAGTTGTTCACACCTTGGTTTGATGGAGACACTTCCTTCTTGGTCGGAGATTCACACTTAGGATTGATCACTTGAGTCTTCGCCACATATTCACATAGCCTATTCTCAATGCTCATAAGTGGCGTTAGATGGAGTTACTTTGTGAGTATGATATGGAGATAGAGCATGTGAAAGGGAAGGAGAATGTGGTTGCAGATGCTCTCAGTAGGAGGAGACATGTGGTTATGGCCACTTCAGTGAGCACAGATTTACAGAGCAGGATTCTATAGCAGCTTCCTCACGACAGTTTCTACATTGCAGCTAGAGTAGAGATTAAGTCTTAGAGACCCCTTGAGGGAAGTTTGATGGGTTTTCATTGGAGTTAGATGGCCTTCTCAGGCATAGAGACCGGATTTATGTTCCCAGAGATAGAGGCTTGAGGCAGGACATCTTGACAGAGGCACATCATGTACCCTATTCAGCCCATCCTAGGGTAAAGAAGATGCACGCCACTTTGAGACAATTGTATCATTGGAGGGGAATTTGTAGAGATGTGGCTCAGTTTGTGTCATGTTGTTTAGAGTTTTAGAAGGTGAAGTCCGAGCATCAACATTCAATTGGCCTTCTCTTTCCACATGCTATACCGGAATGGAAATGAGACACCATTTCCATGGATTTCATTGTTGGATGACCACAATGCTATCATGGTCATGGTGGATAAATTGACGAAAGTGGCTCATTTTTCTCCAATGAAGACCACCTATATAGCTAGTGTAGTGGCATGGGTATATCTAGATGAGATTGTCAGATTACACGGGATTCCGTGGAAGATTATCTATGATCATGATCCTTTGTATACTTCCCACTTTTGGACTACCATGCAACATGCCCTCGGGACAAAGATCAATTTCAGCATGGCGTATCACCCTAAGACAGATGGACAGACTGAGTGGGTGAATCAGATCTTAGAGGACATGCTTAGGATGTATGTTATGGATCACCAATCGAGATGGGAGGAGTATTTATACTTGGTGGAGTTTGCCTACAATAATAGTTTCCAGAGTTTGATAGGCATGGATCTTTTCTAGGCACTATATGGTAGAGAGTGCAAGACACCTCTTAGCTAGGAAAGGTTAGAGGATAGGGTTTCTCTTGGGCCGGCTTTACTACGAGTCATGGAGCAAGTAGTTGGATATAATCGACAGAGGCGTAGGAGGCACATGATAGGTAGAAGAAGTATGCAGATCAACATAGGACCGCCTATAGTTTCGATGTGGGCATGAAGATTTTCCTTCGTGTCAGGCCACATAAGAGCCCCGTGCCTATTACGAAAAAGCTTCTAAGTTAGATCCTAGATTCGTAGGCCCCTTTGATATCTTGGAGTGTATTGGTCCTTTGGCCTACTGTCTAGCGTTGCCACCTAGCTTGTCTTGCATCCATGATGTGTTTCATGTTTTAGTACTTAGGAGATATATTGCAGACCCTTCTCATGTGCTAGATTAGACCTCATTGTAGGTGTAGGATTAGGGGCAGGTGATGGTGGATCCCATTCGCATTATAGAGCACAAGACCTTGGGCCTTCGAGGTAGAAATATTGACCAGGTTCGAGTGCAGTGGGACAGATATGATGAGACTATGGCTACATGGGAGGATGCTACTTTGCTACGA
Organism: Taxus wallichiana var. yunnanensis; assembly: GCA_018340775.1. Lineage (NCBI taxonomy): Eukaryota > Viridiplantae > Streptophyta > Pinopsida > Cupressales > Taxaceae > Taxus > Taxus wallichiana. The sequence goes on along the minus strand of CM031236.1, from coordinate 56,688,034 downwards.
GTTCAGTTTCCACACCTATTCTAGTGACTTCCAGGAGGAATTTGAGTCTAAGGGAGGGGGATGTAGTGCCCACTTCCCTTCGACACCTTTTGATATTGATTATGATACTATCGACTATACTTATGGACATTATTGTAGCTTTTGATTTGGCATGATGTTAGATGTTAGAGATCATGGACTATTGTTGATTTTTTATTCATATATGGTGCATGTGGTATTGGAGACATTTTATACTCATGGTATTATGCTGATTGACATGGTTATATGTATATATGTATTTTGGACATGTGTTATTTCGTCATATTGAGTAGACCTAGAAAATTGAACTAATCTTGTGATCATATGGTTATGGATGAAATTGTAAATGATATTGTTGCTTGCTTGGATGATGTTTTGATTCACATATATAGATGATTTGGAGTTATATTTTATATTTATTTTGGATGTTTTGATGTGGCCATGAGGCCGAAGGAGGTATTTGTGTTTTACAGGTAAACATGTCACAACAAACATTGGGGGATTGGAGACCAACCACATTGGAATTCTAGATGAATTCAATAAGGGTCACCATGGCAACGTGTATTTGTTATTTGTGTATGTTTGTATTATTGTTAGGGGTTCCCATGGGGGGGATCACCTTCGAATGTGACCAAGGGGTTATGTGCATTCTTTTATTTTGTTCCCTTTGTTTAATTTTAGTATGTGGTTTTTAGTGATGTATTTTCCCCTTCATTATTTATTTAATTGGTGTCAAGATTAGTGAGTAATCATGTTGTTAAATTAATTAAAATGGGTCAAAATAATACATTTATTAGAGTTGATGGCTCTTGGATTATGTGTTGTAAGTAATGTGTAAGTAGCTTTGAGTGTGAAACACTCCACTTTCCTTTTGAAATTCGGATATGTCCTTAGGGGCTGATTTTGGAGGCTTGTGGGACAAGCTAAACTTGTCCCACACCTCTTAAATTGCTACACCAACCCTACCTATGGGCTAGGGATTCACAATTAGGCCTTGTTATGTATTTTGGGAAGACAAATAATAGGTTTTTATTGCTCCTTTTTCATGAAATTAATTTTGGTCCTTAAGTATCATGGGCTTGGATTGTGTGTGTAAGTAAAAGGTCATTTATTCACCCTTCTTATTAATTGTCCCTTGGAGTTTGAAGTTGTTTTGTGAGGTGGAGTTGATGATGAGTGATGTGAAATCCTACATGGAGCCACCTCATCCTCCTCTCTCCCTTTTTTATTTATTTGAATTCTTTTGTTGTTTTGGGGTTACTTCATGTTGGTCTAGTGCTCTTGCAATTGGAAAGAGTTAGAGGATTTTGAATGCTTGTGGATTTGTTGGTGCTTTGGGACTATTTGGATTTGAAGAAGTTTGTTGTTGAACTTGTGGATCAAGCTCTATCATGGAGAGGTAGGAGCTTGACTCTTGTAAAAATATTTTCTTTCTATATTGTGCTTATGTGAATGTTTTTGAATGTTTGGTATGTTTTTGGTTGGTTGGGTAGATTTCCTAGGTGTGGTGTAGGAGAAGACTATGGGGATCTTTTGTGGGGAGGCATAAGAGTTATTTGTGGAGGGAGTTTGGGTTGGGTGTTCCACCTTGGACAAGAAATAGCTTGCATTTCTTACTTTTTGGGGAGGCATAAGAGGTACTTAGGGAGGCATAAGAGTATGTAGGGGTTTGAGATGAATATTTTGGTGGGTTTTTAAGGTGGTCACCCATTTCCCATTGGGGGATAAGCAACTTTCCCCATAGATCTTGCTCTTTTGACCTTTGTGTGATGAGGCCTTGTATATTTTGTTACTATCCTTCTTGTGACTGTAACTACATTTTATTTTGGATTGTGATATGATTGTGAAATCTATTTTGTGTTGTGGAAGCCTATTTGTTGCCATGAGTTGAATCCATTTCCTATTGTAATGTGGTTGGGGCTCGAGGGCCAATGAGGAGGACGACTTCTCATCTTCATTATAATTCGGTTGGTTGTAGAGCGTTGTCTCTCTCGTTGTTTTTGTGACCAATTTGAAACATGGAGGATCACTTGTTGTTGCTCTTAGAGTTGTGTATAAAGAATTTTTTTATAGTTCTCCTTGGGTCCCTTATTGTAAAATTTCCCACTTTAAGTGGATTACTTTGTAATAATATTTGTACTGAAAATTTGCTTTGTTTTTGATATGAAAGTTGTATTTGTATGTGAAAAAGGAATGAGAAAGAGTTATTTGGTATATTTTGGCAAATAGAAAAGAAGTGTAAAAGGAATTATTTCATTTAATTGAATGTTGATGTACCTTCCATTAAATGGTGTTACGCTTGTTCAAAACTTTTTGTTGTGAGTATATTGTAAACTCTCTGTTGAAGGATGGAAATGCCTATGTTAAAATTATTGCATTCCTTTGTATTATTTGATTGAGATGTTTTGATAATAGAATTACATTCTTGTTTTTCACATATTGAATGAATAAAATTTAAACATTGTAAATTATATTGGAATGAACTTAACATTTAGAGTATGGTAAATGAAAATAGATCAATTCAGGTTTGAGTATGTTTTCCATTTGGATTCATTGTAAGACCTGCAAATAAATATAAGAAAAACATACAGAGTACCTTGCAACAATGAAAGACAAGATAAAATATTAAAACAAACTAAGGATGATCAAAACACATTCCAAAATAGTTTTTATTGCCCTTACAATTTACACTGTTCATCTTTAATTGGGCAAGAGGCAAAATAATGCAATTTCACATAAAAGAAAGGAAATTCGTATTGAAATCTCAACCGTTTCTCAATTAATGGTACGAAATAATAGTGGATTAGACCAATTCTGGAAGTTGAAAAAGTTTAGTTCACATTTTAATGGTAGGAAAGACGTCTCCTTGAAAATTCACCCATCTAAAAATTATTGAAAATATGATATTGTGCTTCCTATGCAAAGAGGAGTTCGAGCCATTTTCAAAAAGTCCTTATTTGCTCAAATTTGAGCTTCCAATCAAAAGTTATGGCCATATGAAGTTTTTACTTCATTTGGTTTTAAAAAAACTAACTATCAAAAAAGAAATTTTTGTAAATTAGATCCGTGGACCCAAAAATTACTTAGGGCACTTTTTACAAAAATGCAAGAAGTCACAAGTTCTCCCGCGGCTCTGCAAGCCTGATTGTTCCTTTTTCCAAAAAAAATTTCTTTCGCGGGTTCGCCGACCAGCACCATCAAACCTTTCTTTAAAAAAAAATTGGCAAAAATTCCTATGTCACCTCGCCAGCCTGCCTTCCCACAAGTCACTGTTGGACTAACACGTGGCTTCACTAAGCGTCAGAGGCGCGGGTTGTTTTTAACCTTCGTGCTTTTTAACACAAATGTCAATATTTCTAAGTTTTCCATGACAGGTCTGCTTCCCCGCTTAAAATTTTGGGCATGACACGTGGCGTCTTTGGGCGTCGGTGGAGGCGCGACTCATTTTAAAACCTTTTTCCTTTTTAACAAAGGAGTTAGAATCCAAGTTACCTCCGATGACCCACCTTCCGTGTGGGCTTAAAAATGTGCCAAGTGTCCTGCATGCTTGGGAATTTTTTTCCCTGGGCCCAGTGGTGACCTTTGGGAAAATTTTCTTCCCTGCACTCCACCAGGGCCACCTTTGGGAAAATTTTCTTCCTCGGGCCCGTAGGCCCGCCTTTGGGAAAATTTTCTTCCCAAGCCCATAGGCCCGCCTTTGGAAAAATTTTCTTCCTCAAGTCCGTAGGCCCGCCTTTGAGAAAATTTTCTTCCCCAAGCCCACAGGCCCACCTTTGGGAAAAATTTCCTCCGAGACCCATCGGCTTGTAGCTTACGAAATATGAGGATTCGGGAGGACTTTTTATATGATTGGAAAGAGGAAGAAATTTCCTATCTAATAGAAATATTTTCAGGAAACTCTACGTGCGTTAAATATGTGAAAAATCAGGTTGAAGTGCAAAGATGAGTCTGAGAGTGGGTAAATGGGAAATTACCCCTTATTAACTTAAATGTATAATTCTAAAGCATGGGTTGAGCTTTTTTAAAGGGTCACGTTAGGGGATAAGAGAATATTTTTCTAACCCATGTAAATAAGAACGTCAGTTATTGTTTAGACCTAGTGAAATTAAAAACCTTGGGCATTTAATTGTTTTGGCCCCTTTGACCCTCTAAAATTAATTAAGGAATATTTAACTATAGTGTAAATTTAATTGTTTATTAAATTAACACCTAAGAGAAACTTAACTATGTTTGGGATTAATTACCCTCATTAATTTTGTAATGTGGATCTATGTTTTTACAACGGAAAAATTTCATTTATTAAATTATAATGGAATTTGAACCTTTGTTTAATAACAAGTTGTTCTTGAAGCCCAGTAGTAGGCCACACTTTTCAAAAAAACAAAAATTCCATAATTTTCCTATCTAAGCCTAGGTTGTTTTTGGGTCTCAAATGGTCGTTTTAGCGGGCGTTAAATTTTGGAACAAAGGGAATATAAATATACCAAAATAATAACATTTAAAAAATAAAATAATAAATGTATCTATATGAAATACATCAATAGATATCAATTTCAAGGTTTTTAGGTTTGATTTTGACATACATCTTTAATCAACAACTTCATTAAATTCTCTATCAATTTCCTAGTTGATTTGTGAAAAATGGAATAATCTAGCTATGTGATAGTGTCAGTCTAAAAAATATCTATTCAAGAAAAAAAGACCCAAACATTACTACATGGCCAAGATCATAGTATTTTTTAATTGAATTTTGCAAGAAAATAGAAACAAAAATATTTAAGTGACACTCCAATCGAAGTTAAATTTATGAATGAATTGTCACATGACGGTCAAATGAAAGTCACATTTAATAAAAAGAATAAAATTGAACAACGCATTCCATTACAACATTGCCCGCCATTGTAATAACTCGCATAATAAAATAAAATAAAATAAAAATATACACTACTTAAAAATAAGTGTTGTAATGCGACTAGTCCCTGCCTAAGTGTTTGTTAAATTGTTTAGAACTATTGCATAGACCATTTGAAATAAAAATATTCAATTGCGATAATTGGTTGAAAAAAAATTGAGCAATAGAAAAGCAGATCGTTACCTTGCCTTTGGGGGACTAATAAGTTAAATTTATATATTTTTAAAACTATTGCATAGACCATATGAAATAAAAATAGTTGATTGTGATTGGTTGAATTTTTTTGAGTAATAGGAAAGTGGATCTTATATATGGGTAAATAAGATTGAAATAATTTATTTATTTTGTATTGTTTTTCAAATGTAAAGGGCTGAAGTAAATTTGTGGGGTAAAGTCAATTAACATCAAAGTCTCCAAGAATGGGACAATGCTCCATAAAAATAGCTTTTGAATTATTGTCGTGTAAATAAGATTGAAATTATTTATTTATTTTGTATTGGTTTTCAAATGTAAAGTACTCAAGTAAATTTTGTGAAGTAAAGTCAATTAACATCCAAGGTCTCTCAGAAGAAGACAATGCTCCACGAAATAGGTTTTTGAATTATCTCATTTTATTGTATGGAAATAAGAAAGATAAGGAGAAAAATCTATCAACCAATCACATACATGAAAAATAGTATTTGTAAATAAAAAACAAAATATATATTTTGTAAAATTATTGCATAGAGCATTTGAAATAAAAATAATTAATTGTGATTACTTGAAAAAATTTGAATAATAAAAAAGTGGACCAATTAGATGACTCCATGTTATACTATATACATTATATACCTTGATTACCGTCTACATAATGGTATGTGCACGGTACGGCTCCCCTCTATTTTAACCGGAGCGCGACGTGGTTTTGATAAATTTGGCAACAAATTTTTTAATCACGGAATCAATATTATGTGAGGTTGAACAGGAACGACATATTTGCATATCAAAATCTAATACTTAGACGATAATGTTACACTATTACAATACGAATCTCAAACTAATGCGCAACGGATAAATGACGCTCTTAACCTAAATACGGAAATGTCTGAGCAGAGAAGAAGAGGAGACATCGGAGTATGTCTGGACACAGATTAATAGCGGAACACATATAGCACGGGGAAGAATCTGTTAGCTTTCGCTGGTGGGAATGTGAATGGCCACATGCAATCCACTTCGTTCTACTGTCTGATCACTGCCCCGGTTAAGACATTCATTATGTTGCTCTGTTCCAGATGATCCACTCGTACTGCTTAACAATGCCTTCTCGCCTGCTAATGCTAATTCTTCTTCTTGAATAGCTGAATCCTCTTGTTGTGATCTGTGATCAGTTTCCACAGTCTGATCAGATAAATGGGCATTCTCAACGCTCGCTCTGCAAAGAGGGCACGTAGAATGCGAATGAAACCACATATCAATACAATCTACGTGAAAACTGTGATTGCAACTCGGCAACATTCTTCCCTTCTCGTTCTCCTCGAATTCACACAGACAAACGGCGCAGCGCAAACCATCAGTAAAACTTTCAGGTCTGTACACAAAAACAGGAGGGCATCGGCCATGCTCCTGCCGAGGCCCTGTCTCGTCGACAGAAAAAGTAATCCTCCGCCCCTCTCCACGAAAATCTCCGATCTCGGGAAATCCTGAGCCTGCGCAGATGGCGGCCTTCACTTTCTCTGAAACGGTCGGCATACCGATTACGGAAGTAAGCATAGTAAAGCGTAACAGTTAAAAGAAATACCATACACAGCATCGCCATAGCTGTGAGGACCAAAGTACCGCCCCATTCGAAATTCTTAGCCGTCTCCGCACCGACGATTTTTGGTGATACTGAAAACTGCCATTTTTGTGATTATTTCCCTCACAATTTTCTGACATGTCCACCAAGTCGACCGTGTGGAAGCTATCTTTTTTACAAGAAGAACATATATATAAAGTGTATTTTATGTCAGGTGTTTGACAGAGTAAGGGTATCCGTGTGTGTAGGGCATCGCAGAAATATAGTTTGGAGAGATCTTAGAAAAGGTGGTGTAGTCAATGAATATTAGAAAGGCAAAGTTGCATTATTTGGATCAATCTTGAAGTATACATATATTTAAAAAATTGCAATCTTGCATGGAGGGTTCTTTATGTTGTCAATTTCATGACCATATATGATTATGGTTTTTTTTTCAAGAATTTAATTAAGCTTCCCCCTCTTAAACATCCATATCGAACTGCGGAATAGGTGTGGTACATGATGAAAGAAGTAATGACTAACATGAGACACCTAAGCATGAAGCAACATCGACCTTATGAGTAGTGGTATATGGTGTTAATTATAAGGCATATGGAGGGGCCACCTAGTAAGTGTCAATAACCTGCTTTTAAGTTGTATGACACCATAAAATTAGTGGTATACAACTGAACGCAGTGGAATATTTCGGAAGGGAAAATGGAAAAGGGGGCTTTGGTATTAATTTATTTTATCTTTTAAAGTGTTAACTTTTTGGCTACACAACAATAAAAATTCTAGATATGTTGAAAAATATGAATGGGAAGTTGGAAATAAATACTATTGCAATTAAATTCTTGTGTGGCTCACACCTATTCCAAAACTCAAATTATCTGCATCCAAATAATTTTTCTAATGTGTTCCATTGTATCATCGCAATCTCGGTTGCATTATTTAGGTGAATGCACTTTTGCTTAAAGGGCCAAAATATAAAAGAGGGAAAATGTAATAGGCGCAAGGTTAAAAGCATTGCATATTGGGTTTCTTATGTTGTCAATTCCATTCACATTTTCGTTTAGGTGTTCTTAGTAGCTAATAAGATAGTGAATAGGGTTTCCCCTCATCAAGAATCATATTCATGCATGGAACAAGTGTGAGGCATGATGAAGCGACTATATAAAAAATAGGAGGAGGTTAAGAATAACATTGTATTACATCTATGTTAAGCCATATGGAGGGGTCACTTACTCTTCGCAATAAAGTTGTAGGTAAATTGTGAGGCACTAACAAATGGCATGAACACTAAAAAAATTGCGAAAAATATTATAGGAAAATCAAATGTGATTATGTACATGCAATACAATCATAAACCTAGAGGCTACGAATTCAGTGCTAAAAGGTTGATGTCAAAGTCGAAGCTAGGATTGAGCATTACAAGTTGGATCCATAGAAATTGTAATAGATAATGTTAGCATATATGTAGAGCATGTGGGAAATAATGTTATTTACCTTTGTTTATGTTTTTTTAATCAAATTTTTTTACTTCAACTTGACAATGCACAAAGTGAACATTATTGATATTATAGTCCAACATTAATGTTTTTCTTCTAGTCCAAACAAATTTTAAGTGAACACTTTTTTGCATTAAAAATGGACTAATTTAAGTTTTTATTAATTTTGTGATGATTCGCACCTTACTATATCTGAGAACTTGCAAAAGTCTCATCACTCATGCATTTTGTCTCTTCACATCTGCACAAACACCCAAACATACCAAATGTGATGCCTTTCCTAATTCAAAACATATCAAATGTTATGCTTTCTTGATTCATTACATGGTTCCATGCAAATATGGCAATCGAAAGCCTTGTCTTTTGCACCCACATTTGTGTTTTTAGACTCATCTTCAAATTTAGAAAAAACAATCTTCTTATCATCCATCTCTACTTTCAGTTTGCTTAAATCTTTCATCACCATCTCAGAATCTTATTAGTAGTATTCTACTCTCTCTTGGCTCTCTTTGAGATATTAATTAACCGATCTTTGAGATTATTAAGTGGGCCTAGTCATTTAAACATCTATATCTTAATCACGTTCTCTCGTGAATGAAGAGATTAGTTTTTAAACAATGAGTCATTCGCTTCCACAAAATTTATCAAAGGACTAATGAAAATTAAATCTAAATTTGTGTTAGTATTTAGCAAGGCTTCCTTACTGCGGCCTTATTATTTCTTGTTCGACACCCAACTTGCCTCCCTAGCTACTTGTTGTGATGACATGACTATACGTAATGTCATATCATAGCTTGGCACACATATTGCTACAATGTCCCCCACATGGTTCATTTCACAACACTTCTTTCAATTATCTATATATCCTTAAATCCTACATCATTTTGCTGCCAAACCTTTTTCTTGGCAAAGACAATTCTGAGGGGCTCTTCTTTCTCTGTAATCGACATCCTCCCCCCACGCCATCTCATCTATCCATCTCTCTTGACATTCATCGGAGCCCCACTGCCCCAACCCAATTGTGAAACACCTTCGACGTAATAAGAGCTCCACATTTATTCCACATAGATTTTCAAATGATTTTAAGGAGAGGATTTGATTAGTAACTTAATCCTATGTAATATATATGTATGTGTGTATATAGATATACACATCAATGTGGAAGAGAAGGGGCAAAAATTACATCAATAACATCATCTAGGTTTAGAGATGGTAAAATAAAAGTGCACCACATGAAAGCATAAAGTGTGGCTTACACTTAGCAATCGCCGAACACACGTGACTATCCACTTTCCCTCGTGGTCGTGAAACACACCTACAACAAACAACACCCCATTTGATATTTTATAAGATCTCATGCTGCAATATGCATCATTTAATCTCCTTACACTTTTCATCGTTACCGCCATAAACAATGCTCAAAGAGCATCTACGTGTCTAAGTCCTTCAAGCAGTTGGCCAAATGAGGGAAATGTGACTTTTATTTGCCATTTGAAAGAGGGATCGAACTAATAAAACCATCAAAGTGTTCCATGCAATGTACATGTGGAAAGGGGTTGCTTATTTTCTTAATTTAAGATCTAATGTATTTAGTCTATGTTTAAGCAGTTCATGTCTTGCAAATTATAGTCATGGAATAATTAGTTACTAAAAATATGCAATCTATTAATAATATCAAAATTTAAATTAGAGTTGAAACGTGTTAAAAAATGTTAAAACAAATATCAAAATTTAATTCCAATGAAACAACTAAATACATACCTAAACAACAAAATTAGTTGGATGTGGGTGTTATTGAAGTTGATTTGTCAAGCTTCATGTCCTATTTCTTGACAAAGTTTTGCTCATTGTTTTCATTTTCTACTATTATTTGCAACGTTGGCGTGTCTGATGGTACATAGAAAGAAAAGATGACTAACAATGGGATTTTAATGGCGTCATATAAATTCAAAATTACAAACTGAATAAGCAACATTTAAAAATCTAACTAAATTGAAAGGCAATGATATATAAGCTCTGAGTTATATATAATTAATGCATATCTAGAACAATTACTTTATTTCTCACAATTTGTCATCGGAACTCATAGTGGTAAGGTACATTCAATAGCCAACCACAAAGAATGCACAATTTATCATCCACAATAGAACTTCAATAATACAACTCAGACTAAGCACTTTTTACCCTACAACAAAAATTCCCTCTTTTTGGTGCACGTAAGGTCCCCGGATCGGTGAAGGAGCAAAGCATGGGATATCCATGCGAAAGTGTTCCCCTCGTTAAGTAAGTAAGAAAGACAACGCCTCAACAACAACATTGTTGTTTCCCAGCTTCAAGGCGGTGGTGTAATCCTGTCGATAGTGCCTCCACCGATATTAAAATCCAAGCTGAAACATTTTCGATAGTTATGCGTGAGGGTCTATAATTTCCTACTGAACAAACCACCATTGGTCCTTTCTTGATGGTTGCAAAGGCTCCCAAAGAGATTTGTCGTAATAAGCATAAGAGTGTATCTTTATTACATTCGTAATTTTGGCATTAAATATGTGACAAGATAAAAATGAAAAATGTTTTTCCTAAACATAATCAATATGCTTCAAAGTATGTAATATATTAGATTGTATTCAATTAGAAATTGGTTGTGCATCTAAAATAAAAATAAAAATCATATTTCATCCATAATAAGATGTGTCTATTTAAATAATCATATATTCCCTCAACTACTCACATAAAATATTTAAAATAAAGCAAATTTACGATGCAATAATCGATGATAAATTCCCTCACTTTCTCTCTAAACATGACGTTTCCCTACTTCCGCGTGCTGACACTTAGGATAGATCCTGATCACTCACGCCCTTGATCCACTTTGCATCAATTCATACACTGTCAAACAATGAATGACAGTTGTTGAAGGTCAAATAGGGAACTTGATATAGATGAGGACGTTGATGGTGAGGATTTTGATAGTACGTGGACGTTGATACAAACATTCAATGCAAATCTGGAACGATTACTTTATTTATCACACTTTGTCATCAAAACTCACAGTGGTAAGGTATATTCAACAACCAACCACAAAGAACGCGTAATATGTCTTCCACAATAGAACTGCAATAATAAAACTCGACTAAGTGATTTTCGCCCTACAACAAAAAAACTTCCTCTTTTTTGGTGGTCCCCAGATCAGCGAATGAGTGGAGCATGGGATATCCATGCGAAAGTGTTCCCCTCATCAAGGAAGAAAGACAATGCCTTAACAACAATACTGGTATTGTCCAACTTCAAGGCGACGACATATTCCCTGTCGATAGTGCCTCCGCCGATATTAAAATCAAGCTGCAATGTTTTTGGTAGTTTCACATGCCTACCCATAATTTCCTGCACCATTACTCCTCTCTTGATGGTCGTTAATGCTTCCCAAGAGATTCGTCGTAATAAGGGTATGAGTGTATCTTTATTACATATGTAATTTTGTCATTACATATGTGATGAGTTAAAAATGGAAAAAAGTTTTTCTCAACATAATCAATATGCTTCAAAGTATGAAAGACATTATATTGTATTCAATTAGAGATTGGTTATACATCTAAAATAAAAATAAAAATCAAATTTCATCCATATTAGGATGTGTCTATTTAAATAATCATATATTCCCTCAACCACTCACATAAAATATTTAAAATAAAGCAAATTTACGATACAATAGTCGTTGATAAATGCCCTCGCTTTATCTCTAAACATGACGTGTCCCTGCTTCCGTGTGCCGCCACTTGGGACGGATCTTGATTTTGCACACCCTTGATCCACTTTGCCTCAATTTGTACACTTGTCAAACAATGATCACCAACTATTGAAGGTCAAGCAAGGTACATGATACTGTCTTGGACGTTGATACGGATGAGGACATCAACGTCGAGGATTTTGATAGTACGTGCACGTTGAAGAATATGAAGACGTGGACGACGACGATTAATATCTATTGTTAGATGCCCTCGGGATTTCTCATTATAAACACGTCTTTCGGGTCACTATAGCTACCATGTAGCACGCAAATGCCCCACTCCACAAATCATGAATAAATCATAAATCAAACTCATGACCTATCATTCACCAACGTAATGATATGCAATGTCTTACCATTGTGACATGATTGTGGGGGCACTTTTTCAAAATGAAGGTGATTGTGGAACATGGATATGCGATTGGATCCTAAATGTTTGTTGAACAATCCACATTCAAAACATTATACTATATTTTGGTTTGTCCATATAGAATAGTGCGACCCCTAACTCAAATTGTCCCATAACCATTATAACCACAATGCAACATACAATTATCCGACTCCATACATCATAAATAAATCAAGAATCAAACTCATCACCTACGAGCCATCAATATAACAACTTATCATTTTTTACATAATTCTAAGGGCATTTTGATATTTCTGTTTAGTAAAACAAATACTTACAAACTTTAATTTAAGGTTCGCATAATATAGAGAGTAAGCATTCATTGCTTAATAGAGTGTTGTTTAATTTAATAGAGGGGTAAACAACTTCACAATAAATTCAAGAAATACGAAATGAAACAAATTCAAAATAACATAGGTTTCACTCCATACAAGTTTTCAGTCGACAAGAAAAACTTACTGCTACAATCAAAACAGGAGATCGAAGCATGTAAACCATGCTTTGCTCCAAACTTATGAACCTGTCCCCTAAATTCCTTAAATAATGCATATGCAAGTTTTAATATATGTTTGCTTCCTACAATAGCCTATTTCTACCTATCTATACACACAATACTTGCTCGACCACCCACTTTGCTAGCACAGTCAAATGTTGTAGGAGTAGATTCTACCAGCAAGCTTTCAAAGTGGGAAACGAAATAATAAGGTTTGAAAATGCAGGACTTGTAATCTGCTACAACAAGAGTAGACATTTTATACTTGTCTTCAATGCCCATGATAGTAGGCATTGGAACTTCCACCTTCACAGATTCTTAAAATTAGGCCTGTAAGTCTGCCCCAAAACACCTTCCACCATGGCAGAAGGATTGAAATTCTTCAACTGGATTTCCAAATGAGCAAAGCAATTGTATGAAGGAATTTGGTATCTATGAACATGGTCATCCTCCTTGGGAATAGGCACCACTGATAGATAGTTCTACCATTTCATCGATGAAAATATTTATGTTGTTACATTGAGTGGTATGTTCGACAATCAGTCATGTTGTGGATGAGTCATTCCAGACCGACTCTTGCCCTCGGGGAATGGTGAAGTCTAAAACATCAAAGGTGGAGAAGAATTGGTTGATATCGGTGTCCCATTCAGATACTTTCTTTACACCCATGGTGAAAGTGTGAAGTGTGGACTACCGAACATGATGCCCAGTGACTGAACCAAGGTGAAATCCTTGATTGTTTTCGTTTTGTAATATTTCAAAACTGTAGGCTTATGGATGATTATGATTTTTTTTGAAAAAATATTTTTGTGTTATTAGTGATCCATACATGACACACATTATTTATGCATCCTCTCTTTATGATGTTCTCAGTTAACCCCACATCCAAACAAGCCCTAGACCATCTAATTGTCATTTTTTTATAGATAAGATGGTCCTTCTAAACTCAAGTCTAATAAAGTTACAAATGTGGAAAATTTACACGTTGTGTTCATGCGTCATAGTCTAGCTATTCTTTATATAACTAATCTTAGTTATTTTATTGTTTCTCATGGCCATTTCTCAACCTAGACATCCCATATCATTCATCCCATCTTTAAATACAAAGATTTCCTTCAACTAGGGAACTACCATACCATCTTGATTGGGCATACTTTGACTAATTTTTTTGTTAGAGTGTTAGATGATTATATCTCCAAGTTCGTAGAGAAAAAATAACTTAAGGAAAAATGTTGATTAGGATTTAGAATGAAGCATTGAACAAGTCATCATGCATATTCACTTTGTTGTTTGCTATTATTGAAGATGCAAAGGTTAACAAAAAATGTTTATTATTATTTTGTACACTTTTAAAAGTCATTTAATATAGTCCAAGGCATCTTTTAATTCATTGGCTTAAAGACTTTATATTAAAGAATTCATAGGCCTTGCCAATTTAACAATATCCTTTGTAATAACTTTATATGAGGCATTTTTCGGCCATTATATTTAGAACAAAATGAGTGACATAGATAACATCTAGAGTACAATAGGAGTGAAACATAGATTTCCATTTCGCTACATGAAGCTCTCAAGGAGCTTCCCAACCTGATCCAACTACTGAAAGAAATCATCCTACATTAAACCTATGTCAAGTAAAGGAAGAACAAGTAAGCAATTTGTTAAGAAGACCCGCATGTTTATATGTCTAGAATTGTAAGCAAACACTTCGTTCATAATTATATGATTGACTTAGGTGGGAACACTTATTGTAATGCCCACTATTTTACCACATAAAAAGTAATTGAAAGATCGGAATTTTTTTATATTATATGATGTAACATGAGAAAGCGGTTGCACTGATCACAAGACACATAGTATAAATTTAGTGAACACACAATTTACTGATTCACTTTTGCATGTATTATATTTTGTTATTTAGGATTAATACTTATCCAGAGCACGTAAGAAATTCTTTATGACACATCATTTCACATTTCAAACGTGGGTTCATTTCATTCTAGGATCCATTCCAATGATAAAATTCCATATTTTTCACTCACTACCTATTTTGAATCATACATGTCCACTTCAATTCTTGAACACAAAAGGTTATGACCAATAGAATACAAATTCAACATGACCATCAACATACATTAGCCATCACAAGACACATAGTATAAATTAAGTGAACACATAATTTACTGAGTCACTTTTACATGTATTATATTTTGTTATTTAGGATTAATACTTATCTAGGAGCACACAAGAAAGTATTTATGACACATCATTTCACATTTCAAACGTGGGTTCATTTCATTCTAGGATCCATTCCAATGATAAAATTCCATATTTTTCACCGCTACCTATTTCAAATCATACATGTCCACTTCAATTCTTGGACACAAAAGGTTAGGACCAATAGAATACAACTTCGGCATGACCCTCAACATACATTAGCCATTGCTCAAGATGTGATGCGTGCATGACTAAGTTACCTAACCCATAGGAGGTTTTCCTAGCCACCATTCTTCTACGAAGTCAAGATCACATGCAGTCAACTAAACACAAGGAGAAGAGTATAACTCAAAACACCTTTCACAAGGTCCATACACCTTTCACCAAGGTGTTTTATAGGAACATTTTGTAGGGACAACACAACTCAAGATTTCCCACACTACTACGACCAAAAGCCCATCCACAGTAAAAAGTTATATCTCAACCAACCTTACCACCAAGGACCAATACTAACCCAAGATCGGGGTTTATTAAGAGGATCACTTACTGAACCAATTAGATTCCTAAGAAATTTCCCCCTACGATAAAGGCTATCTTGGCTCGAAATATATTTCATACATGAATCTGAACCACCTAATGACACACTAGGAAAAGAAATTTTCATGTGTTCCAATATGCACACAATTTTCATTTGATTGATTGATGTTTCGTTATACACTATGCATTATAAACCTAGTTGAGCCTAAGTGAAGGTCATATCCATAATTACAAGGAGAGGATAGGAAATTAGTTTTAATCATTGTTATATGCATATTTCATGAGCACTTTATATTCAATTATTCCTTTAGAGAAAGAAGAGGGTCAAAGGTAACCACAATTCTTGAGCATTTATGTCCTCACAAAAGAGACGATAATGTCAATCCACATCCACTCAAATGAGCATAGCATGATACAATTAAGAGGACTGAATGAAATGAAGGATTAAGTTCTTACAACCATGAATATAGGTTCCTGAATTTACATTTTCAACCTTACCAAATTTCCTTGTGCTTAACATTGAATCTTCCCACTTATAACGTTCACCGAAAACCATATGTTATCCTTACAAGTTACGAGTTTTCTCTTTTTGCTTGCGTTAAGACATCAAGAGTAAATATATTTTAATTTATTTTTCATATACACTAACATTTTAGATAAGTTTTCCACTTGACATCACTAAAAGTGCGTACAATTTTCATGCCAACCATATATGAGATTTACTCATTTAATTTTGCTATCCATACATTTACATTGTGAAGTTAAGTCTCCACTTATCAATTTACGTGGTAAACATTTAAGAAACCAACCCCTATAAATTTATGACACCTACATCCCACCATGAGTCATAGCTATGTTTAAATACATACTCATCCAAAGCAAGTCTATATTGAAGGTGGGGTTCCACACTATACATTGCAAACAATTCCCATATGCCCCCATCGACACACGACTACCAAAGGATAAAGCAAAGCTTAGTTTCACACTTATATTTCCTTCTTCTATGATGAAGTATCTTCTTATGCATAATATTAAATCAAGTAAAATTAAACTTTCACAACATTTAAACGTTATATTTCTTTACATTACTCAAAACCCCAAGACCTACCCTTACAATGTTGTTATCACCCCTTTTACGTGAAGTCAAAAACTAGCTACTAAGTTTTTTGAGTTTGACATTTATGTCAGTTTGGAGTAACTACTCAAGAGTTTTCTAAAGATTTGACACCCCAAAAGATTCATGAAAAGATGCGGCCACAAAGGATCACCTATAAGTGGAATGTTCACCCACCACTAATTCGAACATGAGTTAAGCAATTTAACACTTAAAGAAAAGGGTTGTGACCAAAGTCAAAGCACCATAGCAATACAATTTAGGTCGAGTTTGAGACAATGAAATTTAAAACTCATTTCAACTAGTGTTGTAACTATACCATTTTATTTAACCACTTCCCATGTTTACAAGTGGTAAATAAAACACTAAATAATTGGATCTATTTTTGTAGGGAATGTATGCTTTGAATAACAAAGCAACTAAAGGTTAAAATGTTCAAAGGTGGCACATCCTCTATATATACAACAACTATATTATTTTCCAAGCATATGACTCTAGAGGGGCCAATTTAAATTCTCTATTCAAAAATCACACAAAATTTTGAGATTTTACCTTAACAACCACAAGCACAACTTGTAATGAAATCTAAGTCAAACTTATAACATAGTAAATCAATCATCTCAATAATTCTCATACACAATACAAGCAGATAAATAATTTTTTTCTTGTATTAGTAAAAGTGCATTTAGTAAAGAAAACTATATTTCTAACTCCATTAAAATTACACTTTTCACAAATAACACTTTAAACTCCGTTTTCCATCATTATTTCAAATCTCGGTACCCCACCTACAACCTATCAAGTTAGTATAAACATGGCTAGTGAAAATAAATGTTGGCATGGCATTCCCCCTATGACTAAAATTTTCACATATATATTATTTTCCACTTACAATAAATTAAAAACTTTTACGATACAATAGAGGTAAGAACACAAGTACAGTTTCATTTCGTTTTCAAGATGGAGCATGATAGAGAGAGGAGAGAGAGAAAACACACCAAATTTCCATAAGAAACAAAATACAGCCAAGTGTCATCAAGGAGATCTATAGAGTTGTGTAATAGAGTTTATAGGTTTTGCAACCTACAAAAATCCATTACAAAAAAATATTTTGAGGTAATTTTCTCGAAGCTATTGATTGATTATGATAGTCCTAGAGAAATACTAGAGGTGTCTAGTGACCAAAAATCTTTTCTCGATATGGGAGCCTAGATTGTGGGCCAAAACTAGACTAACTCTTCAATTTTTAGTAGATGATCAAAACGGTATAATAGTCGATTAATCCCTTAGATGTGCAATGAAACAATGCCAAAATATCATCTAAGGTACTTATAGAGATTGACATGAAATCTCATGTCACCAGTGAACATGATCATTCCATAACTTACCCACTACGGGGTTTGGAGCAGTGTTTTGCGTGTCATTGAAATTCATGTTTTATTAAATTTTAGCAAGGTGAACAATGATAGGATTACATGGAATTCAAGTTTAATTCTCTAATCGGGTGGATATGGTTATCCAGTTCTATCATCCAAAAGTTCTAGGTTTCACATGACATGGTTTGAGAGTGTAGCTTACACTAAAAGGGTCATATCAGTTCTACATGATGTAAGGTAAATATATCCATTATGTGTGACAAGTCATTTTATTAACCATAACCATACTCTTCATTTAATTAAAAATTTCACTAGCACTATGAAGGGAAAACCATAAATATGAAAGCATGTTGGAAATAGGGAGAAAATTGTTTCTGTTCATAGCAAGGTGACAAGGGAGGTGCTCTAATCTAGTTTGAACACGCGCAGGCTAGACTTCCATAACTACGAAACCATTCTCTAACCAGTTCAGGTGCATTAGAATGTTTCCACATAGTCACCTTTGTTCCTCCACACGCACAAGCAAAAATTCAGACAACCATCGTAAGTTTAAATAGCTTGTTGATGAAAAATGTTTAGAGGTTTCTCAAGATGGCCCGCACTTGACAAATGATCAATCTTGAAATACAAATCCATATAACCACTACATATTTAAATGGTCTATTGATAATATAGTCTCGATTTTTCTTCATATACATGCACATATTTACCCATTAGAATAAAACATAAAAGAATCATCCATGGTCGGGGGATATTTTGTTAGACCACATTTTCTTTAGGAACATTACCAAACAATTTTTCTGTAAACCAATCTTTGTGTATCATGTAGCTATTGCAACTAAATTGTTAGAAAAAATTCCTTTATCCTCCATGTTTTGATAGGTGCACACACCCTGCTCACAACGATACAGAGTTTTTTCTTTCTAAAATAATAAAAAAATGAATCTTACGAGGTCAGCTAGAACTTCCTTGGGACCATGTTTCCTTATGGAACTTGCTTGAAATTCTTCCTACCTTCTATGCACCCTCACACACAGTTATCAAAGCATAACTAAAACTGATTTAAATCCCCTTTCCACTTTATTATAGCAGATGCGTTCACTTCTTGTCAAAACATTCCCATTTTATGATAAGTGCGTGGAGGAGTACTAACATGTAAAGGTTTGGTTGTTCCCCTATCATTAGTATTTTGCCAGTAAATTAAAAAAGGACCAGAAAACAAAAAGCACCCAATCATGCTCCCAAAGCTCATATCTTGGCGCGTCCAGAGATGATAAAACATCATGGACACCCTGCACACGGCCTGAAGAATTATCCCATTGTGGCGCAAGCTGGGAGGCGTTGGTAACAACTACGGTTTTGGATCAACCACTTCTCCAAAGGCATTTTCATTGTTGTGTCCAACGCACTCCTCAGCAAATCCATCTTGCAATGCCTAGAAACGGTTGGAAACGTGATATTAGGCATCCTTGCACCATGATGGCGCTTCAAGGATCTACACTCCCCATAGAGCTGAAGATACAAAACGATAACCCAAAACTTCCTCCCAGCATGTATTTCCATGACAGAGAACAATGTGAACCATTTTTAAACAAAAACGTAATTAAAAAACAACATCACATTCTTTAAGGCATTTTTTGTGTCAGTGATATGCGTTGTTTCTTCTCCTAAAAATTTATATTTCTTGTGGAGTTTCCAAATGTCTTTTTCCTTGGTTAAGATGTGCACAAAAACAACCCAAACAAACGTATTTTTCAATACACTTTGTTCGGTAGCTCAAATACCCCCACGTCCCGTTGTCACTTTAAATTTTGGTCAAACGAGCCACATGTTGTTTAATTGTTTAATTTATTTATTTTACCCAAAATATTCTCACCAATGTTGACGACTAACTAGGAGGGGGAACTACATCTCTCTCCCTTTATAAGAAAATTGTTCTAGATGCGACATAATTTCGGGTAGAAAAGATGATAGGTAAGAAAGGAAAGTTCAACAATGACAAATGTCGTGTACAAAATTTACTTGTCACTACTACAACGCAACTACCAAAAGTCAAGTAGAATTTACAATTTACTTCAATTGTTTAAGTTTTGTGAAGATTGGTAGTTCTCTCTATCAGAGTGAGTCCAAACTAAATTTCATTATAATAACACTTGTTTGAGATATGCAATCAATTTCACAACATTTTCATTAAAGGATATGTTCAGAGAGGGGTTGATAGCTAAAATGGGGGACTTCATCATCAAGGTTAACAGAAGAAGATCGAAATGATGAAAATAAAAGAAATTGGTTCTACTGTCTCATAGGCTATTTTTAGCCTCGTGGATGATAAAAATTTTCATTTCATTTCATTATGAAAACTTGTTTGATATGGTGTTTTCTCGTAAGTGTATTTTTAGTTATTAGTTTTCTTAGAAGCACAAGTGGGTTGGTGTGATTTTTCATAATATTTTTCATTGTTCACTAGTTTCATCTCATTACTTCTATTGTTTAACCAATAGATTGCAATATTTTATTTTGTAAAGTTTTCAACAATACAATACAACACGAGGTCGTCCAAGACCTAAAACCATAACATAGACCACTTCACATTTACATGACAGTAATTCAAACAAGACCTTTATCCCAAGTAAATATTGATTCCACAACAAGGAAGTGTATACACATAACATTCACCACATCAATGTGGAAGAGAAAATTATCTAGACACAAGTCTATGATGACACAAGTAGATTACCATAAGAACACCACCATTCCTCACCAAGAGAAAACCACATACCTATGAGGGGAATGTAGCAAAAATCCCCAAAAAAAATCCCCTACAACATATAATCCATACAAACAGGTATATCACGAGGTTTGTATAAGACATAAGAAAAATGGGTATGACAAAACACACCTATAGTTAGGTCCCTAAGACCAAAAGTAACATTATCACTATGTACAATTCCTGGTGAATCCAAGTATAACAATATCTGTTAACGAAATATGTAGTCTTTCATCTCAACCCTTCCTCAAATAATCTAAAATAAGCCAAAAAAATATCAAGTGTCCCATCTGTATGTTTTTCAGTGAGTCCCGCATTCCAAATTACACTATTCTCAACTAATCAAAAATATGAAAGAGTGCATAATCTCAAGCTCAACCTTGAAGTTTTAAATGAATAACTTATCTTTACATTGGTAAAAACATCATCCTAGGATGCAAGGAGAAACAAAATAATTGTCAAATCCACCAACTATAATGCATGTCACAGAGGAAATTCCGCCTATAAGAATTCAAGTACTATAAAAGTATGTCAACCATAGAGGACTAAGTATCATATGTATCTCCACCATAAGAGGAATAAATATCATAAGTTTCACTCCACCATAGGAGGATTGAGTACCATAAAATTCTCTCAACCATAAAGGACTAAGTATCATATGTCTCTCCACCATAGGAGGACTGAATATCATAAGTGTCACTCCACCATAGGAGGAATAAGTACCATAAAATTATCTCAACCATAGAGGACTAAGTATCATATGTATCTCCACCATAGGATGACTACATATAATGAGTGTCACTCCACGTAGGAGGACTGAGTACCAAGTATCCAAGTGAGGACCGGCCACTCTATGGTCATAGACACATTGAGCCCCATTACCTCAAAACCAAGGGAATGTTACTACATCTCCATTGATGTAGTCATGACCCATTGGGAGTACCCCCATACGACATGCACATGCCATACAACAAGATAGAACAAACTCATGAAGAAAATAAGAAAATCAACATTAAATTCTTGATGACATTTAGCCAAGTGGCTTTAAAACCATAAGCTTCGAGTTCTAGAAATAAATAAAACCAATAAATCTTGGCAACCAAAGAAAATGGCCAAGTAGCCACGTTCAAACTTCAAAAATATTGCAAGAAAGAAAAATGAACAAGAGTCTCGAAGCTTCTCAATAAATCAAATAAATAAAATGTTGGTTTTATGAAAATTCCAAATTACAAATAAAATACACATATAAATATTCACATCACATTCACTATGTAGCCTTTAATGACCACCAATAGGGGTACCCAAAACACCGAGTAAACATCATAGCATATAATCATGATCTTTGAAAAGAAGCTGTCAATACCATCTTTTGTATGTTTGAGTCGATATCCCACATGATATTTGTGTGGCTAAAAAAATACACTTGTATCCGAAATAACAATATACCCAAATAATCTCACCTTGACCAGAGCAAAAGGTTCTCTTCCAAAAATGTTATCACTTAGAAATTCATGTGATTAATAATGTCAAATAGTCTAATGGTGTTCGTTGCATTTGTCAAAGGGTTATAAGTTAGAAGATCTGAGAGGAAAATAGAATTGGTCAATGCATCAATGCAAGATTGAAGAGCATAGAAATTTAATGATTTGAAAGAGAAGTCATATCATTGTAATTATTTTACCAAGATGAGTCAATGTAATATCCATAATGTAGTATGCAAGGAAATGGAAAGGGTCAAAATCCAAGTAAATTGTTCCAAGGAGGAAACCAAATATCTCAAGTGTCAGATATTGCCATGTATAATATAATATAACTATCAAATGTCTCATGCATAGAAACCGCCAATTACCATATCCAACTATCATAACCCACGCCAAAGATAACTCATGAGCTACCGAAAAACCACTTGCTAACTTCCAAATCTATCTCTAATTGTCATCTATAATGATATTTTCAGAATAATTGTAATAAACAATCAATATATCAAAATCAAGAAATGTGTAGTTTTCGTCATAGTACAAGCCTATACAAGGAAGTGGGGACCCATTATAGGACATGCTTTCTAGGAAATACATACCTAGGAAAACAGTGGACCCGATTACATCACCATGACTACACATGGTAAGTGCACAAACATGGAGGGCTAAGAGGGGGTAAAAAGGGGACACCTTTTTTTTGAAATTAGCGAAACCTGAACTTCATCGAATAATTTGGCATGCCTATGCTAAAATTTTGACAAAGTGATAATAATAAGTACCTTGTAGAGGTTAGAATCTAGTTTCTAAACTATTTTTTTTTTTTAAATGGTTGAGATTAAGAGGCTCAAATGTGGTGTGTACATAAAGTATGTCTATTTTTGTGTAAAAAGGATAAGAACCTATTGTGTGTGCACTGCCCCATTTTTTGAGTTGTATAATTTTTTTTTCAAATCCCTTTAGTAGAAAGTTAGCTAAGACCATGTATGAGGTCCCACTAATTTTTCTTAATTTCTAGATAAATATATAATTTTAAAATTATTTTTCAAAGTACGCATATCCTAAAAATGAAATATTTTTGTGTGCACCCCATAACTTTGAGAAAAGTCATTTTTAGTTTTTTTAATGCGTGTAGAATAGATTTTAGAAAAAACCATTTTTTTAAAAAGGATGAAAAAATCATAAATTGTGCACCAAAACGTATGCATAGGTTTTTACAAGAAAACAAGGCACTAGTAAAAGAAATTATGGATGAAAGCCTTAAACTAATCATATTTTAGAAAGAATTATATCATCATCAAGGTAAAAATGAGCTTGACATCGTAGTATAATTTATTTTTGAATATTATGTTTTAATGCACAAGATATTAGGGTGCACATGTGAAATTTTGATGTTTTTCTGTCAAACATGGTTTTAATCACGCAATACACAGTCCAAACCTCTGGTTTGGAAATCCAAGCCTTTGGATTGGGTATTCCAAACCCCAAAAATATGAAACACGAGCACATTATAATGCGCTTGTGTTATAACACACTCACGTTCCTGTTTCTAATGCAAAATATGTCCATTTGGGAGGGATAATGTGGAAAACACATAGAAAACCATAATGCGAGTGCGTTTTGGCTTAGTAAACCTGAGTCGTAATGTGACCACGTTATGACATGACCTAGATTTTTCCTTTTACTATTATAGTGTGACCAAGCCATAACACGAGCGTGTTATGGCCAAAATGGCAAAAAAATGGATTTTGTTCACTTTTTGGCCCCCATCTTTGTGCATACTCCCACATAACACAATAACATGAAGAGGCATGACACCCATTCAATGAAATGAAAGAGGGTTCAAAACCTAAAAGAGAGGATCACGAGGGATGACACACACATCAATGAACGTGTGAATGACAATGCAAAGAGATCGGGAGGAGCTCACATTAACCGAGTGTGCATGTAAATATTTGAAACATGGGAAGAACCTCGTTAAGCCACAAAACTCTCTCTCTATCTCATATATCAAAATGGGGTGTACATATAGGAGGTTTTGAGTAACCCCTAGTGCTACAATCATGAAAAATCCAGTGGAGAGGGGCAGTTACATTCCCATAATAAAAGTGTTAACTCCTAATAACGCACTAATGCACTGACACGCAAGAGAATGCCATAATGACCCCTAAATGACACGTGGACCTAAGATCTCACCTAAGTGAGAGGAATCACCTAATGATGTGGAAAATAACTCACACCAACATCTCCCCTTCATTATAACTTAGAATGAGATGGAAAATTAGAAATGAGAAATGGGTCTCGACACAAAGCCTGATGAGGTACCCATGCATAACAAGAAGATCCCAAGTAGTGAAGGAAAACTCAGTAGGAAAAACATCCACCATAAGAGAAAAAAAAAACTCTCTAATCTAAGAAAGATGCCAAAGATGGGTCCTGGCCATGGACGACCGAAAAGGTACCCATGTACAAAAGGTAAATCTCTCAGAAAGATGAAGAAGAGAGAAGAAGAGGGAGACAAGAGAGATGCAAAAGATGCCATAGACAAATCTGAACTTTGCAACTCTAGGAAGTCTCCCAGAAGAATGTTGATGATGAGATCCTCTCCCTCTAAACTAAAGAACAACCACCCATACTGAATTGTGTGCCTTCCCTTAGGAAGGAAAGAAATGATGTGTTGGAAGTATGCCAACTCGTGAAAGAAAATGAAGGCGAAAGAACACAAAGAACTCTGAGTCTGGTCCATGAAAGTGTGACATAGATATAGAAAGTGAGTGCCAAGGAAACGAAGGTAATGTCACAAGTGCATAACTATCATATTATGAAGAGTGAACACCTATAGAAAGGATTTTCAACTGATGCGAAGGTAAAAAAACATCCCCCACAATAAAAAAAGGGATCCACAAGCAAGGGTGGATCAATGAAAGTCTCTGGAAAAGTTGAAGTGATAAGAGTCCTAGAAGGGGCACTCCCAAAAACGAAGAAGATGAAATCCTCCAAGGTGCTGTAGAAAGATGAGGAACCTATAGTGCATCATAAGTGGACTCTTGAAAAGATGACAAAGGTCGGGAAGATAATTTTCCCAATGAGGGGGCTTGAAAAAAAGAAGAGTGATGTCAGACAAGTATGAGTCATCTAATGAAGGTAGAGGAGTGCAAGGGGCCTCACACACTGAAAGTGGAAAGGAGGAAAAGAAATGATTGTATGAGGTTGATTATGGGACTGCTCAATGTCTGATGAGATGGGAGGGGTGACAACACTCTCTGGAATAGTGAGAGAAGGAGGAGATAATTCCTCGTAGTACTCTCAACATCAGAATTGGGTGCATAATCCTCATCATCAGAATTAGAATCAAACAATTATGTGTCAATAGAACTTCCATCACATGAAGAAGAAGAGGATACCATTGGATCAATAATAGCAACAACAATGATAGTATGTGAAGGGTCTCCATAAAGGGACTGAAATATGCTCTAGATATGGTGGGGAGGATTTGAGTCTACCACATGAAAGTGGAGAGGTATGGAGACATGCATCATCAAGTGACCAAAAACATGGTCACAAGTGTCAAGAAATTCCTCAAGATGATGATGATCAGTGGGTGCAGGAACTGGCCCAAGAAGGAAGTGTGAAAGACCCTCATAGGTGAAGTAGTGTTCCATAGAAGCACACCATATTGAATATTTATCTCTCCCAAGAAGAAGTGGCAGAGTCTGTAAGGTGATCCTACAATGCTCAAGTATAGAAAGAGCACCCTCCATGATGTGAAAGAAAGAAGTGTAAGGTGCAAAAGAAGATGAGTGTAAGAATGCAATATGTCGACTCACTAATAATACATCTCATGAGCAATACAACACCCAAAAAGAGCGGTGATAACCCCAATGTCTCGTAGCCTTTGGATAGTGCGTGACTACAATATGGTGCGTGCATGTAACATCAAACAGTTGACCACTCACCTTGCGGTATGTGACAAGCACATGAGAGTGGAGGCCATAATAGAGACCTAGGTCGAAGCGAGAGGATGCATGCAATCAAGAAAAAAAAGCATGTAAGCAACAAGGTACAACATTGCACAACATGATAAAAATAGTGTCTCACAACACAAAAGATAAGGCCCTCTGCCGTAAGGCTCTAGTAGATGGATCCAGAGCTGCAAGTGAATAAGAGTTGTATAATGATGAACCAAGAAAAATGGCTCTGAAAGCCCAATAACCCTATAAAATGAGCTCGAGAAAAATATAATCCCCCTTAAAAATTTTAATTTTTAATTGAAAAAAGGATTTGGGGGTGTGTGGAGATCCCAAGAAAAAGGGTTTGAAGGGGCAAAAACAGCTCAACAAGCTAGAAGGAGGGCTCGGTGAGCTAGTGTGGCTATGGACCGAGCAGCGAACTTGGTTGGAGAGTTAGCGAGAAGTGGTATTGGAGTTGGAACTAGGAGAAAATTCCGAGTTAAAGGTGAGTCGGTCGGTGGAGCCAATGCAACGTGCCACGCCGAGGTAGGAGGACATGAATGCAACGTCGGCGAGTAAGTCATAATCGACGGAGAGCCCAACTTGAGCCGTTGAATGATGAGTTAAGGGGCCTGTGTCGAGATCACACTAGGTTGAAGTGGGCTTGCAGGAGGTAACCGTTTAATATGCCAAGCTATTGGAAGATGAGGTCCCCATGTGGAGTCTAGGTCATGAGTGCTAGACGATGAGTCAAAACCAAGCCAAAAGCCCTAAAAGGTAGGTGGGATATGCATCGAGATATAACGAACACGATGGGAGTTGTGCCGGGTTTAACGAAGATGGTGAAATCGAGTTAAACAATGGAAAGAGATGACACCAAAGCCAGCAAGAAGAGGAAGCTTACAACTCAATGATGAAAAGAATGAGCACTAGATCAAGTCAAACAATTAGAAAACACGAGCACTATAGCAGAATGTAGGGCCAAGGTAACAAATCCACATGAGAGCACGAGCCAAACCATGAAAACATGGGAAACAAGCACCAACATAGAGGAAACCACGACCCAAACCAGGCCAAAAGGGATGAGTAGGGTTCTCGGAAGCACGGGATTGAGCCGATCTA
Source organism: Taxus wallichiana var. yunnanensis (assembly GCA_018340775.1). Classification (NCBI taxonomy): domain Eukaryota; kingdom Viridiplantae; phylum Streptophyta; class Pinopsida; order Cupressales; family Taxaceae; genus Taxus; species Taxus wallichiana. Next base: position 56,660,599 of record CM031236.1, on the reverse strand, counting down.
CCAAAGCATGTAGAGTAGAACCCGATATAGAGGTACCATACACATAGGTCAAAGAATTAGATGTAGCCAATGCACAACACAAAGAAAATTTTGAAATCTAAGAAGTTACATGTAGGAGAAAAACTCAGACCGAGATCGGTGAAGGTGAAGAAAAGTCGAAAAGTTTGTAGAGACCAAGGCGGTGAACGGAGATCACGTCAATTCACTACTAATGCAAACCGAGCAAGCGTAAATCGAGCCAAGAAGTAGAGTGAGTGGTGAGCTGCCAAGAAAACAACTTGGTTCCCTACTTGACAAGTTGGGGCCGAGTTAGGTAAGAGGAGGACCGCCCACCACTTGAGACTCGGTAAAACCATGACATGAAAAACTCATATTTGAAACTATAAAATGCTCAAAGCGTAACTAGAGATTGTGAAGCACCTCGAAACCACATGTAAGGTAGAAAAACCCATGAAAACTTGAAAACAAACTACGAACAACTTGAATTGAGGTATAAGCGCCCAAATCAATGCAAGAATCACATGAATGGATTCACCATTACGATACATGATGAAAGAGATCTAAATATCACACCGAAAGGCTGGAAAATGCACGAAAAACACCAAGGATTGCAAAGATCCACAAGATCCACTCTGATACCATGAAAGAGGGTTCAAAACTTGAAATCAAAGATCATGAGGGACGATGTGCACATAATCGAGATATGTAAATAACAGCGCAAACAAAGATCTCGAGAGGAGTGAGCATCAACCGAATGAGCATACAAAGATTTGAAACATGGGTAGAACCTTGTTAAGAAAAAAACTCTCTATCTCATAGATCAAAATGGGGTGTACATATAAGAGGTGCTGAGTAACCCCCAGTGCTACAATCATGACAACTCAAGTGGAGAGGGGGAGTTACATTCCCATAATAGAAGTATAACTCCCAATGATGCATTTGATGCACCGACGTGTAAGAGTATCTCATAATAAAACGTAAATGACACGTGGACCTGCGATCTCACCTAATTGAGATGACTCACTTGATGATGTGGAAAATAACTCACACCAATATGAACACGTAATCCAAGTATAGAAGAATCATTACCAATTAATCCCATAGGTTCAAGTGTTTGAACCTTTTCTTTGATACCAAATTTAATGCCCACAATTTTACCATATAAAAAGTAACTGAAAAACCAGTTTTTAAAATATTATTTGATGTAACATGAAAATTTTTTTGCACTCATTAGAAGACACATAATATAAATTAAGTGAACACATGATTTACTAAGTCAATTTTGCATGTATTATATTTTTCTATTTAGGATTAATACTTATCCAAGAACACGTAAGAAAGTATTTATGACACATTATTTCACAAAATTCAAATGTGGGTTCATTTCATTCTACGATCCATTCTAATGATAAAATTCCATATTTTTTGCTTGCTACCTAATTCGAATCATACATGTCCAGTTCAATTATTGGACACAAAACGGTTAGGACCGAAATAAAATAACTTTGGCACGACCCTCAACATACATTATACATTACTTAGGACATGATGCATGCATGACTAAGTTACCTAATCTATAGGAGGTTTTCCTAGCCACCTTTCTTATATGAAGTCAAGATTACATGCAATACAAATAAATAAAGGGAGAAGAGTATAACTTAGAACACCTTTCACAAGGTCCATACACATTTCACCAAGGTGTTTTATAGGCACATTTTTAGGGACAACACAACTCGAGTTTACCACACTACTACAACCGAAATTCCATCCACATTAAAAAGTTATATCTAAACCATCTTACCATTAAGGACCAATACTACCCAAGGTATGAGGTTCTCATACAAGACTAACCCAAGATCAAGGGTTATTAAGAGGATCACTTACTAAACCACTTAGATTCCTAAGAAATTTCCCCTACGATAAAGGATAGTTTGGCTCAAAATATCTTTCATGCATGAATCTGAACCACCTAATGGCACACTAGGAAAAACAATGTTCACGTATTCCAATATGCACACAATCTTTGATTGATTAAATGATATTTCTGCTATACACTATGCATTATACACCTAGTTGAGCCTAAGTGAAGGTCATATCCATAATTATAAGGGAGAGGAAAGGAAATTATTTTTAATCATTGTTATATGCATATTTCATGAGTACATTATATTCAATTACTCCTTTAGAGAAAGAAGGGGGTCAAAGGTAACCACAATTCTTGAGAACTTATGTCCCCACAAAAGAGATGACATTGTCAATCCACATCCACTCAAACAAGCATAACATGATACAATTAAGAGGACTGAATGAAATGAAGGATTAAGTTATTACGACCATGTATATAGGTTCCTAGATTTACATTTTCAACCTTACCAAATTTTCCTTGTGTTTAACATTAAATCTTCCCACTTATATCGTTCACTGAAAACTATATGTTATCCTTACAAGTTACGAGTTTTCTCTTTTTGCTTGCATTAAAACATCAAGAGTAAATCTCTTTTAATTTAATTTTCATATACACTAACATTTTAGATAAATTTTCCACTTAACATCACTAAAAGTGCATACAATTTTCATGCCAACCATATATGAGATTTACTCATTTACATTTTTTATGCATATGTTTACATTGTGAAGTTAAGTCTCCACTTATCAATTTACATGGTAAACATTTAAGAGACCAATCACTATAAATTTATGGTACCTACATCCCACCATGAGTCATAACTATGTATAAATACATACTCATTCAAATCAAGTCCATATTGAACATGGGGTTCCACACTATACATTACAAACGATTCCCATATGTGCCCATCTACACACGACTACTAGAGGATAAAGAAAATCTTAGTTTCACGCTTATATTTCCTTCTTCTATGATGAAGTATCTTCTTACGCATAATATTAAATCAAGTAAAATTAAACTTTCAAAACATTTAAATGTTATCTTTCTTTACATTATTCAAAAACACCAAGACATACCCTTACAATCCTACTATTACCCCCTTTTGTAGATGTCAAGTACTAGCTACCAAGTTTTTCGAGTTGGACAGTTATGTCGGTTTGGAGTATCTACTCAACATTTTTGAAAGATTCGACTCCCAAAAATGGTCACGAAAAGATGCGGCCACAAAGGATCACCTATAAGTGGAATGTCCTCCGGTACTAATTTGAACATGAGCTAGGCAATATACCACTTGAAGAAAAGGGTTGTGACTAAATTCAAAGCACCAGAGCAATACAGTTTAAGTTGAATTTGAGATAACCAAATTTAAAACTCATTTTCACTAGTGTTGTAACTTTACCATTTTAGTTAACTATTTCCTATGTTTATAAGTGCTAGATAAAACACTAAACAAATGGATGCATTTTGGTAGGGAATGTATGATTCAAATAACACAACAACTAAAGGTAAAAAGGTTCAAACGTTGGAAAATGATTTATAGATATGAAAATTATATTATTTTCCAAGATTATGACTCTAGAGGGGCCAAGTTTAAATTCTTTAATAAAAATCACAAAACATTTCAATATTTTACCTTAACAACCAAAAGCACAATTTCTCAAAGTCAAAAGTATAACATAGTAAATTGGTCATCTCATTAATTATTGTACAAAACACAAGCAAATAAATACTTTTTCTTCCATTAATCAAAATACGAGTTAGTACAGAAAATTACATTTCTAACTCCATTAATATTATGCTTTTCACAAATAACAACTTTAAACTTTGTTTTCCATCATTATTTCAAATCTCGTTATACCACCTCCAACCTTTCAAGTTAGTGCAAAAATGTTAAGCGAAAATAAATGCCGGCATGGCATTCCCCTACGACTAACATTTTCACATAGATATTATTTTCCACTTGCAATAAATTTAAATTTTTATGATACAATAGAGGTAAGAACAAAAGTACAATTTCATTTTCAAGATGGAGCATGATAAAGAAATGAGAGAGAGAAAAGAACACCAATTTTCCACAAGCAACAAAATATACCCAAGTGTTTATTATCCCAAATTTTCCCCACGGGTTAAATTTGGATAACTCATTAAAAATGGGCTTAGCCATGTTTACTGAGTTTGAGACATTTAAACAACCATCAAATTAAAAAACACTGGTCATTGGTTTTAAAAATCGTGGCGGACATATCTTATTCATTAGTGGGCTATGTTTAAAAAATTGAAAAATGTTCATTTTCTCGTCAAATTCAACGTTAGCATCATAAGGGCTAGGTGGTAGAAGATCAATGGTCCATGCATGGACACATAACGACATTCCAACATTCTTCAAAGTAAAAGGATCCACGGACCTCAAGTCCCCAGAATGAACCATCTTTGGATAATATTTTAAGTCCGGCTTGGGTCAAGACAAGTCAATGGGACACGTGGTGGTTGAATGCAACTACAGTGGCAAAATATCAACTCGAGAGGAAAAGACATGTGTCATCATTCTAAAAATTTCTATCCGATGGACTCTCGCGGACCTCAAGTCAATGGAATAATCTAGGTTTTATAATTCTTTAGGTGCAAGAAAGTCGGCGAGGTCAAGGGGATAGTTCAAAAAAATTCAAAGAGAAAACATTTCTAAGTTCCCGAGGATTAAAATCTTCAACATGAAGAGCTACGTGGATCCCTCTCATTTTCACCCCTCTTCCTAAGCTGGAAAATACAAAGGTAAAGTGGTTTTGACATTGTGAGATGCATGGTTGTTTCTCATTGGAAAATATTTAAGTAGCGGGTAGAGGAAGATAAAGAAAACCGACAATGTGAAGCGTTTGGAGCTTTCTCATTGGCTCATAGTTCATAATTGTTACATGATACTATCAAAGAGTCCTGACTTGAAGGTGCATGGGATGATGTCATAGAATTTGGATGATTTTGTTGTTAATGAGAAAATGAAAAGTACTGACATCCGAAGAACATGGAGCCTTATCATTGGCTCACACTTCACAATGGTAAGTCAAAGTGCTTGAAAGATGAATTGCGAAGAATTATGGAGCCTTCTCCTCAGCTCACATTTCTAAAGAAATTGAAAATGTCTAAGCAAATTATGACACTGCTAAAAGGTGTGGCGTGATCTTATTGGCCCGTATTTCATAAACGTCACAAAATGAAGACAAAGGAATTAAAGAAAAGGAAAATGTAAGGAAGTAAGGCCTAACCCCATGACCCAATGGAAGGTAGACACATGGAAAAAGGTGAAGCTATTCACATGTTGGTAGAGATTGATCCTTGAGCTAATAAGAGGTTTCCATGTGTCAACTTCTTGTTGATCTTGACATGCAAAAATTCAAGTGGCCATATCTTTTGACTCCAAGCTTCAAATTAGATAAACTTTATATCACTAGAAAGATCTCCTCGAGCCCTTCGACTTGGCATCATCAAAATATTTTTGGAAGCATTTAATGAGTCAAAAGGGAAAACATGGCTTCTAAGGGGAGGAAAGAGCAATCCCGAGCAAGCAAACGATCAAATTAGGTAGCTTAATCAGCGGGTTTGATGAAGTATGGATTCATTTCATTCTACGGAAAAAGTAGACATAGTAATGGCTTTGAAGAGTGCCCAAGTTCTTTGCGAAAAGAATTCAATGTAGATTGACAAAGTGGTTGAGGCTTATAATCTGTGTTACGGGAGAAAACAAATATCTTCATTAATAGTAAGTAAAAATCAGATATTTTCTCTCTTCTCACTTTCTTTCTTATCTCGTTATTTATTGTAAAATATTTCATTTTCAAAAGGATGGACATTTTGATCTATAAACGAACCATGTAAAAATCCAGTCTCTTGAGCAGCTACAAACTTTGAGCCTTTATTTTGGCCTCTATAAATTATTCTTGCCTTTTGTTTTAACTATAATGGACTGTGTGTATTTTTATAAAATAAAATATGTTTTGTAGCATGTTTTGTCTTCCTTAGCTCATTTTTATTTGTAGTATTTCTTTCTTCTTACCGTGCAATGGATTGTCCATATTTCTCTCATTTTCAAGCTCCATTTCAATTGTGTTCAATGTCTGTCACCCTTTTCTAGTGCTATCACTTCCTTTTAGGTTAGGCTTTCCCTTTCATGCATCTTTCTAACACACTTTTCTTTCTCTGGTCCCTTTGAATGGTTAGTTTAGGATTAGTTAGTTGTATTTTCTTCCATAGGAGTAGTTTTAGAATTATATTTAGGTTGAGTAAGGTGTTCTTATTCATAGGTCTGTTTCACCTAATTCTTAGAGCATTTCTTTGAAGTAATCCATAGCTGAATGTGAGAGCTTCCTTTTGGCTAGGAGGAACTACTTGTAATGGAAAGCAAGACCACCAGAAAGAATTAAACAATATGTGTAGTGAACTGCCTAGCGTGTGCTAGATCCGGGAAGTGTGATACTTCCTAGATGGTCAGTCCACTATTTAAAACAATTTAATGCGGGTAATAAAGTAAATCCTATTGTAATTTGAAATGATTTAGGTATCTCACTTAAAACACAATAAGAAATATATGATCTAACAGGCTAGGTTAGAATAGGATCCGAAGGGCAAATAACTGGTTCTGGATCTCTGTAGGTCTGACAGAGGTCTCAGGTAGATCACAGGTGAATGAGGGTGATGTAGAATTAGGTGAATAAGTCATGGTTCTAAGTTGTATGGGAAAATACAGAGACCGATGTTAGTTAAGGGTGACCAAACGGATTGGGTGTAATCGAACGCCGATTATGGAAAACTGGGAATGCCACAAAATGAGTTTTGGGTCTCCTTTGTGATTGCACAAAGGACTTTGGTTGGTCGGAATGAGGTATTGGGTGGTTTGGGTGGGATTTGGTGAGGTTTTAATAGGTATATGGAGGGGTGAGTATTAATGGAGGTCTGTGGGTGGTTAGAGAGAACAAAGGGTGACAATATAATGATGAAATGAAATGAACCAGAGGAGTATAACATTTTACTTACTTGGATTCTAGTCTTAGACACCTGTGAGTGAGGGATGAAGTGTTGGTAAGAGGTTGAAGGCTACAGATGATCACCAATCATAGGAGAGCTTCTGCATGGGCTGCATGTGCATTCCTTTTTGCTTGGTTGGATCAAATCCTTGTTGGGGGTGAGTGCAGGAGAAAATGCTTGATCTCCTTCCTTGCATGTGTGTTCTCAGCTGGAATTCATTCTCAGAAGATGTGATATCTCATAGGATGTGCACAATGTTTTCCAACCTTCTGCCAACCTTCCAAAATAAGGTTGTTTTAGGGGTTTAAAGGTGACCGATGGTGGTTCCGGCTTAACCAATGATGGTTAGGGGTAACCAGCATCGGTCAAGGTAGGATTTTCTAGGTTTACTAAACTAGGGAGATCCTCTTGATTTTCTTAGATCTCGTGTCATTAACCCATGGATTAGACTGGGAGCTTCTTGTAAGCATGTGGGAATGTGGTTAGAGAGAATGTAGGCATTGATCTTTAGGGTTTGGGTAAGTCTTAGTTAGTTATGGTAACTTACTAAGAATAGGACTTAGGGTGAGGTGGCTAGATGAGGTGTCTAGGTGAGGTGTATGTGTGGATATTATCTAAATTAAGATATTTAAATAATGAATATGGTGAGGATAATGAATTAATTTAATTTAATTAATTAAATTAATATTAGTGGGGTGAAGGGGGCCATGGCTAGTTTAATGTAATGAAGGGTGTTTATTTGTCGAGGGACCAAAGGGGAGTGTGACCTAATTTTAGTGTCTACATTTTGCCCCTTTTTGTTGCGTAGCTTGTATTGGTAAGCGACGCTAACAAAAATAAGATGTGGTTGCCCCATGTGTGGGTGAAGGTGATCCCCCTCAAACCAGGAACTGATGAGGATGAAGGTAGAATCGGTGAGTGGTTTGATAAAAGGGTAAATGTGAGAAAGGGGAAGGTGGTTAATGGGGAAAAAGGGTTGAAGGTCTACTTGGAAATCTAGGTAATGGGTCAAGGTCAAAGGTAGTAACAATCAAACACACACACACGTATAAACTACAACATGCTACGGGTTGAAGAGTAGGAAAACTCTACATCATCTAAGGTTGATAGGTTTATCCAAACAAGGTTGAAGTGATTCTAGTATCCAAGGTATAGGATATGGTTAGGAAACACAACGTAGGTTAGGTGCAGGAACGTTTAGGTATGTTTCTAGTACACCAAAGGTAGGGTCAGGATAAAATGGTCATGACAATAGGCTAGGTAAGGTCATTAGGTCAATCAACACAAGTAATAGTGCCACAAGGTATAGCAAACACATGAGGTCAAAGGTCACTAGTGATGGTCTAGGTCCAAAAATCTAGGTCACGACACGGGTAAGGCCGAGGGATGGGTAAAATAAGTAGTCCCCAAAGGAGGACAAAGGTAGGTAGGTAAAATGTTGAGTTCCGGAAGGTGAGGTAAATGGTCATGGTAAAGGGTAGGTGAGGTAACTGGTCAGGGTAAAGGGTAAAGGGGAGGTGTGGAAAAAAAGGAGGGATAGGTGGGGTAATAGGGTAAAATGTTGGGTTTTGTGCTAGATAGGGTGACCGATGCCGGTCAAGGGTAACCGACGCCGGTATAGGGCAACCATCCATGGTAAGGTAGGGCACGAGACCGATGTTGGTGAAGGGTAAACCGGCGTCGGTTAGGTCGGGTTTGTTATAAAAAAAAAAAATCCATGTTTTTATTATTCATTTGTCATATTGTGATTTGTGAAAGGGTGATGAAAAAGAGAGAAGTTTTCGAGATGTGGAAGCATTAAGTTGGCGGTGTGAATGGCGGGTGATTGGTTGGTGAGAAGCAGGGGGGTCCACACGAGATTAGGACCGAGTGATTTGATTTTCACAAGAAAGAGTAGGCAATTTGGTGATGGAAGAGTAGAGGTTGGGATCTATGGGACCACCACATACCGTGCCTGTAGCAAGGTCGGGATGCCTTAGGTGAGGCTAGATACTGCAGAGGACGATGAGGTAAGGATAGACTCCATATCTAGGTGTATTTTGTTAAATAGATTAAGTGATTTACAAATTGTGGTCCAGGCCGAGAGAGGTAGAGGTTTTGGTAGCTCCAGTTGATGGGTGGGGAAAAGAATAAAGGGTTTTGGAATGGGGAAAAGTGACATAAAATAGGAATGGGGAGAGTAATAAATGGGAGATTTTGGATATGGGTCATGTGTGTGTGAGAGATAGTGTAGGTAATTTTTTCAGTGGGTAAAAGCTGTAAAAGAATTTTGGGTCATTTTTATTGAGAAAGGTTTTGGGGATCGCGATGATTTTGAGATGATGGACATGATGGGACATCCATGTATGTTGTATTGAGATACACACTTATTTATATGATGAGATACATGAGATTTCTTGATTTGTTGATGTGTTGATGAGATTTTCAATTTATTGTTTTGATATGGATGGAAATTAGGTGAGTTAGGCATGATGGAGTTAGGTTGGTTTAGGCATGGATCGAGTCAGGTCTTAGGCATGGATTGAGTCAGGTTTGTTAGGCATGGATCGAGTCAGGTCATAGGCATGGTTGAGTTAGGTTAGAGGCATGGTGGAGTCAGGTTGGTTAGGCATGGTTGAGTCAGGTTGGTTTAGGCATGGTTGAGTCAAGTTGGTTTAGGCATGGATGGTTTGAGTCGGGTTTAGGCATGGTTGAGTCAAGTTGGTTAGGCATGGTTGAGTCAAGGTCTTAGGCATGGTTGTGTTCAAAGTAAGGGAAGTTATGATTTATTATTTTATGCAATGAATGATAATATGGGTCCTATGTGAGATGTGGTATAATCTATGCATAGTGATGATAGAGAAATGGTAGGCATAATAAATGTATGTTGTGATAAGGATTAAAATATGAAGCAACTTGTTATGTACGTGGTTTAATTTCCAATTGTGGGTAAAAAAGGGAAACTAAGTGAGGTATGATGTAATGTGAGGAACATGGAAGATGAATTGTTGAGGGTAAAGCGTGGCCGAGCTATCCTCCAGGGCCCCATGCCCATGGAGTGCCTACATAGTCCCGGTGAAAAGGGACCTCAGGCCGATGTAGTTCTCCCATAAGCTAGGGAAGAATATGAGAGGGTGTGAAAATGAGGTGGTAGGTTTTAGGTATGGTGTGGGTTTAGGTTTGTTAGGTGTGGGTGGGTTATAGGTAAAGTAAGATAGGTGATATTGATTGTGGAAAAAGAAGAAAATAGATTACCTCAAAAGTAAGCATCGAGGACCAAGTCCTGTATAAGGTAATCAAAATGTAAACAAGGATGGCTAAAAGAGAAGAGGGGGAAATAAAGCCACCTGATTGGCGAGGATCATACTGAGTAGATCACACCTTGAAAGAGGTGATGAATGTAAGACCCTAAAGACATTGCATGATTGATTGTTCTACATGGTGAAAAGTAGTCACATGATCACCAAATGTCATAGTTTCCAAGAAGTCCCTTGAGGTAGTGGGAAATGGGAGTGGGTATGGCTTGAAGGGTGAAAAGTGGGTAATTTTGTATGGTATGAGGTAGCATGCTATTTGGGCAAGAGATCCGAGGTCACAATGGGCAAGTCCATGACTAAAAAATTTTTTGTGTTGACTTGTATTTGAGATAGACTGATCGATGCGGGAAGTCTATATGGGATGAAGAAAATTTAACTCCTTGAGGTCTTCGTGAAGCTGATGATGTGGGAAGCTTTGGTTTCTCTTTATTTTTTTGAGCTTTACATAGCTGTCCTTCGAGGGAGTAGTCTATTTACAGCAGCAATTATCGAGAGGAAGATGTCCTTTTGAGGGAGTCATCTTTTGAGTGGAAGTTTGACTCAAGGAGTTGTATCCCATGTGAGGGATTTGAAGTCATGGACAAGACCAAGGTGGAGAATTGGACTCTTGTTCAAAAGGCAAGGTGAAATGACCATGGGATCTCATCTAAAGGTAGACGAAAAGTATCCATGAGAATCATGCTTATGTGCAGCATCGTGGTACACATATTCAAGAGAAGATAAAAGTGATGGGTACTCACATGATTCTTGTTTAATCATTGGTGAGGTGTATGAAGTGGATAGTGCTCAAGGGACGAGCATGGAAAGAGAAAAAGGTGAGGTAGGACCACAAGTCAACAATAGAATGGTCGAAGATGCAAGGCATTAAGGGGCTCAGGTTCGGGTTTACCATCGAGTGAAGATAAATGATAAGCACCTGATCCATAGGTATGAGTCACGATGTATGGTCCAAGCCAATTAGGAGAAAATTTTCCCCATTTTTTTTTTTTTTGACTTTGGTTACATGTTGATTTTATTTCAGGACAAGGTCACCAACTTGGAAGGTTCGTGCATGGACACATTTTTGTAGGCACGTTTGATATTTTTGGTAAACTTGAAGGTGATCCAAAGCATTAAGACAATGTTCGTCTAATAACTCTAGCTGTGCTAAATGGTCCTGATGAAAGTCATCATCATTGAGCATGTCATGGAGAGAAATGCAGAGTGAGGGGATCTAAACTTGAGAGGTAGAACAACCTCTATACCGTAGACCAGAGAAAATGGTGTGGCAATAGTGGAAGTGTGAATACTAGTGCGATATGCCCATAGGGAAAAAGGAATGTGCGTATGCCAATCCTTCCCAGTATCATTAACCACTTTCATAAGAATTTTGTTTAGGGTTTTGTTAGTGGATTGGCTTGGCCATTGGTTTGTGGGTAATAGGGTGATGAGATGGCTGAAGTTGAATGCAGAAGGCATAAATTTTTGCAATGTTTTGTTTTTGAATTGTTTTCCATTGTCAGTGATGAGGTGATGAGGAACACCAAAGTGACAAATGATGTGGTGGTTAATGAACTCACATATTTTCTTAGCTTTCGTGGAGATGAGTGGTATGGCTTCCACCCATTTTGTATAGTATTCGGTAGTAGTGATGATCCATTGATGGCATTGGGAAGAATGGGGATTGATTTCTCAACAAGATCCAAACCCCATTGAGAGAAGGGATAAAGGTCACGGGTGACCCGTAAGGCATGACTAGGTGTATGATGAAGATTGGCATGTTGTTGGCATTTTACACAATGTTTGACATAATCGTAACAATCATAGTTAAGGGTCGGCCAGTAATAGCCTAGGCAAAGAATACGTTTAGCAACAACAAGGCCACTGAAGTGACCTCCACATATGCCATCATGAACTTCCTAATGGTATAAGGAATTTCAGAACTCGTGAGGCATCGTAAGAGAATACCATCAAAGTCACACTTATAGAGGAGGCCCCCCATGATGACATAACGAGAGACCTTTTTTAAGGAAGGTGCGTTGTCCATTATGGGTGAGATCAGGAGGTAAGATGGAGAGAGAAAGATAGTCGGAGTATTGTTTGTACCAAAAGTCACTCGGGTCCGGGGTAGCGGTTCCGATAGAGTAAAATTCATGTGGTAAATAAGAAGGTGATTGGAGTCATTGTATGGTGACAAAGATTTTAGAATCGGTGGGTGAAGCGGGTATTTGGGAAGCCAAGCAAGCCATGGTATCTGTAAATTTGTTGGTTGAACGTGGGATGGTTTGAAGGATGTAACGGTCAAAGGTGGTCAAAAGTACGTCTACATGATGTTTATATTTTTGAAGTATCTCGTACATGACATTGGTATATACCATTGACTTGGTTTATGACCAATTGAGAATCACCAAAGATGTTGATTGATTTGACATCTAGGGTATAGGTGGCTTGGAGACCTAGTACGAGCACTTCGTATTGGCAATATTGTTTGTACATTCAAAATCGAGTTTGAAAGACAAAGGCATGGGCTCACCATCAAGTGGAATGAGGATAATACCAGCCCCACCCCCATCTGACACTTGGAACCATCGAAGAAGAGTGTCATTTGGTAAGGGGTTCATCCAAGGAAAGGGTAGCAATTGACTCATCTGGAAAGTCAAAATTAGAGGGTTGATCCTGGAAAGAGGTGCATCGAGCCAATTGGTCGGTGATAGCCTAACCCTTGATGGAATTTTGATGAATGAATTTGAGGTCAAGGTCAGCTAAAAGCATAAGCCATCGAGCGGCACGCTGATTTTGATAAGGTTTGGCATACATGAAGTGTAAGGGGTCGGTGTTGGTCACAACATAGGTTTTGTGGTTGAGTAGGTAATGGCAGAGTTTAGTGGCAATGAAAACTAAGGCTAAGAAAAGTTTTTGGGATGAGTGTATCGGGTTTCATAATCCAAAAGAGTATGGCTTATGTAATAAACCACCTGCTCCTATGTTGTTCATTGTGATGAGCGAGCATGGCTCCCAAGGAGTGATTGGTAGCTGAGATGTATAGGTAAAAAGGTTGATCGTCTTTAGGTGGAATGAGTACGGGTGGTTGGAGAAGGTATTTTTAGGGCCTCAAAAGCTTTGTGGTCAGTCATCATCCCATTTAAAGGAGACATCCTTCTTGAGTAGATGATGAAATGGTTGGCACCGATCAGATAATTGTGAAATGAAATGGTGAATAGACTGCAACTTACCTTGCAGGCTATGAAGTTGTTTAAGGTTAGTGGGTGGAGGCATTTCCAAAATGGCCTTGACTTTAGTAGGGTCAACTTCTATACCATGTAAGGAAACAATAAATCCCAGGAGCTTTCCTGAGAGAACCACAAAGACACACTTCTTTGGTTGAAGGTGAACGTAATATTTAATGAGGTGGTCAAAAATGGTTTTGAGGACGGCAAGGTGCTCAGAGTGGCATTTAGATTTGGCAAGAGATCATCCATGTAATCTTCCAATATACGATGCATGATATCATGGAAGATGTAAGTCATAGCCCGTTGATATGTGGCACCAAAGCATTTTTAAGGCCAAAAGGCATGACTAGTAGTAGAAGGTCCCCTAAGGGGTGATGAATGTGGTTTTGTGTTGATCTTCTGGGGCAAGCAAGATTTGGTTATAACCCGAGAAGCCATCCATGAGTGATAGCATCTCATGACCAGCGGTAAGGTCAACCAAGCTGGTCAATACTGGGTAAGGGAAAGTCATCTTTGGACATGCTAGGTTGAGGTCACAGAAGTCCGTGTAAATGTGGAGTCCCCTTGTCACCTTAGTGACAGGGACAATGTTAGAAATCCAATGAGGATAATCAATGGGTAAGATGAAGGAAATGGAAAGAAGGTGCTTGAAGTTCTTCTTTGACGAGAAGGGAAATGCGAGGGTGCATTTTCCTCAGCTTTGTTTGATGGGTTTGGCATCGGGAACAATGATGATATTGTGGACCACTATGGTGGGGTCAATACTGGGCATGTCTGCGTAAGACCAAGTGAAAGCGTGGTTATGATCCTGAGAAAAGAAGTGATGGCTTCCTGTTTAGCAACATCTAAAGATTGACCGATCTTTAGGATGTGCGGGTCATCCTGAGTGTGAATGTTGATCTCAATAGTCAATTCATTCAACATGGTTTGTGTCTCAGAGGGTAATGACTAATGAATATATGAGTCTTCTGCACCAAGGTAGGTGAGTATAGATTCATCATCCTGACATTGAACGATGGTTAATTAAAGGTGTATCGTCATTGATCATTTTAAGATATAGGAAGGGAAGAGTGGAAGGGCCTCGCCCTCACGTTGATAAGTCAAAGGCCCCAAGGAAATGGTGTTTATGAAAAAAAAAATTAGGAGGGATAGATTCAGGATCCATCGACTCCATCGGTGATGGTGGTGATGAAGGCAGAGCGGGTGAAGAAGGTGGAGAAGGGCTGATGTCCTTGATGAGTTCAATGCGGGCTTGTTTGGTAGGTGGTTTAGGAAAGCCGATACCACTACGGTCGTTATGTTTGTGGGTGGTGCATGGAATAATGATATGGCAGCCTTTCTCATAAAATCCAAAACCAAAACCCTTCCACACACATCGGTGCAAGAAGGTGTGGGAAAAATGGTGATTAGTGAGAGATTGGAAGTCAAGTGGAAAATGGGTGGGTTTGTGATGGTGGTTCGGTGTGTAAGTGGTAGTATCAAGTCCCCCATATGTGAGACTGGTATGGAGATGAGGAGGACCATAAAGGAGGCGTTCTCCTATGCGGTGATCATAGTGAGGGTGTTGGTGAAGATTTCCATACTCTTGTGGAGTAAGGAATGTGTTGACACTATATAGGCGGTATTCCCTAGAGTGAGGCATTGAAAAACACCTTCCAAGGGGTTAGTGGTTGGTATGTAGGTAGCTGGAATGGATGATGTGTCGGAGGTCAATGCAGAGGTGGGGTTAATGGCTTGGGAACTAATGGGTTGGCCGTGGAGGTTGTGGTAGTGGTAGGAATGGAGGAGGCATGTGCGGTTGAGGTAGCGGTTGTATTGGTAAGTGGAGGTGTAGGTGAAGTGGTGGTGGTCATGGAGGTAGGTGCCTTAACGGGTATGAGCACATCATTGGGTTGGTAAAGCATGTTGCATGTTTTAAAAGGGGATGGATCAGCTGGAATGGTATAGGTGTTCCCTTCATGTTCAAACTTTACACAATGATGCAAAGTGGAAGGAACACAACCCATGACATAAATCTAGGGTTTGCTAAGCAACAAGTTATATTGAAACTCCCCTCCAAGATGTAGAATAATTCAGGATAGTGCAGGGGCCCACGCGAATGTGGAGGATGACAATGCCTAATGTGGAGGTGATAGCATCATTGAATGAACGCAACATGAAAAGATGTTTATGCATGTAATTATCAGGTATGCGCATTTGAGCGAATGCATGGGATGAAATGATATTAATGCTAGCTCCCCATCAATCATCACACGTCGTACCATATGTCATCGATGTGGATAGAGATGAAGAGGGCTAGGTCTAGGTCATTGTTTTGGTGTGGCGTGATCTCTTCCTCTGAAAAGCTAAGGGAGGCTACTTGGTGAGTAGGTGGAGGTGTGGATAAAGGTGGTAATTTGGTGAGAGAGGCTACATGATGGGGTGTGATGATGGAGGCGACGAGTGTAGGGTCATTGGGTAAAACCTCAATAGATTGAAGAACCTCCATGAGAGCTTGATGGGATTTTGAGGTTTGGATGAGGTCATATAAGGACATTTTGAGGGGAGATTGGTGTAATTGTTTGAGCATGGTGTGATGCGTGACCCCATTAGAAATGGGGTATGTGGGGCCGTGAATAGTGATTTTAGGCATGGGTGCAGATGGTATGTTGGGTATAGGATTGGTCGGTGGGTCAGTCACCTTTTCTTTACCTTTATCCTTCTGAGCACGGGTAGTGACGTGTATCATGTTGATCTGAGGGGAGTTGGCAAACAGAGAAGGTGTAGGGTGAGTGGTATAATGACATGATGGGAAAAAACCTACCGGAGGAGAAAAACCTTGTGAGGTGAGCTGGGCACAATGACATTTGGGTGGTGGCATGGCAAGTTCTCTGATGTGAACCATGTTAATTTCAAATCTTGGAGGTGGTTTGAGGAGTTATGGGGGTGGAGGTTGTGGTTGTTGAGTGGACAGTGTGGGAATGGGTGTTGGTGAGGCAGGTCCTCATCGAGAAGGTCGTCATCGTCAAAGTTGGATTTTGGAGGACACAACTAGATAAGGACAATTTTCAAGGCCTTATAGTTCTCCACATCATGCCCTAACACACGATGGTAGGAAAAAAATTTAGTGTCATCAAACCCTTTTGGCTTAGGTTTGAGGGGGTCATAAGGTCTGAGTGGCGGTAATGTGATAACAGAAGTCTCAAGGAGGTTGGTTAATATTTTGGCATAGGACCCCGCTAGTGGGTCGCAATGGGAAGTGAACATGGGTTTGGGTGTAGGTACGGTGGATTGTTGAGGAACAGTCCTCACAGGAGGGGGAATAGGTCGAGCTATGGTTTTGGGTGCTGGTGGGGTCTTGGGTGTCGGTCGTGTTTGTCTAGGTAGGGGTATAGTAGATGAATGAGCAGGAGGGTGTGTGGTTGTTTTGACTATCTTATTGGAGGGTAAAGAGTTTTGTTTTTGGGTTGCACCTTCTTGGGTAAAGGTGATATGGGTTTATGAGGTCTAGAAGGAAAAGTAGATGGGGGAAGAGGGTGAGTTACCCATGGGGATAATGGGGGTGCTGTGAAGGTAGATGATGTAGGTCACACATGGGGTGTGAGGGACAATGACTAAAGTGTAGTGGGTAGTGAAGAAATAGCTGAGGGTATTGGAGGTATGGGTGGTAGAGATGTTGCAGGTGTAAGTGTAAGTCATGTCGGGCACTGGGTAGGTTGGAGGTTTGTGAGGAAGGAATGGGCTGTTGTGTTTTTGGTTTATTGATGGGTGGAGGTTGCTTGACCATGTTGGGAAGCTGAGGTCCTAAGACAGAGATGGGACAGGTGCAGGTGTGATTAGCGCAGCTGAGGGTATGAGGTCGATGGGTTTGGTTCTTCTATTTGGGTGTCGGAGTAGGTATGGTGTTGACTTTAGAGGATGTAGCTAAATCCAGTTTGATAGGTGGATGAGTAAGGCTGGTGGTTGGGGTGACCCCTAAAGTGGTAATAGGTTTAGTCAAGGAAGATGCCATAGGTGTGGGTTTGGGTTTAGATAGAGGTTGGGTCATGGGTAAGGTTGTGGTTTGAGCTATGATAGGTGTCATGGAAGGAGTTGTGATAGAGGTGGTTTTATTCGGTTCGATTGGTCAAAATATTTTTGGGTAGATAGTGGAGGTATCAGCAAGTGACATCTGCATCTGCGTGGAGATGGGAAGTAAAAGGACCCCCATAGTAAGGCCCTATCTACATAATCTAAGCGATTGACCAAACATGAGAATGGCACGTCCGTAGGTGGAGTTGATGAGGACCTAATGGAAATTCCCGTAAAATGTGTCTTAGAGATGGGGAATTGGCTAGCTTCAGCTTCCGTGGGTAAGAGAGCGGAAAGTAGGTGCGAGGATTTTGGGTAGCTGATGGAGAATGCTCACCAAGAGGCAAAGGTATCTCAACTGGGTCTATGATAGGTAGAGAAGATGATGGGTGCTCCTCTATAGGTGGAGGAGATGATGGGAGCTCCTCTGTGGGTAGAGGAGATAAATAAGTATCTTCCGTGGACTGAAGAAGTACTGTGGGTATTGGTTCTCTAAGTGGAGAAGCCAAAGGTGAAATGGTATCGATGTTAGTGAAAGAATCCTCGTAGGTGATTAAGGAGATGAAAGGTGTTCCTCTGTGGGTGGAGGAATAGGGGAGGTTGGTTCCGATGTGGAAGGAGGATTTTAGGCTAGAATATCCTCTATGGAAGGAATATGGGGAAATTGGGAGGTGATAGGTACATCATTAAAAATAGCATGAACCTCATGGGTATGGGTATCATGAGTTGAGGTCTCACCGGTTTGATTAGATGAAGGGGCATGATTGGGAAATGGTTTCTTGAAGATGTGTAGGTTTTGTTGGCAGGTGCATTAGGATTATCCACGGTTAACTCACCTTTCTCGAGCATTTCTTGGACAATGTTTTTGAAAGTGATGCAATTTGCCGTCACTATGACCCTTTACTCGATGATAGTTATAGAAGTCATGTTCTTTATACCATGCGGGCATGGGGTGAGCAAGTCAAAACTAGTGTGTGGTTTTATAGGTGGAAGGGTGATGGATCCGGCTTTGATAAGCTTTTCTAAGACAAAGGAGTAAGGTTCCCCAATTGGGGTGTATTTCCATTGTTCTCATCTAAATTGAAAAGCCTGGATGGGTGAGAGATTAGATGAGGTGGTATCTGCTTTGATGGATGAGCTGGGCCGGCCTTAAGTACGGTTTGTTAGCAGTGCCCTTAGCTTTTGAATAATTGTTTTGTGGTTTGGAAGAAGAAGAGGTATCATTCAACTTGAATGTCAAATTTTTATTGCGTAATTGGATTTTCTTCTCTTCGATGACCCAAATCTCTAACTTTCATGCCATAGTGAATGCTTCATTGAATGTTCAGAAGGTTTGGACCTGTAAGGTCGGTGAGATATGTCTAGCACAAGCCCATGTGAAAATATCGATGAGCTTTATTTGTGGTAGTTGGAAGGTGAGTTGGTTGATCAAGCTACACCAGCGAGTGACAAAATATGTGATAGATTCATCTTCATATTGACGCGTGGAATATAGGTCAGTCATGGTAACCTTCTTGATGATATTGATGGAGAAATGATCCAAGAAGGCTTGGGCTACCTAATTGAATGAGAATATAGAGTGTCTAGGTAACCCACTATACCAATCTAATGTAGGTCTAGTGAGAGACATGGGAAAGGTTCTTAAGAGCAAAGCATCATCGTGAGCGATCAGATAACACCCGTGTTTGAACAACCGTAAATGTTTGCTATGGGTCTTCTTTTACTATTAAAATGATTGAATTTAGGCATTTCCTAATGCACGGGGTATGGATGAATAGGAATGGATGGGTGGATGGGCTTGTTGTAAATATCATCATAGGTGAGAGAGAGATAACACCCATGTTTGATCAACAATCGCAAATGTGATGATTAGGTGCTCTTGTAGCGTGCAGTCTGTTCATATAATGGGGTTAGAACAAACGATTGAATTTAGGCAGGCTAATGAAAAGGGGGTATGGAGTGAAAATAGGAATGGATGGGTGGATGGGCTCTTGTATATGGAGGTTGAAGGGTCATGGTAACCCTAGTGGTAATGTTGGCTAATGATTGTGGAATGGAAAGGACCACGTTCTAAAAAGGGGTAGGGGTGACTGACACGGAGGTGGTAGTGTAGCTACGGGTATGTATGAGACATTAGGGGTGGATGAGGTTACATTTTGGGTATTTTTCAAGGGTATGGTAGATGTGGTGGTGCACAGAGGTGGCAGGAAGGCAGATGTGAGTCATAGCAAGTATAGGACCTAGTCATGGTGAAACGATTTGGGGTAAGTTAGATGTGGGCAACATGGAGCCAGATGGGGCCGATGCAGGATTGGGAGTGAGAGTCAGGGGGATAGATAAGGGCATGCCGTATATCAACTGATCCGAGCATCTTGAGTGGATGAGTGGGAAAGGTAATACTACAAAGCGGCATGGTTTTGGTCAAGGAGTTGTGTGAACTCCTCATCTCCGTAGTAGATAGTGATAGGTTGAATAGGATCCATGGCTGGTGATAAAATGGAAGGTGGTGAAGGACTAGGTGGGAGTGGTTGACAATTGGCGTGAAATACGAGTGCACTTGCTTGTCTTTGGGTCAGCACCATGTGAACCAGTACTAATTAGGTAGGGATGCTTCTCTGTAAATGACACAGAAAAACAACAAGAACAGGTGAATCTGGCGGTAAAAAGTGGATTAGGTACCAAATGTTGGTTGGAAAGTGAAACAAGCTAACGATGCCGGTTAGGGCAAACCAACGCGGTTAGGGGTAACCACTGCCGGTCACTATAGAAAATGGACAGTGAGTGAAAAACAAAGTATAAGGTCAAATCTGACAGGTATGCCAAATCTGATGAGTTTTACAATGTCAATGGGAATGATAGCAATGATAGGGGCTGTGAAAAGTGGAAGAAGATGAATAAATAACAAGGATGAAGATGAATAAATGTCCCTTTGACTAGGTTAACAAAAGGACTTGAACGCGACGCGTTGTTGGGTATAACCGAGCGATGGTAAGAGGTAGCGACAATGGTTGTTGGACCGACGACATCGGTCCCTGTGAAATTGAAACAATAATGATAGAATGGTGGTTGTGAATTAAAATTTGATGTGGAATCAAACCCAAAATTCTGAGAATGATGAGAATATGGTCCAGGCACACTCAGGTGAAGCCAGAATACACCAGCTGTGATGAGGAGCATGCAAGGATGAACAAGAAAAATGAATAATGTGATCTCTCACCTCAAAATGCAAGCCAAGCAGAAACACTAAGAAAAATGTGATCCTAGGAGTGCCTTTTCTATTATGTTTGTTTAGCTTATGCTATTTAAGGACTAACACATGAACTGTGAAATAGATTTTTTTGGTGAGGATGGATTCCTACGAAGAAGGAGATCTAAAAGGTGAGGTTTTAGGTATGTTATGGTGGGGCGGGCTTCGCTTTGAAGTATGACTCGACAGAGCAGCGAGCTGGGGAGTACCTACCAATCCTCAGATCAATGCGATCATTGACAGGCATTCCCAGGAAATATGTTGTTTAAGAATATGTATTTATTTTGAATTTGTGCAATTTGGTAAGACTCGAGAGAGAGATGTGCTTTTGTAGAGTTTTTGTCAACCATCAGCTGGGCATGACTTCTAGCGTATAGGTTGCCCTCAATTAATGTGAGCTAATGCGATAAATCAGAATGCAATGCACTTATTTTTAACCCTAAATCAAAGTGTGAAGTTGGATGACATAAATAGATGAAGAGGAAGGGGGATGCTCTTTCACTAAATGTGGAAAACATGAAGAAATGGTTCTTTTAATTACACCAAAAGAAAGGTTTGCTCTAGAGAAAATAGAAAGAAAAGGTGGGTTAAAAGAAAGAAAATTAATGTGTATGCTTTTCAGAAGGGAAACAAACACACAACTTTTCCTAGGAATGAATAAAATACAAGGAACCTCGGATGGGTCCCACTGGGCGTGCCAAAATGTTTCACTTGTTTCTTAGAGCGTTTCTTTGAAGTATTAACAGAATAGATAGGGTAACAGGCATAGGAGGAATACTGTTGAAATGTTGGTTGTTTGGGTTGTTGCGCGCGTATGACTTTTGAATCTACAACTTAATGTGAGAGCTTCCTTTTGGCTAGAAGGAACTACCTATAATGGAAAGTAAGTCCACAAAAAGAATTAAACAATATGTGTAGTGAACGCCCTAACGTGTGATAGATCTAGGAAATGTGATACTTCCTAGATGACTATCAGTCCACTGTTTACAACAATTTAATGCAGGTAATAAAGTAAATCCTATTGTAATTTGAAATGATTTAGTTATCTCACTTAAAATACAATAAGAAAGATTTGATCTAACATGCTAGGTTAGAATAGGATCCAAAGGGCAAAATAACTGGTTCTAGATCTCTACAGGTCTGACAGAGGTCTCAGGTAGATCACAGGTGAATGAGGGTGATGTAGAATTAGGTGAATAAGTCACGGTTCTGAGTTATATGGGAAAATACAGAGACTGATGCCGGTTAAGGGTGATTGACGGTGGTTGGGTGTAAGCTGCACGATTATTGTGGAAAACTGGGAATGCCACAAAATGAGTTTTGGGTCTCCTTTGTGATTGCACAAAGGACTTTGGTTGGTCGGAATGAGGTATTGGGTGGTTTGGGTGGGATTTGGCAAGGTTTTAATAGGTATATGGAGGGGTGAGTATTAATGGAGGTCTGTGGGTGGCTGAGAGAACAAAGGGTGACAATATAATGACGAAATGAAATGAACCAGAGGAGTATAACGTTTTACTTACTTGGATTTTGGTCCTGGATGCCTGTGAGTGAGGGATGAAGGTGCTGGTAAGAGGTTGAAGGCTGCAGATGATCACCAATCGTAGGAGAGCTTCTGCATGGGCTGCATGTGCATTCCTTTTTGCTTGGTTGGATCAAATCCTTACTGGGGGTGAGTGCAGGAGAAAATGCTTGATCTCCTTCCTTGCATGCGTGTTCTCGCTAGAATTTGTTCTCAGAAGATGTGATATCTCTCAGGGATGTGCACAATGTTTTTCCAACCTTTCGCTAACCTTCCAAAATAAGGTTGTTTTGGAGATTAAAAGGTGACCGGCGGTGGTTCAGTTAACTAGCATCGGTCAAGGCAAGATTTTCTAGGTTTACTAAACTAGGGAGATCCTCTTGATTTTCTCAGATCTCGTGTCGTTAACCCACGGATTATACTGGGAGCTTATTTTAAACATGCAGGAATGTGGTTAGAGAGAATGTAGGCATTGATCTTTAGGGTTTGGGTAAGTCTTAGTTAATTATGGTAACTTACTAAGAATAGGACTTAGGGTGAGGTGGCTAGATGAGGTGTCTAGGTGAGGTGTATGTGTGGATATTATCTAAATTAAGATATTTAAATAATGAATATGGTGAGGATAATGAATTAATTAAATTAAATTAATTAAATTAATATTAGTGGGGTGAAGGGCCATGGTCAATTTAATGTAATGAAGGGTGTTTATTTTTCGAGGACCAAAGGGGAGTGTGACCTAATTTTAGTGTCGACAGTCCATATCAAGTAGAAATTCCCACACTTGAGAGATGGTCCCATGTTAGCAAAATGTAGGGATCTGTATCAAATAATCCTAGGGTGTTATGTTTTTACATACGGTTTTGGCGCGCATAGTGGGACAAGCATTGAAAGATACATATTTCATAGGTGTGTATCTTTGTAAAACTCCATTTCACCAAGTTTGGTGTGATCTTGGTGAAGTTTCAACATTTAAAGGAATTTTCAAGCATATATGGCGAATCCATTGATCCAAACAAACCCATCATATCATCGAAGACCTTTCCATTTTCTTATATCCATTTCCATCCATATTTATTTCTTTCCATTGATTTTCATTCTTTCATTTTCCTTTTATTCATGAAGTTGTGCAATCATGACTTCATTTCCTTCTTGGAACTCTCATTTGCAACAATAAAACCAATTCCCTCCATCCCCATATTGTCAAAATCCTCCTCCAAATCAGTTCTATGAGCCCTATCATGAAGAACCTGCATATAACCCAACTCTAAATGACCCATATGTTTGTTATTTTAACCAAAATGTTTGTAAAAAACAAGGTTATGCGAGATGATGGTGGAAAATATGTGACAGATGCCAATTTCCAAAGGTAGATTCAAAAATGGAGCTGAACATGGTGCAAACTAGGGATAAATTTGCAATGAAGGTAGTAAAAATTGGTTTTAAGGTCCCTTCCCCATGATTTGGCCCTATATCAAGCTGGTTCACCTTCTCGTAAGAAAGCTGGACTTTATGATTGAGATGATGCCCAAACTTGCAAAATGGGTTGAGTTATTGGAGGCTCATGAATCTAGTGTTAGGCAACCCTGTCATTGGGGAAATCCCACAAAATCATCTTACACATATCCCATTCCTCCTCCCCAACCTTAACCATCTTATCCCGAGTTTCATATCCATAACTTTCTACCCGCCACCCCCTTGAGATTTCCTCTTCTCCACCTTCAATTATATTCCCTCTTTTCTTCCGACTCCCCTCCAAAAGAAGACTCTACATATTCCCTTCCACCTCAACCATTACAAAATTAGTTTTAGAGCCAACCCACCCCTCCTCTTGTAAATTCCCAAACCCATTTTGGTAAGATATAAATAAGAAAATCAGTCAAGGAGGGAAGAAAGTTGAAGAATCCAACAGAGAACAACTTGTAGAAAATATGAAGGATTGGGATTCAAAATTTGAAAGAAATCAAATACCACATATAGTAAAGCATTTAATGAGAGGTTGGGGACCGAAGGAAAAAAATTCAAAGATGATTTCGTAGAAGAGAAAGAACAATAATAAGATGACCAACAACCTCTCGTACTCGAATGTAGTGTGCATGTTGGCACCATATTCCCAGAGGTTGCTGATT
Source organism: Taxus wallichiana var. yunnanensis (assembly GCA_018340775.1). Classification (NCBI taxonomy): domain Eukaryota; kingdom Viridiplantae; phylum Streptophyta; class Pinopsida; order Cupressales; family Taxaceae; genus Taxus; species Taxus wallichiana. The sequence goes on along the minus strand of CM031236.1, from coordinate 56,636,230 downwards.
CATCTCAACTTGAAAAGTTAGAAGAGAAGGAAGAATCAATTCCAAAATAAGAGGAGCACATGGAGGAGAGAAAATCATATTCATAGGCCTTAGATGAAGAAGATATCATTGGAAGCTTCTTTCTTTCATTTGTTGAATCTGATTTTGTTGATGAACCTACCATGGAGGAGAACATCAAGGAAGAGCTGTTGAAATTTGTCCTCATGAAGACAATAAAGAAGAGTTTGATCTTTCAAACTTCATACTTGAGCAGGAGAAAGATGATGACACCATTGCTAAATTAGTCATCATGGAGAAGGAATTTTGAAGGAAACAAAAATTTTTGTAGAGGAAGAGCGAAGTTCAAATTAGCTTGAAAGTAACTCCCTCAAGAAAGTTTACAAGATGATCCCAATTATGGGATTGAACTTGAAAGAAATGGGAAATAACAAGGATGAACCCATTGGTTCCAAAATTCCCTTGCTCAATCAGGTATTCCTAATTTAGTTTGAGTAGGTTTAATGGTGGAATTAGATAGTTAGAAGCTTATAAGGTTGATCCAAAGTCCACATATCAATTTTAGGAATTTCGAGTTTGTGCTAAAATCATAACATCTCAAGGGTAAGATAATTTCAATGTTTTGATCAATTTTAAAGTTTTTGGGATTGAATCCATTCCTAATGGATTGCATAAAGGCTACCGGTCAAACTTAGACTGAAAAATTACCCCTAGAGGTCACAAAGCTGTTATCTAAAATATACCCCCAAGATAAATTTTGATAAATCATTAAAAATGGACTTAGCCATTTTTATGGGTATGAGAAGTTTAAAAGGCCGCTAAATTCCACTACCCAAAAAAACTAGCCGTTGGTATTTAAAAATTGTGGGGGACAACTTATTCATCAATGAGGTATATTGAAAAAGCTAAAAATGTTCATTTTCCTGTCAAATTCAATGCCAACATCACAGGAGCTAGGTGGCGAACATCAATGGTCCAAGAAGGGACACATGGCAGAATTCTAGCATTCTTCAAAGTGACTAGGCTCGTGGACCTCAATTCCCCAAAATAAACCACAATGGATAATATTTTGAGTCTATCTTGGGTCAAGACAACTCAATGGGACATGTGGTGGGTGAAGGAAATTGTAGGTGGCTGAAGATCAATGAGTGAGCCAAAGACACGTGTCATCATTCTAGAAATTTACATGGTGATGGACTCTCGCGAACCTCGTGTCCATAAAATAATTTGGGTTTTATAATTCATTGTGTTTGGGTAAGTTAGTGAGGTCAAGGGGACGAGATGGCACAATTCAAAGAGAAAACATTTTCCATGTCCCCAGGGCTCAAATGTTGCAACCCAAAGAGCTACGTGGAGCCCCTTCATTGGATACCATCTTGTCAAACTCATAGATATGAAGGTAAAATATGTCTAGCATCGTGAGAGGTATGGTTGTTTCTTATTGTCCAATCTTTCGAAGTAGGAAGAGGAAGATAATGAAAAGACTAAAAATGCAAAGTGTGTCAAGCTTTCTCATTAGCTCACACTTCAAAATTGTTAGATGAGACTATAAAATATTCAAAGCTTGAAGGTGCATTATATGATCTCATTGGATGGATGTTTTGAAGGTGTCAGAAGATAAAATCAAAACGACTAACATGCAAAGAACGTGGAGCCTTCTCATTTTCTTACACTCTGTAATGGTCAGTAAAAGGGCTTTGAAATGTGAATTGTGATGAAATATGGAGCCTTCTCATTGGCTCACATTTCTAAGGATACTGACACCTTTGTGAAAAGGCATGGCATGATCTTATTGGCCTGTATTTCATAAAGGTCATAGATTGAAGACAAAGGAAAGAAAGAAAAGGAAAAGGTAAAGAAGTAAGGATTGACCCCAAAACCCAATAGAAGGTAGACACATAGAAAGAGGAAATTCATGCACACGTTTGCAGAGACCGATCCTCGAGCTAATCGAGGCTACCACATGGCAACTTCGTGTTGATCTTGACATGCAAAAATTTAAGTTGCCATATCTTTTGACTCCAAGATCTAAATAAGATAAAATTTATATCATTGGAAATCTCTCTGGAGCCCTTCAACTCAAGAATCATCAAAATCTTATTTTGGTGGAATTTAATTGGTAAAAATACAAAACACATATTCTCATGGAGGAAAGAGCAATCCTGAGCACACAAATGATCAAATAAGGTAGCTCAATCACCGGAAGCTTGATGACGTATGGCTTCATTTCATTTTGCAGGAAAAAATAGACATATTAATGGCTTTGTAGAGTGTGCATTTTCTTTACAAAAGACTTCAATATAGATTGATGGTGGTTGAGTCTTAGAAGTTGTTATCACTGAATCACAAAGCACCCTGTGTTTATACAAGTGCATATACTTGAACTCACGGTGTGATTGGATAATGTGGGTACTATCTCCAAGTTGTGGGACTGTTACTTGAGATAGACCTCCAGAGAAAGTTGGTTCTTGCTCCTAAACTACCTGCCACAATCTACTCTAATGCAGGGGAAACTAACTATTCTAATCTAAATTTCCAAGGGACCAGAGAGAGAGAATGCATAAAATGAAAGCCTACACTAAAGTGGTGATACACCAGAAAAGGAGGGTGTGAGAGTAGTTCTCCAAATGTGTGAAATACAGAAAAAATACACACTAGAAGAAGTGATGACAGTTCTCCATAATCTAGAAAAATGCATTCACAACAATATTCCAAGCATACACAATGATAATGGATCCCTACAAGAACATAATAATAGAAACAATATTCTTGTAAATAAGGTTAAAAGGGAAAGAAGAATGCAAGAAAACACAGCAGGGGAAGATACATCCACAAACTTGTATTTTATTGCTTCATGGTATGCATAGTTCAATCTATTACAAGATAAGGGCCTGGATCACCATGCAAGGAGTCCAAAACAAGGGCCTGCAACACATTGGCTTCACAAAGCAATTTTGATAGAGCTTTGCTACAAGGAACTACCCCCCTTTACAATGAGCCCAACACTCCAATTTATAGAAAAATGAGAAGGAAACAAGAAGGGAAAATGGAAATCCTGAAATATGTACTTCAACCACCTATAAGAGGCATTAAATGGAGTAAAATGATTATATATTACTTGAAAAAGGCTCTCCATACTGTCCCATGTGCTGCAACAGAGAAAGAATGATGACCATGCCTCTTAATTGCACTCCCAACCACCAAATGAAACACCATTGTGAACCCAGCCACGTTTTCTAAAAAATATCAACCAATTTCTGATCAAATCCAAAATTTCTTGATTGCTGTGCATTGAGCTCGGAGCCACAATTCCAACGATACCAATTTTGTGTGATTTCGTTGAGAAATGCAAAAGTTATGGCCTTACGAGTGCAGCGGCTATTTTGGAGTCAGCGGTGTTTTCGTCATTTGACGGAATGAGCATTAAGCATTTGGAGCCGAATATATTTCTCTTAATTAAATATATCTACCCTCATTAAAAATAAGAAATCCAATATGTTTCTTTTGTGGCGTAGAGGACGTCGTGCTCGTTCTAGAAAGTCCAATTTTGTGAAAATCGGAGCTCGGAGTCAAAAGTTATGTCCGTTTGAAGTTTCACGGGTCAAATGTTGACTTTTGTTCTTTGCCTTCGGCCGCTTCAGCTTTTCACGTCCCTCGCGTCCCACGCATACCTTTGTCCCAGCTGTCTCGGACCAAAATCTCCTGCTTTGGCCGTTTCGGGCTCCCTTGTTCCTGCTTGCGGCAAAGACACGTGGCGAGATTCCATTCGCTCTTGGCTCCTTCGGCTTTTCGCGTCCTCCGCGTACTTTTGGCCCGGATGTCCCAGTACAAAAGTCCTCTATTTCAGCCGAACCAGCCGGTTCGCGTCCTCTGCACACTTTTGTCCCAACTGTCCCAGACTGCCTGGGACAAATTTCTCCGAACCGCCCGAAATGGACTGACTTGCGCCAAACCGGCGATCCGCGTCTTTCGCGTACCTTTGTCCCAACTGTCCCAACTGCACGAAAACAACACTTAGTTGATTTTTTCCACTTTTCAGCCGGTTCGCCTTTTCGTGTCCCGCACGTCCCGGATGCCCCTTTGCTCTGCAGACTGCCTGGCGGCCTTTCGGCCGATTCGCGCCCAGATGTCCCTCATGTCCCGACTGTTGCGAGGACTAGGACTTAGCCATTTTTCATGATTTTTCCTGGCCCAAGCTTGTTTTCTGCAACTTTTTCACATTTTTAAAACTTGCTGGGTTTTCCTCTTGGACAAGAGAGTTAGAAAGAAGCCGAGGGGACCCCAGAAACACGATTTTTTGCCTTGAATCAATATAATTGCTTGGGACTAAAGAATTTGATGCATGTTATCAAAATTACCTTGAGGGGTGAATTTTGGATAACAGCTTGTGTTTCAAGTTAGATATCTTCATTATTAGCAAAATAAAATCTGATCTATTTTTATCTCTCTTCTCTCTTTCTTTCTCATCGTTATATATTGTAAAATATTTCATTTTGAAAAGGATGGACATTCTGATCTGTAAAGGAACCATGTAAAAATGGTCTCCTAAGAAGCTATGAAATTTGAGCCTTCATTCTAGCCTCTGTAAGTGATTTTTACATTCTATTTCAACTATAATGGATTGTGAATATTTTAAGCAATGAAAATTTGTTTTGTGGCACGTTTTGTCTGCCTTAGCTCATTTTTATTTGCGGATTTCTGAACTTCCTACTATTATAATGGATTGTGCATATTTCTCTCATTTGTAGGCCCCATTTTGATTTTGCTCAATGTCTTTCACCCTATTCGGTGCTATAACCACCTTTAATCTTAGGATTTCCCTTTCATGTATATTTTTAAACATCTTCTCTCTTCGTGGTCCCTTGGTATGGTTAGTTTAGGATTAGTTAGCTGTATTTGCTTCCATTTGAGTAGTTTTAGCATTATATTTAGGTAAAGGAAGACGACCTTCTCTGGAGGTCCATCTCAAGTAGTAAGTCCCACAACTTGAGAGATGGTCCCATGCTAGAAAATATTTGGGATCTGTATTAGATAATCTCAAAGTGCTACTTTTTGACATAACAAGTATCATCAAGGAGATGTATAGAGTCAAGTATTTGATTTTAGAGGTTTTGCATTAGATTTTTAGTTGAGAGAAAGTATCACATAATTTTTCTCTATAGTATTGGAGGATTATAAAAATGAACAATTTGTCCTAAGTGTCTGAGAAACCAAGTTTGAGATCCATTTTTAGAAACTCGAACACACCATGTGTAAGTTTTTTCATCTATTCCCTATATTTCAAGGAACTCCTTGGAGTTTAAAGAACACAAATATTGTCACTAGGATTCAAATGGCCACTACATTTTGGAAGCTACATGTCTTTGTAATAATGCTAGTTGAACTTAGTTTTCGAATGTCCCGAGTCCTAGAAAAACCGGTTACAAAACAATCTTCTGAGGTGATTTCTCAAAGCTATTGATTTATTATCATTGTCCTAGAGAAATACTAGAGGTGTGCAGTGACCAATTTTATTTTCTCGATATGGGGTCCTAAATCCCGGGAAAAAACTCGACTAAATTTTAAATTTTTAGTAACTGACCAATGCGGTAAAATAGTTGACTGGGCCCTCAACCATGAAACTAAAAAAGGTCTACAGATCATCTAAGGTAATTATAGATATTGACATGAAATGTCACGTCACCAACGAACATGATAATTCCATAGCTTACCCAATATGGGGTTCAAAGCGATGTTTTGTGTGTTGTTGGAATTCATGTTTTATTAAATTTTAGCAAGGTGAACAAATGACAGGATTACATGGAATTCAAGTTCAATTATCTAACCAGGTGGATACGGTTATCTAGTTCTATCATCCAAAAGTTCTAGGTTTCACATGACATGGTTTGAGAGTGTAGCTTACACTAAAAGAGGGTCATATCAGTTCTACATGATGCAAGGTAAATATATCCATTATGTGCAACAATTCATTTTATTAACCATAACCATACTCTTCATTTAATTAAAAAATTCACTAGCACTATGAAGGGAAAACCATAAATATGAAAGCATGTTGGAAATAGGGAGAAAACCATGCATGTTCATAATGAGGCAATAAGGGAGGTGCTCCAATCTAGTTTGAACACGTGCAAGCTACACGTCCATCACCACGAAACCATTCGTTAACAATTTCAAGTGCATTAGAATGTTTCCACATAGTCATCTTTACTCCTTCACACGCACTAGCAAAATGATCTACACAACCATTACAAGTTTAAGTAGCTTGTACATGAAAAATGTTTATAGTTTCCTCAAGATATCCCACACTTGTCAAACTATCAATCTTCACATACAAATCCATACAACCACTACAAGTTTAACTGGTATATTGATAATATAGTATTGAGATTCATCCATATACATTCACGTATTTATCCGTTAGAATAAAATAAAACAGAATCTTCCATGGTCAAGAAATATTCTATGATACCACATTTCCTTCGGGAACAGCTTTGTATATCATGAAACTATTGCAACTAAAGTGTGAGACAAAATTCCTTTATCCTCTATGTTTTGATAGGTGCACACACCCTCCTCACAACCATACATAATATTTTCCTTCTCAAATAATAAAAGTGAAGCTTACAGGGTCAACTAGAAGTTCCTTGGGACCATTTTTCCTTGTGGCACTTGATTGAAAATTCTCCCTACCTTCTATGCGTTGTTATACACAGTTTTCGGAGCATAACTAAAACGGACTTAAATCCCCTTTCCACTTCATTGTAGCAGATGCGTCAAATTCTTGTAAAAACATTCCCATTTTATGATAGGTGCGTGGAGGTGTGCTAGCATGAAAAGGTGTGGTTATGCCTCTATCATTCGTGTTTTGCCAAGAAAAGGACCAAAAAACAAAAAGAAACCAGCAAACACCCAATCCTGTTCCTAAAGATCCTATTTTGGCACATGCCCAAAGATGATAAAATATTCTCTCAAACACCTTGCACGTGGCCTGAAGAATTATCCTATTGTGGAGTAAGATGGGTGGAGCTTCTAACAACTGTTTTCGATCAACCTCTTCCCAAAATGCATTTTCATTGTTGTGTCCAAGGAACTCAACAAATCCATTTTGCAATACCTAGAAACAGTTGGAAATGAGATATTGGGTAGCTTGGTGCCATGATGGTGCTTCAAGCATCCTACACTCCTCCACATAGCTGAACATATAGAAGGATAACCAAAAATATTCCTCCCAACACGTATTTCCATGACACAGACCAATGAAAAGCCCTTTTAAACAAAAAATTAATCAAAAACAATATCACATTCTTTAAGGCAATTTTTTATATAAGAGCTATGCCTTGTTTCTTCTCCCAAAACTTTACTTTTCTTGGGGGTTTCCCAATTTATTTTCATTGGTCAATATGTGCAGGAAAACATCCGTATTCAATGCACTTTGTCAGCTAGCTAAGATACCCCACGTCACGTCCTCACTTTAAAATTTGGTCAAACGAGTCACATGTTATTTAATTGTTTTATTTATTTATTTTACCCAAAATATTCTCACCAGATGTTGACGGTTGACTAGGAGGGGCTATATACACTGATGTAATGCCTAAGAAAATTGTTGATATCCTAGGTCTTTAAGTACAATATTATTTCTAAAGGTGTTTTTAAACTTTATAATTCAACTATTAGCATCTTAGGAGTGATCCAAGATCTTGAGTTAACCATTCACGATTTTCCAAGCCTAACCATAACTCAAGATGTCTGAGTGATTGACCTACCTCCTTTGTTTTCCATCTTCCTTTTCAAGAGATTTCACTGCCAAAGTGGGTGGTTATTGTCTTCGGATTGGTCTCACATGCTTCTAAAAACTATATATGGTACTAGATTTACCATCTAGTATGAGCCAATATTTTCCTATCATGTTCAACCTTATGATCATACTCCCATATAATTAAATTTTCTTATACATGAAGACCAAGAACACGAGTCAATTTTAATAGAGTAGCCTGCCATTCTACCTTATTCAATTCTTGATATCTTTTTAGATGAATGGGCCAAAGAGAATTATGAATTCGACCCTTATGAGAAAACTATGGAAACTAGGCTTGAAACTTACTACATGCATGAAGAAGAATTCATCACCCCACACCACTTAAGCAAGAATATCATGCTTCTAGATTATGGAAATTGTTATTTGATGGTTCTAGGAGCATAAATGGAGTTGGGGTAGATTTTGTATTAATTTCCCCAATAGATCATAAATACTTATTTTCTCATAGGTTGCAGTTTGCATGTTCCAACAATGTAGAAAAATATAAAGGATTGGTGCATTGTCTTCTTATTGCGGAGAAGAAAAAAATCAAAGCATTGTAGATTTTTAGGGATGCAAAATTGGTCATATACCAAGTGAGAGGGAAAATTTACACCAAGAATAATCTTCTGAACGCTTATAAGTATAGATTTTGGGATATCTTGGAGAGATTTGATGTTGTTAATCTGTAAGTGGTGCCAAGAAAATTGAACAAAGAAGTAGACTAGATGGAAACCCTTGGATCACAATTTTCACCAACAAAATATATCATGCAAGAAAATGGGCAACATACTAAGTGATTGTTATGATATCAATTCCAGATAATAAATTCCATTAGAAGATATTCGATAGTGACAAACAAATTATTCGAGTTTATCTAAAATAAAGCTAAATTCTCCTAAAAAATATAATTAGATCTTCATGATAGCTATGGTGATCAAATTATTTAGCTAAGGAAAAACAAGTTTCCTAAAGGATTTCTCACCCTCTAACACATTTTCCATCTCGATGATGAATTGGGGATAAGAAAAGAAAATAACAACAAGGAAATGGGTCTACGCAACTAGTCACTATTGCACAAGACAAGGAGCTATTTCTTGGAAAGGTATGTGATGAAGATGAAAAGAAATATTTTGTCTACTTATGTCAAAAAAATTAATCATTTCTTCTCATGGAATTATTAATATCATAGGGGTTTTGTTCCCATCATTTTCAAACCTGCATGCAATCTGAGATCTTGACCCTATCGCCAAGCCATCCAGATAAAACCAAAGGCATGTCAATCCCAAGATAGAACCCCTTATCAAGAAGGAATTATCCATTGTAATTGAGGAAAAAATAAATTTTCCTATCAAATATTCCTCTTACAAGAAGGAAAAGTTATAAAACACAAAAAAATAGAGATTCCTTCTTTATATACGATACCTAGATTCACTTTGAATATTCCATTTCAGGTCTCGAGGAAGAAATTATATTTTGAAAACTTGCAAAAATGTCAAGTTACAAACCTGCAATACTCCAAGTCCGCATTCTTTCTATATGGTCGAGAGATTCACCAAATATTCAATTTCAAGATTCAGGGATGAATTTACAACTTATGATTTCAATCAATGTTTACCTTCCATTAAAGAATAATAAAGTGGTGGAATATTCCCTTATGGGGTTTAGAATTGTATTTGCAATACGAAACTTTAAAAAAATGAAAATTTGCTTCAATGTCCTTCTTTCTCTTGATAACTTCGATATTCCACTTTGTGAACATTTAGGGTAGAAATGCACTTTACAAACTTGTAGAAAGACCAAGTCCTTCACATGGGCAGCTCCAATTCAAATATTTAATAAGAATGTTAATGTCTAATCATATTCCATATACCATTAAACTTGGAAATTTGGTAAAACATTAAAATCAAAGGAAATTGTTGATGCGTAATCACAACACCCCTGAATGTCTGCAACTTGATGGGTTGAAACTCTCAGTGTGATTGCATAACATGGAGCTTTTCCCAAAGTGTGGGACTTTGCAATCGGGAAAGCTCTCCGGATGAAGGTTGGTTCATATTCCTCTGTTCAGATGCACACATTCATATTGTAGAGGATCTATCCTAAAATCTACTCTAACTTTCCAAGGAGACATGGTTAAGAAGATGCAAGAAATTAAACCTAATCTAACATAGGTGATGCACCAAAGGAATGATGAACACATGCTTTTCCATTAAACACACAATATTAAAAATTTAACACAACCACCATGCACAGATAACCAGGATTGTAATGAGAGACCAGGAAGATGCAATGAATATAGGTCAGGGTTGAAATCATCCACAGACTTATTTTATTGGTCCAAAATTTGATACAGTCCATTACAATGGCCAAGAGGCACAAAATTGCATTACAATTTTGATGGGAGGTTTGAACTCCACAAGATCACTTATAGATAGAGAAGAAGGGAGGGTACAAAGCCAAAATGTCTAACCTTTAGAAAAATGCCCCTCCTTACCATATATAGGAAGAAAATGAGAGAAAGGGGGAGAGAATAATTTGAATTCTTACTCCAACCACCCCAAATGTGTATTGAATTCACCTTCCACAATGATGGGTTCTATTGCAAAATGTCATCGTGTTGAACTCGAAACGTGCGTTGACTTCCCGAAATCTAAACCCTTTTGGGATTTCGAACATTTTTGGTACATTTTCTAATTTGTCACCAAGACTTCGAAACCCTAAATTCAGCACCTTAGAAACTCCAAAACCCAAAAGTTTGGAATTTCAGACTTTAGGAGTTTCGGGTTTTGGGATTGCCGCTCCCTTTTCTGTTCGTGCTCACCAAGACTTCGAAACTCGAAACCCGAATGTCTGAAATTTTGGACTTTCGGAGTTTCGGGCCTTTGAATTTTTGACTTGCAAGATCTCCAAAAATCTCCACCTCCAAAGTCCGAAACTCAAATGCCAAAACTCGAATTTTTAGCCTCGAACTCCATCCTTCCGCTTGAGCTCTGATCTCCTTTGATGTTCCCTTGGCCACCCCTTGATTTTTTGACCTTGCATTGCCATTGTCGAGCCTGCCTGCAACTTGATTTTTTTGAATCGAATGTGAGCTCGCATGACTAAACCAACCTCTCCATTTTCCCCGTGTAAGGTCGTGTTTGTTCAATTTTTCCTGAGGGGAAAATTGGATATGTAAACATTAAGATGTCAATATAAAACCACATATCAAGGTTGATTCATGATACAATTACGACATTATGGAACAAAGAACTACCAAACAACTCATTGAGTGATAGAAAAATAATGGAAAGACCTCGTTAATTTAATATATTTAAGAAAATTCATAAAACATGTCAAGATTATAACAGACCAAATCGAAAACTAACAGAGCAGTCTTATAGAATCTTATAAATATTTGTATTATGGTTTCTCATGTCGAGTCTACATTTTTGTTGTATGCTTACGCAAAATAAGAGTTATTTCAAGTTGTAGAACGGTGTGAAATATATACCATGTTCTTCCCATTACCACTCCTCATCACATCACCCCATACTTCTTCCCATTCTAATTAATATTCCATGTAACTAACCTTTTCCATTTCATCTAACTTACTTAGGACATGGTGGTAAAAATGATTTTTACCCCCTCCTTCCGCATATACAACCCTCTACATGGTGGGTTCAACCATTGGGATGGTTTTTTGGCCACGAAAATGGCATTTTCTACGCCCGTGATCAATATTCTCTTGTTTTTAAAAAATAATCACATTCTTTAATCACCTTTTTGTTGAAATAATTTGTCACATTGTAAATTACGTGTTTCCACCAATGCTCACGAGACTATGCCCCCTGCTTGTGTATGGGTTGAAAGGAACGATAACCAGATCGTACCAAGCCAAGAACACAAATGCTAATTAAACACCATGATCAATAAGATGAAAGTAATTTGCCAGAATAACTTTACATAAACCTTTGCAAACAAATGAGAAGCAATATCATATATTATTATGGAACTCAATGTAATACATTGAGAATGGGCCTTGCTTATATAGGCAAGGAATAACAATCTAAGAACCAATCAAGGTTGTAGATCAAACCATAAATCAAGGAAATAACTAGTCATCAAAGAACTAGACATCAAGGATCTAGTCAATACCATAAATCTAGGAAAGAACTAGTCAATACCATAGATCAAGGAAAGAACTATACCTAACAACTAGATAATATCTCCTTATATCTAAATAAATAAAAGAAATATCCACAGACATAAGTGGGTGAGGATAAATACAATAAAGGTAAATAATGTATCTAGGTGAACATGAGCTAAGGTAAATACCTACTCTAACACCCCCCTCAAGTGAAGCTAGGGGCCAAAATAGAAGTGGCATGTCCACAGTATGAGTCCTGATAACTAGGCCTAATGAGGTACTCATGTACAATAACTAAAAAAATGGACATCGCAAGGTACCCAAAACCAGAATAACAAAGTACAGAGAGTAAAAACCCGCTACAAGGCATCCCAAGAAGCTCGGCTCAAAAAACTTGTACAATGCTAAAGAAGTTTGGTGTGCACTGTGGTTTGAATCCACTACTCGATCACAAAACTCAAAAACAACTAACACTAGAATAGTTCCATACAAGGAGACTGTCAACGGAGTGATGTCGAAGGTGCAAAAAAGGAAACACCAAACATAATTTGATCAACTGCTACAAATAGATGTGCTACGATCCAAGAACAATAACCAAAGCAATAAGGCAAGGACACAAAATCCAGAGTGTCACGATTGAAGAAAAGCCAAGGTAAGAAGGCAAGGACACAAAACCCGAAGAAGTAGGATCAACACCACACCCTCCCATATTGTTGAATGGGTGGAGTGGCACTACAAATTTGTATGAGTTGTTAAAACAACTACTCGAACATTGACAAACTAACATTGGGATCCACCAAAATAGCTCCCCCACAAGAGAGATTGTCAACATGCCAAAAGTGTCAAAAATACAGATACAAAATATCTCAACAAACAAGAGAGATACACTACACCTGTTAAAGAAAAATGCTCAAAACAAGAAGCATCACAATGCAGAAGGATTAGAAAGTGGAGCAAGAGGCCGAATGGTGGAGGACCCATGCCTGTAGAGTCCTCTCAACGAATGCCTATGTTGTCTCCACGAGTGATCAGATATCCACCCCAAATCAACACGGATGGATGAAGAAGATGCCTGGATATGACTTGGTACAAAATGCACAATGGGTGCATGCAAAAGAACATCAGAATGTGTGTTAGGTTGATCATGTCTGACAGCTGAAATCTCAGGTTTCTCAAGCCTGAGTGAAGGTGCAAAACTCATGTGTTTCTCATGATCCTCAGAAAGAGTCAAGCAAATGAAAAAAGGAACTCTATCAATGTGTGATCTCAATGAAGTATTTGCTCGAAAACCAATGTCATGACAAGAATTCCACTTAACATGTGGAATAGAGGAAAATAATAACCTGTGAATGTGTGCCAATGACTCCGCTAGTGAGACCCATAGAATGGAGCATGCAAGAACCGAAATGCGGTGGTATGCTTCTTAAAAAAGCCATGTAGTGAGAAGGTATAGGATACATAACATGTGGTACTTGTAATAGGCACGAGATGTGGAAGAGCATGCGATAACAAGCTTCTGCATAGGTTTAGAAGCATCAAAAGTAGGTTCGAGGCTCAAACACTGGAAAATCAATGTCAGTGGGTACAAGAGCAACAACTGCAAGTGGACTAGGAGCATGGATATGGTTGTCCACAATATGATGGTGATGTTGTAGGCTAGCAATTTTGTTCTGCAGGGAGTGTATTATTGTATCCTTATCGTGAATGAGTGATTGTAGAAGAGAATTTCACTTCTTGAGTGATCTATTTTCTTCCAAAATTTTTCAATATCCTCTTGAAGTCCACATAATTCAGAGAAAAGCATATCATTCTCAGAATCCATGATAGGTACAAACTATAACTCCCAAAAATTTATGATGTCGGGCTCAGCCGAAATTGCATCTACAATTGATTACAACACTCCTCCATATTTGACACTTTATAATTATAGTGCAAGTCTCAAAATAAATAACTCCAATGGAAAGAGCATGAAAAAACAAGCACTTTTGTAAAAAATGACACTCAAAACCGAGTTACTAATCAAAAGTTACAAGCTTTTTAATATTTTGCTCTGTTATTTATTTTAGGTGCCACTAAAACAAAGTAAAATGTTGTTGTCTTCACCACACATACGCCGTAACAGAAAATTACTATGGAAAATTACCACACATACTATCGCTTTCTGGTAAAAATTACTATTTCTAGACTGTGTAGACAATGACCTTTATTTGCCGAAAATAGCAAGAGGAAAGACACGAAAACCTTCTTGCACGTAAACCGAGACAAATACGCTGCAATAGAAAATTGCTTTGTGTAGATCTCAAAAACCCAAATAGACCCAAAAAATAATCCTGTGATTTCTTTTCTGGTGGGCACGAATCCCGAGGTGAACCAGTTTGCTTCTCTATAACAACAAAAACCACAAAAACATCTGTCTACAGAAATGGCTGAGTTTACAGTCGATCTTAGGGTTTTCATGCCTTCGGATCCAATGGAAGCCTCTGTTTTCCAAAAAAATGCATGCAGCAACAACATACGACCAAATCCCAAATATATGAATATATAATGAATTTATTTGCAAAATAAAACTTCTGAGACGGATGTCAACAACAATCTCCTACTCACGATACCATGAAAGAAAGCGATAACCAGATCGTACCAAGCCAAGAACATAGATGCTAATTAAACACCATGATTAATAAGATGAAAGTAATTTCCAGAATAAACCTTTGCAAACAAAGGAGAAGAAATATCATATATTATTATGGAACTCAATGCAATACATTGAGAATGGGCCTTGATTATATAGGCAAGGAATAACAATCTAATAACCAGATCAAGGTCATAGATCAAGCCATAAATCAAGGAAATAACTAGTCATCAAAGAACTAGTCAATTCTATAGATTTATGAGAGAACTAGACATCAAGGATCTAGTCAATACCATAGATCCGGGAAAGAACTAGTCAATACCATAGATCAAGGAAAGAACTATACCTAACAACTAGATAATATCTCCTAATATCTAAATAAATAAAAAGAAATATCCACACACATAAGTGGGTGAGGATAAATACAATAAAGGTAAATAATGTACTTAGGTGAACATGAGCTAAGGTAAATACCTAATCTAACATGAGTAGGCTCCCATTATTGAATTTAAACTATCATAATCATATTTAAATGTTGTGGGGTGGAAAAATGGGTCATGGATCACAAAGGAAAACTTCATTGAACCCATGGAAAAGTTTTTGTGAATATTACAAAGGAGGAATTTGTAGTGACGATGGGTGAAGGAAAGAAATTTGGAAAGAGATGATTATTTTTATGACTAGGCAACAAAAAATTTCACAAACAATAACCATAGTAGTTCAACATTCAATTAGACTAAGGTGACAATGTAAGACATTAGTGAGAATAAACAACTAGAGGCATGTAGATATTCAGATTCATCAATCAAGGATGTAAATTTCTTGTTATCTCTATTTTTTCCCGACAAAATTGATCAAACACGACCCTATGCAGGAAGAAATTCAAGAAATGGTTCCATCGAATGTGTTGGTACCCAAATTAATTCTCCCTCAAAGGCTGAGCAACATCACGGAGTTTATCGGGAAGCATAAAGACAGATAGATTATGATGAGTCAATTTGTAGCGGTATGGGATCTAAGCGGCCCTTAGTCACTCGGATGTGGAGATATGGATAACACCCTCAAGAGGATTTTATCTATCCTCACTATTTTAGGTTGTGCCTTCCAACCAAGGTAAGAGAACCCTTTTGTAGCCTATTGTTTATGGAGGAGATGGAGATATCCTTCCTGATGAATTTTTAAGGAGACCTTGAAGAAAATATGATCAATGCAACAAAATCTAACTCTCATGAGTTGTCACTCTAGATAGTGGAGATATTCTCTAGGCAAGAATCAGGATACTAAAGACATTTGAAATCCTGATTGTTTATGCATGTTTTGGTAATAAAATTTATGCATTTTTATACACACATGGCAAATAGGGGTAGTATGGGTAGGATTAGTTGTTTTGAATGAATTTGGTGGGAGGTGAAGCAGGATAAAGTTGATTATACCTAATCTTTGAGAACTTTTGCAAAATGGAAAACTAAACCAACAAAAATGCCACAGAGCAACTAAAATGTTTCTTTAACAGAATATGTGCTTCAATGGAGGCCCAGATTAGCACTTTTCATACAATCTATGGGATTCTAACATGAAGGCTCGAGTTGGAAAACCCAACAAAACATCAAGATCTGAGGCCAATCATGCCTAAGGTACACCCAGAGGCTTATAGACAATCTTTGTCAATAGATGAGAGAAAAGTGATTTTAAATCATTTATTTCACTCCCAGATGAAAGATCTTCTAAGAAATGAAATTGCAGATGCCACTAAACTATCACAAGGATTGAGACCTATGTGATTGAGATAGATTTTGACACAAGATTGCAACAGGAACAAGAACAACTATTTGCAGACATTCAGAAGTAAAGCCACACATTTTGCATAAGATCCACAGAATAACTTGAGTTTGATTAAATTTATCAGCAGGGGAAAGTTTCTAGAAAAATATTAGAGCTTGTCAATGGTTTTACACTTGCAACCACCTTGACATGATCAAATTCAATACAAAAAGAGATATCTAGGCTTCTCAATCGGTTTCTCAAAAAGGATGGGCTCTATCAAGCCTTTTTTCTATTAGGAAAATCAGTCCTGACCCCTCACACTCCAACCATTTGCATGATAAATTTGTGCCATTTATAACATTTACAATAGAGCCTTTTCCCCAAAAAATCTAGACATTGAGTGCCACCAGTGCTTGCCATGATCACGATCATGATTCCCAGAATCAGATCTGTAAAATTTTCTAGGTCTTTGAGGGGGAAGATCTCTTCGAAAATCTCCCGCATTCAACTCCTTCCTCTAGAAAATCACTCTTCCTTCAATTCACCAACCACTTCTACCCCTAATCTATCAAATCTAGTTCCTTGCATGCTCGAGAGAAGAAGAAAAATGGAAAATCGAGATAAAGCCAGATAGTCGGATCATTTTAATGGCAAAAGACATCTCCAAATTTCCCCACCAAACTTAGATATCAAAATTTACTCCCCTCCCTGCTTGGTGTGTAGGAAATACCAAGAAATCATGAAGACTCACACTTCAGGATCTAAAATCAGATTTAGACACACAACTGCCGTTGATCTTTACTTTGAATTTGGGCCATCCACGTGGAAGATTCAACTTTAAAACAGCTTGGGGTTTCCTTTGACTTTTACAACCTTTTGAAAAAATGGAAAAAATTCCATTTTGCTCCGCACCTCCGCCCTTAAGAAATGATCCTGACACGTGTCCCAAGGTGGGTCCCAGCAGAACTATGACCAAATTCTGATATTTCACCTCCCTTTTGGAAAAGGGAAAAATTTCCAAGTTTCCCCCGTAGCTCCGCCCTTCCGTCGTTGACCGGGGAAAAGTTTTGACTATTTTGTCGGATGGGTCTGTAGGTCATCTTGGTGTTTTAACCCTTTCAAAAAGGACAAAAACCCAAGTTTCCCCGGATGGTCTGCTTCCCCACCTTTTGACTTTTCAACCTTGAAATCTCCTTTGTCAGGCTTGTGGGCCATTTTGATGTTTTAATCCGTAAGAGGCAAAAATCTAACTTTCCCCTAATGGTCCGCTTCCCTGCCCCTTTTGAATTTTCAAATTGCCATGCGTCACAATGGCGCATCTTGAGATGTTTCCCAAAATTTGAGACCTTGAAAGAGCGCAGCTCACCACGTGTCCTAGTCTGGCAAGATTCTTCTAAGGGTTTGAAACTTCAGTGAAAGGCGCCATGTGTCGAGTCCGAGGCAATCTCCTTTGGCCATTGACAAGTCCAAGCAAAAATTCAAAGTAAGTGGAGGCCTCCACGTGTCCTTATGGCACTTCTTTAAAATGAAACTCAAGGGTTGGTCCCCAAACATGCGTGGTTCCTCCATGTGTCCCGAGACCTCTCAATACCTTTTTGAAAAAGGACTAAGTATGGAAGGACTCGGTGGAAGCCTTCACATGTTTTCATGACACAATTTCAAAATGGTGCCCAAGTTTGAGACCCTGAATGAGTGTGGGCCCGCCATGTGTTCCTGTCCCACCGAGAATGTATTAGCTACATTAAAATTTTGTCTCAGTCAAAGAGGAGCAGTGGAGACCTCCACGTGTCCTCCCGGCGCTACTCCTAGGTGAAACCAAAAAGTAAATCTTCAAATGAGTGCCACTCCTCCACATGGACAAGTTTCCAAGTGGAGGAAACTCATAAATTTTCTAAACTACCCTATTGAGCCACGTCCAACCAAAAGAGGCCATGAGACTGCCAAACACCGAGGAATAAATTTGACATGAAAAAGGCACCCTTGAGGCCAGTTAGAGTACAAAAATCACCATTCTTGCCTAGAATCTAATTTGTTGCTAAGGATGAAAATTTATTTTGAAATAAAAACAAGTGACTCATGGTTCGAGCATCTTTTCAACCATGGATTTGAATTTTCAAAGGCATAAAAATATAGATTAACCATTCTCAAGCTTCCATGGTCAAGGAAAAATAGGAAAAATGACAGAGCCCATGGATTTTGAAGAAATTAGGAAAACATAGGGCAGAATCAGAGACTTCTTTCAAGGAGGGGCATGACAATGGATTTTGCAAACAACTCGAGGCATTTCAAATGGAGGTAAAGGATACAGAACATCCTCATGGAAAGATAAAACGTTTCACAACACATGGATCAGAGGAAAATAATGGCAAATGGGGTGATACAAATATGAGCACCAAAATAATGAACCCACGCTTCAAATCCAATGAGCGGGTTAAAGGCGGAGTTCTAA
The DNA here is from genome assembly GCA_018340775.1 of Taxus wallichiana var. yunnanensis. NCBI lineage: Eukaryota > Viridiplantae > Streptophyta > Pinopsida > Cupressales > Taxaceae > Taxus > Taxus wallichiana. Next base: position 56,617,464 of record CM031236.1, on the reverse strand, counting down.
AATGGAGGAGCATGGTCAAGGAAGGAAGAAATCAGAGGCTCAAAGGAAAAGAAATGGAAAGATCAAAGTCTTCAAGCTCTGTGAATGACTCGAGCAGCCCCAAAATTGGCTAAGTATAGAGAGTCAGTGGAAGCTGCCAAGTGTCCAAACGACACACCTCCAAAGATTAAATCCAAAAGGGTAGACTCAAACAAGCGTCCAGGCCTCCACATGTCCTAGGCCCAAAGAGGGGTAGAGTCAATAGTTAAAATTCAAAAATGGGATAAAGTGGGTCCAAAATTGAGAAAGTATAAGAGAACTAGTGGATGGTGCCATGTGTTGCATCAACGTAATTTCAAAAGTGTGACCAAAAAGGTGATCCCCAAACGAGCACCATCTCACCACGTGCTCTGGGGCCCGAAAAAGTAAGAGCAAATGTTGAAAAATCTAAGAGCACTGCGGAGGCTTCCATGTGTCAACTCGATTGTTTGAAAAGTAAAATCTGGGTGGGTTTCTAAATGAGTGTGGACCTTCCACGTGTCCCGATTCTAAAAAAGGACGGGGTTAGGGTTGAATAGTCAAAGCGAGAGATAGGCGGTGGAGGGATCTCAACACGATGCTATTTCAAGAGTAAAATTTGGGGCGGGTTTCCAAACAAGTGCCAAACCTCCACGTGTCCCTAATCAGATATATAGCCCCGCCGAACAAAAGGACTTATCCACAACACGAGGAAACCGAGCAAACCGTGGAAGATGCCACGTGTCGACCCAAAGAAACATCAAAAACAAAATCCAAAAGCGGTCACAAAACATGTGCCATCCCTCCATGTGTCTAGTTTCCAAAAGACCCATTTTAATTACTGGTTCCCACCATTTTGTATGGACCCGATTCAAATTTTCAAATTGGTATATCTTTTGACTCAGTGCTCAAAATCTAACAAATTTGGCACCATTGGAAAGAGCTCGACCTCATCTATGCCATGAAGACCTAAAAATTTAATTTTGAAGAAGTTAGGTGTGGAAAAAATGAAAATACATCTTCATGCCATTAATATAAGATCTATTTGCCCCAACAACCAGATTGGATTTGATTTGATCCGTTGTTCTTCCTCCTTTAAGGTGCCAAATAAATAATCAATGTAGACACGACATATTTGGGGAGGATTTGTAGGAGGCATTGATGGATAGTGGTTGAGCTTTAAAATAGTTTTCCTGCCTCTCTCTCCTTCTTCCCTCAATGTTGAATCTATAAAAGAAGGGTCGGGGCTCATTGTAAAGGGTTGGACATTTTCTATTTGGCACCCTCCCATCTTTATTTGCTTGCAAGAGGATTCATGGAGCCTTCCTAACCTCTCATTCGAGGTTGTAATGCAATTTTTTCTTCTTGGCCACTGCAATATACTGTATCGACTCCTGACCAATAATATATATGCCTATGGATGAATCTCAACCCTCTCATGTGTTCGTTGTTGTCTCTCGATGTTTTATTGCTGTTTGGTCATCTGTGCATGGTGTTTGTATTGCATTTCTGTGGTTTGTGTTAAATTTCAAAATGAGTGTCTAACATTCATTTGGTTCATCACCTTATTAGCTTAGTTTATTTTCTTACATCTCCTCAACCCTGTCTCCTTGGTAGAATAAAGTAGATTTAGAATAGATCACCTGCAATTTAATTGTATGCACCTGAATAGAGGAATAGGAACCGGCCTCAATCAAGAGATATCTCTCAACTCGAAATGTCCCACACTTCAAGAGATGCTCCATGTTGTGCAATTACACTGAAAGTATCAACCCATCTGGTTGCAAACATCCATGGGTGCTGTGATTTTGCACTAACTTTTTTAGCATGCCTGGTGGGACAAAGAAGTCTCCATCTTTATTACAGTAAGATTAATGTGCACTCTTTGTGATTTTAGCTTTTAAGAAGCTTTGAAAATGCACATCCGACAACTCTAAAAGAATAAAAATCTAGTAGTTTTGAAAGTTTAAGCCTATCAAGTTCATGAGAAGAATACAAAAAATGTCAATAACCAAAGAAGAGGGAGTGTTTGCTTATCTGCACTTGTGTCTAGACAGAAGGAGAAAGGGGAGAAGAGCCTAGACTCCATCTCCACCAAACAGAACCTTATCAAGGCTTCCTCTTGGTAGGCCATTCATTCAATCAACAAGGATTCTCAGGATGATCAGAATGGCACAACCACCCAATCCTTATGTTAATTTCATTGGCAGCATCCCACTCGCTCTCAATGCACAAAATCTAGTCCCAGTGGCAGCATTAAAGAGCATCCCATATTTCACTGGAGAGAACCAGACTTCTCCTAGTGACCACATTCAAGACATTGCAAATGTCTGTGTAATCCATGAGATCACTGAGATGGACATTGCAGTCAAGTTTCTAGCCTCTTCACTCAAGGGTAAAGCTTCACAATGGTTCAAGAGTCTAGCAACAGGCTCTATTCAAACTTGGGACCATTTGTATAGAGCTCTCCATGACCAATTTGGAGAAAATGAGATAACTTGGGATTCCATTGTTTGTAAGGCCCACAGATGATGAAGGTGCTTTCTTGTACTTTCTTATAGCTCTAAATTTGATATTGCTTTAATGATTTAATCAATGGGAGGAAAAACCTTACTTGTAACTTATAGCATTTCCATAGGAGCTAAAAATTGTCTAATTCAGGTTGGAAAACTTGCTCCTAGGCTACCCATGCCTCTATACCCAGAATTAGTAGATCCAAGCACTATCTAGACACCCACATTAGCTCCTATACCTACTCCTAGGAATAAAATTTCAATTGAAGCCTCCACCTCATCCTCTAGTACCTCAAAAGAGATTTAATAAGTTATGAAATAGTTGCAAAATCTAGGGAATGAGTTAATAACTATCAAGAGGCAATAAGCCAAGAGTTCTAGGCCATATCAGCCTCAAGCTCAGTATCAGGCTTGACCTTCATATCAACAAAAAAAGCCACCAACTCAGGTTACAAGTCAGAATCAAAACCAAGGACAACCTCAAGCTGCTAGACCTTTCAGGTCATATGATCGGAACATAACTTCAACATCAAGGGCCTTGGTTCCAACACATAACAACATGGCATAAGAATATGATTGGTGTTTCCCATGTAATCAACCACATAACCAATCAATGTGCTTCAATGGTGCACTAAACTAGGCATTGATGGTACAAACCATTAGTGTGTCACAAGAGTCTAGTCAAGAAGAAAATCAGTAGCAAGGAGCTCAGCAAGAGGCACCTCCAAGAGAAACTATGCTTGTCAATTGGCAAGCTGAAGAATTTTGTGGAATGAATCAAACCCCTTCTCAAAGTGTATATTCCAATACACATTCCAAGAAAAGGAATATTGGAGAGGGACAATCACCAAACTCAGGTAATCCTCAACCCTCTATTACTCCACAAGATATTAGTGCTCAAAATGCAACCCCAATATGCGAGTCACCCAAACCACCTTCCAAACCCACTCAGACACCAGTTGTAACGACCCATGTGAAAGAGAAAAATGTGCCAGGAAGGGGCAGCAAAAGGATAGCTCATTTAATATCATTGAACAAATGAAGAAGACAAATGTGAACATTTCAATGTGGGAGTCATTGGCCATTCCAGGATAGAGAGATTTGTTGCAGACTACTATGGCCAATTGGTCAAGCTCAAATAAGCCCCCTAACCAACAAGAGAAAGTGCTTGCCAATGCGGCTCAGCTGAGGGAAACCATGGAGGACAACAAGGTAAGAATCTAAATCCCCCTCCATTCTATGTTTCATTAATCATTGGGGACAAATTGGTACATAATTGCATGATTGATTCGGGCAAGTAGTTCTATAATGCCAAAACAAATAGCTGATCAACTGGGTCTTCAATACGAAGTAATCTCCAGAGGTGTAGTGTAATTGGATAGGACAACAATGACAACTGTTGGAGTCATCAAATATTTGAGCCTCACACTACATGCATGCCCCAATGTGATTGTATTGCAAAATGTATTAGTCATAGACTTGCCACCATATTTTGCATTGTGTTTGTCGAGAGACTTCACTGCTAAGATTGGAGGCTATTTGTCTATTGATTGGTCATACATACTTTTTAGAACAAGGTATGGAGCTAAGTCCACAATCAGATCTAAGCCCATTGTAGATTACCATATTGAGTCTTATGTACCCAGCTCAATCAATGCCAATTGTTCAGCCTTTGATCAGGAGGACCTCCCAAGCACTCGTGAGATAGATACTAAGGTGGGGTGTATCCCATACTTTACCCTCGACAAATGGGTGAACAAGAGACATGCTTTTGACCCCTATAAAGAAATGAAGGAATCCGAGCTAGGAGTCTACTATTTGTATGAAGAAAATCATCCTCTCCCCAACATCATTAAGCCAAACCACAAAGATGATAATGAGGTATGGCAGTTATTCTTTGATGGCTCAAGAAGTAGGTAAGGATCCAGAGGAGGAGCTATGCTTGTCTCACCTAGAGGTATGAAATACTATTCAGCCTTCCGTTTCTAATTTTCTTGTTCAAACAACACAACAGAGTATGAGGCTTTGGTCCATGGATTGCATTGGGCAAGGAAACAAGGAATCAAGAACTTGCAGGTGTTTGGTGATAGTGAACTAGTTGCTAATCAGGTCCGAGGACAAAATTCTGCCAAGAACAACTTGTTAAAGAGTTACAAGAACTGGGTATGGGACCTCATTGAGGATTTTGAGGCATTCAACATCAACTCCATCCTAAGGAAGAAGAATGAAGCGTGACAGATGGAGGCGATTAGGGCAGCATTTGACATTGTGGAGAGTATCAAGAATGATAAATCTCAGCCCCATATCAAGCTGGTTGTAAGGCCAGTTGTCCCAGACAACAACACAAGTTGGAAAGTTTTTGAAAATGATCAACAAATTGTCAACTTTCTACAAGAAGAAGCTGAGTTCTCCTCTAGGAATCATGATAAACTGGAACAACAGTATGGTGATCATGTAGTGTAGTTGAGGACTAACAAACTACTAAAGGGTATTATCACTTTGGAATCAATCTTCAACCAAAATGACCAATTCCAAAAGGAGAAGGAAAATATTCAAGTAAAGGGTGAAGATTTAGAACCCATTTTTATAGAAGAAGGAAAAACATTATAGATTGGTAAGGTAAGCACTCAACAAGAAAAATATGAGTTTGTTCAACTCTGTCAAGAATTCCTAGATGTCTTTTCCTAGACTTATAAAGATTTAAGAGGTTTCAACCCAAAGCTAGCACATCACACCATCGAGTTGGATCCAGGAGCTAATCCCTTTAGACAGAAGAAAAGACCAATAAATCCCCACATTGAGCCTCTCATGAGAAAAGAATTGAATAACCTAATTGAGGCCAATATCATCTTTCCTATCAAGCATTCGAGTTGGGTTGCTAACTTGGTACCTATGAGAAAGAAAAATGGAGAAATTAGGCTGTGTGTGGAATTTCATGATTTGAACAGAGCATCACTTAAAGACACTACCCACTTCCACCAATGGAAGCAGATATTACAAGTTGTAGCTGGTTACGATAGGTTTTCATTGTTAGATGGGTATTCGAGGATATAACCGGATAATGGTAATAGAAGAAGATCAATTCAAGATAGACTTCACCACCAAAAGGGGTACATATGCTTATAATAAAATGGCATTTGGACTATCAAATACCTGGAGCAACATTTCTGTGAGCTATGTACATGCCATTCAAAGGTTTAATTAACAACATAGTCTTGGTGTATGTTGATGATATCACTATCTTCTCAAATACTGTTGTAGACCATCTCTTTCACCTTAGACATGTATTTCAGAGATGTAGTAGGTTTGAGGTATCATTAAACCCAAAAAAACGTGTGTTCTTGGATCATGAAGGGAAACTGTTGGGCCACATTGTATCAAGAGAGGGATTGGAAATTTATCTTGAAAGGGTTGAAGCCATCCGGACACTTCCATTGACACAACACAAAAAATCTCTCCAAAGCTTCTTGGGGAGGATAAACTTTGTTCGTAGGTTTGTACCTGATTTTGCTACTCTTTTGAAGCATTTAACAATGATGTTAAAGAAGAGTCTTACATTTAAATGGACAAGAAGAAGGAAAAGAGAGTTTTGAGGCCATCAAGCTCACAATATCATAGGCCCCAACTCTTATTAACCAAGACTTCTCAAAATACTTCATGTTATATGATTTTGGAGGGTTAGACACCATCTCAGCCATTTTGGTCCATCCCAAAAATGAAGGTTCAGAGCAACCCATAGATTTCTTCACTAGAGCTTGGAGGACTACGAGGTAAAATACTCTTTCATTGAAAAACATGTCCTTGCTATTATTAGGAGCTTGAAAAAGTTCAGATACTTGGTCTCAAATAACAAGATTCAACTGCTAGTATCTCATGCTGGTGTTAAGGACTTCCTTTTAAATAAGGATTTGAATGAGAAGAGAGTAGGTTGGATCACCCGGGTAATGGAATATGACATTGAGATCAAGGTGACTAAACTGGTTCGAGGCAAGGGTCTATGTGAACAACTCGCCTCTAAGCAACAGGCTAAGTCAATGGGTGAAAAAGACGCTGTCATATTTCTAAAAAATGATCAAGAACAACCAGTTGGTGATGCACCTGCTCCATGTTGGACCCAAGCCTTGGTACATTACCTTCAAATAGGTTTATGCCCCTAGAATGGAACAAAGCAAAGAGAAGATACTTCAGACTACAAGCCATCCCATATGTGTTTGTTAGTGGTGTCTTGTTTAAAAAGGATATCAATAATGTTCTATTGAGGTGCATTGAGATAGGCCAAATTGAGAGAGTGTTGCATGAATTCCATGATGGAGAAGCAGGAGGTCACTTTTCCCCTTGAGTAACAACTCTCAAGATCATGAAAGATGGTTATTATTGGCCTACAGTGTTTAGGGATTGCTACTCATGGATCAAGAAGTGTAAAAATGTGCATTCTTCATAGGAAAGGAGAAGCTAGCAGCCCTTCCCCTTCATCCCATTTTAGTGGATCAGCCATTCATGCAATGGGGACTAGACTTCATTGGGGTGATTAACCCAAATTCAAGCCAAGGCCACAAGTGGATACTTATTGCAACAGACTATTTCACCAAGTGGACTGAAGCAGTGGCACTAAAAGAAGCAAATGAATCCAACATCTTGGATTTTTATGAAGGAATAGCCACCAAGTTTGGAGTCCCTACCACTATTATATCAGATAATGCATTGGCATTCCTTGGTACAAGGATCACTAAATGGGCAGTTAAGAATGGTGTGTATCTCAACACCTCATCAAATTATTACCCTCAAGGTAATGGCCAAGCAGAGTCCAAAAATAAGAACCTATTAAGGATTATCAAAAGGACTCTTGATGAAAATCAGAGGACTTGGCATACAAGGCTCAAATCAACTCTATGGGCTGATAGAATCACATCTAAAAGATCCACAAGTAGCTCCCCATACAATCTTGTATATGGAAAAGAGGAAATATTTCCCATCTCATTGGAGTTTCCCACTCTGGAACTCATGAAACAGTTGGAGCTGGCCGAGTTTGACCCTATGGCAATTAGGTATGCAGAGATGATTGAGGTAGGGGAGATAAGAGAGCATGCAATGTAAGCCATGGAAAAGGATCAAGCATTGATAAAAAGAATTTTAATAAGAAGGAAGAATGAAGACCTTTTAGGAAAGGGACTTAGTTCTAAAGTGGGATGCGAGATCGGAAAATCTAGGAAAGCACTCCAAATTTGATGCCATCTGGAGTGGCCCTTACATGATCACAAAGTGCAAGAGTAGAAATGCCTTCTAGTTGGCTAGATTGGATGGCAAAGAATTGCAGATCCTAGTGAACGGGATCCATCCCAAACATCTTCATTACTAGAAAGGAGGTTCCACCCTGTAAATATTAACATAGGATTTTAATTTTCCTAAGTGTGTATGCACATTGTTTTGTTGTAGCATAGGTTTTGTTTCCCTAAGTGTTGTGGCACAGGTTCTTTGTTGCTCTAGGTTGTGTCGTTACATAGTTCAACGTGCCTCTAAGTGAACATGCTATCCCCTTCAAGATTTATAATGGAGAGACTCATAGTTTCCTATAATAGTTGCTAATTTCAAAATAAAACAAATGCAAAGCAACTAAAAATGTTTTCAAGACAATCTATTTCTGGGATAGGCTCAGAGGTCAGCAAGTGTAAGCAATTGGGGATTCCATTTTAGGAAAAGAACAGTATTAACTCGGGTCACCAATCACGACTCCGTGCCCAATGGATATAATAAGGCAACTGATCTCTTCATCTAGCAGGAAGATGCCCCTATGAGTCACCAAATTGTTATCTCTATTTTTTCCCTCGAAAAATTGATCAAACATGACCCCATACAAGAAGAAATTCAAGAAATGGTTCCATCGAATGAACCCACACTTCAAATATAATGAGCAAAAGTTATAAAGCAGGTTCTAAAATGGAGGAGCATGGTCGGGGAGGAAGAAATCAGAGGCTCAAAGGAAAAGAAATAGAAAGATTGAAATCTTCGAGCTGTAAATGTCTCGTAACGAGCCCCAAAATTGGCTAAGTATAGAGAGTCAGCGGAAGCTAACAAGTGTCCAAACAACGCACCTCCAAAGATTGAATCCAAAAGGGCAAGAATCAAACAAGCGCCATGCCTCCACGTGTCCTAGGCCCAAAGAGGGGCAGATTCAATAGGTAAAAGTTAAAAAATGGGACAAAATGGGTGTAAAATTGACTAAGTATAAGAGAAATAGTGGATGCCACCACATGTTGCATTAGCACAATTTCAAAGGCGTAGTCCATAAGGAGATCCCCAAATGAGCACCGGTTGCCATGTGTTCGGGGCTTGAAAAAAGCAAGCGGGGCCGTTGAAAATTCCAAGAGTCTGCGGAGGCTTCCACATGTCAACTTGACGCTCCTTCAAAGGTAAAATCTGGGCAAGTTTCCAAATGAGCGCGGACCTTCCACGTGTCCCAGTCCAAAAAGGGATAGGGTCGGGGTTGAATAGTCAAAGCAGAGATAGGCCAGTGGAGGGAGCCAAGTGTCAAAGCATGATGCTATTTCAAGAGTAAAATTTGGGGAAGGTTTCCAAACAAGCGCTAAGCCTCCACGTGTCCCTGGTCAAATGTATGGCCCCGCCGAGCAAAAGGACTTAGCCAAAACATGAGGAACTGAGCAAGCCGTGAAAGATGCCACGTGTCGACCTGACAAAAATTCAAAAGAAAAATCCAAAAGCAGTCCCCAAAGATGCACCAACCCTCCATGTGTCTAGTTTCCAAAAGACCCATTTTAATAACTAGTTCCCGCCATTTTGTATGGGCCCAATTCAAATTTTCAAATGGGCATATCTTTTGACTCAGTGCTTGAAATCGACAAATTTGGCACCATTGGAAAGAGCTCGACCTCATGTACACCATAGAGACCTGAAAATTTAATTTTAAAGAGGTTATGTGGGAAAAAAATTAAAATACGTCTTCATGCCATTAATATAAGATCTATTTGCTCCAATAACCAGATCGGATTTGATCTGATCCGCCATTCTTCCTCCTTCAAGGTGCCGAACAAGTAATCAATGCAGACATGATAGATTTGGGGCAAATTTGTAGGAGGCATTGATGGCTAGTGGTTGAGCTTCAAATTAGTTTTCTCACCTCTCTCTCCTTCTTCCCTTTGTGTTGAATCTATAAAGGAAGGGTCAGGGCTCATTGTAAAGGGTTGGACATTTTTGTTTTGCACCCTCCCTTCTTTTTCTCGCAAGAGGATTTGTGGAGCTTTCCTAACCTCTCATTTAGGTTGTAATGAAATTTTTTCTTCTTGGCCACTGCAATATACTGTATCAACTCCTGAGAAATAATATATATGTCTGTGGATGATTCTTGACCCTCTCATGTATTCATTGTTGTCTCTCGATCTCTTATTATAGTTTGGTCATCTGTGCATGGTGTTTGTATTGCATTTCCATGGTCTGTGTTAAATTGAAAAATGAGTGTCTAACATTCCTTTGGTGCATCACCTCATTAGCTTAGTTTATTTTCTTACATCTCCTTAACCCTGTCTCCTTGGTAGAATAGAGTAGATTTAGAATATATCCTCTGCAATTTATTTGTATGCACCTGAACAGAGGAATAGGAACTAGCCTCAATCCGAAGAGCTCTCTCAACTCATAAGGTCCCACACTTTGAGAGATGCTCCATGTTGTGCAATCACACTGAAATTATCAACCCATCTGGTTGCGAGATGTCTAGGGGTGTTGTGATTATGCACTAACAGAGTTCCTCTTAATCACTATTCTTGCAAAGTGTAGAAAAGAGGGAGAATATAGGAACACATGAGAAAGGGAAATGGAAGAAATGTATCTTTTATTTCTTATGTTGGTGATACAAAGATCAACATCCAAACCATAATCCACAATTGCTATAAAATAGTAAGTTTTTAGGATTTTAAGATTTAACCTCTTTTGAAATGGAGAATCAAATTCAATTTATAACATTACTTAATACCTCTTCAACTACCCCGGATAACCCTTCATGTTCTCAATTCACTTGTAACTTTACATCTTCCTAGGAAATGAGAAATAAATTCAATTTTTATAAATTAAAGGTACTTTTACAATTCAAATTTAGAAATTCACTTAAGTGAATGAGAAAAATTTCCACTATTACGTAGAATGAAGAATTATTAAAGGGAGAGAATATAGATCCCTTATATGAGAAGATAATATATTGAATTAGGCCTCAAGAAGGGTTGAATGTGAGCACCGCGATTTTGACATGTTCCTTTAATTGCTCAATTGTTTAGTTGTATTATTCTTTCTAACTCGAGGAGGTGGGAAGAGGATTCCTTGAATAGATGAGAATCACCCTCATGTGAATCTTGAACTAATGATATGTGGATAAAATCATACTTTGACAAAGTCATATCCTCAATAGGATTTTCATTCTTAGGTCTAACAACTTCTACATAATGGTTACCTGAGGTGACACTAAATAAGGGGAAGTTGTGTGGAGATTATTCCTTCACTTGTATTTTAAGGTTCTTGAGATTACTTTAAGATCAAGCATGATATCTTGCTACATTGTTCTTGGCTCACTTTCAAGCATTTATTGAATCCAAGGGAATGTATCTTTAGAAGTTAACATGATGTTTCTTTCCAAATCACTTTCAAGAACTTGATGCGAGACTATTTTTATTCATTTTGGTAAAGCTCTACCATTGGGAAGACATATCTAGATGCTTATGAAAATATGGGTGTTATAATGGATTAATCTTTCTTGAATTGAATATATATCTTAACCTAGATAGCTCATTGATCTCTCCTAGGTCACTTTGTTCATTTATCTCACTAAGTTCATTTCAACCAACTCACTTAGATTTCGTAACTCATTTGGCTTAACTAAACTAGCTAATTTGGCTTAGCTAAACTAGCTAATTTGGCTTACCTCAGCTAGCTCACCTTAAAGAGATGATGATGGATAAAAAATTGAATAATCAGTTATAATGAACCCCGAGCTTGAATTTAAATGAATCTCTTGACTCTTTTTGAATCTTTTCGATAATATGGTTTCCTTGGCTTTTACCTATTACACCCTATGATGATTTATCTTGATCATGGACACAATTGTGACCAAAATGATGCTTCAGGGTCCTCGTGAAGAGTGAATTTTAATTTTTGAGATATGTAACCACCTTACAACCCAGTGAATATTTTAATAAGTAGAGAGATGAGTTAAATAGGAGCCAACTGCAACTTTCTCGCATCTAAAACTAGGACTTTCTATTTCGGTAGGTCATACAAGGACACGATATTTTAGGAAATGTTGTCTTTTGATCAAATTTGATCTTCTAAGTCTCCTAACACATTTAGTTCACATCCATTAACGATGATTTACCATTTTTAGCAATTTTCTAATTTTTTAAAGTCATTGTTTTTGTTTTTGAAAAAAATTCCTATTTTATCATCTTCATTATTCTATGAGTATTTTGAATGCACATCTCTAAGAGAACTTACCATTTTTGAAATTTACTAATTTTAGTAAGATATGGCATAATATAATTATTATTTTTAGAAACAACACTTATCCATGTCCGTTTTTAATGAAAATGTCTTCATTAGATTTAACTTTGTGTTGTTATCTCGTCTACAATATTCATTGTGTTCCACTTTGGCTATAACTCTTAAAAATTGAAAAATAAAATATATAGGGAGATGGTTTCATGTATGAATATTTTACAGAATTCATTAATGGATTATTTTAGATTCATTTATCATAGGTATTATTTAGATAATAAATCTCGGTGAGAACCTTAGTACGATTAGGTTTTTGTTTGATGACAATGAGGAAAATCTTTGTTCTAGCAATCATGGATGCCTTGGAACATATTTGACATAATGGTGGCTATGTTTGTAATTAATTAAATGTTTTAATATTTAAATATGGATTATTATTCTAGCTTGGAGGTATACATGCGGTAAAAATTAGTTTCTTGTGTTTTAAAGCTTTTTAGCAAGTGTATTTTGAGTATCGGATGTAGTATGCAACCCTTGGTTGAAAAGTAGGGTTTTTAAATTATTTTCTTGGGGAAATTGTTTTTCCCCATTTTAACCTTGGGTATTGGTGAAATTAGTGAAATAAAATTCATCCTAACCTCTACTTGACACTTGTCCTTTGTCTAATTGCATGATCGGGAAAAGGGGAAATAAACCATTTACATATGGAGGAGCCGAGGTCGGGTCATATGAAAAACCATGGAAGGGGATAGAGTGGGGTGAATTTTATTGTACCCTCTATCCCCTTGGGAATGGGGACATGAGGGATAATTTTTTTTTCATCACCTAGTGATGAAAAGTGGTAACATGATATTCAAAGTGAAGCAGATGTGAGGAAAAACTAGTTTAGCACCAAGGAGATTTAAAAGCAGTCATATGAAAAAAAAGAGAAAGGGATAGAGTGGGGAAAATTTAATTTTCTTATTTATCCCCTTGGTAATGTGTAAAATAGGGATAGAAAAATATGCCCTCACCCTATGTTGATAAGTGGCATTTTCTAACTGCACGATGGGAGGAGCTAGAAAAATGCAAATAAGCCTCATGGAGTACTAGTCATGGTCATGTTAAAAACTTGAAGAAGAGTTTAGGACGAGAATATTTGTTTTTTTCCTATATCCCCTATGAAATGGGAAAAATCGGGATGAAAAAATTTCCTCAACCCGGAGGTGACAAGTGTCCAAAGTGTAAAAATTAGCTAATTGCGAGAATCATACCTGCGAGAGAGACAACTTGTCGACGATATTTTCAGATCATGAGAAAGTATTGTTTGGTGAAGCATTATATGATTTTTAATCCCAAGAGAATTCCATGAATTATGGGAGTCATCACATTTTAAAAAATTTCCTCCAATCCCCTTAAATAGCTCCTCTTTTATTAGGACAGAGGTGTGTCTGGAAAAATTTAACTTCCTTGAAAAGTAAAGATGTCTTGTGAAATATTTTATGATTACATGATATAGAAAATTCTTATAGATTTCCAATTACAATTTTATTGACTCATAACTACTTATAGATTTATTGGAATCATTTCGAAGATAAGGTCCCCTGCTTTGACCGTACACTCCTTGCACCTTTTGCACCTTTGAAACCCGATGTTGATCGGCCTATCCCTAAACCTTAAAAACTTCCATAAACTTTCCTAAAAATTTCAACATGTTCATATCTCTTCAATACTACCTCTGAATGAGTGTGATATTATATATCCTTGTCAAATAGTGCACACATGCCATGAAATGGCCAAAATTGGGCTTTCTAGGCATATTGATAAACTAGCCGTTCGAAGCACTTATTTTGTATGAGATGAATGAATATTTTACCTCATTTCAAAAATTAGGGTATGATTTTTCAACACATGAGAGGGACATAAAAGGTTAGGATGATCATGATACAAAAGGAAAATTTATCTAGAGAGGGGATTATGAAGGCTCGGGAGAATTTTTTTCAAAATTCAATTAGTTTTCATGCTTGAAAGTTTGAAAGTTTTATGCAACAAATTTTCATGAAAATAACTAGCTCTAGATTGGGGACTTGTTCTAGATGGAACATAGTGAGGACATGATAAGAAATAATCCCTAAATATAAAGATAATGTGTGAACCAGTGCCTTGTCTATTGGGCTTATAGATTCATTTATTCCAAATATACACACCAACAAAAATCAAAAACACCAAAAGTGAAAAACAACACATAAAGGAAAGGGAAACTATATTATAGTCGAGGGAAATTTAAAGAGGTGAGGACAAAATATACAATACCTAGAAATGGGTTGGGAGAAGTACACACCATCATGGAACAACAGACTAAATTCAGACCTCCAAAGCTCGAAGACCTTTATCGATCATGTGATTCTATGGTGATGGATTTTCACCATTTGAGAAGAAGTAGAGAGACTAGGATTCCATCTTCATACATATATCACAATGAAAACACTCTTGCATTCAATGAACACTTTATTACCTATTCAGAATCCTTTATTCATGTAGCTTTAGCCTAATGCTTTGTGAACATATGTAGCCACTCTTCCATGTCCTCAAAATGGAATAATGAGTTTTATCATGGAAACTATCATCATCCTAGAATGAATATTACAAAATGAAATCATTTCTTGAATCATCAAGTAATTTAGAGGAAGTGAAAAAAATTCGATTCTCTTACCATTCAACAACTTCTTTGAACCACTCGTTTTGTTGTTCTATACCATTTCTTTCAAGAATGGAGGCCACATCATCGGTGAAAATGCGTTCATCGTCCTCGAGTGAGCATCACAACATGTTTTCATTTTCAATACTAATTGAAGATTTGGGAAAGGTTAAAGCAAGTTGTGTTCGCATCTATTTAGAAGATTCTTTAACATTCTCACTTTTTTGTCCTATACAATTATCTTCAATACTCATCAACTCGACATTTCCCTTAACATCATTTTCATTGAGAAAATACTTCATTTTCATGGAAGCATTCATCACCCTTTAGTAAATTTTGTAGTATGGAATCTTGTTCAAAATTTGTAGGAAATATAAAGGTGGTGATAGTAAGTTGATTTTGAATCCACTCACAAGACTCATACACCATTTCACTTTGTTATGAACAATTACCTTCAATAAAAATAAGTTCAAAATTTTCCATGCTATCATCTTCCCTGGAGGAGGTGTTGTCTTCAATATTGACAATATCTATAGGAGATAATGTACTATCCGTCCTAATGTTTTTCTCAAGAATGTACATTTATTCACAAAATGAAAAATGTGAAATCTCACCTTCACGTCCATGCTCATCTTCCAAGGATTTAAAGAAAACATCGAGATCATATGTTTTCTCCATTTTATTATAAAAATTGGTACAACGAAATGAGAAACCAAAATTGACTCATACTTATATTGCATTTCCATGGTTTGAGTCAGATCTCAAGAATAAGTTGAGGGTCTTCAATTTATTCCTTGGTCCTCAAGATGTCTTGTACTAATTTTTCTTCAAAATATATCATATACTCATTATCATATTCATTAGAAGATTATTTACATTGTGCTCCAAGGATATGATTGAAAATATGATCCGCACATACTTGGTTTTCACCATTTTCAGATAGAGAGAAGAGATCCACGCTACACGGGAAGGGCACATATTTGATATTAAAATCCATTAGATCATCCTCATGATAGGAAGGAGAGGACCATGTTGGAGTAGAAATATGATAAGAATATTCAACCCTATCTTGATAATTACATATAGATTTTTCTTGTTCTCATAGAAAAGGAAAGACTCCATACTCACCGTGATGATCAAAATTACACTTAATTTATGAATTTGGTGGAATCGGATCCTCGAAGAGGTCATGCTCAATTTTATCATCCACCTTGGTTTTGAGAAAGAAATTTGACTCTTCCATTTTTTCATCCATGATTGTATTGATAAGGGAATTTTATTCTTCAATTATCTCCATTTCATCATTCTACATTTGTACATAAAAATTGGAAAGGAAAATATTGATGATTAACTCAAATTTTTCATCTTGAGTATGGGATGAATAATTGATATCCGAACACCCTCATTATTGATGGATTCCTTGAAAATCACTGGTTCATCTATCATACAACAAGAATTCATTGTTTCTCCGACGAGATGTGCCTCAAGAAAAAAATAATTGATGACTGTAGGTTCAAATATCGTTTCTTCTTCATCATCCTCTAAGGTGATAATTTGATTCTCATCAGAAGGTTTAAGGATATGGAATTTTTCAAACGTGCACAATAATCTTCTAGGGATAAACACCTCATAGTGTGGACAATAATTGAGATCTTATTAAGTTTCTTCTTCCTCAACATTAAAAAGTGCTTTAATATCTTCATACCTTATTTGCAAGGCCAATTCATAATTCCAAACTTCATGGTAGGCTTCAGGATCATAATATCCTTCTTCTGCACTCAAAAGCCTTTTCAAAAACACTCTTCTGATGACTTCCATTTCTTCATCTCCATATAGAAAGAACTCATCTAGAGGAAGGGATTGTTGATGCGCAATCAAAATAACCATGAATGTCTATAACTTGATGGGTTGAAACTATCAATGTGATTACATAACATGGATATTTTCCCAAAGTGTGGGACTTTGAAATTGGGAAAGCTCTCTAGATGAATTCCGGTTCCTATTCCTCTGTTCAGATGCACACATTTATATTGTAGAGGATCTATCCTAAAATCTACTCTAACTTTCCAAGGAGATAGGGTTAATAAGATGCAAGAAATTAAACCTAATCTAACAGAGGTGATGCACCAAAGGAATTCTAAACATCTACTTTTCCATTAAACACAAATAATTTAAAATTAATACAACCACCATGCACAGATAACTAGGTTTGCAATGAAAGATCAGGAGGATACAATGAACATAAGAGAGGGTTGAAAATCACCCATAGACTTGTATTATTGCTCCAAAGATTTGATACAATACATTACAATGGCCAAGAGGCACAAACTTGCATTAAAACTTGAATGGAAGGTTTGAACTCCACAAATCCACTTATAGACCAGAGAAGAAGGGAGGGTGCAAAGCCAAATTGTCCAACCTTTAAAAAAATGCCCCTCCTTACATATATAGAAAGAATTAGAGGAGTTCGAAGAAATCCAATTTCTTACTCCAACCACCCAAGAAATGCATTGAATCCACCTACAAGAATGATGGATATTACTACAAAACTCATGCATCTATGTGTTGTTCCTTGTTGGGCCAAAAAGGAAGCCCATACCTCATTATTTTGGTAGGTGAGAAGTCTAACACCCTAAGAAATGGAGGATTGTATTTATTAATTTTTGATAACTTAGTCTCACTAATTTAAAGATATATATTTTTAGTTATGTAGAAGAGAATGTAAGATTTCCAAAATGTCCTTTCTTGTGCAAATCTGAGCTCCAGTCAAAAGTTATGGACATCTGAAGGTCGAGGTATCATTTTGCAATCTGTGGCTCGAGAGTTCCAAAAGTCTCAAACTCGAAAGCCTCGAAAGTATGAAATTTTGAAATTTTGGGTTTCAAAATTTCGACATTGAGGTATGATTTTCATGTTTTGGGGCTCAAGACTTCTGAAACTCCAAAGTCTAAAACCCTGAAACTAAGTCTGAAATTTCAGACTTCGACTTTCGTGATTTCGTGCTTTTGCTGCTCGCTTTTCAGCACGATTCCAAAAAACTCAGAGATCCCGAAACCCCAAAAGTCCAAATTTTCATAATTTAAGACTTCAGGATTTCAGACTTTGCCACTTCATTTTTAGCATGATTCTCGAGGTTCCTGAAACCCCGAAATCCTAAAATTTATATTTTCAGACTTCAGGATTTCATAATTTTTTGTGGTCAATTTTCATCTTTGTGTTTGAGTGTTCTGAAACCCTAGAATCAGAAAGTCTAAAATTTTAGACTTTCAGGGTGTCAGGTTTCAGACATTGCCAACCATTTTTTGCCCTTGTTTCTCTAAAGTGCTAAAACTGGGAAAACTAAAACCTTCGAGCCTTTTCTCCATTTTTCTTCCTCAAGCTTTAACCTCCTTCATCATTCTCTTGGATACCTATTACTGATCATACATTTCCCTTTAATGAGCATGAATGCAACTTGATCTTTAGATTAGAGATGTGACCTCACATGACTGAATCACCCTCTCTATTTTCTCTTATGCAAGGTCGTGTTTGATCAATATTGCCAGAGGGGAAAAATTGGATAACAAGGATATGGAAGTCAATGTTCTGAGTTTATTTGTTAGCTTCTTGAAGTTGAAAATATTTCCTTCAATATCTTCTCCACGGTCATGCACTTCATATAAAATTTCATATCTCTTACAAATATTCCTCATCCATTTCTTGGATTCTCAGTCATCAATCAGTGTGATTCCCATTCTTTATCCTTTAGGAGGATTCCTCTTGAATTGGATCCATCATGTTTTAATGATAGGATCCTCACAAGTAATAGTTTAATTTATTCCTAAAAATATTTTAAGGAATTCTATAGAAAAGGTATTGAATTTATTTCCCTTGGATGATTGTCGGTTTTTGTTGGAAGAAAAATACTTCTTTCTTTGTCACAAAATTCTTGACTTTGCAAGAGATGTTACAAAATGATGGCTTATAAAAATTTGCATATCGAAGGTCTTCTTTTTCTACTTACTCTTCATTTTCACTCATTGGTACTGGACACCAATCTTGAAATGTTTTCATTGCGATGGGAAACGAATGTGACACGAATTTTGTGCTTATCACAGTCACTTTCAAAATTTGATGTTTCTTTGAAATCTGATTTTTTAATTTTCTCGAATATATATATTTTTGTATGTTGTAGAGATCGTTATGAGTGCATGTGGGAAAATATCTCCCTAGAAAATTCACCATAATGTTTTGGAAAATTAATTTATGTTGTTGCAAACTATGATTTTCCACCAATGCTCATGGGATACACCACTCCTTCTTGTGTATGGGAAGGCTCCCATTATTGAATGTAAACTATCCTAATCCTATCTAAATGTTGTGTGGTGGAAAAATGGGTCGGCGATCACATAAGAACACTTCACCGAACCCATGGAAAAGTGATTATACAGGGAAAAAGGGTGGAATTTGAGCTGGTGAGGGTGAAGGAGATAAATTAGAAAGATACGGTTATTGTTTTGAGTAGGAAATAAAAGAGTTCACACATAATAATCATCATAGTTAAATATTTAGTTAGAGGAAGGAAACAATGTAGGAAATCGGTGAGAGTAACAAACTAGAAACAAATAGTTCTTCACATTCATAAATAAAAGATGTAAATTTCCTTCTTGATCACTATCCTTACAAAGTGCAAAAAAGAGAGAGAATAGAGAAACACATGAGAAAGGGAAATGGAATAAATGTAGCTTTTATTTCTTATGTTGGTGATACAAAAATGAACATCCAAACCAGAATCCATAATTATTATAGAATAGTAAGGTTTTTAATTTCAAGATCTATCCTCTTTTGAAATGGAGAAACCTTTTTAATTTATAGCATTACAGAATGCCTTTTCATCTACCCCCCACATGACATTTCGTGTTCTCAATTCACTTGTGACATTACATATTCTTAAGAAATGAGAAATAAGTTCCCTTTTATAAATCAAAGGGAATTTTACTATTAAACTTTAGAAAGTCACCTAAGTGAATGAGAAAAATTACGATGATTACATAGAATGAAGAATTAAAAGAGAGAGAAAGAGATAAGAAGGAAGGAAGTTGCCTAGTCTCATGAAGAACTTGTTGATTCATGATCCTTGAGGAAGATTTTATAGCATAGGATCTTTTCCTTTATATTCCTTATCGAATTGAGCTACCGCAGATGTCAACGTTTCCACCTCTAGAATGCAAATGAAGATCAACACCTTAATCCATGTCTAGGAACATCAATGATCTTTTGAATTGACTGAGCCATCTTTAATGATCTTTACAATCCTCAAAATCAAATTTCTGATGTTTCCTAGGGACTCTAAGGTATGTTCATTGATGGAGAATGAGACACCTTCCTATTTCTTGACCAACTCTAAGAAGGAAACAATGAGTTATTTTGATGATGAATTATCGGTGAGTGAAGGAAAGCTGAAATTTCTAAACATAGTTACGAAATTCATTCAAAACCTAAAAATCATCTTGTTCACTATAATCAAGTTCGAAGATGACATATACTATCATATTGTACCTTTCATATATGATGCAAACCCAAAATGGAGATAAGTTCTCGGTAGCTGATGAAAACACATTCTTACTCAAAAGGTTATGGGAGTCAAAGGATTTCATCTTGGACACAAGTGGGAACACCTCATCCTAGTGGATCTTCTCTTTTACAATCTCCCCTCTTAATTTTATCACTTTTGATAAGATGTAAAGAATGTACTTGATTAAAGAGATGACCTTTGGAAATATTGTCT
This sequence comes from Taxus wallichiana var. yunnanensis, assembly GCA_018340775.1. Taxonomy (NCBI): domain Eukaryota; kingdom Viridiplantae; phylum Streptophyta; class Pinopsida; order Cupressales; family Taxaceae; genus Taxus; species Taxus wallichiana. The sequence continues at coordinate 56,597,021 of CM031236.1, read as the reverse complement.
TACCTCTCTCGATGATCTTCTCAAGCTACTTCTTGTTAGCCTTCCTCTGGATCATGTAACCTTTTGATTTTTTGATAACCTTAGGATAAACACTACTGATCATAGGAATTTATTTTATAGTAATAAAAGATGTTGAATTGGGATATATGGAGTGTTGAATGTGATAACTAAGATTTTTACTGGGTTCAACAATTTCTCAATTGTTCACTTGTATTCTTCATTCCAAGAAAGGAGGCGGGAAGAGGATTCATTGAATAGATGAGAATCACCCTCATGTGAATCAAGACCCAATGAGATGTGAATCAAATATTTATTTGATGGATTCATATACTTAATAGGATTTTCATTCTTAGGCCTAACAACTTCTACATACTAGTTACTTGAGGTGCCACTGAAGAAGAGAGAATTTTTTTGGGCCTTATTCCTTCTCTTGGACATCCCGGTTCTTGATATTTCTTCAAGATCGGGCATGATAGCTTGTTACATTCTTTTTATCTCAGTTTCAATAATTTATTAAATCTAGGAGAATGGATATTTAGGATTTGTCATGATGTTTCTTACTAGAGAATTTTTAGGAACTTGATGTGAGATCACTTCTTTTTATTGTGGGAAAGATCCGCAATTAGAGAAGACATATATTGATTCTTCGAAAAGATGGATGTTGTAATAGATCACTCTTTCTTGAATTGAATAGATCTCTTGAACTATCTAGCTCATTTAGCTCGCCCAACTCACTTTTTTCATTTATCTCACTGAGTTAATTTTCACCAACTCACCTAGCTTTCTCTATTCATTTGGATTACCTCAACTAGCTCACCTAGGCTCACCTCAACCACCTCACCTTTGGTCACCTCAACCAGATCACCTTAGAGAGATGATGATGGGTCAAAATTTCCTGATGAGTTATGGTGACCCCCTTATCTTGAATTTCAATAGAGATCTTGACTCTTTTCAAACCGCACAATGTTCTGGCTTTCATTTGATGCACCTTGTGATGTTCAATTTGATCGTGGACAAAATTATGACCAAAATGATGCTTCAAGGTCCTTGTGAAGAGTGAATTTTATTTTTTTATCTATGTAACCACCTTATAACTTGGTTAATATGAAAACAAGAAGTGAAATGAGTGAAATCGGAGCTAACTATAACTTTTTTCATCCTAAATAAGACTTTATATTTGTAATAGATCAAACAAGACCTGCTATTTTTAGGAAATCTTATCTTTTTATCAAATTTTATCTTCTCGAGTCTCCTGTCACATTTAGTTCACCTTCATTGACGATGTTTTACCATTTTTAATAAGTTTCTTTTTGGCTTTTTATGGAAAATTTTCCTAGTTTGTCATCTTCATCGTTATTTGAATATTAGGAATGCACTCTCTCGAGAGAAATTACAATTTTTGGAAAGTTAGTATTTTTACTAAGTGGGGGCACAACATACTATTTTTAGAAATATCACTTATCCATTTCCATTTGAAACAATGAATTATTCATTAGATTCAACTCTCTATTATGATCTCGTGCTCCAATTTTCGTTGTGTTTCGCCTTTCGAAACTCTTTAAAAAAACTTTATAGGAAAGGGTTTTAGGTATAAAGTGGATATGGAAGACATTAATGGAATCTTTGAGCTTCGTTATCACAGGGATTCATAGGATCAATTTTGTAGTTTCATGGCAATGAGGAAAATCGAGTTCTAAAAATCATGGATTGCTTGGAACAAATGTGACATCATGGTCGCTATTTTTTCAGGTAATTATATGTTTTTCAGCTTTAAATATGGATTCCTTTTTGAACTTGGAGGGGAAATGAGGTAAAAAGTAGTTTCTTGTGTTTTGTAGCTTCCTCGAAGTGTACTTTGAGTATCAAATGTAAGAGCAATACTTGATTGAAAAGTAGGATTTTCAAATTATTTTCTTAGGGAAAATATTTTTGTACCCATTTTCCAATTTGGTATGGTAAAAATTGGTGTAATAAAAATTTTCATCACCTCTTCTTGACACTTCTCAATGCACGATTGCATGATGGGGAAAAGGAAAATAAACCATTTAACTTTGGAGGGGTGAGACTAGGTCTTATGAAAAACCGTTAAAGGTGCTAGAGTGGGGTGTATTTTTTTTCCCCTCTATCCCCTTCAAAATGTGGATAGGATGGACAAAATAAATTCCCTCACCTAGTGATGATAAGTGGCAGAATGTGATTTGGTGAGGAGGATATGAGGAAAAACTAGTTTAGCACCAATGAGCTTCAAAAAGGTCATATGAAAAATAGAGCAAGGGCTACAGTGGGGCATAATTTCTTGTCCCCTTTGTAACCTTTAGAATGGGGATAGGAGGTATATAATAATGTACCCTCAACCTATGTTAACAAGTGGTATTTTCTCATCGCAGGATGGGAGGAGCTAGAACAACGTAGATAATCCCTATAGAGTGTTTGTCATGATCATGTGAGGAAAGCTGGAGGAATATTTAAGGAGGGGAATGTTTTTGTGTCCCTTATATCCCCTTGGAAATGGGGAAAAGAGGGACATAAAAATGTTCCTCAATGTGTAGGTGATAAGTTTCCACTTGAAAATTTGGCTAATCTGTGAGAATCATACTTGAGAGAGACAACTTGTCGGCGATATATGGCGGAGATTTAAGAGGTGTTTTTGGTGAAGTATTATATAATTATGAATCTCGATGGAATTAAAAGAAAAATGGGAGGGGTCTCATTCTTAAATTATGAATAGAATTCCCTGAAATAGTTATTTTTCTTTGGACATTAGGGTGTGTGTGTCCACAAATTGAGTTTCCTAAGAAGTAAGGATGTATTGTGAAAGATTTTAATATTTCATCATGTAGGAAATTCATCTAGATTTCCAATTACTATTTTATCGAATCCTACTATGTTACATATCTCTCATAATATTCTACAAAAGATCAAGTCCCTGTTTTGATTGTACACTTCTTGCACATTTGAAACCCGATGTTACTCGATCACCGTCCTCAACCTTAAATTCCCTAAAAATTCTTACATAATTTTGAATATGTTTGTAAATCTTAAATACCACCTCCAGATGAGTGTGGGATTTTAGATCCTTTTTGGAGAATGCACACCTTCCCTGGAATGGCCAAAATTAACCATTCTATGCTTATTGAGAAACTAGCCGTTATAAGCACTTCTTTTATATGAGATGAATTACATTGTTACCTCATTTAAAACATTAGGGAAGGTTTTTTCAACACATGAGAGGAACCTAAAAGGTCAAGATGAGCATGATACGAAGGAAAAATGATAAGGAGAGGGGCTTGGGAAGGTTCAAGAGCTAAATAATCAAAATTGGCTTAGTTGCCATGCTTAAAAGTTTGAAATTTGTATGAAAAACATTTGCATGAAAAAACACCCCATTAATGCTTGAGGGGGCATCATTACATCTACTAATTTCTCTCCCTCTTATACAAAGTAAAATTTTCTACTATCTTTAAATGAGATCACTCGTGCCATACCACATCAAGTCACCAGGAGTTATGAGCTCCCGAACTTGATAATGTAATTTAATGCACTTGTTGAATGTGGAGGTGATAACCTACATGACATGAATCCATGGGTGACCTAGGAGGATGTTATTGATTTAAAAAATATTGAAATAGAAATGTTAAATTATAATTAAGTACCAACATAGATATAAATATGAAATAAAGTACATATTTGACATAAGAAAGCTAGAAAAATATGAGACCCTAGTTGCAAGAGAAGGTGTAAAATACATAGTTGATTCGCAATAAATCCAAAGTTGTGATGAGATTGAAAACTAATGAAATAGAAGAGAAGAGTGTCACAACTGAGCTCATTAAAAATGTAAAACTATTAGGAATTCATAGAATAAGGTTCCCTGTATAGGGTTAGGGGTTCCTGGGTGTTATAGAACTCTTTTGGGAACTTGTGACTACTCGTAATCTCAGAAACTCAATTTCGTAGGGTCACAAGATGTTCATTGGATGTTTTCTTTAGTCTCCTATACTTCACCGCTTGATCATTGAATTCACTCAAACATGCAAAGAGAAAGCGCACGATATGGGAACTATACTACATTTTCGAGACACCATGTAGTTTTGTGTCTTTGTGTGTAGAATCGTGCCTTACGTGGTTCTTGTGTAAGTTACACTTAATAGTGAGCAATAACTAGATGTGTACATGGAAAATGAATTTCCAATCCTATTACATGTATGTAGAAGAATGCAGTCCCTTGTCCCTTGTGTGGATGCTACATTGATTCTTCGATGCTCTTCTAATTCGTTTGGATGCAACCTTAGGTGATAATAGTAGATGTTTAGTGCTTGGTCATTTATTACGGTCACATAGATTTGTATCTATATGATTCCCATGTTTGAATTCCATAAGTAACCAATAAAAAGTTGACCACAAAGAAAATAAGATTCTCAATAGCTAGAAAGAACCCGAGAAGATGTGAGAAAGATACAAAGAGGTCGAGGTCACCCAGGCGTTGGCATTCTAGTTGGGCGCTAGGGTCTAGACTTAGAAAAATGAAGTATAAAAGTTCGGACTATGAAAGAAGATGTGTAGGATGAAGAAGAAAAACATGAATTCAAGAAAATATGCCAAAGATAGTCGTTAATTAGTATTTTCTCACTTTTGAATCATATGAATAGTGGTATGTGATCAAGACCTATAAATGTACCCAAAATGTGTGCTTTAATGTCTACATTTCCCCAATTTATGTTGTTGACCAAATTCTCGATAACATAAATTAGATAAGAGATGCATACCGATAACCATGTAGATTGATGGTGAAAAATGTGTCAAGGAGATAATAAAAATCATGTTGTGATAAAAATGAAGCATGGAAACTAGAGAAGAGCAAGTGAAAATGACCCTAGGCATGAAAGCGTATGTGTGATGTCACATTTTACATGTTTTTGATGTTACTTAATGTTTGATGATGTGATTGCTACTTCCCATAAGGACAGACCTACAAAAGAGAAGAGAAAACAAGTAGTCAAATGTGTGTATGTGAAAAATTCAATCCAAATGAGTAAAAAGTGTATAAATGGTATGTAAAAATGTGAAAAGGAACATGTGCACTTGATCTATGATAAGTGAAAGGAGATAGAAAGGATCCTGAAAATCCTAAAGAAGAACAAGTTTTTGGGAAATCTCATGCCAACTACACCAAGTGCGTGTTTTTGGGTGATCTCATGCCAAGTGCAGAATAAGTGTAGGAAGAAAGATATAGTGTTATTATCTAACCTTTGACTTCTTCCCAAAGTCTAAAACCATTGTAGATGGTGTGTTCAAATCTGATCCATTTCAATCCAGTTCAGTTCAACACAAAAATAGAAAAGATGGTAGAATGCATACATGCCAAGTGTTGAAGGAATTTGTCGGTCTTGTAAAATTTGATGTGTAATATGCCGTAAACTATGCAAAACTGATAAAAACTATGTAACTGCCCTAAGTCATAGGCACCTAGGAAGGGTTAAGGGTGCCTTGACGCTACTGTCTATGTCTAGGCACTAGTGTCCATGTTGTGTTGAGTACCAAAGTCGATTCTGGCCCATTCTTGATATTTAAGACTTTATTGTACCATTAATAAACCGTGTTGTACTATGACCGTAGAATGATGTATGGGATGACTGATTCACTAAATGATTTCCCCCTAAATGGGTTACATGTGAAGTCACAAGAAGTATGTGGCCTAAAGGAGGACTAAAAGTTGTGCTAAAATTGATGCCCTGCAGGGGGAGGGAATGTGCTTGGTAAAAACCAATGCATATGAAAAAAAAGTGGCTGAAAATAAGTGTAAGTGCAAAGAAGAAAAGTATGCATATAGAGGACAATATGTAAGCTAGCAAGAAAGAAGACAATTTAGACCACAAAAAGTGGGTTGTAAACATGGGATATCACTCATGATGTCCTAAGACAATCGAGGCTGAAGTGGCCAAAATCATAAAAGTAATCAAAGAAAAATCAATGCATAGGAAAAGACCACAAACAATGGAAAATAATGGGGAACAATGACAAATAATGATAATAAAAATAATAGAAAACCATAGTAGAAAATAGTTCTTGTAAAACAAATGTTGCACATGAAACACTTGTTATCATGTTAGAGAGATAAAAAGTATGTCGAGCATGTATAATACTATATAAAGTATTGTCCTAGTATAAATAGGAAATAGTATAAATCAAAATAATAAAACCTTTGATGTCTATGAAATTTGATGCCCCCAGAGCTTACTACGAGACTAGTAAAAGGTATAGAGGTAAGCATCCATGTTGCGTGTAATGATCTATATAAATTTTATGATCACAAAAAGAAGGCAAGTGAATGTGCATGTGTATATAGGAAATATAATGACATAAATTGTATCAAGCTAACAAAGTAAGGAAGATGTATCATGTGAGAATAAGTAAGCAATAACAATGTGTAACTAAGATATGGATTATGTTGTGCATGAGTGAGATGGAATGGAATCAAGTGTGAGATTGATAGTACTAGCATTCTTCCCCCAAAGAGAATGTGAATGAGTATGCATGAGATGAGTTTCATTTATAAAATACCACTCAACTATCAAGAATGAACCATAGAAGAAGATTGTTTCATCGGGAAATGGTTTGAATTACACAATAGAAATATGTGATTGAAAAAGTGTAGAGCATATAGAGTGAGTTAGTCTGGTGAGGTTCATTTTAGATTAATAACCTTAGTAGTCAAGTATGAACTGTAGAACTACAATGCATTATAGGGTAGTGTGTTTTGGGAGAGTGTGATGCTAGGAATAAGTTGCATAAATGCATTGAGTGTGAAATGTGTCATTTATATGATGTGTGGTTCATAAATGTAGTGAGACCTCAAAAGTTGAGTGTAAACCATAACATAAGAGTGCGTCACTGGGTAAAGACAATACCAATGTATCAAGATGTGTAAGATGTACATGAAAGACTTAATGCAAAGTATGAAGTGAAATAGTAGAAATGTGATAGACTTGATAATGAAAGAACGGGGGAAAGTAAGTGTGATGCCCCCAAGTGTATCAATGATGGATATCTATGTGGTGACGTAAGAGGTAAAGTGCCATTTTGGTAGAGAATTATATGTTTCTTGATAAGAGAGAGAGCCAACACAATGATAGGCAGAGGCAATAGGAGGACCATGCCATGGTGGCAGAGTTTGAAATGTGTCCTAGCCCTCAATATAAGGAGTAGTTTCTTTGAAAAAAATAATTGGTTGCTGAAGTGGTGGATTATTGGGTAATGTTGTAGAAGAAGAGGGTGGACTGATTTTTGGAGGTAGTTGCATAATTTGACTTGATAGTGTTGTAGATGGCTTGAAATAAGGAGGTGTTAGAATAATTTTGAGAGGCGGTTGCTTAGTCAGATTGGGCTGAATAAACGGTGCTTCACCGAATGAATAAGGAAAATTATAAGTGATAACATGATGCTTATTAGACATAGATTAATCAAATTTAGGAACCCAATTAGATGTATCAATTGAAGATGAACATGCAACATTATTTTGTGTAGCAAATGAGATAAGACCATAACACTTAAGGTGGAAATTTTGTTAATGTAAAGCATAGGAATCATTTTCATTATGTTTATTGATTCGATGGTTATTGAAATATGGATGACATTGATATTTTACAAGCCGATAAGGAGGATGACAATGAGAATCGGGCAAGTTGATCAATTGATGTGTGAGAAGTTGTGGAAGAATATTATAATTTTTAGTATTGAGATCAAACTTGACAAGGTTCGAACAATGGTAAGTCTTGAGGTTCACTAACTGAGCACATGTAGAAGACATAGAATGAGGATGAGAATAAGAACTAACATGATCTTGAGAAGCATCCTTAAGATGTTGGATTTCGAGTTAAGAGATGTAAGTGTGGATTCCATAGCATGAAATTTATCTTGAAATAAATAATGTAAAGTGTGAATGTATTTTAAAATAAATTGATTGGAATTAGGACCAAGAGATTCATATGAAAGACGATTAAATATGGAACCGACTTGTGAAGGAAACATCTAGATAGGAATATACATAGTATCTAGGGTTTTATGGAGAGCATTATTGTAAGATAGGTACATTTGAAGAAATGAAGCAAGGAGACTTGAGATATCTTATGAGCCATGAGAGAAGAAACATGAGCATCCAAGAACATTGAAAAGATGGGTTCACCAAATGATTTAACAAATCTTGAAAGATAAATGTTAAATTCTAATAAAGTACCAGTGAAAATATAAATATGAAATAAAGTATAGATTTGACACAAGAAAGTAAGCTATAAAAATATGAAACCGTAGTTTCTAGAGAAAGGGTAAACTAATTAGTTGATTCACGATAAATTTGAAGTTGTGTCAAGCTAGAAAACTGATGAAATAGGAGACAATAGTGTCACAACCGGGCACATAAAAATGTAGAAATTTTTGGAATGTTTGGACTATGGTGCATGTGCAAGGTAAGGGGCACCTAGGGTTATACAAACCTTATTTAGGTGCATGAAACTTCTCAAAACCTCATGAATGTAATTTCACATGGTCATGAGATGTTCACTAGATGTCACCTATAGTCACCTATACTTTGTTGGTTGATCACGGGATTCACCTAAAAGCTGTAAAGAGAAAGAACACAATCCATGCGATGCACTACATTTTAGAATCTATATATTTATGCATGTGTGTGTGCAGAATTATTCCCTAAGTGGGTCTTGTGCAAGTTACACTTGATAGCGAGAAATAGGTAGATGTAGAGAATGTATATAGATGTGTGCATGAAAAAAATTTCCTCCTATGAAGTGTATGCAGAATAATGCAAAGTACCTTGTCCCTTGTGTGGATGCTAGATAGATATTTTCTCTTGTAATGCCTTTGGATGCAACCTTAGGTGATAGTAGTAGATGCTTAGTGCTTGGTCCTTTATTATGGTCACATAGCATTGTATTTATATTATTCTCTTGGTTGTATTTCATAATTAACCATTAAAAGGATGACACCACGAACATAAGATGTCAAGTAGATAAAAAGGACCCAAATTATGCAAGCAAGATACAAAGAGGTCTTGGGATGCCTCGAAGGGATGGGTGTACCTAGGAGCTAACATCTGGATGGGTTTTGGTGTCTAGACTTTGAAAAACTAAAGTATAGAGGTCATACCGGGAAAGAAAGTGTGTAGGACAAAGAAAACTAGAGAGCAAGCCAAGAGGCCAAAGACAAAGGTGGTCAATTAGTAATTTTCTCACTTAGGAATCATAATAATAGTGGTATTTGATCAAGACCTAGAAATATACCCAAAGTTAGTGATTTATTGTCTACGATTATAAGGAAGCTCCAAATTAATGAAATGGAATCTAGTTTTTTATGTGATAGGCCCAATTTTCATAGGTAGAGTATTGGTTTTTATAGACACGGTGTATCTACATTATCATAGGCCTTAGTGGTTATTATATTAGGCTAAATATTTTTATCAGTATGCCCTAGTTGTATAATAAGCTTTAGAGTGAAAATGTTTAAATTAGATCCATTTTCCACAAGCACCCATTTTACTTTCTTATGGGTAATGATCACTTTGATGTAAAACTGTAAATTATTTATGTAGCTATCTAGTGGGATCTCATTTTAGATTAAAATTATTTATTCACATGGTGTGATTTGTGTGAAAAATTCTTGCACTTGTGAATTGTCAATGTCTATCGGAAGTCTTGACTCTTGAAGGGTATTATAGAGGGTTTCATTTTTAACAGTACATATTTTGAGAAGATCCAAGATAGAAATCATGGCAAGTTATATTCTCAATCTTCTCTAAAAGATCATAATGACCATATAAATTAGTATAAAAAGGGTTTCTTGGGAGAATAATGTCTTTATGTCACGTTCTAATAGTACACTCCTCGGATTTGGTTTTGATAGTGGTGATATGGTTAGGGATGGGATGGATACGAGATAATTGAAGAGTCAAAAGGATGTGATGTCTTGGCAACAACATGATTGGTGATTTTACATTGTGAGGATTTACATTAATCTTGATTTGGTTATTCTTGTTTCTTATGCTTAGGAAAATCTTCATTGTATATAGCCAATTGATTATTATATGATTTATTGGGTTCTTATACATCAAGTTCTATATCTACTCAATCTAGAAGATATTGAATATAATTTTTAGCTTCTGCATCAATTTGTTTCATGACCTTTCATGTGATGATATTTAAAATATTCATGTTCTTTATACCATGACGGTTTAGGCACATCATCTTCTAAAGATTTGGTATTAGGAAATATGACCATATTGTTTGAATCAAGTTTTAAAGGATCGATGATAAGGTCTCGGTAAGTGTTGTATTGTCCCTACATTTTTTGTTTTAGATGGTCCTCAAGCATGTTTTAAATGTGGATTGTTTTGGATTCATTGGATTTGTTTGGAATTTTTATTCCTTCACTAATAACATTTATTATTTTTGTTAAAAAAATCAATAGGTTTATAGTCATTGACTCTATGGAAAGGTTTTAGGACACCTTTTGCTAATAAGGCTGCTGTTTTACTTTTAATCTTTCTCAATGACTTGTTCAAAGGTACCTATAAAGTGAATTCACAAATAGAACTCAATTTTAGGATGTAAATTTTGTAAAAATACATACAATTTTCTTCCTTGGAATGGAGTAAGGGAAGAAACTACGTAACCCTTGCCATCATTGTAAGAAAGTAGAAAACATTTCTTTGTAACATTGTTTAACATTGCATACATCTAGCATTGTAATGTCACTTTCCATATTAAATGAAAAATAATGCGTAAATATATTAGATAAGTATGTGAAGCTAAATATTATTTACCCTTTCAGGATTAGGAGAAACCATTCAAGTTCTGGCCTCCAAGACTATGCGGGAACAAGCAAATGAGATAATTATTGGTGTATGTGTGTTGGCGAGAAAATTTTTTGGGGAAAAATTGGTGGTTATATTGCCAACACTTTGGGAGTCTAAGTACCTCTACTTAACCATTGTAGCTGTTGTACATGCATGCGAGAGTAGAATGTGAGTTTTATCTTGGTGGTTTTTTGGCTAGGGATCTAATAGGGACACTCCACTAACCCTGCAAAAAAATCTTACATATATCTACAAGAGATGAATTTGCTAGGAAATAGGGAAATGGAGTGAGAAAGTTAGAAAAGAGAAACTGATGCTACAAGTAGAAAATTGGAGACTTACATACACCAGCCATAAGTTTCGTTGCATGCACTTGAATTTAGAAGAAAACAAATCTGTGTAACAACAACAAGCCCAAATAGTGTTTAATGAACAAAAAGTACCACTAAATTCATGTTGATGCAAAATCACAAAGAGCCCCGAATGGCTTTGGATCCGAGTGGGCCATTCAAAGGTGTGATCGCATAACATTGGATCATCTCTCAAGTTATGGGACTTGTAGACTTGAGATGGCCCTCTAGAGAAAGATGGCTTCTTCTTCCTAAACTACCTGCCACAAGCTACTCTAGTGCAGGAAAACTATCTAGTCATAGTAAAACCTTCACAAGAGATAGGGAGAGAGAGAAATACATAAAAACATAGTCTACACTAAGCAATGATACACTAGAAATGGAAGTGGCTGATTACAATCTTAACTACCTGAAGTGGAGAGAGGTGAGAAATGGAGAGGATGGAAAGAGGCATCACAGACCAAAGATAAATGTCACACAAAACACCACTTCAACCCATTAAACACAATTCTCAAAACCTGCAATAGACATCAAAATTATGCACATTATACCATGGAATGACGAGAGGAAATAAGGGACAATAAATAATTAAAGGATGGACACGATGCATCACAAAATAGATTTTATTGCTCAATAAGTTCACACAAGTACATCATCAGTGGGCAAGAGGCAAGGAAATTCCATTACAGAGCCAAGAGAGGAGGCTTATACTCCACATTCTACCCTAAGGAAGAAAGAGAGAGGGGGCAAGAGAGAAAAAATGACCAATGTCTTGAAAAATTCCCCTCTTTTACAATATATAGAAGAATGAGAGAAGGAGAGAGGGAAGAATTTGAATCCTGCTTCAACCACACGAAGCAAGAGCATTGAATTTTACTTGCAACAATGATGGGATTTACTACAAGACCCATGCCTCCATGTGTTGTTCCTTGTTGGGAAAGAAGGAGGCCCATTCTTCATCATGGTGGTAGGTGGGAGACTTAACAACCTTGAAAATGGTGGGCCAAAACATTATGGTGGTGGGTGAGAAGCCGACGCCGAGAGCTTTCCAAAATGTCCTCTCCTACTTGAAATCGAGCTCCTAGAAGAAATATATCACTATCTCGAAGATCAGGGTCGTGGGCTCACAATATTTAAAAGAGTCCATCCGTGCAAGATCCACATGGCATCCCCATGCATGTTGAAGATTCAATCCCTTCCTCTTGCTCTTGAAATTACACCGGCCCGACACGTGGTGGCTTCGCAGCCTTATCGGTTTCATGTGTATTCTTCTTGAGTTCCTCGTGTTGGTGGAGACATTGTGCCCAACCCGAGACACGTGGAGGCTTCACACTCATTTAAAAACTTCCCCCAGATTTTACCTTTGAAGTTACACGGATGAGGCACGTGGTGAGCTGGTGCATGTTTGGGCACCACTTTTGGATTTACCTCTTGAAAGAGCACCAAAGAGACATGTGGCTCCTTCTGCTACCTCACTATGTTTTTCGTGTTTTGGCTAAGTCTGTTTTGTTTGGCAGCACCATATGTCTGACCCTGGACACGTGGAGGCTTAGCACACATTTGGGACCTCCCTCCAAATTTTACTTTTTAAGTCGTGTCGTGATGACATGTGTCTCCTTCCACTAGCCTGCCTCTGTTTAGACTTTTCAACGGTCGATTTTTCCTTTTTCGGCTCTAAACGTGGAGGTTTGGCACTCATTTGAGTCTCCACTTTGGGCTATACCTTTAAAGTTTCGTTGATGAGGCACGTGGAAGCTTCATGCTCGTTTGGGGTCTACCTCTAGATTTTAACTCGAAGTTGCACCGAGATGACGCATGGAGGCTTCCTTTGGCCCTTCTTTACTTATCCGATTCAATGATTGGTTCTACCACCCTTGTTGACTCGACCATGTGGCGAGTGCCTATGCTTGTTTGGAGACCTACTTTTGGATTTACCTTTAAAGTTGCACCGTTGAGGCAGGTGGCACCTTCTAAGGGTCTGTGACTTTTCAACTACCGATGAGACCCTCTCTAGACCCTAGACATGTGGAGGGTGGGCACACATTTGGAGACCACCTTTTTGATGCACCTTTTGGAATTGTGCCGAGCTGACATGTGGCTCCTTTCGCTAGTCTATTGTTCATCCTTGATTTGACTTATATGCGGCGAAGTCTGAAAACTTTGAGCCTTTCCCCATTTTATTTCTTGTCAAGCTGGGCTCCTTTGATGTTTTTGCCTCCTTCGTCGACCTTGCTCCTCCATTGTAGAGCCCACATGCCCGTCAAATTTGGGATCGGTTGTTAGATTTAAAATGTTGGCTCACATGACTAAACTGACCCTTCGATTTTCTATTGCAAGGTCATGTTTGACCAATTTTACTAGGGGGAAAAATTGGGATAACAATGCCTCTGTCAAAAAGGCTAAAATTATGACTTCCTATTTTGAAGCTCGAGACAAAAATTATACATAAAATAGAAGTAGAAGACATTCTTAAGTAGGGAAAATAGAATAAATTTTCTATCTTTTTGCTCTCTTCACAAGGATATCTCTCTCAAAATTCACACAAAAAAACATCTTCAATTGTTATCGTCGAATCACAACACCCTTCGATTTTCACAAGTGTGTGTTCTTAAGCTCACAGTGTGACTGGGTAACATGGGTACTATCTCCAAGTGTGGGACTTGCTACTTGAGATAGACCTCTAGAGAAAATTGGTTCTTGCTCCTAAACTACCTACCATAATCTACAAAATGCAAGTAAAACTATCTTATAATAATCTAACTTTCCAAGGGACCAGGAGATAGAGTGCATGAAAACAAAGCCTACACTAAAGCAGTGATACACCAGAAAAAGAGGAAATGAGAATAGCTTTCCAATGTGTGAAAAATGGAAGAAAAATACATACTAGAGAGGGTGATAATAGTTCTCCATAGTCTACAAATTTCATTCACAAAAATATTTCATACACACACGATGATAATGGATCTCTGCAAGTGTATAAGATAGACACAATGTAGTTGTAATGAGGTTGAAAGGGAAAGAAGAATGCAAACAACACAGTAAGGGAAGATAAATCCAAAACTTGTATCTATTGCTTCATGATATGCATAGTTCATTCTATTACAAAATAAAGGCTTCGATCACCATGCAAGGATTACACTCCAAGGTCTGCAAAGCACATTGGCTTCACAAAATGAAAATGACAGAGTTTTTCTACTAAAAAACTATCTCACTTTTACAATGAGCCCACACTTTAAATTATAAAATTTGAAAGAGAGAGGATTGAAATCCCAAAATATTCCTTTCAACCACTTGTAATATGGAATAGATGACATGTAAATATTATATGATTCTTGCAAAAGGATCCCCATGTTGTCCCTTAACTTGCAGCAGTGAAAGAATGATTTCCCATGCTCATTAATCTCACTCCAAACCACTAACAAAATCATTTTTCTAAACCCGGTCAATATTTCCTTAAAATCATCATCAAAACTTCATCAATTTATATATTTATTAATTATTTCACTTTGGGCTCAAATCTATGATTCCAACGAGACCAATTTCGCATGATTTTGTTTAGAAATGAAAAAGATATGGCATTCTAAGTATGGGCATGTATTTTGAGTTTGTCGGGGATTTCATGCCTTTAATAGGATTGAGCATTTAATTTTTTTGGAGACGCAGAATTTTCTTTTCTTTTCACCTACCTACCCTCATTAAAAATAAGAAAATTCAAATTTTGTGAAAAATGAAGCTCTAGGTCAAAAGTTATGACCATTTGAAGTTCAGGGTCGGGATGTTTCACGCGCGCTCTCATGATCCACATTTTCCTTTTCATTGTGGGTTTTGTGGGTTTGGATGTCCCATGTGTCCGGAAAAATTTAGACCAAGATTCTTTGCATTTTCCAAATCCTTCTTTGTGTGGTGAAATTAGCTATTTCAAGCCCGGTGGTCCGCGTGTTCTGTGCTACTTGGGCCAATTTTCTCCGCATCACCCAACTCGAGGCTTTTTGTCCTTGTGGGTCCACTTTTGACCGGGTCGGGTGGACCGTTGAGTCCCGACATATCCACATTGCTTTGAGTACAAATATTTTGGGTATTTTTGTCCAAGGTGTCCCATGGACCGTGCAAGGAAAAAATCTTCCTCCTTTTCCGCATTCCTCTAGTTGCGGTTATTTCAGCGTTTTGATCCCGATTTCCTGACAATTTTTCCCCCATCTCCGCACTTCACCGGCTGTAGCTATTTTAAATTTTTGGGGGCTACGCTTACTTTTTTCCCATCTATCCCATACACCACACATGACATAATCTTCCACTTTTTATGCAATTTACTTGGTTGCCTTATTGATCGGCTACTTTGGCTTTGTAGGGAACTCGCAACACGAGTGAACTGTGTTGTCTGGGATGTGCCGACCCGACTTAGTCATAATATATTGACTCCTTATCATTTTGGGCCCAAACTAAATATGATGAACCATGGTACGATCCACATTGGTTCCATCTATAGCCTTCAAACCCAATTTGCACTTAAATAGGCCTCGACTTCATTTTTTCAAAATTTTCCAAATTTTCACTAACTCCTTGGATTTTTCTTTGGATAAGGAAGTTAGAGATAAGCCAAGGGATCCCTCAAAACTTGAATTTGGGCTTCAATTTTTTTGCCTACTCAAGCCTCAAGAAATTGTGTAATTTATCAAAAATTACTGGGGGTGAATTTTTGATAACACCAACATCTAAGAAGTTTCATAAGTTTTTCTAAGAATAATATGAAGTTTTTTAGAAGATGTCACTCAAATGAGGAGCTTGTAATAATTTATAAAAGAAAAGGAAAATCTTCATCTTCCGATGAATTTTCAAATACTTTAATGTGACTTTAGACATTTCATATTCCATTTAAATATTTAAGTCCCTTTTATAAAACAAGGCGACCTAAAGTAACCATTGTGTTTATACAATCACTTAAAGTAATATTAAAAAGTGCAAACCATAACGTAAAAATATAACATTGATGAGAGAGAGCATTGGGTGAGAAGAGAAGAGAGAGAAAGAAGAGGAAGAAGAAGAAAGAAGGAGAATTATGCGAAGGATGAGCCACTACAGTGGATTTGATCTCTCTCCCGACCGGCTTCTACTTCATGCTCCCGAGAAGGTCTCTGCCTCCTCCAAGATCTTTACTAAAACGAGTTGCTGCATGTTCCACTTTTTTGGCATGAGGAATTCGAATAAAGGTCAAGGTTTCTATCCATCCATTAGCCACACTATTGATGTATTTACATTTCGAACCATGATGAATGTTTCTCTGTGATAAGTGCAATAGAGGCCCGAATCTTTGAGAGGAAGTTGAGGGTATCCTTAGTGAAGGATGAGGGGTTGTCTACCTCTTTCTTGACATACTCTTCAAATGGACCGATCAACTCATCGGTAGTTGTATCTTCCAGCCTTCCGATTTTTCTTATTTATACTATCCTGCAATTTGTATGCATATTCCTCTTTTTCCCCCAGCTCTGCGATGGCTCGATTGATTGCCTCAAACCTGATTGCCAAGGACCTCACCCATACATATGACAAGTATTCTGAGGGAGTTTCAAAAATATTCCTGTCGATCAACTCCTAGTGATGAGTGTTGCTAATTTCATCTAATACTGGGCCCAAAGGTTCTCAATAGTCCATTTCTTTCTCCAAGTACTCCCTAAATGTTCATGTCTTATTTTCTATCACATGCATATAGGCAAAGAGTTTGATCACTTCTTGGAGCATTGACTTTTCTTTTTCAGATATTGAGTTGATCCATTCATTATTCACTCGGCCCTCTAGTGTGAAATCGCGTGTCTTTCGATGGATTCGGATTGAAACTGCGATGGACGTAACTTCCTAAGTGATAATTTTTGTGGCATTAGGATCAACTAGATGTTGCTAATAGAATGATAGAGTTAGAACTTGCTCCTTTAGTTCATCAATCTTCTTATTATAATCCTTATTCCTTACCACCATGTGAGCAGAAGATTGTTGATACATGTACAAATCTCCTTCATGAGTTGTCAATTCCAGTTGAATTGTGCTCATTTCATAGTCAATTGATGTCATGTCATCCATGGACTTGATTACTCTAGGCCGAGCTACTTTGATGTATTGATTACCCGTTTCCCCACTATAGAAATGTGAGGTTTTATGTGCAAGATTTCTTGATATTTTTCTTTGGCCAATGAGACAATCACTAATAGATCAAGAGTTTCCACTTGCTGTATAGTGCAAGTATCAGGGACAATTATTTCCTACATCTAAGGAAACATCTCATCAGACTTAGGCTCAATGATAGGTGCACTAATGGTACCTTATTCGAAGGAGGAGGAAAATCCTGAATGAGAGAGGCATGGGTGTCATCAAGAGGGGAAACCTCCTGTGGTGGCTCAAAGACTGAATCTTGAACCATGTGTTCTTCATCCACTTGTGCCTTTTTCATGGGGTGTTCTTCCTACATTTCTGCTATCAAATCTTCCTCTAATAGTGATGCAAATGATCCTTCTTCTACTCTGAGTTTATTCATGGTGTCTTCTCATGAGGAGAAGCTTCCAACTCTACGGCCTTCCTTTTCAAACTCACTCTAGAGTGTTTAGAACTAGAAGTCACCTCTATGAATTTTGAAGATGACTGATGTGAGGCTTGCTTCTGACTCAGAGGAATTCCTCATGACTAGATGGTCATGGTTCTCTTCTTCTAAAACCAATTTCTTATTCTCCTTACCACCTTCTCAGTCTGCTCTAATATATCCCCTAATTCACGAACATACCAGTTGATTGGAGGTATAGGGGACATCTTGACTACCACGTACTTAGGATCATACATCTTCGTCCCATCATCTTGTAAAATATCTTCATACCAGGAGAACTTGAATTTCTTCATTTCACTAATTTTCATCCTCATATGATCCTTTTCATGCACTTCAAATTCATCCATGCAATTAGCCCAATAATCCTCGACTTGTGGCTCATGTTACAATTATAGGACATAGAAAGATTCGTGATCTTCTCTGGATGTCAAAATTAGGCCTTGTGGCATGGCAATGCAAAGTCTAATGAGAAAAAGTAGCCTCCAAATGAGATGTTTCATTTGATCTCTTACACGTGAATACCCTGAGAGAGATAGGAAATGGAATCAACTTCTTCCTCCTACTTCTGAACATGTTATTCACCTCAATGACCTGTCTATAGAGCTTGAACAATACAATTTGGTCACTAAGGTACTTGGGCAGCCTTAGCGGCATTTGATCAAAGCCGTAACTCCTAGGTAGGATACTATTGAGAATTGTATGAAATAAGAGCCATACTTCTTGATCAAGGATGTCACTTGTGATGACATCCTAGCTTCCATATCTCCTTCCAAGTTTCGACTACGTACATCGTGAATGCATCATTCACGCGAGAAAAATGCCTATGGATTTCCTCCATCACCACCTGTGGAATTTTCTCAAATGTAAGTGCCTTGGCAGCAATGTTTTGCGTAGTGAGGAGGTAGACCAAGCAAGAATTCATGTGGAATTTCGTCATTATGAGTATTTGGAGAAGTTACAGATGGAGATTTTCGCTAATGATTTTCCCCCAATCAATTATCATCTTTCCTTTTTTCAATGTCAAGATTAAAAGGCCCATTCAGTCTTAGAAGTCTCTTTTTCTTGCTTATCCCATTACTCTACTAAGGAGAGTGATGACATCTAAATATCCTTCTCGGAACTCACACCTTGGAAGATTCTTAGGAATCCTTGATACTATCTCCTTGTTTTTAACCACAACCCCAGTCTGCAACCCCTTACATATATGCATGTATCATTTCCCAATCGTGCAAGGCCATTTCTTTTGAGATGACAACCATGCTAGGTATGTCGGTGTCCATAGAGAAAGGGAGATGGTTCTAGGTAGATGACCACCATTGTTGTACCATTGTCGGCTCAGATAGTTCATGTTTTATGCTCATAGTTGTGAGAGAAGGCTAGGACCAACTCATGAATTTGGAAAAACACTGGGTGTCCTACGGTAGTAAACAAACCACCTGGTGAATATCGATCTTCTATCTTCTTTCGGTTTCTAGCATTCATGCAAGATCTTAAGTCATTCACTCCATGTACAAGACATTTTTTTCTTGTATCTCGTACTCGTAGGTGAAGGGTTGACCTATCTTCTGTCCCCTCCAATTCTACTTCATGTTTTTCCCTAGAATAACAACTTAGTATTTTTAGTAAGTATGAAAAGGCAACTTCCTCGAACCTCAACTGGATGTTGCAACCCTGATTCCCATTTCTCCCTACGTTCCTCACTCTTTCTAGATCAACTTTCTATTTTTAGCAGGTGTCCGTGGGACCACTTACTATTTTTAGTAAGTGTTGAAAATGTCTGTTTCGAGGAGTTCTCGCCACAGCAGTGTACCTCCAATGTCTCTGTCTCCTTCGTGAGTTCTTTTGTTGCTGACTTTCACAAAATAATAGTCCCCTATGTAGAAGACCTACTATTTTTAGAAAATGAAATTATCGAGGTAGGATTCACACGAAATTTTTTTTTTTGATATGGTTTTTCACCCAATATCACCCCTCTGAAATTTTAGAACTATCCACTTAATAGTCCAGAGATTTTAAACTTTCAAATTTTGGACCTAGCAGTGCTTCTGGACGTAGTAACCATTAATGGACCTCAAAATTACAAGTTTGGTTTTCTCCTCCATTTGAATTTTTTTATTTTTCTTATGTGGGTTTTTTCTTCCTGGTGGTTCACTTGAAATTTTACTTCAATCCGACAACCGGTTTGACGATAAATCCCACTTCTTTCTTTGTTGAGCCGAAAAGGAGATTTCTTCATTGTTAATGCTCTATTGAATGAGAGGAGAGTTTGGAAGTATGTTTTTTGTGCTCTTGGATAGAATAATAAACATAAAAATATGGCTCATTGATTCATGCACTAGTTTGTAAGGATTTTGTGAATCTCCATTTTTTGGCGATGGAGATTTCCTATTGTTCTCTTAGTTGTTGCTTCGTTTGTTGAAGCTTCCTTCTAAGAATTGTATGATTTCATGGAGTGAAGGAAAGTATTGTTTTGATAGATCCATTTCAAATTTTAGTAATGGTGAATTGATGGTAAGGAGGTTGCAGAGAAAGAATTGAGATATGGTTGTGTGCAGAGTGGAAGTGAAGCTTGATTAAAAAAGGAAACATGTAAATATTTAAATTTCTGAAATCATGCTGAGAGAGGGATGGGTAAATTTTATTTTATCTGATTTCCCTCACCTAAAAGGGACATGAGTGAAATCAATTTACATGGTAAGAAAGAGTTTGACACGTGGCGTTGATTCGACATGACAGAGAGTGAGTGCTCAAAAATTAGGTTTAAAGCATTGAGGGGCTGGAAGCGGGTCACATGGGTGACCAAAAATATCTCCTAGAGGGATGGGTGAATTTTTCAAGGTCTAATGTCCCTGACCTATGAAGGACATGAGGTACATCAAATTCCACGGTAGTCTTGGAGTTTACACGTGGCGAAATCCAACGGCAAGGGATTTAAGTTCCAAATTACATTCGGGGGCTAAACTAGCAATATTGATGGTCATATGGGGTTCCAGAGGTCACATGGGGATTGGGTGTAGTTTTACAAGTTTTATGTACATGACCCTTAGGAATTCAGTTATATAAAATCCTACCACGCTCCCGGAGATGACACGTTTCCTCCCAAAATTTTGCTCATCCCGAACTTGTTCTAAGAGGACAACTTGTGACGATGAAAACTTGAGCTCCCGATGGGCATTTTCGGAAAAAATTTATATGATTCTGAATGGAAATGTCATTTTAAATCAAATTTCTTGGGTCTCATGTCTTTATTATTCCATTTGATCCCTAAAAAATCTGATTTTTTATTTGGTACTTCACTTGTTCTTGAAAAAACTTGCCTCGCATACCGATGCTACAAAGTGTTGTGAAAAATATTATTTTACCATCATGTAGGGATTGGAATTATATTTCCAAATATGTTTTGGTTTTCTCCTAAATCCATCCAGAGTTCCCGGAATCACCTTCTCGAAGCTTATGATGTTTTGACTGTCGTGCAATCGACTAGGTCTGTGAACCCTAATTCTGGTGAAACTTCCCAACTTCTTTAAGCCCTTCCAAAACATTCCTTACTTATTTCCATGATGTTCCAGACCTTTAAATCACCTCCACATATATTTAGTTTCTTCTTCTCCACTCGTAGGGGTTGCTCCATCCCTAAGAAGGCGGTGATAGTCCTTCCCCAACTCGCATTTGTAGCTTAAAAATGAACTCCTAAAATCATGTAGGGGGATGATAAAACATTAGTCGAAAGGTCACTTGGACTTATTAGACAAACCCGAGGTGTCTTGGATTGATAGGAATTGAAAACATTTACACATGGGTATAGTTGTCATGCTCGGAAATTGTTAATTTCCTTGTTGCACATTGCATGACAACAATGTGAATTCTTAGAAAGCCATGAAGGATTACTTCACATGATATCTAGGGTCACCTTTTCCATGATATTTGGAAAACTATGGGTAATCCAAACTGGGTGGAAATGGGGTACATAGTGTTTCTGATCAAAGGGATACTGAAAGCTTGATTCTTTCGAATTATATTTGTTAGCATGTTCACTATTGTTTTATTGCAATCCAACATGCACATATTTAATGGATTGACATTCCTGGTCAAATAATTTTCCACATGAAGGTGCCCAAGGTATATAAGTATAGTTTTATTTTTATTCTTCAACTCCATGGTTATCAATATGGATCGTTTCATATGTCACTTTGGGTTTCTCGGTATGAGTAAGATTAAGTTTTTCCATGCAGACGTGTGAAGGTAATATTTCCAACTAGTGACTAAGTGCTTGTAATTGTTGTTGAACCATCATGTTTTTATTTCATGGTGTAGGGAGGGGATCATCTTCTTCTATTCTAGTTTCCTAGTTTATATTGACAAAAGGTATGTGATTTTGTATTTTAGTCATTTGTAAGGTATGTTTGGAAAAGATCCTTCAATAAGAATTTTGTGGTTTTCCGATGTAGAGATATGTTCTTGGTCTAAGATTTCTTTAATATTAGTAAAGGGAGTAGGTCTATTCTCTCTTCCCCTTGAATCATACTCATTTTAAAGGATAGATAAAAATCATACGAGAGTTAAGCACCTAATTCGATTAGGAGAAATAGGACCGATCCTTATTTTGATAGAGAAATTTATACACTGGGATGGATTGTGTTTGAATACGTCATGTGGAATTTTTCCTCTCCTCCACTATGATCAAGTAAAACCAATTTTTTCACCAAAGGATTTATCTAAGGGATCCCAAAGGAATGGATTAGGTTCATGTCGTTTATGTCCTAATAGAGTTATAGGTTCCATGGTGAATCATGAACTCTAAATCAACTTATTTTTAAATGTTTTTAAATTAATGACACTATAGGTTGATTTAGGGAATGTAATGGATACAAAATGAATGTTTTGTAAAGATTTGGATGATTTCATGAGTTTCAAATGGAATCAAAGAAAAATGAAGTTTAATGGTTAAAAATGGGAATTTTTTTCAAGTTTAGGATGTTTAATAGAGTTTTGAAGGAAATCTAGATAAAACTAAACATCATAACGAATGTAAATCTTCTTTATTCCTAGTTTTGTATTAGTAAATTTGCTAAGGAAAGCTACGGAAATTTTGACATCATAACAATATTAAATGGTTATTTTTCCTATTTTCAGATTTGTAAATTTGGTAAAATATGCCAGGAAATTTCGATAACATGACAACATAATTTTAATAATAAAAAAATTGAAAACGAGTTTAACAATGAAGGTTTAAATGGTTGGCCAAATTTTGGTAGAGTTTTAGGATGTTACTTTTGATAAATGAGGCCAAACTTTGGATGAAATATATCGTCTTGATGTGAAAAAAACTTTGTTTAGCTCAAATAGAGTTTCTCCTTGTTTTATCACTAAAACAAGGTTCTTATTTAGACAATGTTTCACCTTATTAGGTTTTGTGAAAACAAACAAGTTTTAAGTTTGACAAAGTAACACGTTTTATTTTATTTTTTTCCAAATACATTTTTGGGGAATAAATTAAGCATATAACAACCTATCCCTATTTTTTTTTCTATCTAGCTAGGATAAACCGGTTGTTAGGTCATCCTCAATATATCTTTTTAGTATGTGAGGCATAAGTCTCTTATATTAGGAAATTTTTCCAAGTGGCATGGCTCGAAGGTGAAAATACCCCTTTTACTTCATCCATTTCGGTGGATTTTGGAAAAAAATGATATTTGTTTCTTATGGGATCTAGTCTAGGTCTTGGGTATTAGAGGAAAATACACTGTTCACTTCAAAGGAACCACCTAAAAGTGAACAACTACTCATCCAAAAATGAACGATATTCCGACAAATTGATATAGCCCATCGACACATGGTCATTATCCATATGATTAGGTAATGATGTAATAACCATCAAATCCTTATAAATAAAAAAGGTGCCCACATGTTTTTGATTTCTAATATTACCTTTCAAAAAAAATAAAAGAGCATACATAATTAAGATGACACACAAACAAAGTTGTAAAATGGTTAAAGTTAAGACTATTAAGATATATAATGTTTTTCCAAGAATCTTAGATGAGTAAGGAAAGTATTGTTAGGAATAAATAGCATGCACATTTAAATGTGTTATGTTAATGTTTAGATTATAATAAGGCAAGTGAGATCTATTAGATCTCACGTAGACATTACAATGAGAAACTATAGGGGTGGTTAGTGGTTAGGAGAGAATCTAGGAGGTTGGAACAACCATCCTAGATTAGTGTTAGTAGTTTGAGGAGTTGTTAGAATTAAACTCCTATATGTTTGTAACTTATATTGTTCGTGAAATGTTGATTGAAATTTTGTTGAGCATATGCTCTTATTTGGATATGGGATAAAACCCACATCCGGTATCGAGAGAAAGTTTCAAAAGGGCCTCTCTATTTATTTTTCATCCCACCCATCTCTTTGTTCGTTAGGTAGACAAAGAGAATGGGCGATCGGACACCACGGACCTCACACGGTGAACTTGTTACCTTTGTCTGTGTTCATCCATCTGTTGTAGATCTAAAACGTTCAAGCACTAGATATGCAGAGTGGACCTCGTGTAAACCCCATTACTAGTTTGTTCATACTTCTTGCACTTTGTTAGTGTTGTAGCGAGAATGGACCTCGTGTGAACTTGTTTAGCGGGCATCATTCATTTGCATTGTCTTTTTCTTCCCATTGTTTTCACTCTTTCTGAATTTTTTCATCCACTTTGTGTTCACAGTGTTCATCAAAAATTAGAAAATAAAATATGTGTGTGTGTGTGTGTGTGTGTGTGTGTGTGTGTGTGTGTGCGTGTGCGCGCGTTGCAGTGATATTTGTTTATGAGGTTTCAAGTTGTGAAACAGAATAATATTACATTATTTATATATAAAAAAAATCCAGTTATTTTGCAGTATTATATGGATCATTCTTCAATTCTTAGTTTGTTTGGCAGTTTAAGGGCATGACACGGTTGGGTTCTTCTTCAGAACTATATTCTCTTAGCGGAAAAACTGATATTGGTATGTAATACCTCCTCTGGAGGTGTCCATCTACACCTTTCAAATATGGACGATGTCTCAGATTGGTTAAAGGCATTTGGTTGCATTGCATGCTTGTGGATCGACCTTCATTGATCACAGATGCTTTGACTACATTCACATTTATTCAAAATCTGCATGTTACAATTTGAAGAAGTTTGAAGAATTTGCATGTATTGGGTTTGAGAAATTATATTTTCAATTCTCATTTTCATTGGAGTTGCAGAGTTATAGTGCAGTCATTAATCTCTGCATTACAAGCTCGCCCAACGATCTCAACTAGCCTTCGGGTTTGTCTTACTGATCTAAATGCTCATATCATAGTATGAGATTGCACTTCCTACAAATCTAAACCTCATTCAAAAATTGGCTGTTCGAGCTCCTGCATCTTGGCACTTTGATATTTTGTTTATCGTACCCTGCAATTTATTCTTCACCTCTGCTCAATCTCATCTCTGCCCAAGGATGATCCATGATGATTCAGTCTTATATAACTTGACATCCCTGTTGTGAATTGATCTGGTGGCACGTCAATTTGGCTCGAAATTCTCTATGCCTTTGTTTGAATGGATCAATTTTCTCTTCGACGACACAAGAACCCCCAATCCCAACTCAGGACGTCTCCTTCAACTATGGAAACGGATTCAACTTGGCAATAAAATTTGGAAAGGTCTAGATCTCGCCACTTTAACATAGACCGACAAAGGATCCATTGCAACATCTTATCCATGAATTTTAAGCGGTCAACAAACTCACATTTGGCAGAAAAATCATGATGGACAAAAAAATCTGTTAAATCTTGTGCTCCGCATCAAAATCCTCCAAGTAAATGTATTAATTTTTATATTTAATACCTCCCACGTTGGATGGTTCGAGTGACCCCATAAGCATCTACTATTGGCATATCATAATCAAGTGGTAGAAGGTTTGAACCATCTCGAGCCCCTTTAATTCTGTATCGGTACTTTTTCGAAAGGGGGAATGTTTTACCACGCATTTAAAGGATATTTTTGAGAAAGGGATATTTTGAGCATATATTGTAGTGGGTCATTATGGATGCATTATCGGTCGAAACCGACATCCAACTACTTTTCATATCGAGGAGGTAAAAATATAAAACAAGTGGACATCAATTAATTGTAGCAACCCATATGGAGGCAATGATTGACTAAGGCCAACCGCCACTATATGACTCCAAAGAGTTTGTCACCCCATGTGCACACTAAGGGGGAATGTTATGAATAAATAGCTTGCACATTTAAATGTATTATGTTAATGTCTAGATTATAATATGGCAAGTGAGATCAATTAGATCTCACGTAGACATTACAATGAGAAACTATAGGGGTGGTTAGTGGTTAGGAGAGAATCTAGGAGGTTGGAACAACCATCCTAAATTAGTGTTAGTAGTTTAAGGAGTTGTTAGAATTAAACTCCTATATATTTGTAATGTATATTGTTCATGAAATGTTGATTGAATTTTTGTTGAGTGTATGCTCTTCTTTGGCTATGGGGTAAAAACCACAAGTATTAACCTAATATATTTAAATTTTGATAAGAAACCTAAGTGTTTGGAAAAATTATTAATCCAATATATGAAACAAACATGAAGGGACACATGATTATGTAAGAAAAAGTAAAAATCAAACAAAGTGTTAAGTAAATTAACTTAAAATATATGTGCAAACAACTTGGTTTTTGTTTAATTTATTTGGTTTGTATTAACAATAGTATTTGGAAAGCATATATGAGAACCTATGCACAAAAAAATTAGTATTTTAAATAAAAATTAGCTCTAAAAAAATCTAGGAAATAAAATTTGAGATAAAGTAATAAAACTCATTTCTATATCTCGATGCTTGTGATAAAGACAGAGAGGCAATTGTTTAGCAGAGTGAGTTTGCTATTCAAGTAAGGTTGTTCCAAGTTATCATGAGGATACTAAAAGTTTGGCAAGGGCACTACTAGGTAGGATGAATCCATCAATAGAAATGTTACCACCATTTAGAGTGAGGGCAATGAAATTTTGTGAGGACACTAATGGACAAGGTGAAACCATTGAGCAGAAAAATGATTTTGATATTTAGTAATATTACCTTGATTTTTTTACACTAGGGTACCATTTTTTATGAAAATCTACCTCTTTAATCAATAATAATTTATTTCTAGGTCACCAAGTGCTTAACAATAGTACCTTTAATTTAAATACACGTGCAATAAGTATCTATGATTTTACAAAAATGTGTACATATAAAATCATGTAACTACCAAATTTTGACAAAATAGAAGTGAAATCGTCATGATAATACTTTGGAAATTGTAACAAAATTGAAGGATAAGGGAAAATAATAGGAAAAGTGGGGAAAATGATAGCTCCTTTTAACAGGGGAATGATGCTTCTAGGTGGAGAAAAATTGTTGTTACAGATTGAGGCCACTATAATGTATTGTGAAATCTCTATTAGATCAAATCCATCATCAGATACATCAAGACCACTAAAAATGGGAAAATAAAGCTGTAGACACTAAATCACGCACTTTGGGTATCTATCTGGTCCTTATTACATAGTACTATTCATATGATTCCTAAGTGAGAAAAGTACTAATTGATCCTTGTCTTTAGCCATATTTTCTTTCTTTATAATTATATTGGTTATCTTACACTCCTTATAGCCCAGTTTATCTTTTCGTACATTGACATTTCTTATCCTGACACCGGCGCCAGTTAGGACGCCAACGTCAGTGCTCTTCAAGTAAATTATCCTAGAATACCATCAACTATGATAAGACGAGAATGATGACAAATCTGAAATATCAAAGTAAATTATAATATTAACATGAAATTGTTACAATCTCACCCATGAGGAACTTCAAGTGTTATTGACTTCACTTGCCTTCCACTAATACTATGGGAGAAACTTTACAATTACACCTCTTAATGGCTTCTTCAACACACCTTAAACCGATGCTTCCTTTACACACTTCATACAATATTTTTCACTACTTCTTTCTATGCTAAATGAGGGGGTGGCCTCTCTATTTATAGAACTTCAGAGCTTATCCATCTTATCTCTAAGATAGGATAAGAAATCCACTCAAGAATCATATTCCATACCTTAACTCTTATTTGTACATGTAAGCTTATCTTTTAAGATAAGATAAACCTTATCATTTTACATGGGTTCCACATTTTTAGACTTTTTACAAATAAAATACAAAAATATTTATGACCTCACTCCTTGTCCCGATTACCAATATAATATTTCTAATTCCTAATCATGTAGACCCTACTTCTCTAATTACCCAAACTTTGACATTTTAACATTACCGGACCACTTACGACAAATATTTACTTTTTACAACATTCCTATTGTACTTTGACTGTCACTGTACTCCACATTATTGGCGGCGTCGTACTGGCAGCGCCGTTATCTTCTATCGGACGCTACTACTAATTATACTTAACAACATCCTATTCCTAATACATACATTAATGAAATAGAAATTATGGAGGAAAATTTTAGTGTCGATAGAACCTTATTTCTAGACCTATGTCACACTTCATGAGACCAGACTCATATTTCTTCGTGTTGTTACATTCAATTTCATTCACGAGTGGGAAAATTCAAGCACTCTATCTATGTCATTCCTAAGGTCAGAACACGAGTTCTTTGTGAGTGGATCGTATTTAGTTTAGAGGTAGAGGATCACATCATCGAAACTCTTATGGGATACTTACTAGAGTTGTAGAGTTCAAATATGTCAATGACATCTTATGCGTTCCTCTCATCTCCTATTCTTCTCTCTTATTCTTCTTTCGAGAGAATTCCAATTTTTACATGGGTACCTCATCAAGCTTTTGTGTTGAGACCCATTTCTCTTTTATGACTTGTTTCCTCATCCTAAGTTATTATGAATGTGGGGTGTTGGATTGAGTCATTTTCCACACCATCGGTGATTCATCTCACGTAAGTGTGATCGTATGTCTACATGTCATTTTGGGGTCATTATGATATTCCTTGATGCATCAAAGTGCATCATTGCTTGATTACATCATTGGGAGTTACTTCTATTATGGAAATGTAACTCTTCCTATCTACTTGAGAGGTCATCATTACAACAATGGGACTTAATCAATACCCTCTATGTATATACCCCTTCAAATCAATGATATTAGTGTGGATTTTCTCTTTAACAAGGTGCTACCCATTTTTCGATCTTTGCATGCACTTTCGGTTGATTCTCACTTTTTTTGAGATCTTGTCACCGTTGTCATTTTCATTTCCATGGATGTTCGTTCACATTGTCCCTTATGATCCTCATGCTTCACATTTTCATTCTCTCTTTCATGAACTTCTTACATCCCGAATTCATAGAACTCATTGAGTTGGAGAATTCTTTTCCTCCGAGATTCTCGATAAATCTATTCCCATCTCAAGTGTAGTTCTCAAAATTTTATGCTCAAATTTTATTCGAAAAACAATGTCTTTCTATATAAGAGTTCAAATGGTGTGAAAGCATTTGTGGTATTCCGTGTTATGTTTAATTCTCGGATCGCTTATGGAATCCTGTCTACCTAGTATTTTCTATGGAGTGTTATAGTCTTTGTTAATATGTCTTGTATCTCTCTGTTTGTGACCTCTACTTGGACATTAGACTAGGGATGGTATGGTGTAGAATTATTATACCTGATTTCATATTCACTAACCAAATAAAAAATTACATCAGTAGTAAAATGTGTACCTTGGTTTGTTACAATCTCCCTTGGGAATCCATATCCATTAAATATGTTATGATATAGGAATTGATCTACCTTATCACTTTTCTGGTTTGGAAAATATTTTACTTTTTTCCACTTGGTTAGGTAATATGTGCAACCTAGGATATACTCTTTTTTTTTGAGATGGAGGGTCTATAGGGCCAATAAAATCTAATTCTCACTTATCAAAAGGTTGCAAAACCAATTGAGGTTGCAATGACATCTCATCAGACTTAGTGGGCTTTCCCATTCTTTGGCATTTTGTCACATCTCTTAGTGTATAGTGTTGCATCCTTGTGTAATGTTGGCCAATAGTAGTCAATAGTCAACACCTTCTCGTGATGTTATATTTGCAAGTAAGTTCCCTCCACAAGTTTCATTGTGGCAAGCTATGAGAACATCAAATATCTCCTCATTATCTATACACGTTTTCATTACTAGATCTTCACGTGTATAAAAAGAAATCTAGTTATATAAAAAAACATATACTCTTTTCAACTAAATACCTTTTCTCAGAGGATGAAAAATGTGGAGGTTTTTTTACCTAAAACCAAGTAGTTGGCTATATCTATGTAATAAGGTATTTTTGTAGAAATATAAAACAAGTGCTCATCTGAGAATGAATCTTCAACTAATTTATCTTGACTATTGGTCTCTTTCCTTGAGAGGAAATATGCTACCACATTATCTTTGCAGGATTTTCCACTATGGTGACATTAAATTCTTGCAAGAGTAAAATCCATCTTATAATTATGTTGCTTACTAATGGTTTGTTTAATAGATACTTGACAACAACATGATATGTGTGAATAAATATGTTTATTCTACGATATAATGTCTGAATTTGTTTATAGAATATACAACTGCCAAGAATTTTTTTGTAACTATATAGTTTAATTTTGCATGTTGCAAATTCTTGTTGACATAGTATATTACATAATTCATGCTACCATATTTTTGTCATAAGAAAACTCCAATAACATGATTTGATGCATCTATGTGGATGTGAAAAGGAAGGTTCTAATTAGGTCCTCTCAATACATGAGTAGTAGTTAGCATCTTCTTTAAATTTTGAAAAGAAATTTCACATCTCTCAGTCCAAAAAAAATCAACATCCTTTCCTAACAATACAAAAATTGGTGCTACAATTTTGTTGAAGTCTTGTATAAACCTTCTATAATATCCAACATGGCCTAAAAATCTTATAACATCTTTTTTTTTCTTGGTGTTGGTAGGTTGACTATGATAGAAACCTTTGCTAGATCTACTTGAATTCCTTATGAGGAAAGGTAGTGCCCCAACACTATACCCTTTGACATCATCATATAGAAATTATCATTGCTCAAGAAAAAATCAACATTCTTTAAATTTTGAAAAGAAATTTCACATTCTTTAAATTTTGAAAAGAAATTGCTCAAGAAAAAATCAACATTCTTTAAATTTTGAAAAGAAATTTCACATCTCTCAATCCAAAAAAAAATCAGCATCCTTTCTAACAATGTAAAAATTGGTGCTACAATTTTGTTTAAGTCTTGTATAAACCTTCTATAATATCCAAAATGGCCTAAAAATCTTATAAAATCTTTTTTTTTCTTGGTGTTAGTAGGTTGATTATGATAGAAACCTTTTGCTAGATCCACTTGAATTCCTTATGAGGAAAGGTAGTGCCCAACACTGTACCCTTGACATCATCATATAGAAATTATCATTGCTCAAGAAAAATTTTGATCCTTGCATCTTATTTATAAGTTATCCATATTTTCCATAACCTCCTCAAAAGTACTACCATGTACACCAAATTCATCCATATATACTTTCAGGCAATCACTTGTCAAATCATAGAAGATAATCAGGATTGCCCTCTGGAATGTGGCAGGTGCATTACAAGACAAATGGGAGAACATAATAGAAAAAATTCCCCCATGGGCATGTTAATTTAGTTTTATCTTGGTCATTTGGTGTAATCTGGATTTGATGGTATCCATTGTATCCATCAAGAAATGAAAAGTACTATTTACTAGGTAGGGTATCAAACACTTGATCAATGAAGGGAAATGGAAAGTTGTCTTTCTTTGTGTCTCGAGTTCACTCTTTATAATCCACATAGATTATCCATTTCCCTTATAATTTGGTAGAATTACTGTTAGAGTAGGTATTTACCTTAGCTCATGTTCACCTAGGTACTTTATTTACCTTTATTGTATTTATCCTCACCCACTTATGTGTGTGGATATTTCTTTTATCTTATTTAGATATTAGGAGATGTTATCTAGTTGTTAGGTATAGTTATTTCCTTGATCTATGGTATTGACTAGATCCTTGATATCTAGTTCTCTCATAAATCTATGGTCTTGAATAGTTCTTTGATGACTAGTTATTTTCTTGACATATGGCTTGATCTATGACCTTGACTAGTTCTTAGATTGTTATTCCTTTCCTATTTACGAAAGGCCCATTCTCAATGTATTGCATTGAGTTCCATAATAATATATGATATTGCTTCTCATTTATTTGCAAAGGTTTTTGTAAAGTTATTATAGTGAATTGCTTTCATCTTATAGATCGTGGTGTTTGATTAGCATTTGTGTTCTTGGCTTGACAGGTTTTGGCATGTTGATAGTATCTCGTGTGGGGATCTATTCTCGGTGAAGTTCACTATTATTTTGTTAGTGTTCGAGTAGTTGATTTTGGGAAACTCATGCAGATTTGTAGTGTCACTCCACCCATTCAGCAGTATGTGAGGGTGTGGTGTTGATCCTGCTTCTTGAGTTTCATGTCCTTGCCTTATTACCTTGGCTTTTCTTGGATCGTGACACTCACGGAGTTTGTGTCCTTTCCTTGTTGCTTTGGTTATTGTTCTTGGATCATGGAAAACCTATTTGCAGCAGTTGGTAAAATTATGTTTGGTGTTTTTGCACTTTCAACATCACTGTTGACAATCTCCTTGTATGGAGCTATTGCGTGAAGCCCAATGTTAGTTGTTTTTGAATTCTATGATCGAGCGGTGAATTCGGACCAAACTTCTTCAACATTGTATGATTTTTTTATCCGAGCTTCTTGGGATGCCTTGGAGTGGGTCTTTACTCTCTTTACTTTGTTGTTACTGGTTTTGGGTACCTTACGGTGTCCCTTTTTTCCTAATTATTGTACATGAGTACCTCATCAGGCCTAGTTATCGGGACTCATACTGTGGACATGCCACATCTATTTTGGCCCCTAGCTTCACTTGAGGGGGGGTGTTAGAGTAGGTATTTACCTTAGCTCATGTTCACCTAGGTACTTTATTTACCTTTATTATATTTATCCTCACCCACTTATGTGTGTGGATATTTCTTTTATCTTATTTAGATATTAGGAGATATTATCTAGTTGTTAGGTATAGTTCTTTCCTTGATCTATGGTATTGAATAGATCCTTGATATCTAGTTCTCTCCTAAATCTATGGTCTTGACTAGTTCTTTGATGACTAATTATTTCCTTGATTTATGGCTTGATCTACGACCTTGACTGGTTCTTAGATTTTTATTCCTTGCCTATTTAAGCAAGGCCCATTCTCATTGTATTGCATTGAGTTCCATAATAATATATGATATTGCTTCTCATTTATTTGAAAAGGTTTTATGTAAAGTTATTCTGGTGAATTGCTTTCATCTTATAGATTGTGGTGTTTGATTAGTATCTGTGTCCTTGGCTTGAAATACGATCTATTTATCGTTACTTTTAATTACAAGAGGCAATACCCATTGACAATCTGATATGGGGTATATGAATCCATCATCATATAGCAACTTCAATAATTCACCTTTCACAATTTATCTTCTTGTAGGGTTCATGCGTCTCTCGAGGCTTTTTGATTGTTTTACTATCTTATTTGATATAAATTATATGAGTATAAAGCCTAGGATAAATCCCACACATATCACTATAATCCCAAGAAAATGTTTTTTTAATGTTTTTTAAGAAGAGAAATCAATGATTTCTCTTATTGTACACTCGACATCTTGTTCACATTTAGTGGCCTTCCAGTGTTATTTCTACTTGCTTGGAGAGGTCCAACATTGAACACATGTTTCTACTAATAGAATTTAATATGTAGTTATGAGGAAGAAGTTGGTGAACAAAAATATTTGTACTAGAATATTCTTGGTGCTTTCATGTTGTAAACCTTTATTCAAAGAACAGTTGAAGCACCTCAATATGTCATCAAATTCTTCATTCCTTCCATAATTTTTTTGTAGAATATTATAGAGAACAACATCTTCTTCTTGATTTTCAATAGTAAAAGAATTTTCCAACATCATCAACTATTGGATAGAGCATTGATCAACTTTTGGTTCTTCAATCCAAACTGTTTGATCCTCATCATTCAACAATTGAGTAGGAGGATAGAGTATAAGTTTCTTAGTACCATTTCCATTTGAGATGATCATGTTGTCAGACTTGCACCCTATAAATGCATCAGTAGTGGCCAGCCATGGCATTCCTAGTATAAGAGGATAACCTCCTAGAATTACCTTTGGTTGTAGGATAATGAAATCAATAGGGTATTCCCAAGAGTCTACCACCACAACAATGTCCTCAAGGACTCCTTTAGGCTTTACTATTGATCTATCTACTAGTTTCAATATTGTAGTTATTGGCCTTCATCCTTCTAGGTTCAGGCCATCCATGAATTCATTTGATATGACATTCATTGTTTCCCCTATGTTAATCATAATATTTTCAATTGTAGTTCCATTGATAGTGAAATTCACCAAAGGAATTCCTGGATCTATGTACTTAGGTAGTACGAGTTTGCAAGCATGATGTCAGTAAAATGTCCAATGAATTGTATAGTAGATGGATATTTTATTTTTCTACCTAGATTCTTGATACATAGATCCTTGATCAAATTGTTGTAAATAGGAATGTCCTTAATTACTTGAATGAGAAGAATTTTCTCACAAATTTCTTTCAATTAATTGATAAAATCAGAATCAGAGTCTGATTTAGGGTCATAATTTCTCTCTTGAAATCTTTCTAGAAATGGGGATCCATTGATTTGCATTTTTATTTTTTTGGAATTTGGTTCCTATTGTTGCGGACCAGCTTGAAGCGACTTTTGGTTTTGCTGAGGATCAACTAGCAACAACTGTGGTTCATCTTCTATCTCCACGATTTTAGGATTATTTGGTAGCACAAGTGATCTTCCTGAGTGGAAATGGAGATTGTTGACATCAACTACATAAGTAGATTCTTGTGTTGATTAAGTGTTATAGGATGGCTAAGTAGCTTTATTATTCGTCTTAGTTATTGGTTGAGATGTAAATTGAGTATATTTTGGTTTAGAGCTAGAGTGGGGGTTTGGCATCAAAGTTTACTGTTGTGTGTAGGGAAATTACTAGTAGAGTTTTTGGTAGTTAGGAGAGTGATTTCCCCATTGCTACCCTACTCTCCAAGGTCAATTCCATGAATAACATGGTTGTTGCCATAGTTGTCTTGAGAAATGAGGTTGTCATTGTTGTTAGTATTGGCTAGGGTAAGTATCACAACCTTGCTTAGTATTAGCCCAAGGTGGGGTTGTATATATTTCTATGAATTACTAGCCCAATTTTGAAAAGATGGCATATGATATTGTGACATATCTCCTTGTGTCGCTGGCCATGGCTTCCTTTGGGAAAAGTAGAAAACTTTCCCATCCATCATTTCAATCATTTTTAACTCTGGTGCAACCTCCTTTCCTTATATAATGTTGGTCTAGTCTCTGTATGTGCAATCAACTTTCTTTCTTTTGCAAGAATGGCATAACTCTGTAAGTTCTGCCTCTACATCCTCTCTCTTCTTCTTTACATGAATAACATCAAGTTGGGTGGCCATGTCATTAACTATTTCCTATTTCATGTTATTAAACATGTTTACAATCTTTGATTTAGATATTTCCCCAATTACGTTGGCATTTTCTCCACCCTTGAATCTAAAAATTATTATTCTTTTCATGGTTTCTCTAGAATATTTTACGTAGGATTCAAAAATCTCATCAAAAATGGCCTTGGATATTTCTCA
The DNA here is from genome assembly GCA_018340775.1 of Taxus wallichiana var. yunnanensis. Taxonomy (NCBI): domain Eukaryota; kingdom Viridiplantae; phylum Streptophyta; class Pinopsida; order Cupressales; family Taxaceae; genus Taxus; species Taxus wallichiana. The sequence continues at coordinate 56,561,411 of CM031236.1, read as the reverse complement.
TGGTCTTATTAAGTCCAAAGCATATTTTCCTCATCGAGTCCTTTTAAGAAGATTAACTTGAGAGAATCGGGAGGTAACCTTGTGTGTCTTGACTTTTGAATGCAAAATAGGAATATCTCTAGGTAATATTCTAGTGGCTCATATTCCTTCTATGCCATCTTGAAGAGTTCATCTCCTCCTCTGCTACTTTAACTATAATAGTCTTGGTACTTGGATAGAAACGTTTCCTTCATCTACTACTAGGTAATTACAACATCTCTTCCTATTCCCAAAACCATCTCAAGGCTACATTCTTGAGTGTACCATGGAATAACTTCATCTTGTGTGTGTCGGTTGTGTAGTCATTACTCCTGCATAAGACATCAAACTCATAAAAGAAAGTTTCGGGTCTTGAGTCATAAATAGATGAAAATTAGGAAGCGTTGATGGAGAGGCGTTTTCCATAACAACAAACTAATTGTTATTAGAGATGGGAGACTCAAATGTTCATGGTACCCCCTCTTGATCCGGTGGACATTTTTGATCTTCCAATCTTCCCAGAATTGTCCACAACCTAGTTAGTATAGAATATCCTTCTGATAGCTTTCCAACGCATATTGGAATGTGTGGATTAGAGAGCGTATGCTTCGGTGCAACTGGTCAAAGTTTTGGTCAACCCTAGGTGGGACCAGGTCAATTGGTGAATTACGACCTAGTAGCAAAAAGCAAAAGAATGAAGGTTTTTTGAGTTGGTTGCAACCTTCGGTCTTGATGAGTGATAATTTGGTCACGAGATCAAGAGGCTTAACGTTTATAACGGAAGGGAGCCCGACCACCGTGAGGACTATTTTACTATCACCGACGTGGTGGGTCCTCAAGCCACCACATGGCTTGCCACCATAAGTTTGATTTCTCTTGATTTTCCTATCAAGAGTCGACAAGTGGACTATATGTTGCAAGTGAATTTTAGGTGGATAATCAGCTCAGGCGAGCTATTTTATTAGCTCATGATGGGGTGATCAACTCCCCACCGAGTTGGTTTCATATTTCTACATTGCTTGAGTCAATTTTTATTATTTCCACATTGATCTAATATTTCTAACTGGCTCAACCTAAGCCTATTTTGATGGAATGAATCAAACAATGCACGAGGGATATATATTATCCCATTTACCTCAGTGGAAAATCCAATCGCATTTACCTCCAATTCACCACGTAGTGGCATTACCATATCGACACAATGTACAATGGTAAAAATACCCACAAATCTAACCAAATCGGCAACCAACAAATCACGACGGGTGATATAACTCGGTGGACCCAAAACATCCAACTCGGTGGCCACAAAATAAAGGAGAGAACATGTCCGAAGCCACAATTAAAGTGGTGGGTTGGTTGGTTATTAAATAGAATCCCCAATTTTTATGCGACAATGTGCAATTTATCCCCATGGTGACCCACAAAACGCCACCACCTGGTAAAAGTGACACCATCGAGCTATGTAGGAGGAAAAATTTGATCCCCTGACCTCACCCTTACAAACAAGTAGTCCAACCAACCCGCCTATATAGGCGGTTGGGATAAGATATGGAGGATCAACCCTATATACAAATATTTTGGGCTGATTTGGCCTATATAAAGGCCCTCTATCCCATTCAAAACACACAAGCCTTAAGATTTTCGAGCTTTAGCAAAGGCATTATTGTGTAGATAAAATAACTTCTTAGCTATTTTTAAAAAAGTCCTTAATATTGTTTAAGGCATTATTTGTAATATTTTGCATTATTGGCCTATTATTTGTTAGGAGATAATTGTGAAGGCCTATTATTATTTGTTAATAGGTGACCAATGTACTGAAAGCGAGCAAGTAGAAGGAGTCTTAGACCGTTGGAAAAGGGAGCTTATTTTAATCATCGGTGAATCGGTAAGGTGGAATTCAAGTGTTATTATCGCTCTTGTCTTTCAAAATTCCATTTCATTTTTGTGATTATTGTTCCTTTATTTCAGAAGCGGGAAAGATGTATACACTTGTAATTATTTCATTGGTTATAAATGAGTTACGAACGAACTCAGAGACATACGTAATTTCGAACTCGTAATCAATTTTCATGAAGCTTTTAATTAGATAAAAAATATATTTGATTAAGCATTTTCATTGTTAAATTGGAAGAATGGATTAAATGTAATAAATTTCAGTATCCATAACCCACTTTAGAAAGTGAACCGATATGCAGGATTAAGTCAATTTAATTCCGCAAAGTTGATTTTTTAGTCCTGGGTCCTTGTGAACATTTTGAGTTAGAATTTTCAACTTACATTTTCAAATCATGTTTTGGTATCATAGCAGGTATAGTGGATTGTGTTGCAGTAAGAGATGGATCTATATCTTTTCTTCTAGTTTCCAGTTATGTTGGCCTTATTGGGCACAATGGTATGAGTCATGATATCTTGTCACCAGGAGAAAAATCATTAGATCGAGGAATATGCATGCCAGATTGTGGATTTGTAGACTCACTTACTAATATGATGGATCGGCAACATAAATAGTGACAACACCTTGTGGAGATGCAAAAAAGCATTGATACCCCTAGAAGGGTAATCGAAGCAATCCACCTTTAGAAATTTCGTATTGAAAGTTTACCTTACCAAAACTAGCCATGTGTAGCTATTACGGTTTGGGACACGAAACTAAGAAGTGTTGGGACTTATACCCAGAGAAGAGGTCGGTATGGATGTAGCACAAAGGAAAGGGAAAAGATATTTTTCAACCCACTCTACACAAACATCGGCTTTTGGGGGAGTAAGACTAGCAAAGAATTGGCTTACGGGGAGCAACACATGGGGTCTCAAGACAAAACATTCTAGTGATATCTCAATGGATGTTAGTCACTATTATTCTCGATTGGACTATCGAGGTAGGTTATGTGACTATGGATGTTGTACGTAGACTACGGTTGATGACTATGCCACTTCCTCATGTCGAAATAGTCAGCACAGAGATGGTATTTTTCATGGATTGGCCCTGCAATTCTACACTATGAGATTCATATTTGGGGGGAATTTCGTTGATACAATCACACTTGACACAGTTCCCTTAGAGGTGGAGCAGGTAGCTTTAGGAAACTTCTACCTTGGAGCTAGGCGAGGATTTATTACCGATGATCAAAATAGATTAGAGCTTCATCTTATCACAATTGGATTGTGGAATTTGAAATGGGACATGCAATTCATTCGTAACTACACACAAAAGAAGAACTAGTAGCTCATATGCTCCAACGTCTTCGCTAGAATCTCCGGTAGATGTTGCACATACTCAGCAGAGTGTCCGGCTCGGGAGGTAGATTCAAGCTCATATGTCCCTGTGGATCACCCAAATCCTAAGTCAGAGGTCTCCTACATTCTAGATAATCATCATGATCCTTATGTAGAGGAGAGATCACATGATGGTCTAGAGGGAACCTATTAAGGATGCTTAGGCCTACACCAAAGATTCCAGCTAGTAAGAAATCTATGGTGAATAAAGTTGAATTTCTATTCAACTATTGTAAATGGCTTTTGAGCATTATTTATTTCTCTTATTATAATAAAACCAGAAAACTATTGTGCTAGGTAGAATGTATAAATAAGACCCCTTGTGGGAAATGTTTGTATACATCTAACTAATTATGGCATAGTAATAAAAGACCCAATTTTTGGGCAATGTTTGTACTCATTTTTTTACTTGCATTATGAACCCCTTGAGGGCTATTATTATGCAATATATTTTTTCCTTGTTGAGTTATTTGTCCAATAGGGAGGAGACACAATTTTGGACAATAGATTTAGTGAGAATAGTTGGGGGACATGTTTACCATACTCAACATTTTTCTCGCATTTAAATTTGGATTACTCCATTTACATATCCTAATCAAATTTTGAGTTCCTATTACAACTTGAAATAGGATTTAACTCATATTTATAAGATTGGATATTTGTCAGCCATTTGTATGGACAATTTAACTCATAGGTATCAAGTCAGATCTTCATTCTATGTAGAGGCATTGTGACCATACTGATAGAATGGAAGTTGAATCACCATTGGCCTCGACATCAGGTCGGATCTTCATTCTATGAAGAGATCATCATGGCCATATAATAGAGTGGTACTTGATAAATTGTGTCAATAAGAGGAGCTCACAAGAGATTAGCTCAGATAGTCATTCGGTGTAAAGGCATTGCGACTGTACATCTAAAAGGTAGCTAATCATCGGACTTAACACCACACGGTGGAAGCGTTGAGGTGTTGAAATAGGACTTGGAATCACACAAAGGATGTGTTGAGGTCTTGAAAGAGGACTTAGCACTATAAAGAAGAGGCGTTGAGGTCTTGAAAGAGGACTTAACACCACACAACAGAGGTATTAAGGTTTTGAAAGAGGACTTAGGACCGTAAAGAATAGACATTGATTTTTTCTTAAGAATGGTGGGACCATAACCCATAGGGCGAAGATCATAATCAATTTGTCAAAATGAGAAGAATTCAACTTCCGATGTGACAACAGAATATTCAGATTCAGGATAGGATGGAAAAATGTTCCAGTAAGTGTTTTTGGGACAAAAATCCTTTCCCATTAGGGAGGAGTGATTCGGAGGACATTTTTGATCTTTTAATCTTCCCATAATCATTCACAACCTAGTTAGTATGGAATATCCTTCCAATAAATTTCCAACAGATATTGAAACACTCATATTGGAGAACGTATGATCCCAATGCAGCTGATCAAAGTTATGGTCAACCTGAGGTGCGACCAGATCAACTAAAAAATTACAACTGAGTGGTAGAAAGTAAAAAAATAAAGGTTATTCGAGTTGGTTACAACCTCCGATCTTCAACGAGTGAGAAGTTAGTCACGAGAGCAAGAGGATCAAATTTTATAATGGAAGGGAGCTCGGCCTCCGTGAGGACTATTTTATTATCATTGACATGGTGGGTCCTCAAGCCACCACGTGGCTTGCCACCATGAGTTTGATTTCACTCGATTTTTCTATCAAGAGTCGACGATTGGACTATATGTTGCAAGTGCATTTTAGGTGGATAATCAGCTTGGGTGAGCTATTTTATTAGCTTGGTGTAGTGATCATCTCCCCACCGAATTTGTTTCATATTTCCAAATTGATCTAATATTTCCAACTAGCTCGGCCTAAGCCTATTTGGATGGAGTGGATCAAACAATGCATAGGGGATCTATATTATCCCATTTACCTCGGTGGAAAACTCGACTGTATTTACCTCCAACTCACCACGTAGTGGCATTATCAACTCAACACAATGTATAGAGGTCAAATAGACCTACAAATCCAAATAAATTGCCAACCAAAAACTCACGATGGAGCCACATAACCTGGTATAACCATAACATCCAACTCGGTGACTAGCGAGATGCCCAAACAAAAGGAATGAAAGTGGCCAAAGCCACATCTAAAGTGGCGGGTTAGTTAGTTATTAAACCAAATCCCCACTTTTCATGCCGACCATGTGGGATTTATCCCCATGGTGACCCAAAAACTACTCACCCCGGTAAAAATGTCATGAACGAGCTATGTGGGAGGTGAGATTTGATCCCCAACCTCATCCTTACAAAGAAGCAGTCCAACTAACCCACCTATATAGGTGGTTGGGATAAGATATGGGTGATCAACCCTATATAAAAATATTTTGGGCTGATTTGGCCCATATAAAGGCCCTCTCTCCCATTTGACACACAAGCCTTAAGCTTTTCAACCTTTAGCAAAGGCATTATTGTGTAGATACAATAACTTTTTAGCTATTTTTAAAAATTCCTTAATATTGTTTAAGGAATTATTTGTAATATTTTGCATTTTGGCCTATTATTTGCTAAGTGATAATTGTAAAGGCCTATTATTTTTGTTAATAGGTGAATAATGTACTGAAAGTGACCAAGCATAAGGAGTCTTAGACCTTTGGAAAAGGATTTTATTTTAATCGTTGGTGAATCGGTAAGGTGGAAGTCGAGCGTTATTATCACTCTTGTCTTTCAAAATTCCGTTTCATTTTGTGGTTATTGTTCCTTTATTTGTAACTGGGAAAGATTTCTAGACTTGTAATTATTTCATTGGTTATAAATCGGTTCTGAACGAACCCAAAGACATAGGCAATTGCCGAACTCCGTAATCAATTATGTTGTCTTGGGATTCCTTTTACGATTTTTCATGAAGATTGTAATCAGATAAAAATAATATATTTTATTAAGCATTTTCATTGCTAAATTGGAAGAATGGATTAAATGTAATAAATTTTAGTATCCATAACCCACTTCAGAAAGTGAAATGATATGCAGGATTAAGTCAATTTAATTATACAAAGTTGAATTTTTAGTCCTGGGTCCTTGTGAATGTTTTGAGTTAGAATTTTTAAGTTACATTTATAGATCACCTTCTTCCATGTATTGATTCACCTCCTCTACCATGTTTGGCTGATCAAGAACAACTTCAGAACATTCACTTGTGAGGGGGTGTTCTATCAACAAACCCTATACAGAAGAGGATGTGTCTTCTTGAGAATCGAAGAAATTTCTACTATTTGAGGATTGAGTAGGAATCTACAATGGTATTTTCCTATGTTTTTGCATGAGAAAAATTCACTAAGAAAATAGGACAACCATAGCCTTGTGTCAAAAATGTTTCTATGTTATACCTTTCCAAACACCTCCAGATTAACCTACCTGCGGAGTCAAGTCCAACATTGTCTTTCAATGACCCATACGCGAGTCTCATCAGTTCCCTTAAGTGATTTAGGAAAAATAAAAATCATTCAAGTCTCTTTTGAATAGTATTTATCAAGGTGGGTTTTCAAGAAAGCCTAGAAAGGGCTTTCATCATCCTTTCTAAGCCAAGTGCACAATCATGGGAGAAGTGTCAAGGGCCCAATTTCATCATAGAGGTTTATTCAAGATCCAAGAACATCAGGGAACTTATTTAGGAATATTTTGGAAAGTTTCAGAGCTTTAGGAGAAAATTCACGAAAAGCGGGTTTTCGAGGCCGAAGGATCTTACACCATAAAAGAGTACCTGAGCTTTGAGGAGTGATCCGAGAGCTCGAGAATGAGTTATTATCCAAACAATATATCATTTGAAAAAATATTCAACCCTCTACATGGTGGAAGAAACATAATAACTTCAAATACCATGTACTTTTTAGACAATTCGGTCTTTTCTATGAACAAGGGATGATCCCAAACAAAATGGACTTTTTTGAGTTTTTACAAGCCGAATAAATCCATACAATCCCTCCTATTATTATAAAAAGCTATTTTTCATGAAAAATCATATTAATAAGATTCAAAAAAATTCATCCAGAGCACAAGATATGGTCTTTCTAATTCACCCTTCAAGGTATGTTATTTGACACTTAGTCAATTTTACAAAGGAAATGTAGAAAAAAAGGTTGAGGCACATTTTCATGTCCCCATTACAACTTAACAAAGGGAAAGTAGGTGCAGAAAAGTGTTCCCTCCCTTGTTTCAACCTTTTGGTTAGTCATATGACCATTGTAACTCAATTTACCCCTCGATCGACTTTTAAGCCCCCTTCTCGTTAAACGCTTCAACGAAACTTGTTAAAACTAGGATAAGGTGCATTTTATTAAATTTATTTTCCATAAAAAAAGGGAAAATGGGGAAAAAATGATCCCCACCTTCTCTCTCTCTTCATGTTAAAACACTATAATTTCAAACAATTAGCCAATTTTGTTCAAACCCCAACACATCTTTGCCGAAACTCTGCTGAAATTTCCATCAAATATCCCTCCAGAATTTTCATGCTCTACCCATTGCTAAATTATTTCCATGATATGCAGAATTGAAAATAAGAAAATACACAAGAAAAACTAGATTTATAAAGAAAAAAGCAAGATCTCTCGCTAGAAAACCTCAAAGTTTGTGAATAAAATTTCTTCATATCTCATAAATCGGCGAGCGGATCGACGTGCCATTTTTTGAAATATTAAATTTTCCTAGATGCCTTTAATCTCCCAAATAAATATCTCACTTGTACTATATGGATTTTTTTGCAGTGAAGAAACCCCAGGTTTCTCGCGGCAAAAAATTGTAAATTTAAAATCTCTTAATCTAAGAACAGTTTGTCTTGAAATTTTTGAAGTGCACTTTGTAGAGAAAAAACTATATCATAAATTTTTGTTTCATTGCAAACGGATCCCCAAAAAACCTATTTTTAAAAAATATTAATCCTTCCTACATGGGAAATTGTTAATTTTGGTAAGTTATCAATGAAAGGAATGATAACCAGATCATACCAAGCCAAGAACACACCGCTTAATCAAACACCATGATCAATAAGATGAAATTAATTCACCGAATAACTTTATATAAACCTTTACAAACAAATAAACAACAATATCATATATTATTATGGAACTCAATGCAAAGTACAATGAGAATGGACCTTACTTATATAGCAACGAATAACAATCTAAGAACCGGTCAAGGTCGTAGATCAAGCCATAAATCATGGAAATAACTAGTCATCAAAGAACTAGTCAAGTCCATAGATTTATGAGAGAACTAGACATCAAGGATCTAGTCAATACCATAGATCTAGGAAAGAACTAGTCAATACCATAGATCAAGGAAAGAACTATACCTAACAACTAGATAATATCTCCTAATATCTAAATAAGATAAAAGAAATATTCACATACATAAGTGGGTGAGGATAAATGCAATAAAGGTAAATAAAGTACCTATGTGAACTTGAGCTAAGGTAAATACCTACTCTAACATCAACAAAGGTAGATGCGGAAAAGACATTGTGCACTAAGGAAACCTAGAAATTTAGAACGAGTGGTTGGAGCTGGAAAAGGTGACTAAATAATACTTACTAAAAATATTAATTTTTCTACACGAGAATTTGATAATATTATTAAGTCATATTGAAGATCAGTATAGGTAGAAGTAATGTACATAGGGGTAATTCAGTAAAGCTAATCACTTGTTGGAACTGAAAAAGGTGGAAATTTCCACTTCTAAAAATAGTAATCCCCATTTCAAGTGAAGTATGGTGTATCTAGGAGCCATGTATATTTTCCAATATTAGTTGATGTGTACATGTGAGTACATAATTCCAAGGAAATTATGTCAATAGAATGCGATCATGTCACAAAGGACCATTTCATGTCATCTGGAAATCTCAACACTTTGTCTTTCAACACTCATTTTATGGTCAGTTTGTTTGTATATCACGTACAAATATGATTTTGTGATCATAATCATCGAAGTGTTCATGGTGTACTTCATCGAATATTCAAACCAGCATAGCAAAGATTGCGAAATGTCATGGCGGAGGTCAATTTCAATCTTCATCTCCTCGGAGCATATCTTCAAGACCAACACTCGCAATCATCAAGGTAATATTTTAACAATGTTTATAAAACACTCAATGGTGTCTATGTATCAAAGGGTTAGATCATGATCATTCAGCAAGGTACATAAGTTCATTATTTCAAGAGTCTCAAAAGGTAAAAAATCAAGGAAAAGGTGCCCATTCCATAAGATTCTCATTAGAGTCTTTAATTTTCAAAGTTCATCAATGATGAAGCTTCCTCATTATAAATATCATTTCCTTATCTTCTTCTCTCTCTTCCACTCTCCTCTCTCCCTCCTTTCTAATTCTTTATTGGTCTTCATCATTCTATTTCATTTTTTTAGTTAAGTGACCTATTTTAAAATTGTAAAAGTATTTTCTCAAAATTATAAGAGAAATACTTAATTTTGGCAAACAAAAGGTCACAAGTGGAATATGAATGTGAAAATTCATGTGAGGGGAGATGAGAGGTCAATTCAAATTGCTATAAATTGGGATGGATTATCCAATCAAAGGATCTTGATTTTGAAGAATTTCCACTCTATAGAAATTGTGGATTGTAGTTGTTGAACTTTGTGTCAATGCACAAGAAATAAAAGCTACATTTCTTTTATTTCCCTTTCTCATATGTTCTTCTATTTCTCTCATTATACAACTTTGTGAATGTCAATAAATAAGAAAAGAGTTTGTGGATTTTCTTGATGAGGAGATTAATAAGACTTTGTGCTCATAGTCTCATCTCATCTTGATGTCTGTAACAAAGTTGTTATTCTTCTATATTGAATGTTTGAACTACTCTAGTTATTGGGTGTGAACTCTGTAATTGGCCTACTCACGATAATAAATTTCCTTTCCTAATTTCCCTCCTTCTCCCTACATTGTTGTAATTTCCTCCCTTGTACTCCTCATACAAGCATCCCGCCACATGTTTACCGGAGTGTCCCCTGTGTGATCCCCAACCCTTTGGACCAACCCCACATCAGTAGATAGGATTAGATTAGTTTTTATTCAATAATGGGAGTTACACCATTCAATTCGTAGAGGGTGTAACCCCGTGAAAACCGGTGGGGACACCTAATTTTCCATATCAATTTTTTTTTCTCACCACAGGGTTTCTTGACTCCTTTGGGTAGAGTTTTTCCCAAGTGCACCCCGAGAAGATCTCTTCCCAAAAATTTATATATATATATATATATATATATATATATATAATATATATTAAAAATAAAATAACTACTTGAATGATCAAAATCCTCTTTGCAATCCTGATTGAGAAATCTACTCTTGTCAAGAGTTGAAGAATAAGAAGGAAAAATTATGGTGGAGAAAGAAAGAGAAAGAACCCAACCCATTGTTCCTTTTGGTAGGAATAGTGGCCCACTTGCGCTATCACAACCAGTCCATGAGCTATTATGAGGACCAAGGAAGGGGTTTCAGTAATTTTAGAGGAGATGGTTCCCAACTCCTTAAAAAATAGGTAACAACTTTCATCACAATATGTGGTGTGTTGGGAATTAAACATGAAGACATATCTCATTAGATTGTTCATGGATTGGCAATAAATGGCAACTAAATGGTTCTATCTCTTAACAACAAGGTCTGTCACTTGCTGGGACAATATAAGAACCAAATTTTAAGCCATATTTACATCTATAGAAGACTTCCAAGATCACTTGATTCAACTGGTACATATGAAATAGGAGTTTATGGAATCAATGAAAGACTACGTAGTGAATACAATTGGTTAATAAGAAGAATCCCTGAAGAGATTATTTATCAGTTCTTTACAACCTGAAGTTTGATTCTTCCTTATAAGATCACAACCTAGAGATTTGAAAGAAGCATAAGATTATGCTATTTAAATGGAATATAATCTAATATTGTCTAGTAAGGTAAAGAATCTCAATGGTAAATTGAAAGATCAAATTTCGGTTCAATACCCACTTTGATCGAGCGATTAAAAAAAAGAAAATGATATGATTTCCATGAGGAATAACTCTCTCGAGATCACACAAGAACCCCGAAATCTTTCTCTAGAGGCTCTTCTCGGTCAATGCAATGTATGGGAACTATGAAGATGAAGAAGAAGAAATTTTGGAATCCGAGGACGAAGGAGAAGGCAGATGTGCTAATGTCGGGTTTTGTGAATTCCCTTTGATGATGAATAATATACTAAAACTTATTCATATGTGGTATTCACCCAATTATAAAAGGAGAAATAAGGTTATTCTTCCACTTCCTAAGTTACGAAATTGAATCCTTAAATGTCGAATCGAGAAAAATTGAATTGAAAGGGGATCATTAAAGTCTAATCCTTAAGTGGACTTTTTATTCTCTTGGAAAATCACTTTCAAAAACAATTGTGTCGGTGCTGCCATAACCCATGATTTTCTCACTACCTCTTTTTCCTTAGACATCATTGACCATTTCAAAAATCCAAGATCTAAATTTCTACATTTGGAAACTTAAGAAATCATCCCAAACAATTAGAGATACGTATTCAACATGTCAAAGGATGTATCCTTGTTCTTGAATATTCCTCTACCAAAGAACCACCACGTGCATCTCAATCTACTTTATCCATGAACCTGTCTTTCCTCCACACCCTCAACCTATAGGAAGGTATAACCTTTCTACATAGCCTTGTTTTTTAATGGATATAAACTAAACAATTGCATAATTAACTTTGGTGCCTCAAAAATGCCATGCCCATAAAGGTTTCTAAATATTTCAGTCTCTCCCTTACCCCTACCTCTGGTAAATGTCTATCCATGGAAATGAAACAAGTGCCTCTAGTCACAGAAGTCAAATATTTTGAGGTAGCATTGGCAGACTTTCGACAAAAATCATAATGAGAATCCTTATAATAGACATGTCCACCTCATACGAATTTTTTTGGGACAAATTTTCTACCGATATGTTAGAGGAGATATGCACTTGAATTGCTCACACACTACCATCTGGTTAATGGTAAAACAAAGAAGTTACTTCTCATTAAGAAAATTAAGTATACAGTTCAACAACCAAACAAACCAATGATGGACATCTCCTACCAAAATTCCAAGTATGATAATTTCTTCATGACCTTCGAGGAGGATCTTGAGCTTCCCTTGTTGGTGGAGGAATGTCCAAGCATCACAGAGCCAATCAAAGAACACAATGAAGAGTTGATGAAATCTGAGTTTGAAAAGGTGTAATTTTCATGGGATGAAGGTATAAATGAATTTGCTTTGGTAGACGATGATCTTGGTGATGAGAACCTTGACTTGTGCAAAAAAAAATCTTGAAATGATGAGAGATGCAGATCAAGAAGAAGGAATGATGCTCAACACCTTCTTAACAAATAACTTCAATATTCTCGATCATGTTCCCAAGAATCAAAACAAGTTTCCATATGATGAGTGTGTTAGTGAAATTAAAAGTTTCTCTTTCTCACTGGAAGAAGAGGACATGAAAAATAGGAATTGCAACACACCCCCATCTCTTGAAATGGGGCATACCTAAGAAGATGATGATTTCATTATAAAAATGGACTTCTTAGTTCTCAAAAATCAAGAATGGGAAGATGATAATGATGACATTTCAGCTCCAGTAGTGTGCTCATTTCCTTTTGCAAGGATGGAAACATCCTCAAAGTAAAATGTAGAAATGGATTGTCACTTGGTCCTAAGGCTTATTTTTCTTAAAATGAAAACCTTGTAAATATAGTTCAACCTTTTAGTTCTCACCCCACTTAAGACATTGATGCCCTCAACATAAGAATAAAGGATGAAGCCAAAATGGACAAGATAAACAAGAAGATGATAATTTCCATGTTATGTGCCCAATTCAGAGTTCATTCTCTTTCTAAGAGGAGGATGTAATGCATGTGACACACTATATAGGGCAACATATGTCAAAAGACTTGGAGCATGAGAAAAATGACTTCTTGGAACAATTGAAAAACATAGAACATCAAGAGGTGGAGAATGATGCCAAAGTTCCCTAGACATCTATCGATAATCACCCCATGAAAGTGGTGATCATGAATCATACACACAATGAGGAAAAAATTCCTCGTAATGAAAATGATAAGTCAAGTACAATCGAGAAATATCTTTATGGTAGTAGTAAGAAATCAACAAGTTGAACGATCTAGAGGAGGAATGAGAAACCAAGAAAAATGTGTCAAAATGAAAAAGGTGGTAGAATGAATAAGAAAATAATCAATTGCACTAGAAACCAAGATAGATTTATCAAGAAGATGAGAAGGGGGTCATAATTCAACAGACCTATCAATGGATTTGCAGAAGAATGGCATTCAGTGACACCCATTTATGGGTAAGCACACAATTCAAGTTTACACTTCAACAAAAACAAGTTGTCCCCTACATGTACATAGGTTATTTAGGTTTTTCCCTTGTTGTTGTTGTATGTTTTCATTTCCACTTCATGTTCCCCTTGGTTGTGTGTTTGTGTGTGTTGAATAAACGAGGTTGTGTATTATATGTTTCTAGTGACTCTCTAAAGCCCAATGGATAAGGCACTGGTCCACAAAAATAATTGAGATTATGAGATTCTCATTATATGTCCTCACTATGATCGATCAACAAATTGTCACCAAGCTAGAGGTAGTTGTTGTCCAATGTATTTTCACTGGAAAAATTCACTAAGAAAACAAGATAACCATGCCCTAATGTCAAACATTTTCAAAGGTATACCTTTCCAAACACCCCCAGATGAACCTATTCCTGAGTGTCAACTATAATATTTTATTTCAGTAATAGATCTATGAGTTTCATCAGTCCCTCTAGGTGATTTAGGAAAAATCAAAATCATTCAAGTGCCTTTGGAGAAATATTTCTCAAGGTGGGTTTTCAAGCAAGCTCAGAAAGGGCATTCATTAGCCTTTCTAAGAAAAGTGCACAATCATCGAGCAAAGTGTCAAGGGCCCAATTTAATCACGGAGGTGTATTTAAGAGATGGAATATAAAGGAATGGATTTAGAAATATTCTGGTAATTTTTAGAGGTTTAAAAGCTAATTCATTGAAAGCGGGTTTTGAGGCCAAAGGAGCTTGCATCGTAAAAGAGTACCCGAGCTTCAAGGAGTGATTCAAGATCTCGTAATGAGTTATGAGACAAAAAATATAGCATTGGAAAAAATTCATCTCTCTATATGGTGGAAAAAATAGATCAACTTCAAACCCCACACACTTTTAGGGACTTCTCATTCTTTTCTATGCACAATGAACAATACCGAGAAAAAGATGTTTTGAGAGGTTTTTCAAGAAGAATAAATCCATGAGACCCCTCCCATTCTTTGCTAAAGTTTTTTTATGAAAAATAATATAAATAAGATTCTGAAAAATTATCTGGAAGCTTAAGATATGGTCTTTCTAAGTCACCCTCCAAGGTATGTTATTCGACACTTAGTCAATTTTACAAAGGGACGCGTGGAAACACTAGGATGAGGTGCATTTTAATGTCCCCATTACACCTTAAAAAATTTAAAAGAGGTGCATTTTCATGTCCCCATTGCACCTATTTTCCCGAAACCAAAGGGACAATAGGGAGAAAAAATTCACCCCACCCCCTCTCTTCATTCTAAAACACTATAAAATCAAACACTTAGTCATTTTTTGCTCAAACCCACCACACGCTACTCGCAATGCCAAAATTTCTATCGAATCTTCCCAAACAATTTTTGTGCTCTACCCATTGCTGAATATTTTCCATGATATAAAGAAGTTAAAATAAGAAAAAACTCAAGATAAACTAGATTTACGAAGAACAAGAATAAGATGTCTCACCAGAAAACCTCGAAGTCCGTGAAGAATATTTATTCATATATAAAAAATTAGTGAGTGGATTGATGTGTCATTATTTGAAATATTAAAGTTTCCTATGCACCATGAATCTCCCAAATAAATCTCTTGCATACATGGTATGTATTTGTTTTAGCGAAAACCCTAGATTTTTCACGACAAAAAATTGTAAATTTAAAATCTCTCAATCTAGCAACTGGTTGGAATTGAAAATTTGGAAGTGCACTATAGATCAAGAAGTCTAAGTGGAAGTAGTGTAGACATGGGTAATCCACAAAGCTAATTTCACTTGTTGGAGCCGAAAAGGGTGGAAATTTCCACTTACTAAAAATAGTAATCCCCCTTTTCCAAGTGTAGTAAGGTGTATCCAGGAGCCATGTATACTCATCACTGTTTGTTGATGTGTATGGGTGAGTGCATAATTCCGAGGGAAATTTTGTCAGTAGAATGTGACCGTGTCATAAAGGACCATCACAAACATTTCCCATAGGTCATCTGGAATCCACCTCAAGAAATATCAATAGTGTCTTTTGACACTCATTTTATGGTCCAGTTTGTCTATATATCATTTACAAATATGAGTTTTTGATCATCATCGTCAATTTGTTCATGGTGTGCTTCATCAGAATATTCAAACCAACATAGAAGTATTACAAAGGGTCATGACAGTGTTATTTTAAATCTTCATCTCCTTCGGAGTAGATCATCATGAGAAATGCCGAAGCGATAATCAAGGTAATATTTCAACATTGTTTCTAAAAAACTCAATGGTGTTCGTATCATACATACAGTGGTAGATTTTGATCATTTGGAAAGATGCAAAAGTTCATTATTTCAAGAGTCTCAAAAGGAAAAAAATTAAAGAAAAATGTGGCCATTCCATAGGATTATCATTAGAGTGTTTAATTTGTAAAGTTTTTCAACAAGGAAGTTACTTCATCATAAACATCATTCCCTTCTCTTCTTATCTATCTTCCTCTCTCCTTTCTCTATCCTTTCTAATTGTACATTGGGATTCATCATTGTATTTTTTCCTATTCACTTAAGTGGCCTATTTTAAAATTGTGACAGTATTTTCTCAAAATTATAAGAGAAATACTTAATTTTGGAAAATGAAAGGTCACAAGTGGAATATGAATGCGAAGAATCGGGTGAGGGAGAGATGACAGTCAATTCAATTTCTATAAATTGGGATGGTTTATCCATTCCAAAGGATCTTGATTTTGAATAATTTCCACTTTGTAGCAATTGTGGATTGTAGTTGTTGAACTTTGTGTCAATGCACAAGAAATAAAAGCTACATTTCTTCTATTTCCCTTTCTCATATGTTCTCCTATTTCTATCATTATACAACTATGTGAATGTCAATAAATAATAAAAGAGTTTGTGGTTTTTCTTGATGAGGAGATTAATAAGACTTTTTGCTCATAGTCTCATCTCGTATGTATGTCTCGTAATAGGGTTGTTATTCTTCTATATTGAATGTTTGAACTACTGCAGTTCTTGGGTGTGAACTTTGCAATTGTCTTACTCACAATAGTGAATTTCCTTTCCTAATTTCTCCCCTTGTCCCTAGATCACTGTAATTTCCTCCCTTGTACCCCCCATACAAGAATCTTGTCACAGTTCGGTGGAGTGTCCCTATGTGATCTTAGACCCTTTTAACAAATGCACAATAGTAGATAGGATTATATTAGTTGTGATTCAATAATGGGAGTTTTACTATTCAATGAGGGCGTATCCCCATGAACAGTGGTGGATACACCTTATTTTCTAAACCGATAAATTTTCTAACCAACATATGGGCATGTTTAGGATGGTGCATACATTAACTGACTCAACTCAATCAACATTCATTAGTGGGGGTTTGAAGGTGGAATTTCTACAACCTAGTTTGTTCTAATAAATTAAAAAATGAAAACCTCACAAGTTCCTATAATGACAACGACACAAATATTGGTGGTGCAAATCAACTTGTAACAATTAGTATGTTTTATATCAAATAAATTAATTTAATTATCAAACCAGGGAGTGTAGAATTGAAATATTGCTGGTGTTGTATGCACAGTTACAGTGATTTAAGAGGTTTGAAAGGAAATAACTGTCACGTAACAATGCTGAAAATAAATTTAAAATCAAACTAGAAAATAAACTAGTGCTAATTATTTTTTCTAAAACAAAGTTACAGATTCAGAAAGTAAATTTATCTTTAGTAAACATGGATGAAATAAATCAATGGAGGGGATTTATCAAACCTCAAGTGGGCCCTAACTTGGGTGCTAACCCCTTCCTAACTCTACAACTAGAAAGGAGCTACCAAAACTTAGATATTTATTGATTTACATAATCAATACATCAATGAATAAAAGAGTAATATCCAAATATGACTCTTACTCGATTACAACTCTTTTCTATCACTATTTGACTCTCCCTGCAACAAGGCACCAACCCTTTCCTTTATACCTTCATTTACAACATGACGTGAGAAGAAGAAGAGTACAACAAGGAGTTTCCAACAAAACAAGTGAGAGATCTTCAACAGAATAGTGAGAGATTCAACACATGTTACAGAACTCATAACAAGTGTTCAACTAATAAACACATAAAAAATGTTTAACTAATCAATCAGTTCTTCATAACAAGTGTTCAACGTAATCAATCAGTTCTCCACTAGTTTGTATCAATAACCAAATCAAATATTGATTTGTTTCCTAGTTTTCCACGTTTCTATCAGAATCGATTCTCCAATGATAAGTACTGAGACTTCATTACTTCATGCTTAAAAATATAGTCATAAATGCAGGCTCTTTGATGTGAATGATTTCCTTTGGGTGTGAGGAGTTGTTGCAAATAGGTTCTTTTGTTGCAGACGATTTGCTATGGATAGGCTCCTCTCGCTTCATGTGAAAAATTACTTACAACCAAGGGTGGCATCAACACAAATAAAATCATCCAAATAAATTATTGGGATAATAAGAATAAATGCACACGTAATATCAAAAATAAAGAAAACTAGGTATAATTATATTAATTAGTCATTATGCCACAATTTCATGGTTGTGATGGTAATGTTCAACAATTTTTTTGGAAATACATAAACATGGTTTCCAATAACCTTTTCAAAATACACAAGATGAGTTATTATAAAAGTAATTTATACAAACTCATCACTACTATTGACCTACCACCACTAGTAATTACATTCTTGGATCATGATTATTATGTGCTTCTATTGGTACTTATGTCATCAACAATACTATGGTCTATCCATCATAAATTAGCAATGAATGCTCTTTGGCACTTATTTTTCATATTAGATGTCCCACTTCTCTAATCACATTTCACGAGTTCCTAACTTCTTATGGGCATGTCATTCTTCCTATTATTTTTGGGTATCTTAAACTTTTTACACTTTTCCTTGTTACCTCTAAAATCGTCCATTTGTGACATGCTCTCGTGTCTTCATTTTCTCTACACTACACAAGCTATCCCTTCCATGCATCGCTTATCGCTCAAATTCATCCATAAAACCAAGTTGTCATCATCAAATGTATTCCAACGCATACACCATTTCCTTAGTCCATGCTTGTTGATATCTATGCAGCAGTCATGGAATTTAGCTCTCATATACCTCTCAAGTCTAAAGCTACTTCTACACCTAGTTCTCCTATTTACACACGGCCTACATCACGAACTTGATTTCCGATCGGTCCATTGGTCCATCTCATCAAGCATAAGTCCGCTACTCGGGAAATCACTTCTCTCTCATGTTCTCCACCTTCTTCTCCATATTGGTTTCATGCACATGCAAATAAGTATTCTCCTACATCACCAATCCTATATCATGGTCACACACCTTTATCTCCTCGAGATATTGGCTAGGTGGCCCTCATCCTTCAAGATATCGTCATATAGTCTTATATCCATCACTCACTTGGGGGAATCAAACTCTTTCCCCCTTCCATCACTATTAGTTATCTCTAATACCGCACTTTGTGCTTTCTTCTTCATGTCCGATCTATCTAAGTGTCCCAACACTCTCTAGTACACACATTGTACCATCATTACCCCAGGACACACTCTAGTGTTAAAGTTCACACTCGATTTTTGAGGTTAAAATTCTTAAATGAACCTCACATCATCTATGCTTCATGCTCTATACGTCACGATACATATTTTCTAGCATCTACTCTCATGCAACACATTCATTTCTCGATGATGCACTCTTTTCTATAGTTCATTCTTCACTTTTAAAAAGTCATTTCTAAATGATCCTCGTCTCATACACATACATTATAGGAAACCCTACTCCTATCATGTGCACAATTTACATATCACACCATCACACTCACATAACATTTTCATATAGTGGTTGCATTTACTCTTTTTAGCTTATTCTACTCACATATTGCACTTTGCTTACTATGCTAGATAGATTCTTAGTATGTCATTATATTTTCCTATAAAGACATATGCGTTCACTTAGTATCTTAAGGTGAATGCAAGACCTATTATAGATCCATACACAATGCGGGATGCTTGACATATATTTTTACCAATCCCACAGAGGTTCTTAGGGGCATCTACATTTTCTAGTTCATTATACTTTACACATCACAAGTTCTATCATTGTAGTACTTACTAGTTCTAGTATGTATCACTATACTTATCGCTTATTTATACATGATTTTACATATTATATATCTTTCTAACATGTTAATGGGTATTTCATGTGTAGCATTTTCCTTGCAAGATCTAACAACCATGGCTATTTGTCACTTCTTATTTCCTAGAGTTTGATATTATTTTTGGGCTATGACCTATATCCGATTCGATCATTGTATGCTTTTGGCCTCTTTGGAACTAATTATCTTATGACATTGTGAACGATTTCCCATGTTTGAAACCTGTTTTTCACGGTCCATATTATCTTCCTAGTTTATTTTTATATTATCTTCTATTTCATGCTACGTCATTTTTACTAACTCTTGTTACTATACTTTCTTGTTTGCATGTGCCTTGGTTTTACTACCATGCGCATCCCCTACCCCTGCGGTATACACTTCGATATGCATATCGGTATCGAGTGTCTGTCCTTTGAACCACATTATCCTATAGCCATCGTATGCACCCTAAATGAGGGAGGAATCTATTAGGTGAACAAATCACCCATACATCATCTCATAGCTTTAGCACAGATAAGTACATTACAAAAATGATAAAGGAACATAATTACATATTTCCCCAAAAATACACTTGGGTCCAAAACACAGAAAGGCATAATAGCATCTATAAATGGACAGTAGTGTAAGAACTTGTGTTCCCCCTAGGTGCTTCTTTCATGGGGAAAAAACATTCATTTTTAGTTTAACATAGTTTACATATGTTTTTAGATCATTTATCCAGATACAAGCCACTAGCCTCTATTTACATAATTCAATTACACTTCAATTAAAATCAAAACAAATTGGAACAAATCATAATAATTGGAAAAAATTTGAAGAATCGAGAATAAATTGGGGATGTGCCATATCCAAGTGGAGATTATTTAGGAAGTGGCACGAAGGAGAGGAAACATAAACCTCTCTCTCCAATACCCTTCCCTTGGCGTGATATCCCCCAAAAACTTTCTCTTGGCATGAGATCTCCCTAAAATCTCGGTCTTGGCATGAGATCGCCCAAAAACTCACCACCTGGAATTCAAATCCAACAACTCCTAGCAATAAATATTTATATATCATAATCTCTTACATATCAGGTGCAAACTTTCCTTTTACATACTTTTACACTCTTTATTTACTTAAATACATGCATTTCTTTTATTTTTCATATACAAAACTTTGAATAGTTTCTTTCTCTTATTTTAGTTCTATCCTTAATACACAACAAGAAGTCACTCACATCGAGAAAGTGTAAGCTCCAACAACATGTTACTATGGATACACTTCACCCCTAGGGTCTACTTCCCTTTCCTAGTTTCCACACTTCATATTGGGATCACTTTACGCTACAGGTTGTCCACTCGAATGTTATTAGTAAAATTTTTCTCTACATGATTACAAAGTATTCATATTGTATCCACTTTATGATATCGATCGTTCACTCAACAACATAAATTGGGGGAAAATATAGACACAAAATCACGCACTCGGGTACATTTCTAGGTCCTAAAGCATATTGATGTATACATGATTTCTAAGAAAGAAGACTAGTGGTTGAAAACCCTTTTTTTCCTCTTTAATTTATCTTTTGTCTTATTTATGGTCTTACACATCTTATAACGTTGTTAGAACTTAACTTATTTATCTTGTATGGCCTTAGCCACTAATGCCTGATTAAGACTCTAGTGCCTAGGTGCTCCGGTCCCTCCTAGGCACTCCTAACCCTTCCTCCCCTTTTCTCACTCTTTTGAGTCCCTTTTAGTACTTGTACATATTTTACACTTTGGGGTTGGCCTTTGATTGTCTTACAAAATTCAAACAAGGGAATCATATATATACATAGTTATAGATCTCAAATAAGGGGCCAAGTACTAAGCATTACATACTATCATCTAATCTTGCATCCAAAGGCATAAGAGCTTTACAAAACATCCATCTATCATAATCAATCAAGAGACAAGGGGTGCATCACTCTACATACACAACATAGGAGGGGAAGTCATTTCTATTTCATCCCACACATTTTATACATTTTCTATATTCTAGATCTAGCTTGGTATCATTTTGTAACTTATGAAGGAAATCCTACAACATCATTACACACACACACACACACACATAGAACTACATGGAGTCTCAAATGTAGTGCAATTTTTAGTACTAAGTTAAATCTTCAGGTGACCATCGAGGTCTGTTCGACTCCACATACTACATCTTTAGTTTTGGGATTTGATGTGTTTTGTGGGTATGTGTGGCTAGACAAGTGTTTTGCAGTTACGAGATATAATTGACAACATTTAAGCAAGATAAGAGAGACAAATAGAGATAAAAATGAAGCTCTTCTTGCACAAAATAGATCAGAACTTGAGCATCTGGGTGGAAACTAGCACTCATAACCAGATCCATCACAAGTTCCCGGGCGCTCCTATCCTCCTATGGGAGATTTTTTCCTACACAATTCTAAGTCCTAGAAATTCTAACTGAGCCTTGACGATGTTGCTTCTAGTTTTTTCCAGCTATTCACATGCCTAGATCATCTCAAAATTCTACTAAATCAGCTAATTCATCTCCTCTCCCTCTCTTTCTTAGGGTTTCATATTATATCTTGGTTGTTACTTGTCCATTAACTGTATTTTGTCAGTTGTATATCATTCATTACAGTAGTTAGTTTGAAATTAGATTTAATTCAATTTATATTAAATCAAGCTGCAAGTAGTAACATGAACCTCCTCCATCAGTTCCCATAGTTACTACTAATCTACAAAGTGTGACAAGATCTCGTGAGAGTAACATGGAAAAATTAAAGAAGAAGAAAATGTTTTCATAAAGTGCAATCAACAAGAGGAAAAATATTATTATGGAAAAAGTGAAAAGGGGAAAGTTAGAGATGAAATTATAGTTTTTCTAAATTTTATCTCATAATGACCCCCTTTTTAGCAGAGTATGAATCATATAAATGTGCATATTTGACTTAATGTTCATATGTATGCATATAAAATTACAATTTTGTATTTAATTTTTCGTTTAGCTATCTTTGTATTTATATTCAAGTCATAATGTGGTGAGATGAGGCTATCATATTATAATTTTAATGTCTAAAGTAGAGGTTTGGAATGGAGCTCATGGTTTTCAATCTACGAGGAACCTAAGAAAAATGTGGCAATACAAGGATGTCCCACATATAAGGAAAATATAAAATCAAAATTGCAAGATTGAAGATAATTCTAAGGATATCAATTCACATTAATCCTATAACGGACTTGTAACTAGGTGAATCCATGCATAATTACCAATAACAATATAATATCCAAATCACTACAAAATTCTCACAAAATAATTTCCATAACATCTATGTCAATGGCCATGATAAGTAAACATGCCAAGTAGATACACAAAAATGTTCCAAATGGTTTTCATTCTCTACATATGTGAATAATATGAAATCACACAATCAAGGGAATCAAGGAACTCAAAAATAGGTTATTTATGGTCGTATTTCCATGTTAAGGCCAACCCAGAGATAAAATGGCTCAAGGATTTATGAATTCACTCCCATTTGGAACACTTGGAAATATTCCATAATTTCACAATACAACCAAAATATAAAATTATATATAAAACTAAACAAAACATTTATCATTCATGTCCATAAGACATTTTGGAACATTGAATTGATTATGTTGTTCCTTCCCAACTCTAATACTCAACATGCATCTTATTCTAAATTTTCCGCTTGGAGGTGACAAATTGGATCCGTCTTAAAGCTCATTTATGCCTCATATGGTTGTCATACCTCATGGAATGGACATTATAAATGTTATAGTAATTTAGGAGAGCATATATGATGATTTAGAGAATACTTTTACTCAACTATCTCGAGTTACATTTATGGAGTACTTGAAACTAATTATATTGGTGGTTGTTCGTCACGATCCTAAAAGAGAATCACAACTTTGGTTAAGGCTTTTGGGAATTGTGGAAAATATTATGTTGATATGGAGAGCAAGAGAAAGCGATGACATGTTTACTAGTGCTCATTATAGTCGGTTGGAAAATGCCCACTTGAGCCACTCAAGTAAGCCACAAAGCCCTTTGGTCAATTTATAGTTTGTTGAGATTGTGAATGCCTCTAGGGGAGGAAAAGGTGAATCCCTTTGGTTATGAGAAATCATGGGAAATATTGTATGGAGATATCATTCTAATGTTGGACCATGAATCATATAGTAGAATTTTAAATACTAAAATTGTCTTCCTACAATTTTGATAACATGAATGTTTTGTGTTCTCTTATTATGAGAAAACTCAATACACTTCACAACTCATCTTCGAACTTATAGAGTTTATCTAAATGTAGAAAATAAAGTTCAAAGCCAAAATTATAAAAGCATTTTCCATCCAATGCTAACAAATATATTTCTAACAAGTTAAAACAATTAAAATATTTTTAATTGTATATCATTAAAAGTTAAAATATTTTTAATGGTATACCGTCGCACGCACGTATAGAAAAAGAGGGCTTCCATCAAATAAGTCTAGAGTCATAAGTAATGGCATTGACTTACTCGTCACCCTCCGCGTATAAAATATCACGAACAGACCTTAACGTCTGTACAATGGAATGTGGCTTCATTCCACACGGCAGGACGACTTGAACACACCATATTTTCAAACACGGAGAAAATGTTTGGGTATTTCCCTGCTCATTTCCCTTCCAATTCGCCCTTGCCACTATAAGAATCGCTTCAATGGTTGCAGTGAATAATAATATTAGCAACGCTTCCTGCCATTCAATAATTTTAGTCCTAAAGAAGCGGAAAATGTGTTTTCCCGAGCACTGTGATAATCACTATGTTCCTGAAGAGTTGAAGGACTCTGGATGGGAAACTTTCATGATCGTCGCAGCAATAGGGTCTATATTGAGCGTGTGTATAATTACTCTTGTTGTTTACTACGTCTATTTTCGTTGGTATTCCAGTATAACTACCCTTAGACAAGCCGAGCTGCTTCGTCGACGGAGGTTCGGAATCTCAAGAGCTCGTCAACTGTCTCGGCGAGGACGAGACGACAATTTATTGACGTCGCGCAGAGAGGGATTGGGGAGGTCCATTGTGGATGCTCTCCTGTTTTTGTCTACAAGCCTGACTGTTTCGATAACGGTTTGCGTTGCGCCGTTTGCCTGTGCGAATTCGAGGAGAACGACAAGGCCAGAATGCTGCCCAGCTGCAATCACTGGTTTCACGTAGATTGTATTGATATGTGGTTTTATTCGCATTCAACGTGCCCCCTTTGCCGAGCCAGGGTTGAGAAGGCCCAATTGTCTGATCGCAGAGAAGTGGAAGTTTCAGTTATGGGAGAAAAACCAGATGACAAGGAATTGTTAAACAGTTCGAGCGATTCAGCTGCAGAGAATCGACATAGCGAATGTGTTGATAATGGTGATCGGAGTGGGCGTATGAGGATGGAAGAGGAAGATGGACCTCATGTTGCCATCGCCATACCCACCAGCGAAAAGTAGCACCATCCGTCAAATCGAAAATCTTACCTTTCATTACATAAAGTAGTACTCTGGTTTGGTGTTTTGGTGTGGACTTACATTTACAAGTTAATTGAACCGAGTATATTGAATCTCCTCGTCAGTTTTTATTAAAGATTTTATCCATCTTTACTATAATCAACATATTATTTGTTGGTCATGGAGATTTGATATGTCATTCTTTTGGTATCTATCATTTACATACAAATGTTATTATGATTATGTTATGGAGGCAAGGAAAAATTGTGACATTTTGTTAGTAATATCTACATTGCCAATAAAAATGGAATCGGGCAAGTTAGTTTATTGACCACAGCTCTTAACATCATAATAACCTATCTTTCACGCACTTTCGCATAAGTTATATTGACCATGCAAAAAGTGTTTTTCGTTACACCACCGTTAGTTTTGAGAAAAGGTAACAGCGTCGGTGTGTGTGACTTGCCTTGTCATCCTAGGGGTCTCGTCCACATCATGTGGTGAGTCATCTCGCCTAGCGAGTTCATAGGTCTTAGGAGTTATATGAAAAGTGTCGATTCCATCATAGAATTTGTCATTGTCATATGCATCAGTGGCGTCATATGAGTTACATTCATTATTTGGAATCGTAACTCCTTTTTCCCTCTTACAAGGAATGATTGTCCAGGCACGTGGGTTACACATCACTCCTATACATACCCTCATTTCTTGATCTATGAGAATGAATAGACCTATTTTTCTATTTACATGATTTTCCATTGTTCGAATCTTGTTGATTATGTTGGAGCTACCACATTACCGTTGAAGTGCAACTTCATCATGGTGCATGTACCTCCATATTGATTCTCACGAACAGTCTTTCACAAGTATTAGAGTTTTGAATTTCGGTAAATGTGCACTCGTAATTTTGAGTTGTTGATTACTTCGGTTTTGTTCTTTTCATTTCTTGTGCAATATTTTCATTGGTTTTATTGTAATCGTGTTAAGCGGTGTTTAAAGGAAGTTCTTGGAGTTTGTGATTTTTGGGATTTGTGCATGTGAGTAGGTTTGCTTTATTCATCGTCGTATTTTGCTGGTTGCGAGTCTCATATCGGTGGGAAAAAACTTCTTTAGAGGTTGTTCATTCTTGTTCTTATCAGATTTTTAAATAAATGTTAATTTTTTATAAAAATTTATTTTTTGGCCTATTTTGGCCTTCCTCCCGCTTGGTTTGTGTTTTTTTATCCTTTGTTAGCTCTCCTTTGATGTATTTTCCTTGTTGTTTTCACCTAGCCGAGCTCTCCTTTTCCTAAGACCGAGCCATTTGTTCTAGGTTAGTGAGTTGTTTTTGGCTCGTTCGAGTTTCCTTTTAGGCCAAGTTGCATTGTCCTTTGTTAACCTACGGTTGGGTTTTGCATTGCTCATCGAGCTACTTTGTGCATGCGGTCAGTCTACCTGGTTCGCATCGATTTTTGGCCTTGGCTTGATCTGTATGCATTGGTTGTTGATCCAATTTTAGTTTAAGCTGCCTATGTGTTTTACTTAAACCCCAACTCTATCTTGTGTGCGAGCCCCTCAAGTCAATTTGGTTCCTTTTCTGCGTTGGGTCATTCGGTTTTGGTCTAGATTGAGCTCGCATCCCTCCACCTTGTCTTATATATCTTTAGATTTTAATTAGTTGTATTTAACATTTATAATAACATTTTTAAAGTCCCTTTTCGCTTTAAAATTAGCTAAATTGGACATTTCCCAAAGTCATTTTAAAGTGTTATTAGCTATTTTTCCTCTAATCGTGTGTTGGAGTGTCATGAAACATTTCTAGTTGTTTTTGCCTTTCGAGAGCCTTCGCTGCATCCTGGAGATCATCTGGACTCATTTCGAGTCGTCTTGAGAAATGAAATAACCCTTATTATGGCTTGCGGACTAGTGAGTGTGTCCACCATAGTCTTAGAAAGGGGATTTTGCTCAATGTGAGACACTTTTTCTCGCACAAAACTATATTTCTCACCCATTTTCTTACTTTTTATCATTTCATGCTTGCTTATGGTGTCAAGTTTTTGTGATCAACGAACCTTAATTGTGGTGTACCCTCTTGCACCTTATTACGTTGATTGCAAGGTGAGTAACTGACTAGTTCTTGATGCATAGTCACATTTGATTGTAATCAACGTAGTAACATATAAAGTTTCAAACTAGAAAAGGGTGTTCATATTGTCTGAGGTGGTTGTGTTTCTCTCTCTTTCTTTCGCATTCCTTTTTTATCTCTCTCTTCACTATGGATGCATCTAAACTACTTTTTCTCACACCTTTCAATTTCTTCGAATGTATATCTAAAATTACTATGATTCTATGCGGTGAAGGTTTATTCCATGTTTCCATGGGGGTAAAGACTAAACTTGATGATGAACCTAAAAATTGAAGTAGTTCAATCGTTGTGATGAATCCTTAGGTCTTCTCTATATGTCCATATCTCCCGAATTACTATTCCACATTGAAAATTCTTCAACACCCGATAAAGCATGGAAAAAACTCAACGAGATGTTTAGGAAGCAAGATGACATCGAGTGCATAAGTTAGAAAAATAAATACTAGGGTTAAACCCTAGTGAATTGGAAAATCTACATGCCTTATTCTCAAAGTTTTTCCACACTAGATTGGTTCTAAAGGAATGTAAAGTGGAGAAGAAAGACTCTCATTTGATCTTTTCCATTCTTTCTAAGTAAGAACCCAAATACTCTGTCTTCATTTCAACACTCCACACCATGAAATCCGCCTTGGGCAATGTTTGGAAAATTCCCTCATTTGACAGTTTTTCATCCCAACTCATTCGAGAATAGGACAAAATCATTCAAATGGGGACTCTAAAATCTAAGTCACATGCCCTTGTGGAAAATAAGGGAAAGAAAACTGAAAATAATAAAGAGAAAAAGGACCAACCTAAGAAGGAAAACAAGAGAAACCAAGCCCAAGCCAATCCTAACATGAATGCTTCGACTTTTGAGCATAAAGTGAAGAAGGAAAAGTGTAAGTGTTCCTATTGCAAGAAGACTTGTCATGAAGAGTGTCAGTGTATGCAGAAAAATATTGATCACATAACGCATTTAATTTCTCAAGAAGAATAAAATAATTTTTCCCAACTCCATTAAAAAAATTTCTTAGAAGGGTGAGTCTTCCAAAGAAAAGGAGTCTAAATATGAGAAGAAGAAAGGAAAGGATCTTGTAGCAAGATCGGGTTCTTCATCGACATGGATTATCAATTTTGGTTCCTCACACCACATGGATTCTTCATCGTTGATTTCTCCTTGTCCCAAAACACGTTGGATGATGATAGTACATTTTTGATTTCATGTAGTCGATTGGTAGAGATTGAGGGTGGAACATTTTACCAAGTGTTGAGTGTTCCCAATCTCTCTACCAATCTGCTATAGGTTTACCAAATCACTCACCTTATTTTTGGAATGCGGGTGGAATTTAATTATAACTCAGTGATTATTAATGAGCCTAACTCTGACTACCTCGTGGCTGAGTGAAAATCAGATCACCATTCATGGTTGTATACGTTTTCCCACTTTACTTCTAATTTGATACCCACCACCTTACTCACTCATGCAAATGAGGTTAGTATGCTATGGCATGAGTTTTTTGTCCATTTAAATTATCATTAACTTGAAAAATTGAGCTAAAAGGAAATATTCAATGGCTTACCCCGCATCAAATTTTCTAAGGGTCTTTGTGATGGTTTTGCCCTCGGGAATCACTCTAAGATATTTTTGATAAAGGAAAAGCCTTGAGAGCTACTCGTCTCTTAGATCTTGTTCATATTGACATTTCTGCACATTCCCATCTCATTCATTCACTATATCTCTATATATACTAATCTTCATTGATTATTTTTCACGATACACTTGGGTGTATTTTCTTAAGCCTAAGTCTAAAGTTTTGAGCATTTTTAGGACTTTATGGAACTTCTTTGACAAAAAGGAGAACGGTCTATCAAGGTTCTTCAAGCTGGCAATGAAGGTGAGTATGTGAGCAACAGTTTACATATTTCTATAACTTTGAATGGATTTCTTTGCAACGTATAGTTACTTACTGACCCTTTGTAAAATGGAGTTGCGAAAGAAAGAACCAAATGCTTAAGGAGATGGCTACTTGTATGGCTCATTGAAATCCCTTCCTTTGCACTATTGGGTGGAAGCGAGTGAACTATACATGTTACTTATAGAAATGTGTTCCACACAAGGGTGTAAGAGGAATGACACCCTTTGAAGCCTAGTTTATACACAAGCCTGATATAGAGTACTTTCATGTCTTTGGATCCAATGTTATGGCCTGGATTCCTAAAAAGAAATGTAAAGCTTTGGAACCACAATCCAAACCTTGTATCTTTATAGGGTATCCTAATGGCATGAAGGGGTGTAGAATTTTGAACCACGTAACCCATTAGATTTATATTGAGAGAAGTGTTAAGTTTGATGAGTCATCTTTAAATTCTACTTCTCCACCCTTTGAGGTTCTTTTGCCCATTGATTCAGATTCTAACTCATTAGATGGCAAGGTTGTTGAGTGTGTTCCTTCTCTTAATCCTCCTACTCCTTCCAACCCTCATACTTTAGATTCTTCTAATTTTGATAGTAGTGATGATGAAGACTTTGTCCCTTCTTACTTGATTCAAGAATCATTTTACTCGACCACCGATCCTCTCAGTCCTCTTTGGGCTGGGAAAAATTTTCACAGTGCCAAAGATTTAGTTGGAGATACTTCAGATGAGATACCTAATCACTTGAAGTTTATTGGATCCCACTCCTTCTTTTCCTCTCGCTTCGATCCTTAGTCTTTCAGGAGACTTCTAAGATTCATGAGTGTGATTTTTCGATGGATGAGGAGTATTCCTCACTCATGAAGAACAATACTTAAGATCTCACCCCTCTTCTGAAAGGAAGAAAAATGTTCGGTGTAATTGGGTGTACCGTGCAAAGGTATGGCGTTGATGGATAAGTTGAGAAGTATAAAGTGTGACTTGTAGCTAAGGGTTTCTCCCGGGGATCGGGATTGATTACTCAAAAGCCTTTTCTCTAGTTGTGAAGATGAATTCCATTTGACTAACCCTCACCGGTATTTGCTGCTGCTAATAAATGAGAAGTCCACCAAGTGGACATCAAGAGTGTCTTCCATCATGGGGACCTAGAGGAAGATATATACATGGAACAACATTTGAGTTATGTTCATGATTCCTTCGTCATTTGTAAGTTAAAGAAGTATCTTTACGGCCTTAAAAATCCCCTTGGATTGGTATGCTAATATGGAATCCTTTCAACTTGCATCAAGGTTCACTCAATATCGTAACTCAAATGTTTATATTTTGTTGCAGTATGAATCCATGCTTATTCTTGTTCTATTGTTGAGGATTTATTTATCACGAGAAACTCTTCCTCTATCATTTATTCTTTGAAGATCTCATTGGCGAAAATTTCTCTATGTTTGAATTAGGATTGCTTCATTTCTTTCTTAGGATCCATATTTAACAATTTGACTGGGAATTATGATTTTATAGCCAAAGTACTCTCTTAATTTTCTTGCTCGAGTTTCACATGTACAATTGCAAGTACTCTCCTCTTGCTTTCCTTTCCGGGGTAAAGTTGGTTTATGATTTCTCTACTCCCTTGGTTGATGGCACCCTTTATGGATAGTTGATTAGGATCTTCATTTACCTAAATTATACTCAACCACATCTATCATATGTTGTTGGGATCATGTCTAGATTTATGCAGGAGCCTCATGAGTTGCATTAGAAAGAATTGAAGTGGATCCTTAATTATGTTTTTGATAACCACAAAGACAACATTCATTATTTAAGAGGGAAAAAGATTGACTTGGTTGGATATCTGGACTCGATTGAGCCAATGACTTAGATCATCAAAAATCTACCTCAAGATACAATTTTTCTCTTAGTAAGGGTCCTGTTCATTTGTCTAGCAAGAATCAGAATGCCATTTCCATATTAGCTACAGAGGAAACATTTCGATAAGTGGTTAATGCTGTCATAAAAGTTATTTGGTTGTAGGGTATCTTGTGAGTTTGGCATCCACTTTCGGTGGCCTATTATTATCTCTATGACAACATGAGCACTATCTCAATTTTTTGAAATATGGTTCAACATCAATGGATAAAGTGTTGGTGTGTGTGACATGCCTTGTCATCGTTCACATCACCTCGTGATTCATCTCACCTTGCGAGAGTCATAGGTCTTAGGAAGTCAAATGACAAGTGTCAGATTCTATCATAGAATCTGTCATTGTCATTTGCGTCAGATCGTCATAGGAGTTACATTCCTTATTTAGAATTGTAACTCCTCCTTTAGTGGTGTCATATGTGTCAATGGCGTCATTGATATTCTTTCCTTATTTAGGCATGGGGGTTACACAACACCCCTATTTGTACTTCCTTTTTTGATCTATGAGCATGAGCAAACTGTTTTCTTACTTGCATTTTCATTCCATTGATTCAAATCTTGCTTATTGCATTGGATCTTGACATTACCATTGGAGTGCAACTTCATTGTGGTGCATTGTTTTTGACATCAGTTCTCGCAAATCCCTCTTTCATGGTATCAGAGCTAGTTTCGGTAAAACGTGCACTCTTCATTTATCAAGTTGTTTATTACTTCTGGTTTCTTCTTATTTCCTTGTGCAAGTTTTTTGATTATTTTGGAATTGTATTGCTCACCTCGTATTGAGGTTTCAATAGTTGCAAGTTTGAGGTATTTTGGCTGGTTTGTTTTATCATATTGCTGAGTTCGTGATTGCTTCTATTCTCATGAGCTCATTTTTTTGCTTTGGCATGGACCTATGGTTCATTATTGTCTCAAGATTTCCATTGGACTCAGTTTCACTCCCTTGACCATTCGGGTTCTTCTATAGGGTTTCTCATCAGCTTTACATGGGTTTGCTTTGTCTGCATGTCTTTGTGGCTTATTCCAACCCTGCCGTATAACCCTCTGTGCTAAAACTCATGTTGTTGTGACATTTCTCTTTACATCCAACTCATCTGGACATTTCATGGTCTCTACTTCTCCGTTTGTGTGATCCTATCTTGGAGGATTTCTTACAAGCCCTCCTTGCAGCATTTGACCCCTGCTAGTTTGCTCATCATTTTGTTTTTCCTTATTCTAGGTGTTTTGGTGATCCTTGACTGTATGCTCGTGGTCTAAAATTACTCACTGCTCATTCTACTTTCCTTTGTTCCTTTTAGTGCTAGATTCTCCCATCTGCAGACTCGGCTCAGCTCATGGCACCTGGTCTCATGTCCCTCTTTCCATTGGTTCATTCCAGTTGTCCTCGGAATATCGCTGACCGCAGCCGTTCAACGACCCGATAACCATTATAATCTTGCGGCATTTACTTGGACACGTCTCCTATGGGTTCATTATCTTCCGACTCGAACTCGTGGTTGTTCGGTGGTTACAAAGACATCTTTATCTTTGCCTGAGCCATTTCCAAAGACTCATCGTTACCATTCGCCCTGAGCTCTATCTATGCATGGTGGTTATAATCAGCACATGGCCTCGACCCTATCTCAGCAATCATTCACCAACTTGTACGTGGCTTCACTCTAGTCAACTCTGAGGGTATGCGTTAAAAACAACTCAGGTTTCATTCAACTGCCACAGATTACACTTGTCCACACAGTGGTTCTCCAAGCTCGGTCAACGTGGGCCCCTTATCCATCCGCTAAAATTGATTATTGGTAAATCAAATCTCTCCTTTTAAATATTTTAAGGTGTAAAATTTTTAATTGGCATTGTAAAACCTTTTTTTGGGGTATTTTTGCTTGTTTTAATAACCTTCCTTCGAGTGATGAAGATGGAAGGTGAGGTCCGGGGTTAGTAGGAGGCTAATCCCCCCTTGCAATTAAAATAAACCCTATTTAAAATTCAATGCCATTTCCAATGAGCATACATATGACACCCTTTGCATGCATTTAGGGAACTTTTTAAATCCATTTGCAAGCTTATTAGCATTTTCCATCAGTTGTGGGAATTGTTTTTTGCTATAACTTTTGACTCGTTGCTCGGTTTTGAGCACTTCTTTAGTCAAAGTTGCATGTTTTTTTGCACTCTAGTTGATGGGATTATCAGTTTTGTAAACACACTATTTTATAAAGTGCCACATTTTGGGGGTGTCTTTGTATTGCTTAATTCAGCTCATCTTGAGCTTTGTTCTATCCCTTTTATTGCTTGTGGACTTGTGAGTGCGTCCGCCACAGTCTTACGGAAAAGGGATTCTTTTGTGCAACGTGAGACACTGTTTCTCACAAATCCCTCTCTTCCCCTTCTTATTTTCTCTCATTCTTGTGCTTGCTTGCGGTGTCGATCTGCTATGCCCAACGAACCTTGATTGTTGTCTCCACTATTGCGTGTTATTACGCTGATTGCAAGGTGAGTGAAAAATTGGTTCTCAACACACAGTCGCATCTGATTGTAATCAATGCACTGAACTATAAAGTTCCAAACTCGGGGGTGTGATATTGTTCTGGGGTGGTTATTTCTTTTCTCTCTCTTTCCTTCTGCATCCTTTGGTTCTATCTCTTCATTATGGATATCTCTAAAGTACCAGTGCTCACACCTTTTAACTTCTTTGAATGGAAATCTAAAATTAAATTGTTTTTGCGAAGTAAAGGGTTATACCATGTCACCATGGGGTTAGAGACCGAACCTAATGATGAACCAAAAAAATTTAATTGGTTCAACCATTGTGATGAAGCCTTAGGTCTTCTCTATATGTCCATCTCTCCCAACTTTCTTTTCCACATCGAAACTTCCTTGACACCTGATAAAGTGTGGAAAACACTTGACGATATGTTTTGGAAGCAAGATGACATGAGAGTACATGAGTTGGAGAACGAACTACTAGGGTTAAATCCTAGTGACTTTGAAATCCTGCAGGCCTTCTTCTTAGAGCTTGTTCACACTAGACTACTTCTAAAGGAATGTAAAGTGGAAAAGAAAAACTCTTAATTGATCTTGTCGATTCTTTCTAAGTTAGGTCCTGAATACTCTGTCTTCGTTTCAACTTTCCATGCCACAAAAATGCCTTGGATAGTACATGGAAAATGCCCTCTTTTGTGAGCTTTTCATCCCATCTCATTCAAGAATTGGACAAACTCATTCAAATGAGGACTCTAAAATCCAAATCACATGCCCTTGTGGCAAATAAGGGCAAGAAAAATGAAAAGAAGAAAGAAACAAAGGACCAACCTAAGAAAGAAACCAAGACCAACCAACCCCTAGCTAAGCCCAACACTAACACTTCGACTTCTGAGCCTAAAGAGAAGAAGGAAAAGTTTAAATGCTCCTACTATAAGAATTTTGGCCACGATGAGCATTATTGTTTGTCGAGAAACAAATTGATCACTTAACTCAATTGCTTAAGAAGAATAAAATAAGTGTTCCTGAATCTGTTAAACAAAATGCTCAGAAGGGTGAGTCTTCTAAAGTAAAGGAGTCTAAAAATGAAAAGAAGAAAGGTCAGGTCCTCATAGCTAGATCAACTCCATCATCAACTTGGATTATTGATTTCGAGTGCCTTGCACCACATGGCTTCTTTAGAGGTTGAATTCTCTAGCATTGAACCATGTGGCATGTCCCAAATCATGTTGGGTGATGACACTCATGTGTCGGTTTCTGGTAGTGGATCGGTAGAGATAGAAGGTGGAACATTTAACCAAGTGTTGAGTGTTGCCAATCTCTTTACTAATCTCCTATTATTTTACCAAATCACCCACCTTGGTGAAGGAATGTGAGTGGAATTTGGTCCTAACTTGGTGATCATTCGTGAGCTAACTCGACTACTTGCGTGGTGAGGGAAAGGTGGATCACCATTCACATTTATATACCTTTTCCCACTTCTCTTTTGATTTGATGCCCAATGCCTTTCTCACTCATGCAAATGAGGTTAGCAAGCTATGGCATGAGCATTTTGGGCATCTTAATTATTGTTATGTTGAACAATTGAGCCAAAAAAATGGTTAATGGGTTACCTGAGTTAAGTTTTCTAAAGGTCTTTGTGAGGTTACACTCTCAGAAAGCACCCTAAAAAAAACTTTGATAAGGGAAAATATTGGAGAGCTACTCATCCCTTGGATCTTGTTCATAGTGATGTTTCTGGCCCCTTTCCATCTCCTTCTTTCACTAGAGCTCTATATATACTAACCTTCATTGATGACTTTTTGTGTTATACTTGGGTATATTTTCTTAAGCTTGAGTTTGAAGTCTTTGAGCATTTTCAAAACTTTAAGGCTCTTGCTGAGAAACAAGCAAAACGGTCTATCAAGGTTCTTCAAACCAAAAATGGAGGCGAGTATGTGAGCAATAGGTTTGAGGATTTCTACACTTTTGAGGGGATTTCTTTGCAGCGTACAGTTGCTTACAACCCTTCCCAAAATGGAGTTGCAGAAAGAAAGAACCAAACTCTAAAGGAGATGGCTACTTGTATGGTTCACTCAAAGTCCCTTCCTCCACAGTATTGGGATGAAGTAGTGAATTGTGCTTATTACATTCGAATCGTGTTTTCACACAAGTAAGAGGGATGACACCCTTTGAATCTTGGTTTGGACACAAGCCTGATGTTGAGCACTTTCGAGTCTTCGGATCCAAGGCTATGGCTCAGATTCCCAAGAAGAAACGTAAGGCATTGGATCCACAATCCAAACCTTATATCTTTGTTGGGTATCCTGATGGCGTGAAGGGATATTGATTGTTGAACCCTACTACCCATGAGCTCTATATTAAGAGGAGTGTGAATTTTGATGAGTCATCCTTGACTTTTACTTCCACTGAGGTTCTTTTTCCCACTAATTCAGATTCTGACTCATCAAATGATGATGTTGTTGAGTGAGTTCCTCCTCTCCCTACTCCTCCTGATCCTCAAATTTCGAGTCTTTTGATTCTGATAGTAGTGATGATGAGGACTATGTCCCTTCTCACTCAAGTGAAGAATCTTCCAACTCTAAGATTGAACCTTCGGGACCTCTTTGGGCCAGGAAAACTTTATAGAGTGTTGGAGATTTAGTTAGAGATCCTTTAGATGAGAGACGTACTCACTCAAGTTTCATTGGACCCCACTCCTTCTTTGCCTCTGCTTCTGATCCACCATATTTCTAGGAAGCTTATAGGATTCTTGAGTGGGATTCTACTATGGATGAGGAGTATTCCTCACTCATAAAGAATGATACTTGGGATCTTACCCCTCTTCCAAAAGGAAGAAAATTCATTTGGTGTAGGTGGATATATTGAACAAAGTATGGAGCCAATGGAGAAGTTGAGAAGTATAAAGCATGACTTGTAGCTAAGGGTTTCTCCCAAGTAGCTGTGGTTGATTACTCGGAACCTTTGCTCCAGTTGTGAATATGACTTCCATTCGATTGACCCTTTCCATCGCTGCCACTAACAGATGGGAAGTCCACCGATGGACATTAAGAGTTCCTTCCTTCATGGGGACCTAGAGAAAGAGATCTATATAGAACAACCTTTGGGTTATGTCCATGATCCATCCCTTGTTTATAAGTTAAAGAAGACTCTCTACGGCCTTAAACAAGCCCCTCGGGCTTGGTATGCCAAGATGGACTCCTTTTATTTGCATCAGGTTTCTCTCGGTGTGACTCTAACCCAAATGTGTATATTCTGTGGTAGGATGAATCCATGCTTATTATTTTTCTCTATGTTGATGACTTTTTGATCACGGGTAGCTCTTCCTCTATCATGGATTTTGTGAAGATCTCCTTGGCCAACAAGTTCTCCATGTATGACTTAGGATTACTTCATTACTCTCTTGGGATCCAAATTTCACAATTTGACTCGGGAATTATGATCTCACATCCTAAGTACTCTCTTGATTTGCTTGCTCGATTTCACATGTCTGATTGCAAGTCCTCACCTACTCCTTTTCTTTCTAGGGTCAAGTTGGTTTCTGATTGCTCTTCCCCCTTGGTTGATGGTACCCTTTATCGGCAGTTGGTGGGGAGATTGATCTACCTTACTCACACTCGGCCAGATATATTGTATGTTGTTGGGATCGTGTCCGATTTATGTAGGAGCCTCATGAGCTGCATTTAAAAGTAGCAAAGTAGATCCTTCACTATGTTCATGGCACTCATACAGATGGCATTCATTACTTAGGAGGGACTAAAATTGACTTGGTTAGATTTATAGACTTAGACGGGTCGGTGATCTAGATCATCGAAGTCTACCTCAGGCTACAATTTCACTCTTGGTTTAGGTCCTGTCAGTTAGTCTAGTAAGAAGCAGAACACCATTGCCATATCATCGATAGAAGAAAAGTATAGAGGAGTAGTTAACGCTACCACATAAGTTTTTTGGTTACTAGGGTATCTTGACAGAGTTTGGCATCCACTTTCGGTGGCCTACCATTATCTACTATGACAACATGAGCACTATCTCAATTTGTAGAAATCTAGTTCAGCATCAGCGGACGAAGCACATTGAGATTCACATGCACTTCATACAGGAGCTGATACATGAAAACATCATCGACATACAGTATGTTTAGACAACTGATCAGGTTGCAGACATATTCACCAAGCCCTTCACTGAGGTGAAATTTCTTCACTTGTGGTATCTTCTTGGGGTGAGGTCTACTATAGCTGCCCATCTTCTTTGGGATATATAGTCCTCCTTCTCCTCTTCTTCTTTCCAGAAAGATGTTGTTTGTATATGGGCACCTTATCAAGCCTTTAGTTGTCGGGCCCCATTGACACATCTTTCTTAGTTGTCTAGGGGAGTCTTATTTTCTGTTCTAGCTTACCTTGACCTCTTCCTTAGCTTCGATGAAGGGGGTGTTGTTTTGTGTGGCATGCATTATCATCATCCACATTACCACATGAGTCATCTCGCCTTACGAGAGTCATAGGTCTTAGGAAGTCAAATGACAAGTGTCAGATTCTATCATAGAATCTATCATTGTCATTTGCGTTAGTGCATCATAGGAGTTACATTCCTTATTTGGAATTGTAACTCCTCCTTTAGTGGTGTCATATGCGTTAGTGGCATCATTGATATTCTTTCCTTGTTTAGGCATGGGGGTTACACAACACCCCTATTTTTACTTCCTTTTTTTTATCTATGAGCATGAGCAGACTTGTTTTCTTACTTGCATTTTCTTTCCATTTATTCAAATCTTGCTTATTGTGTTGGAGCTTGACGTTACCATCAAAGTGTAACTTCGTTGTGGTGCATTGTTTTCAACATCGGTTCTCACAAATCCCTCTTTCACAAAGCACATTTAGATTCATATGTATTTGATATGGGATTTGATACATGAAGGCATCATCAACTTACGGTACTATTAGATAGTTGATCAAGTTAAATAAATATTCGCCAAGCCCTTAACTAAAGTGAAGTTTCTTTACTTGTGATCTCTTCATGGAGTGAGGTCTATTATAGCCACCCATCTTCTTTGGGCTATCTAGTTCTTCTCCTCCTCTCCTTTTAAGATAGATTTATTTAATACATGGGTACATTATCAAGCCTTTAGTTAGTGGAAGATTCCATCGTAGAATTTGTCATTGTCATATGCATAAGTGATGTCATAGGAGTTACATTCCTTATTTGGAATCCTAACTCGTCTTTCCCTCTTATAAAGAATAATTTTCGAGGCACATGAGTTACACATCACTCCTATATGTACCCTCCGTTTTTCAATCTATGAGAATGAGTAGACCTTTTTCTATTTTCATGATTTTCCATTGTTTGAATCTTGTTTATTATGTTGGAACTACCACATTACCATTAGAGTGTAACTTTATCGTGGTGAAAAATTTCCGTATCGATTATCACAAACACTCTTGTAAAAACAAATTGCATTGTTACCTTTACATGTAATAATGTAATGTCTTGTTACCTATTTCATTAAACTACTATTAGTAATGGTTTAAAAATAACAAGTGTCATATTGGTTCAAAAATGAGTGCAAAATAGGATGGTGGGGCACAAGAATTGAGGCAAAAAATTCCTAAATTTGAGAACATGTGCGAATTTTATCGGGATGGTGAATATTTTATGCAAGTTCACGTTTGATAAAAACCTACATGATAGATAGGCACCATGCTCAACATCTATACAAATGAATTTGGGGCTTGTGTTGGAATCATCAATAACATGGTACAATATATTTAACAAGGTAATTTTTTCTAATAAAAAACTTATGAATTGGTGTTACATTTACTATACGGTTAGCTAAAATATATATTTCATATCAGAAAAATTCATTACTCTAAGAAACACAAGTTTCAATGAAACACTTTGGTATCAATGTATCTTTTTGAGTTTTTCTCCTAAGAAATTTAGTTTTAAAATTAAGACCACATAGGGGAAATGATCCATTCATTGTGCACGAACCAATTGTAGGGAAGATATATGTGCATTAATGTACTAATAGTTGTTTCAATTAAGTCAAGTAAGTTCCATATTTAAAAATTAAAAATTAACAAAAGTATCCAATAAAGTCGGTTATATCAAGTCACATCAAACATTTAACCAATCAAATGATGACACCTAAGTAGACTTCAACTACATGACTTAATCCTCAAGTAATGGTCCACCTTAAAATCCTTTGTATTTAAAATCACCTTATTTAAATACCTTTAAAAAGTACCCTCTACATATTTTAAATATTCAAAAGGAAATTTATATATTAAAGAAGTCATTATCTATTAAAGGGTATTTTGTTCTCTAATTTTATGAATTTTAAGTGGATATATACAACCTTTAATTTAAGGCCCATAGTCATTGAGTCCTTTCCCTTATTTTCACTTCAAAAATATGAATAACCGAAAGATAAAAGAACTCTTCATTTCTTGATTATAGCAAATAATGGCTTAATTGATTTTTGTCTCCAAATAATTGAAATGTCAAGATTCCTACCAAGTTGTGATCATAATTATGATATTCTACATAAAGGGTTGTACATATTCATGATTTTAAAAATATCAAATAATATGATATGCTACATAAAGGGTTGTACATATTCATGATTTTAAAAATATCAAACAATATGATACGCTACAAAAGGGTAAAACATGGACTTCTCAAAGTGTGAACCAAGAATAATAAATTCTTAACCTTAATAAATTAAAAATATTGAGAACAAAATAATAAGTCATCTTTTAACTGAAATTTATATGACCTAATCTAATAAAAAATATTTTATGTGAAATGTATATGACCTATTTTTGTTTCAATTTTTATTAATGGACTCACAATCTAATACTATTTTAAGAAAAGAAATATTAATTAAAATCACATAGATTAAAGATGTTGAGAATCTTTAAATAGAGAGAGAGAGAGAGAGAGAGAGAGAGAGAGAGAGAGAGAGAGAGAGAGAGAGACCTTCCACTAAGTAAAATTACTCTTAATAATATATAATTTTAGGTCCCATTTGATCTCTATTGTATACAAGTTTAAGTTGAAAAAGGCGAGGCGATATATTTTGATATTACATACACAACATGATTCAATGTCATTAGGAAAATTAATACATAGAAAATGGTCTAATAGTAATAATAAAAATTAATGTCTTGTTCAAGAAAACAAACAATGGCATCAAGAAAATTGATACACCACAATGATCGAATGGAAACAAGAAATTGAATGTGATATACAACAAAACCAAATTTTAATAATGGTATTAGATAAAATTTAAGATCAATCATGATGTTGAGAATCATATTGTAAATTCAGATGTATCCATTCTTGAAAAGGAAAAGTATTGTGGGAAAGTTTTGAGAAGATAATCATAAACACTTTTATGATAATGCATACCAAAAATTATCATTAAAATAAAATAAGCTTAATTAATAAACATTTTTTCTGACTAATATTTCTTTGATACATCCATTAATAAAAGCCACAACATCTATTGATTCCTTTCTTGAAACATATCAAGTTAGTAAATCAAAAAAATTGTGGGTGCTTAGGTGGAGGAGTGAAGGGTTCGTGGAACTTATTCAATGATCAATTCATTTAAAAATATAAGATAGTAGTTTATGGTTAATGAAGGAATCATTTGAGGATAAATATAGTGAAAATGTTTCACCGACATATCTTCAATGCTACAATGTCAAAGCATATAATTGTGTCCCACTTAGTAGCTAACAATATTTCAACTTACTAATAAATAAATACTTAAAATACTTTACAAACTCAAAAATATTATGTAATTTAATGATACATTGTATCTTGTTATTTATAAAATCTTTTAAAAAATATTATTCGATCAATTTATATTGATTGGTCAAATTCTAGTTGTGGAAAATATTTTAATACCAGAAAAATTTCATAAGAGATAGAATACAACATTAAAGAAATATCCTTCAAATAGAAGATAAAACTAACAATCACATGCAAGAAGTGCAATGGGTATGCCAAAAAGGAGGGTGCAGGGTGTTATTATTATGAAAGGAGATAATGGCATGTAAGAAATAAAGAAATGTATAAGAAAAGGAGAAGAAAGTTTGGAATGTATGAAAAGCATGGAGATGTTTTTTACAAATAGGGAAAATGCAAAAGAGAAGTGATTCTTGCTTCTTCAACTTTCCTTTTATTTACATGAGGGCCTTGATAAATTTTATAGAATTGTTCAAAAGATAAAGGAGGGGAGATGCACAGGTCTTGAAGAAAAGAAACACGGGAGATATAAATGAAAGTAATCCCTTTTTTTTTGTCCCGCCAATATCAATTGTTTTCTTCGCAAAGTAAGTCCTTGAAATTTGTGGATTGTTAAGCCCAAGCCAATGTAAGTGATATTTTCTTGCAGAACCCTATTAAAATTGTAGCCACTAGAACATGTGATGAATTATTTGTATCCCAACAAGGGATAATATACCTATAAAATGTGACCATAAAAAAGGTGGTCGTTCGGGCGGTGAGGTGGAATTGTTGTAGAAAATCTCAACAATTATGAGAATTGTGCCATTAATAAGGCCAACTTCTACCCATAAATTAGCTATAAGAATAAATTCTTGTTGTTTCTAAAGGAGTATTATCTATTGGAGATGATCATAATTAGGTTCTCCAGATTTGATATCCCTGGACCTTTGTGTAATTGTGTGGGCTATTGAAAGGTTCAATAATTTTAGCATTTGAAGGTTATGTTGATAAACAGGTAATTTCTTTACAAATAATCAATGGGTAGAATGAAAAATATTATAATCTTGTTGTAAAATATAAGTATCATTTCGTGAAATAAGGATCATCTAATATTCGGTATGGGTATTTACATCTCGCATGTGTAGGAGTTCACGGAAATGCGCTTGTGTCTTTCTTGAACCCTTTTGGCGAAATATTGTCTGTAATGTGATAGAATAATGAAATATACTCTAAAGTATGGTTCCATAGGATTTACCCACATATAAATTAATTTCATTAACATGAGGTACTTGGCCAAGGTCACCAACTATGGTGCCCACCATAAATCATATTAATTTTTTTAAAACATATTTATTGTGAAGTGATTGGGAAATGGAGTTGGTGGACTAGGTTTAGAAATGGTGGTGGAAAAAATTTAAGGGTGTAGGTGAGTTTGAGACGTGATGGAG
Organism: Taxus wallichiana var. yunnanensis; assembly: GCA_018340775.1. NCBI lineage: Eukaryota > Viridiplantae > Streptophyta > Pinopsida > Cupressales > Taxaceae > Taxus > Taxus wallichiana. The sequence goes on along the minus strand of CM031236.1, from coordinate 56,518,487 downwards.
TTGGTGATGGAAGGAGTGGATGGGAGGTGGTGTGAAGGCTTGGGAAACTTGACAAGACACATGGGTAGCTATAGGATGTTTAGACATGTCATTCTCCTTAGAAAATAGTACACACACTTTGTTTGAGATCTAGAGGCATTCATCATGTTGAAACCCAAGTCCACATTGTAATTTAGTAGTAATTGCATAGATGTGTAGTTCCCACTTCCCTTCGACACTTTTTGGTATTGATCATGACACTTTTGACCATATTATGGATATTATTATAGTTTTGATTTGGCGGGATGTTAGATGTTAGAGCATCGACTATTGTTGACTTTGATTCATATATGATGCATGTGGATTACTAGAGACATTTTATATTGATGTTGTTATGCTATTGGACATGGTTATATTTATATATGTTTTCAGACATGTGATATTTTGACATATTGAGTAGAACTAGAAAATTGAATTAAATTGATGATCATATGGTTATTGATGGAAATGCAAAATGATATTGTTGTTTTCCTTGATGATGTTGTGATTCATATGTATATATAGTTTTGGAATTTTATCTTATATTTATTTGGATGATTTGATGTGGCCATGAGGCCGAAGGAGGTATTTTTGTTTTGCAGGTAAAAATATCACAACAAACATCGGGGATTGGAGACCAACCACATTAGAATTCTAGATGAATTCAACAAAGGTCACCATGGCAACATGTATTTTTTTGTGTGTGTTTGATTATTGTTAGGGATTCCCATGGGGGGATCACCTTCAAATGTGACCAAGGGGTTATGTGTATTTATTTATTTTTTCCTTTGTTTAATGTTTGTATGTGTTTATTTAGTGGTGCATTTACCCCTTTCATTATTTATTAAATTGTGTGTAAATAATTATGAGTAATCATTTTGTTAAAATTAATTAATCAAATTGGGTCATAAGAAAGTAATTATTAGAGTTGTTGGCCCTTGATTTAAGTGTTGTAAGTGATGTGTAAGTAATGTGTAAGAGTTGTGTAAGTAAATTTGAGTGTGAAACACTCTACCTTCCTTTGGATATTCGAATTTTTCCTTAGAGGATGATTTTGGAGGCTTTTGGGACAAGTTAAACATGTCCCACGCCTCCCAAATTTGTATACCAACCTCACCTATGGTTGGGGAGTTAAATTTAGAATTTCATTATGCATTTTTGTAAAACAATTTGTATGTTTTAATTGCACTTTCTTACATGTTTTCAATTTCATTCCTTATGGGGCGTGGGCTTGATTTGAGTGTGTAAGTAAAACTGTCATTCATCCACCCACTTATTTATTATGCCTTGGAGATTAAATTTGACTTATGAGTTGGATTTGAGGATGTGTGATGTGGCATCTTACATGGATCCACCTCATCCTCCTTTCCCCCTCTTCTATATATTTGAATTCCTTAGCTTTTTTTTGGGTTGCTTACATTTTATCACTTCATTTTTGGGTGACTTATTTTGGGTGGTTGAGCTCTTGCAAATTGGAAGAAAGTTGGAGATTTTTGAATGCTTGTGGATTGTTGATATTGGACTGTTTTATGTTAGAAAGCTTGTTGTTTGGGAACCTTGGAACAAACTCCATCATGAAGAGGTAGGAGCTTGGCTCTTGAAATACTCTTCTTTTATTTTATGCATATGTGAATGGTTGAATGTTTGAATGTGTTGGTTTATTTGTTGTCTGGTTCGATAGATGGCATAGGGATGGTGTAGGAGAAGACTATGGGGAATTCTTGTGGGTAGGCATAAGCGCTTTGGGGAGGTATAAGTGTGGAGGGAGTTGGGATTTGGGTTCCACCTTGTAAAAGAAATAGCTTGCATTTCTTTACTCATTATGGGGTTTTATAAGAGGTTGGGGAGGCATAAGGAAATGGGAGGAATAAGGGGTACTTGGGGGAGGCATAAGGGCATGTTAGGGATTTGAGTTGATATGTATTTTTCGTAGTTTACTTTCAGGTGGTGATACCCATTTCCCCTTTGGGAGGCATAAGAGATTTCCCCATAATTCTTGCACCTTTGGCTTGGACGATGAAACTTGAGTTTTGTTTTCTCTACTTTTCTATGGTTACAAACTGTAGTTTTGTTTTGGACTATGTGTTGAGTTTGAATGTTTTCTTTTGTGTTGTGGAAGCTTGTTATTTCCATGAGTTGAAACACATTTCTTATTGCATTGTGGTTGGGGCTCATTGGCCAATGAAGAAAGACGACTTCTCCTCTTCATTGGATGTCTTGGTTGGGTGGAGAGTGTTTCCTTTCCCTTGATTTTTTTGTGATTAATTTGGAAAATGGTGGAACATATTGTTGTTGTTCAGGAGCTGAGAAAGAAGATAGAATTCACAGTCCTTAGAGATATTTCTTTTTGTAAACATTTCCCACTTGAAGTGGAGGACAATGTAATCTATTTTGTGATGAAGAATTACTCTGTTTGGAAATGAAATCCCCCTTTTGAATGTGAAAAAGACATACTCTGTAATTTGTCATGTGGAAAGAAAAGAAAATTTATATCTTGGTGAGTTGTATTTTGATCATTGTAAGAGAGAAGTTGTAAAACAAATCATTTCAAATGAATAGATGTTGTTTTACCCTTACAAAATGAAGTTATTATTGTTTGAAATATTCTTTCAAAATGTTGTGCAACTCTCTGTTCGAATGTGAAAAATGTATTTAGAATTATTGCATCCTCTGTGTTTTTGAAAAGCACGTTTTTGAAAAGAAATAGAAACTGCATCCTTGTTCTACAATTTGATTGAAGGAAGAATAAATATTTTAAATTAACATGGAATGAATTCAAATGTTTTATATTATGGCAAGTTAAACAGATCTATTCTAATTTTAATACATTAGATTTTTTTTAATAAAAAGCTGCAAATAACTACGAGAAAATTACCTTAGAACGACCCCCGCAACATTAGAAAAAAATGGAATGTCAAATTGAACTTAATATGGACAAAACAATCCCAAATAGACTTTAACACTTAAGAAATAATTCATAGAACTTAATTGAATTGGGCATAGTCAAAACTCGAGACGTTTTGCTTTATCAAATTGGGAATTTTGAAATGATAATCAATCAAACAACTTAACCCTTGTAATCCATTATAAATTCTTCCAAGTGAAATCCTCCATGTTTTTTGGCATGTTGAGAAATAAATAATGGCGGATTGAAACAAATTTTTGCAAGTTAAAAGACAAGTTCACATTTTGATTAATAGAAAGACGTTTTTGTAAAATTGACCCTTCAAAGTTTATCAAAATTAAATTTTAAGGGTTAGTTTTTAAAGAGGAAGTCGAGACCTTTCCAAAAAGTCCATGTTTTTCAAAAACCGAGTTCCCAATCAAAAGTTATGGCCTTCTAAAGTTTTACTTCATTTTGGCTTCAAAAAAAAAAATCTAACTATCAAAATTTAATTAATAAAATATTCATTGGCGGACCCATGGGATAAAATCTTCATTTTGCATTTTTTTCATAATAACGCAAAATTCATGAGGTTCCCCACTGCTCCAATGGCCCGAAACCATATTTTTTATCAAAAATAATCTAAGTTTGAAACTGAAAATTTGGAAAAAATTTCCCTGCGGCCTTGAATTCATGCCCTTCGTCTTGGAAAAGCACTTCCGCGGGTGCGTAGACCCACTCTCTCAAACTGAAAATTTAATTTTTTTTTAGCAAATTTCCTAAGTTTTCTCTGTGGCCCCGCTAACTCGTAGGCAATGAGATTCTACCACGTGGCTTGTCGAGGAGTTCAATGGAGGAGCGGATTATGCTTTAACCTTAACGCTTTCAAGTAAAATTGGCAAAAAATTTAAATTTTCTCCGCCCCCCCGCCACTTGTAGCCAATGGTTGGCTGACATGTGGAATCTTTTAGCGTAGGTCTAGGCACAAAGCATTTTAAACCTTTAAACCTTTTTCTTATTAAGTCAAAATTTTCTAAGTCGCTCCGATGGCCCGACTCGTAGCCAATGAGAGCCTGACACGTGGCATCGTTAGGTGTCGGCGGAGGTGCGAGTTATTTTTAACCTTTGCACTTTTCAACACAATTTTTTTAATTTTCTGAAGTTTCCTGCAGGTCTATTTTTCCCTCTCAAATCCAGGGTGACACGTGGCGTAATGAGGCATCGGCGAGAGGCGCGGATCATTTAAAACCCTTAGCGCTTTTTCAATAAAAAGCTAAATATCCAAGTTTCCTCGGTGACCCGCCATCCCGCGCTTGAGAAAAATTTCTTCCTGGCCCACAAGCCTATGCTTGGAAAAATTTCTTCATGGGCCTTGCGGCCCGTAGACCCGCACTCGGGAAAAATTCCTTCCCTAGGCCCGCAAGCCCACTTTTGGGAAAATTTTCATTCCAAGGCCCGTTGGCCCATAACTTGATAAATACGAGGAGTTAGAAGGACTTCTTTATATCACTAGAAAGGGAGGAAATTTCCTATCTTATGGGAATGTTTTTAGGAAGTTTTGAGTGTGTTAAATATGATAAAAATCAGGTTGAAACATTTAAGCACAGTTTGAGAGTGGGTTAGTGAGAAATTTGTCTGTTAATTTTACTCTCTTGTTAACTTGATAATGTGAAATTAATATTGGTTATAATGGGAACTTTATTTATTAGGTTTAATTGCCCTTGAAACATTGTTTGTAACAACTGCAGTTTTGAAGCCTATATGCACTTTAAAAAAAAATATTCCATAATTTTCCTAACTAAACCTAGGTTGTTCTTGGGTCTCGAGTGGGAGTTTTTTTGGGCATTACACTTGGTATCGAGCAGTGGGTTCAAAATCTTGGACCCTTGGGCACACTAGAAAACTTGAGACATGAACTTTAAACCTAGTGAAATATTAAACCTAACACACTTGTAAATTTAGAAACAACTTGTTTGGAAATTGCATATGTTAGTAAACATGGAAAACTGAATAAAAACTTAGAATAATGAACTAACTCTCCCTTACTGTGCAGGGGGCGTGGACCAGGCGAGGGGTCTTTTCACATAGACTTAGATTTGCCACCATCGGATCATGTTGTGGCAGCCATCCTACCATAGATTTTATAGACACTTCAGGATGTTAATACCGCTTTACACATAGGGTAGGGTTGGAGGACATTCAGCCTAGGCATGATGGAGAGCCATCCATTGATGCCCATGCATCTCCTCCACACGGTGAGAAGAATAGAGTAGAGTACTCCCTGTGCGGAGTAGGCCAGTGTAGAGTCACCCACAGAGGGGACTAGGGAGACTAGGATTTCTAGGCACAGAGATAGGTCTCGGAGCCCTAGGCTTAGGGATGAGCATATAGAGAGAGGCATAGGGGTCTGCGAGATCAACAGCTCCATATCACATCGGGAGATCCTGAATTACGACCATCACATTATTCTTATGACATGGGTGAATTTCAGGTAGAGGCCTAGTTGGGGAGTTGGAGCAATTGCTTCAAGCTCTATCCTTGTTCTAGTAACAAGAAAGCTCATGTTGCGATCCATCTTCGAGGGATGGAGCAGAGTATTGTGGAGGATAGAGGAGAAGAAGCTCTATGTTGATTAGAGATAGTTACTTGGGAGCTCTTTGAGGATCATTTCAGGAGTAGATACTTATCACGGAGGTTCATATAATAGAGAGGATTGATGAGTTTCATGACCTCGATGCAGACATCTTTGATAGTAGCTGAGTATGAGGGTAGATTTTTGGATCTACTCCAGTATGTTTATTACATGTAGGATGAGCAAGTGCGGATCCATAGGTTCATCCGGGGCCTGAATCTAGACATTGGAGGTGCAGTTCAGATCCACTATTCACATAAATTAGTTTAGGCCATTGAGAAGGCCTACATAGCAGAGGATACTCTGGGGAAGACCCGGCAGGCCGAGACCGATTCGGAGCCACATCCAATAGATGTAAGACAACGATTAAGGGGGTCAGTTCCTCCTCCTTATAGTGGACAGGGTTCATCATAATCATCTTTTAGAACACAAAAAGAAGAAGCAGACAGTCTCCACCCACCTTCCAAACGACCAAAGAGATTTGATTTGATGATGGGGGTCGAGTATGGGGCATCTTATTAGGGGTCCCATTCGGACATAGGGTGCACAAAGAGCTCAGTCAGCAGGAGCTCACCAGAAGAGACCTTAGCAGTCCACAATCGAATCATCATGATCCACAACACATGCCTCTAGAGCACCGACTAGAGATGCTACTCATGGGAGAGGATCAGGTGGTTGTTTTGGTTGTGGTGTTGCTGGACACTTTTGGAGAGACTTACCTTAGAACCCTAATAACAAGGGTAAGACACGAGATCTCGAGCCAATTATTAGTGGACATGGAATGAAGTCATCGGATTTATGCAAAGTGGTCAAGAACCACTAGGATGAGCATCAAAGTATAGTTATTGAGACCATAGGTAGCATTGGTGGTATTCCTACCTCCATTTGTTTGATTATGGTTCTTCTAATTCTTTTATTGCACCATATTTAGTAGAGCGATGCAGGCTGGTGGCAATTAGGTAGGGTCTTAGTTAGGACATTGAGATGGATTCTGGAGCCAAGATCTCTATAGACTCCTTAGTTAAGGAGTGTGTGGTGGATTTGGACCTTTCACCACTACCTCGGATCTTGTATCCTTCCATTGGGATCTTATGGAGTCATCTTGGGCATGGACTAGTTGTCTGCACACAAGGGCTAGGATGGATTGTTACCATAAGACTATATCTTGTGCAGATGATCTAGGAGTGGAGTCAGTGATTTCAGGGGTCAGGAGACTTGTTTCCATTCACACCATCTCTGCTATGCAGCTTAAGCGGTGTGTGTGATGGGGTTTCAGATGTATGTGGTTACATTTAGTGACCGATCAAAGGATGAGTCTAGTGGACCATCACTAGATGACCATCCCATTTTGAGAGAGTTTTCAGATGTCTTTCTAGGGGAGCTACCGGGGTTACCACCCCCACGTGAGATATATTTTCATATAGATATGGTTATGGGAGTAGAGCCTATCTCACGAGAACCTTATCGGATGACCAACCTGAGCTCTGCGAGCTCAAGTTATAGTTGGAGGGCCTTCTGGAGAAAGGCCTAATCCATCCTAGTGTATCCCCTTAGGGTACACCGGTGATTTTTTTGAAGAAGGATGGGTCCTTATGGTTATGTTTTGATTACCATCAGCTAAACAAAGTAACGATCAAGAATCGTTACCCCCTTCCATGAATTGATGATTTTTTTGATCAGATGAAGGGAGCCACAATTTTCTCTAAGATAGATATTAAGTCTGGCTATCATCAACTGAGGATTACTGAGGTGGATATTCATAAGACTGCCTTTCGTACGAGGTATGGGCACTATGAGTTCATAGTGGTACCTTTTGGTTTGACCAATGCCCCGTAGTGTTTATGATTTTGATGAATGGGGTATTCAGAAATTTATTAGATCACTTCGTGCTCATCTTCCTTGATGACATTTTGATTTACTCACGTATGCATGAGGAGCATGAGGGGCACCTTCACTAGGTTCTTTAGTGTCTTCGTGAGCAACAACTTTACGGGAACTTGGAGAAGTGTGTATTCTTTCAGATAGAGGTGCAATATCTAGGCCACATCATTTTTGGGGAAGGTATCATAGTCGATCCTTTCAAGATTAGAGCTATTATGGATTGGCCAAGCACCCACTACTATGAAAAAGGTGCACAACTTCATGGGATTAGCAAGATATTACAGGATATTTGTTCAAGAATTTCTCTTAGATTGTGCACCCCATCACTTCCCTTCAGTGGAAAGGGAATAAGTTTGTTTGGTCAAATAGATGTGAGTAGGCCTTCAAGACATTGAAGGAGTGCCTCACAAAAGCACCTATTCTTACAGTGCCAGATCCATAGGGTGAGTTTTTCATATGCATGGATGCTTCTTTGGTAAGAGTCGGAGGTGTGTTACATGTGGGAGGATAGAGTAGTTTCCTTTGAGTCTCACAAACTCAAATATTATGAGCTCAATTATTTGACTCATGATCTTGAGCTTGCGGTAGTGGTTCACACCTTGGTTTGATGGAGACACTTTCTTCTTGGTCAGATATTCACACTTAGGACAGATCACTTGAGTCTTCACCACATCTTCACGCAACCCAATCTCAATGCTTATCAGCGGTGTTGGATGGATTTTATTTATGAGTATGATATGGAGATAGAGCATGTGAATGGGAAGGAGAATGTGATTGTTGACGCTCTCAAAGCAGATGGAGACATGTGGTTATGGCCACTTCAGTGGGCACATATTTACGGAGTAGGATTCTACAACAACTTCCTCTTGATAGCTTCTACATTGCAGTGAGAGTAGAGATCGAGTCATAGAGACCCCTTGAGGGGAAGTTTGATGGTTTTTCATTTGAGGCTAGATGGCCTTCTCAGGCACAGAGGCTAGATTTATGTTCCTAGAGATAGAGGCTTGAGGCAGGAACATCTTATGACAGAGGCACATCATGCACCCTATTTAGCCCATCCCGGGGTGAAGAAGATGCATACCACTTTGAGATAGTTGTATCATTGGAGAGGAATTCATAGAGACGTGGCTTATTTTGTGTCACATTGTTTAGAGTGTCAGAAAGTGAAGGTCGAGCATCAACATTCAGCTAGCCTTCTCTTTCCTCATGTTATACCGGAATGGAAGTGGGAAACCATTTCCATGGACTTCATTGTTGGGCTACCGATGTCGAGATACCACCACGACGCCATCATGGTCATAGTGGATAAGTTGACAAAAGTGGCTCATTTTTCTCTAGTGAAGACCACTTATACAACTAGTGCAGTGGCACGGGTTTATCTGGATGAGATTTCAAGTGCAGAAGATCATCATTATGATGATGATCCTTTGTATACTTCCCATTTTTGGACTACCATGCAAAGCATGCCTCGAGATGAGGATTAATTTCAGCACAACATATCACCCTAAGACAGATGGAAATCTTGAGTGAGGGAATCATATTTTGGAGGACATGCTTCAGATGTATGTGATGGATCATCATTTGAGATGGAAGGAGTACCTACACTTGGTGGAATTTTCCTACAATAATAGTTTTCGGAGTTCTATAGGCATGGATAATTTTTAGGCCTTGTATGGTAGAGAGTGCAGGACACCTTTTAGCTAGGACAAGTTAGAGGACAAGGTTCCTCTTAGACCATATTTATTATAGGACATGGAGCAGTAGGTGGTTATGATCAGACAAATACTGCAGGAGGCACAGGAAAGGCAGAAGAAGTATGTAGATCAGCATAGGACCGACCGTAGTTTTGATGTGGGCATGAAGGTTTTCCTTTGTGTCAGACCACATAAGAGCCCTATCCATTATGGAAAAGGTTCTAAGTTAGCTCCTAGATTCATTGGTCCTTTTACATCTTGGAGCATATTGGCCCTTTGTCCTACCTGTCTAGAATTTCCACCTAGCTTGTCTCGCATCCATGATGTGTTTCATGTTTCTATACTTAGGAAATATATTACAGATCCTTCTCATGTCTTGGATTGGACCTCATTACAAGTTTGGGATCAGAGGCAGGTGATGGTGGAGACCATTCGCATTATTGATCACGGGACCACGGGCCTTGAGACAAAGAGATTGACCATGTTCGAGTGTAGTGGGATAGATATGATGAGACTACGGCTACATGGGAGGATGCTACTCTGCTATGAGATCAGTTTCCACATATGTTCCAGTGACTTCTAGGAGGAAGTTGAGTATAATGGGAGGGGGATGTAGTTCCCACTTCCCTTCAACACCTTTTGATATTGATCATGACATTGTTGACTATATTATTATAGTTTTTATTTGGTGGGATGTTAGATGTTAGAGCATGGATTATTGTTGACTTTGATTCATATATGATGCATGTGGATTACTAGAGACATTTTATATTGATGTTGTTATGTTATTGGACATGGTTATATTCATATATGTTTTCAGACATGTGATATTTTGACATATTGAGTAGAACTAGAAAATTGAATTAAATTGATGATCATATGGTTATTGATGGAAATGCAAAATGATATTGTTGTTTTCCTTAATGATGTTGTGATTCATATGTATATATAGTTTTGGAATTTTATCTTATATTTAATTAGATTATTTGATGCGGCCATGAGGCCGAAGGAGGTATTTGTGTTTTGCAGGTAAACATATTACAACAAACATAAGGGAATTAGAGACCAACCACATTGGAATTCTAGATGAATTCAACAAAGGTCACCATGGCAACATGTATTGTTTTTGTGTTTGTTTATTTGTTGTTAGGGATTCCCATGGGGGATCACCTTCAAATGTGACCAAGGGGTTATGTGTATTTCTTTTATTTGTTTCCTTTGTTTAATGTTTGTATGTGTTTATTTAGTGGTGCATTTACCCCTTTCATTATTTATCAAATTGTGTGTAAATAATTGTGAGTAATCATTTTGTTAAAATTAATTAATCAAATTGGGTCATAAGAAAGTAATTATTAGAGTTTTTGGCCCTTGATTTAAGTGTTGTAAGTGATGTGTAAGTAATGTGTAAGAGTTGTGTAAGTAAATTTGAGTGTGAAACACTCCACCTTCCTTTGAAATTTCGAATTTGTCCTTGGAGGCTGATTTTGGAGGCTTGTGGGACAAGTTAAACTTGTCCCACACCTCTTAAATTTGTATACCAACCTTACCTATGGTTGGGGAGTTAAATTTAGACTTTATTATGCATTTTTGTAAGACAAGTTGTATGTTTTAATTGCACTTTCTTACATGTTTTCAATTTCAGTCCTTATGGGGTGTGGGCTTGATTTGAGTGTGTAAGTAAAATTGTCATTTATCCACCCACTTATTTATTATGCCTTGGAGATTGAAGTTGACTTATGAGTTGGAGTTGAGGATGTGTGATGTGGCATCCTACATGGATCCACCTCATCCTCCTTTTTCCCTCTTCTATATATTCAAATTCCTTAGCTTGTTTTTGGGTTGCTTCACTTTTATCACTTCATTTTTGGGTGACTTCTTTTGGGTGTTTGAGCTCTTGCAAATTTGGAGAAAGTTGGAGATTGTTGAATGCTTGTGGATTGTTGATCTTGGACTGTTTTGCATTAGAAAGCTTGTTGTTTTGGAACCTTGGAAAAAACTCCATCATGGAGAGGTAGGAGCTTAGCTCTTGAAATACACTTATTTTATTTTATGCATATGCGAATGGTTGAATGTTTAAATGTGTTGGTTTATTTTTTGGTTGGTTGGGTAGATGGCCTAGGGATGGTGGTGGAGAAGACTATGGGGAATTCTTATGGGGAGGAATAATTGCTTTAGGGAGGTATAAGTGTGGAAGGAGTTGGGATTTGGGTTCCACCTTGTAAAAAGAAATAGCTTGCATTTATTTACTTGTTATGGGGTTTTATAAGAGGTTGGGGAGGCATAAAGAGATGGGAGGAATAACGAGGTTCTTGGGTGAGGCATAAGGGCATGTCGGGGATTTGAGTTGATACATATTTTTGGCATTTTGCTTTCAGGTGGTGATACCCATTTCCCTTTTAGGAGGCATAAACAGATTCCCCCATAGTTCTTTTTCCTTTGGCTTGCATGATGAAGCTTGAGTTTTGTTTGTTGTAATTTTCTATGGTGGCAAACTACGGTTTTGTTTTAGAATCTGTGTTGAATGTGAAAGTTTGTTTTTTGTTTTGTGGAAGCCTATTGTTGCCATGAGTTGAAACACATTTCTTATTGCATTAATGTTTGGGCTCAGGGCCAATAAAGAAGGATGGATTATCCTTTTCATTGGATGTCTTGGTTGGGTGGAGAGCGTTGCCTTTCACCTACTTTTGTTGTGATCAATTTGAAAAATAGTGGAACATATTGTTATTGTTCTGGAGCTGAGAAAGAAGATAGAATTCAAATCCGTTTGAGAGATTTATTTTTGTAAGCATTTCCCACTTGAAGTGGAGGATAATGTAATCTATTTTGTTATGAATAATTACTCTGTTTTGGAAATGAAATCCGCCTTTTGAATGTGAAAAAATAAATACTCTACAATTTGTTTTGAGGAAAGAAAAGAAAGATTTATATCTTGGTGAATTGTATTTTGATCATTGTAAGAGAGAAGTTGTAAAAGAAATCATTTCAAATGGATAGATGTTGTTTTACCCTTACAAAATGAAGTTATTATTGTTTGAAATCTGCTTTGAAAATGTTGTGCAACTCTCTATTCGAATGTGAAAAATGTATTCAGAATTATTGCATCCTCTGTGTTTTTGAAAAGTACGTTTTTGAAAAGAAATAGAAACTACATCCTTGTTCTACATTTTTATTGAAGGAAGGATAAATATTTTAAATTACCATGGAATGAATTAAAATGTTTTATAGTATGGCAAGTGAAATAGATCTATTCGAATTTGATCTCTGTTAGATTTTTTTTTTTTTTTTTTTTAATAAAAAAACATCAAATAACTTCTAGAAAATTGTTCAAAACGACCCTAGAACATTGGAAAACAAAATGGAATGCCAAATTGAACTTAATATGGAAAAAATGATCCCAAATAGACTTTAACACTAAAGAAATAATTTATAGAACTTAATTGAATCGGGCATAGTCAAAACTCAAACGTTTTGTTGTCAAATTGGGAATTTTGAAATGATAATCAATCAAACAACTTAACCCTTACAATCCATCCTAAATTCTTCCAAGTGAAATCCTCCATGTTTGTTTGGCATGTTGAGAAATAAATAATGGAGGATTGAAACAAATCTTTGCAAGTTAAAAGACCAGTTCACATTTTGATTAACAAAAAGACGTTATTGTAAAATTGACCCTTCAAACTTTATCAAAATTTAATTTTAAGAGTTGCTGTTTAAAGAGGAAGTCGAGACCTTTCCAAAAAGTCCTTGTTTTCCAAAACCTAAGTTCCCAATCAAAATTTATGGCCTTATGAAATTTTACTTCATTTTGGCTTCGAAAAAAAAATCTAACTATCAAAATTTAATTAATAAAATATTCGTTGGCAGACCCTCGAGCTAAAATCTTCCTTTTGTGATTTTTCCTACAAAACACAAAATTCATGAGGTTCCCCACTACTCCATTGGCCTGAAACCATCTTTTTATCAAAATAATCTAAGTTCCAAAAATAAATTTTTGAAACTTTTTCCCCACGACCTTCGCATCCCCGCCCTTCGTCTTGGAAAAGCACTGTGGGCCCATGCTCTCAAAGCGTAAAATTTTAAAAAAATTTGGAAAATTTCCCAAGTTTTCTCCATAGTCCCTCCAAAGCATGTAGCCAATGAGGTTCTTCCACGTGGCTTGCTGAGGCGTCTCATGAGGAGTGGATTATGCTTTAACCTTAACACTTTCAAAAAGAAATTGGCAAAAATTTTAAAGTTTCTTTGTTGCCCCGCCACCTACTGACCAATGGTTATCGACACGTGGCATATTTTAGCGTAGGTGGAGGCATGGAGTGTTTTAAACATTTTGTTATTAAGTCAAAATTTACTAAGCCGCTCGGACGGCCCGCCGACTCGTAGCTTGACAGCTGACTGAAACACAGCATCGTTAGGCGTCGACGGAGGCGCAAGCGGTTATTTTAACCTTTGTGATTTTCAACAAAAAATGTTTTAATTTTTCTAAAGTTTCATGTAGGTCCATTTTTCCCACTCAAATCCAATCTTGACACGTGGCGTAACGAGGCGTCGGCAGAGGCACGAATCGTTTTGAACCCTTAGCGCTTTTCAATAAAAAAGCTAAATATCAAAGTTTCCTCCGACGACCTGCCATCCCGCGCTCGGGAAAAATTTCTTCCCACAACCCATAGGCATGTGCTTGGGAAAAATTTATTCCCGTGGTCCGCAAGCCCGTGCTCGGGAAAATTTCTTCCCTAGCCCCGAAGGCTCACTTACTGGGAAAATTTTCATCCCAAGGCCCATTAGCCCATAACTTGAGAAATATGAGGCGTTAGAAGGAATTCTTTATATCATTGAAAGGGGAGGAAATTTCCTATCTTATGGGAATGTTTTCAGGAAGTTTTGAGTGTGTTAATTATGAGAAAAATTAGGTTGAAACGTTTAAGCTAGTTGAGAGTGGGTTAGTGAGAAATTTGTCCTGTTAATTTTAATCTCTTGTTAACTTGATAATGTGAAATTAATATTGGTTATAATGGGAAATTTATTTATTATGTTTAATTTCCTTGAAACATTATTTGTAACAACTGCAGCTTTGAAGGCTATATGCACTTTTTAAAAAAAATATTCCATAATTTTCCCAACTAAACCTTGGTTGTTCTTGGGTCTTGAGTGGGAGTTTTTTTAGGGCATTACAAGATGAAATGATTGAAATGCCAAAGCTCTATTTTATTATCAATGGTTATGTGGAGTCTATACTCATATAACTAAATTAACAATGCATGGCATGGGACAGTGTTGAACAATGCTACAAATGTTAAGCTGTCTAAAATTAATTCCAATATGGGTCAGATCATCCCTATGCACAAAGATAAATCATAGCCATAATGCATCCTCATCCCTTTTCTAAAATTAGTGATTTATCTGGATAAGTATTTATATCTAAAACAGGTTTAAATGTGCCCGAGAGGAGAAAAAAAAAAAGGATTTCCTTTTGTTGTTTATTTGCTATATGCAAAAATAAAAGAGAAGATTGAGATCAAAAGGACCAGTTTACATTTTCCTTCATACTCTCGGCCTGTGCCAAAATATGATCCTAGAAAGAGTTATGGACATCTAACAAGCATAAATATAGAGGAATGTTGTCAGATGTTTTAGTTGCAAGTGCTCGAGGGACATATGTAAGAACAATATGGAAGCATGCACTTGGCATATTAACTATTTTGAATAAATGCCGAAAGAAATGTGGCATAAATTGCGATGATTGTAGGAAACTAAAGAATAATGAATAAGGCATAGGATTTTGTCAGATGATGTAGTTACAAGTGCTCTAGTAGGTATGTATGCAAAATGTGGAAGCATGTGCTTGGCATGTAAACTATTTGACTAAATTCCTGAAATTTAGCCTCATGTATTGTAATGATAACAGGATATGTACAAAATGGTTTCGTTGAAAAGGCTTAGAAAATTTCAAGAAAAACCTAATGGCACCTATAAATACAAATCCCACAACCTTTTCCAACATCCTCCCAGCCTACGTCAAAATGGGATTGTTGAAGAATGGATGCAGGATGTTGGAATGAGAACATGGGTAGATAAAATGGGAAAT
This sequence comes from Taxus wallichiana var. yunnanensis, assembly GCA_018340775.1. Classification (NCBI taxonomy): domain Eukaryota; kingdom Viridiplantae; phylum Streptophyta; class Pinopsida; order Cupressales; family Taxaceae; genus Taxus; species Taxus wallichiana. Next base: position 56,503,299 of record CM031236.1, on the reverse strand, counting down.
GTACATGGGAGGACTAATGGAGTGAATGCCAGTGGCCCAACACTTATCATTGGCTCTCACTTGGATATAGTTGTTGATCTTTGGAATGTATGATGGGTCCTTAGGTATCATATGTGCTTTGGCCAAAATCAAGGATCTCAAAATTAGTGGAAAATTAGAAGAAATTCCACGCTTGATTGAGGTAATATGATTTATTGATGAGGAATGGAGGAAATCTACGTATGAGGTGTTTGTAAACCAAATAGGGATGATAACATATCCTTGCTCATAGAGAAGAGAAATCTTAGAGAAGATTAAAAATTTAGCAAATTCAAAGTAATACCAAAGAAAGAACAATATTCATAGGGATTTGAGAAAATATTATTAGCAGATCTAGATAAAATTTGAGACCTTTGTGAGCCTCATTTCTACATGTGCGAATTCAGAGATTCAAAATAGGGTAAGGACTCCCATTATGAATCAAAGATAGTGAACATTTGTAGATATAGAGATTTTTTTCCTGGTATTCTTATATTGAAAGCATGGGAGCATAGGAAAACATGAAAATTATTAGATGGAATGCCTAGTAGAGGGATGAAGTCTTGTGGAGTGTGAGTGAAACTGCCTAGACTACCTTATACACTTTGTGGATGTAAATATCTCCAAGGCATGGTTCATTGGTCCTTGTCTTTCATAATTATTGTTCTTTAGTTTTTGATTTGTAACGAAATAACATTTTAAACCATAGGATTATCATACATTTGATTATTTTAAATAAACTTGTTTGAAAAAATAATAAAATGTTATATCGTAACTTACAAAATTAAATATTCCTTGGTAGACAACCATGAACTTAAACCCTCACTTTGAGATGATATAGCAAAATTCCAAACCAAACTAGATTGCTACAGATACCCTTTTATTGATAGATTAAGGTTGAGTTCCCTATAAATATGTTGATCGTTTCCCTTATTAAAACAGATAAATCATGATTTTTAGAGACTCACAAAACAACCTTCGTAAATCTAGAAAAGAGATGTTAAGTTTCTTCTATGTTCCTTGTTATGTGAGGAGTCACTTAAAAACTTAGATCAACCTTGATTGATTATCTATGCTCTTTTCGACACTAACCTAAAATCCCTGTTATCCCATTTTGCACCTTTAAGAAGTTGTTAAAATTGAAAAGTTGGGTTTGTAATCAGCTTGCCATTTGGAACATGAGCAACAAAATGTTTGATCGCCATCGCAATCCTCTAGTATTTTTACTAGAAAATTTCCTAGAACCATAAATTTGTGGAAAAACACTCTTTTAGATAGTTTAGAAAGGGTATTTCATAGGCCTCGATTCTTTGTTAGATTAGGTCAAACTTGGTAGATTATGACCGATGGCTCCGGAAAACCAATCCTAAATTTTTCATGATTCGCCGGTTCTAAATTTTGGTAGTACTTGTGGATTATTCGTATATAGGTGGACAATTAGGATTTTTCCATCGTGAATTTTCTTATCGAAAAAAAGATTTTTGAACACACTTTCTTAGCCTCGATCCTAAATTGAATGTTGTTGCAACTAGCAGAAAAATGTAAAAATAAAGTTATAGGACCCCTGTCGGGTTACAAAACCACGGTGGAAACTTTTTGACACTTGTGACTTGTTGTGTGAAATTGAAATTTTGTAAAAATAGTGGTCTTCTCTCTCCATATCTCTCTCTCTCTCTCTCCTTGGTTAAGAAATGAAGTGAAATGAAATGAAATCAATACATGTCTATAAAGTTATCCTTTCGAATGTCAATTATTATTATTATGTAAATGAAAAAAAAAACGTTAATTCTGCTAGATCTAGGTGGATGCCATGCCAATGATTTATCACTGATTTCATGCTCACATGGTTTTGTAGGATGCAAGAAAGATGGTGAAAAGGCGTGGTGTAATTCATTGTTTATTATTTTAATTTATATAGGTCATTGTAGAATGTATATATGTATAATGTATTTCCATGTTATAGAAAATTTTATATTTGAAATTTGGTAATATGTATGAGATGTTAGTTTTAGGGATACCTTGGGAAATGTGCATTTAATCATAGGTGTAATTTTGATTTAGATTTACGTATGGTAAAAATGTTGGATATAAATATATGTTAAATGAATTTGAATTTAATATCTTGTAGTGCATTTCCAGTGTGTAATAGATTTTTAATTACTTGGTGTGTCGTGTTTTCCTTACCTTGAAAATGCAACAAAGAAATCTAAATACAACAATCAACCGTAGTACAAAATTCAGGTATAGCTAACCTTCATGTGTTAATCCTTTAGCATAGAAAACTAAGACCTTCGAATGAAATCTACACTCAATGGAACCTCCTATTTTAGGTAAATAAGAGCCCAAGTTTGAGTTGTCATCATATCTTATATTCTTAGCGGCATTGTCGTGAACCTGACAAATAGGAACGATGTGGTCAAACATTATCTAGAGTATGTGGTTCCCTTCTAGGATTTGTAATCGTGTATGTAGTAAGGAGAATGTGTTCTCTTAAGGTAGTACTCCTTGGGAACCAAAATTAATCTTAGTGTAAAATCCTCTTGGACCGACATGCATGTTGAGTGGCAAAGACCACCAACTAACCTTGACAGTCACCCTTAAGAGTTGGGATTATAATTGAACTCAGTACTCAATCTCTTTTATCATTGGGATTAATGGTGCAATACTAAGGGTTAATTGTGAAACTTAGCAACTTATTAAGTTATGATTAGTTGGTGAAAATGTAACCATAAGATGATATGCTTGGAGAAAGGTGAAATTTAGATCATTCATATAATGTGTATAAACCATATCTTGGGTCGAGGGAATAAATTCCTAACATGTGATCCCTAAGGTGAACCATAATCCTCTAAACGAAGGAGTATTCCGTCTTGTTCTCCACTTTTCCTAATCTATAATGAATGTATGTTTTGAAACTAGGTGATCATGTTCTTGAGGTAATTCCCTAGTAGGCTCACGAGCATGCAAATGTCCTTATTAACCAATGGGTTTATCAACAATTTCAACACACTAATTAAATCAAATTAAGTGAAATCATTTTAAGACGAATGAAATTTATTTGAGTAGGTCCTATATTTTAATTACCTATATGTGAGCATACTAGTGTGAATCCCTTTAATGCCTCTCAAAGAAGAGTGTCGGGTTGACAAGAAGTATCGAATGTACATAGAGTTACAAGAGGATTTAGAGATAAGGGTGTACAATAAATCTAGTTGTGACCTTAGTAAGGTGTGTAAAATTTATAATTAAATATCTCCTTATAACACACATCTAATGCTTAATTGTTTAGGAATCCAACCTTGGTGGAGTGTGAAATCATACCCATTAGTACCTTGATGACTAAGAAATTAAGTGAAGTAGATTAGATACATGGTTAGTTTTCATAACGTAAAAAAAAATAGACTGACCTTAGAACTTAAATGCTAATATGAAAAGAACGTGTAATCTATGTACTCTTAAATAAAAAAATCCTGTGCTTCATGAGAACCTCCCTTGTTGCAACTAAGATAAATAGAAAATCCAATCGAACATGCAACTTAGAAAATGAATCCTTGGAACAAACACTAAAAGGATCATGTATGCACATATGTTCATACCAATAACCAGACTACAACATTCGTGTGATGAGGGAAACAAACAAAATTAGATGGGATTACTACAAGTGAAATGTTAAATAAAGTAAAGATAATGTAGTCTAGTTATAAAATAATTGATAAGTGATTTCCAAGAAAATAAGGTCAATAACGAAATATGAATGTAATAAATATGTAAATTGGGAAAGTGTTGTCATGGATGGTGCCTATACGGGATTCATAATGTAGTTGAATCATTATTGTTTTTCTTTTCATTTGAAAAAAATGGTGGTCTTGGTGTGCGTCATGTGTTTTCATGTTGCCTATGTGGGTTAGTGTTTGTGCAAGCAGATCATGTGTTGTTCATTGTCATAAGTGATCCCTGTAGTATTTTGTGAACTAAAATGTGAGTAAAAAAATTTATTCCAGTATCTTTACTATTGTATTCATGTGTATACAATGTGGGCATTACATTTGGTATTAGAGAAGAGGTTCATTTGCTTGAACCTCTAGGATGGATTGGAGTTGTGATGATTTTGCATGGTGGTGGTGAAGATGGAAGAGTAATGTGATATATATTGTTATGTGACCAACATTTTTATTGTGATATTATGAATGCACATGTTGTGCATGTCACTTATTACGAAATTGTTGCCATGTTTATGTGTTTGTGATGAGAGTATTCTCTCTCCTTTTCATGGATTCAATGAGGAATTTGTGTGTGATGTACCACCTTGTTGTGTGTGAAAATAATGTTATTGTGGATTGCAGAGTGTTGGAGAATTTTGGCATTATTTGATATGAAGGTGTATTGATGTATTGCATGAAAAAATTGGTGTAAAGTGAATTATATTGTATCGTGATGTCATCACCGTGTTGTGATGAATCATGTGTGTCACCATGTTGTAATTACAATTGACTATATGTTGTAATGTTAGACATTTTGTTCCTCATATGTATAATTCGTGTAATATGTGATGGTTCATGTCATGATTTAGGGGCATATGGTGAACATATGATCCCTATTGTATAGTGCTTGCACTTTGGGTGTAGTATGTGGTAACGTGATGTATTGTAACCCGTGAATGTAATGATTGTGATTTACCCTATATATATACCATGTGTAGACATTATGGTTAATGTGTGTGAACCACCATTGTGTTAGTGATGTAGTTATGTGTTATGTTGTGAACCTTACACTAACTGACCCTAAGGGAAATTAGTAAAAGGTGTATGTTTGGAGTGAGGAAATGTGTCTTGTGACCACTCATTTGAGCCAAATAAAAGATAGGAAGCAGAATCTTACTTAGGCTAAAAACCCACTTATGTTTGTTTGGTATGCATGGTACTTTCTCAATGAGTGTCATGCATATTGTGTTTTCATGCGTACAACTTAGGCTCAGTAGATGGAGACTTGTACTCCTTTCTCTCTCCCTATATAGTTATCATATGGATTCAACCTAAGTGTAGTTGTTGTAAATATCTTCCCCAGGGTAGATATAGATAAGCAGAAGAATATGGAAATAAAAGAAACTCGAGCCCGATATTTATTGCATCACTAGCAGCCCCTGGTGTAGGTAGAAAAGTGTCGACACGAAAAAGTTCGTGCCAAGGCACAGGTAGAAGGCGCACGTCAAAGAGTGTCGACATGAACATGGATGCGCCCTGGCGTAGGTAGAAAAGTGTCGACATGAAAAGTTTGTCCCAAGGGCACAGGTAGAAGGTGCACATCAAAGAGTGTTGACATGAACATGGATGCACCCTAGCACACTTAAGAGTATTACGACACGCACATGGATGCGCCAAGGTGCACCTTCAGGAGGCGCAACATTTTGAGCACTGACAGGACGAAGACCTTGACCCAGATATTTAGATGGCCATAACTTTTCACAGGGAGCCCGGATTCACGCAAGGTTGGAATTTTTAGAAAGCTTATTTGGGTGAGAACAAATTCTTAAAAATAAAAAATATAGTTTGCCACTTTTTGGGTTTGCTAGGGTTCTCACCTACCACCATAATGAGATGAATTAAATGTAACTGGAGGTGGTTGGGGTAGATTTGGATTTCCTCTCTCTTCCCTCTCTCATTCTTCCTATAAATTGTAAGGAGGGGCTTCTTTCTAAAGGTTGGACATTCTTGTTTTTCCCCTCCCTTCTTCTCTTTGGTAGGTGAATTTGTGGAGTTCAAACCTCCCATTTAAAACTGTAATGCAACTTTGCCTCTTGGCACTTTGTAGTGTATTGTGTCAATCTTTGGAGAAAATAATGCATGTCTGTGGATGATTCTCAACCCTCTCTATGTTCATTTGCATCCTCTTGATCTTTCACTGCAAATCTGGTTATCTGTGCATGATCTTGCATTGCATTTTAATGGTTTGTGTTTATTGGCAAGACAAGTGTTCTTCATTCCTCGGTGCATCACCTTTGTAGTTTAGGTTTTATTTTATGCAAAGTTAGTTTAGGTCTTAGGTGTAAACCCTCTACATTTTTTTACGTGTGCATCCGAGCAGAGGAATAGGAACTCGCCTTCATCAGAGAGCTTTTCACGATTTTGCGAGGTCCCACACTTGGGAAAAGCTCCATGTTATGCAATTGCATTGAGAGTCTCAACCCATCGAGTTGTAGACATTCAGGGGTGATGTGATTCGCCATCAATAGTTTTGGCATGTCCAGTGGGACCAAGAGGTCATTCCACAAGATTTGAAGTAATTTTCAAAAATTTGGACTAAAAATTACAGATTTTACAATTTTAGATTTTTCACCTTCAGGATGAACTTTGAAATCGATTTTCAAGGAGTTAAATTGCTCAAAATGAGTCAAAATTTCACCAGTTGATAGATCGGGGATAATCTTCAAAAGGGTATTCTTGGATTTTTGAGATTTTACTTTCAAAATTTCATAGTTTTTAGTATTTCAGGTTTTCCCGGTGTTGAGCGTGTCCCAAGTTTCGACACGGTGTGTTTCGTGTTTTGTAAGTTTCCTTGCATGACCTAAGTTTCACCTGTACCTTTCAAGGATTAGTAGCTGCACAACAAGACCCGATATTTGAATTGAAGAACTATATCTTTCGGGTCCTTCAAAGTTTTAAATTCTATTTTTAATATTGTAAGGTTTGGTGTGTAACTTGGCAGAATCTAGCCTTTTGAGGCTCGTTATCTAACACATCTGGTGACTCCGAAGGGATAGAATTCAGCGGTGTAGCCGCAAAAGTTACCAGGCATATGAGAAGAATTCAAACCAGGTCTGATACTCGAGAAGAGGGGTTATTTGTCCACTTACAACTATCACCAGGTAGAGGAAGGAGAGGAAGAGGTCCATGAAGATCACCATCTCCACCTAACCGGAATTTGTCTACACCTCCACACAGTAGACCTTTTCTTGCATCAACTAGAGTTTTTAGGCCAATCATAATGGCACATCTACCACCAAATCCCTTTGTTAATTTCACTGGTAGTAGTCCACTTGCCCTCAATGCACAGAATCCAGTTCCAATTGTAGCATTGAAGAACATTCCATTTTTCATTGGAGAAAATCATACCACTCCTGGTGATCATGTCAAAGACATTACTAACGTTTGTGCAATCCATGAGATAAATGAAATGGATGTTGCTGTCAAATTGTTGGCATCTTCGTTCAAAGGGAAGGCATTGCAATGGTTTAGGAGCCTTGTAGCTGGTTCTATCCAAAATTGGAATCAGTTATGCATAGTTCTCAATGAGTAGTTTGGAGAAAAGGGAGATAATTTGTCTCTACTGGAACAATTGACAACTATCAAGAGAGCTCCCAACGAGTAGCTGACTGACTTCAATTTCAGATTTCATAGGTCTTGGGATAGGATTCCAGTGGCCGTTAGGCCAACAGCTAAGGTGGTGCTTTTCTATATTATCTTAAAGCTTTGAATTCTGATATTTCTATGTTAATTCAATCTATGGGAGGCACAACCTTACCTGCTGCTTATAGCATTGCCATTAGGGCTGAAAACTATCTTATTCAAGCTGGTAAGTTGGCTCCTAGGCCTCCCATGCCCTTGTATCCAAACTTAGAAAATCTAAGCACTAGTCAAGCACCCACTTTGGCTCCTATTCCCACTCCTAGAAATCAAAGTTCAAATGAAACTTCTACTTCATCCTCTAGTGCTTTAAATGAACTCCAAGAGGTCATGAAACAATTGCAAAATTTGGGAAATGAGCTAGTTACACTCAAGAGGTAGTAGGCCCAAGGCTTTAGACCTTCTTATCAGCCTCAAGCTCAACCTAATAGGCAACAATACCAGCCCAATAGGCCACCCAATCCAGCTGCAAATCAAAGCCAAGTAAGGCCTCCCGCTAATAGACCATTTCAGCCCTATAACCCCAATGTTGCATCTACTTCTAAAGCATTAGTGCCAGTGCAAAACAACATAGCTCAAGATTATGATTGTTGTTTCCCATGCAATGAACCTCATAACCAATCTATGTGCTTCAATGGTGCTTTGAACCAAGCCTTGATGGTGATAACTACTGGCGTAGAGGGTGAAGTGAGTCAAGAAACAAATCAGCAACAAGGGACATCTCAGCAAAACACAGCTCCAAATGATACCACACTTGTGAATTGGCAAGTTGAGGATTTTGTGGCATGAATCAAACAATTTATCGAGTGTAGTAGCTAACACAAGATCAAAGAAGAGGAATATTGGTGAAGGGCAGTCATTAGCTCCAAGTGATCTATAACCTTCCATCACTCCACAAGGTGTTGGTAAGCAAAATACAGTTCCAAACATGCAAGGACAACCCAAACCACCTTCTAAACCAACTCAAATGCCAGTTGTTGCTGCCCATGCACAAGAAAGGAATGTACAAGGCTAAAGGACAACAAAGAGATCTTTCATCCCCATTTAGCATCATTGATCAAATGAAGAAGAAAAATGTGAATATATCAATGTGGGAATCTTTATCCATCCTAGGACAAAGAGATCTTCTACAAGCTGCCATGAAGAATTGGTCAACTTAACCAGCAGGTCCATATGCAAGAGAATGCCCTCACAAATGTTGCTCAGCCTGAAGGGAATCATGGAGGAAAACAAGGTAAAGTTTTGAAACCCCCTCCATTCTATGTTTCATTAATCATTGGGGATAAACTAGTACACAATTGCATGATTGATTCTGGGGCAAGTACTTCTGTCATGCCCAAGAAAATAGCTGATCAGTTGGGTCTCCAATATGAAGTCATATCAAAGGGGGTAGTGCAATTGGATGGGACAGTAGCAACAATGGTGGGAGTGATTAAAGGTTTGAATCTTACCTTGCATACATGCCCCAATGTTACCATTTTGTAAGATGTGTCAGTGATAGATTTGCCACCACTCTTTGCCCTATGCTTATCAAGGATTTCACGGCTAGAATTGGAGGCTACTTATCTGTTTATTAGTCACACATGTTGTTCAGAACAAGATATGGTACTAAGGTCACAATCAGATCTAAACCAATTGCAAACTTTCATATTGAGCCTCATACTCCAAGCCAAATCAATGCCAACTGTTCAGATTTTGACCAAGAAGATTATCCAAGCACAGATGAAACTGACACCAAAGTTGGAAGCATCCCAGATTTAACTCTTGATGAATGGGCAACTAAGGTACACACTTTTGATCCCTACCAAGAAGTAGAAGAATCTGAGCTAGGAGTCTATTGCATACATGAAGAAAACCAGTCTATTCCTAGCATCACTAAACCAGACCATAAGGATGACAATGAGGTATGGCAGTTATTTTTCGATGGATCAAGGAGTAGGCAAGGTGTAGGAGGAGGAGTTATGCTTATTTCACCTCAAGGCATCAAATATTATTCAGCTTTCCATTTCTAGTTTTCCTATTCAAACAACACAGCTGAATATGAGGCCTTGATTCATGGACTTCATTGGGCCAGGAAAAAGGGCATAAAGAACTTGCAGGTGTTCGGAGATAGTGAGCTAATCGTCAATCAAGTCAGGGGACAACATGCTACAAAGAATGACCTACTAAAGAACTACGAGAATAAGGTATGGGACCTCGTTGAGGATTTCGAAGCTTTCAACATCATGTCCATACCTAGGAAGAAAAATGAAGCCACGAGATAGGCTCGTAGTAGTTGGAGCAACATTTGATGTGGTTGAAAACATCAGAAGGGAAAAAACACAACCACATATGCATGTGATTGTGAGGCCAGCAGTTCCAGATAATAACACAAGCTGGCAGGTGTTTGAGAATGATCAACAAATCATCAATTTTTTACAAGAAGAGGCTGAATTCTCAGCTAAGAATCAGGACAGACTAGAGTAGCAGTATGGGGATCAAGTAGTGTAGCTACGGACAAACAAGCTTCCTAAGGGTTTAGTAACATTGGAGTCTATCTTCAACCCTAACAACCAGTTCCATAAGGAAAGGCTAACATCTGAGGTCAAGAGAGAAGATTCAGATCCATTCTGCGGTTGGGGAAGGCAAAACACTTCAAATTGGTAAAGTGACCACTGAGCAGGAGAAATCAGATTTCATACAGCTTTTACCAAGAATTTCCAGATGTCTTCACTTGGAGCTATGAAGACTTGAGAGGATTCAATCTGAAGTTGGCACAACATACCATAGAATTGGATCCAGATGCTAAGCCCATCAGGTAGAAGCAAAGACCAGTCAACCCTCACATTGAGCCTCTAATGAAGAAAGAGCTAAACAAGCTAATAGAGGCAAGCATTATATTCCCGATCAAGCACTCAAGCTGGGTTACAAACTTGGTTCAGTCAGGAAGAAGAGTGGAGAAATCAGGTTGTGTGTGGACTTCTGAGACCTCAACAAGGCATCTCTCAAAGACCATTATTTGCTTCCTTAAATGGAACAAATATTGTAAGTAGTATCTGGTTCGGAGAGATTCTCTCTCCTAGATGGCTATTCGGGGTATAATCAGATAATGGTGAAAGAAGATGACCAATTCAAGACGGCTTTCACCACCAAATGGGGCACCTATTCCTACAAGAAGATGCCATTTGGGCTATCAAATGTTGGAGCCACTTTCCAAAGGGAAATGGATATGGCATTCAAGGGATTGATCAATAAAATAGTTCGATATATATCGATGACATCACTTGTATTCTCCAAAAATGCAGCAGATCACCTCTTTCATCTGAGATAGGTATTTCAGAGGTGTAGAAGATTTGGGGTATCATTGAATCCCAAAAAATGCATATTCTTGGCTCACAAAGGAAAACTTCTAGGCCATATTGTTTCAAAGGAGGGGTTGACGATTGACCTAGAAAGAGTTGAAGCAATTCAAGTGTTGCCATTACCAAGTCACAAGAAGGCTCTTCAAAGCTTCTTAGGAAGGATCAATTTTTGTCCAGATTTGTGCCAAATTTTTCCACTCTCGTGAAGCCAATAACGTTGATGTTGAAAAAGAGCATGACATTTAAGTGGACATCTGAAGGTAGTGCAAGTTTTGAGGTAATAAAAGAGGCTATATCTAAAGCTCCGACTCTCGTCAATCCAAAATTCTCCAAGGATTTCATGCTATATGCCTTCGGTGGTGGAGACACAATTTCTGCAATCCTGGTACAACAAAACAAAGAGGGATTAGAACAACCAGTTGCTTTCTTCAGTCAAGGCTTGGAGGAATACGAAACAAGGTACTCTTTCATTGAAAAGCATGTCCTTACAGTGATCAGGAGCTTAAAGAAATTCAAGCACCTAGTCTCAAACAACAAGATCCAATTATTGGTCTCTCATACGGGAGTCAAGGAATTCCTTCTAAACAAGGATCTGAATGAGAAACATGTAGGATGGATAACCCATGTCATGGAATATGACATCGAGATCAAGGTCACAAAACTAGTGCGTGGAAAAGAACTATGTGAACAACTAGCTTTGAGTCGGCAAGTTGAAGTAGGTGATGAAAAGAGCTATCTTGGTACTACAAGATGGTCAAGAAACAGAAGATGATGACGTGCCCGCTCCTTGTTGGACTCCAGAATATGATACACTTCCTACAGACAGGCCTACGCCCTCCAGAAATGAGAAAAGAAAAAAGGAGATACTTTAGATTACAAGCCATTCCATATGTGCTTGTTAATGGTGTTTTGTTCAAGAAAGACATCAATGGATTTCTATTGAGGTACATTAGGTACAGAGTCAAATTGAGAGAGTGTTATGAGATTTTCACGATGGAGATTCCGGAGGACATTTCACCCCATGAGTAATAGCTCTCAAGATAATGAAGGCAGGATATTATTGGCCGACAATGTTTAGTGACTGTTATACATGGATAAGAAAGTGCAAGAAATGTGCACTCTTCATGGGAAAAGAAAGACTAGCAGCGCTTCCATTGCACCCAATTTTGGTTAACCAACCATTTATGCAATGGGGATTGGACTTCGTCGGGGTCATCAACCCAAACTCAAGCCAAGGCCACAAGTGGATTCTCATGGCAACGGACTATTTCACCAAGTGGACCGAAGCAGTAGCGCTCAAAGAGGCAAATGAGTCTAACATACTAGACTTTTATGAAGGAATAGTGACCAGGTTCGGTGTGCCGGCCACTATCATATCAGACAATGCATTGGCATTTATAGGTTCCAAGATTACAGAATGGGATGTTAAGAATGGAATCTATTTGAGCACCTCTTGAAATTATTACCCACAGGGTAATGGAAAAGCAGAGTCCACGAACAAGAATTTGCTAAGGATCATCAGAAGGACTCTAGATGAAAACCAAAGGACATGGCATACCAAGCTAAAATCAGTGTTATGGGCTGACAGGATAACGCCAAAGAGATCTACTAATTCTCCCTACAAGTTGGTCTATGTGAAAGAGGTAGTATTTCCTATATCATTAGAATTGCTGCATTGGAGCTCGATAAGCGAGTTGGAGTTGTTTGAGTTCGAACCAATGGAGGCGGTATGCAAATTTGATGGAATTAGAAGAAATAAGAGAACATGTAGTTCTGATCATTGAAAAGGATCAGGCCTTAGTAAAAAGATGGTTTGATAAGAAGGCAAGAGCAAGGACCTTCTAGGAAGGGGACCTAGTTCTGAAATGGGATGCAGATCGGGAAAAACTAGGAAGGCACTCCAAGTTTGATGTCATTTGGAGTGGCCCCTACATGGTCACGGGATGTAAAAGTAGTAATGCCTTCCAATTGTCTACATTGGATGGAGAAGAACTCCCGATTCCGGTTAACGGAATCTATCTTAAACATTGCTACTAAAAGGAAAAGGTTTACCCTTGTAAATATTAGCCTAGATTTCAATTCCTCTAAGTGCGTATGCACATTGTCTTGTTGTAGTTAGGTTTCAATTTCCCTAAGTGCTCTGGCACAGGTTTTGTTGCTCTCAGGTTGATTTTCTACAGTTCAGCATGCTCTCGAAGAAGGAGTTATAGTATCAGGCTCGGGATCAGAGATCAAGTTGGTTTTAGGTTATTGCTTATGACTCCATGCCCAATGGATTGCTAAAAGGCCATTGATCTTCTACCTAGCAGGCAGGTGATCCCGTTGAGTCACCAAATTGTTGTAAATATCTTCCCCCGGGTAGATATAGACAAGTAGAAGAATATGGAAATACAAGAAACTCAGAGCTCGATATTTATTGCGTCACCAACAGCCCCCGGCACAGTAGAAAAGTGTCGACACGAAAAGTTCGTGCCAAGGCATAGGTAGAAGGCGCACGTCAAAGAGTGTCGACATGAACATGGATGCGCCCTGGCGCAGGTAGAAAAGTGTCGACATGAAAAAGTTTGTGCAAGGACGCAGGTAGAAGGCACACGTCAAAGAGTGTCGACATGAACATGGATGCGCCCTAGCACACTTAAGAGTATGACGACATGCACATGGATGCGCCAAGGTGCACCTTCAGGAGGTGCAACATTTTGAGCGCTGACAGGAAGCAGACCCTGACCCAGATATTCAGACGGCCATAACTTTTCACAGGGAGCTCGAATTCACGCAAGGTTGGACTTTTAGAAATCTTAATGGGTTAGAACAAATTCTTAAAAGTAAAAATATAGTTCGCCACTTTTTGGGTTCTTAGGGTTCTCACCTACCACCATAATGAGATGAATTAAATGCAACATGGAGGTGGTTGGAGTAGATTTGGATTTCCTCTCTCTTCCCTCTCTCATTCTTCCTATAAATTGTAAGGAGGGGCTTCTTTCTAAAGGTTGGACATTCTTGTTTTCCCCTCCCTTCTTCTCTTTGGTAGGTGAATTTGTGGAGTTCAAACCTCTCATTTAAAACTGTAATGCAACTTTGCCTCTTGGCACTTTGTAGTGTATTGTGTCAATCTTTGGAGAAAATAATGCATGTCTATGGATGATTCTCAACCCTCTCTATGTTCATTTGTATCCTCTTGATCTTTCACTGCAAATCTGGTTATTTGTGCATGATCTTGCATTGCATTTTAATGGTTTGTGTTTATTGGCAAGACAGGTGTTCTTCATTCCTCGGTGCATTACCTTTGTAGTTTAGGTTTTATTTTATGCATCTTCTTAACTGTCTCCTTGGAAATTTAGTTTAGGTCTTGAGTAAACCCTCTGCATTTTTTTACGTGTGCATCGAATAGAGGAATAGGAACCGGCCTTCATCCGGAGAGCTTTTCGATTTTGCAAGGTCCCACACTTGGGAAAAGCTCCATGTTATGCAATCGACTTGAGGGTCTCAACCCATCGTGTTGCGAGACATTCGGGGTGTTGTGATTCACCATCAACAGAGTTACGACTATGTTGAGCCTTGTGGAAGTAATGAAGGTATGATTGAGATAGACATAATGACAATTATATCATTTGATATGTTATTTTATGATATGATTCTAGATGTTTGAGTGCCAACAACTCGTTGAGTACCCCTTTTGTGGCCATATAAGGCCACATAGTTATTGTAATGTGTTATTTCTCTATATGTATTTTATTCGTAAATTGAACATTTTCTTTTTCTTGTTAGAACCAATAGTTTTCTTGATTGATGTGTTCTTATATTTTGGGAATTTTATTTGGTTGTTGCACTAACATGTAGATTTTTGCACTAACTATGGCTATTTGGCCATTTTTTTTACTTAGTTTTAAATTTTATTTTCATGTTTAAATTTTTTATAGCCTATCCCAAGGCTTGGGATTTTTTCCACTTGGTGTTTGAAATGGATTTTTATGCTAGTTCTAATGTCATAATGTGTGGAATAGGGTCATGGGATGCACCATGGAGTGGTGGAACCTATGGACCCACTTCGTTGTATGGGGGTACACCCCAAGGAGTTATAGATAACTAGTGGGTTATTTAACCACGATTTATTATGTCACTTGGGTTATAGGTGTTTGGACCTTATGTGCCCAGGGCCATAGGGTGACTGGCCTCTTTTGGGGAGCGAAAAGGAAAATTTATCTTTATTTTATTGCTTGGGAGGTATATGGAGTTGTTTTGTGATGCTTTGGGAGGTATATGGAGTTGTTTTATGATGTTTTGGGAGGTATATGGAGTTGTTTTGTGATGCTTTGGGAGGTATATGGAGTTGTTTTATGATGCTTTGGGAGGTATATGGAGTTTCTTTGTGATGCTTTGGGAGGTATATGGAGTTTTTGGTGATGCTTCGGGAGGTATATGAAGTTGTTTTGTGATGCTTTGGGAGGCCTATGGATTTTTTTTTGTGATCTTTCGAGAGGTATATGAAATTTTCTGGTGATGTTTTGGGAGTTGGTGTTATGATTTATGTGTACTCATGTGAGTTTAATTATGTTTTGTAATGTTGAGGATTGATGCTCCTCATTGAGGGTACATTTTTATTCCCTTTTGACACTATGTAGCTACAGTTATTGTCTCGATTTTTGTGAAACATATGTATATGTACTATTGGGAATTCCATGTTTTATAGTATGCCTATGTTACGAGTACTTTTGAGGGGCATGTGTAATAACAACTATGTTGTGGGGGCTAGGTATGTTCCTTCCATGGGTTAGTTGAGTTCTTGTGATGTGATACAGTCATGGAAGTATGTAGAAATATGTCTTATGGACAATTAGTGTTGTGTTTGGTCCTTGTGTGGCATCGTGATGCCGATTCGATGGGCACCCACAAAAAAATAGATAAAAATAAAATCCTAAGAATTGAAATACTTAGAGCTTGAGAATAAGGTTTACTATAAAGGACCATACTAAGTACTAAAGTAAAAGAGAACTTCCAATCTTCACAAAACATTAAAATTTAAGATATTGACAAATTTAGTTTGCTTCCTTGTGGTTATGTCATACCGACCAATTGTTTTGTTAAGCGACATGTGTCATTATTGAATTTCTTGTTTATGTACCCTTCAAGCTTCAGTATTATGTCGCATCAAGGATGATGCTCTTATAAGGGGAGGGAAATGTAGTGCCTAGCATAAATCATAGTAACATAAATTTTAAAAAGAAAACATATTTATTATGAAGTGATTGGGCAATGGAGTTAGTAGAGTAGGTTTAGAAATAGTGGTGGAAGAAATTTAAGGGTGTAGGTGAGTTGGAGACGTGATGCAATTGGTGATGGCAGGAGTGGATGGGAGGTGGCATGAAGGCATGGGAAACTTGACAAGGCACATGGGAAGTGGAGGATGTTCGACCTTTCATTCTCCTTGGACAATAGTACAAGCATTATGTTTACGATTTAGAGGCATTCATCATCGTGAAACCCAAGTCCACATTTTAATTTAGTAGTAATTGAATAGATACAACGAGTGCAATGACAAATATCTATTTTACTATCAATGGTGAAGAAGGGTTTGTACTCATATAATTAAATAAATAATGTGTGTCATGGGATGGTGTTGAATGGAGCTATAAATGTTAGTCATCCTAAAATTAATTCCAATATGGGTCATATCATCCCTATACACAAAGATAAATTGAAGCCATAATGCATCGTCATCCCTTTTATGAAATCAATTATTGATCTGGGTCGGTCTTTGTATCTAAAACAAGTTTAAATGTGCCTTAGAGGAGAAAAAATAGTATTGCTTTCTGTTGTTTCGTTGTTATATGCCAAAAAAGGAGAAGATTGAGATCAAGAGGGGCTTCAAACATATGTCCAACCGGACCATTTTACATTTTCCTTCATACTATTGACTCTGTGCCAAAATACGAGCATGGAACATGTTATGGATGTCTAGCAAGCATAAAGATAGAGGAATTTTGTCGAGATGTTATAGTTGCAAGTGCTTTGAGAGATATGTATGCAAAATATGGACGCATGCACTTGGTATATGAACTGCTTCAAATAAATTCCTAAAATATACGTGGTATGAACTCGTGATGATTTTAGGAAACCAAATCATAATTAAGAAGGGAAGGGATTTTGTCGAGATGATGTAGTTACAAGTGCTCTAGTAGATATGTATGAAACGTGTGGAAGAATTCGCTTGACATGCAAACTATTTGAATGAGTGCTTGAAATATGGCCTCATTTACTACAATGATAGTAGGATATGAACATAATGGGTTTGTTGAAAAGGCTCGAAACATTCAAGAAAATTCTATTGGCAGTTATAAATCCAAATCCCACAACCTTTTCTAGCATCCTCCAAGCCTCGCATAAAAATGAGATTGTTGAAGAATGGATGCACGATGTTGGACTGATAACATGGGTAGATAAAATGGGAAATTAACACGGGAGTACTAATGGAGAGAATGCCATTGGCCCAACAGTTCTCATTGGCTCTCACTTAGATATAGTTGTTGATGTTGGAATGTATGATGGGTCCTTGGGTATCATATGTGCTCTGGCTGCAATCAAGGCTCTCAAAATTAGTGAAAAATTAGAAGAACTTCCATTCCCAGTTGAGGTAATAACATTTATTAATGAGGAATGGAGGAAAATGACATATGAGGTGTGTTTGCAGAAGCCGAGATAGGGAGGATAAGATATCTTTGCTCTTAGAGAAGAGCAAGCCTAGAGAAGATAAAAATTACCAAAATAAGAGTAATGCCAAAGAAGAAACAATATTCATGAATATTCATAGGGATTTAAGAAAATATCGTTGGTAGATCTAAATGAAATTTAAGACCTTTGCGAGCCACCTTCCTACCTATGTGAATTCAAAGCATCAAAATAGGGTAAGGACTCCCATTGTGCATCAAGGACGGTGAAATTTTATAGATGTAGAGATGATTTTCCTAGTAGTATTTTATTCAAATTATGGGAGCTTAAGTAAGCATGCAAACCATTTGACGGAATGCAGTACAGGATGAAGTGTTGTGGAGTGTGAGCTAAACCACCTAGACTATCTTATACACTGCAGATTCAAATATCTCCCATGCATGGTTCATCTCTCCTTATTGTTCACAATTCTGTTCTTGAGATTTTCATTTACAACAAAATAAAATTTTAAACCACAGGATTATCGTACGTTGGATTGTTTTAAATAAACTTGTTTTTTTATTAAAAAAACAATAAAATGTTATATCGTAACTTACGAGATTCAATTTTCTTGGTACACAACCATGAACTTAAACCCTCACTTTGATATGATATATCAAAATTTCAAGCCAAACTAGATTGCTACTGCATTACCATTTTATTGAGATTAAGGTTGATTTCCCTCTAAATATGTTGATCATTTCCCTTATTAAAATAGATAAATTACGATTTTCAGAGACTTGCAAAACAACCTTCATAAATCTAGAAAAGAGATGTTAAGTTTCTTCCATGTTCTTTGTTATGTGAGGAGTCATTTAAAAATTTAGGTCGACCTTTATTGACCATCTTTTCTCTTTTCGAAGCTCCCTAGAAGCTCGGTTATCTCGTTTTGCACCTTTAGGAAGATTCTAAAACTTAATAGTTGGGCTTAGTATCATCTAGCCATTCGGAACATAAGCAAAGAAATTCTTAACCACCTTCCCAAACATCTAGTATTTTTATAGAAATTTTCTTGGAACCATCAGTTTGGGGAAAAACACTCTTCTAGCTAGTTTGGCAAGGGCATTTCGTAGGCCTCTGTCGTTGTTTGACTAGGTCAAACTTTGTCAATTATTACCATTGGCTCTCGAACACCAATCGTAAATTGTGCACGGTTCGCGGTTCTAAATTTTGTCAAGTACTTGTGGACTCTTTGTATATAGGTGGACTAGTAGGATTTTCCGTCGTGAATTTTCTAATGGAAAGACAACTTTTTGAATGCACTTTCTTTGCCTCGATCCTAAATTGAACATTTTTGCAACTAGCAAGAAAACATAAAAAAAAAGTTGTAGGACCCTCGTCAAGTTACCAAACCACCGTGGAAATTTTTGACACTTGTAAATAACTTGTTTGAAACTCTATCATGTGACTTGTGTGAAATTGAACTTTTGGAAAAATAGTGTTTCTCTCTCTCTCCCTATCTCTTTATCCTTTCTTGGCTAAAAAATGAAGTGAAATGAGATGAAATCAATACATGTGTCTAACCTTATCCTTTCGAATGCAAATTATTATTATTATGTAAATGGAAACTAAAAATTTTAATTATGCTAGATCTAGGTGGATGTCATGCCAACAATTTATTGTTGATTTCATGCTCACATGGTTTTGTAGGATGCAAGAAAGATGGCGAAAAGGTGTGGTGTAATTCATTATTTATTATTGTAATTTATATAGGTCATTGTAGAATGTATATATGTATAATGTATTTCCATGTTACAGAAAATTTTATATTTGAAATTTGGTAATATGTATGAGATGCTAGTTTTAGGGATGCCTTGGGAAATGTGCATTTAATCATAGGTGTCATTTTGATTCAAATTTACGTATGGTAAAAAGGTTGGATATAAATATATGTTAAATGAATTTGAATTTAATATCGTGTAGTGCATTTCCAGTGTACAATAGATGATTAATTAATTGGTGTGTCATGTTTTCCTTACCTTGAAAATGCAATAAATAAATCTAAATGAAACAATCAACCCTAGTACAAAAATCATGCATAGCTAAGCTTTCTATGTTAATCATTTAGAAAATAAAAGCTGAGACCTTCAAATGAAATTTGAACTCGATGACACCTCCTAGTTTAGGTAAATAATATCATATGTTTGATTTTTCATCATAGCCTATATGCTTAGTGGCATCGTCATGAACCGGATGTCGTAAATCTAACGAATAGGAATGACATTGTCAGACATTATCTAGAGAATGTGGTTCCCTTCTAGGATTTTTAATCATGTATGTAGTAAGAAGATGGTGTTCTCTTAATATATCACTACTTTGGAACCAACATTAATTTGAGTGTAAAATCCTCTTGGACCGACATGCATGTTGGTTGGAAAAAACAAACAATGAACCCTTACGGTCACCCTTAAGAGTTGGGATTATAATTGAACTCAAGTACACAATCTATTTTATCATTGGGATTAATGGTGCAATATTAAAGGTTAATTGTGAAACTTAACAACTTTTTAAGTTATGATTAGTTGGTGAAAATGTAACCATAAGATGATATGCTTGGAGAAAGGTGAAATTTAGATCATTCATATAATGTGTATAAACCATCTCTTGGGTCAAGGGACTAAATTCCTAACGTGTGATCCCTAAGGTGAACCGTAATCCTTTAAACGAAGGAGTATTCCCTCTTGTTCTCAACTTTTCCTAATGCGTAATGAATGTACGTTGTGAAACTAGGTGATCATGTTCTTGAGGCAATTCCCTAGGACGAGAGCTAGTAGGCTCACGAGCATGCAAATGTCCTTATTAACCAATGGGTTTCTCAACAATTTCAACACACTAATTAAATCAAATTAAGTGAAATCATTTTAAGATGAATGAAATTGATTCAAGTGGGTCCTATGTTTTAGATACCTACATGTGAGAATACTAGTGTGAATCCCTTTAACCCCTCTCAAACAAGAGTGTCAGCTTGACAAGAAGTATCAAATGTACATAGAGTTACAAGAGGATTTGGGAGATAAGGGTGTACAATAACTCTAGTTGTGACCTTAGTAAGGTGTGTAAAATTTATAATTAAATATCTCCTTATAACACACATATAATGCTTAATTCTTTAGGAATCCAACCTTGGTGGAGTGTGAAATCATACTGTTAGTACCTTGACGACTAAGAAATTAAGTGAAGTATATTAGACACATAGTTAGTTGTCATAACGTAAAACAAAATAGACTGACCTTAGAACTTAAATTCTAATATGAAAAGAATGCATAATCTATCTACTCTTAAATCAATAAACTTGCTTTGCTTCATGAGAACCTCCTTGTTGCAACTAAGATAAATGGAAAATCCAATAGAACATGAAAATTAGAAAATGAAATTTGAACTCGATGACTCCTCCTAGTTTAGGTAAATAATATCCTATGTTTGATTTTTCATCGTAGCCTATATGCTTAGCGGCATCGTCATGAACCGGATGTCGTAAATCTAACGAATAGGAATGACATTGTCGGACATTATCTAGAGAATGTGGTTCCCTTCTAGGATTTTTAATCGTGTATGTAGTAAGAATATGGTGTTCTTGTTATCCAAAATTCACCCCCAGGGTAAGTTTTGATAACATGCATTAAATTCTCAAGTCCCATGCAAATAGATTGAGTCAGGGAAAGAGGTCATGTTTCTAGGGTCCCCTTAGATTTTTTCTAACTCCCCTGTCCAAGAAGAAGAGAGCAAGTTCTGAGGAAAGGTGAAAAAATTGCAAAAAACAGGCTCGGGCCAGAAAAAATCATGAAAAATGGCTAAGTCCTAGTCCTCGCAACAGTCGGGACATGAGGGACATCTGGATGCGAACCAGCCGAAAGGCCGCCAAACGGTCTACGCAGCATTTGGGACATTTGGGACAAAGGGACGCGCGAGACGTGGAAATCGAATCGGCCGTAGAAAAGTGGAAAAAATTGACTAACTGTTACAAAAGCAGCGATGCAGGACATCTGGGCAATTAGTACGCGGAGGACCCAAGTCGGCCAAAAAGACTCAAGGCAGCCCGAAACAGTTGGGCGTCAAGGTACGCTGGCACGCGAATGGCCGGATCGCCGAAATGAGAATTTTCGCCCGGACGGTTGGGACAAAAGGGTGCGAACCCACGAATCGGGCGAATCGGGAAAATTTGTCCCAAGCGATGCAGGACATGCGGGACAAGAGTACGTGAACCGGCCAGTTCGGCCGAAATGGGAAATTTCAGCACTGTGCCAAGTGGGACAAAGGGACGCGTGGGACGCGGATAGCCGAAGGAGCTGAAAGCCAATCAGATCACGCCACGTGTCACCGGTAGAAAAGGGACATGGAAGCCCATTTCGGGCGGTTTAGAAGAATTTGTCCCATGTAGCACTGGGACATTTGGGACAAAGGGACGCGAGGGACGTGAAAATCCGAAGCGGCCGAAGGCAGAGAAGAAAAGTCAACGTTTGACCTGAGAAACTTCAAACGGCCATAATTTTTGACTCGAGCTCCGATTTTAACAAAATTGGACTTTCTGGAACGAGCACGACGTCCTCTACGCCACAAAAACTAGATTTATTATTTTTAATGAGGGTAGATATATTTAAATAAAGAAAACGTGTTCGGCTCCCATCGGTTAATGCTCATTCTCACAAATGACAAAACCCCCTACTGAGACCCAAAATAGCTGCCCGCACTCAGAAGGCCATAACTTCTGCATTTCTCAATGAAATCGCACAAAATTTGTACCGTTGGAATCGTGGTTCTGAGCCTGATGTACAGAAATCAAGAAATTCTGGATTTTGATCAGAAATTGATTGAGATTTTTAAGAAAACGTGGCCGGGTTCAGAACAGTGTTTTATTTGGTAGTTGGGAGTGCAATTAAGAGGCATGGTCATCATTCTTTCTCTGCTGCAGCACATGGGACAGTATGGGGAGCCTTTTGCAAGTAATATACAATCATTTCACTCAATTTAATGCCTCTTACAGGTGGTTGAAGGACAGATTTCGGGATTTCCATTTTCCCTTCTCTTTTCCTTCTCTTTTTTCTATAAATTGGAGTGTTGGGCTCATTGTAGAGAGGAGAGTTTTTTTGGGTAGCAAAGCTCTACCAAAATTGCTTTGTGAAGCTAGTGTGTTGTAGGCCCTTGTAGTGGACTCCTTGCATGGTGATCCAGGCCCTTATCTTGTAATAGATTGAACTGTGCATATCATGAAGCAATAAAATACCAGTTTGTGGATGTATCTTCCCATGCTGTATTTTCTTGCATTCTTCTTTCCCCTTTAATCTTTCTATAAGAATATTGTGTCTATTTATTATGTTCTTGTAGGGATTCATGAACATAGTGTATGCTTGGAATATCGTTGTGAATGCATTTTGCTAGATTATGGTGAATTGTCATCACCTCTTCTAGTGTGCACTTTGCCTCTGTATTTCACACATTTGGAGATTACTCTCACACCCTCCTTTTCTGGTGTATCACCAATTTAGTGTAGGCTTTCATTTTATGTATTCTCTCTCCTGGTCCCTTGGAAATTTAGATTAGAAACAGCTTAGCTTATCCCGCATTAGAGTAGATTGTGGCGAGGTAGTTTAGGAGCAAGAACCAACTTTCTCGGAGGTCTATCTCAAGTAGCAAGTCCCACAACTTGGAGATAGTACCCATGTTATCCAATCACACTGTGAGTTCAAGTATATGCATAGGGGTGCTGTGATTTGGTGATAACATTTCTCTTAAGATATTACTACTTTGGAACCAACATTAATTTGAGTGTAAAATCCTCTTGGACCAACATGCATGTTGGTTGGAAAAAACAAACAATGAACCCTTATAGTCACCCTTAAGAGTTGGGATTATAATTGAACTCAAGTACACAATCTATTTTATCATTGAGATTAATGGTGCAATATAAAGGTTAATTGTGAAACTTAGCAACTTCTTAAGTTATGATTAGTTGCTTAAAAATATAACCATAAGATGATATGCTTAGAGAAAGGTGAAATTTAGATCATTCATATAATGTGTATAAACCATCTCTTGGGTCAAGGTAATAATTTCCTAAGTTGTGATCCCTAAGGTGAACCGTAATCCTTTACATGAAGGATTATTCCCTCTTGTTCTCAACTTTTCCTAATCTGCAATGAATGTACATTTTTAAACTAGGTGATCATGTTCTTGAGGCAATTCCCTAAGGAGAGCTAGTAGGCTCACGATCAATCAAATGTCCTTATTAACCAATGGGTTTATCAACAATTTCAACACACTAATTAAATCAAATTAAGTGATACATTTTAAGATGAATGAAATTGATTCAAGCGGGTCCTATGTTTTAAAAACCTATATGTGAGAATACTAGTGTGAATCCCTTTAACCCCTCTCAAACAAGAGTGTCAGCTTGACAAGAAGTATCGAATGTACATAGATTTACAAGAGGATTTTGGAGATAAGGGTGTACAATAACTCTAGTTGTGACCTTAGTAAGGTGTGTAAAATTTATAATTAAATATCTCCTTATAACACACATATAATGCTTAATTGTTCAGAATCCAACCTTGGTGGAGTGTGAAATCATACATGTTAGTACCTTGATGACTAAGAAATTAAGTGAAGTAGATGAGATACATGGTTAGTTGTCATAACGTAAAACAAAATAGACTGACCTTAGAACTTAAATGCTAATATGAAAAGAATGCATAATCTATCTACTCTTAAATCAATAAACTTCCTTTGCTTCATGAGAACCTCCTTGTTGCAACTAAGATAAATGGAAAATCCAATCGAACATGAAACTTAGAAAATGAATCCTTGGAACAAACACTAAAAGGATCATGTATGTACATATGTTCATACCAACAACCAAGTTACAACATTCTGGTGTGATGAGGGAAACAAGAAAAATTATATGGGATTACTACAAGTGAAATGTTAAATAAAGTAAAGATAATGTAGTCTAGTTATAAAATAATTGATAAGTGATTTCAAGAAAATAAGGTCAATAAAGAAATATGAATGTAATAAATATGTAAACCAAGAAAGTGTTGTCATGGATGGTGCCTATATGGGATTCATATTGCAGTTAAATTGTTATGTTTTGTCTTGTCATTGGAAAAAAAAGGCGGCCTTGATGTGCATTACGTGCTTTCTTGTTGCCTATCTTGGTTAGTGTTCATGCAAGCTAGATAATGTGTTGTGCGTTGTCATAAGTGATCCCCTGTAGTGTCATGTGAAGTACAATGTGAGTAAAAATAAACTATTCAGGTATTTTTACTGTTGTTTTCGTATTTATAAAATGTGGGTGTTACACAAACCACAATGATAGATCTATTACCAATTAAAGATGTTTTGAAATGAGGAAAAGCTTTATGGAGGTAGTAGTGCACCATAAGATGAAAATTGAGGCCAATGAAGCTCATATCGTCAATGAGTATATATTGAAAAATTTGGGGACTCTGAAAGTTTAACAATGCCTTGTTATATCTTGGTTTGATTTATTTGATGGGTATGTGTAAAAAAGTATGTAAAATCAATCTATAAATGTTGAAGGTAGCGACCCAATTTCATGCTAGTAAAAAAGGGGTGATTTTATTTCCTTGTTTGTAGGTATGAGTGTTGATCTTATTGAATTTATGAGGTATGATTTACGTATTTATGCAAAAGTACCTTGAATTATCAATTTCAATGGAGGTAACTAGTCTTTTTTTCCTAAAATGGTGTGAGAAAAGTATCAATAGAAAGTTATTGTTATGGTGAGAAGGAGGAAGAAGGAAGTTTTTAGAACACTTTGGTTAATGACGATATTCCTTGTAGCCTTGTTGGAATTAATAAAATAAGCACCTATTTCTTGTAAAGCAAGATGAATTGTATTTCTTTCCAATAATGGTGTATGTCAAATTTTTGGTGGCCCAACATATCCACACTATATACATCCATGCAATTTTTGGGGTGGAGATAGGATAATAGTTTCAACTCTTATAATTATTAGGTATGTGTGCAATATATTATTCACTAGATGGATCATCATTTGAATGTCCTTTAACATCCGGGGAGATTGGTTGACATGCTTAAGGTTGGTAATAATTTTCAAGAAGCTCCAGTTAGAAATGACTTCATCGGAAATGGTGCCTATGTAGGTTAAAATTTTGTGAAAGGGTTTTTATAGAAGGATTTTCAGTCCAACATAAAGTTTTGAATTTTTTTGAAGTACGTGGAGGCACTTGAAACACTCTTGTAGATACCCTAAAATTATTGGAATTGAACGTATTTTTATTTAGCCCCATTACGTGGATTTTTATAGGACCATGTTTTAGAAACTTCAATAAGTGACAAGGTTTTCATTGTTGCAAGTCATTTTTGTATACGTCGATGAGAAGAGAAGATTTTTGATCACTAGACTCTAATTAAGGGACTCAACTAAATAATTTCTTACCAACATTCAAGGAAACAAAATATCTATTACAAAGGAAAGAGGCGAGTTTCTAAAATATGTGGCAAGTATCCTAAGCACTTATATCATGTGTTTAAAAACACTCTTAGTGAGAATTTTCCGTAAGGAAATATTATTTGATTGATCGGTGTGATACTCTATGAAATCCTTTGAGAGTATTTGATAGTAGGTTTTAGAGCCTTGCAGTTTTGCTTTGGAAGCATATTTTTCTTAGTATTTTAAAATGGCATGCTTGGAGAGTACAAGTTGAGAATCAACATAGGATCTCCATATGGATAACATAATTTGGTTATGATTCTTTAGCCTATCATCATTTGAGGAAGGAGGGTACTTAATTTTCCCATCTTCATTGATGAATATTGAAGATTCTAGATGCATCCCCTAAGGGGATTATAACTACATTAGAATCTCATAATTTTATTTCTCAAACATGTTTGTTATGAACATTTGGTGTGGTTTTGAAATTTATTAAGGAGCTCTTAAAGGTCGAGAGAGGATGGATGGTTATTATTTGTGTTGTATTTAACGGGGAAAGGGTCATCTTGTATTGGGTGCTGAATATGTTTTGTTTATTGGTGTATGCCTCGATGGTTCCATGTGGAAACACATCTATCACATTAATGTATTATTACTTTTATATAATTCCATTCATTCCAATCCAATGTATCTACATTTAGTGCATTTGGTAGCCATTAAAAACAATGCAAGTGTGTAAAGCCTCTATGTTCCCATTTGTATCTATGAAAGGAAAGGAGGGAGATTATAAGATATGAAGTTAGAGGAACATAACAAGAAAGTAAAGGAAAACTTTTACTGTACCAATAGTTTTGTGCCCCAAGAGTTTTCTAGAGAGTGTAATGCCCACAAATTTTGACTCTCAAAACAAAATAGAACTAATAAATTAATAGTCAAAATTACGGTAATATTTATTTTATTTTAAGAAGAGCTTTGTAAGGTTAGACATTATGCGGAATTAATAAATTTCTTGGTTAAATTATTTTTATTGATAAGGTGGGTTGAAGGGACATTCCCTTTTAAAAATATTGGGCCTAAATACCCGAGATGATTATCTAAAATTGTTGGGCCTATATCCCAGATTACAAGCCTATGACACTTAACTTAGCTAAATAACCAAATACCCATTATTTCCCAACCAGGGATGGAAAGAAGTCTTCAATATTACCCATTCGACCTTTTTTATTTTTCCTATTCTTTACTTCATGCCACTTGCTAGTGTCAGATGGAACAATTATCATAAGATCATTAGGGTTTCCTGGGACTTCCATATTGTCAGGAAAAGAATCTTGATCGAATCCAATTTGTCAAATGTGTGTCCTCTTTTCATTCCTCCAACTATCTCAACATTCTCCTCCTTCCCATTTCTGAAACCTTTTGCTTATTTATTGTTGTTTCGTTGTCTTATGCTCAGTGCCCACCTTGAATGCCGAAGCAGACTCCAAATTAGGATTCAAAAAGTCCCAACCACTAGAAGCTTTCAAGCTACTCTTTTTAGCACTGTTTTTATTTAAAGGACAAGAAGCTTGCAGATGTCATGGGTTTTTGTAAAATCTACATCTAAAAGTGGTATTTTCATAATCCAAAATCTATGAATATTTTATTATTCCAAATTTTAATAATATATGATATGGTAGTCCTTGAATCAGATAAATTTCAACAAAAATGCAAGTGTAAGTGCACAACCCTGAGTGATTTCTATCCGAATCTTCTTTAATAAACTTTCCCAAACTATTACCAATATCATCCAGGGCATATCATAGATGTAAAGGGAGGTTAAGAAGCCTTACACAAAGAGGCATTTTGGTAACCGAATGAGTATTCAGATCAAATTCTGGAAACCAAGGAGTCAAATACTGAGACTCCACATTACCCGTAATCAAGGTCCTTCAAATATACAACATTGATAATCCTCGGTTTCTTTGAAATTCACAATAAAGAAACCCCTAAAGAAGAGTTATATTTCACACTTTTTGGACCAGTTTTCAAATATCCACTGGTATAATGTGGTAGAGGAAGGCCAAACTCCATTAAAGCACCCGATCACAACATCTCGAGTAAGAGACTGATAGTATTCCTCCACCTCGGGGTTTTGATCTCTAAGGTAGGGATTTCTTCAGCTAGATCGACTAGGTAAGCCTTGTTTCCAGAAGTATAGCCACATTGATTTCCAAGGATATTCTTGAAATAATTTGACTTAGAGGAAACAACACCTATCCTTGGGTTTGCTGAGTGGTTCACTATTTTTCCTTCCTGCCCTTGGCTCATCCGCATCCTTGGTCGGTCTATGTAGATTCAGGTTAGGAATTAAAGCATGCTTCTCCTTCTCCCTGTCACGGTCTCCCTACAGTCCCACTGTTCGGCCCTTGCTTCATGGGAACCTTGGTGATTCCTCCTTATAGTTTAGAATATGCCCTATAGTGAAACATTTTCCCTCACTAGATCTGATTTCTCTTTCTCCATTCTTCGCGGAGTTTAATTTTTCACTACCATCACTCCACTAGAAATTATTCAAAGTCATAATTAAATTAATAATTAAATATTATTAATTTTATTTCTAAAAATATTTACGGTTTAAAGCATCTAATAAGCTGCATTAGTTTAATTTATTATCATGCACCATTATTCCTTTATTTTCTAACACGAAGTTTTATTATTTTGACTAGCCACTAAGTGGCCCCATTCGCCCCATCACCCATGCACTTTTTTTTATTAAATTTTATTTCCGCATGACGCTTTCCACTTAAATGAGGTAGGGTTTAATTTGGGCCATTAGATTGAATCTATCCTAGCCCTTAGATTTGGGTTTCCTAAATATCCTTATGGGTTTCCTTTTATTTCTATTTTCCCAAAAACAACCTCATTTGTTCATTCTTGTTTTGCAGGTTTGGAAGAGGAGAAGGAGGAGAAGCCACGAGAGCAAGAAGTGCACCTAAGGATAAATTTTCGGTTTTAGTTGTAAAGGGTTTACTATTGTAAGATTTCTCATTTATATGATTGTCATCAAGTGCATTATAATCAAAATGTAAATCACAACATGTCAATAATCCAAATATATGCATAGTCTATCATCTACTAATCAATATATAATAATCAAAATGTCTAAGTATTAATCCAACAGTAATATCATCATAATGAAAATAGTGTCGAAGAGGAGTGGGCACTACGAGATAACCTTGTTAAAAAATATTGTGAATCTCAGTGCAAGTATGCAGAGACACAATGAGGATTAGAAATGATGTATTGGTTTCTCCATCGTTGATCACCTTGAGCATCTCACGGGATTTCCATCCATAACATTACAAAGGTCTCGATATTTTGTGTCTGTTGTACTCAAAGTAAAGAACAAAGTTGGGATTCCTAGTTTCTCGGTCATATATGAGAATTCACCTCTGCGCATGACTAAAAGGAGAAGGTTTCATGAAGATTAGTTCAAAGAACATTGAACTTTCTAGAAGGCCATCATTTGGGAATTCTTAAAGCATTTGACAAAAATTTACATTATTTATTTGGATTCCATGCTCTAAATCATGTTTGATGAATATTGATGCTGTAGCTTGGCTCTGTGGCATATTATGAGGTTTAGAAAAAATTGTTTGAATCGTGGATGCAATCAAAAGCATCCATCATAGAAGTGTATCAAATGTAGAGCATATTCATGAAGTTGCACTTATTGCATGCAAGGTTGTTTGAATACAAATTTAACTTTCAGGAACAAAGTTAGGAATGTCATTGAGAATAAGCCTTTTGTGTTATAATCATTTATATGAGAGAGGCCAAGTTCAAGAGCACACTCTAATAATGAGAGTGGCGTGAATCAATATTATACAATCTTTTACATATTTAAAATTTTAACATCCATAGCAACAAAAATCATACAAGATCCAACAATTGTGAAACACACGATTTATGTGGAAATCCTTTTGAGAGAAAATTATATAGAAAATATGGATTGGATCAACTATACATATGCATTCAAAAATTTAATTAATTTTACAAAAAAATTAGGAACCAACCTACTCGAGACATGCACTACAATAAGAAGGATAGAGACAATTATTAGAGAAAAAAATCATTTTCATCTCGAACTTATTTTCTAATTTTTCAATATATTAATAATATATTATCTTTTCTATTTTTGACTGCATGGTTTTAAAAAAGAATGGACTTCACTTCACGAGAGGTAGGTGTTGTACCTTCAAGTAAAATGGAATGTTTGAGAAGGGTTTTGAAGGATCATTCAAGGGTTTATAGGAAGGATAATTCACATAGTTAAACCATATTTTTACTTCTAGCCATTTTAGATATGATAAAGAAGAAAGATGGAAATCTCAAAGGATCATTACATACAATATTCAAGCTACATTTGGATTTTTTTAATGATATTGATTTTGTTGAGCTTTCCAAGCATGAAATCCAATTCTCTCTCAAACGTGATATTTTTCAACCACTTTTATTGATTGAAGTGACATAATGAACAATGTCAAACCTACCATATATGTAAATCAAGTAAAACAAAAAAATATTTGGGGAGCCACTTTTGTAGGTAGGGTCACCGATTTTGTGGGTTGTCTATTGCGGCTAGATCCACATATATTACTAGTGGTCGCTCCCTGTGGAGCAAGAT
Source organism: Taxus wallichiana var. yunnanensis (assembly GCA_018340775.1). Lineage (NCBI taxonomy): Eukaryota > Viridiplantae > Streptophyta > Pinopsida > Cupressales > Taxaceae > Taxus > Taxus wallichiana. Next base: position 56,472,759 of record CM031236.1, on the reverse strand, counting down.
TACGCCGTAAGTGTTTAGAAGGTGGTTTTTGTTGTTATGTTTTTGTGGGGAGGTTTAGTTTGTACATAAGGTTGGTGTATTTTGATGTTTCATATAGGTAAATAAAAAAATTTATAGGAAAACACTTTAAAGATGAACAACATTAACTTTGCATCCGCATAAACTTGCATAAGAATTTGAATATGAGGTTTCTTTTAAATTCAAGCAAAACTTATAACTTCTAATATTGTAGGAGATGAAGAACTATTAATAGTCTAACCATCTTGTTATGGCTAACTTTTTAAGTTTTTTTTTTTTTTGTGTATTATGTTTTCACATAGTGTGGTTTTCTAGAAACGCATCGAGTAAGGTAGAGCTTAGTATCAAGGCTCTAGAAGCTTAGAAATGGTTCTCTAAATGCATCCGAAAATTATTTTTTATATTGTGCTGAAGTTTTTTTGTTAAAATTAAATTCCTGAAAGTAAATTGTTATTCTTTGGTGGTTGTGCATCATTTTCATGATCAATCATAAAAGCAATTATATAGGAAAGTTTAGAAATGATTAAAAATATGTTTTGAATTGGATAAAAAAGTTGACTTATAGTCTATAAATTGTAATAGCTGAAGGGTTGTGAAATAGAAAAATAGGTTTCATGGTTTATAGATGTAAATGTTTGAATTTTTAATGTTGAATAACCTATTTGCATGCATGTATTTATTTGGTGTATTAGGCAAATGTAATTTGAAATATGGGGCATTTTACTGTTGACTGTCTTTTTTTTCTATTCATTATATAGTTTTTTGTATGTACATGTGGAGGCTAGCAATGTCTTACATTGGTGCTTACTCATTATAGGGGAGTGGGGTTATAATATTATGTGTAGATTTGTTCCCTAAAGATCTGGATGGTATCTTCATTGGAAATGGTTGTTTGTTGTAGTGTCTTTTTTTATTGTTCTAATTTATGTTGTGTAACCAGTGTTGCATAGATTATATCACTGTCTACAGACGTGGTGTCCATATAGTGTTCTTGTGCGCATCCAAATAGTTGTTGTTGTATATGGGTATAGTCAATTCTAATATGGTTTGCTACAACATCAAATTTGTTCGTCATCTTTGTAGTGCCAATAAAGAGGTGGATAAACAATGTATTAGAGACATAGCTTCATAAATTCGAATGGTGAATGGTTTACGGGGTCTCCAATAAACTGGTATTTGTTTGAGTAGTATGGATTTGTGTTATAGATTAAATGGGTGTTTTTATTGAAGAGAGACAAGGATTCATTACAAATAAGAACATTGGTACATAAATCATATTAGATCATATGTTTTCAGTTTTTGTTGTGTTCTTCTAGAGGTACAAAAATTAAACCTTTATCTTTACTTACATACAGTTAGCTCTTTCTACATAAGGCATGAAATTACATTTATTAACACATTTTCTTAATAGGAACTTGTGTGTAGAAGTGGGTTTACTATTTATTGAAGTCAACTATGACAATCATTTGTCCAACTAGTTACTGATGTCCTTAAATTTGTGTAATGCAAAAAGAAATGTAGACATCTATAAACTTTATAATTATATCTTAATTTAGTTTTCAAGAACTTCTAGATTAATGGAAAGATTAATAAAAACTTACATTACATTTTAGACAGTCATGAAATCAGTGTTCTAATCTAAATAGTCAAGGTCTTTGAGGTTGTAAATACTTTGAAATAGTTGAAATTGATAGATGCACAATCCAACCGAATCATTCTTGTTGGTTGTATACGTGTATATAAATAAGAGTTTTATAATATAGGAATAAAATACATGTTATAATTAGGTAGAAAATTTATATTCACCATTTTCGATATGCAAGCTCCTTTGTCGGTAAGGATATTCCCTTGATAATCTCATGGTTTTTTTATCATGCTTTAGTAAAAGACAGTAGATTCGAAGCTCACCTCCTCCATTAACAATAAATCTAAGACCTTTCCTTTCCAAAGATGACTGCATTAATACCAAACAAACTTTTTTAGGGATTTTAATCCAACTACAATCAGGTATCTTTTTATTAATATGATGGGTGTCCATACCCTGTGTTAATGCTCACATTTTTCTATAGGCTAGGAGGATGTTGACAAAGGTTGGAGGACCGGCTTTACAACTGACAATCATATTTGCTTAGAGGTTTCCAATAATTTTTTAACAAACCCATTTTTACATATCCTCCTTTACTATTTTCCATGAGACCACATCTCTTCAAGGCATTTTGTCAAACAGTTGACGTGCCTTTTATATGCTTCCACATTTTGCATATGTGTCTATTAGGGCATTTACAACTATGACATTTGAATAAAATCCATTTTCGATTATGCTTGGATGGATATCCATACCCTATCCTAAACGTCTCATTTTGGCACAGGTTGTGAGGATCGTTGGCAAAGGTTGTTGAGTTTGGTTTTATGCATGTAATTTACATTTTCATAAATGCTTCCAAAGCCTTTTCAACAAACCCATTTTGGGCATATCCTATTTTGTGCATATCTTACACCCATGACATGGCATGAGATGACATCTGGTGGAGGAATTTATTTGAAAATCCTTAAACTACCATCACGAACATCATTTGGTGCATAGCCTACAATTATCATAGTCCATGAAACCACATCTATTTGAGGGATTCTTTCAAATAGGTCACGTGCCTTTGTATTCTTCCACATTTTTCATACATGCCTACCTGTGCATTTGAAACTATGATGTCGCCTTTGCATTATGCTCTTATGGATGTCCACACCTGTTTGAGCTTTTATCTTGGCAAAAGCTGGGAGTATGGTGGTTGTATGTTGTATTTGGTGAAACAGTGCCAATACCTCATACAAACATCCATGTCTTCTATAAGCTGCAATTAGAAGAGTCTATAGGAGGAATATTAAGAGTAAGGAGAATGTGTAGCCCCTCTTATAGCCGACCATGTGTACATAACGTTGTGAGATTGAGTTTGAGATTGAGGTGGGTTGTGGTTGGCATTGACAATTAAAAAAGTGGTTTTATGGGCATTTACTTGACATTGATATTGTCAGTGGTAACATCATCTTGTGGAAGTTTATTTAAGCTTTGTTGTAAGGATGAATAACATTTGAGGGGATTTGTAGATGTGTGGATGCAATTTCAAATCCTTATATCTTACCAAGGAAAAATTTAAGTTTTTTGAGTTAAATAGATCTTGTAGAACTTTTTAAGCTGCTAGTCATTTTGGTAAGGCATTGTGTACAGTGGGAAATGCTAGAAAAGGTCATTAAGGGCAGCATACCTTTCAATGATTTAGATCAACAAGTATATCTTATAGTTTGGCAAATTAAATTGATATGTTGTAAGCATAAAGATTTTGTAGAGGAATACGTACCCATGCAAATTGTTTTTGCGGATCGATATTCATAATCTTAAATACATATACCAGAATCAATGTTTGTTGTGTGAGGTTGAAGCTAATAATACTGGTCCAAAAAAAAAGTAGCAGGAATCCTAAGTGGGCTGGTACGCCCATATGGAAGATGCAGTAATGTTCTTGTAAAAGGTGATGATAGCCCTAATTGGGCTGCAATGAAATAAGGAAACATCTTCCAACATATAGGGAATCATGGTTGTATGAAAAAGTAAATAGACCCTTAATTGATTTTTTTTTAAATGCGTTATTGAACTGGTCAAATTGTTCTGCACAACTTTTTGTGTACAATATTTGGATGAATTGTTCTACACATAGATTGTGAGAGGGCTAAGTTGAATGTCCAGTTGACAATTTCAATCCTGAATTTGTAACAACTAGAGGAGTGCTATTTAATTAGAATAAATTTTTTTATTAGAATAAATTTGTTTCGGCCTAGCGTAAATTAATTAAATTTGAATCTACAATGCTAGACCTGCACATGCTTTTATACCATATCAAAATTCATCTCATCATTTCCAAAATTTGGATGGGCTTGTTCCTCAAATGAGATCATCATTTGGTTTAAGTAGTGGTCGGGATTCGGCACAAGGACACCCAAGTTCTGGTTACATGCTTTCTGAGAATCTATGAATAGATATGGGGGATATAGATAGCCTTCAACACCACTTGCAATTTGCAAACACATGAATTAAATACATTTTCCCAGTACACCCACATGGTCCTGCACAAAGATAGAAAATGGAATTCGTCTCTTTTCCAATCTGCAGGTGTTGCCTATGTTCCAATGTAAACTAAATCCCAAAACTCTCCCAATGTAAACTTGTAATTTTGAGTTGCATGTTGTAAGTTGGTTGTAAGATTGTTGTAGGCTTTTTTCAACCTTTGAAATTGCTTTCAAGCTTGTTCTTCAACCCTTGTTTCTTATTGTCTTTATTTGTGTTTTTACTGGTGCCAGAGTTATGCATGTTTCTTTACAATGTAGACTTGCATATGTTACAAATTATTTCTAGACTGATGTCAGTTGCAGTGTGGCTTCTGATGCTATCTATGTAGACAACTAACTCTGATTTAAAATAGTAAACCAAGAAGAGTGGTAAGATTATTTCTGTACGAGGATGCCTTAAATTCTGATCTGCTAGATCAAGATTCCCATACAAAGCTACCTGACCTCTTTACAAAATGGTGCCAGAGATATGCTGTTTCTTTACAATGCAGACTTCCATATGTTACGAATTATTTCTAGACTGATTTCAGTTGCAGTGTGGCTTCTGATGCTATCTATATAGACAACTAACTCTGATTTAAAATAGTAAACCAAGAAGTAGTAGATGCTCTTTCAGTTGAGTACCTATGCTAATGGTTCCCTTTTTTAAGCTATCTGCTTGCCTTTTTTCGTATTTCTTATGGGTGATGGTTACAAATGGCTACTATGCCATTGGCATATCTACTCCTGATACAGCCTGTGTGTGAATTCTTTGGGCTAGAATTCTTGGCCTAAACATCCGTGATGCACCACAAGTGGACTTGGACATTTTAGCAACACCACCAGGAAGATGGTGAATCGGGTCCTATTAATAATGATTTAATAAGGCTGAAGTAAATTGAGCTTTGAAATTATAAATTAGAACCTTGAAAGATTTTAGCGGCGATGAGTTCACTACTGAATTTGGAGGTATTTCATAGCCTGTTGTGCACCAAGGTTTCATTCCAACTATGTCCCATCCGCCTAGATCACAGTTGAATGAAAAGGATAAGGCCAAGACATTAATTTTGACAAAATGATACCTTTCAGATGTGGAATCTTAAGCTGAAAGTCATTCCTTGTGTGGGTTCTATCTGTTGAGGGAAAGCTTTACAGGAGCTTCCCAAAAAATCCAGCCTGGAAATTAGTCCCTCACTCTGGAATTACGATTTAGGCATAAACCTCAGGCTTACGTGACTGCAAGAGCACTGTGAATGCTGCATTTGATCATGGACTAACTGTTACAAGTTAGCTGCATAAAAATTTCTAAAACTTGCCCCACTCTAAGGCTTATAGACCTTTTCATACTTACTTTCCCTGGATTTCCCATTTTTTTTGCATGTTGGTACATAATTTTACATGATAAGCCAATAACTAATCATATTTTGATCCATTTGATATAATTGGGTCTTTTCCCCATCTTCCTTTCACCAGTGACATTCTGCTCAGGTGGAATCAATGCAAAACCTGTGCGAATGTGACAACTCTTTTCAAAGTTGGGGAAACTAAAATCCATATATTAGACTGTTGATTGTGCCTTTAGTTGCCTAATCCATGCTATATTTTGCATCTTTGCTGCTCTCACCTAATTGTAGCTGCTTTATTAAACCACCTAATTTTCGAAGCTAAGGTTTCGAGGCACAGATTATAGCTAACATTTCTACTTGGTCTAAAGATTAGGGAACTATGACAGGCAGTTCAGAATAGGTGGAATGACCTGTGGAGCATGTGTTAACTCAGTTGAAGGGGTATTGAGAAATTTACCAAGTGTGAGACGAGCAGTTGTTGCATTGGCCACTTCATTGGGGGAGGTGAAATATGATTCAACTCAGAAGTAATAATATGCAAGAGATTGGAAGTGCACACTGTGCTTCATACCTAGAGGCTAGGTGAACTACAGTATCAGAATAGAATGTAGTCAACTAAAATTAATTGAATTACACAAGTTGAAAGTGCACCAAACATAATGCAATGTGAGGCATATTGGATGGAATGCTACAGCAGGTGGTGCACGTGAGAATTAGGCTAATATGGTATATCTCATGTGTCAGCCGACCACAGAAAAGCATACACTACCTGTCAATTGAACCTTTTCACAGTTGGCACCTCAAAGAATATTCTTTTAAATATAGTAGCCATTGTTCATTCCAATTGGAAACTGCACTTTTGATAGGTCTAGTTGACCATAAAACACCACTACTTAATGGCTGATTGGAGTTGCTGCTCCTCTCATCAGGAATACATACACCATCAATTTATGCAGGTGGACTGTTACTAAATTGCATCTTACAAGGAATTTCTTTGGTTGAGGCTCCTCCGCTGGTGGAAAGAGTAGTGCCGCTCTTTTTCAAAGAAATTGGAGCCTCTCCCATGCTTGAACTGTTATTGGTGGCATTTCTAACGACATTCCCGAAGGCCCCAGAGTTTCTTATATTTCCATCCAAAGACACTCCATTCTTTCCGATATCATAAGAATTTTTGGGCATAATTGGCTTGTAAGGCTTGGATCCAGTCTTGACTTCCTCTGATTGCTTCATTTCTGCATCCACTCTTTTTTCCAAGCTTCTACCAATTTTTTTGCCTTCCTGTGAATCTTTGAGTCTGAGTGACTTTTTAAATTCCTCACGGACCTACCGGCATAGCAGGTTTTCAACGCATCCAAGTCCATAGGAAACTTCTCCAGGGCCTGGAGCAAAGTCAAAATCAGATCATCTATGGTCCTATCACCTTCATCTGAGATTTCGCCATCTCCAAGTTTTCCCTTGTGGGCATCTTGGAGCCAGTCATTCAGTAGAGATAAACCACCAAGTTGGACAAATATCTTCAAGCAATCATCCCTAACTGTAGAGCTAATCACAACTGCAAGAGAGGTTCTCCTCTGTGCAACTTCTTTCAACTTTCTAGAGCTTTTATTCAGATCTTGTTGCATAAGCAAGTACAATCGATCAACCGCAGAAATGTTGACAAGACCACCCCTATCCTTGTCAACAAGGCTACTGATGTCTGGAGGATCTGATGAGTGCTTTCTTTTTGACGAATCAACACTCTTGTCACTCTTGTCTCTTTTCTTAGTTCTACCACTTGCAGAGTATGTGGGGCTGGGGGGTGTTCAGGGGTGGACTTGGACCTACTTAAAGGGCTTGTTGAGCGCCCTCCAGCTTGCACAGATGACTGCATTTCAGGTTCTTTTCCTCAGCTTCTCCAAGTAGCAATTTTGTGATTATAGATCCCAGTATCTGAAAAATTTGTCAGAAAAATCAAAATTAGAATTTCAGAGACTTGGTAGTAAATCGCACATCCACATCATACAAGAGCATCCCCAAAAATTTATCAGCGTAATCAGAATTTGAGAGACTTCTAATAAATCAAACATTCACCCCTTCAAGCATAAAACATGAAATGGTTCGTTAGACCATCTTTGGCACACTTTAAAAACAAAGAGATCATGCGAGCATTTTGGCCTTGGGGGCTAAGAAAATTTACCATACAGATCTATCAATCAAGAGATCAAGAGAAAACCATGGCCTTGGGCCTAAAAAACATTTAACCTGCAGAGCTACAATCAGAAGATCAATAGAAAATCATAACCTTGGCCAAAGAATTTTTACCATAAGATCAATCTTAGGATGTCAAGGTCTATTTCACCATAATTGTTGTGCTTCTATCGACTAAAAAATGAATGCAAAGTCAATATGGTTTTAACAATTATCTGATTCAAAAAAATCTGCATGTCATAGGAAGAATATATCACCATAATATGCTAAAAACCTAGAAAATCCAGGCATAAATCATGTGTAACACATATTATGCATGCTAGGAAAAGATAACATGCATGGTGGGTATAAATGTAGAAGGAGGGCTCCTTATATAGCCCAATGGATAAAGAAAACACTTCATCCCTTTGTATGTGGGATAAAGGTAAAACATGATTAGGAATGGATAAGGTTGCTTTATAAAAGGTAACCTTACTTTAGAAGGGTTTAATTTATGCTTAGCAAGTCATGGGAGTTGGGGGTGTTTTAATTAATCAAAGGTGATTAACTAATAGGTAGATGTAAGCTTATAGAAGCTACTTAGAAGAATATTAGTATGATTTAGGCTATTAGAAGGGGATTAAATCAATTAAATATTGATTTATTGGTTAAATGGAAGGGAAAGCTAATTAATTAATAATAATTAATTAGTCTAGGTAGAAGGGTGATTTATTAATGGAAGGTCATTAATTAGGGTATTTGTTGGATAGGTGACTTAATCAATTAGCGTATTGTAATTAATTAATGACAATAAGAGGGAATATGAGTGCTTTTGACGATATGTCGTCGATTTGTGAGAAAAGGGATAATTAGCGCAATTTAAGAATTGTTTGGGTGTAATTATAGGTGTCTACATTTGCCCCTCTTTGGGGTGGCGTAAGTGATACCACTTCAAATATAGTAGATGAAAGAAAATTTTGAAGGGATAAAAGAAAAATTAGTAGGAGGGAGAGATGCTCCCTCGAGTGTCGATGGGGTGATGAAAGAAGATGATCGATGATCGAAAAATGTGAGAGATAGATAGCAAAATGGGAAGAGGAAAGATGCCCTGGTGAGATAGAAGATGAGGGGTGAGAAGAAAGTGATGCAAAAGAAATATGGAGGGGAGAGAAGAGCTTAGCTCTCTACCGCTATGTAATGGAACAATTTTAATGTCATCATATTACTGCAAGAGCTACGTCATCGGTCCTTATGAAAATATAAGCATACGACAAAAGTAGAATGACATGAAAAGCCATACTATGAAAAATTGTCCATTGCGAAAATACCAAATCCATTCAACATACAACAATGCAATGCAATACCGGAAGGAAACAATATCATTTAACAGGGAAAACAAGTACGAAACCACATACTTAACCCAACAACGGTCAAGAGGCACTTGTACAAATGTTTTATTATCAGTGCTAAAGAGATCCACAAGTTTGTGATTAACGAAAAGGGTTAAAAATGATGCCCCAAGCAAGGATACATGCAAGGGGAAATGATAATGGACATGGGGTCCAAGAAAAGCATTGTGTGCAATGAAACAACACCAAGCAACAAATGTGCCCCAGAGTACAGACGAAGCAAGCAACTAGCTTTGTGAATGGTTGTGAATTCGGTGATCCATGAGTCGTATTAATCGGGGAAGATGTGAAACAAACCAGTAGGATATGGAGAAAATACCATGCACAAGACACAAGTTTCAGCCATAATAAGCAAGTTACCATTTTTGTAGGTTTTTTTACTTTTTAGGATTTTGTGAAAAACATTTCTGTTTTTTAGATTTTTGACATATATATATATTGTTTTTATTTTTCTATTTTCTAAAATGCGGTGGACAATAGAAGAAAATAGAATAAATAGAACAAAGGTCCTAGGCGCAACAAAAAGTGCCCTAGGTGAAAAAAAGAAGAAACAAGTGACAAAAATGTCTTTGTTTAGTGGAAACATTAGTAAAAAAATAATTATTTTGGAAATAATTATTTTACGAGAGTGTGGAGAAAAATAATTATTGGGGGAAGAGAGGGGTATCAGAGAGCAAAAAATGCCCCAATATGATGAAAAACAAGAGAAAAATAATTATTTAACAAAAATAATTATTCCACAGTGAACAGAGGAGAAAACGGTGATCGAAACGGGCCTCAGGCCCTCCCGGCGGTAAAAAATGGGTTAATATACCCCACCCGAGGGGGGTAAAAACATCGCGACCAATTCATTTTAACCGCGCCTATAGAATTTTTTACCATGAGGCTCCAATAGTGACGAGGAAAATGGTAATCACACAAGACCGAGTGAGGTGCGTAGATGCAGTCCGAGGGTACCAACGGCATGTGGTCGACATGGCCCCTTCGTGAGTATCTAAACATTGCTCATTAATTGTTACAATTAATGCCCTAATTTTAGTGTTTACTGCTAGGAAGTCGCATCAACGTGTAGGCGCATGTGTCGAGTCGGGGGCATAGGCATCCCTTTAGGGGCGCACGCACCACAACACGCAAGCGCGCATGTGTAGGCATGAGTTGCACATACCCACGCACACACACACAGAGGAAAGTGGGCACACATGTGAAAAGCGGGGCACACACATGAAAGGGAGGGTGCACAAACTTAGGGGTACACATGCGCAAGCGCATGTATGTAAACGATGGCGTAAGCGCCAAATGTGTGGCGCACATGCCCAAAAGGGCGCAAAACAACCAATAGACAAATGCGCACACACGCACATGCCAAAAAGGAGCCGCATACATCCAAAAGGGTGCACAGGCATCCTAGGCTGGTGGAGGATAGATAAAAAAATGCTAAAAAGATGAAACTTAGAAGAAATTTTAGGATTTTTGGGTTAATCCTAAAATGATAGATATATTTTTAGAAGAATTGTTAGTAACTGACGAGTGATTTGATATTTTGCAAAGACGTTTGCAGCTTTACTGAGATGTGGGAGTGCCACTCCCGGATAGCGGAGCTAGAGGGGAGCATGCACTGGCGAGACCAGGGTCCATGGCCATACTTCTCAAGGTGGTGGGGCTAGGACCCGTGTCTCGAATGCCCTCTATTACATTGGATAATGGCCTCACCGATTGCGCGCAGCTGCGATGGCATAGAGAGAGTCGGTGTTTCAGATTGCCTACAGTGGAGATGATTGTGACCCTAGAGGATGTATGGCGGATCCTTCGCGTGCCGATCATAGGCACCTTGTTTGAGTACAACTCCGATGTTGAGTATGAGCATAGCTTTACACGAGTGCATTTTTACCCTACATTGCATGGGGGCCTCTCTCGCATTATGTCTCTTATCGGTTGGTTTTACTCACCGATATGACAGGGGACGTCATTCGAGAGGATTATTACCTTTGGTACACGACATTTTCAGTGGCGAGAGATATTGTTGGGGATAGTGTATATTGGCCCACTTATACTGGGATCTGCATTTGATTACCTACCACAGTAAGAAGACCATGGGTCCAGCTTCTTTACTACATATTTGGTCATGGGACCACATCGCGATCGGATGCCCGGTGGGCATTTTGTGTGTCCGAGACCCAGAGGATCCATCTTACATGGCATGGGTACTAGTAGGTGGTGATGCACGAGGCCACCTAGGTAGCCTATTTAGATATAGGTGAGAGTTTGATGAGAGCTGCTGGAGATAGATATTATATGGCAGCCTTACTGACATATCTAGTTTCCGAGATGATGCCACAGAGCTCGGCGTGTGCTCGTGAGAGCACTTAATCATTGCGATCACATGACTACATTATAGAGTTGTATCAAGTTGACACATGTCGGCGCGCACTTGGCAAAGTATAAGGGTCCCACATGACTAGATATTTGGTATGCACATAGAAATTCGTGAGAGGCATACCATGGGGTCTCATGTACCAAAGTGGCCCAAGCTAGGGTGAGTTTTACACAGGTGGTCCCATAGGCATGGGACCCAGCATGACAGGTGTGGGATCCGGGAACGACAGCAGATTATGCAGCTTGGTATGCCACTGTGTTACTCCGACATCTCACTATCCTGGAGGAGGCTTGGGTAGCAGGTGCTTTTCCACCTATAGAGATCTTGCATGGTTTTGAGCGATGAGAGAGAGCAGTGGGTATTGACCTAGAGGATCCATTTGATGGAATTCCGCATGATGGGCAAGGTGCCTCACAAGCATAGGGACTAAGGCCATAGGGCCTAGAAGAGGCACCGGTCTAGTTTCCCAAAGCGAGGGCCCTAGAGTAGGGCCAATCATCGAGAGCACCCCAACGACCGATTACGGTGGCACAGATAGCCACACGGCAAAGTGGCACAAATAGCCATAGTACAATATAGCAGCTACAACAAGCTTTAGCCGAGAGAGACATAGCTAGAGCAAAGAGAGATGAGGCCCGAGGCTAGTGTGTGACCGCAACAGCTGAGCGTGATCAGGCCCGGACCCACATTGTCAAGTTACTTATCGAGAGAGAGATCGAGGCTCGGGCCTAGGCTGGCCTAGTAGGTGATAGTGCTATATGGTAGAGTCAGATGTGGGAGATGGCCGCATAGGGGGATCAGATATTGAGCCTCCTACACTAGTCCCAAACTCAGGTGTAAATGGTCGTGGCCCAAAGGGATCATGTACAAACATAGTCACAGGGATATCTTTCATAGAGGGATCAGGCACGAGCCTAGGTGTAAACTGTTACCATAGAGAGAGATTGAGAGGCTACCTCCTTGAGATAGGCTGAGGCTGACTTAGGCAAAGTGAAAAGTGAGCGCGATGTTTCCCTACAGGAAGCTCTCACCTCTGGAGATGTTGACTTGATCCGTGATGCTACGAGGCTCAATGGTGAGGATTTATTTTACAGGACTGCCTACTTCAAGGTAGTTCCCCCAGCAGCGAGTGGTACTTTGTCTCAACAGTTAGAGATGAGTACGACGGAGTTCCAAGTCACAAAGATTAGGCCATTTGATGAGATTAGTTAGGCAGCCTATGCTAGAGTAGCCAGCTAGATAGGGGCCATCTAGATAGTTTGGTGGCCCACCTAGTGCAGGTCCTTCTCAGCCACCATTGTTCCATCGACCAGGTGATAGACCTAGGAGTCCCAGCGAGGGCAAGATCGTGGTTGAGCTCTACATTCTTTTGTTGTACAGGTATTTTGTATACATGCCTCTTATGAAAGCTTGATTCCGATGTATAGCTTTGTATACCATTATTTTGATGATGCCTCATGATGAAGGCTTGATTCTTTCTAGATGCATGCCCCATTTTGATGGCACATTGTATCGATGATGTATTTGTTGAGTACTGATCTGGACAGTTTATACATGTATATATATATGGACATTTTGATGTATCATCTTTGTACGCCTCAACTAAAGGCATTTTTGATATAGAGTAGTTTTGATATATGCCTTTGATGAAGGCTTTTATGATGTACTATCGTGATGTATACTATTTTTGATATAGATATACCACACATATATGATTTGGACATTTGTGACATGACATATGTATATATGAGATGGACATATGTTTATTATTTCTCATGGATAGATAGATGTGTGTACGATGCATTCTGATTTGATTTGACATGTATATGTATCATGATCTTGTTGATGTATCACATGTGTTTTTATTTCTAGATGATGTGATCTTGTAGAATATATCAAATGTGTTTTGTTTATGAGATGTGCCATACTTAGTGGACGGGATGATATGATGATAAGGGTGTGGGGGGATAGATTTTGATATTTGCGATCCCTCTTGCCCCCATTTGATGATACGATATGTGATGATTAGCTTAGCATTCATGTATGATGTATACTTAGATTTTTCTTGATATATGATGTATATATGATGTTAGATGTGATGATAATGATGGTAATGTGATGTTATGATAACAAAACAATGCACATGTAATAAACACAATCAAATGCTAAGAAAGAACACAATGAATTAACATAATACACCATGATTCACTAGCATGAAAAAACACACCTCAATATGCACAAGTAAGAATAAATCTAATCTAAGAAAGAAAAGATGAATCCTAACAAAGTATGCCCAAGCAACAAACAACCCAAAAGCAAAAACATAAAACAACTATACAAGCAACAAGAAAAGCAAGAAACAAGACAATGCAAGTAAATGTAAGTAAATTTTTTTGTAAGATTTGTTTTCATGCAACAATTTTCTATTGTTTTTGGTGTTTTGAAACAATTTTCTATTGTTTAGGTTTTTGTGAAACAATTTTCTATTATTTTTACGTTGTTTTCTAACAGTTTTCTAGAGTTATGCACAGGTAACCAAGAAAGCGTGGATGCCCCCAACGTTAGAAGGGGAATATACAAGGGCAAAAGCCACACACTTATGAACAAGAAGGTGAAGTCGTTGAATTGCCCTCAGCATAAGATGGGGAATATTGAAAGTCCATGCCCCTCATAGATGAATAAAAGAAGAAAAACTAGATCAAGGCCACGATAAGACCTGGGCTCACAGGAATCTCAAAGGTAGATCTAGGGCCGACCCAAGGAAAGCTACCCTCCAGATGCAAGATGCTTTTGAACAACGAATCCTCCCAAGGTTCCGGAAACTGGTTTTCACCCAAGGACTTATCCAAAGTGCTAAAATTGTGTGGTTTTCACTTGTGGACAACCTGTTTTCTCTTTTCTTTTTCTCTTTTTGATTTTTTTGTATTTTTGATCATTTTACCATGTTTTTGAGTTTTTTGCTTTTTTTATTTTCTCACGCCATGTTTAAGTGTAGATCCGCTTAAGATGCATGGAATTCATGGGCTCACAAAGCTCATCACCATTTGGGTGAGCAAGTTTGTATGCCCCTATGCCGTACTTGGTGACTATAACATAGGGTCCCAACCAATGTGGTTCGAACTTCCCTTTCTTTTCTCATTCCGCTCTTGTGTTGAACTGGTTCTCCTTCATGACTAAATCACCAACCTCAAACTGACAAGGGATGATTCTCTTGTTGTAGTTTCTAGAGACTTTATTCTGATACACTTTCAGGTGATTAAGAGCGCAAATTCACCTCTCATCTAGGAGCTCCAATTCAGCCGGTTGTGCTACCCTGCAGGTAATCCTCATCCTTATCTAGATAGTCCCTAAGATAAATTTTCAGGGAAGGAAGTTTGATCTCTAAGGGGATGATAGATTATGTCCCAAACACTAGAGAATAAGGTGTCGCACCCATAGGAGTGCGAATGGAGGTTATGTAAGCCCAAAGGGAAGGATGGATTTGTAAGTACCAATTATGACCTATTTTGTTGACCATCTTCTCCATTATTCTCACCAAAGTCTTGTTTGTGGCTTCGGCCTGTCCATTACCTTGGGGGTAATATGGTGTAGACCATTTTAATCTGATTTGGAACTGTTGAAAAATACCTTTTACCATCTTATTCTTAAATGACTTCCCATTATCTCGTAACAATGGCCGTGGGAATGCCATATTGACAAATGATATGATTCATGATAAATTTAGAAATCTAAGCTCCTGTTACATAGGTTAAAGGGACAACCTCCACCCATTTTGTAAAGTATTCCATAGCCATGATGATGTGGGTATGACCATCAGATGAGGTGGGGGTAAGTTTCCCTATCAAGTCAAGTCCCCACTTAGAGAATGGCCATGGGGTAGTGATAGGTTGTAATGGTTGTGATGGAGCATGGATGAAGTTTCCATACTTTTGGAAAAGTACACATTTCCTAACATAATTGCAACAATCGGTTTCCATGGTAGGCCAATAGTAGCCTATTCTCAACAATTTCTTAGCTAAGACCATTCGTTTGTATGTGCTCCACACACCCCTTCATGTACTTCTTTGATCATTTAGATTGACTCTATCACATCAAGACAATGTAATAGATTCCCATCATAGCCACGATGATAAAGTGTACCTCCTAAAAGGGTGTAACGAGCTATTTGGTGAATCAGGATTTGATTTTCAGAACAAGAGATATCGAGAGGGAACGTGTTGTCCTTGAGATAGGTAAAGATGGGTTCATACCACAGGGAATTGGGACTAACAACATCACAAGCCAGACAAGATTTTGGCATGTCATACGCGGTGGCATAAATTTTCTACAAAGAATGGCATGTCATTATTCCCTAGTGGAATACGAAGCATAGAACCCACTGTCGCCATGGCATCTACCGATTTGTTCTGCACTCGTGGAATTTGTTCAAATGTAATGCACACAAAGTACTCCTTTAGAGTTTCTACTAGCTTTTTGTAAGGTATGAGCTTGTCATCCTTAACCTTGTATTCATCATTAACCTGTTTGATAATTAACTGAGAATCACCCACAACCTTGACATGATGAATGTTCCACTTGATAGCAAGCTTCATCCCTGCGATAAGTGCCTCATACTCTGCAATATTGTTTGTGCAAGGAAAACCTAGGCAAAAAGCTTGTGGTATAGGGTTGCTAGAAGGAGTAATGAGGACTACCCCTACACCTAAACCATGAAAAGTAAAGGACCCATCAAAGTGTATCTGCCATACTGACAGATTCTTCAATGTATAGCAATGAGGCATCTAGAAGATCCATATTTAAAGGTTCAATGCCTTACAAAGGTGCTTCTGCTAGCTGGTTAGTGAGTACTTGTCCTTTAACTAACTTCTGATGTACAAATTCTATGTCAAACTCACTTAATAGAATGATCCAATTAGCCATTCTGCTTGTGAGGGTGGGTTTATACAAAGCAAGTACTTGAGTGGGTCAACTTTGGATATCAGCTTGGTTTTGGTATTCAATAGATAATGGCGGAGTTTTGAAAAGTAAAAACAATAAAGAAAGCAAGATTTTTCAATTTGAGGATAATTGAGCTCATAGGTGATGAGGGTGCGAATGAGATAATACACCACTTTTTCCTTATGACCAAGATCGTATTGGGTGAGCAATGCGCACCAATAGCAAATTGCATAGCAGAAATATAGAGCAAGAGTGGTTTGCCAGGAGTTGGAGGCATGAGGATAGGTGGATTAGCCAAGTATTGTTTAAGCAAAGAAAAGGCTTGATGTTTCTTAGGTCCCTAGATGAAGGCGACATCCTTTTTAAGCAAGTGGGTAAATGAGTGACACTTATCTGCAAGCTGGGAGATGAAGCGTCAAATGGCCTAGATTTTCCCCGTAAGCTGCATAGTTGTTTAATATTCTTAGGTGTAGGAATTTCAGTAATAGAAGACAATTTAGAAGGGTCTACCTCAATTCCTCGTCTTCCTCGTCTTGACACAAAGAAGCCCAATAGTTTTCCCGATAACACGCCAAATACACACTTCTTTGGATTTAGCCTGACCTTGTACTCTCGTAGGCACTCCTAGATATGCCACAAAATGATAGGGTGATCCTCTCTTATCTTAGACTTTCTGAGGATGTCATCCACGTAGTCCTCCATGACATCATGAATCATATCATGAAAAATCACCATCATTACCCGTTGATAAGTAGCTCTCCTGCATTTTTGAGACCAAAGGACATCACCTCGATAATGAGAAGATACCGCAAGGAGTCGTGAAAGGTATCTTCTTTAGCTATCTTGATTTGATTGTATCCTAAAAATCTATCCATGAGAGATAGCATCTCATACCTTGTTGTCGAGTCGACAATCATGTCAATATTTAGCAGTGGAAAATCATCTTTAGGGCAAGCCTTATTAATGTCTCTAAAATCCATGTAGATTCGTATCGATGTGCTTTTTCTAGACAGAACAATGTTCGATATCCATTCGAGAATAATCAATAGGTCGGATGAACCCTGCTACAAGAAATATTTCCAACTCTTCTTTAACCAGTAAGGCCACTCTTGGGTGCATATTTCTGAGTTTTGGTTTGATAGGCTTAGCGTCTGCATGCACAACTAGGTTGTGCATGACCAAAGTTAGATCTAAACCTGGCATGTCTTTGTAAGACCATGCGAACACGTCTATGCACTCTCAAAGTAGCATAGTGAATGTCTTTGTTCTCTTTCCGAGAGTGATGCTCCCAATTTTACTATCTTGGGATCTTCCTTTGTACCAATATTCACGTCAATGGTTTCCTCGACTAGTAATTTGGATAAGTCCTCCATACACGTAGGATCAGGAGGAGGTTGAGATCTTTGTCCAAGGATGTCTCCATGATATTTTCATCCTTGGCATGGTCACTTTGTTTGTCCTTTGATTTTTTTACTTGTTTGTCATCCAGTTCCTCAAAGAGGTTTTCACTATGCGACTTGGAATTTGATTTTTACCGAGGCTTTACGTTAGAAATTTTTCCCTTGCTTTTCTTTCTTTAATTTTTCCGACCACGAAGCTCATCCTCCTCGCCCAAGTAGGCGTGGGTATCTAAGTCTAAAAATAAATCCTTCTTGTGGTCTCCAATGGGAATTGTATCCTGAATGCCCATGAAATATGCGATAGCTTCATCTTCTCAAATAAATCTAGTGACATGTGACGTTGTTGGTCCCATTCAACAAGGGAAGGGTAAACAAGGTCAAGGGTTGGTTTCGTAGGGGTTATGGTTAGGACAACGTTGTTCATGAATAGGTTTGTGGAGGCAAGATCCTCATATTGGCTATAATGGGAATCAGACGTTGTCTAGCAGATAGTCGAGCTATCCTCACGTTCAGAACAAGTAGCATCTTGATCATTGGGGTGTGCTCCATAAGGGTGAATCCCAATGCTGTATCTTTCTATTTTGAAATGTGGAAGAGGCACTAGTTCTCTCTGTCCTTGTTCATTTCTACCACATCCTAGGCCTTTGTAGCCCATGGAGTACATCATTTTACTAGATTTCTTGTATTCAGGGGTTTGATAA
The DNA here is from genome assembly GCA_018340775.1 of Taxus wallichiana var. yunnanensis. Classification (NCBI taxonomy): domain Eukaryota; kingdom Viridiplantae; phylum Streptophyta; class Pinopsida; order Cupressales; family Taxaceae; genus Taxus; species Taxus wallichiana. The sequence continues at coordinate 56,454,312 of CM031236.1, read as the reverse complement.
CAGGATGGCTGAGTATCCTCTAGGACCCAAGTTTTAGGTGGATCAAGTAATTTTTCCTCAGCTAACAAGCCTCCAAGTAAGAATGACCCAATAGTGTGTTCATTTCTAGGTCTTTTGAAGTGATAGTTAGGTCGGCCTCTAGTCTTGGGTGATAATGAGAGGTCTGAAACCAAGAGTGCTTGTTGTACATTGTATTCCCCATAACCATATTCAAGGATTTTCATCTCCCATGAATCAAAAGGAGATGTTGATGTAGATGCCCCATGGGTGCAAGAACTGAGAGAATCTGAATCTACCTAGGATTCCATGGCTTCAGATTGGAGAGGGACAACTATATCGGTGGAGGGACATACATATGTACCCTTTCGTGTAAAGCTATTGAGAGCTCTATAGTGAGCGAAGGGCTCTGAATCTCCTTGTATTGTAATGGTGTGTCCCTCATGCTTTAACTTAATGCATTGATGAAATGTCGATGGCACGACTGCATGGCATGAATCCATGGTCGGCCTAGAAGCATATTATATGGAAGTTCCAAGTCCAGGACATGAAACTTTGTCTGATGGCAAGTGGGACCCACCTCCATGGGCAACATGATTGTGCCCACTGACTCCCTTTCCATGTTGTCATATGCGGTGATAGTGATGATATTGGACTCAAGATCTACCTTTGTATGTCCTAATTGTTTAACCAACTTGAGTGTGTAAATGTTCAACTCATATCCGTTATCCACAAGCACCCGTTTGATCTTCCTGCGGGTGACAACTACCTCAATTTATAAAAGAATATTATGTGTTGGATTCTCAAAGCAGGATCTCCCTATGGTTTAAGAAAATATGTTCATTTTGTATGATGTTTGTGGATTGCGGCTTACATGTGTGTAGGATCAACCTCCAATGGCACTCCCGACCCTCGAAGAGTTTGGTATAGAATGTCTTTATGCACATTGTATATCTTAAGAAGATCTAAGATCAAAATCTTAGTAGACATCTTATCGAGTTGCTCTAAAAGGTTATATTTACAAGTTTATGGGGTTGGCGGAGAAGGTTTTTGAATCACGAGGTGGGCATGCCTTATTACCGTGGTGTAATCCTTTCCCTTGATTTAGATGGCATTAATATGGTCAAGTAGGAGAGAAAATACATCCAATAAGTGAATTATAATGATTGTTGTCTTTTTTTGGTGTATAAGTAATTGACTTTTTATAACCTTGGGATGGCTCTCCCCGATCCGGCTTTGAATTTTTTGATTTATCATGATTGGGGAATGGCTCTTTATATATCCCCATTTTCTCAATAGGTGTTTGCATTTTTCTTGGGTTGTCCACCTCTGTCTCCCCATTGTCAATGAGGTCCTGAATATAACATGACTGAGTCACAAACATTTGTCCTGTCTTATGCCCTTTGACATGATGCATTTTGTACTATTCATGCTCCTTGTACCATGAAGGTTTTGGAGCATTGTCATCAAATGGCTGTGTCGTGGGATACGTCATCATGTGAGCTGCATCCAATTTTTTTAGTATAACTGAAAAAGGTTCATTAAGAGAGGTGAACGTTCTTTTCTTTGGTGGTGGTTGAATTGGTCCTTTGGTCAGTTAAAGAGGTTGATTGGTTTGGACCATTTGCACACATTTAGAATCAGTGATCCCGTCTCCCACCACATTTTTGTTTTTGTTAAAAACCTTCAGCTTTTCCATGGGTTTAGCGTTTTGATTATCTCTAGATTGAGTTTTGAGAGTTCCTTTGGCAATGAGATCTTTCTCTATTTGAACCCCTTTTTCGATGACCTCCTCAAAAGTGCGAACACAATGCATTTGGAGGTGGAAGGCTATGTCCGGGTTTAGGTTGGGAACGAAAATACTAACCAACTATTTTTTAGGGAAAGTGCAAGGGAAGCGGCTAGCTATCCCTCTCCACCATTGGAGGAAGCTAGCAAAAGTCTCATTAGGGCGTTGTTTGGCACCACATAAATCTGCCATGGTGACATCACTCTCTATGTTGTATGAGAAGTGACGCATGAACCTTTCTGCCAATTCTGGCCAAGTGAAAATTGATCCTCGAGGTAAACGTGTGAACCACTCCAAGGCTTGACCCTCAGAATTTTCAGAAAAAGTCTAATGAGATAATTGTCACTATAAGACACCTCTTGACATGTCATATAGAAATATTTGACATGATCCCATGGATCTCCCTTCCCTTTATATTTTTTAAAATTTTGGCATATCGAATTTCTTAGGAAAGGGTTGAAGGGTCATAGTCTTGTCAAAAGGATAGGGGCATAATTATTCGTATTGATACTTTCTAATGCTCCCTATATTTCTTTCTTGTAGGCTCATGAGTGTCACTTTCATAGACTGTACCTCTTGTGCGAGAAATTTTCTCTAGTTGGAGAAGCGAGGATATATATGCGATGATACCCTATATCATCTTCTCCTTGGTTTTCTCTATGGAGTTAATTGATCTTAACCTTAGGCTTTAAATTTTGAACATTCTTACTTGCTTCCTTCTATACATGGGAGGTTAGAAAAGCTAATTTTTGGCTTAGGTTACTAATCTGTTGTTGAATTTTGGTTTCTTCTTGAAGGGTTCCTCCTCTTCCTCGTATTATGGAGGTTCTTCACCGGTCTCATTTCTTGTCTTGTTTGTGTGGCACTTTGATAAAAGGTATTCTATGTCCCACCACTTTATCATTCCCTACATTTGAGGTAGAAGCATGTCCATGCGTCAAAATATCCTCCATATTGATAAGGGGTCATTCTTCCTCGGTAGTGTTATTCACAGGTGGGATTGTTTCATTTTCAGTGGGTAATTTGGCCCCTAATTCTACGACCCATGCTAGCACTCTATCTTTATTTCTAAAAATAAACTCGTCTAATAAAGTGGGATCAAAGTTGAATTCTGCATGTGGGGATTCTAATTCATTTCCACTATGATCAACCATATCTTCTAGCTCTTTTTCTATAGAAAACAGAGGTCCTAGATCATGTCCAATGAAGGGGTTTGACCCTTGTCTATTAGAGGCTTCCCAAGCTTGCACTTTTTGTTCCTCGTATGTCCTGCATTTCCGAGTACATATCATGTTTTAGGAGCCATGTTTTTGTGATAGTTTCACTAGGGTAAGTTGTAAATGTGTTCAAAATTTGTGACCACACCTAAGTGAAATGCAAGGTGTATTGTCAAGAATATGAATGGATAACAATGTGAGAATACCAATGTGATAAAGTGATAAATCACCAGTGACACAAATGTTTGGTATCTAAACCTATCAAATGAAATACCTCCTAGACTACGTCTCAAAAAGTAGTTTCGCATCACAAGATAATTAACAAGATGTTCTTACTTATGCTAAGTTCATGAGAATGAACAAAACATAAGTAAATACAAAAATTCAATGTGACCCCCTAACAAGATATACTAGGAGCAAGCTCAAACTTGATTAAGACCTATATCTCAAAAAGTGCCAATTACAATTCATGAATGACACAACAATATCACCAAGATATGTTAACCAAACTTTGCGAGAAAGTAAGGTATTGATATCAAAGTGCTATTGATATAACACGCACAAATGCTAACACCCAACACTCTTCAAAATTTAGGTAATAATAGAATCGAACTAAAGAGCTCAAAGTATAGCTAGGAATAGTTAAAAATGTGTGCAGTGTAACCTTACAATATAGATATTTATGTCAAGTTTACAAGAAACAAGACGTAAATATCAAAATTGTAGTGATACGATACAAACAAGCTAACCCTTCTAAGGAAGTTCAAGATGATGAACCACGCCTAACTACAATGACGATATTGACATGGGTATCAAGATCACAATGGCCACTAATGATATGAATATGTCTCCACGCACTTTAGATGTTTAACTTACCCAGCCGCAAACATGGATGGGTGTAAACGGACAAAAAAGTGGTAGAAATAATTGATTGGTAACACAAAGGTAGTCACTCTCCTTCTGATCAACAAAGTGTCAAAAGAATGTGAAGGAAGAAAATAAAAATGGGATGAAAATGCTGGCTTCACTTAGGCGAGTTTCGCCTCGCCCTAAGGTAAGTACAAACTAAGTGAAAGTAATGCGTCACACGTTTCACAAAAAAATGGTTCACAACTCAACACTATTTTAGAATGGTCAAAGTGGGCTCTTGGCCAAAGTATATTTTCCTCAATGGTTCTCTCATCCTAGGTGTTACAAAGATTATCCACGAGTAGGATGATTTACCCAAATAGTCCCGACTATCTTGGGAGTATCTCGAATTTTCCCCCTTCAAGCACAGTGGGCAGTAAATGCATCCATCGTGTACTTAAAAGGGTCACGTAGGGACAACTTGTAACTCTATCTCACAAAGGAATCACTAGTCAGATAGGTAGTGTGGAGCACTTCCCGTTTCATCCACAAGGTTCCCTCTTGCGTGGACTACTTTAGGGTTCCTGGAACCACCCCCATTGTTGTAGCTTAAGGTGTTATGCCAAAGGGGTTATGTTCCAGTTGAGCGGAGAGGGACATACCCTTTTCTAAAACCTGCAATACAATGTTTTGAATATGTTGTTTGTTTTATCTTATTTAATTAGGTGTGGTTTGCTCGAACACTATTTGGAAACCTATATAACAACTTAATTAGTAGTCATTAACTTTGTTTTGATTCCTCCATTTTTTGACAAGTGATGGCGTTATGCTCTATATAACGATTTTTAGAGTTTTCCATCAAAAGAAAGGACACCATTTCTAATTATCTAGATCATCCAAGGACGCAAGAGAAGAGCATACGTGATGTCTCCAACAACCCAAAAAGATATCAAATGGAAAAACACTTTAATTCAACTATGCCAAGTTAACCAATTCCAACTCAAATATTCCTAACAACCTCAAAACATCAAAATGACCTAAGAATCGTTTATGATTCCAAAGATCACCTCAAGGGATGCGAGGAAGAGCATACGTGATCTTATTCCTATAAGTAAATAATGAAAAGTTTATCTAATCAAATAAAAACATGTAAAAACATCCTGCAAAGACAAGTATGTGATTAGATAAAACCTGTAAGAATGTTAGCACCTCGACACATTAATTGCAAAAATATAAAAAGACACATACGCCCTTGTTTTGGCGTCTACACGTGGGTTAGGACGTATATGCCACTCTGTGTTTTTTCCGATTTACAGTGCACCTCCACCACCCGAGAGGCATGTGCACCACCAAAATGACATGTGCGCTACTCTATGTATTTTTGGATTATCATGCACTGCACTACTGAGAGAGGCATGTGTGCCACAAAAACAATGTAAGTACCACTCATGCGAGAAAAAATAGATGGAAATTTAGATAGAACGCTTGCACCATCGGGAAAATGTGTGTGCCACTGAAAAATCGTGTGTGCCACCTCTTTGTAACACAGTCCCAGTTCGATAGAATGTCTATGCCACCATAAACATTTTTGCGCCACAAAAATAGCGTGTGTACTCTGGTTAGGGCTTACATGCTGATATGATAGGTTTTAAAATGTAATGATGGTATAGTACGATACGACGTCTGCACCTAGGTTAGTGCATTTGCATGCTAGCTAGGGTGTGTACATCAGTTAGTGCATATGTGCCAGGGTCGATAAATAAAGAGCTAAGTTTTGACAGTGCACTGTGCCACCCTAGAGGTGTGTGTGCCATGAAAAATGTGCCTGTGCCCCTAAAAATGTGCTGTGCCACACCTGCAACCAAAATACGGCAAAAAACACAAGAAAACTCACAATATCTCAAATTTTGACAAGTTAGTTTAAAAATGGCAACAACCCATTAAAATGATGGCTATGAACAAGAAGTTACACATATCAAATTAGCAAAAATTTTAAGAAAATGGACATTAATTACTACATGTGCATATCAAAAGTTAGCCAAAACAATGAAACTTAAACTAAAATGCCATGGGACTAAGTGTCCCACTGGGCATGCCAAATGTGTGCATGTGTACTTTTCTTAAGCTAAATTAAATGAAGCAAGAACTACCACCTAAAATAGTTCTATAATCTAGCTAAGACAAAGCCTAAGCACCATCAAGATAAAGAGCTAAACAAGATCTATACTAAACATCATAACTTTGAAACATAAGATCAAAAATAGCATGCTATTCAAAATCTCTACTCTCTTAGATTACCAACAAAAATGAATGGACCTATTTAGCTCTAATGGAAATGAAAAATACTTGTTTGATCCTTAAAGAATGCAATAATAGGAAGCTTAGCTCTTAACAATGGTGACCTCTCAAGAAAACAAAAGGCAAGCTCTTAGTCTATTTTGCTATATGCTTTGCATTTTCTTTCTTAAGAAGTTTAGGTGTGGGTATAAAGGTAGAAGGAGGGCTCCTCATATATCCCAATGGATAAAGGAAACACTTCATCCCTTTACATGTGGGATAAAGGTAAAACATGATTAGGAATGGATAAGGATGCTTTATAAAAGGTAACCTTACATTAGAAGGGTTTAATTTATGCTTAGCAAGTCATGGAAGTTGGGGGGTGTTTTAATTAATCAAAAGTGATTAACTAATAGGTAGATGTAAGCTTATAGAAGCTAATTAGAAGAATATTAGTACGATTTAGGCTATTAGAAGGGGATTAAATCAATTAAATATTGATTTATTGGTTAAATGGAAGGAAAGCTAATTAATTAATAATAATTAATTAGTCTAGGTAGAAGGGGTGATTTATTAATGGAAGGTCATTAATTAGGGTATTTGTTGGATAGGTGACTTAATCAATTAGCGTATTGTAATTAATTAATGAAAATAAGAGGGAATATGAGCACTTTTGATGATATGTCGTCAATTTGCGAGAAAGGCAATAATTAGTGCAATTTAAGTATTTAAATTGCTTGGGCGTAGTTATAGGTGTCTACACCAAAATAATTAAAGTGCAACTACACCCCCTTCCTAAGCTCAGAAAGAAGGTTTCAATCATTAGAACACTAAAACTTTTCTTTCTAAAATTTTGGTTGCCACTTAGAAGTATAGGATTAGAAAATAATAGATTAGTACCACAGAGAGACCTCATTGGCAGAGATCCATGAGTTTCATCCATGTGAAACAGAAAGACACCTTCAAAATCATAGATGGCTAAAAACCACAAGAGTTAATCTCAACCCTTCCGACCAAAAATCGATGAATAGCATTCCAGGATAAAAACAAAAAAGTCAGGGCAGCACAGATTCGTATTCTGAGAATCTTCAGAAATAATCAATTAGAGACCTGTGGATTACAGTGTCCGATGTGCCTTTATAAAAGGATAAATTTAATATGTTAAGTAGATGATTCCAAAGTTGCAGACTTGTTTCCATGGGCTTGATGCATCCACCGACAACATGTTAGACCTTGGGAAATTTTTTCAACACAATGGGCCCGATCTTTTCGATGCCTAAAACTTAGATCTATGGACCTTGTTTCATAGATTTTTCTGCACTTTGTGGATGAACCGAAAAGCCGATCAAAAACATAAATTTGAAACAAATATTTGACTCAGCCAAGGCACGTAACAATGGGGGACCAATGGGTAACCTATACCACTTTGAGACAAATTAAACAAGATTTTCAGTTGATTAGTTTAACAAACACTTCTCAAAGCTAAAATGTCCTTACGCTGTGGGTGTTCGATCCTATCCAGAAAACCAAGAGATAAGCCCTCAAAAAACTCATATGGGTGTTCGATCTCTATCCAGAAAACACATTACACCATTAAGAATAAACAAAACTCGATAAAAATAACTACGATTTAACACAAGCACGGGGCAATGAAGCATGAAAATCACTCAAAACACCTTAAGCCGGCCAAGTTCAATGAAACCCGCAAGGCAATCAACCACAGAAACCACTAAAGAACACCATCAAACGGCCACGTTCAATGAAACCCACAGGGCAATCAACCACATAAACCACTAAGATCACCATCAAAAGACCATGTTCAATGAAACCCACAGGCAATCAACTATGGAAAACACTGAGAACACCAACAAATGGCCATGTTCAATGAAACCCCCAAGGCAATCAACCATAAAATCACTCAGAACACCATCAAATGGCCATGTTCAATGAAACCCATAGGACAATCAACCATGGAAATCACTGAGAAAGCCATTAAATGGCCATGATCGATGAAATACACAAGGCAGACAACAATAGAAACTTTGATGAAACCCACAAGACAATCCGCCATGGATATCACTAAGAATACCATCAGACGGTCATGTTCAATGAAATCCTCAAGGCAATGAAACCCACGGGGCAATCAACCACAGAAAACACTAAAATGACAATGTTCCATGAAATCCACAAGGCAAACAACAACAAAAATCTCGATGAAACCCACGTCACAATCCACCACGGAAATCACAAAGAACACCATCAGACGATCGTGTTCAATGAAATCCACAAAGAAGTCAAACAAAGAAATCACTTTAAAAGAGATGAAACCCACACATCATCCATTAAAATCACTCAAAACACCATATACAACCATAACCAATGAAACCCACAAACTATCTATTGCAATCACTCAAAATGCCATTAAACAACTATGTTCAATGAAACCCCTAAAATCAAACACAGAAATCACTTAAAACACCCTAAAAGAGCCATGATCCATGAAACCCACAAGGCAATCAATCATACAATCCAGATCACAGAGACACCCACAAACCAAAATCACCCTCAAACCCCAAATACATAGATCCAGAATATCACACCAGAGATCCTCATAATAGATAACTATACCAAACCAAATAAAAAAACACCATCTATGTTTTCCTTCCGTAAGGCATCAAGTAATCACCATGCTATAAGCCTTTTCTCCCAATGATGTTGCTCCAGAGATTTCCTGTGTGTTGTTCCAAAAACACCCACTGATCTAAAACTCATCCCTCAAAATCCTCTCAGACATCCCAAACAAAACAAATCTTCTCCTCAAAGGGACTCTGTGGTGTGGCGTGTGATTTCTTCCTGGCTCCTCCAAAAGTAAACACGTATCACTCACCTACATGAAGGTCAAGCAAGAGGCAACTATGACAAGCACATCAAGTTGCAGAGCATCGTCATGTAGGATCAAGTGCACATTAGCCACGCCTTCGGTGTAATTATCGTGCTACACACATATATTCCATTTCCTTCAAAAGACTAAGGATGCAAATCATCTCTCGATTTTGTGGGTTATTTTTTGTAACTTGTAGATAATTTACATTTATATAACACACAACATCTAATTATTAAAAAATAATTAAATGTTATATATAAATAATACCATATTTTATTAAAACAAAATTTATTGTAATTTATTAAATAATAAAATGTATAAAATGAACAATAGAGGAAAAATGCTAATTTATAAACAAGAACTACACAATTCTTCACTGCTCGTGGCATAATGGGATCTTTTACTTCTACTACTAGATTGGAACCAATACCCATCTCATGTCGACACTTCAATAAGTGCCATTTGATCTATTCAAATGTATGGATCTCCATTACTAAAGTATTCTAACCTATCATCTACATGCATGTACAACACACAAATAGTTGCAATTAGAACACCTCACCACAGATTCAAGCTCATGTAGACTCGTGCCTTTATTATGAAAAATTCTATGACATATTACCATGTTTTTTCTTATTACATCTTTGATGGAATACCACAACAATTGTTGTCACTAAATCTGTTATGACATGGATATACCTTGTCTCTTTAGTAACCACCAAATGATCCATAGTGAGCACAATTAAAACATGGATCAAATATCCATAATGAATTGTGTTAGCCATTAAGGATTTGTTGGATTTTGTAGGAGGGGAAATGTATATTTTTAATCTCTAAGAATCATATAAGATTTTCTAAACAGTAATCTTCCCTTGCACACGTTACATTCATCTTTGTTAAAGAACTAAGTGGATATGACGAAAATTAGATTTAGTAAGTGCATCATTACAGTTGGCATGTTAATTTGTGGGACATGATCTTGTGGCTGGAGAGTTGTCCATTTATAGACCACAGAATACTTTTGCAACCCGCCAATTGGAAGAACATATGTCAAACTGCTCTCAACTTCAATGCTTCAAACTGTAACATAAAAAAGGAACAAAGAATTATCAACGAAGAACCCTACCAATTATTATTGCTAGATCACGAGGATAGATAAAGGAGTATGACTAAAATATCGTTAAAGGACTATTATTTTTATAAATGTTCTTTATTCATAGATTAATTCTTTGAAATAGGATTATGTCTAAAAGAAAAATAATTAAAGACTTCAATCTTCTTCAATCCCACAATATTAGGGAGAAGAACTTCAAATTACATGAATACAAGTTATTCTCAAGAAAGGAAATTGTTTCCGCCTTTGTAACATAACAGTGAACTGTTACATTTTTTGATCACATGATTTTTAATTTTATTCACATGATATCCTTAACAGAAAATTATTGCAATCCCTCGAAAATTCGTGTTCACAATAATTAATCTCTAAGTATGAAAAAAATTATTACATTCATCAGTTGTATCTATAAATTATGAAGAAAAAGATTAATATATCTCTACCTCCGCGAGACATAGAGGACCATGAGACTCATAATCTTTCAACAAGTTCTCATAAAGGTGTTCCCAACGACAGTTTGATAATAAGATCATCAAAATTAGTAATCTGCATGGTCCATGCACCTTGTTGCCATCATACCCAAAAATGTATGGAGTGCACACAGTGTTAAGCCGGTAAACACTCTTTGGATCTTCACAAAATCTATTCTTTCTTCTCCATGTCCTTATCTTGTACACTTGTGAGTTCCAATTTGAACTCTACAGTGGGCTCAATGTCTCACCTTCTATTTAAATATCAATATCTTCAACATCACCATTAGGCCGTCATGCGTTATCAAATAAATTATTGCTTGGCCTACATATATGTGTATCTATCTCATTCCATGTTTTTACCATATCTAGATTATCACATTCATATATCTCAATTGTTAACTCAAAAATGATAAAAAAAAAAAAAATACAAGTTCCCCACTGCATATTTTTCTCCTGGAATTTGCGATTAGGCTCCCATCTCCAAACCAAGATTCTCTTGGATTTCTCTTCTAATGGCTTGAACATATGGTCAACATGCAAGTGACCTCATAAAAATAATGAATTGAATCTCTATGATAACACAAGATTTGGGAATCGTGAGAGATATTTTTACATGGTGTCAAATATTGAGTAGACAATTAAATGCATGCAAATAGTGAGTGAGGGTGAAATTTTGACAAGTGGTGAATGAGATTTGGTCAAAACGTCAATCTGCATTTTGCATGTGGTAGAAAGAATAAACACTTTACATGGTGAAGGTTAGATGTGGCATACATTGGTAATAAATTAGTTTTTTAGGAAGTATTGATTACATTTTCAATTTAAAATTAACTTATCTTTCCCAAACTCTAGGATTTGATTTGCAATGTGATTTGTAAAATATTGAAGTTGTTTTGAAAAAAATATAACTCTTTAGAAAATAATTTAAATTATTGGATTTTCATGATATATAGTTTACCTAAATAATTTTTAAAAATTCTTCTTAAAATATTGTAAAAAATTGAATTACAAATTATGTGCTATTTGAATGTGGAGTTTCAATTATTATACCATATATATATATATATATATATATATATATATAATGTGAATTTTCAATGATAAAGGGTTGGAGATGTGAATTGTCTACAATTTTTTAACATTTATGTTAATTGTGGAACATCCACAATAAGTAAAAATGGAAAAATTGAATTATCATAGATATGCCACAAATATTCTACAATTGTTTTGATTGTAGAATTTTTTTGGAATAATTGTGGCAAACATAATTTTTTTGTTGTATACTTATAATTATATATATAGAGTTTGATATGGCATTTCCACAATATTATAATTTAATATCAATCTTCATAAAATATGTCACAAGTATAGGTGTGGTGGGTAATATTTATAATAAAATCTAATATTATTTTCTATAAAATGTGGAATTTCTATAATGAAGGTTTGAAGATGTGAGTTTTCTACAAATTATTAACAATATAAATATACTATAGAAAATCTACAATAATTAAAAATCAATAAATAGATTATCACACAGATGTCATAATTATTCTACAATTATACTAAATTGAGGAAATTTTGTACAATAATTGTTGTAAAAAGTAATTTTTTTATAGTGTTAACTTTCCAACAGATCCAAGTGATTCAAGATGGTGGGTCAACGTGATAACTTATATGATCCCAACAAGGAGCACTTAAAATAATGATATAATGTTGATATTGTTTCCTCATTTTCCCATTCAAATCCACCCCGAATGTGGATGGATTTCATCTCCATGAAGGATGAACTTTCATCTTCCACTAGGAACTCTTAATTTACTATTCCTACTACCTTTTGTCTTGCACATTATTTCACTATTAAAAATATGGTTTTGAATGAAGACACAATTTAAATTTGAAATTTTTTATATACATAATTTATAGGTTTGTGTTCTGCAAGTTTGGAGGCATACACCTCCCATATAAAGATTTTTCCCATTTTTATACATATTCTTTTGAAGAGAATTGTAGGACATACGTCTCTCCTATTTTTTCATATCGCATCCATTCTAGATTGTAAAAAAATTGACATACAACCCTCCTATAAATTTTCCCCAATTTTTATACATATTTAATAAATTTATTTTTCTTTTACAATTACAATTATATTTCTACACTATAGTTCACTCGTGAAATACAATTTTGGATATTTTATTATTAAATTATTTCCATAACATATTGAATGCAACCATTAGTGTGTTGTCCACCAAATTACAAAATTAATTTGAATCATTGGTATCAGAGCGAGAAATGAATTTTGTCAAAAGTTTACTGTGTTTAGAAAATAATGGAAAAATCTAGTCCGAAAAATGAGAATATGGCCCAATTTGAGATGTAGAGTAATTTCTAACACCCTAGAATGAGAATGAGTTAATTCTTGCAGAGAACATTTTTTTGAGGGAAGATAACCAATGGTTGCAAATAAATTTGAGCATGATCATGGAGAAGATGATGAATATGAACAAAAACATTTTCCATTTAGGAAGCCCCATTGTGGAAGGATTGCTCAAAATAAAGACTAGATGCAATCAAGTTATAGATTGGTTGAATAATCAACTTTGTGAGAAATAGGCCTCTTGTGATAAATTTCAACAAGACTTCGCCATCCTATATAATGAATTGGAAGAGATGGAAGGAAAAAATAAGATTTTTGTAGATAAGAAAATAGAAACAAAATAGAGCATGGTATATTTATCTTGTTTTTCTCATTTTGATAATTCTCTGTATGCCATTGGAAGTATTGAAAAACAAAAAAGGTATTGGTTTCATGTAGCTAAATAAAACAAGGTACAATAGAAATGACCTTGGAAAATATGGAAAAAGAATTTAGGAGTATCTCAAAGAACAAAAGAGACCCAAGAATTTTGGTGTCGTGTACAATCGAGAATCATCTCACATTTACAATAATATGCTCAACATTAGTGTGAACCTCCTATTCATGTATATGGAAGATATTTTATTAATCATTGCATTTTGTTGTCATTGTGGTAGAAAAGGTTATGATTCGCTCATTGTTGGAATCTCCATCCTTTTGATATTTATGGGAAGTGCATCCTTGATAGTTCTACATATTGGTTCACTAATATCCCTACACATGTCTCTTAAAATAGTAAATAGGATTTTTTTTTGGGCCACCATACTTAAATTGAATTAAATCACTTTGGCAATCATAACTCCATATGTACATCAAAGGTTAATCATACAAAGAATGGTGGCCATTGCTTCTAAAGGAAGGGAGAATAATCTAGATGATGGTTCCGTGTTGGAAGCAAAAGGTCAAGATTAATCCTTCCTACGTAGTGTATCTAGAAAATTCTATTTCACCTCGACTTGTGAGATGGATCTTAAATGTTTAATCTAGATGAGATCTAAGAGAAAAAATGACCCATGTTAAAATTTAGACAAATATTTCTAAAAAGTGATTTTTAGAATGTCTTGAAATCTATTTCTAGCAAATCTTTACAGATTTTGGAAATTTTCAAATTTTAAGGTTATTTAAAGCATTTATGGTACTTAGAAAATATGATGATAAAATAGTCTATTTTCATATATTTTAGTTTCAAGTTCACTATGTTATCTTTCCGACATATCAAGTGGTTCACCATTGAGTCAACGGCCGAGGAGATATGACCTCAATAAGGAGCAATTAAAATTAATAATATAATATTCAAATTATGTCTTATTTTTCCCGTTCAAATTCACCCTAAATGTGGATGGATGTCATCTCTATGAAGGATGACATTTCTTTTCCACTGGAACCCTTCATTTGATGATTTTTTTCCTTCTATTTGGAACCCTTCATTAATTTGATGACCTTTCAACTTCCATTTGGAACCCTTCAATTACTATTCCTACTACCTTTCATCTTCCAAATTTTTTTACTAGAAATAAAATGATTTCAAATGAAAACACAAGTTTGAATTTTATTTTTTTCTGTAAGTATAATTTATAGATTTTAGGTTTAGAAGCATACATCTTTCATTAGGCCTAGAAAATGTCAAGAAGTGGGCCATTTTTGTGATTTTAGTAGTATATTATTGGGAAAAAAATTTGATAGTCATAGAGAATGATAGGCTAAAAATTTAGAAAATGTTATAATTTTTATATAGTCATTTATAAATATATGAAAATATACAAATCTATAAGGAGAAATCATAAAAATAAGTATAGAAAAATAAAACTTACAATCAATTGAAAGAACTAGACCATCAACAAATTTTGATTTGATTGTCAAAAGAGTTTACTTGTTTGTATACATCTTCGTTTGCTGAATGCGAGCATAGATCTCTGTTATAGAGTTTTCCCAATCCGCATCCATTCTTAATAGCAAAGAGATTCAACATATGTCATTCTATAGAGTTTTCCTACTTTTTATACATATTTAATACAATTATTTTACTTTTACAGTTATAGTTTTATTATTGCAATATAGTCCATTGTTTCTACAATTTCAACTATTTTAGTATGAATGTATTGCCATAACACATTAAAAATACCACTATTAATATATTGTCCACCGAATACCAAAAATAATTTGGATCAATCAATATATATATAATACCCTTAATTTTATAATTATTATTAGTGCAATATACAATCATAGATTTTCATGAACTCTGTGAGGAAACCTCCTCTCGACTGACATCGATGGAGACACGGACGGTGGTGATGAAGAGGTCGACGAAGCACGGCAGTTCTTAGGCCTTACAGTTGGCAATGGGGTGGAAAGGATAAGGCTCCTGTCACTTGGAACTTCGAGAAGGAAGATAAACCTGCGCAAAGGAGGGAGATCCATTCCCGCAGTCAGAAATGGAGGACAGGATACAGTGTCCTGTGAGAAGGTGGACGCACGTCTTCCATTACTGAGGAGAGGGGAGAATGGTGCCTGCATTTACTGCGAGTAGGTATGGGGCTGGAAAAGGGGATAATAAAATCTATGCGACCCCTGCAAAATAGATACATTTTAGGGCTTTTGTGTTAGCTTGCCTTCTCGAGGCTCTCCAAAGCATATTTTTTATGGCGTGTGAGGTTAGTTTGCTGCTTGTTGTGACCCGGTTGGAAGAGGGCGGCGGATCCCTGTGTGCACTGACTCTGTTTAAGGTGGAGACAGCTTGATCTGGAAAATACACTGGACCTGGCCATACTTGTGCAAGGTGAGGAGCACCTCCTTTTTTCACAAAAATATCTTCTTGTATCCCTCTCTGAAATGTTTTGTACGTTTCGTTTACACTTATTCCTGTAATGATTAAGTATATGGTTTGTGTGTTATTCTTATATAACTTGGTTGCCCCTAAGTTCTGACTGTATCATATAGTTATGCTTGCACATTTAGGTGAGGTCGATCCATGAAAATCATTTACTTTGTTACTCATTAGTGCTTGTTATACGTTAACGAAACTTGCTAATGTTCCTGTCCTGGCCAGGATTCGATCTCTAGACCTGTCCGTTCTCAAATAATAAGGCTGCGTCAAAATACGGATAAAAGCCCTAAATTTTCTCCTTTCATCTCAGAAAGGAGAGAGTGCAGGGTCTGCAGAGTGCTTAGCAGGATCACTGTGACGGGTCGTGACGAAGAAGATAGGAAAACGTCATTATAATATTAACACATTCGCTATCCGCTGCGTGTGCCCCTGAATTTACACTGAAAAACAAAGAGCCCTGCAATGTCCTCGGGCTTCAAAGCTTGCAATGACCACTTTGGAAACACATAACTTTGTGGTTATTAAATTTCATTAATAGAATGTACACAGCTGATTTCAGCATGAGAAAGATGTGGAGCAGTGCCGCTAAATTAGCCATCAGATTAATATATTGTTCATGCAAAATCAAATCTCTAACATAAAACAATGAATGCCTCCATTCAAATTAACATTAGTTATCTTCTTGTACCCCCTCTCTCACGCTCGAAATGTTTTCATACGTTAACCATTTACACTTATTCCTGTAATGATTAAGTATATGGTTTGTGTGTTATTCTTATATAACTTGGTTGCCCCTAAGTTCTGACTTTATCATATAGTTATGCTTGCACAACAAAAAGATGCAAAGATAGGTTAATAATTCATGTTGAAAATTGATATTTAGCATTACCTAGATCGATTATGAGAACATATTTCTGCCCGTTAGCATGGATTCCTTCAATAAATTCTTTCATTTCTTTCTGAGGGAAATTCACTGGATCCAGAGTGAAATCCTTGTAATAATCCATATAATCAATGTCTGTCCACATTACTTCAAGAGGTATTTTTGCTTCTGCATATCCAGCTACAACTGATTTAAGATCTGAAATGTTTTTATATCCATACCTGCATTGGTGAAAGCCTGTACAATTGAACCCAGATTATATTTATAAGAAAAAGTGCACATTAGAAGTTACTGTCTTAGTTACTGTCTTTCACAACTGCCAATAAAACTGAAAAACAAAGAGCCCTCCTTTCAATGTCCTCGGGCTTCAAAGCTTCCAATATTAATGGAAGTAAAGATTCAAAGATTATCCATTTTTTATCATTAGCACTCTCTTTGCAGAGTTCTGGCAGATCAGCAAGTGCTCGTAGTTGCTCAGAATCTAGTCTTGTCTCCAACTTAATCTTTGACTTCAAAATCCTTACTACATAGTTCTGCTGCCTCCACAGATTTATAGTACAATACAAGGCATGGTTTGGTGTCAGTAAATAATCCTGGAGAACCTGGCCGGTAATAGGATCCCTCAACCCACCTCTTGCAATTTCACGCTCAATTGCTTCCCTCTCATAAGTATAACCACCTGAAATCAAAACTGGATCACTCATCACTTTCCCTGTGAGAGGACACTTAAAATGTGAGTATGGCTTGTGAGTCGTGAAATTCTCGCGAGACCTGCTAATTGCTCTCCTCAATTCCATGTACTGCTTGCGGGAGGTTTCCAATGCCATATCGGCATCTGCTTGAGAAAGAAGAGCCATGACTGCTGCATATACTTGACATCCTGGAGCTCCTTTTTCCTTTCAGCTTCGTCAATATCCCTCTTAAACCGATGGAGTTCGCTTGATATATAACTAGGGCTTTGCCCGTCAACCTGAGGATAGGGAGAATTTTAGTGGCTGAAATTTCCAATTCACAATTTTTCAATAACATTTACCATTTAAAAATGAAGTTCTCTCTCAATTTCTTAAAAATCATACTATTTCAAAACACAACAAATTTATGATTCTACGTATAGATTCTTAAGAGAATTAGACAGATACTTTTAGATTATCACCAAATTTAACAAATTGAGATTCCATATTGCAAAACCTTCACAAACACTTGTAAAAAAACACATGTTTCCTTCAAATTTTCCTTACTTGAGAAGCTGCAATTCTTTCTAGAAGCTCCAGAGCAACAGCCTGATCAGCTCTTCCTCTTTCACTCTCCATCATCACTGTTTCCAAAACCCTCAACCTGTCCTCAGAAGCCCTGACTACTCCGTTTTTCAATCATTATGTTTCTCTGCAATTCTCATTCCATTGCTTAACTGTGGATACCGCTGTCTGTTCTGCTCCTGCATTGGCTAACATTCTCGATAGCATAGCATTTTTTGGACTGGTAAAAAGAAATGCCAAATTTGTTTGTTTGTCATTTTAGAAACGTGCAAAAATACATTAGAAACAAGAAAAATGTTTTCCATTTTCATCATTGGGACTTTGTGCGCTGCAAATATCTATTGTTTATGTTTGTTGGGTCTATTTGAACTTTGCTTGTAAATGTTTTTTATATCGGTTTTGTGTGTATCCTTCACTCTTCATACAGGGGTCCTTGGTAGATCATCTATAGCTTACTTCCATAGTGTATGAATCAATACAAAGTCGAGTCTCGTTTCTCAAAGTATTGGAAATTTATTTTCATGTTCTGTGAAAGATTTCAGGTTGTGTGGGTATTAAATTTCAATAAGTGTGTAATGTATGAGTATTGAATTTCAGTTATTATGCAAATGCTTTTTTAAAGGCTATCCGTACGCTATTTTCCTTTGTGGCATGGAGAATTCCATAATAGTTCGTGTAGAGAATTGGTTATTGAATATGTTTTTTTTTCCATTATTTCCCGTTTACATTTTCATAGATTCTTGCTTGTGTGGTTGAAGTTGTCTGTCTACAAATATGTTATTGTTGTATGTGCTGCATAAAGAAAACTATTTCCTGCTTTCGGAATTCAACCACGGCATAGAGGGGCAAGTGCCTTCGCCATTGGCAGGATTCGGTGTGTGCTGAGGGGTTTTAGCCCCTGGGAAGCCTCATCGAAACGCCCATTGTTGGGTGTTTGACTGCTCTTTGGAAAGGTTTTTAAAGCTGCCTGCCAAAACAGACATTGCCCAAATATTTATCTTGGAATCCTTGTTTTTGCTCTGCAACCATAAACTATGTGTTTTATTTCCATTTCCAGCATTGTACTTAATGCAGTTCGAACAACATCTATGCATTTTGTTTTTTTGCAATTTTATTGTTGTTTGTTGCTTATGGGTTTGCAGCAATGAAGACTCGCAGTACAGTTGTTGTTCCTCCGCACGGTGTGACAATCACCACTCCGCACTTGGAACGGGAAGATTCTTTCAACCGGACAAAGTTTGTTGTTAATGTGCTCCACTGCAGGCAACCAAAGCCTGCAAAACCTTTGGTCGCCGAACTGGTTAGAGACCGTCTCAAGTTGCATCCTTCCTGCCCTCTGTATCTTTCCAAGTTTCGTACGGCGGGGTTCAACTCAAGGGGGTTTGGGCTTGTATATGATCGTCCCGAAGATGCTGTGAAATACGAACCTGGTTACAAACTGAAAAAGATGGGCATAGCTGCAAACAAAATACATACTGGAGGGAAAAAATCTCATGCTGCAAAAAAAATTGCTAATGTCAACAAGGGAAAAAAACTAGCAGCCAAGAAAAAATGAAATACTTTCAGGACGTACTCTATTAAACTTATGTACATAAGTGTGCTTTAGGTAGCTATATATTACAAACATCTACTATGTTCTCTTTTTGTTCCTCGTTCGAAATAACACTATGTTATGTTTTTGATAGCCCTTGCTCGTCGGTCACGAAAATCGATAAAGGGTTTTTATTGTAAATCTATGTTCCTGGACTTCTATACACTTCGAATCTGTGTTTTGGAGAAATCAGAATATGAATCTGCCTTTTGTATTGTTCGTCAAACTCAAAATACATAGAATGTTTAGTGTTTATCAAACAAGCGTTTTGTCTTATGCGTGAATTAGATTTATGGATATAGGCCTATCTATAGTGGTGATAGGAGTATCAGATATGTATACAAAGATTCGAAGCAATGATGAATTGTGGTTATGTTTATTTGTGATATTTATCTTGGCTGTGTTTTGCTTGTATCCAATCAGCTTTGTCTATGCATGAATTACCTATATGGATACAAGGTCTCAGCCAGATTAGGAAAATCAGATACAGATGTACCTGCAAGTGGTTGCCAGTAGCTTTTCATTTTACTCTGATAAAATTATCTTTAGAATGGTGATTTATCTCTTTCTACATCTATTTAAGGGTCAGGCAAACAAACATATAAATAAAAGTAACATTGTCTATACCATAAATTTTGCAAAGTCGCGTTAAGGCCTGCTCAATGATTTGAACTTTGTTTTGTTTTTAGCACCGTGTTAATGAATTTTGTTACATCGGCAGTTTTTTTATTTAATATTTGCAATGCTATTTGTAGTTTTAAATGCCTGCAAGCATTAAAATTTTATTGCTTTAGATTGACTTGGTGGTATGAGATTTCATCGATTTGTGCTTTTATTTTCTTTTTCAATGTGTTGTTTATAGCTCTTCCACTATCATGATCCATTACATTTGTATTTTGTTGTCTGCATATTTGTATGCTTTGGGTTGGACTTCATATGAGAGATTTGTAAACAGTCAGAGACAGTGCTATTAAGTGTGTTCCAATCTGAAGAAAGTTACTACCATCAGGCACAAAGTAACTGTGGCATAGATAGATGGTACTTATTTGTCTTCAAGATGCCGTAACTTCCATGTTAAGGCTATAATAAGTTTCATTCTCTTTTAGAATTTGGACAGCTGCATTTGTTTGACTCGTATTTGGACACCAATTGACATGGAAAATTTGATCTGTATTTGGTAAAGTTTAATGGTTGATCTGATTTGCACAAGTTTAATTATTGTTATTGTCTATTACTTTGGTTCTGAATTTTGAAAATTTTCCATTTCAAATAATTCTTTATGATCATCTAGACTGTTACAGACTCTGCATCCTCTACTATGAATATGTGTTACTGCTGTTAGCAGTCCTAAGGAGATCCTGGAATCTTTTAATCGTTTGACTCGTATTTGGACACCAATTGACATGGAAAATTTGATCTGTATTTGGTAAAGTTTAATGGTTGATCTGATTTGCACAAGTTTAATTATTGTTATTGTCTATTACTTTGGTTCTGAATTTTGAAAATTTTCCATTTCAAATAATTCTTTATGATCATCTAGTATTCTGAGACTCTGCATCCTCTACTATGAATATAAATAGCTTTCTAAGGAGATCCTGGAATCTTTTAATCAGCGTAAGACCTGTACACTAAATAGGTTTCTGCGTAATTTCCTTAACTGGAGTAACCTACCACCACTTGTGTTCCTACATTATCTACTCCATCTAAGCTTTTTACCAAAGCATCATCATAAGGGACTTTTCATATCTGATTTATTCAATGCAATTTCTCATTGCTTCTCTCTCTTTTTTTTCATTGGTCATCCTAAAAGGATTTTTGGTATCTACTTCCCTCACTTGTAAGTGACCTTTCGGCATATTGCTCAAGTCTTAGCCTCACCTTCAAGGGATTGTCAGAAAAGATTAGCAGACCCATTCCTCAAGTACGCTGATAGTTTCTATTTAGTGAAGACTCTACCCATCCTAAATTTTTATATGGTCTTAACAAAATCAGACAAACTTGACAAGACTGGTTACATCTAGCTTACTTGTGGGACTATTACCCTAATCAATGCTCCATAATTAGAAGGTTTACTTGTTTGAATGTATAATTTTATTCTAGATTATATTTTTCAGAGGTGAATCCAATATTTCTATTTCTTTGAAACAATCTACAATTTCACTACAGTACAATATGTTGTCAATCAAAGTAATTGCACAACCACCCTTTGAAATTCATTGAATTTTGAGTTTTTGATGAGGACATACATAATACCCGGTTTGTTAATAACAGCTATTTAATCAGTGATATGATATGCAATTAGGAGATGGAAATAAATTACGAAGGAGATGGACGGTTGGTAGTTAAGAGTTGGAAATATTGAATGTTTAGGTAAGATGCTTGGCCCATACATATAGGCTCCTCTCATGTAAACAAACATTCAGAAATAGAGATGTTTTTATTTTGCAAAAGATGATTACTAATTAGGTAAAGCACATGCTTCTTTGGTACTACAATAATGCCCTCTTGGATGGTATCATGTCAAGAGTATAGTCGTGTTGGAACTTGGTTGCAAGATACTATTAAGGATTCATCCATACAAGTTCCATCAGATTTGGTTCTTGAGTTTCAGAAAGCAAGTATGAAACATCAAGAGTTTAAAATGCATCTCAAAAAACTAGGACCAAAATAGCAGCTTAAAATTCAATTTTACTCATCGCTTCAACACTAAATATTTATTATTATATGCTAAAGTTGCATGACAATGAATACAATTATTGCCGATTTAAAAATCCTATAGAGCAGCTGGTGGAACCTTTGATTTGGCTAAAATCGAGCTGAAACATGAATCTTTACAGGACTACAACTTCTGATGTCATTGTAGATGTCTTCCAGCATTGGGGTGATGATATGACAGACTCTATCTGGGTTTAAAGCTGTGTTTATTTTAATAGTGCTACTCAGATGTATGAAAGTTGTAGTACTGGAAATTGGGGAATTATTAGAAAATAAAGGTAGGTGCAGTTTTGTTGAATTTGATCATTGGGCTCCAGTGCACTGTAATCTATTTCTCAGAAAAATCAGAGATCGATGTGATATTATCAATAAAGCGATATAATCCTTAGTGATAAGATTCCCGTAGAAAAGATATGATATGAACCGTATAGCTTCAAAAGTAATGTATTGTTGTTTGTCTCTGCATGTATTGAGCGGAGAAATAAGAATTAACTGGGAAAAATAGACCCCTGTCAGACAACCCACCAATCGGGTTGAACGCCTTTTCAAACCCAGAACAGAACATGGAGGGCAGCCCATCCTACACGGATTTTCGGCCGTGTCATTTCCTTGCACAATATTTTTTACTTTGTGTTTTACGCTTGTTAGACTTTGAAGTAATAAAGTATTTATAAAGCGCACTTGTTAGCAATTTAGGATTTTTACATATAACATAGTTCGGGTAGTTTAGGTTTAGAACGTTATAAAATACTTGGTCATGTATATTATTATAGTATATAAACCTTGAGCCACATAACGTAGAAAGGTTTAGTTTTAAGTTATATTAATATAAGTTAGTACATAGGATATTTTCATTATATGGAAGATATAATAGTGTATATATAACTACCAGTCGCACGCGGGGTGTGCGAGGATAACATCGAAAGTTGGAGACGGAAGTGAGACAAAGGAAACTGGAATATATAAAAAAGGAGTATGATAAATGCATGTGGGTAGACAATAAAAGGAGGAACAAGTTGAAACGAATATGGAGTAACACAATAAGAGACGAGAAGAGGAGCAACAGATGGAGAGGGAACCGGCAATGCGGCTCAAGATGCGAGAAATGAAAGAAGCGAATGAAGGTGCAGAGGACATTTCAGAGTAACGAATGAATGAAAATGGAGGATAAATATGAACGAACGACAATGGGGGAACTCTTGATATATCCATGAAGGTTGGGCCTTGTCTTTCCGTTCCTCCTATGTCTGTAGTGGCTCACTGCAGAGTACACCCTTCGATTTGTGTATTGAAAATGCCCAAGCAATTTTAAGTGGTAGTTTATTTCGGTTTCCTGTCGAAAATGGTGGAGTAGGAAGATGGAAGGTGGTTATTCACGGAAACCCTTATACAGACATATACACAGCAATCTGATGTTTTAATTCAAAAACACTTACAAAAACATCAACCCTTTAAACCATATATTATAATTATTATAGTTTGTTGGACGCTCGCAAAGCGTTTGACAATTAGCCGGATTTAATCATGTGTTTGCATTTCTATTAGCGTTCAATTTTACACTCAGCGGGTTCAAACACAAATTCCTTTGCCTACTTTTTACTTTCCTGAAAAAAAAAAAATTACAAGAGGATTGCCCGCTTTCCAAATTCTTTTTTCGGAGTTCACTCTTCGTTTCATACCATACTGCGTTAATTTTACAGACCCTGAGAATTTTGTGGTTTGCTATAATTTTGTGCTGTTCAAGAAATCTCATTAGCTTCGTTTAAGTCAGCAGTCTTAATGCATTATGTCCCGCAAATTGTAGTTTAAAATAAAAAAACCTTATGACGCTATATCATTTAGAAAATTATTCATCTACATAGACCTTTTTATCTTTCTTGCACTTTCTTTTGTCGTGCCGCACACACTGTTGAAGCAAATAATTGTTTCATTGGGATAAATGTAACCGTTAAGGTTTGTAATTTTTTTTTTTTCCGCCAAATTTATAAGTATTGTCGTGCGGGTTTGTTCGCTGTGCAGGCGCGCATATTGTGTTGGACAACAATCTTCGTCATGTCTACACCTTTGACAAATGGTGGCATCTCCATGTTGATTGAGGGGAGCGCAAATGCAGAACCAATAGTCCAACTTCTCAACATTTGTCCCCTTCAATCTGCGTTGAACACCGAGCTCCAACATCGCGTGCATCTCTCCGATGGTGTGCACTTTCAAACAGCTCTTTTGCCCTCAAAATTTGCAAGTCAAATTTCAAATGCTCGATTGCAACACGGAACCATTGTTCGCCTGTGCAAAACCCTTTGCAGAATGATAAAGCATGAATTGTAAGCACCCATTTTCCTTTGTGCCTGTATGCTCCACTTTCGTTTCTTTTATATACACTGAAATTTTTGTCCCTTTTTACTTTCATCCTTTCCAGGACTGTTCTTGTTTCCGACCTGGAAGTTGTGCTACAAACACATCCACAAATTGGTGCTCCTACTCCTCTTCCTACCAGTGTCGTTCGCGGAAAGCAATCGACCGACGATGCACACCATGGAGCCGTCGGAAGTCTGGTCCCGCAAACACCTCCCCAGAAGAAAATAGGCCTGCCTAACAATTCAAGAATGCCTCTAAAAATAAGTGCACTGAATACGACCATGCGTACATGGTCTATTGAAGGTCGTGCCCTTGGGAAAACAACACTAAAGGAGTATGCTAATGCAAATGGCTCCGGCTCTTATTTTGGCTTTGATTTTGTGGACTGTGAAGGTGGGGAAATACGCATTACATGCTTCAACGAAATTGCAACAAAGTTTTTTGGACAAATTGAGGCTGGAAATTTATACACCATCACGAATGGAAGGATAGGGAATGCAAAAGCAGGTTACAACCACCTTAACAACGAATTTGAGATATTCCTGCAAGCTTCTTCCACTATCTCTCCGTTGCTTGTCGATAATACCACAATTCCTTTGCATAACTTTCACTTCACTGGAATCAAAGATATACCTGCAAAACCTGTTGGTTCCTTCATTGACGTTATTGGCATTGTTTTGGCAATCTCTCCTTGCTCGACTATCCGTAGACGAGATAACAGTGAAACTAAACGAAGAAGCTTGCAATTGAAGGACATGTCCGGATTTAGTGTTACTGTAACTTTATGGGGCTGCATTTACACGATCTTGCTCAAGAACTTGAGGAGTTACTTTCTATTCCGCAACTCCCAGTATTGGCTTTGAAGGCAGCGCGTCTTTCAAGTTTCAACGGCGCTTCCATAGACACTGTCTCCAGCACAAAATGGTTTGTTGATCCTCAAATTCCTGAAACTAAAACACTGCACGACTGGGTTGCCTCTGAAAATTACACTGTTGAAACTCCTTCTGTAACGAAGAAATTTCTAGGTCCTCCTCAAAGCTTAAAACCTGTGGCAACAATTGCTGAAATACTTCAAATGGGCAATACAGAGAGCAATGAATGGGCTACGCTTAAAGCTATAATTGCAGACATCGCAATGGATAACTTCTTCTACATGGCTTGCCCCCTTGCAATCGGTGACAAACAGTGCCGAAAGAAAGTGAAACCAGCAAACAATGGCTCGTGGTTTTGTGCAAGTTGTAAGTCTCATGTGCGTCAATGTGATTACAGATATGCTCTCCGTATAAACTTGCAAGATGACTCTGGAGAGCTGCAATCGGTTACTGCATTTGACACAGCTGCTGAAGAAATCATGGGTGTCGCAGCGGTGGACCTCCAACTGTTATGCATAGACGACGAGGCAACAACGGAAATTGCAAATCAGATAATTGGCCGTGAATACAAATTCACTCTATCTGTGAAAAAAGAAACTTTTCGTGGAAATACGCAGCTGAAATGTGTCATACTTGATTCCCTTAAATTGGACGAATCGAAAGTCATTGATTGACTTTGCCTCTCCTGGGCACCATAACACTTTCCTATATTTTAGTTTCTTCAATTTTTGCTCATATCTCCCCTGTAATATGGTTTTGTCCGCAGATACATTTGTAATATGCTTTTGTCCGCATGTTATAATGGACTATAACTCTCCAACTTTTTCCATTTAATGGTTGTTACTACTGGTTTGCATGTGCATCTATATCGCAAAGAAACCTTTTTTGTACTTGAAAAAAATGTATGATCCAATGTCTATATATATATAGACTTTTTGCTAACATTATGGAACGCTTTATTCATTTCTTTACTTTTTGTCTATATTTCGCATGGATTTTTTTATTCTTTCTAGCTTGTTCCTTCTTGGTCCCTATATAAAAAAAATGAAACCATATCTATATGTTTTTTCCTAATCAAAATCTCGATACACACCCTTCTAATTCTTCCTTTGCTTCCTTAAAAATATATGCAACAACAAATCGTTTTGCCTTTGTTTTATTGCCTTTACCTACCAAAATATAAAACATTTACAACGAGCTAGCATTTACAAATGGTTTTTGCATTCATTTCCCTTTATGCAGATACAAAATGTAGCACTCTTTTAATCTTCTCTTATGCCACCTTTATTTTGTGATTTTCGCAGATTGTTTTTGCACAATGCCTACCCCGGAGCAAAGACAAAGAAGGAGAGATATTTATGCCTTGCACAAAGAGGAAATCAATGCTTCCCGACGTGAGCGCTATCGCCAACTCCAGCAAATGCCTTCAACTTCTAATCCCTTCCAAACTAGTCGCCACCCCCCTTTCATGACTTCCCCTACTACTTTCCCCTCCACATCGCACAATTCTCCTTTTCCCCTTTGCATTAACCGCGGTGCCTGTGTCGAACTACAACCCTCTCCATCGCTGCACAGTCCTCCATTTTCGCATTCTTCTGAGCGTGCATCCCCTTCCACCCAACCTCTTCGCGGTGACCACACCCAGGATTCCACCTTCCCTGTGCCGCTCCACAAAACAAACACTTCAGTGCCATCTTGGGCGGATGCCCAACGCAGATTCCGCCGAAGACTGGATCTTTTGTCGCAAATCCAAACCTGCTCCATTTGTCTTGAAAACTACCCAGGCATACATACTACTTTCCATGAAGGAAAGCACGCATGCATTAGATGCAAGTCCGAAAAAAATGGACACCGCTTCTCCTCTTGGAACAATATGGATCCTGGCATTCAACCTGCTTTCCTAAAATCTTTAACCCAAGTTGAAGAAATGTTGATTGCTCGCATTAATCCTATTTTGCAAGTCACACAAATGCGCGGAGGACAATATAAATATTCAGGTCACACAATAAGTTTCCCACAAAACATTTCTTCCATTGCCAAATACCTTCCTCGTCGGCTAGGAGATTTGGATCTCTTGTTGATTCAAAAAAATGGAAGTCAACAAACAAAATACGACTTCTATGTTAGTAGGTCCCGTGTTTGGAAAGCACTTCAATATAAAATTATCCATGACCCCTACTATAAGGATGTTCTTATTGACACTGAGGCTCTTTCTTCTCTCCCCTCGGAACCAACAAACATATCCTCCTCCCTTAATTCTATTCCTATAGACCTTCCAGCCTCTCACTTCTCTGAAGCACAAGATAATGACAACCCTCCTTCCAACCCCTACGAGTATCCAGAGGAGTCGTCCTCTTTTGTTCCTTCACACCCTAACACTGGCACCGAAGAAGAGTTGATCGAACAGTACCTGCTTTCAAATGGTCGGCTGCACCTTGCACCTTGGCTTGGCCTGAAGTCGGAAATTCGCCAATAAATGAATACACCACTGAAGGCCTTTTCTCAATGGCTTTTCCAACTTTGTTTCCAACTGGTGCAGCATTGTTTAAACAACCTCGCATGAAGGATGTTCAGATGCATGAATATGCCCTCCACCTTATGCGCTACCATGATGATCGTTTCGGGTCGCACCCTAGGTTCCGGTATTTTTTACTTAACCTTATTATGAGACATAGGAGCCAATCTACAGCTGCAGTTTTCATGAGGTTGAACCTCGAACATGGTGTCCCCCCTACTATAGGCCAACTACGACAACGCCTACATGATTTCCCTGATGATTTCCTTCCACAGAGTTTAATGAGATTTGGAGCCAACCTGCGAGGGACCCGAACATTTTGGTCAAAGAGCAGAGGGGAGGTCTCGGACATGATTGAACAATTAGGGGCACCCACACTCTTCTTCACTCTTAGTGCAGCGGACACAAAATGGCCTGACCTGCATAGCACCATGCCAGGTTTTCCTCCTGCTGAGGCCCGTGCCGCACAACAATGGAGGACCCAGAACATTGTTAGCCACCCGCATCGTGTCGCTGCTTACTTACATCAGAGATTCACAATATTCCGTGAAGAAGTGTTAGAAAAACATCTTCAAGCCAAGGACTACTGGTACAGGTAAATTTCTTCATTGGTCTCTACTTTTTTCTCTGCTTAAATACATAACGCTTAACATTCCTTTACCGTAGGTATGAATGGCAACATAGAGGTTCCGCACATGTTCATGGTTTCTTGTGGCTTGGAGATGCTCCCGACGTTGATCGCATCGACTGGTCAAATAATGAATCTGTGGACAAAGCAAGACAATTCTTTGATACCTATATATCTGCATGGAATATGCGCCCTCCTTCCATCCACTCGGAATTTGTTCACAGGAATATCCAGGATGACCCTTGCCTCTTAGTTTCGTCTCAGATCCTTGCAATTTCGCCGCTACAGGATTTGCAGGAGTTGATAAATCGAGTGCAACGCCATACCAAGTGCTCCGAAAATAGTTGCCTCTCGAAAAAAATAACCGCCTCCAATGCCGATACAATGCACCTTGGGAGAGTAGACCCGCTTCTCTTTTGTTTGTTGATGAGACTGCTTCTGTTAAATACCTACCTGCCAGGAATGATAATAGATTGAACACACACAATCCAGCAATGTTATCCATATGGAGAGCCAATATCGATTGTCAACCTGTGCTATCTCGCCATGCTGTCCTCAAATACATTGCCAAGTATGCTTCCAAAGCAGAGCAAAGGTCAGAAACATACCACCAAATGCTTTCTAGATTTTCGTCAAATTTAGATCCTGATCAGCCAGCGCATTTAGCCATAAAGAAGATGTTAACTGAGAGTGTGGTTGAACATGACATTAGCGCACAAGAAACATGCCACATGCTCCTCAAATTGCCACTTGTAATGTGTAGCCGCACTTTTGTATCGCTCAATGTAGGCAGAAAAATCTTGAGAAAATTGGTTGAAGCAGAATGTGAGGATGCAGAGACATCCCTCCTTTTAGATGCATACAAGGTCCGACCTTCAAACTTGGAAAGCCTTCCACTCATTGAAACTGCGCGCGATTGGAGTTACAACAAACACCGCAGACACGATAAATGGAAGCGTCGTCCCGTACCAGCTGTTGTTCGAGTGTTCCCTAGGTTTCAATGCATTCCATCTAAGGATTCCCCCTCTTTTGAACTTTTCTGTTGGTCAGAACTCCTTCTATACAAACCTTTCCGCAACATTTCTATTGATATTGGTTCGACACCTCAAGAAACCATTTCTAGATGGACCTTGTTCAAATACAATTATCAGCCCTGGCATATTAGACGGCATGAGTCAAATCCATCACCCCCCTCCAGCAGTGACATCGACTCAGACATCGAGCCTCCCCTGCCGGTTCAACAGCTGCATGATTGGCAAGTTTTGGCTCGAAGCCGCCCGGGGAACGCTTCATTCCTTGACAGCTTGCAATTGTTGGGCCTTCGTGAATTTGACACCCTTCACAATTGGAGTGCACACCGAGTTCCTGTTGCTCTACAATCTCTTGGTGCCACTTTTATCGACGACAAAAAGGCAGACTATGTTTCTTCTTCCCTCATGGACAGATTGCACCCTCCAGCTTCAGGTTTATCTCCTGAACAACAGCAAGCTTTCAACATAGTTACTCAACACTTCGCTCAAAAAAACAGCTGCCTCCGCTGAGGCTTATTATACAGGGGACTGCTGGTACGGGAAAATCTTTTCTCATTAACATTTTAAAGTCTTCATTTGCTTCTTCATCCAGTGAAGGCCTTTCGTCTCTCCTTCTGCTTGCCCCAACCGGGGTTGCTGCTTTCAACATTTCGGGCTCAACAATACACGCAAGCCTCCGAATTCCCATTAAAGAACTCAAACCCTTAGAGGGACAAGCTTTGTCGTCTCTTCAAGACTCCCTCAAACACATCGAGTACATACTGATTGATGAGATGAGTTTCGTCGGGCCAAAGTTGCTTTCCAGAATCGATTACCGTCTTAGAGAGGCTTTCCCGCACTTCAAGAATTCTACATTTGGAGGGAGATCTATGATACTTGTAGGAGACCTCGGTCAGCTGCCTCCAGTTATGGACATTCCTCTTTATGCCAGCAAGTCTTACGGAGCTAACCTTTGGCAAGAATTCAACATATCTGTCTGCCTTCATTCAATTTTCCGACAACAAGGCACAGATCCAGCTCAGACATCATTCGTAACTTGCTGCTTAACATTCGCAATGCGATGCCTCTGGTGCAGGACTGGGAAACTCTCATGTCAAGATCCGTTTCCTCCCTTTCCGAACAAGAAAACATTGATTTTAAAGATGCGCCTCATCTTTTTGCTCAAAATAACCTTGTGGACTCGCACAACCTTGTTATGTTGAAATCCCTTAACTCTCCTATTGCCAGGTCAATTGCGGAACATACCAGACGCTCGGCATCGGGCGACACCGAAGATGATCAATTGAACCCCAAGGTTCTTCTCTGCATCAACCAGAAAGTAATGCTTTCCGCAAACTTATGGGTTGACAAAGGTCTTGTCAACGGTGCTACTGGTTCTATCATCGACATAGTCTATGGGGCTTCCTCCGGACCTCCTGCTTTGCCTCTTTTTGTCGTCATCAAGTTTGATCGTTACACAGGACCTCCATGGGATTCGAACAACCCCTTCCACGTTCCTATTCCTCCGATTTCAAGAGGGGGTCGCAGGCAACTACCGCTCAAAATGGCATGGGCTTTTTCTATCCACAAGTCTCAAGGGCTTACATTACCGCGTGCTACAATTGACATTGGCGGAACTGAGAGACAAGGCCTGACGTTCACCGCTGTATCGAGGGTTCCGTCTCTTTCTTCACTCCGTATTTCTCCAGCATTCTCCTTCTCCCGGTACTCTCGCATGTCCTCCACCCCGCTTCTTCAATCCAGGCTCATCGAGGAATCTCGCCTACGCTCCCTTCCATCGTCTCTCCCACCCCTCCCCCAACACTTGCCTTAATTCCTTCTCCTCTTCCAGCTTTCTGGTCCTCAGTCTTCCATTGCTGCAACAACTTCTTTATACCATCCTCGCATGTACATAGCAAACACATTTTGTATCCTTTTCACTTTTTTGCGAATGTTATATATATGTCCAACTACTTTCAGCGCTCTATTAGAGGTTCGGCACCTTTCTTCAACCTTCCAAAAAAGTTCAAACATTTCGCTAATAATGAATCTACTAGACCAAAGCCTTTTCAGTTAACTCCTGTTATTCTTTTCTATTTTACGTTCACAAACATAACTCTCCTCAATTTTTTCAGAGTTTTAAGTCGCGTTTGACATACTCGTCACGCTCCGCGTAGCAAACGTCACGAAAATGCATTACTCCGCACGGTACGACGACTTAAAACTAACATTTTTTCAAACACCGAAATTGTTTGGATATTTCTGTCCATTTCCCTTCCAATTCGCAATTCTCACTATAAGACCCGTTGCGTAGGTTCCAGTGATTAATCATACTGCCAAGGCTCCCTTGCTATACAATAATTTTAGCACTCCTAAAGATGGAGACACCGTGTTTGACTTGTGAAAATCCATGTTTCCACTGTGAAAATGGCTATAATCCATTTCGAGAACCCCTAAAGAGCGGAAGGAGTCTGAATGGAACACGTTCATGCTCGTAGCAACCATAACGTCTATATTGAGCGTGTGTATTATTATTGGTGTTGTTGTTTACTACGCCTATTTCCGTTGGTATTTCAGAATGAATAATAATAGACTTAGACAAGCCGAACGGCGTCCGAGGAGGTGGATGGGAATCTCGCAAGCTCGTGAATTTTCTGCGCGAGTAGCTGAAGACGGCAATTTTTCGACGTCGCGAAGGGATGGGATGGGCAGGGCTATGGTAGATGCGCTCCCTGTTTTCGTGTATAAACCTGAATGTTTCGAAGACGGTTTGCGTTGTGCAGTTTGCCTGTGCGAATTCGAAGAGAATGACAAGGCCAGAATGCTGCCCGGCTGTAATCACAGTTTCCACGTAGATTGTATTGATATGTGGTTTTATTCCCATTCATCGTGCCCTCTTTGCAGAGCAAGCGTTGAGGAGGCTCATTTACCTGATCAGTCTGTGGAATCTGGTCCCAGAGAAGTGGAAGTTTCTGTTATGGAAGAAAAAGCAGATAACAGGGAATCGATTAACAGTTCAGCTGCAGAGGAACAGCGTAATGAATTGGTTAATAATGGTGATGAGAGTTGGCAGAGGGAAGGAGGAGATGAACGTCATGTTTCCGTTGAAATACCCACAACGGAAAAGTAACTTAGTGTCGTACCTTCGATTACTTTCCTTAAAAGAGAGTACCTGTCATTGTTTGTATGCTAAACATTGTTTGTATATGTTCTAATCTATCACGAGTGTTTATCTAGTGTTAAAACCAATAATGTTTCTTGAACACCATGCTCTCAACATATAAGCTTTGCTTTTGTGATTGTGTAAACTACTTCAATAGCATTGTATTCTGTAATGGAAAACTTAAATGTTCTTTGGTGTTTGTTCAACGAGAGAAGTTTTTCCCAACACTGATTAATATAAGACTTTAGGAACTTCTGTCACATTTATTGTATTCATATGGTTGAAACATAAATTTCAAATCAATAATCACAAGGGAATAAAATCTTTATTTATATTGAAACAAAAACTTCAAAGTACCTAAAACTGATATCAATGCTACTCGTTGAGCTTTCTCCCTTGAGGTTTATAGAAAAGCATTTGTAAGTTTAAGACCGCATATTTGCGCTTAAAAATAGGAACAAGCTGTCAGCAAATAGTTGAAAAGTCGAGAATATATACTCCTTTAATCTACGTGTATTTTCTGATATATAATATGATGATTAGATAAACCAAAACTTTTAGCAAATTGAGGATACACACTGAAAAGTCCCTACAAAGTCATGATCTTAGAAATCAAATGGTGTTATATGCTACGAAAGGTAGGAAATGGATTTTTAGTGTGAACGAAAACATTAAAAACTTGACCTTAGTAAATAATAGAACATTCAAAGAAAATAATTAGTCATATTTATTGAATTCAAATTATTATTATTTTTTGGATTTCTATTAATAAACTGCCAATATAATCTTATTTTAAGAAAATACAATTAGTTAAAATCATATTAAAATTTTGAGAACATCTTCAA
The DNA here is from genome assembly GCA_018340775.1 of Taxus wallichiana var. yunnanensis. Taxonomy (NCBI): domain Eukaryota; kingdom Viridiplantae; phylum Streptophyta; class Pinopsida; order Cupressales; family Taxaceae; genus Taxus; species Taxus wallichiana. The sequence continues at coordinate 56,420,639 of CM031236.1, read as the reverse complement.
CTACAACAAACAATCAGTATATTTAATAATATGAACATATTAATTGGCAAGGTAAAATTAATGTTAATATATAATTTTAGGCCACATTTGATTTGTGTTGAATTTCATTTAATGTTAATAACTCAAGATGTTAATAAATAATAAAATTTCAGAACAAAATAATTAATCATATTTGTTGAATTCAAATGACCTAAAATTATTTGGCTTTCTATTAATGGACTAACAATACAATACTATTTTAAGAAATTAGAATTAATTTAAATCACAAAAATATAAAGAACATTTTTAACAATAACAAACAACATATATATTTAATAATGTGAACACATATATTAAGACCCTTTGGTCAAGTAGAATTAGTCTTAGTATATAATTTTAGGCCTTACTTGATTGGTGTTGAATTTCATTTAAGGATGAGGAAAGAAAGGGGATCGAGATTTATATTTAATGCATAGATAATGATGTAATTACGTCGATAAATTAATACATAGAACATGGACTAATGAAAACATGAATTTTAATGTGTTGTGTAAGAAAAAAAAATGACATCAACAAAATAAATACACAAACCGATTGAATTTGATATGTAAAAAACCAAATTTTTGGTGATGGTATTAGATGAAATTAAGCTCAAACTTGGTATTGGGGATTGTAGTGTAATTTAAATGAATCTATTAGAAAAAAAAACTAAAGCATTTTAGAAAAGTTATTAAAATACAATCACAAAATATATTATTATAATGTGTATCAAAAATATCACTAAAACATAATAATCGAAAAATATTATTTAGTACTAAGACTTATCTTTGATATTTCTATTTATGAAAACCACAAAATGTATTCATTCCTTAGATAAAAAATCAATTTAATAACTTTTCTATGCGTGAATAACATGAAGAGTGAAATGTTTATGAAATTTTCATCAAAAATTTCCTGCGTTGTCATCCGTGTTCCCCTTATGCTCCCACTCGCCATCGCTCATCATCGTCTCGGCCGGCATTGTTGTCCCCCTCCTTCCCAAAGAAGAGGGTTTCTAGACGCCACTCCCAAATTTGATGAATCTCCTATCCTCGATGACATTGGTCCCCTCGGTCTCGACCCTCCTTCCATGCTCATGGTGGAATTTTTGCAGCCTTTTCGGTTCTAGGTGGTCTTCCCGCAAGAAAAAATCCCGCAGATTTCTCTTGCCATCTCTCCTTCTCGGCAGTTTGATGATTTGGATATTTAGTAGTAACAACAAATGAAAGAAATTGGTTGGGAGCTCATCCCACACAACTCACCCCTGGATTTGGCTTGGGAGATAAGTCATACAATCCTCCTCATCCACCTTATACTACCATGTTTGTTGTTGCGGCCTAGATTCGGATCGTCCTTGTTTTTCAGTTCCTTATTTTGTTTTCCCTTTTTGTATTGAGGGCCTCACTTTTGTAATGTTTTTATCGGCCTCTTTCTCAAGCCCTACTAGCTTGATTTGATTGGAATTCTAGGGTGTGATTGTGTCAACCCATCTTTTTCACGATCACCATTGTAATTATCTATTTTATCAATAAAAGTGTGATTTTCAATATTAAAAATATTTATTATGTGATAATTAGATAATGTTGAAATATTAGTTAATTACGGGAGTTGTCATAACACTACTAACAACTCACTCATGTACAAATATACATTTAAGCTGTTGTACTTATCCCTCATGCATGTTAACAGGTGTAGTAACATGGCCTTGAATCTATGTGGTAGTTGACCAATGACTTACGGAACAATTTTCATCTAGTTTTTCTCTCTTACCTTTTTCCTTTCACCTAGAAAGTAATAATTGTTGATAGTTGGCAAGGCATCATGTCGTTAAAAGTACTTTCAACTCAAAACTATCATTCCTATTTTCAAAAGTAATTTATGAAACAAAGACGTGAGAAAATACATTTACCCCCGTGCTATTTGTAACACCAAGCCAAGAAAGGAGATGAATATCCATGATGGTAACTTATTAGAATGGAAGAGGGAGATAACATTTATTTGTGGGAGAGGAATAGCTGGGAACACCAAAACATTCTAAACCTGCTCAAAAAATGTCAAGAGATAACATTTGGAGGTTTGTACACATTTTACATGTTCATTCTATTTGTTCTTCTCGTTCATTTTGGGGTCCATTATTTGAAATTTGTGATGGAGGTTGAAGGTGTAGAAATTATCTTCTTTATTAGAAAAATCGACAAAAAGTTTCTTAGATTGAGTATATTATGAAATACAAGGAGACTTTATATTTGGTGAATCAAGAAAATATATATTGTGTTATATTCCATTTATCTTGTGCAATCTTTGGGATTTTTGTATTGAATCTAGTTTGTAATCATTTCATGTCATGTCTTTTATATGAAGATCCTGTTGCTGACATTGAAATTGATATCTAGGATTTGTTATGATGTAAGATCATGTATTTGTATGTTCATATTATCTATGAATTATTGAAGTGAGTGGATGGTGAAACACTCACAAATATAGGATGTGTATTCTTAGTTTTTAGGTCTATAACGCGGGAAGAAATCATTTGAGAGGAACTATGTTGTTCATAATAGTCTTTATAAGAAATGAAGAAGTAAATAATTGATTGCTCCATTGGGAGGGTTTCAAAGAACTATCTTTGAGAGATGGTTTTGATGTTTAGTGGAATTCATTATTATTTTTCATGACCTTCCAACAAGGCATTTATTTTTTCCATTGTGTTGGCTCCCAATCTAACACCCTTGAGAGGGAAGAGGGCCAAAGCGGTGCACTATTATAGGAGAGGAGGGGAAGAAACCTTGGGTTTTTAATTTTATAGTGTAGGATGGGGGTATTCCCACCTGATAACCCAAAACAATCCTTCTTGGGAGTGACAAGTCGGAGGCACGTGACGAGCGTGTGGTTTTCCACCTACTACTTCTAGATTTGCCTAGGCCAAAGTGAGAGAACTTGAGGTGCGGTTTGATAGAGGGAGGGGTTGGGAGTGAGCCCTGAAACCCCCAAACTCAGTCGGGTGCGTCAATCGGAGGATAGATGTAGCCACCGAATGTTGTGCCCACTTGAAAGAGTGGTCAAAAAGCACTGCAAACACTTGGAAACTATGACACAAGCTACTAGAAATATATCTTATGTATCTCAACATCGATGAAAGAGTTTGCATGTGTCCTTAAATATCGATGTTGAAGATGCTTTAACAATGAATAAAAAGGTAGAAACACTTGAAGATGAAATTTAAAGTATGTGAAGGATGATTAACTAAAATAGGGAAATTATGTTTATTTTTATGAGCCTAATAGTTAATATAAATATAAATAGAAATGGAAAAATTGATATGGATTGAAATATTAATTTTAAATGATTTTTATTTTCTTTTAAATGAAGTAAAGTAAATTTAATATAATGAATGAGGCACTAACCTTAATATAACTCACCTTACCTTGTGTTTGACCTAGACAAGATGATGTGCGGGTTGGGTGGGTGTGAAGATGTTGTTTTGAAAACTACAAAAGTTGAATACTTGATTGAACTAGGGCACCCTAGTCGGTTTTACAAGGCGGCGTGGTCTACAAAAAGGATTAGGAGTTGATTTCGATAAAGTGTCAAAAGGTCCTCGCACCACCTTCATCTTAGTCACCTCATTGTGGCAATATCCTCGCAAATGTCACTATAATGATGTAATGAAGATCTACCTTCAGATCCCACACAAAGAATCAAATCCTTAAAATAGGAAGATGCAAAGGAAGGGGTTAGAATGAACTTTTCTTCCACAATGGTGGACTTACGACTAAGTGTTGCACTACACTCTAGACCCAATGTAGTTACGTGTGTTTGTGTGTGCAATTTTGGGCCTAGGGTGCCCTGGCACCAATGATGTAGAAGCATGGAGAATTAACTAGATGTAAAAATGCAAATGGTGGATGAAATGGAATGAATACAAAACATTCCTCCTATACTTGTGTGATGCAAATTTAGAAGATGCCCAAATCTAGTCCATGGCCTTAGTAGATAACTTCCCTTTATAGTAAGATGTATACCCATAAAGTAGTGAGGATGCAATGTTTATATAGGGATTTATTGGTCAAATTTTGACACTAGTGACACAAAACGCCAACTACCACCGAGGGGAATGAACGAGGTGATGAAAAATATTGAGCTCGAAGAAAAAAATTAGGACCAAGAGTTACGGAAACCATGGTACCTAGAATCATGGACTGGGAACCTCGGGGCTCCCAGTCTGCTAGCCTTCGCAACCTAGCATAGAAGTGATGATGAAAATCAAGCAAATTACGACACCTAAGAATGCTTCAAAGACGCCCAAAATTACATAGACAACTAATGACTATAGTAGACACATAACAATGATGACCAACTAATTGATGACATGACAAGGGGATAGGTCATTAGTGAATACTTTTATTACACAAGATCCATATATAAAATAACATACCCAATGGTATAAATGTAATAATAAGTGTGTTATTTTTGTGAATGCATTTTCCCCCACTTTGTGCTTGTAATCAGAAATCTTAGTAACATAAATTTGATAGAGATGTGTACGCGATAAAAAGTTAGAGAAGCCCATGCTATAGAAGAATGCCTAAATGTGTAGTAGAAATGTTGCAATATAACTAAAAAAGTGTGTCGAACCTTGGATCGAGATGGATGATTCATGTAACACAATGAAAAAATGTGAATTTCATGATGAAATTTACTAAATGAACATGATGAATAGGATTTATGATGATTTCAAACACGGTATAATGATGAATAGGTGGGTAAGGAGTGATCAGTTCCTAACCCAAATGCTTGTATACGATTGAATAGCCAGAGGATTTAGGCATCCTGGTGTCAAAGGAAGAGTGTAGGGAGAAAAGTGTGTTATCCTCAAATCTTTAACTACATCCTTAAGATCTATCCACTATAGACAGACTTAGATCAAATTTTGTGGTTTTTGGATCCAAATGAATTTGATAAAAAAATTTACCCATTTAGGATTGATATAGGGAAGGAACTCTTTCCCCCACTCCATGGGTGTTGCCATAATTAGATGGCTTCCAAGTTAGGTCATCTAGAAGAAAACACGAATTTGTGAGAGGGATTCCAAGTTAGGTTATCTAGAAGCAAGCGCAAAATGTAGAATAACTTCTCAAGTTAGGTCATCTAAGAGGCCACATGTCACTCCCAAGTTAGGTCATTAAGGAGGCTAGTTTTTGAACTCATGTTGATTGAATGTTGTTAACTTGTTAGAGATTTTGAATGTGTTAATTGATTAATTTATTGATCGAATGCTTGATTGGTTACTCGTGGAGAGATTTTACACAAGTTATCCCCAGGTTAGGTTATTAGGGGGAAGTCCATAGAAACTGATGAAATGTCATGTGAAAATATTTTCATTGCTTGCTGCCCCTAGGTTAATTTATCAGGGGGGAATGATGAAATATCACATAAGAAATTGTTTTATGTTTGTTTCCCCAGATTATGTCATTAGGGGGGGTTTAATGGTGAATTTGTGTGCGGTGAATTAGTGAATGTAACATAAGGGGGATTCTTGGATGACCCCAATGATCTTCTCCCTTCGGTCAAAATGGAAGTGATGAAAAGAATGAACACTAAGCCGAAAGTAATCCTGAAATAGATATAAAATGGTAAAAATCACTAAAATGTGTATAAAGTTAATGAAAGACAATGTACAAAAATAGGTAACATGTACAAAACGTGTCCAATACAGTGATAAGTGGAATTCTAAAAATTATTCCACAAACAGGGTGTAAATCAGAGTAAAAATGCTCAAGATATAGACAAAACAGTGGAGCATGTATTAGTTGTGGAAATAAACGTGAAATAATGACTATAGTAAAGTAAGTGATGAAAAAGTAAATATAAGTAGTGAAGTGAAAAAGTGTTGAGTCACTTCATTTGTTTTATATGTGATTGTGAGAGTGAGCATGAAGTGGGTGAAAATGTCGCAAGTGAGAGTGGCGTGTCTACTCGGTTTGAGAGGGTGGCGACCACCGTAGCATCATGTACAACTGCGGAGTTGGTAAGTGCAATGTTTTTCTCATATTATGTGGTGTAGTGGTCATTTTGGTTATATTTTTGCAAATTTAATATTTTTGAAATTTTCCGCATTTGAGGCTGTCTAAAGCGGTGAGGGTGCTAGTGCCCCTCGGGATAGAAGCGCCCAAAATTGGGTGCTAGTGTCGTGCATCTAGGTGCCCTAATCAAGGATGTATGCATTGGATGTAGAATATTGGTAAACATGGTTTTAGGTTGATAATTGAGTGTATTTAATATTTGAATGTATTCTAACGCTACATTTTTTTGTTTTCTATGATGTGTATAGAGATATTGATCGAGGGAGTTTTTCGAGGGGTTGGCGTATGAGTACGTTGCTTGCATTGGGTTTACCATATAAGTATTGGGATGTGATGGACCTTGCTATTCTACTGCACATAACACGGATGGAGGATGTGCCCTATAATATGCCCATGTTGACTGCCTTATGCAAGAGATGGTGTGTGGATAGATGCACATGCAGTTGCCTACGACGGAGATGAATGTGACGTTAGAGGATTTATATCGCATACTGCGATTTCAGTTATGGGGAGAGAGTACAGTCATGTTAGTGACCGATGTGGAGTGGAAGATGTGAGCTACAAAATGATATTTTGTAGGGACCTGAATACCTACCGAGGCCCATATTATCCTGGATATTATTCTACGGTCTAGTGTTCTGTGCTTGCAGAAGTTCATAGTGGTTGTGATTGCATCATGTATAGTTGTGGAAGGAGGAGATGTAGGCATCATGTATAACATGTGTGACATATGCCAACGGATTGAGGAAGAGGGTACTAGATATGCGTGGAAACGGTGTGTGTTGGCCCACCTATATAGATATTTATACTAGTTTCCATAGGATGAGAATGGTGGAGGGATAAGATCCACTAGAGTGCTACATGTGTGGGCATACAAGCATATAGTGTGTTGGGCCCAGGTTGTATGTCCACAAAGGGAGTGGCCTAAGCTAGAGATATTTACAAGGAGATGGGTTGATATTTGTGGCCGGGAAGACAAATAAAGATATCTTTAGAGAACTTCTAGATAGGATGGGGCCCGAGGTAGTTATATCAAGGCCATATCGTGACTATGGGGGATGGCCCGAGGATGCTAGAGTTGCAATGTATCTGAAGGACTATATGGCTAGAGGAAAGCTTTCCGGTGTGGTGGAGATTGTTTAGGTAGAGAGGGTGTCACGACAGGTTTGGTATAGCTTAGTATGTACCTAAATACCATACATATGGTTGAGAGCTATCAAAGCCCTTAGGCGGGCCGGTCTTAGGCTAGATCCCACAATAGAGAAACTAGTTTCATTGGGGCTAGATAAGTTGGATCTAACAATAACAACAATTGATTAAGATGACACGGGTTACACCGAGGAATACTTGGCATAGTGGGTGGCTCATCTGTGGGTATTTTTATACCCATTATTTGAGGCCTAATAGAATTACCACTTGGAGGAGGGGGAGAGGGAGAAGCACATGTCCCTTATCATATAGTAGTAGTTGTAGCCAATCATAAGTATTTGCATATATACGCATTGTGTGTGTTATGGTTATATAATGTTGTGTTGTATAATGATATAACACGCCATTATGGTTTTTTTAGGTGATGCGTAATGTGCCAACGAATGTCCTAGGAAGAGGTATACTAGAGTAGGTGGATAATAAAGAAATTGAGCATGCCCATCTATTTGAACTAGTAGCCATAGGAGAGGCGATGTGTATATTACTTCTATACGAGAGGGACGAGTCACGGAAGGAGACTTGATGAGCCAGAGAAGTGGTTATTGTCCTAATATGTGTATTGTTCATTTTTTTATAAATTCGAGTTATAATGTTAGTAATGGTAGATAATGTGTGTATGGTAAATGAGAATAAATATCAAATGGAATGTGAGTGATGAAATGTGTAGTGCATAGTTGATATAATGATGCCAGTAGAATAGGTGGTAATGTATGATAGTAAAATGATGATATCGTAATATATTATTATGATGAAAGGGGATCTTGGCGATGACCCCCATTTTGTGAATGAGTAGGCTCATGTAGTTAATACCCCTTAGAAGTTGAGTATGAGCCATGGAAGCAAGATTCCATCATTAGGAAATGATTGAATATGCTAGATGGGTAAGTGCACCAAGTTGGGGGACAATTAAGTGGACATCAAATCCTGAATTTTACATTAAAAATAGCAAAACATCAAATTTAGTCTTCCACGGACTTGAACCATGCCGAAAAGTAAAAAATATGTCATAAAAATGGTACCATTGTGTAGGGGAGACTGTTAGCTTTGTATAAATATTGATTTTAAAGTGAATAGAATAGGATAAATATCATTTTATAATTTTTTACTAATAGTAGGTCTTTAAGACACTTTTTCCCGTGAATGTTTATGTCTAGGTTTAAGACTACAAATTTTGTTTCACTTATCAGAATGTGATAAAACTTATACCATCCCAACCGTGGTGAAATTATATACATGTTAAAAAAAAAAATTATTTGATTTCAATATTTTTTGATGAAGTTATGGCGGGCAAACGGAAAGTGCTCTATTTTCTTTATGTTTTCATACCACTTTCACGAGAAAAAATCATAAAAAATAAAATATTACTCAAAAAAATAAAAATAAAATCCATCCCAAGATAGATAGTGGCATCTAACTTCTCACCAAAGGAGAAAAATATATATCAATTTTTGGTCATCCAAATCGTGGGCAAACGGACTATAATTTTATAGGCGTTTTTAAAAAAAAATACCAAGTCATTGAATTTTGAGTGTTTAATATAGCTAATCTTGTCCATTTTTTTAAAAAATTAGTATTTTAGAAACTAGATTCTAGATGCTACAATTCATATTAATATAAGTTTTTCTAATTTTGAGTGTATGTATTGCTAATAATCCCTACAAGTTGATATTATGTTGTTATTTACAATATGATGTCCACTTATGACCCCCTTTTTGTCCCCCAACTTGCTGCACTTACCGGATGAGATGACGAATCACGTGATGAAAGATTCTTAGGACAAATACCTCAACAATTGTGTAACAACCATAAGAACACAAGTGCATCATTGGGTGGTAAGGTGATATATATCACCTACCAAATACCTAAATGGCATGAAGTGATGGAAGCATGTGGAATGGTAGCACCATGTGAAAATGTGCACATCTTGAATATCATATGCGGTTGTGGTGGGATATGTGAAAGCAAAGTGCTATTGTGGGCAATGCGAAGGAGCAACATGATGTGGTGGATACCATGAATGTGATGGGTGAGGTGGATGAAATGAATGTGATGGATGTGGTGGATAATGCATATGTATAGAAAACTACGGTGTTAGGTAAAATATATTTTCCCTAACATTCCCCTCCTTTATTTTGCATTGCCTCAAGGGATGAGGAGAGGAACTCTCTGAACAACTCAAACTTGTCACATGCAAGTGAGTTTGTGAAGATATCTACTCGTTGTTCAAATTTGTTGGACAAAACTAAAGTCGCATATTGTCTTTTAAGACATGCTCACATATGAAATGTACTTGTACCTCAATATGTTTTGTTATTTCATGAAAATGGATTGTGAACAAGTTTGAGAACACCTTCATTGTCAACATACAAGGTAGTCGGTTTGTCATGTGGTATTCCAAGTCCTTCCAGTATGCGATGTAGCCATATCGCTTCATAGAAAACTTCACCTACAGAATGATACTCAACTTCTATGGAAGAGTGAGAAACAAAGTGTTGTTTCTTGCTTCCCATGATATTGGTCCAGATCCCATAAAGAACACAAACCCTAAAGTGGATTTTCTATCATCAATGTTTCCTACATGATCGAATCGAATATCCTGACAATAGAAATTTGTCTTTCTTCTTGTATTCTAGACCAAGATCAATTTTCCCTTAATATATCTCAAGATCTGCCTTACTTCCTTCCAATGACAAACTTTGGACTCTGCATGAACCCTGGATAGATAGCTCATTGCAAAGTGATATAGAGTGGACTTTACCGCAGGAGATGGATCTAAATGAGATAATTGCAATCTGTTCTCCATAGGTGTAAAAATAGGTGTGTAATTCATCATCATGAATTTATCGAGTGTTGTCTTGGTATATTTCAATGAGAAAAAAGATGTGATTCTCTTTCTTTCATACTTCCAATCCAAGACAATAATGCATCATCCCAAGATCTGTCATGTCGAATGCTTGATTAAGATATTTCTTCGTTGCATCGATCATACTCATTGAAAAACTAGTGATGACTAGATTGTCAACATAAACAACCACAATCACAATTCCCCCTTTTTTAAGTAGAGATTGGGATTATATGGATTTCTAACAAATCCATGTTGTATGAGATGCTCATTAATTTTGATGTACTAAGCCCGGTGTGTATGTTTAAGGCCATATAGATATTTCCTAAGTCTACATACCTTTCTTCTTGACCAGTACAACATTTCCCTCGGGTTGAGTCATGTATAATTCTTATAAATCTCCATTAAAGGCAATTTTTACGTCCATTTGATGGACTTTCCACAAAAACGGTAGCTTAGAGAAAAGATCATCCTGATAGTTTTGATCTTAGTTGTGGGAGAAAATATCTCTCGTAGTCAATACCTTATTTTTGTGTGTAACCCTTTGCTACAGTCTTGCTTTATAATTTTCTATGGTCCCATTTGCTTTGTACTTTTTTTTAATATCCATCTGCATCAATTGATTTCTTCCTTGGTGGAAGATTGACAAGATGCCAAGTGTTGTTTTTCATCACCGAGTTGTATTCAAAGCATCCACAACATCTTTTGAAGCTTTTGATTGTATGTCTTCCTAGCGTAGAGAGCTCATCAAATTCACTAACTCTACTTAGTAAAGAAAATTTTATTTTTCTCTTGCTTTACTATGATTCCGTGATCCGGTGGTGGATGTATCTGGTGGAGCATCCATTCTTACATCTCGTAACATGCTAGTATACCACTTGGGCATATGCTAAACTACTCCCATGGGTTGTGGTTCTATCAGATCATCACCATCATTCCCATCATTACTTTCATCATCTATGGAAATATCAACTTGTTTTTACAACTGGTGAAAAATCTACATTAGGTGAGTTCGGAGGAGGAGTCTCTTCTTCCTTCTTCTAAAAAAACTCAACATCTCTATTGGTGTAGACTTTCCTGGTCTTAGGATCCACCAATCTATACCCAAGAGTCTCTTCATTATACCTAATGAAGATGAGTGTTTTTGATTTCATATCAAATTTCTTTTTGTTCTTGTTGGGTATGTGTATACTTCATTTACACCCAAATACTCGAGGTGTGTAACAGATGGTTTTCGCTTTGACCATGCTTCATGTGGTATTACTCCATCAAGAGAAAATGTGGGCACTCTATTCAAAAAAATACACTGTTGTCTTTGTTTCTTCTTCCCATAATGTCTTTTCTAGTCCAGAATCATTGATCATGCATCACACCATTTCCATGATAGTACGATTTCTTCTCACAAAAACACCATTCTACTGCGGTGTGTGTGGAGGGAGACTTTGTCGATGAATCTTGTGAGATTTTAGGTAGTTTTGAACTCATCATTGGTGAATTCCCCCTTGATCTGAGCAGAGAGTTTTTATGTGACGACTAGTTTCGTTCTCAACAACTACTTTAAACTTCTTGAAGTTTTCAAAATCTTCACTTTTCTTGCGAAGACAAAAAATCCACATTTTTCTTGAATAGTCATCAACACAAAGCATGAAGTATTGAAATCCAGAATGACTTGGTTGTATCGGACCAAAAATATTGATATGAAATAGATCAAGCTTACCATGAGCTCAAAAATTACTCTTCGGAATGAAGCTTTGTGTTGTTTTCCTACTAGGTAGTGAGGACACTTGTATGTATCCTTATGGAGAGATGGTAATCCTTAAACCATATTATGTCGGTGAAGTGTTTCAAGATACTTAAAATTGATGTGACCAAGTCTTTGATGCCACAATTTCCGGATCATCTCTATGCAAAAAATCAAGCTGGAATATGCATTCAACATTAGAGGCTTTTACAACTATTTTCGAGCCTCGTGATTTGTCTCAAACTAATCATGTTTTCTAGCCAAAATGACTATCAAAGTCAATTTTCAAGTTGTGATATAGGAGTTTACTGACTGACAATAAATTTTTAGTTAACCCAGGGACATATAGTACATATGATAATCTACATTTGTGTGAACTAAGGGGTAGGGAAATGTTCCCAATCCCCTAAAATGTGTATGAAGAATCATCACCTAAATAAACATGGTTTTTCGAATGTGTGTCCCTCATTTAAGTAAGCCAATCTCTGTGGCCGATCATGTGTCGAGTGTCTCCCAACTCAACATACCATACATCACTAGATGACATGGAGGGTTCACTTGATCGAGTAGTGTACAAGTAGTCTTCAGTATTTGAATGTTCATCTTTCTCAACAATATTTCCTTGTTGATAGGGATTTCTTTTTCAGTTTCACTTTTACGCCATTGATTGTAGTTAGAGTGTCCCTTATGAGATTTTTGGTGTTGAGGTCTAGAATTACTTGATGAACCTTTCTTGTATGTATTATACCAAAGATCTTTCAACTGACGTTCTCTTTTGTAGATAGGGCATTTCTTCTTTTGCTTTTTATCCCCTTGCTGATGATGATTTTGGGACTTTTGATAGGAATTAGGTTTGTCTTTGCCTTTTCCTTTCCATTTCTAATTAGAAGAAAGTGTCTTCTCCTCTTGACATCTTTATTGTACATTACTTCCTCTTATTGTAGTAGGTTTACCACTTGTTAAAATTCACCGTCGTATCGAGATAAGTTATGCGGTATGAAGGAGGGAGTTCTCTTAGAACAATGGGAGAGAGCATCATCGGTGATCTCCTCTCCTAGGGATAGAAGTGAATACCTCAACTTTGTAACTCTTCTCAAGAAAGATTCTATTTTCTCATTTTGTTTAAACTTTAATGTTTGTAATCGAATCTGCAAATTGAGTGTGACATTTTTGTTTCGGCCTCATACACCATGCTCAACTTATCCCATGCTTCTTTGGCTATTTTTGTAACTCAAATGTGGGATTACACATTGTCGGACACCCTAAACAAGAAGATTAGCTTGGCCTTCTGATCAGATTTATCAAACTATCTCTATTGTGTTGTATCGGTTGTTGATCTATTTATTGTACCATTCACAATAGTCCAAATCTCTTCAAACTAAAGCTATGTGTTGATTTTTGTCTTCATGCATGCTACATAGTTATTTCCTATGAGAAGTTTTGAATTGGGAAGAAAGAACTTAGGGGTTTTGGTGCCCATTTTTCAAAATCAAGCCGACAAAGGGTAGGGCTCTTATCACTCCGGGTATATGGTCTCCCAATCTATATCTTGTAAGTCCGATATCTTGAACCTTTCTATATACGTGCCCTTATAATATACTCATTGAGTACGTGGAATAAGTTGTCGCCCTTTTGATATACCCAGTGATATGTGAAAGAGGCGTTAATGTACGTAAACTAATTCGATACGGTACCAAGACAATAGTGAAAGGGGTCTAGGAAGTTATTGACACTTGGATCAAAGAAATATCCTCATACGTGCGCGTAAATTTTCTATATAATCAGATAATTTCTCAGTCTGGATTTAAGTTGTGCAATCATTTATAGATGGATGGGAGGGCTCATAGTGTGTGCATTGTGTCCTTATTACTCCCTGTCGATTTAAAGGGTCGATTCAAGACGATGTTGTTGTAGCGATATTAGGCATTAAGTGTAGTAGTAGTCGTGAAGGCTTTACCCGTAAGTGCATCCCGGAGGTATTGTTTATACCGAATCTTTGTGAATGAGATCTAGGATTTCATGAGTGTTTTAGAACGAAATTTCACTATTTTTTATTATAGTTCTCTTCCAGTTTTTAAGCACTTACAATGTTTGTGGTTGATTATGGCAATGTGCAAATTATTACAATATACTAAAGTATACAATTACATTAAAAATTATGAAAAATTGAATTGCAAGAAATTTTTGTTTTAATTTTCGGGGCCCTTGGTGGCCTGCGGAGTTAATCTGATTCTACGTGTGAAAATCAGTAAAAAAGGCTCAAAATGTTGTTTTCGGGTAGCCCTCCTTTGGAAAAGTTTATCCGAGAATAAAACAATAAGCATAGTAGGAGAATTTTTTTGACCCTTTTTAGGGTTTTTCTCGCTATTTTTAGTAGTGGTTTTGGTTGTCACTAGTGGGTTTAGCAGTGTTTTTACAGCTAAATATGCCTCTATAGTTGGCAGTTTTACCAAATTTGCCCCTAAATGTCAAAATGGAAAAACTACAAGTTGGGGGTGGGGATTAAACCCGTACCCACTTAATCCCAAAGCAATTCAACTATATGTTGTAATGAAATGACTGAAACATGAACACTTTTATTGATGTAAGAGCAAAACTCCATTACAATATTCTTGTTTATGACTAATATTTGAGAAGATTGCTATTGACAACAAAGACATTAAGAAATATTTCAAGAAATTACGGACACTTAATGAAAAACTCTAGGAATTCTTGAGAAGATGCTTCTATCCGATGTAGTGAATGAGTCTCTACGTTTCCTTATATAGGAAAAGAGAGAGGCTTTTCACCGGATTCAGGAATAACCTAAAGACCGAGAACCAGTAACCCAAGTTACCAAAATATTCCCACAAAGACAAATAGATGAGTACATGCCACCCATCATAACACCTTTAGTAAGTGGGGAGGTCCACAACTTTACATAAAGTGAAGTCAAATCACTTCTTTATACAAGTGATGACAACAAGCCTGTCATCATAGCTTCACGGGTTGTATTGTACCACGGAGTGCAGCGTCATCATCCGAGGTCTGGAAGATGCTTCTCTATCTTGTCTTTGACGCGTGTTTCTCTCGTGCATTCTAGATAATGCTCTAGATCCATCAGTGTCTCTTTGGAGATATCTTCGAGTGGGGAACATGTGTACCGGTCGGGAATCAAGAAAGTGTCCAGGAGTTGGAGGAGGTACATTCATCATGTGATGAATATAGATTTTTCACCATAGTTGCCCATTTGGATTGGTATGATGTCCTTGCAAGGGATTAGTGCGAACATAATAGCATTGTTTAACATACGGGGAATTTTACAATTTATCATGATATTTCTAACAGTATCTTGACTAACATTAATTAATGGACTGTCAGAAATTTTAGTAGGTAGAAATTTAGACAGAAAGTATTTAAAATGGTTGGTGATATACTGCCTATCACTAGGGACACTGGGATGATTCCAAGCATCATTTTCCAATGGATGACCTTCAGGCCATAGTCTGGAAAACTTGAACCTCCATAATGTATGTGGCCTTGGGACCAATTTTTGAAGTCGGCGTCCTTCGACCTGGAATGTCGTCAGTAGGAGGTTCTATAAATCTAAAATGTCTCCATTGCCATTGGAGTGTAAAAACTACCATTGGCTCTTGCCTAGAATGAAATTATGTTGTTAGGATTTCAGGATCCACAAATCTACGAGCAGACTTCATCATATATATGATTAACACTAAAGTGAGACATGATGGGCGAAGAAGATGAGAATTGTTTTTCCATTAGGATTTGAGTGGATCTTACGTAAAAATATTTGAAAAGACGGGTTCACCAAAATGATTAACTAAAATAGGGAAAATGTGTTTATTTTTATGGGTATAATAGTTAATCTAAATAGAAACAAAAATGGTATAATTCATATGAATTGAAATATTAATGCTAGATGATTTTTATTTTATTTTAAATGAAGAAAGTAAATGAAACAGAAGGAATGAGGTGCTAACCTCAACATAACTCACCTTACCATGTGTTGGACCTAGAAAAACTAATGAGTGGGATGGACGTGATGTGAAGACAATGTTTTGAAAATTGAAGAAGTTAAATACTTGATTAAACCTGGGGTGCCTTGAGAGAATCAGGGCACTGGGCGCTTGGTCTATGTCCTGAGGGACCTAGTCTACAAAAAGGCTCGGGGTATGATTCTTACGGTGTCGCAAGGTCTTCACGGTACCTTCATGTTGGTCACACTGGTTATCGCAATATCCTCACCAACGTCGATGTAACAAAGTGAGGAAGATCTACCTATAAAACCCCATACAAAGCACCAAATCCCTAAAACATAAATATGCAAATGAAGGGGTCGATGACCTTTTCCGCCACAATGGTGGACTTATGACTAAGCATTGCACTACATTCCAGACCCAATGTAGTTTTGTGTGCTTGTGTGTGAAATTTTGTGCTTAGGGTGCCCTAGCGCCAATGATGTGCAGTAGAAGGTAATCACTAGATGTAAAAATACAAATACTAGATGGTATGGAATGAATACAACCGTTTCCTTGTATGTTTTTTTAATACAAATATAGAAGATGCCCAAATGCAGTCCCTTTCCTTAGTAGATAGTTGTCCTTGATAGTAAGATGTCTTCCCCTAATGTACTGAGTATGCTATGTTTTTATAGGGATCTCTTTTTCAAATTTCGACACTAGTGACCCGAAATGTCGAATACCACCAAAGGGAATGAACATGGTAATGAAAAATACTGGCCTTGAAGAAAACAATTAGGCCTAAGAGTTATGGAAACTAGGGTGCTTAGAATCATGGACTGGGGGCACCCGGGGTGCCTGGCACTACCCTAGGTGCCCAAGTATAGGACTAAAGACAAAAATCAAGAAAATTACAACACCTAAGACTCCTACAAGACACCCAAAATTGTATAGACAAGCGATTTGTAGTAGACACATAAAAATGATGACATGACAAGGGGATAGGTCACTAGTGAATACTTTTATCTTGCAAGATCCATATATGAAATAAAATATGGGGCGGTATAAATGTAATAGTATGTGTGTGATTTTTTTACTACAAATTGTAAGCATGGTAATTGTTTAGAAATTATAATGTGGGGATGGAGTTGTAAAGAAGAAAATCCCAGAATTTAGAGGATATGATGGGATCAAAAAGTATGCTAACCATCACACCATGACATCTCTATCATTTCTTGACATAGTAATGAGATTGAGGAAAAATTCCCAGAGTAATTTGTCACAAGGAACCTCCAAGGAAGACAAACAACCCAACAATCCCTAGTTTTCCAGCTCAGGTCCTTGAGATTGAAACACCATGTGTGAGATATGCTAAATGTTAAAAAAAAGGGAACCCCAAGATCAACAAACATATCACCCACCATGATTGATAGAAAGGAATTTTACAGGCTCTAAGGATGATACCCCAAAGTACCACTGAAGGACACCATTCTCTTCACCATCCAAACCAATTAACCATCAATAAGGTGTTAGCATATAAGTTCTTAGACATAACCCACATGAGATTCATAAGGAAATCATACATCACCAAACTTCCAAATCAGTTAACAAAGGAACATGAAAAAATAACTCGCACTAAATTGTTTTTAATAAACCCATTTATAGGAAATGACCGGACACATATATAAATGCTCTCAAATCCTGCTAATGGTTGTAAAGCTATAACCACCTTAACATGAATTATAAATAAATGGACAACATCACCGAACTCATCAACGTCTACTTGATTAATTATGGGCCTTGTTGAAGAAAATAAGTCATCATTATAACTAAATTATATGCGAGAACATGGAAAACACTCCAAATACTCATCCAACAGCAAGACCGAGGTTTCGGGCTGGGAACAAAACATTCATTCAACACATAAACAACTAAAAATATAAAGTTAACTCAAGGCCCAAAAAAATCCACAAGCCAAGTTGACGGAACACATCTCTCTCGGGATTTAGAATCAAATTAATACCTTGCACATACATATGAGTGTACGAAATAACTTGACTCTACTTGCCCCTTATTTTGACCGCCCATGTTATATTTTTCCTTTCAAAGCACAATATCAAGAAGTTAACTTGCAATCCACATAAAAATTACAAGATACAAAATGCATGTTTGTAGCTTTCTTATGGTCTCCGAAATCTCCATAATATTTCCCTATCGGGGTGTTAGGGAGTAAATTACATTTTACACAAAACATACCAGTCTGCAAGGTTAGTAAAATGTTTCGAGAACACATGAAAATATCGATCGCCATTCTTTTCAATATTTTAAAGAAATAATTATCCAGGAAAGGGTACCGATAATTCAAAAATGGGTGCAAAGAATTGCATGAGCTTTAAAATATGGGAAATGAGAAAGAAACCGATTTGAAAATGGGAACAACATCAGCGACACAGTGCCTAAATAGGGCATGCCAATTATGGGAACCAACATATTGAACCTTTAATTTTCCTTCCTTTAGTATGGCTTCCTTACCATAAATCAACTCCAAAAATATAACCCTAAATGTAAATACATCAATCTTAGG
The DNA here is from genome assembly GCA_018340775.1 of Taxus wallichiana var. yunnanensis. Taxonomy (NCBI): domain Eukaryota; kingdom Viridiplantae; phylum Streptophyta; class Pinopsida; order Cupressales; family Taxaceae; genus Taxus; species Taxus wallichiana. The sequence goes on along the minus strand of CM031236.1, from coordinate 56,402,206 downwards.
AGACACCCATACACAAAACATCTATGCACTTGGGTAAGTTTCTAGGTCCTATAAACACACTAGCATTTACATGATTCTGAGCAAGAAAACAAGTAATTGAAAACTCCCTTTATTTATTTCCTTTGTATTCGCACTTTTATTATCTTTATACATCTTGCACTCTTTCCGGGATTTAATTGTTTTATGTTTTATGGTCTCCAACACTAGCGCCCAATCAGAAACTAGCACTAGGCACTCCTATCCTCCTGGGAAGTCATGTCCCTCTTTAACTATTTCACATCTTTTTGCTACCGTTTTAATTTTTAATTACTTTTTACTACTTTGGGTTGGCCTCTCAACTATAAATTACGAAATTCATAAAAGTGAATCTTATAAAAACACACTTATTGTTTTAAAAATAAGGTACCAATCACTAAGAATTACATAATACCTCCTAAGCTTGCATTGAAAGGCACAAGAACAACAAAGACATGCTTCTAGCATCCATTAAAGGGCAAGGATGCATACTACTGCATACATAGTATACGAAAGGGAAGTTTATTCTATTTCATCCCACACATTAAATTAATCTTATACATTCTAGAAATAGCCCGTTATCACTGTGAAAATTGTACAATGGAATCCTAAGCCATTATTTATAAACAAACACAATAACTACGTGGAGCATGAGATGTAGTTCTATGCTCGGTCGTAATTTCACTCTTGGGTGACCGTAGGGGTCATTCATTTTTAGGTTTGATGTGGTTTGTGGGTATGTGCATGTGAACTTCTTTCTTGCAAGCTATAGGTACAGTTACATATTAGATAGTGAATCTAGAGTGAAAAACAAATATCAAAAACTAATATTTTATGACATGAAAATACTCATATCTAGAGCACCTACAAAGACACCAACACCCGGATATAGACACCAACTCCAGGCGCTCTTGACCACCCACGGGTACTCCTTTTGACATAGATCTATATCTCGAACCTCCAAAGTGAGCCTCATGACACTTTCCTTAGGCATTTACAGTATTACATCTTCCTAGATCACTTTTTGTTCACTCAGAAATCAGCTAAGTCCTCCTATCTATCCTTCTTGCTTATTACATGTGTCTCATTGTATACTAGCATTTTTAAATAATAAGGTGTAGTAGTTATTCTGAAACCATATTTAATTAATTCAATTTACATTAAATCATTTCATGAAACCATTTCTCAAACCCTACCATCCTTATAGAAAATTATTTTTATGCACGTCACTAATAGTGGTTATTTTGGATCATTTGAGTACATTGAGCTTCCTCCATCTGGTCTGTCCATGTAAGTTCTAAATCAATGGCTGAATCTATTAATCCTATAATTAATTCAAACAATATACCTCTTGAAAACATTGAAAGATAGTGAACATTCATATGATGAGGACACTAACATTGATCAAGAACAACTAGACAAGCTCACTACTTTTTGTTCTACTTCACACGACCACCCCTCTCATATTACCATTTTCCTAAATTATTTACTCGCTCCGAAACATGCTCAATATGCTTCCTCTCACCCTCATGTGGGTTATTCCTCCACTTTCATGGCCTCCATACAACCCCTTAACATTCCTACTTCCATTGCTACAACTACCACTCCCCTCATTACTCCCAATACCTCCAATATACCTCCTAGTTCCTCAAATGGGAACCCATGACCTAGCTTATTTATATCAATATCTCCAAATTCAAATCCGTCAATTTCAGCAAGCTACTTCACGTTCCTCTCCATATCTTGATTCCCCATTACTCCTTTACACACATTTTTCACCCGCCATATCTACTTATCCACTTCCTCATAAATTTATTACACATAAGATTCCCACCTTCAATTGCCATGGACACCCTCAAGAGAATTTTTGATATTTCCATTTGTCATGTCTTGACTATATAGATGACCATAAATTACTAGCTAATCTATTTCCTAGAAGTTTGTAAGACTACGTTATGCGTTGGTTCTATGATCTACCTATTCATTTGGTAATTTATTTTACACATTTAGTAGATGATTTCCTACAAACTTCTCTATCAATATTGGTACTAAAATATCCTATGCACAATTAGCTCAAATCAAACAAGGATCCAATGAGCATCTCACAGACTATGTTTTACAATATAAGAACAACCTTGCCAAGATGACTAATGTACTAGTTGATTTAAAATTGCAAGATCTATTTATTCAAATTATCTTACCTCCACTTCAAGAGAGTGTCATCTTTGAGACCTCTCCATCATTTGATCAATTATTCCATACACTCAAGATACGTGAAGGAAACTTTTATCTATGGGAAAATTAAAATATCATGATATTGCCTCATCCTCTTCTAATAGGTTTCAAGATAAATTTGCATTCAAGCCATCTCCTAAGCCCACTAAAGCTAAGGCCACTGTCAATGTTGTTTCTCCATCTACCACACTTCAAGTGAAAGCTCCACATTGTACATTTACTAAGTTACCTTACGCTCCTCGATTCCTACTACCACAACTTATTGAAATAAATCTTATTACTCTTCCACCACCACTCAATCTAGATCCTTCTCACCCATGTGGCCACAACTATGATGAAAATACATGTTGTGATTACCATCAATGCATTGGGAATCCCAAGGTTCGCTAATTTATTCTTATACATATAATTTGATATCTTTTTATAACAACTCCATCGAGCTTCCTACGCCATATCCTTGCATGATGGTCAATGATAATAAAAAAACTAAATATATTAAAAGATCCTTTACCAAACCATTATAAGAAACTTATAGATTCCTCTACAAATCATACTTATCACGTTGTGCCTCCTCCTTCATCAAGACCTCTTGATTTCCTTATTGTTTTGGTGATGTGCCACCACCAATCATTACATTTTCGAATCATGATTATCACACTATATTTTCTTCGATTCATTACATATCAATGCTTGTTGGCACCTATGCTATCAATAATACTATGGTCTATCCATTAGATTTTACCAATGCATGCTTCGTTGCACTTCTTGTAGCTATTAAATTCCCAACATCGTTAATTACATTTTTGGGTCCTCATTCTTATGGTCATGTCATTATTCCCATCATAGTTGGGTCTCTTACAATATTTACACCATTTCTTATTACCTCTAAAATCATCAATTGTGACATGCTCTTAGGTCTTCCTTGGCTCCACGCCATGCATGGTATTCGTTTAATGCATGAATTGTGTCTCAAGTTTCTTCATAACCACTAAGTTATCACCATAAAAGGTATTATACCACACAGATGTTTCCTCAACCCACATATGATGTTATTTGTGCATCAACCAAGACATTCCATCCTCCTACATAGCTCGCATCTTGGTCCACTCTTACACATACTTCTCCTAATCATATGTGGCCTCATACACATCCTAATTTCAAATCTAGCTCTACACCTAGTTCTCATATTTGTGCACGACCTACACCTTTACCTTATCCTAATCATTGGTCTATTAGTCCACCTCTTCGACCTATGTCCCCTACTCGAGAAACCCTCCCTCATAGGTTTTTTCCACCTCCTTATTCACATTGGTCTCATTTCCATACACATAGTTACTCTCCTAGATCGCCAACCTTAGCTCATTTTCACATTTCTTGGTCTCCTCGAACATCTAGTGGAGGGTCCTTTCCCTTCAATAACATCAAATAGTCTTCACTCCTCACACACTTCCATGGGGCATAGAACATTCTCCCCCTTTATAACATTATCAGTTTTCTCTAGTCTTTACTACTACACTATATGCTTTGTGCTCCATATCTTAGTTCTCTAAGCATTCGTACCTCTTTCTACACACACTATACAATAATTACCCTATGACGCAGTCTCGTGATATGGTTCACACTTGACTATTGAGGGAACACTACATCCTTGAACCTTTTCTTACACTCTTCACGCTCCGTGCTTTATGACATATCATTTATAGCATCTACTCACACATAACAAACCTATTTCCCGATGACGCACTCTTGTTTTATGATTCATTCTTGACTACTAAAGGGGAATTTATAAATGGGCTTCATTTCATGCACATACTGCGGGGAAATGAAAATCCTCCCATCTTCACATTCTTCATATCACACCATTACACTCATACACTGCATTTTCATATCTTGGTTGCATATACTCTTGCTTGCTTGTACTAATATGTTATACTTTTCTTACTATAATATAGGGATATTCAATATGTTATTATATGTTTCTATATACACATGAATGTTCACTTGCTCTTTGGAAGTGAATAGAAATCTCTTACAACTCTATAAACGATGCATGATTCCCAAACTGACTCCCTTTCCAATCTTGTTGAGGTTCCCTGGGGACACTCACCTTTACAACTCATATATCACAAGTTCAATTGTCACATTCTTTTCTTTTGTGTTTCATATTACACTCAATTATTTTTAATTTGTATATACATGATTTTACATACTATTTATCTTTCTAACATACTAATGGGTGCTTCATTTGTAGCATTTGCATTGAAATACTTTCTACAACCATGGTTATCCAGGACATTTTCCTTACTATTGTTTGTTATTTTTTACAGGATATGTCTTATGTCTTGTGTGATCATTGTATGCTTCTAGATGTTTCAGCTATGATTGTCTTGCAACATTGTGAGCGATGTCCCATGTTTGAAACCCACTTTTCACAGTCCATCTTACCTTGCATGCTACCTATTTTTATTATCTCTTGTTACTATCCTACTTTGCTTACATGTGCCTTGGTTTCTACTATACACATCACCTACCCCTTGCAGGTATCTCTAATTCAGATATGCACAAAAATATTGGGTCCTCTTCTTTGGGTTGCATTCTCCTACACTTCTTGCATGCACCCCAAACAAGAGGGGGCATACATTGGGTGAACAAATCACCCTACACCAACTCAAAGAAATAGTTCAAATCAACGTAGTACAAAAAAACATAGGCATATAGTCACGTAACACTCCAGAATTAGACTTGGACTTCACACACAATACAAACACTATCACCGAGGTCTAGACAATAATTCCCGATGCTTGTGTCCACATGTAGACACAAAAATTTGGTATCGCTACCCTTGTTTCCCACGTCTTCTTCTTTCACCATGGTCTTATCTAGATGCCCAATTTTTTAATTCCAATTCATATTTTAATTCTTACCTTTCCTATCTATTACCCCATCAACTTTAACTTTTTAAATTAATCTTCATTTTATCATTTTCTAATCTTCATCTCATTAGATAATTACCTCTAATCATCTTTAATTTCTCCCCCTCGGTTGTTTATTATCCCTAACTATCTAGTTCCATATCCCTATGCTTTTTCTAGCTTTTATTTAATCCATCTATATCTCCCACTTAACCATATTACTTTCCTAGGAAACCGTAACCCGCCTATATGCTTTAAAATGCTCATCCTAATCAATAAAATCCCCATATCTATAATAAATAAACCTATCCACATTCCAAAGGGATGGTTCTATGCAATTGGTAGGGATCCACCAGTTTCGTCGACCCTAAAAGCTAGATTCACCCCATTCAAAATGAGGCATAATAAAATTTTTGCTATGTTGTGAAAACTTATCTTTGAGCTTGAGCATAATTACAATTGTTTCGACCTTCTTAGATTCCATTTAAGCTTGTTATGCATTAATTATGGTGACTTTTGGAGGTTTACTTTGATTTTGTGTTGATTTATGCTATCACATTCTATGATTGCTATTATCTTTTAGGAACTAACATTTTACTGAGTTCATCTCCCATCGGGATTCATCTTCATTTTGTTCTTCCATTCATTTTGTTTTCAAGTTCTCCATCTAAATCATCTACCTCTGAATTTGTCTTACAATGCCTAGATTGTCATCGCTCCACCTAGGTCATCTTCGACCAGTCCTATGTTTTCATCCATTATGTTTTCCAGATCCTTATCGGTGAGATCCTCTATTTTGTTTCTATTTATAGTTCACATATCTTCCACCATGTTCTTTCGTCGGTCCAAATATATTCTATCTATCCCTAGTTGGTGCTAACTTAGCCGAGTCACCATCGAACCGAGTTCCATTTCAATCTAACCTATCCAAATATCTATTTTATTACACCCTTTCTATTTCTCTATTTCAGATCTCCCTCTCGTAGGTTTTTCACCATTCACGGGTCTCTTCCACCTCCATATCTTAATTTAGTATCCTTCAAATCTGCATTTTATTCACTATTTGGCTTCATATGCTCAAGTCATTTGTCGAACTTTCCTTTGCAGTCTAGGTATACTTTATTTTATAACAATCTAGATCAGATTTGTATGTGCCTTACATTTTTTCATTTTCAGTTTCTATGTGCCTAATATTTGTTATATTATTTTGTCCATTATTAGTTCTTTTATTATATCCTTTCTATACTAGGGTTGACATCTGCATAAGGAAGTTAACACTTCTTTGAACTGACATTTTCGGGAAACCCCATCATCTACCATCTAATCCATTTTATTCTTAGTTATCTTTGTTTTGCAAGTTCGTCGAGTTTTTAGTGAGGTCATCTACTTTATTCATGTCCATTTGCATCCACCATACCTCAAGGTATCTTAAACCCTTGCATTTTTTAGTTTTTTGGGTTTCTTTGGTATCTACTTAACTAATCCGAACATGAAAGAGAAAATTTGATCAACATTTTGGCACGCCGGTGGTACCACCCTTTTAGGTGAGTCTTTTTCATTTCTTGTCATTTTCTATATTTCTTCCATATTCTAATAACATTGCAAGTAGAAGTTATGATTTTTCTTGTTCGTGTTGGGATTCTAGATTGTTGGATTGCTTTTTGCTCACTTTGAAGATCAGATAAAAAGTAAAAGTGTTCTCAAAGTATTCTTCTTTTTGTCTTGTTTTCTCCTTTTTGAATCATATTTTCCATTCCCTGGTGTGTTTGTACTCATTAAACTTTCACATTTGGTTTTTGGGCTTAAAACAAACCTTTTGCATCCTTTCTTGCTCATCTAGTGTAAATAGGGGTTTAATTGGTTGTATTTCAAATTATATCACACACAACCAAACTCACAAATCAATTCACACATCTAGACATTTCCTATCGGTAGAATTGATTGGGATTTCATCACCAAATAGGAAAACCCATGCATCTTCCGGTTGCATTAGAAATCCTACAAAAACTCAGGCCTCACGTACTTATGGGTATATTGAGGACTCCCCATCAAAATACCACCTGAAACCAACCTTAGAATGCTATTTCCTAGGTACCTTCATTATCCATTCCCTTTTTATATTTCACACTTCCTAAATTAATCAAGATAAAGAAAACATTATGTGCTTGACTTGTTTTCCATAATTAGTATCACTAGTGATTTATTGTTTTGTTTCATGCCTGTTATCACACTATCCTTAGCTAAGGAAATGGAACAAAAATTACCTCACATAGTTCTATCATCTCGTCCCAATAAACATCTACCATGACCATTGTCTAATCCGCGCCCTTAGTTATTTCTTCCATGGTCATCCAACTTCGAATATCAATGTCCCTCACTAAGGACCTCTTGTTCAAATCACTACTATAGATGACACCAATAATTTCATATTTCATCATTCCATCCCATCTCGTCCAATAACCCCTCCATCTGTTTCATCAGTTGAACCCTTTAGACCTCCTATTATCCCTTGTGGTTGTTTGGATTTTTTTGTCGCACTCAAAATTCCCCTCTTTTTGAAGTCAAGTTTCAAAATTTTGAGTCAATTCCTTAGATTAATGGATCGGGTCGAGCTTGGTATTGTTTGCAATTTTCCATTATGTGGAGAATAGTTTGAAAGTCATGCATAATGGTGGAGTTTTTCCCTTCTTTTTATTTTTCACACATCGGTAATGACGGTGTATATTCCCGTTAATTTTTTTCCCCAACATACACGGGTAGTATGTGGATATCTCTGATTCGATGTGGCATGGTCATGTTTCAAGTGACAGCGGAAGCCTCCATGCATCCAAACAATTAAAATCTAAGGGTAAGGCCCATGGGACAGTCCTCAAATAAGCGCAAGATTTCCGCATGTCCCAGGTCCAAAATGAAGATAGAACAAGCCTAAATTGGCTAAGTATGGAAGGTTTAGCGGACAACGCCATGTGCCTCATCGACTAAAATTCAAGATTTGAAGCTAGGGGTAGTTCTCAAACTTGCACCATTCCTCCACGTGTCCCAGGTCCAAAAAGAGACAGAGCCGATTGCTTAAATTGACTAAGTATGAGTGGGTCGACGGAAGCCTCCACGTGCCTCAATGACACAATTTCAAAAGTAAAACCAAAAGGTTAGTTTCCAAATGAGTGCCAACTCACCACGTGGTTAGAGTCAATGGAAAGACAAATTTTGCTGTTGAAAAGTCCAGGACTAGCGGAAGGAGCCACGCGTCATCTCGGTGTAATTTCAAGAGGCGTATACAAAGCAAAAACTCAAATGAGCACCAACTCTCCATGTGTCTAGAGGTCAACATAAGTTAGGTGGGAAGTAAGCCCAAATTAGCTAAGTATAAATAACCGGTGGAGCTCTCCACATGTCAGCTTGGCGCAATTTCAAAGGCAAAATCCAAGGGCAGGTTCCAAATGAGCACTAGCTCTCCACATGTCCAGGGTCAGATATATGGCCCCGCCAAACAAAAGGGAGAAAGTCAAATATTAAGCCCAAATAGAAAGTCAAGGTGGGGAAGTGGGCCATCGGGGTGATTTGAGAATTTGAGCCTTGTTTTCATTAAAGGAGATTAAAGTTAAAAAGTGACCCGCAACCCTGCCCATGCCTGGTAAAAAGTCAAATATTAAGCCTGCATTGAAGGTCAAAGCGGGAAGCGGGCCGATGAGGCAATTTGTGTTTTTGAGCCCACATTGAAAAGAAGTAAAATTGTAAAAGTAAACCATGACTCTATCCCCGGTCAAGTAAGGCCACATGTCAAAACAATATCAAAAGAGGGTGGGTGGGGTAAAATGTTCCAAAGTGCTATTTCTCTAAAGGGCACAAAATGCAAAAGGTGTCCACTAGCCCACTTCAGTTTAAATATCTCCCACTTGGATGGATCATATTCAAAGTTTGCATGGGCAGATTAAACGAATGTGATTCAATATGTCTTTTTTTGCTGCCAGACATGGAAATGAATGAGGCATTGGAGAGACTCAGATATCAGTTTCTTGAATCAGTTTTCATCATTTTTTAACCGAATGTAACCATTCTTGGAAACTATTTAATGAATTCTCCATGTTGTTGTTCGGGTTGGATCCTGGTACTCTGTAAAGTAATAGATTTGAAGTAATCAATACAGAATTTTTCCCTTTCTTCCTCTACTTTTCTTCTTTCTATGTCTGAAACTTGGGAATCATCAATCTTTTATGATAAGAAACTTTGTGTCTTTAGAATTATACGATTATGAAAGTGAATGATTCGATTCTCGCATCTCCCTGGTTCAATACATATAAGGTGATACTCTTCCATCTATATCTCCTGAAGGTATTGTTATGTTCTTCCTTCCTCATCTCCTTAATTCTTCCATCCTTTCGTATTGATGATCTTTGGGCATAAAACGTTTCAAAGGATCAGGAATCCACACTTTGAAAGTTGTAAATTTGTATATATGTTTTCTCCTTGCTTTAAATAAGGGAACCTCTCCCATTAAAGAGGAGGGACTTGTTGTCCCCCTCGACCGTGGTTTGTTAAAAGGATCATTTTACAAATCCAATAGTTTTTGGCGACTCCACTGGGGATTTCATTTCAAACAGATCCCTTTCTAAAAAGAACAACCTCAAGATCATTGTTGGTCTAGCGACTCTATGGTATACATGTGGGAGGAAAGCTCTCAGGTTTGAGGATTCCCATTTTTAACTTTTCAAAAACAAAACTTCTCTCTTCTAGCAAGAAGGAATAGAGGGAGTCGTTCTACAAGCACACCTCCTACTAAAGACAAAAATTCCAAGGATAGCATTCCTTAGGAACATCTCAGTCCTAATCTCTGTGCTTTGATTCTTGCTGGTGTTTTAGTTCCCCTTCTCTAAATTTTTCAAAGATGGCAGTTCCTTTGCCTTTGGGACAACAGTTGGGCCTCCTTATCTTCCTTAGTCATTGCATTAGTTTCCTAGAGGTAACAGGAAAAGTTTTCCCAAGTTCCGGGGTGATGGGAAGGTTCATTCAGATGAACACATTGAGCCTTCATTGTTGCATGTGGGATTCTTGGGGTTGAACATGAAGATGTCTTTGTTAGGATTTTTGTGGAGACATTGCAGGAAAATGCTATTGATTGGTTCTACCATCTTCCTATTGGGTCTATCACTAATTGGAATACCATGACAACTTAGTTTGAGTAGCGTTTCAAACCTGTTGAAGATGTGCATGCTCTGTTAGCACAAATTTATCATATCAAGAAGGAGCCATTTGAGCCCATGAGGGAGTTTGTGGCTAAATTCAACAAGCTAATTAATAAAATTCCATAGAACACTCGTCCAATGGATCAAATCCAAAAGTGCTTCTTCCTCAATGCCCAGTTGCCTAAAGTGAGTTATGCACTAAGGAGAGATAACCTTGCAACTTTGGATGTTGATCAACATTTGGCTATCAGTGTTGAGGATGATTTGATCATGTCTAGTAAACTGAAAAGAGAATCCTCCAAATCTAAAGCTTCTTCCTCTTCCTCTTCCCCTGGAGCTAGTTCTGATCAATTAGTATAGAATCTTGCAAATGATCTCATTGCTCTCAAGAAACAATTGGCTCAACATACCCCTTACCAGGATGTTCCAAGGAATAATTTTCAGCCCAAGAACCACCTACCTACTTCTCAGACTAGATTGGCTATTGAAGTCCCACCCATTAAGGTTCTAGTCAATGCCACTTGTGAAGTTAAAGAACCTGATGATGAGTAGTGTAATAAATTATATGAAGAACTAGAAGAGGAAGTTGAAGAACTAGAAGAGCTTGGTGGATCACAAGTTCATTTCCTCACCACTTAAGGTATGGATGACGAAGATGAATATGATGAAAGAGTGGCAGACATGAAAAGTGATTCATATAGTGTTATGACTCGAGATAAAACAAAAAAAAAAGAGAAAGTGGTGCAGCCTTCCAAGAAGTCTAAGGAGCTTCCTACAACTCTTCTAGTGATTACAAGAAGAATAGCTCCCATTCCCACCGCCTCCACACAAAAGGTGAGTAATTCTAATCCTCCTTCTTCTACTTCTATTTCCAAAACTCATTCTCCTTCAAATTCTAAAACTAATAGATCAAGATTCTCTCAAGTTCCTGAAAATGATGCCCCATCCACCTCTCGAATCTTTTGATATTATTAATCACCTCAAAAGGACGGAAATCCAAATTTTAGAGGCAGAGTTTTACCAAACCCATCAAAAATATTTTGCTAAAATGGTAAACTTTGTAAATTCCAAATCTAAAGTCTTATCCAAGACTTATAAAGGCATTTTTCCCACCCCTCTTCCTCACTTCAATCAAGCCTTGTGGCTACAATCACTTCCCTAATGAGAAAATTGAACAATTTTATCCGACTCTTCTCATAGCTGGCCATAAACTCAAGAATCGTGTTATAGACTTAGGAGCCTCATATAATGTAATTCTGTAAAGATATCTCATGCTCGAGTCTAACCCTAACACGTGCCTTTGGTTCCTATTATTCCATGGAAAGTAGGAAAGTACCTCTGGTTGGTATAATTAAAGATGCACAAGTGGTTTTTTTGCTTTTCCAGAGAAAAGGGTGTTAGCCACCATTTTGGTAGCTGATATTCCTCCCTCATATGGGATGTTGCTGAGTATAAATTTTTGTAAGGAGGTAGGAGGTGAGATTCAAATGGATTGGTCGCATGCTTTGATCCTGGTCAATGGAAAAATGAAGAAGTTACTACCTAAGAAATGGTGAGTATATTGTCGAAAATATCGATAACCCAAAAGAACATATACTCGTATGAGGATTTAGGGCATGGGAACTACATGATTATGTCACAAGATGATGCAAGGCTTCCCAAGGGAGTTATTCAAGACCCCAATGGCATTTGGACTCTGGATTTTTATGGAAGTTGCTCTTCGATGGTTCTAGGTTAAAGTGGTGTTGACATATCTAGAAGGGAAGATTCATCCTTTATCTTTCAAGCTCTATTTTGAAAATACAAACAATATAGCTGAATATGAGGCGCTCATATTTGGATTGAGCATGGAAAAAGAGATGGAAGTGAAGAATATTTGTTCTTGTGGTGATGCGAAATTATTGTAAAATAGGTCAAAGATATTTTTCAAGTCAAGAATAGGAGACTAAAACATTAGAGGAATATTTTATGGGATTCCATCGAGTTCCTTGATGCTTTCTCTATTGAATTTGTGCCAAGAGAAAGGAACACTAGAGATGACTCTCTAGATGTCTCAGGATCTTTGTTGAATCCTCATCCATATTTCTCTCGGGAAGTTTACCATTGAAATGATTCATAGGCCAAGTGTACCAAATAATGTAAATAACTAGCAAGTCTTCAAAGATGATCAACATTTCCTCTCTTTCTTGGAGCTTAGGGATGATTTTGACAAGCTGTATTTTGAAGGAAGTGAGACCTTGCCTAGAGAGTGTGTATCTTCCAATGAAAGGGATATCAAGGAAGAGACGGATCAATATGGATGCATCAAATTGAAAGGTAACAAGATTCCTAAAGGCTGGTGAGTTTGGAAGGCTTGTTTGATAAGCATGATAGGTACATTAAGTCTAAAACTTCCCAAGGAGCCCAACAGTCTACTAAGTGTGAAAACATGAATATTAGGAGTATTGATGAACCTAAGATGGTGCAAACCTGGGAAATGCTACACTCTAGAGGGGAAGAAGAAGACAAGAAATCTACTAAAAAGGTATGTTGATGTCCTTGCCTTTTCGTATGATGATCTCAAGGATTTCCAACTAAAGGAGATGCAACCCTTTATCCCTCTGAAACCTGAGATCAAATTGTTCAAGTAGAAACAAAGGAAATATAATCCCAAGGTTGCTGGCACTATTTTTCAGAGATTTAGAATTTTCTAAAGCCAAAAATCATCTTTCTTATACACCATTCAACGTGGATTGCGAACATTGTGCCTATCGGGAAGAAGAATGCTGAGATTCACATATGTGTGGATTTTAGGAATTTGAATCAGGATTCTCTAAAGGATAACTACCCTCTACCCATGATGGATCAGGTTTTTCAAGTTGTTACATGTGCTCCGAGATGTTGTCTATCTTTGAATGGGTTCTCTAGATATAATCAAGTGGAGGTCAGTACCTAGATCAACACAAAACTACTTTCTACTCCTTGGGGCACATTTGCTTACAAGAGAATGCCTTTTGGTCTTATCAATGTTGGTTCCACATTTTAGAGGGAAATGGACTTGGCTTTTGGTAGTTTGAAGGGAAATTGTGTGGTTGTGTTCTTGAAGAATTTGATTGTTTTCTCCAAAACAAGGATAGATCACTTTCAAAGCATCTTGAATCAGTTATCCGGAAGTGGAAAGAGCATGGAGTTGCTCTAAATCCAAATAATTCTATATTTTGTGTCCTTAAAGGCAAGTTTCGGGGCACATTTTCTCCAAATAAGGAATCAAGATAGATCTAGAAAGAGTTCAAGCAATCCATCAGATTCCTCTTCCCACAAGTAAAAAGGGTGTTCACTCTTTCTTTGGTAAGATTAATTTCCTGAGGAGATTTATTCCTAATTTTGCAGAATCGATTGTGAGCATTTCTCACATGATGAAAAGAAAGAAAAAATTTGGTCGGTATTCGAGGGTAAGGAGGTATTTGAAGGTATTAAGCAAGCCATTGCTAAGACCCCATCTTAGCATTTCATGTTTTCAAGAAGGACTTTATCATATATTGCTATGCTACTGAGTTTACCCGACTTTGTGTTGACTTAGAAGAATTCGAGGATCATGAGCTTCCTATTGCCTTCATGAGCTATGTTTTGAAAGCTCATGAGTTGAAATATACTATGATGGAGAAACATGCTTTTGCAGTGGTCAAAGATGTTAAGTAATTTCGTTTTTATATTCTTAATTCTCACTCGGTTGTGCTTGTTCTTGATACAACCATCAAATCCATTCTTACATAGCAGGAAGTTTGGAACTAAGAGAGGCAATTGGGTAGCAAAGGTCCGATAATATTACCTGGATATCAATCCAACTAAGCTAGTCTGCGGGGTAAAGGCTTGTGTGAACTTATTTCCGAAGGAGCTGATGCAACATTGTCCAAAGAAGAAGTTAATGTTCCTATTCAATAGATGAATGGTATACATATATTACACATTTTCTTACCTATGGAGAGTGTCCATATAACTTGAGTGCCTGGAGAAGAGGGATATAAAGCTAAGGTCTACACTTTGTATGTTTAATGTGAATACGATTTTTTCAAGTGAGGCATAGATGGGAGATTCTTGAAGTGTGTAGACAAGGAACAAAATAAGAAGTTGTTCTCAGCTTTTCATGATCAGGCTTGTGGAGACCACTTCTCTTCTAGCATCACCGCCGACAAAATTCTTCGTGTTGGGTGCTATAGGCCTACATTGTTTAGAGATGCATCCAAATGGGTAGGCAAGTGTGAAGCCTATCAGAATTTTGTTGGGAGACCTAAGTTGGCTTCTTTGCCACTAAATCCATTAGTGATTGATGAGCTCTTTTCAAAGTGGGGATTGGATTTCATTGGAACTCTAAACCCATCCTCAAGTCTTTGGGCATACTCATGTGCTAACTATTACAGGACTACTTTACAAAGTGGGTAGAGGCCATTCTAGTCAAAAGCACTACTTCTGAGGTAGTGTGTAATTTCATTATGGAGAACATATTGATAAGGTATGGGGTACCAAACAAATTTTTGACTAATAATGCCTCAAATTTTTCTTCTTCTGAGATGATGGATTTCTACTATAGCTATGGAATTTCCCTTTCTCACTCTTCAAACTACTACTCCCAAGGGAATGGAAGAGTAAAATCTGTTGGTACCCAAATTGATTCTCCCTCAGAAGCTGAGAAACATCACAAGTTTGGTAGGAAGCTTAGAGACAAGTAGAGCATATAGTGTGTCATTTTATTGCTGAGGATGAAGTGCAGCTTTCTCTTTGTCACTCAGATGTGGAGAAATGGGTAGCACCCTCAAGAGGATTTGACCTATCCTCACTACTTTATGGTTGTGCCTTTCAACCAGGTGAGAGGACCCTTTTGTAGCCTGTTGTTTGTGGAGGAGATGGATATATCCTTCCTTGTGAAATTATTAAGAAGACCTTGAAGAAAATATGATCAATGTAACAAAACCTAACTCTCACAAGTTGTTACTCTAGAAAATGGATATATTTTCTAAACAAGGTTGAGCCACTAAAGAAAATGAAAACCTAATTGTTTATGCATATTTTGGTAGTAAAAATTATGCATTTTTATACACATATGACAAACAGGGGTAGTATGGGTATGATTGGTTATTTTTAAATGAATTTTTGGTGGGAGGTGAGGCATAAATGAACTTGATTCACCAAGTTCTTGAGAAATTTTTAAAAAATGGAGAGCTTCAATAACAGAATGCTTCAAGATAGCTAGGATGTTCCTGTAAGTAAAATAGGTGCTTCAATGGAGGCCGATATCAACACATTTCACACAAACTTCAAGGATCCAAAATGAAGTCTCAAATTGGAAAACCTAACTAAACATTGTCAACCTCTGTTTCATCATGCCTAAGATACCCTCAAAGGCTAACAAACAATCTTATAGTCTGCTAGGAGTCACAAAGTGATTTTAAATTTGTCTATTTCATTATCAAATGAAATATCTTATGATAAATGAAATTGTAAATGCCAAAAACTATCACAAGGATAAGATCTTATGTGATTCACAAATATTTCAATTTAATATTGCAACGGGAACAAGAAACTATTTGCAGACATTCGGGAATGACACAAACACAAATTTTGCCCAAAAATAACACAGATTAACTCAAGTTTGATTAAATTTATCAGCAAGGAAAGTTTCTAGAACAATCTTTGAGCTTGTCAATGGCTGTATAGTTGCAGCCACCTTGACATGATCAAATTTAACACAAAAGGAGATAAATAGGTTTCTTCAAATGTTTTCTCGTAAGGAAGGCTTCTATCAAGCTTTTCTCTTAGAAAAATCAATCCCGACGTCTAACACTCCAACCATTTGCATGATAAATTCGTGTAATTTATAAATTTTTTTACAACAGAGTTTTCTCCCCAAAAATGCAAACATTGAGTGTACCAGTGCTTGCCATGATCCCGATTGTGATACCCAGAATCAGATCTGTAAAACATTGTCATGTACTCAGGGGGTAGATCTCTTCAAACATCTCCGCATTCAATTCCTTCTTCTGGGAGATCATTTTTCCCTCTACTCATTAACCACTTCCACCCATTATCTATCAAATCTGGTTCTTTGTGTGCCCAAGAAGAAAAAATGGAAGATCAAATTAAGCCCATAGGTTAGATCTCATCTTAATGGAAAAAGACATCCCTGGATTTTCCTCACCAAACCAAGATATCAACATGTCTTTTGCGTGCTAAGGAAAGAAAAATTGGGTTGAATCCGATACCCAATTGCATATTTAATGGTGAGAGACATTAAAAGACCTTCCCCACCAAACCAGGATACCAGATTAATGTTCCTTTTCATTTGGTGTGTAGGAGACTCCAAGAAATGATAAAAAAAACCATAAGAATATGCATCCCAGGAGCTTTGGAGAAAAATGGCAGAAAATCAAATACAAACGCATGTGACTTCTGTTGATCTTTATTTTGAATTTGGGTAATCCACATGGAAGATACAATTTAGAATGGGCCCGTGGGTTCCTTTTTCCTTTTACAAATTTTTGGAAAAATGGAAAAAATTCCCATTTTCCTCCACCCCTCCACCTTTGAAAAATGGGTCTGATACATTTCCTAATGTGGGTCCTAAAGGAACCGTAGCTAAATTCTACTATTTCACCTCTTTTTTGGAAAAAGGGAAATTTTTCCATATTTTCCCCACATCTGCAACCTTCCACTTCTAGTCTCTGATGTGGGTCCTAATGGAACCATGCTTCCTTTTTCACTTTAGTTCCTTTTTTCATGAAAGGAAAATTTTCCAAATTTCCCCCAAAAGTCTGCACCTCTTCCGTTGACCTTCCCATAAAATTTTGACTTATCCTTTGTCGGGCCTGCAAGCCATTTTTATGTTTTAATCCTTTTGATGACAAGAGGAAAAAAAACCAAGTTGCCTCCAATGGTCCGCTTCCCTACCCCTTTGAATTTTCAAAACCAACCTTGACCTCCCTCTTGTCGGGCTTGGAGGCCATTTTGATAATTTAACCCTTAAGAGGAAAAAAATCCAAGCTTCCCCGATGGTCCGCTTCCCCACCTTTTGACTTTTCAAACTGCCACGCGTCACAATGGCGCATCTTGAGATGGTCCCCAAAAGTTGAGACCTCTAATGAGCAAGGGCTAACCACATGTCCTCGGCCTGGAAAAATTTGTTTTAAGGCTTAAAGCTCAGCGGAAGGCGCCATTTGTTAGGGTCCGAGGCAATCTCCTTTGGCCGTTGAAAAGTCCAAGAAAATGCAAAGTGAGCAGAGGCCTCCAAGTGTCCTCCTGGCGCTTCTTTAAAATAAAATTCAAGGGCCAGTCCTCAAACATGTGTGGTCCCTCCACATGTCCTAGGCCTCTCAAAACCTTTGAAAATAGACTAAATATTGGAAGACCTGGTGGAAGCCTCCACGTGTCTTCATAGCGCAATCTCAAAATGGTGCCCAAGAGCGGAGACCCTGAATGACCGTGGGCTCACCACATGTCCCTTTTCTACCAAACTATACCAGCTGCATAAAAATTTGTCTAAGTCTAGGAAAAGTAGTGGAAACCTCCACGTGTCCTCCCTGGCGCAACTCTAAGGCCAACCAAAAAGCAAATCTTCAAATGAGTGTTGTTCTTCCAAGTAGATAGGTTCTTTAAGTTGAGATGATTCATGAAATTTTTAAAGTACCTTACCAAGCCACATCCAACCAAAAGAGGCAATGTTTCCTGTTGATGCAAGGATGTAAATTTGACTAGGAGAAACACTCGTCAAATCATAAAATGTGGAAAAATGACCATTTGAGCCGGAGATGAAATTTTCTCCAAGGACGAAGAATTTTAGAAATTTTACAAGGCTCAAATACATTTCTCCAAGCTACATCCATTCATTTTTTTCTATTATTTTGGGAAAAAATGACAAGGATAGAAAATCCTGGCTATGGAAAATGGAATGAATGGGACAACCCGAGTTTTTACACCCAAATACAGACCTTTTCAGATGAACAAAGAAATGAGGAAACAATTTCGGATCTATATGTGACCCTCATTCTAGGAAAGGACTGACTATGAAAACAAAAGGAAGGTGGAGACTTTTCAGGCACAATACGGGAAGATAAAATGTGACAAAAACTGTAAATTGATACATTTTTAATGGCAAAATGGGGTGAGACTATTTTGAGCACCAACATCGGCTCGACTTGGGGATGGGCACTCCCTGCGAGTGCCACAAGAACAAAGGTAGACCAAGTGCCAAAAATATCCATTGGGAAAAGGAGTCAGCATGCACAACACTAATCAGAACCATCCCCAAAAATGAACCAATAAACCAACAAAAACTAGGCCACGGGGCAGAATGAACCAAGACATGAAAAATAGAAAACAAACCAACAAACTATACACTTCATTGATAATGTTCACCTTGATTCTAGGGAATAAATCTAAGAAATGTTTCAAATGCCTTCCATTAATAGGTAATTCGAGCAATTCCCCATCCAATTCCTTCAAGAATAAGGTATGTTCACCAATTCTAATATCAATGGATTAAGGTCCCATCTATAATGCATCAAATTTTCCATGCTTTCCTTATCTTCATGCTTGCTATCCCATAACAAAGCACGAGTTCTCCAACATTGAAAGCTCTTGGGGTGACCTTCTTATTGAACAACTTCTTCAACTTTTCTCTAAATTTTACATGCCTTTGGTGGGATTCCCTCCTTTCTTCATCAAGTTCAAAAATCTGGTTAATGTGGGCATCATATGGACTAACTTCTTGATCTTCCAGTTGTTGAATGAACTGATATGAGGATAGTTGCATATGCAGGGGCAGTATATCTTGAGTGTCATACACCAATTCAAATGGAATTTTTCCAGTGGCTCTTTTAACAGTAATTTGTTAGCCCAAATAGTGAACTTCAGTTGTTCACCCCATTTTATTTTGTTCAACTCCAAGGTTCTTCTGATAATTTTCAGCAAATTTTTATTATTGGACTCAGCTTGTCCATTTCCTTGGGGATTGTAATTAGAGGCATATGTCAAGTTGATCCCGTATTCTTTGCACATTGCCACCAAAGGTTTATCTCTAAATCTCATGGCATTATTAGCAACAATTTTAACTGGCACCCCAAACTTGTAGATGATATGGTTCAACATAAAATCCATGACAATTTGGTGTGTTTCTCTTTTGGTGGGGATTGCCTCCACCCACTTGGTGAAGTAATCAGTGGCTACAAGAATCCACTTATGGCCAAAACTTTAAGGGTCTGAAATCTCACCAATGAAATTCATTCCCCATTGCTTGAATGGGGCTTCAATTGATACAAGTTGTAAAGGTAGGGATCCTGAAGCTTTCAGTCTTCCAGAGAAGTGATGGTAACTCTCACATATTCTAACCAAAAGATTTGTATCCTTGAAGAGAGTTGGCCACTAATAACCAACCCTCAGGATCTTGTGTGATGTGACTCTTCTAGTAAAATTCACCCCACAAAATCCTCCATTAAGATCAAAAATTATCTTGGGGGCTTCATCTTCAGTAGTGCACATTAAGAGAACTCCCTCGGGGTTCTTCCAAGCTAACCCATAATCACCAATGACATATTTTTGGGAAGCCAACTTAAGGGCCCTTTTTGGTTTTTACTCAAATACTTCAAGGCAACATACATTTCGAGATAAAAATCACATCCTTGTACCACTCAAAACTCATCAATATTTCAAATACATCTACCCTTCTTCTACTTCGTTTACCTCAATAGTTTACAAGTTACTCTCAGCCATAAGCTTAGCCAAGCTCAAACCTCTCACAAACTTCTTGCATATCCATGTCATATTCATGTCATATTCTTACAACTTGTTCACCCATCTACATATTTTGCTTGATACTTCCATCTCGATAAGATGTCTTTGACCATGGTGTGGGAACATAAGAAACAATTTTAGAACTCAAAATGTAAGGCTGGAAAATCTTTCTTGCTTTCACCAAGGCAAACACTTTTTCTCCATAATAGTTTACTTCATCTCGCCCCCTATAATGCCTTACTAAAAAAATCAATTTGTCTTTCATCCCCTTCATCATCTTTCTACAACAAGACAGATGCAATAGTGTTCCCGAAGCAAAAGAAAATAGTTGGAAAGGCTTCTCATAATATGGAGTTCTAAAACATGGGTATGCTTTAATTCCTCCTTAATCCCATTGAAGGCTTGAATGGCATCCTTCTCCCATTTGATGGCTTGGTCCTTCTTGACATGCCAAAGTGATTGGAATGGTCAACTCAAGCAAAGTTTGATATGAATCTCTTGATAAAGTTAATCTACCTAAAGAAGGATTGAATCCCCTTCTTGGTTCTTGGAATTGGGACCTTGCTTATGGCCTCTACCCTTTCCGAATCAATCATTACCCCTTCTTGTGAAACAATGTGACCAAGAAATTTACCCTTATGTACTTCGAAATGGCACTTCTTTGGATTGAGTGAAATTCCATATTCTCTACACCTTATCAGTATTTTCTCCAAGTGCTTCAAATGATCACCCTCTCTTTCGGAGAACACAGTTACATCATCTTGGTAAATGGCAATAAAATCATTGATGTAACTAGTAAAATCAACACCCATTGCCCTCTCGAAAGGTTGCTCCAACATTCATCATTCCAAACGGGATCCTAACATATACATATTTTCCCCAAGGGGTGGTAAATGTTGTTTTAATTCTTTCTGATTCCTTCACCACAACTTGGTTATAACCAGAGAAACCATCCAAGGTAGAAAGTAGCTCAGAACAATTCACTAGTTGTAGCATTTTCTCCATGTTTGGTAAAGAATAATTATCCTTCATTGATGCTCTGTTTAGATTTATGAAGTCCACACATAGCATGATGTCACCATTCTTCTTTCTAACTAGTACTAGGTTTGTAACCCAAGAAGAATACCTTGTAGGCTGAATAATCCCTCCATCCCTCAGTTTCTTCAGTTCCTCTTGCATTTTAAGAGATAGGAGTGGATTGATTGGCCTCTATTTCTTCTTGAATGGTTTTACATTAGATTCCAAGGGAATCTCATGTTGAAATAGATCCTCTTTGTATGCCTTTAGTTCATAATAAGTCCAAGCCATGCAATCTTGATATTTTTAGCAATTGGACATAAGACTGTTTTCCTCCTTTCTCGAGATTTCTTCCCAACAGATCTTTCTTGGTTTCTCTTCTATACGCAGGTCATACTCATAAATATCCCTTGAGGCTACTATGCATCTGTTAATAATGCGATCAACATTATCAAAGTTGGATTCAAGAGCAACCAGCCCTCTAGGAATGGTATTAGTCTTTAGTTGGATGATGCCTTTGCCAAACAAGGTTTCTTTACCCTCTGCTACACACACCATTGGCTCCTAATCAATATTTTGATCAGCAAACTCCCCTTTGTTCTATAGAAATATTCTAACTTGAGCATCATCATCAAAAACTTGCCAATGTTTAATGTTGTTAGGTACAGATGGCCTAGTTAACACCTCAACATCATATTCACAATATGGGGATATTGTATAATTATCAAACCAAGATCCCAATACTACAAGTTTTTCTTCCAAATCATTGAACCTCTTATCATGATGCACAATATTGAATGAATCAAACATCTCAATGAGATCCCAAGTTGCATGCTTGTATTGTTTCATTCATTTATTTTTTGTGGCATAAAGTTTTTGACTTTCTTTACAATTAATTTTGAATCTCCTTTGACAATGATGTCTTTAAAACCATATTTCCAAGCAATCCTCAGACCTAACAATAGTGCCTCATACTCAGCAATGTTATTAGTGCACTCAAAGTTGAGTTTGAAGGAAAAGACAAAATCTTCCTGGCCTGGAGAGATTAGAACAACACTAGCACCATTTCCGAACTTGGACCAAGCTCCATCAAAAATAAAGTCCAAGGAGAGCTTTCCTGTTCAAGACATTTGCATTCTTCAATATTGTGCTCTTTTCCATCAACAAATCCTACAAAGTTATCAACATCAACACTTGTGTACAATACTTCATGAGATGCATTGTTGGGATCTTCAATAAGGTGTAACATCTTCTTTTCTCGCATATAACCTGACAAGGTTTCCTTCAATTGGGATCATAGCATAGGAAATGTCCATTTCAACACTCCCACCAACACTTGTAGCCCATTTTCTAGATAAAAACATACCCCACTTGGCTGGGCAATCAACAATAACAACATCAAGCGTCAAGTTTTTACCTAGGTAAGCTACAAGTTGCACCACTAGACCTTTCACACATCCCACCACTGGAACTTCTCTTGAGTCCATAGCAATACACTTCCCATATGTTGTTGTTACTTTGATATCCATCTCATTCATGAATTCTAGAGGCATAACATTGCATGATGCCCCTGAGTCAAACATACAGTTGTGTAACAATCTATCCTTAATGATCATAGTCATGAAGAATGGATCTACATTTAGCTGAGAATCCACCAAGGATGTCACCAAAGTAACCTCACATGGTTCACCTAGTTCCTCCAACACTGGTGGTGTCTCTAACTCTTCAATGACTAGTGGAGTCTCCATAATATTTACATTTCTTCCTGGGGTACTCTTCTCTTCTTTCAATCCAAAATACTCCAATTCCCTCTTACGTGCTTGCGGGAATCCTAAGAAACTAAAAAATTGGGACTAAGATCTTGATCTGACTCAAGACTTGGGCAATATCATAAGGGACATACTTTGGCAAGGCAACATTGGAAGGAAGGTTGACACACTCATTAGATGGCATAGGATTTTTGACAGCTTGGGCATGAGGAGGGGTATGATTTTTGTTTGGGACAACAAGGCCCTTGGTAGATGCATCTTTCTTAGGAGCCTCTTTAGGAATATTTGAAAGCAATGGAGTTTTTGGCTTGACTCGAGGCCCTGTCCCTTTGACAACCCTACTTCTTGTGTTGTAATCCTTCTCTTGGGAAAAAAAAATGTTCATCAACAATTGCCTATCCTCCTTAGATGGGATTCCTCCATCATACTTCTTTATCATTAAAGCTCTTAAATATTCAAAGTCATTATTGGGAAATTCAAAAGCTTCTACAATATCTACTTCTAAAGTATGAGAGGGAGGAAGAATAGGTACCCGGTGGATGTAATCCCAAAAATCAACACCAGTTCTAGCACTTATAACTTTAGTTGAAGTTTCCCTTGTTGTGAGATCATAGAGCAACCCATCATGCAAAAATCATCATCATTATCAACATCAGCTTCTTCTTCTTCTTGTTGATCCTCCTCACATGGAGCATGGGGCATGAAACATCTGTCACACCAATCAATGGCATCTATCTCCTCCACTACAACAACTCTAACAGCCAAAGGATCGGTACCATTCTATTTTTTCCCGGCCTCGTGACTATTTACTTCCAAATCCAATAGGTCCCTTGCCCCGTCATCAAAACCTTGATCATTCCTATGATGGTTTATAAACCTTTCTTGGCCTTGTTGCTAGTGCGACCTTGTGAACTCTTCCCAATTCCTTTTTCTACTGGGCTAATTTGTATGAGATTTATTCTACAGTCCCTGCCAGAGTCTTAACAACCTCCTCCAAATCAATATCCTTAGTTGTTTGAGGCTTTTTCGGGTTAATTAGTTTTACACCCTCCCTTTTTGGAGGCTTTTCAATTGTCTTGATGTTGTTCTCTATTTACAGATCCATGGTGAAGGCCTGCCTTAAATTAGTAGTTTTTTTTTCCCTTAAGTAGTAAGAAGATTTTTTATCAAATGCATCTCAATATTTGATCAAACATGATTCATCACATGGTCTCAAGCTAACCGACAATATCCTCACGGTCTTATTAAACCTTGTGTTGAAATCATGTACTGACTCATTAGGATTCTTCTTGATGTTTTCAAATTCTGATAGAAGAAACCTAGGGTCAGTTCTATCACCATACTGTAATCTAAATGCATTGTTCATCTCTGTCCAAGAATCAATGGAATTATCTGGAAAATATTTGTACCAATCCCTAGAATTTTCTTCCAAAGTATGGATAAACAATTTGATATATACATCTTCATGTTCAATCTCAAAGTCTTCCATCATATTGATAAAAAGCTTTAGATGTTGATCACTAGTCATAGTGTTATTTCATTGGAAATTTGGTAATCTATTTCTCACATCCTGGGGAACTACATTTGGATAACCAGCCATCCTGTAAAATTTATAGGACCAAAGGTGTTTACAATAAATGGAGGTCTGGGTGGGGGCAGGGCCATGTTGTTTTGAGGAGGTGACCCTAGAGGGGAGACAAATTGATAAGGGGCAGAGGGTCTTTGAAATAGAGGAGTATAAATTTTAAAATGGATATCCCCTAAAGGCCTTATTTCTTGGAAAACCCTATCAACTTCTTAAAAGACAAGGGAAAGAATGAGAAGAAAACTTTTCAAAATCAAATGAAGGCCCCTCTCCGGTTGGAGAATTCTACTCCACAAAGAGGCTACCTAATTGAAGCACTTGAATGAATATCCTTAATGAGAGGCCAATCACTTTCATCAATGAAGATCCCTTTTTTTGTCTGTGATCTCCAACAACTCTTTAGGCTTTTCTTCCTTCTAACTTTGTTTTTACTAGCTCTAGAAACAATGTCTTAGCAAGATCCCTAGCAAAGAAATATCTTCTTCCTTCTAGCTTTGCAAATATTAGTAACAAATCTCACTTGACAGAGGTTAAGACACTGGTACTTATAAAGAATGAGATCAACAGGGAGTCACCATTAAGGATTTCAACGTTAGTTGTGAAAATGCACTAAAATATGATCTGTCAAATGTATGTCAATACTAGAAATTGGAAATGGGATGATCTGACTTTTTTTTACCTAGATTTATCAATGAAACCTAGTGCAATAATTGTAGACAATGGAAATATTACTCATAACACTCAGAGAATATAAGAAATGTTTACCAGGGTCTGAATATGAACTGTAATCACTATGTCCTTAACAATGGCACCAATCGGGTGTTGGTACCCAAATTGATTCTCCCTCAGAAGCTGAGCAACATCATAGGTTTAGCAAGAAGCTTAGAGACAAGAAAATCATGTAGTGTGTCATTTTGTAGCCGGGGATGAAATGTAACTTGCTCTTTGTCACTCAGATGTGGAGAAATGGGTAGCACCCTCAAGAGGATTTGACCTATCCTCACTACTTTATGGTTGTGCCTTTCAACCAGGGTGAGAGGACCCTTTTTGTAGCCTGTTGTTTGTGGAGGAGATGGAGATATCCTTCCTTGTGAAATTATTAAGAAGACCTTGAAGAAAATATGATCAATACAACAAAACCTAACTCTCATAAGTTGTCACTCTAGATAATGGAGATATTTTCTAAGCAAGGTTCATGCCACTAAAGACAATGAAAACCTGATTGTTTCTACATGTTTTGGTAGTAAACATTATGCATTTGTATACACACATGACAAACAAGGGTAGTATGGGTATGATTGGTTTTTTTTAAATGAATTTTGGTGGGAGGTGAGGCATAAATGAACTTGATTCACTGTGTTCTTATTTACAAATATGGAGATCTTGAACAATAGAATGCTTTGGGATAGCTAGGATGTTCCTTTAACTAAAATATGTGCTTCAATGGAGGCCTAGATCAACAATTTAGACAAAAATTCAAGGATCCAAAATGAAGGCTCAAATTGGAAAAATTAACTAAACATTATCAACCTCTGTTTCATCACACATAAGATACCCCCAAAGGCTAACAAACAATCTTATAGTCATGCTAAGAGTCATATTGATTTTAAATTTGTCTATTTCATTATCAAATGAAAGATCTTATGATAAATGAAATTGCAAATTCCACCAAACTATCACAAGGATAAGATCTTGTATGATTCATAAATATTTCAATGTAAGATTGCAATGGGAACAAGAAAACTACTTGCAGACATTCAGGATTGAAGCAAACACAAATTTTGCCCAAAAATAACATAGATTAACTCAAGTTTGATTAAATTTATTAGCAGGGGAAATTTTCTAGAACAATCTCTGAGCTTGTCAATGGCTGTATAGTCACAACCACCTTGACATGATCAAATTTAATACAAAAGGAGATAAATAGGTTTCTTCAGATGACTTCTCAAAAGGACAGGTTCTATCAAGATTTTGTCTTAGAAAAATCAATCCTGACCTCTAACACTCCAACCATTTGCATGATAAATTCATGCAATTTATAACATTTTTTACATCAAAGTTTTCCCCCCAAAAATACAAACATTGAGTGTACTAGTGCCTGACATGATCCCGATCGTGATTCCCAGAATGATATCTGTAAAAAAAATTCAGGTGCTTAGGGGGTAGATCTCTTCGAACATCTCCCACATTCAACTCCTTCTTCTGGTAGATCACTTTTCCCTCTACTCGCCAACCACTTCCACCCCTAATCTGTCAAATATGGTTCTTTGCATGCCCGGGAAGAAAAAATGGAAGATCAGATTAAGCCCAGAGGTTAGATCTCATCTTAATGGTAAAAGACATCCCCGAATTTTCCTCACCAAACCAAGATATCAACAGGTCTTTCGCATGCCAAGGAAAGAAAAATTGGGTCGAATCCAACAGTCAGATTGCATATTTAATGGTGAGAGATGTTTACAGACCTTCCCACCAAACCAGGATACCAAATTAATGTTCCTCTTCATTTGGCGTGCAGGAGACTCCAAGAAATGATAAAAAACCATAAGAATATGCATCCCCAAGAGCTTTGGAGAAAAATGGCAGAAAATCAAATACAAACGCACAATTGTTGTTGATCTTTATTTTGAATTTGGGCTGTCCACATGGAAAATAAAATTTAAAACGAGCCTGCAGGGTTCCTTTTTCCTTTTATAATTTTTGGAAAATGATAAAAATTCCCATTTTCTCCACCCCTAGGCCTTTAAAAATGGGCCGACATGTGTCCTAATGTGGGTCCCAAAGGAACCACAGCTAAATACTTCTATTTCACCTCTTTTTTGGAAAAGGAAAATTTTCAAAGTTTTTCCCGAAGCTCCGCCCTTCGGCTTCTAGTCTCTGATGTGGGTCACAGTGGAATCATGCTTCCTTTTTCACTTTAGTTCCCTTTTTCATGAAAGGAAAATTTTCCAATTTTCCCCCAAAAGTATGCACCTCCACCGTTGACTTTGTTATCAAATTTTGACTTATCCTTTATCGGGCCTGTGGGATATTTTGATGTTTTAATCCTTTTGAGGATAAGAGGCAAAAAAACCAAGTTACCTTTGATGGTACACTTCCCCGCTCCTTTGACTTTTCAAAACCAACCTTGACCTCCCTCTTGTTAGGATTACGAGCCATTTTGATATTTTAACCCTTAAGAGGCAAAAACTCCAAGTTTCCCCGATGGTCCGCTTCCCCGCCTTTTGACTTTTCAAACTGCCATGCGTCACAATGGTGCATCTTGAGATGGTCCCCAAAAGTTGAGACCTATAATGAGCGCGGGCTCACGATGTGTCCTAGCCCAAAGAATTATTTTGAAGCCTTAAATCTCAATGGAAGGCATCATGTGTTAGGGTCCGAGGCAATCTCCTTTCGCTATTGAAAAGTACAAGTAAAATACAAAGCGAGCGGAAGCTTCCAAGTGTCCTCCTAGCACTTCTTTAAAATAAAATTCAAGGGCCGATCCTTAAACATGCGTGGTCCCTCCACGTGTCTTAAGCCTCTCCAAACCTATTTAAAAATATCGAGTATGGGAAGACCCAGTGGAAGCCTCCATGTGTCTTCATGGTGCAATTTCAAAATGGTACCCAAGAGCGGAGACCTTGAATGAGCATGGGCTCACCACGTGTCCCTATTCCGCCAAACTGTACCTGCTGCATAAAATTTGTCTAAGTCCATGAAAAGTAGTGGAAACCTCCACATGTCCTCCCATTGTAACTCCAAGGCCAACCAAAAAGAAAATATTCAAATGAGCGTCATTCTTCCACGTAGACAGGTTCTTTAAGTTGAGGTGATTCATGAAATATTTGAAGTACCTTACCAAGTCACGTCCAACTAAAAGAGGCCATGTTTCCTGTTGATGCAAGGATGTAAATTTGACTGGGAAAAATGCCCGTAAAACCGTAAAATGTGGAAAAACAACCATTTGAGCTCGGAGATGAAATTTTCTCCAAGGACGGAGAATTTTAGAAATGTTACAAGGCTCAAATACATTGCTCTGAGCTACATCTATTCATTTTTCTTCAAGTATTTAGGGAAAAAATGACAAGGATAGAAAATACCGACTCTAAAAATGAAAATAACGGGACAACCTGAGTTTTTACATGCAAATACAAACCTTTTTAGATGAACAGAGAAATGAGGAAACAATTTAGGATCTATACGTGACCCTCGGTCCAGGAAAGGACTCACTATGGAAACAAAAGGAAGGTGGAGACTTTTCAGGCACAATATGGGAAGATAAAATGTGACAGAAACCATAAATTGATAGATTTTTAATGGAAAACAGGCGAGACTATTTTGAGCACTAATAGAATCAAAAACAAGAATCTAGTAACCATCGTTTGGAAGCTTGTCAATGAGTTTAAGAGGAATTGGCACAATAAACTCTATAATGCTCTTTAGGCGAGATAGAATTACACCTAGAAGAGTAATTGGGATGTCTCATTTTTCAAGTGGTGTATGGTGTTAAAGCTTAGTTACTAGTGATAGTGTAATTACCAACCTTGCACTTAATGAAGGCTATTGAAGATTCAATTTTTACCAGTTCCTTGGACAAGAGGATCATGTATCTCTAGAAGTTGGATGAAGACAGGTTGCAGGTTTTTGATAGAATATCATCTCATCAACTAAAGGTGAAAGTTTTTTCGAAAAGAAAGCCATTCCTAAAGATTTTCAAGTAGGATAAATTGTTCTGTTGTGGGAAAAAAGGCATGAACCTCAATTAAGCCATGGTAAGTTTGATTCCCTTTGGCTTGGTCCTTTTAAAATTAGGCATTTTATTCGAGAAAATTCATTCTATTTGGATTATCTAGATGGTTCTCCTCTCCCACTTCCTTATAGTGGGCAATATCTGAAGTTGTTCAAGTCCTAGGTGACTAGGAGGTCCTACGTATATTATGTACAATGTTGTTATATTTGGGTCATTCCTTTGTGTTTTGTTTCTATTTTTCCTTTTGGTTTGTTTTCTTTTCGTGTGTTTTTTCTTAGATATGTTGGTTTTTGTTTGAATCTATTTGCCCAATGGATAAGGAATTGGTCTACTTTCCTAGACTTCTTTTGTGGTCCTTGAGATTGCCCCATTCCTCCGCCAAGTCATCCCGAAAGAGCATTTATTGTCACACTCAAAATTCCCCTCTTTTTGAAGTCAAGTTTCAAAAATTTTGAGTTGTTTCCTTGGAGTAATGGATCGTGTCGATCCAACTATTTTTTGTAGTTTTCCATTCCATGGAGAACAGTTTGAAAGTCAGGCATAATGGTGTAGTTTTTTCCCTTCTTTTTATTTTTCACACAGTCGGGAATGATGGGCGTATCTTTCTTGTTAATTTTTTCCCTAGCATCCATGGGTAGTAAGTGGATATATATGATTGGATGCGGCATGGCCATGTTTCAAGTGAAAACGGAAGCCTCCATGCATCCAAATGGCACAACTTCAAGGGCAGGGCCTATGGGACATTCCTCAAATAAGTGTAGGCTTTCCGCATGTCCCAGGTCTAAAATGAAGACAGAAACAAGCCTAAATCAGCTAAGTATTGAAGGTTTAGTAGACGACGCCACGTGCCTCATTGACAAAACTTCAAGAGTCGAAGCTAGGGCAAGTTCTCAAACTTATACCATTCCTCCACGTGTCCTAGGTCTAAAAAGAGACAGAGCCGATTGCTTAAATTGACTAAGTATGAGTTGGTCGGCGGAAGCCTCCACGTGCCTCAACGGTGTAATTTCAAAAGTGAAACCAAAAGGCTGGTTTCCAAATGAGCACCAACTCGCCACGTGGTTAGAGTCAATGGAGAGATAGAATTAGCCATTGAAAAGTCCAGGACTGATGGAAGGAGCCATGCATTAGCTCGGTGCAATTTCAGGAGGCGTATCCAAATCAGAAACTCAAATGAGCGCCAGCTCTCCATGTGTCTAGAGGTCAACATAATTTAGGTGGGAAGTAAGCCCAAATCAGCTAAGTATAAAGAACCGGTGGAGCTCTCCACGTGTCAGCTTAGTGCAATTTCAAAGGAAAAATCTAAGGGCATGTTCCAAATGAGTGCCAACTCTCCACGTTTCTAGGGTTAGATATACGGCCCCGCCAAACAAAAGGGAGAAAGTCAAATATTAAGCTCGAATAAAAAGTCAAAGTGGAGAAGCGGGCGGTCGTAGTGATTTGACTTTCGCCTAGTAAAAGTAAAGTTAAAAAGTGACCACAACCCCGTCCATGCCTAGTAAAAAGTCAAATATTAAGCCCCATCAAAGGTCAAAGCAGGAAGTGGGCCATAGGAGCGAGTTTTGTTTTTGAGCTCACATTGAAAAGAGGT
Source organism: Taxus wallichiana var. yunnanensis (assembly GCA_018340775.1). Classification (NCBI taxonomy): domain Eukaryota; kingdom Viridiplantae; phylum Streptophyta; class Pinopsida; order Cupressales; family Taxaceae; genus Taxus; species Taxus wallichiana. The sequence continues at coordinate 56,371,411 of CM031236.1, read as the reverse complement.
AAAATTGTAAAAGTAAACAGCGACTCTGTCCCCACTCAAGTAAGGTCACATGTCAAGACCATATCAAAAGCGGGTGGGTGGGCCAAAATGTTCCAAAGTGATATTTCTCTAAAGGGAATGAAATGTAAAAGGCATCCGCAAGCCTGCTTCATTTTAAATCTCTCCCACATGGACAACTCATATTGAAACTTTGTAGGGGAAGATTTAATGGCTGCAATTCAATGCGTCTGGCTTTCCTGCTAGACATGAAAATGGCCGAGGCATTGGAGAGACTTAGATAGTGGTTTCTTGAATCAGTTTTCATCATTTTCGTAATCAAATGTAACTGTTCTTAGAAAATATTTAATGGCTTCTCCATGTTGTTGTTTGGGTTGGATCCTAGTACTGTGAAAGTAATAGATTCAAATTAATCAATACAATTTTTTTGACTTTCTTCCTCGATTTTATTCTTTCCATGTTTAAAACATGGGAATCATCAATATTTTATGATAAGAAACTTTGTGTTCTTGTTTATATGATTTCTGGAACTTTGTGTCTTTGGAATTATACTGGTTATGAAAGCGAATGATTTTATTCGCATCTCCCTAGTTCAATATGTATAAGGTGATACTCTGTCATCTATATCTCCTAAAGGTATTGTTATGATCTTCCTTCCTCATCTCCTTAAATCTTCCATCCTTTCATATTAATGATCTTTGGGCATAAAATGTTTCAGAGGATCAAGAATCCACACTTTAAAAGTTGTACATTTGTATATAAGTTTGTTGATTGCGTTCAATAAGGGAACCTCTCCCATTAAAGAGGAGGGACTTGCTATCCCCTGATTGTGGTTTGTTAAAAGGATCATTTTAAAAACCCAACGAGTTCGAAGAGCTTCTTGATGTTAATCCCATAGCTCTTCATGACTACCTTCTTAGGAATTCAACCCAACTTCCTATTCATGGACACCCACTTTGAAAAATCTATTCATATCAATGCAACCTTGAAATAGCCCAATCATTTTCTTCATAACTTGTGGTGTTTTTCCTTGAGCCATGAAGCGATATTGCTATAGCCCAATGTGAGCTTAGTCCATCTTATTATACCAATGCTCCACCCCATCAAACCACCCACCTAGTCACACATATTAATCCCAACCAATACCACAATCACCACATCCATTCCTATCACCTCTTCTCCCACTATCATCAATAGTTTCCATGTCTAATCTACCTAACAATTACATCCCATATCCGAACATCACACTTATTATTTTCGTGTCACATCACACATACATGAAAATTTCATCACTTCCCAACCTCCTCATATGAGTGCTTTACATTATATGGTGTCTAATCCACTTCATCAACAATTCCAACCTATCCACACCTACATTCCCACTCATCATTTACCAAAACAACCAACCCAATCCCAACAATCACATCACATTCTCGTTTCTCAAAAAAAAAAAAAAAAAAATTACAATGAAATCTTCAACCTCAATCCATGACTTACATTCAACCTCATCAAACTATTCCTTAAACACTTACACATCCACAAATTCATCAATGACCTTATCCAACCACTTCTCATGTCACGCAATCATTTGTAACCGCTCATCTCTCAACCAACCTCTTGAAATGATTCCATGCATGCCTTAATGAATATGTTAGCTAGCCTTGAGGCATCTACCTTTGGACCCAAGGTTACATTTCCTTATGAACATATTTTTAATGAACCTATTCATACATCGGTTCCAATCAAACCTTACCCCTCTCATTAGGAGCTTCCCAAGTTTTCCAAATTCAACAGTAAGGAATATCCCCAACAACATCTTCATGTGTTTAGGCATGTATGTTACCTTATTGCACATGATCAGGGCCTCATGCTTCTCACATTCCCTATATACTTGGCCAGTCCAGTAGTGGATTAGTATAATGGAATTCCACAAAATTCATTATTCTCATTTATCCAACTTGGGAAAATATTCTTGGAACACTTTTTAATCAATATTGCACACAAGATCACCATCACAGACTTATACGCCATTAGACAGTTTGATGACGATTATATTACAGATTTTTTCACTAGATGGAATGGTATTATAAATCTATTATAATTCTCCCTTCAACACACAAAGCTTATTGAATTATTCTCACGCTCTTGTGTGAAGCATATCTCATCTACCTTATAGATCCAATCATTCCAAACATTTGAAAAATCCTTCACCATGGCTCATAAACTTGATACTCATTCCCTTGAGCAAGTATAACATAAAAGTAAATTGAAGCAGGACATAAAAACTAAGTTTACTAAACCATCCTCTCATAAAGAAAAATATAAGAGTGCGGCCAATGTTGTGGTTGTTAGTTCTTATTCCACACCTACATCCAACATGTGGCCTAAACAACGAGCCCCTAGACCAACGCCTAATTATAATCCTATTGGAGAATAATATAGTTCAATATTTGACAAGTTGATGGTGGTTAACCTTATCACACTTTCCCCCATCCTACCATTTGATGAGTTTAGGGAAACATCCACATGGTATCGTGAAGATCATTATTGTAAATATCACCAAGTTTGACCACACAATATAGAGAGATGTCAATCCTTTAAATAACTTGTCCAAAAACTCATTGATCAAGGTGACCTTCAGGTGGAAAATCCCAATACATATCCTAATCAACCACTTGAAATCTTTAAACAACCATTCCCCAACCATGCACCAAAAATTTAAACCACCAATTCTTCTACTTCTCAAGAACCCAACGCTTATACCATAAACACTATCCATACTATTGATCAAGATCCTACCCCATCCACAACCTCACCTTCTTCATCAACTATCACATCCACCTCTTTAGACATTATTCCTACATCTACAAGCCCATCAAAACTTATCCCTATAACCACACCAATCATGTCTACATATATTGCTACATCCATACCTACTACCACATCTTCCCCATTCATAAGTATATCAATGATTCCCCTTGAAAAATTTATGAAACAAACACCCCCACCTAATTCTACATCCAAGATTGACTCTACGCCAATATCTACTTCATCACCTATATCCACTTCATCACTCATCACATTGGCTTTGACTACCTTATCCACATCAATTCCACCTTTACCCATTAAACGATCCTTACAATCAATCCTAGTTCATCTTTTCGCACTTTTACCGCACACCACATCAACTATTGTGACCACATCTACATCATATCCTCCTTCCACATCAATCTCATAATTTGAATATTTTTGAAAGCACTTCAACTTACAATAACTTCTAGTGATCTTCCTATCTCATCTACAAAATCACACACTTCCACATCAAACCAATATTCACCTTCTTTATACCTCATCAAACATAAATTACTCCCTCCAATTGTATCAACCACAAAAACATTTAGACCCTCTAGTTAAAATAATATTCATTCCTCCTAAGGGTGCCTCTTAAAAAAATCTAGAACCCTTGGCACATTTCCTCAAAGGTTTCTTTCACATCCTCACAAAAAGGTAGACATTCCTCCACCAAATATCAAACAATCCAACGTGACATCATCTAGCTTAGGACCACATCTATCTCTTCTAGGACCAGCCCCTTCATAACAATAATTCAACCCACCTATAAACCTAAGCCAAAAAAATCCAACACTTATTCTTCTAGAACATCAATCATCACTAAAAATTGATCCAAGACATCAAAACAATGAAATAATCAAACCCCACCTCGACATCCAAATCTTCTCAAACATCCAATTCTTATTCCAAGACCAAGACATCTCATAAAGATAAGGCACCTTCAAATACTTTTATTGAATCATATCCGGAGTTCCTTAACTATTTACTTCTAATATCCACCATCACACTTCCACCTATTAAGACATTTTACCCAAATAGTAAGAAGCCATCATGGTTTGATTCCAAATTCATTTGCATCTATCATCGCACCCTTAAACATGACACTTTGAACATTACAAAACACTCTAAAACGTTGTCCACAACATCATTGAGCAAGATGACCTTATTCTTTAGGAAAAAAATATCCTTCTTCCACATCCATTCCAACATCTACATGTTAGACCTCATCCATATAAGTACACAAGTCCCCTCATTGATCATGGAATTTTATGGCCATCCCACCTCTAAATGAAGATTCTTCTAAGGATGGTCCCACTTTATTCATAATGTTGTTTGAATATCCATCTGATCTAGTCCACATGATCCTAAATACACATCCCAACCAAAATTCAAGACCTTTGTAACCATTCTTCCTCCTAAGGAGTTCACCTAATCACCTAAATCTAACATTTCTATCTTAGCTACCCCTTGACTTATTGAATAAATTATTGTCAAACAACTTCATCACACCGAGTTAAGATGTTTCTTTACGAGCTCATTTGAATCTCACAAGACCATATGAAAACTATCACTTTGAAGCCTTTAAGTGTATTCTCGACATTAAGTGATGAGGCTCAAGCCTCACATATCTTGTAGGATCACTTATAATTTCTTCTCGCTATCTCATTCGATGATAGTGAGATTTTGGACATCAAACTAGAAGAACATGGCCTTAGAGTTTTCATCATGGTTAGGATCAATTATACCTTCATTTGGTGATCCATGATTGATAATGGTGAAAACATTAATATCATCCCATCACATACGTTCGATCAAATCAAGATCCAAAAATCCACCATCAACCAAACACTTGCGGTCCTTTGAGCCTTTAACGATCCTACTGTTCCCACCTTGGGAATGATTATTATTCCTATCCTCATTTGTGAGAAGATCCTCCATAACGTCTTCTATATCATAGTGTTTCACCCGATTCTTAGACGTTTCTTTGAAGTATTGATGAAATAGATATCGTAATAGGTGTAAGAGGAATACCTGTTGAAATGATGGTTGATGGGTTATTACACGCGTGTGACTTCTTGATCCACACTGATTGTGAGAGATTCCTTTTGGCTAGGAGGAACTAATTGTAATGGAAATCAAGATCACCAAAAAGAGTTAAATAATATGTGCAAAGTGAACGCGCTTAAGCGTGTGCTAGATCCAAGAAGTGTGGTACTTCCAGATGACTATCAAACCACCTTTCAAAACAATTTAATGCGGGTGATAAAGTAAATCCTAATGTAATTAAAAGGATTTTGGTATCGCATCCAAAATACAATAATAAATATCTAATCTAACATGCTAAGTTAAAATAAGATCCAAAAGTCAAGTAATCGTTCGGGTCTCTCGCAGGTCTCCGGTCGACGGAGGTCTCGGGAAAATCACGGGTAAATATGGGTGATGTGGAAATAGGTGGATAGGTCACTGTTCTAGGTTGTATAGGTAAATATAGACTCGATGCGGTTAAGGTTGACCAATGGCGGTTGGGTGTAACTAGTGCCGATTCTTGTGGAAAACTAGGAATGCCAGAGAATGATTTTTGGGTCTCCTTTGTCATTACGCAAAGGACTCTAGTTGGTCAAAATGGGGTATTAGGTTTTTGGGTGGGGTTTGGCAAGGTTGTAACAGGTATGTGGAGGGGTGAATATGAATGGAGGTGAAATGGGTGGCTAAGGAAACAAAGGATGATAATATAATGATGAAAGTAATGAACCAAAGAAGTAAACTATTCCACTTACTTGAAATCTAGTCCTAGATGTCATGAGTGATGAATGAAGGTACTGGAAAGGGGTTGAATGTTGTTTGGGATCACAAAACATTAGAAAGCTCATGCATGGGCTGCATTTGTATTCTCTTTTGCTTGGTTGAATCAAATGCATCTGGGGTGAATGTTGGATGCCCGTGCAAGAGGAAATGCTTAATCTACTTCCTTGCATGCGTGTTCTCATTGAAATTCATTCTCGAAGATGTGATATCTATTAGGAATGTTCCTAATGTTTTTATAACCTCCAAAATAAGGTTTTTTTGGGGATTAAAAGGTGATGATGGTGGTTCGGTGTAACCGGTGATGGTTAAGGGTAACGGTGTCGGTGGCCAAGGTGGGATTTCCTAGGTTTACTAAACTAGGTAGATCCCCTTGATTTTCTAGGATCTCATGTCATTCACCCACGGATTAGACTGGAAGCTTCTTGTAGGCATGCGGGAATGTGGTTAGAGGGAATGTACGCATTGATTTTTAGGGTTTTGGGTAAGTCTCGGTTAGTTATGGCAAGTTACTAAGAATAGGTCTTAGGGTGAGTTGCTTGATGAGGTGTCAGTGAGATGTATGTGGACATTATCCCTAATTAATATATTTAAATAATAAATATGGTGAGGATAATGAATTAATTTAATTAAATTAATTAAATTAATATTAGTGGAGTGAAGGGGGCCATGGCTAGGTTAATGTGATGAAGGGTGTTTATTTTTCGAGGGACCAAAGGGGAGTGTGACCTAATTTTAGTGTCTACATTTTGCCCCTTTTTGTTGCGTAGCTTGTATTGGTATACAACACTAACAAACATAATATGTGGTTGCCCCATGTGTGGGTGAAGGTGATCCCCCTCAAACCAAGAACTGACAAGGCCAGAAGGTAGAATCGGTGAGTGGTTTGATAAAAGGTGAATGTGAGAAAAGGGAAGGTGGGGAATGGGGAAAAAGGGGTACAAGATCTAGTTGGGAAATCTACGTAATGGTTCAGGTAAAAGGTAGTAATGATTAAATGCATGCACACGCACAAACTATAACACACTACCGGGTTGAAGAGCAGGAAAACTCTACATCATCTATGGTTGATAGGTTTATCCAAACAAGGTTGAAGTGATTTCGGTATCCAAGGTGTAGGATATGGTTAGGAAACACAATGTAGGTTAGGTGCAAGTATTTTTAGGTATTTTCTAGTACACCACAGGTAGGGTTAAGATAAGCGGTCATAGCAATAGGATAGGTAAGGTAATTAGGTCAATAACACAGGTAACAATGTCGTAAGGTATAGTGAACACGTGAGGTCAAAGATCACTAGCAATGGTGAAGCTCCAAATATCTAGGTCATGGCACGGGTAAGGCTGAGGTATGGGTTAAATAAGGAGTCCCTAAAGGAGGAAAAGTTTAGGAAAGAAATGACAAGGGTAGGAGGGTGAGGTAAATGGTTTGGGTAGAGGTTGGGTGGGGAAAATGATCGAGTAAGGGATAGGTGTGGAAATAAAAATAGGGATGGGCAGGGGTAATAGGGTAAAATGTTGGGTTTGTGCAAGAGAGGGTGACTGATGCTGGTCAAGGGTAACCGAGATTGCTATTGTTGTCCTCTCAAAATTTTCCCTCTTTCCAAAGTTTAAAAACTGAAAATTTTGAGTTAACACCTTTCTTTAATGTTCTAGTGAAGAGAAAATTGAGTAGTTAGAAAAATTTCACATTTTTTGAGTCATTCAAGTGATTTGTGGGTCTATCAGACATTTTTGTCCCATGTGTCCCAAGTCCTGAAGGGATCGCTATTCCCCGATCACACGCTTTCCCCAAAATCTATTTATTTGCAGGCCCATTAGAACTTTTTGTTCCAACTATTCTAAGTTCACTTGGGCTCTCTGTTTCCTAATCACCCGCATCGGCCACATCGGGTCAATCACACTTTCACGACCCTCATGTCCCAAATGTATTTAGGTCCATCATGTACTTTGGTCTTTCTTGTCTAAGCATTTGTGCATTTTGTATCCGCTTTACCTACATCGCCCGCATCGGCCGAATCGTGCTTTCATGTCCCTCATGTCCCAAATGTACCAAAGGCCATCCGGGATAATTTTTCCCACTCTTCCCGATGCTTGCTTTTTGAGTTGGTGTATATGAATTTAATGCACATTTAATAACCTTCTCTCTCCTAAAATGACTATTTAATGGACTACCCCCTACGCATTTTGCACAATGCTTTCTTGTTGCCATTCGCTCATACCTTTGCAATTAAAACTGTCTACTCATGTTCCCATTTCCCCTACATTTTTATTACAGATTCAAGTTGTAAGGTTATTTTTCTAAATACTATCAACATGAAGATCAAGTTTCAAGGTCAGGAGCATGTTTCACCACTCGAATCTTTCATTCCTGATATCGGGGATAGTGAAGTTTGTCACATGGATTTCAGTGATTTCTAGAGTAGATTGATAGACCCAAACCCCTCTCCCATGGCAAAAATGATCAACGATAGTGGCCTTGTGTATGCTGCAAGATTCCCAATCTTGGTACATTTTTAGATATCGTGCTCACTGCGGAGCTCACTTCAACCCCGACACGAGTGAATTGACCAATGTACATGGGGAACTAATTGCTAAACTAGATGTTGCTACCATTTCCGCTGCCCTACGGATCCCCGAAATGGACAACTCCGTGGTAATATCTCAAACTCAAGCACAAACTCTCTTTGAGCAAGATAGTGAGAAATACAAAGCAAGGGTAGCAAAGTCATGGTTGAAGAACCCTAAGAAAGGGGCATCTCAACTTTCCAAAGCTCTATTTAGGGCTGATTTCAATGAAGAGCTATTTGATTTCATCATCCTATTGGCTTGTGTCATGGGCTTTCCCTCTACCAGTGAGTTTCACTTTTGGATGTGCCCGCTCATCAACATCGTATGTGAAGGTACCCAGAACATCAATTGGGCAGAGATCATTTGTATGAATTTGATAGAGCAGTTGTCCAATGTACAACAAACCAAGAAGTTCTACATGACTTCTTATCTTATGTATACCCTAGCAGCATCCAGACAATGGTTTGGTTTCACATACATTGAGGCTCAGAAGGGTGATCCCATCTATGCTTACTACCCTCAGTTCACCCTCGAAACCAGCAATCATAACTTTAGGAGGGTGAATGATGCTTTCACCATGTACATTGTGAGGCTTCTGGAAAGTGATACTGCTAAGAGATTTTTCGATGAAGCCATGAACCTAATAGAAAAACATGGAGCTTACTTCATTCAATTTAGAAGGTTTTCGTATATCAGGTAAGGGAGGTTACAAGAACACTCCTCTCAAACTCCCCATGTTCTGTAATGATAAGATGGCTTTGATTGAGGTGTGTAGACAATTAGACAAGTTTCACAGGCCCTGCAGAGACAAGAAAATATCTGGGCTACATTTCCCCATATCTTTGGGGAACTATACATGTAAAACAGCTTTGGATGCCCAGAACATAGAGAGAGCCCTTGCTCCCAGAACCTGTTTCGATTTGAAGAAATTCATTGAGCTGAATCTCAGAATCAACTACCATCATAGGGTAGACACTGAAGACTACTGGGCTGATTACAATGATGACTTTGAGGCCAGATGGAGGCATTATGGTAGGTTATCCCTCCCGATGATAAAGGAACTCAACATATATTAGATTCTGAAGGGCTCTACGATTACAATTTAGAGCTATTGTCATATGAATATGATACTTTGATCAAGCATACTCCCATGGAGGATCTAGGTGGTTCAAAAAGAGAAAGATGACTTAGTGAGATTCTTCCTCCTATGCTTGGTAAGAACCAAGGTTTGGTTTGTGAAGAGTTCAAGAGATGATGAAGAATATAGGAGAGTCTTCTTCTAAAGACACTTCAACACCGAGGAAAGAGTCACGACACCTAGCTTGAAGGTACCTATATGAACTCCTCCACCTTCATCAAGTGAAGAACCCGAATCCTCTAAAACTTCCTCCTCCACTCAGGTATATCAGAAGAAGGTGAAGGAGGTCAAAGAGGAGCCTATTGAGGAAGATCCCCAAAAAACATTTAGAATTACTTTCGGGACCAGAGAACATTATTGTTCTTAGTGAAAGTGAGGACAGTGAAGTGCCAATTATTGTTACAGGAGATTCATAATCCCCAATGGATAAGGAGCATGAAATTCATAACACTGAGCCTCCAAGTACCATGAATTCCTCCATCCAAGAAGCCTCATCTACTCCACTCACATCTCTACTGGAGGCAACAATGGTAAATACTCTAAGTACAATGAGTTCTCTCACTCTCGATTCTCTTGCTCCTCCTTCTTCCTCTAATTTTTCATGGGTGCAACCTTTTGTTGACAGTAGGAAGAGGAAGTCTTCCTCTCGATTGACAGGGCCCAATTTTGATGTTGTGGCGGCCTTGTTGGGCACTACTCCTTCTGCTCCTGCAAAGAGATCTAGAACCACTTCAAGGATAGTTACAGATGCCCAAGGCCAAAATTCCTTGAGGTAGCCAAGCCTAAGGTTGACAAGGAAGAACAAGATTTATAAGCCTCTGATTTGTAACTTTCTAGGATCTCAATGGGAGAGTCTACCCGTGAAAGTGAAATACACAACCTTCAGGAAATAGTAACCAGGGTCATTGGGAGAGTAGAAAGAGGAAAGCGGACTATAGAGCAGCTTGAAGAGAAAGCTCAAGTGCTTTCTGGTTTCATCAAGTCATTGATGTCTAAGGACAAAATTTTGGATCTTACCCCACTGATTACCCTTCCACCACCTGTGATCCTTAGTTAGGATGAAGTCCAAAGCATTAAAGACATACATAGGTATTCCATCTATGGGAGAGCTCTGGAAGCCATGGCGGATGACATGATTGTTGCAGGGTTGAATTTCATTGGAGAAGCCTTCAAACTCAATGAGAAGGTAACTAATCTGTAACAAAATCTCTCCTCCACAATTGGAAATATGGATAAAGAGCTTAAACTCTGGAGTAGCTGCATAGTAGACCTTCACCTGATGGGGCAGACTGATGAAAATTTATTAATGGCAAGTAAAGTTTTTGATGATGCCAAAGATAATTTTTCAAAGTCATGGGTTTTCAGCGTGGAGTGGAAAATAAAAGTGCTGGAGGAGGCTTTGGGAGAATTGAGGAGTAGTTGGTAGAAAGGAGAGGCCTTCAAAAATTTGGTGGTATCTACTTTTAAGGATATTCACTGTCACCTCCATGATGTGACTTCAAGTGTGCCTTTCTCCCTCCAGGAAATTAAGACTCAATTCAAGGATTTTGTCAAGGAAAACTTGTTTAAGGAGGACTCCATTACCAAAGACAAAGATAAAGGAGATTTTCTCCCTTCAGTCTACTATTAAGGAAGCTAATAAATAATATCATGCACACACCGAGTTTGATAAAGAAATGGAGAAATGTTTGGGATCTTGGACCCAAGCCACTACTAACACATTAGTCCCACGAGGCCGAGACATAGCGGAAGCGTTGAAAACGTTTCGACAACAAATCCTCAAGTTGGTGGACTCTCCGAATCATAAGCATTTGTTTTCCCCTCCTAGCTTCTCCTTTCTTCCTTTTTCTCAATTCGGGATTATTATAATCAGTTGAGGGTTTTGTGTCAAACATCCCCTTAACTAAACATTTTAGTTAAAAGAAGTAGTTACCAAGTGTAACTGATTTGTAAAATTATATAATGGGCTCTCTCTACCATTTTCAAGGCTAGAACTTGGTTTATTTTTGAAAGTGTAAGAAGTAAACAAGCAATCAATACAAAAGATCTTTCTTTCCATGTCTATCGATATTATTCTTTCATTGCTATCAGTTGAATATTTTGAATCATTTATCTCGTATTACTTAAAGAAGCTTTGTATTCTTGTAGATGTAATTTCGGAAATTTGTGTTTTTGAAATAGCATCTCATTGTGTCAAACACAAATGGTTTTGTTCCAAGTTATTTCAGTATGAAATGCATAAGGAATTATTTTGTTATCTATAATTCTTGAGAGTGCCTTTCTGCTCATTTCCAATACTTCATTCCTCTCGTGTTTTTGTATTGATGATCCGTTCTATTTTAAAAAAATTTCATGGTATCCAAGTTCCCCATTAAAACTATACTATGTATATATGTAAATATTTTTTTGCTTTTAAATAAGGGAACCTCTCCCATTAAAGAGGAGGGACTTTCGATCCCCGGTTTGTTGTTTTCTTTAACGTGCTTTTTGACGACCAACGGTTTTTGCCAACTCCGCTGGGGATTCATTTTTAATGTTTTCTAGTTCTATAAAGAATTTCTTGATCATCCTTTGATCTGGCGACTCCACATTTTACTCACGAAGGAGAGCCCTTGGTATTGAAGATTCTCAGTTTCAACTTTTGGAACAACAAGGTTTTCCTTTTCCTTCAACAGGAAGGAATAGAAGAGCTCATTCAATAAGCACTCCTCCTGTTGAAGATAGAACCCCTGTAGGTGGTATTCCTCTAGAGAAACTCAGCCCTAATCTTCATGCTTTGATTCTCGCTGGTGTTTCAGTTCCCCTTCAAGCCATCTTTCCAAGGATGGAAGCACCATTACCTTAGGGCCATTGTGTTGGGCTCTCACCCTCCCTCAGCCTTTACATGAGTTACCTAGGGGTAACAAGAAGAACTTCCCCAAGTTCAGAGGTGATGGTAAGGTACATCTGATGAACATATTGCAGCCTTCATAGTTGCATGTGGAGTTCTTGGAGTTGAACATGAAGATGTCTCGGTGAGGCTTTTTGTAGAGAATTTACAAGATAATGTAGTAGATTGGTTCTATCACCTTCCAACTAGGGCCATTACTAGTTGGACCATGATGAGAACAAGATTTGAGAACCGTTTCAAACCTGCGCAAAGGATGTACGTGCTCTTCTGGCTCAAATTTCTCAAATAAAAAAGGACTCACAAGAACCCATGAGGGAATTTTTGGCTAGATTCAACAAGTTAATAAACAAAATCCCACTAGACAATCAACCTATAGATCAAATTCAAAAGTGTTTCTTCCGAACACTCAATTACCTGAAGTTAGCTATGCATTGAGAAGAGCCAATCTTGCCACATTGGCTGAGGATCGAAGACTAGTATTCTGAGTTGAATATGATTTGATTATGTCTCGGGAAGTTGAAAAGATATCTTTCTAAGACTAGGTCTTCTTCTTCCTCCTCTTCCATTCTCGGGTCTTCCACTCTCGGGCCTAATCGATCCTTTGGTACAAAATCTTGCAAATGACCTCATTTCCATCAAAAAGTAATTGGCTCAGCATGCTCCTTATGCGGATGTTCCAAGGAGGAATTTTCAGCCCAGGAATCATTTTCCTACTTCTCAAAAAGGCTAGCACTCGAGGGGCCACCTATCAAGGTCCCTGTTAACATAACTGTGAGGTTGAAGAGCATGAAGATGAAGAGGTTAATGAATATTGTGAAGAACTTGAAGAAGAATTTGATGGAGAGATGGAGGAACTTGAGGGATCTCAAGTTAATTTCTTCACTACTGAAGGTATTGATGAGGAATATGATTATGATGAAGTGGTAGTAGACATGAATAGTGAATCATATGTTGTCATAAGTCGAGAGTAGAAAAATAAAAGGGAGAAAGTGATGTAGCCCACTAAAATATCCAAGGAACATCCCACAACTATCCCTGTTATCACAAAAAGAGGATCTCCTATCCCCACCATGTCCACACAGAAGGTGAGTTCTACCAATTCTACTTTTCCTAATTCTTCCACTAAATTTTATTCTTCTTCCAAAACACCTAAACTTGATAAGCCTAAGATTTCTAGTGATGATAGCCCATCCACCTCTGGATCTTTCGATATCATTGATCACCTCAAAAAGAAAAAGGTTCAAATTTCAGAAGCTGAGTATTATCAAACCCATCCTAAAGCTTTTACCAAAATGGCTCACTTTGTCAATTCTCATTCCAAAATCATTTCTAAAGGCATTTTACCTACTCCATCCTCCGCACCTCAACCAAATATAGTAGTTGCAGTCACCTCACCTAATGAGAAGATCAAACCATTCTATGTGACCCTTTTATAGCAGGACATAAACTCAGTAATTGTGTCATAGATTCAGGAGCATCGGATAATGTAATGCCTACAAAAAGTTGGGCCTAACTCTCACACGCACTTATGGGTATTGCTATTCCATGGAGAGTAAGGAAGTGTCCCTCATTGGAAGGATTAAAGATGCACAAGTAGCTTTTGCTACTTTACGAGAAAAGGTCTTGGCTACTATCCTAGTAGCGAGATATTCCCCCTTCATATGGTATGATGTTAAGTAGGAACTTCTATAAGGATGTAGGAGGGGAAATCCAAATGGATTGGTCACATGCCCTCATACCGAGTCAATGGAAAAATGAAGAAGTTGTTTCCCGAGAAGGAATCTAAGTATATTGTACAAAAACAGATGATCCCAAAGCACAAATACTTTACGAGGATATGGGGCATGGTAACTATATGATTATGTCTCCAGAGGAAATTCAACTTCCCAAAAAAGTGCTTGAGGATCCTAATGGTGTTTGGAATTTAGAATTTGATGGAAGTTGTTCCTCGGTTGGTTCTGGAGCCGGCGTAGTGTTGATATCCCCTGAGGGAAAGGTTCATCCTTTCTCATTCAAACTACAATTTGAGAACACCAATAATACAGCAGAGTATGAGGCCCTCATTCTTAGACTTAACATGGCAAAAGAAAAAGGTGTGAAGAATCTTCTGGCTCGCGGAGATGCAAAACTAGTTGTTAAACAAGTTAGAGACCTTTTTAGGTTAAGAATAGAAGGTTGAAGCATTACATGAATCAGGTTTGGGATTCCATTGAATTTCTTGATGCCTTCTCCATTGAAGCAATGCCTAGGGAAAAGAACACTAGGGCTAATTCACTAGTTGTCTTAGGATTGTTGCTAATACCTCATCTTGACTTCTCTCAAGATAGGTTTACCATTGAAATGATACATAGGCCCAGTGTGCCTGATAATGCAGTAACTGGAAAGTTTTCAATGATTATTGGCATTTTATCTCTTTCTTGGAGCCGGGAAAATTTTGAACAATTATACTTTGAGGAAGAGACTATTTCCCTCGTGAGGGTGTATCTCCGATGAAGAGGACGTCAAAGAGGAAATAGATCAAGATGGGTGTATCAAACTCAAAGGTAACAAGATTCCAAAAGGGATGGTGAGTTTAGAAGAATTGTTTGATAAACATGACAGGTATGTTAAGTCTAAAGCTTCTACTAGATCACAACAATCTACTGAGTATGAAAAAACTAATATTGGGAGTTCTGTTGACCCCAAGTTTGTGAACATTGGAAAATGTTGTACACCAGAAGAAAAGAAGAGGGTGATCAAAATTTTAAAGAAGTATAAGGATGTTCTGGCATATTCATATGAGGATCTAAAAGCCTTCCAACCAAAAGAGATGCAACATTTCATCCCTCTCAAACTTGGGATTAAACCTTTCAAGTAAAAGCAAAGGAAATACAATCCTAAGATAGCTGACACTATTTTTCAGGAAATACAAAAGTTGTTGAAAGCCAAAATTATTTTTCCCATCCACCATTCGACATGGATTGCCAACATTGTGCCTGTCAGGAAGAAAAATGGTGAGATTCATATCTGTGTTGACTTTAGAAATCTGAATCAGGCTTCTTTGAAGGACAACTATCCTCTTCCCATGATGGATCAAGTCTTGCAAGCTATTACGAGGATCTGAAATGTTGTCCATGCTTGATGGCTTCTCAAGGTATAATCAAGTGGAGGTCAATACCACGAGATCAACACAAGATGGCCTTCACCACCCCTTGGGGTAATTTTTCCTACAAGAGGATGCCTTTTGGACTCATTAATGTTGGTGCCACTTTCCAAAGGGCTATGGACTTGGCTTTTGGAAGTTTGAAAGGGAAATGTATTGTTGTGTATCTAGATGACCTAACTGTGTTTTCCAAAACTAGAGCAGATCATTTTTAGCATCTGGAAATAGTTCTCTTGAAGTGCAGAGAACATGGGATCTCTTTGAATCCTAAGAAATCTATCTTTTGTGTCACAGAGGGAAAATTGTTAGGGCATGTTGTCTCTAAAGATGGCATCAAAATTGATCCTGAATGAGTTCAAGCTATTCAGTAGATTCCTCTTCCAACCAGTAAGAAGGGAGTGCATTCTTTCTTTGATAAGATCAACTTTCTGAGAAGGTTCATCCCTGATTTTACAAAGCTAACCTTACATATCTCCCAAATGATGAAAGGAAAACAAACATTTGGCTGGTATTTTGAAGGAAAAGAAGCCTTTGAAGGTATTAAAAAGGCTATTGCTAGAACTCCTATCCTAGCATGTCCATATTTTAGCAAAGATTTTATTATCTATTGTTATGCCACAGATAACACCCTAGCTTCTTGTTTTGAAGCGTAAAGGTTCCAATGGTCATGAACTCCCAATTGCATTCATGAGATACATTCTTAAAAATCATGAGTTGAAATACACAATGATGGAGAAACATGCTTTTGTAGTGGTTAAAGCATTCAAGCAGTTTCATTTTTATATTCCTAAATCCAACTCCATAGTACTTGTGCTCGACACAACTATCAAGTCTGTTCTCACGCAGCAAGAGTTTGGAACTAAGAGAGAAACCGGGTGACAAAGGTTCTAGAATATGATATTGACATTAGACCAACCAAACTAGTTTGCGGAAAAGGCTTATGTGAACTCATTCTTTGAAGGAGCTGACCATGAGTTACCTAAGGATGAAATTGATATTCCTACTATTCTCAAGTTTCTCGGCTCAATTGATGAATGGTAT
Organism: Taxus wallichiana var. yunnanensis; assembly: GCA_018340775.1. Classification (NCBI taxonomy): domain Eukaryota; kingdom Viridiplantae; phylum Streptophyta; class Pinopsida; order Cupressales; family Taxaceae; genus Taxus; species Taxus wallichiana. Next base: position 56,354,981 of record CM031236.1, on the reverse strand, counting down.
GCTGATATTGCACATTTTCTCACCTATGGAGAATGTCCCTCTCATTTGACTTCCAAGGAGAAAAGAGCTATTAGATTAAGATCAGCCCAATATTTATTGTGGGAGAATGCTTTGTTTAAGCATGGGATGGATGGATGATTTCTGAAATGCATGGATAAGGAACAACAAAAGAAGTTTCTTTCAGCTTTCCATTATCAGGCATGTGGAGGCCATTACTCATCTACTATCACTGCTCATAATATTCTTCGTGTGGGATATTATTGGCCTACCTTGTTCAAAGATGCATCAAAGTGGATTGATAAATGTGAAGCTTGTCGACCTTTGTGGGTAGACCCAAGTTGGTTGCCTTACCACTTAAACCAGTTGTAATTGAAGAGAATTTTCAACAATGGGGTTTAGATTTTATTGGAACACTTAATCCATCTTCAAGTGCCGGACATACTCACGTGTTGATTGCTATAGATTATTTTACTAAGTGGGTAGAAGCCATCCCAGTGAAGAGTACTACTTCTTAAGTAGTATGTAATTTTATCAAAGAGAACATTTTGGTAAGGTTTGAAGTACCAAACAAGATTGTGACTAATAATGCTTCAAATTTTTCTTTAAGCGAGATGATGGATTTCTGTTATGGATATGGCATCTCCTGGCTCACTTTTTAGATTATTATCTTCAAGGGAATGGGCAAGCGGAATCAACAAACAAAAATCTGGTAGCCATAATAAGAAAATTGGTTAATGAATCTCGAGAGGAATTGGCACAAAGGATTACACCTAAAAGAGCTACCTTTGGGATGTCCCCTTTTTAAGTAGTGTATGGAGTGGAAGCTCACTTACCAAAGAATAAGAGAGCTACCACCTTGCATTTAATGAAGGCCATTGAAGACACTAGCTTCTATGATTCTTTGAGATAAAAGGATCATGTATCTTTATAAGTTGATGAAGAAAAATTGTAGGTTATTGATAGAATATCTGCTCACCAACAAAAAGTAAAATATTTGTTTGATAAGAAGGCCAGGTCTAGGGATTTCAAAGTTGGAGACATTGTTTTGTTGTGGGATAAAAGACATGAGCCTTGAGGAATCCATGGTAAGTTTGATTCTCTTTGGCTCGGACCTTTCAAGATTAGGCACTTTGTTGGTGAGAATTCTTTCTACCTTGACTACATGGATGGTTCTTCTCTCCCACTTCCTTATAGTGGGTTGTTCCTAAAATTGTTTAAGTCCTAGGTGAGTAGGAAGTCCTTTGTATACTATGTATAGGGTGTGTTTCCTTTCTTGCTTGTGTGTGTTTCCTTTTCCTTGTTTTGGTGTGTTTTCTTCGTTGTTTGGGGTGTTGTCTTATGTGTTAGCTTTCTTTTCGACTCTATGGCCCAATGGATAAGGCACTAGTTTTCCCCCTAGTTTTCATAGATTTGTTGCCTTATCCCATTTGTAAAAGGTGTCAAGTAATCCCTACAAAGACCCAATCGTTGTCCTCTCAAAATTTCCCCTCTTTCAAAAGTTTAAAAATTGAAAATTTTGAGTTAACACCTTTCTTTGATGTTCTAGTGAAGAGAAAATTGAGTTAGAAAAATTTCACATTTTTTGAGTCATTTGAGTGATTTGTGGGTTTGTCGGACATTTTTGTCCCATGTGTCCCAAGTTATGAAGGGCTCTGCTCCCTAATCGCCCACTTTCCCCGAAATCATACTTTTTATTTCTGGAGCGTTGGAACTTTTTGTTCCAAATGTTCTAAGTTCACTTGGGCTCTCTGTTCCCAATCACCCACATTGGCTATATCAGTCAGTCACACTTTTTCATCCCTCGTGTCCCAAATGTATTCAGTCCATCGCGTACTTTGGTCTTTCTTGTCAGAAGCATATGTGAATTTTGTACCCACTTTATCCGCATCAACCACATCGTCGAATCGTGCTTTCGCGTCCCTCATGTCCCAAATGTACCAAAGGCCATCTGGGCTAATTTTTCCCACTCTTCTCGATGCTTGCTTTTTGAGTTGGTGTATATGAATTTAATGCACATTTAATAACCTTCTCTCTCCTAAAATGGCTATTTAATGGACTACCCCTATGCATTTTACACACTACTTTCTTGCTACCATTCACTCATACCCTTGCAATTAAAACCGTCTACTCACATCCCCATTTCCCCTACATTTTTATTGTGGATTCAAGCTGTAAGGTTATTTTTCTAAATAATGTCAACATGAAAATCAAGTTTCAAGGTTAGGAGCATGTTTCACCACTCGAATATTCCATTCCCGATATTGAGGATAATGAAGTTCGTCACCTGGATTTTGGTGATTTCTAGAGTAGATTGTGAGACCAAAACACCTCTCTCATGGCACAAATGATCAACGATAGTGGCCTTGTGTATCTTTGCAGGTTTCTCGATCTCGCTACGGTGTGCGACATCTTTGTAATCACTGCGGAGCTCACTTCAACCTCGACATGAGTGAATTGACCAATGTACACGAGGAACTAATCACTAAACTAGATGCTACTACCATTTTTATTGCCCTACGGATCCCCAAAATGGACAACTTCGTGGTTATATCTCAAAATCAAGCATAGAATCTCTTCGAGCAAGATAGTGAGAAATACAAAGCCAGGGTAGCAAAGTCATGGTTGAAGAACCCTAAGAAAGGGGCATCTCAACTTTCCAAATCTCTGTTTAGGGCTGATTTCAACGAAGAGCTATCTGATTTCATCATCCTATTGGCTCGTGTCATGGGCTTGCCCTCTACCAGTGAGTTTCACTTTTAGATGTGCCTGTTCATCAACATCGTATTTGAAGGTACCTAGAACATTAATTTTGTAGAGATCATTTGTATGAATCGACATAGTAGTTGTCCAATGTACAACAAACCAAGAAGTTCTACATGACTTCTTATCTTATGTATACCCTAGCTACATCTAGATAATGGTTTGGTTTCACATACATTGAGGCTCGGAGAAGGGTAACCCCATCTATGCTTACTACCCTCGTTCACCCGAAACCAGCAATCATAACTTTAGGACGGTGAATGAAGCTTTCACCATGTACATTGTGAGGCTTCAAAAGCGATCTTTGCTAGGACATTTTATGATGAAGCCATGAACCGATAGCGAAATATGGAGTTTACTTCATTCAATTTATAAGGTTTTGTATATTAGGTTATCCGGTTATGAGAAAACTCCTCTCAAACTCCCCATGTTCGTAATGATAATATGGATTTTATTGAGGTGTGTAGACAATTAGACAAGTTACACAGATCTGTAGAGACAAGAAAATATCCGGGCTACATTTCCCCATATCTTTGGGGAACTATACATGTAAAACAACTCTTGTATGCCCAAAAATTAGAGAGAGCCCTTACTCCCATCACTGTCCACTTCTTCAGGACCAAAACCTATTTCGATTTGAAGAAATTCATTGAGCTGAATCTCAAAATCAACTACCATCATAGGGCAAACACTGAAGACTACTGGGCTGATTGTGTAGATGAATTTGAGGAAAGACGAGAGGCATTATGATAGGTTCTCCTCCAGATGATAAAGGAACTCAACGTATATCAGATTCTTGAAGGGCTCCAAGATGACAATTTAGACCTATTGTCATATGAATATGATACTTTGATCAAGCATACTCCTTTAGAGGATCTAGACTGGTTCAAAAGGGAGAAATATGACTTAGCTGAGATTCTGGCTCGTCCTAGTAAAACCAAGCTCGGTTTGACAGAAGGGTTCGAGAGGTGAGGAAAAATATAGGAGGGTCTTCTTCCAAAGACACTTCAACACCGAGGAAAGAGTCACATACATCTAGATTGGAGGTACCTATACAAACTCCTCCTCCTTCATCAAGTAAAGAACCTAAATCCTCCACCCCTTCCTCCTCCACTCAGGTATATCATAAGAAGGTGAAGGAGGTCAAAAAGGAGCCTATTGAGGAAGATCCCTGAAAAAGCATTCAGAATTACCTTTGGGGCCAGAGAACATTATTGTTTTCAGTGAAAGTGAGGACAGTGAAGTGCCAGTCCTTGCAGGAGCTTCAGAAGCCCAAATGGATAAGGAGAAGGAAATTCATAACAATGAGCCTCCAAGTGCCATGGATACCTCCGTCCAAGAAGCCTCATCTACTCTACTCACATCTCTACTAGAGGCAATAGTGGTAAATACTCTAAGTTCCATGAGTTCTCTCACTCTTGGTTCTCTTTCTCCTCCTTCTTCCTCCACTTTTGTATGGGTGTAGCCTTTTGTTGATAGGAGGAAGAGAAAGTCTTCCTCTCGATTGACGGGACCCAATTTTGATCTTTGTGGCGGCCTTATTGGGCACTACTTCTTCTTCTCCTAGAAAGAGAGCTAGAACCACTTCAAGGATAGTGATAGATGCCCAAGGCCAGTAATTCCTTGAGGTAGCCAAGCCTAAGGTTGATAAGGTAGAATAGTATTTACAAGCCTCTGATTTGGAACTTTCTAGGATCTCAATGGGAGAGTCTACCCCTGAAAGTGAAATACACAATCTTCAGGAAATAGTAACTAGGGTCATTGGGAGAGTAGAAAGAGGAAAGCATACTATAGAGCAGCTAGAAGAGTAAGCTCAAGTGCTTTCTGGTTTCATCAAGTCATTGCTGTCTAAGGATAAAGTTCTGGATCCTACCCCACTGACTACCCTTCCACCACCTATGATCCTTAGTCAAGATGAAATCTAGAGCATTAAAGACATACATAGGTATTCCATCTACGGGAGAGGTATGGAAGACATGGTGGATGACATCATTGTCAGTAGGTTGAATTTCATTAGAGAAGCCTTCAAACTCAATGAGAAGGTAACTAATCTGCAACAAAATATCTCCTCCACAATTGGAAATATGGATAAAGAGCTTAAACTCTAGAGTAGCTACATATTAGACCTTTACTTGATGGGGCAGACTGATGAAAATTTATTGATGGCAAGTAAATTTTTGATGATGACAAAGATAATTTGTCGAAGTCATTGGTTTTTAGCCCGGAGTGGAAAATAAAAGTGCTGGAGGAGGCTTAAGGAGAATTGAGGAGTAGTTTGTAGAAAGGAGAGGCCTTCAAAACTTTGGTGGTATCTACTTTTAAGGATATTCACTGTCACCTACATAACGAGACTTCAAGTGTGCCTTTCTCCCTCCGGAAATTAAGACTCAATTCAGGGCTTTTGTCAAGGAAAACTTGTTTAAGGAGGACTTCATTACCAAAGAGAAGATAAAGGAGATTTTCTCCCTTCAGTCTGCTATTGAGGAAGCTAATAAAGAATATCATGCACACACCGATTTTGATAAAGAAACGGAGAAATGTCTGGGATCTTAGACCCAAGCCCCGCGCCAACACATCGGTCCGATGAGGCCGAGACATAGCGGAAGCATTCAAAAAGTTTTGACAATGGATCCTCAAGTTGGTGGGCCCTCCCCAATCATAAGCATTTTTCTCCCCCTTAGCTTCTCCTTTCCTCCTTTTTCTCAATTCGGGATAATTATAATTAGTTGAGGGTTTTGTGTCAAGCATCCCCTTAACTAAACATTTTAGTTAAAAGAAGTAGTTACCAAGTGTAACTGATTTTTAAAATTATATAATGGGCTCTCTCTACCATTTTCGGGGATGGAAGTTGGTTTATTTTTGAAAGTGTAAGAAGTAACAAAGCAATCAATACAAAAGATATTTCTTTCCATGTCTATCTCGATATTGTTCTTCATTGCTTTATCAGTTGAATATTTTTAATCATTTGTCTTTATTACTTCAAGAAGATTTGTATTCTTGTAGATGTAATTTATGGAGCTTTGTGTCTTTGAAATAGCATCTTATTGTCTCAAACACAAATGGTTTTGTTCCAAGTTATTTCAATATGGGATGCATAAGGAATTATTTCATTATCTATAATTCTTGAGGGTTCCTTTCTACTCATTTCCAATACTTCATTCCTTTGTGCTTTTGTATTGATGATCTATTCTATTTTAAAACACTTTCATGGTATCCAAGTTCCCGTTAAAACTATACTCGTATGTGTGTAAATATTTTTTTATTTTAAATAAGGGAACCTCTCCCATTAAAGAGGAGGAATTTTGGTCCCCTAAGCCGTTGTTCTCTTTGACGCCCTTTTTGATGACCAAGATGTATAACGAAACCGACTCGAGTAAGGTAGGGCACGCGACCGATGCCGGTGAAGGTTAACCAACGTTATTTAGGTTAGGTTTCTTATAAAAACAAAAAATCCATGTGTTTTGTGTTATTCATTTGTCATATTGTGATTTGAGAAAATGAAAAAAGAGAGAAAAGAGGGAAAAGTGTCCAGATGGAATGGAGTGTTGAGTTGGCGGTGTGAACGGTGGGTGATTGGTTGGTGAGAGGCAGGTCCATAGGATTGGTGCATGTGATTTGATTGGTTGGAGATGCGGGTGGAGATTTAGTGCTTTGGCAGAGAGGCGGAGAGGGATCGGGTGGGTCACGGTGTAGTGGCGGACATACCACTAAAATGATGGAAACATGATGAGGTAAGCATCCAAAGCTCTAGTTGTATTTGTTTAGATAGATTATAGGATTTGTAGATTGTTTTGTTGTTTTGATTCGGGTGGGGAAAAAAATAAATTTGTGAAATGGGGAACAATGGGTAAAATAGGAATGGGGAGGTCAATAATTGGGAGAGGAGGGGATGGTATGAGGTGCAAGAGATGCTAAGGTAAATTTAGGTGGGTAAACAGGGTAAGGGGGGAAGTTTTTTGAGAAAGGGGGGTTTTGGGGATAATGGGTTTTCACCATGACGTGGACTCAGTGTTGGTCAAGTGTGGTCGGCGTTAGTAGTGTGTAACCAGTATCAATCACTAAATAGGTGACTGATGTTAGTTGAGTGGTGACCGGGGTCGGTTAAAGAGAACCAACACTAGTCAGGTTTTGGGGGATAAGGGGCCAAAAGTGCCATAGGTTGGGTGATTAATATGGGTAGGGGTAAAGTAGGTTGTTGGGAAATGATAGGGGGAAAGTGTGGGTGTGATAAATGTAGATTAATGTATTGTTTGTATTAGATGTAGGGAGAGATCAACTATGTATGTGGGACAGGGTTCCACCCCGCTCGTGACAAACGCATGGCACGAAACCCTTGAGGAGTGCAGCATGTGGAGATGGTGGGATTGAGTGGAGTTTGATGCTATCAACATGTAGTCTTGCCACCTAGTTTGATGGTTGTACTCATTGATATATGGGATTCGTGACCAACACGTTCCACCTACCGATGGATGAGATCATTATTAACCCGGAGGAAATGTTCAAGATTCTATGGCTACCCATATTGGGTATACAGGTCTACTCTATCTCCTCTGAGGCCTCAGAGGAGCTGATGCTAACGGTGTTTTACGATGGGATGGCTGAGATGACATTCCATAGTGCCAACATTCAATATGGAGAGATGTACCTAGCTTGTCTAAAGGAGACGAGGCTAGTGGTTCTTTTGATGGAGGTAGTGTGTTACTTCACACTGCCCGATGTAGAGGGTCGATGTTTTTCCCGATTGTTGATGGGGATACTCCATGACATGACGATAGATGAGACCCACTTTTCCCGGGCGCCAATATTCCTGGTGTAGACAGAGAGTTATGGGCATATGGATGATGTGCATGGTGTTCACCTATGTTGTACCTTCTTACTACACTGCTGGGATTATGAGCATATAGCTTGTGTGCGGCTAGTAGGGATGCCCCGAGTGGATGCATTCCCACAAATATTTGTGTGGGTGGAGAACAAGTGATGGGTGCCGGCTATTGGATAGATGAGATCAAACAAGCCCACACATGATGTGGCCTATTTCTAATGGTTATTAGAGGGGTTTTCTGGAGTGGACATTATATGTAGGCCATATGTGGGATTCCCCTCATATAGGCATATGCATGAGGAGCTAGCTGAGATCCGGCTATTGAGATGGATATAGGTCGCTATGCTAGTGAGCACGAGATGATCTGGTGGACAAAGTCGGGTGGTAGTTCGAGCTATTATAGACATACCTCCACCCTTCCTATAGTACCGCAGAGAGACAACATGGAGAGCCCTTACCTCTACCACAGGCGAGAGTGCCCACGGTGGTAGGAGGAGTAGGCGGTGGACCAATGGATAGATGATGCCGAGGTCAAAGATAGGTACAAATAGTGGTGTGTGGCGCGATTACGAGCTACACACCACCCTGGGTAGCGGATCTAGCCACCATCACGGTGTAGAGAGACACCCTATAGGGAAAGTGGGTAGTCCGATTACCCAATTAGGTATGGTACGAACACATCGGCGAGCTTAGAGGTAGAGGTAGTGGAGCTACATGTATAGGTGGCTAGTTTGCAGACCTAAATGGACAATGGTGGGGATGGAGACAACGGGAGGATGATGGTCGGTGGCGAGTCTTACAAGCACAGTGGCTAGTTTGAGGCTAATTTGCCATAGCCCAGACCAAATACAGCAGGCAAGGATAGGGGCACCACAACAGCACCGGAAAGGGTCCCATTCACCGCGGGGAGTGGGATAAGGTCCGTGGGACAGTGGGGGCCAAGGCCTATGGGGCCACCACAGACCATACCTATATCTAGATTACAGGATGCCCTAGGTGAGTCCAAATACTACCTGGACCAAATGATGGCATCCGGGATAGACATTCTATCCTATGGAGAGTATCGGGCACAACAGGCATCGAGTGAGAGGACTAGATCCCACACTCATAGTGTGGAGAGAATAGGGGGCCATCGATATCTGAGGCCCGATCAGGGGGAGGCTACCAGCACATGAATACTAGCTCTAAGTGAGGCACCAGTAGGGATTCAACCACCACCTATGATGGGTGGGGAGATGCTAGCAGGTCGCTAGACAGGGGTGGAGGAGGAAGAGGGTACATGTGATACAGAGATGGAGGATATCCACGAGACGCTAGATATGTGGCTTTTGATTTTGATGTATTATAGTCATTTTATTTTCTATATATTGGCCTACATGCTAAAGATAGTGAGGATGTATGAGAGTTTTGTTGTATATTTTGAGCATATACCGGCTTGCACATGAAGAGATTTTGTATTAGTTCATTATTTTATTATATATGAGATCGGCCTGCATGTTGATGAAATTTTGTATTGAGTATCGGCCTACATGCTGACGATTTTGAGATGATGGACATGATGGGATATCCACGTATGTTGTATTAAGATACACATTTATTTATATGATGAGATACATGAGATTCTTGATGTGTTGATGTTTTGATGAGACTTTTGATTTGTTGTGTTGATATGGACGAAAATTAGGTGAGTTAGGCATGATGAAGTCAGGTTTGGTTTAGGCATGGATTGAGTTAGGTTGGTTTAGGCATGGTTGAGTCAGGTCTTAGGCATGGATCGAGTTAGGTTAGTTTAGGCATGGTTGAGTCAGGTCATAGGCATAGATCGAGTCAGGTCATAGGCATGGATTGAGTCGAGTCTATGTAAGAATGGTGGAGTCAGTTTGTTTAGGCATGGTGGAGTCAGGTTGGTTTAGGCATGGTTGTGATTCATTGATTTGTATAATGAATGATAATATGGGCTATTGTTAAGATGCTTTATAATATATGCATGATGATAATAGAGAAATGGAAGTCGTAATAAATGAATGTTGTGATGATGATAAAAGTGTGTTGTAACTTGTTGTTTGTGGTTTAATTTCCAATTCTGTGATATAAAGAGGAAACTAAATGGGGTAGAATGTATTTTAGGAGGACGAAAGATGGATTGGTTAGGGTAGAGAGTGGCCAAGCTAACCTCCAAGGGCCCCATGCCCTTAGAATGCTGCCTACATAGACCCGGTGAAAAGGGACCTCAGACCGATGTAGTTCTCCCATGAGCTAGGGAAGAAGAGGATGAGGTATGAAATTGAGTTAGTAGGTTTTAGGTATGTTGTGGGTTTAGGTTTTCTAGGTGTGGGTGGGTTATAGGAAAATTGGTCTAGGTGATGTCTATTGTGGCGAAAGAAGAAGAAGAAGATTACCCCAAAGGTAAGCGTTAAGGACCAAGTCCCGTATAAGGTAATCAAAACATAAATAAAGATGGTCAAAAGATAAGAGGGGGAAATAAAACCACCTGATTGGTTAGGATCATACCAAGTAGATCATACCTTGGAGGAGGTGATGAACATAAGACCCTAAAGACATTGCATGATCGATTGTTCTAATCGAAAAGTAGTCACATGATCACCAAATGTCTTGGTTTTCAAGAGGTCCCTTAAGGCGGTAGAAAATGGGAGTGGGAATGGTGAGAAGGGTGAAAGGTGGTTAATTTTTATGTGGCATGAGATAGCATGCTCTTTGGGAAAGAACCCAAGGTAACAATGGGAAATTCCATGACTAAAAGGTTTTCTATTTTGACTTGTATTTGAAATAGAGGTGATCGATTTGGAAGCTTCCACTTCTCTCTCTCTCTCTCTCTCTCTTTACATAGCTTTCATTCGAGTAGCAATCTATTTATAGCAGTGATTGCTTTGAGAGGAAGATGTCCTTTTGAGGGAGTCATTTTTTATTAGAATTTTGACTCAAGGAGTTGGGTCCCATGTGAGGGATTTGAATTCATGGACAAGACCAAGGTGAAGAATAAGATTCTTGTTCAAAAAGTAGGGTTAAATGACCATGGGATCTCATATAAAGGTAGACGAAAAGTATCCATGAGAATCATGCTATCTACAACACCTTGGTACACATATTCAAGAGAAGATAACAAGTGATGAGACTCACATGATTCTTGTTTAATTGTTGGTGAGGTGTATGAAGTGGATAGTGCTAAAGGGAAAGCATGTAAAGAGACAAAACAAAGTGAGGTAGGACTAAAATTCAACAACATAATGGTCAAAGTAGCAAGGCATTAAGGGGCTTAGGTTTAGGTTTACCATCAAGTGAAGATAAATGATAAGCACTTGATCCGTAAGTATGAGTCACGATGTATGGTCCAAGAAAATTAGGAGAAAATTTGCTCCATTTAATTTTTTTGCTTTGGTTACATGTTGATTTTCTTTTAGGACAAGCTCACCGACTTGGAAGGTTTGGTCATGGACACATTTTTTGTAGGCACGTTTGATACATTTTTGGTAAACTTGAAGGTGATCCAGAGCATTAAGACAACATTCTTCTAATAACTCAAGCCGTGCTAAATGGTCTTGACGAAATTCATCATCATTGAGCATGTCATGGAGAGAAATGCAGAGTGAGGGAATTTGGACTTCGAGAGGGAGAACAGCCTCTATACCATAGACTAGAGAAAATGGTGTAGCAGTAGTGGAAGTGCAAATACTAGTGTGGTATGCCCATAGGGAAAAAGGAATGTGCGTATGCCAATCCTTCCCAGTATCGTTAACCACTTTCATGAGAATTTTGTTTAAGGTTTTGTTAGTGGATTCAAATTGTCCGTTGGTTTGTGGGTAATAAGGTGATGAGAAACTTATTTGAATGTCGAAGGCGTCGTAAAGTTTTTGCAAAGTTTTTTTTTGGAATTGTTTTCCATTGTCAATGATGAGGTGATGAGGAACACCAAAGTGAAAAATTATGTGATGATTGATGAACTCACATATTTTCTTAGCTTTCGTGGAGATGAGTGGTACGGATTCAACCTATTTGTATAGTATTTGATAGCAGTGATGATCCATTGATGTCATTGGGAAGAATGGGGGTTGATCTCTCCGACAAGATCCAAACCACATTGAGAGATGGGCCAAAGGTCACGGGTGACCTGTAAAGCATGAATGGGTGTATGATAAAGATTGGCATGTTGTTTCCATTTTACACAATGTTTGACGTAGTCGCAAAAATCATAGTTAAGGGTCGGTCAGTAATAGCCTAGGTGAAGAATATGCTTAGAAACAGCAAGGCCACTAAATTGACCTCCACATATGCCATCATGAACTTCCTTAATGGTATAAGGAATTTCAGAGCTCGTGAGGCATCGTAAGAGAATACCATCAAATCCATGCTTATAGAGGAGGCCCCCCATGATGACATAATGAGAGACATTTTTAAGGAAGGCACATTGTCCATTATGGGTGAGATCAAGAGGTAAGATGGAGAGAGAAAGATAGTCGGAGTATTATTTATACCAAAGGTCACTCGGGTCTAGGGTAGTGGTTCCGATAGAGTAAACTTCACGTGGTAAATAAGAAGGTGATTGGAGTCATTGTATGGTGATAAATATTTTAGAATGGTGGGTGAAGTAGGTTTTTTGGAATCCAAGCAGGCCATGGTATCTGTAAATTTTTTAGTTGAATGTGGGATGGTTTGAAGGGCATAATGGTCAAAGGTGGTAAAACATATATCTATATGATGTTTATAGTTTTGAAGTAGCTCGTTACGACATTGGTATATACCATTGACTTGGTTTACGACCAATTGAGAATCACCAAAGATGTTGATTGATTTGACATCTAGGGCATAGGCAGCTTGAAGACCTAATACGAGTGCTTCGTATTCGGCGATATTATTTGTACAATCAAAATCTAGTTTGAAAGACAAAGGCATGGGTTCACCATAAAGAGGAATGAGGATAACTACCCCATGCTGACACTTAGAACCATCAAAGAAGAGTGTCATCTGGTAAGCGGGCTCGTCCAGGGAGAGGGTAGTAATTGACTCATCTAGAAAGTCAAAATTAGAGGGTTGATCCCCGGAAATAGTTGCGTCGACCAATTGGTGGTGATTGATTGGCCCTTAATGGACTTTTGATGAATGAATTCATGGTCAAGGTCATCTAAAAGCATAATCCAACTTGTGACATTTATTTTGATAAGGTTTGGCATATGTGAAGTGTAAGGGGTTGATGTTGGTGACAACATAGGTTTTTGGTTGAGTAGGAAATGGTGGAGTTTGGTGGCGATGAAAACTAAGGCTAAGAAAAAAATTTCAGGATGGGTGTATCAGGTTTCTAATCCAAAAGAGTAAGACTTATTTAATAAACCACCTGCTACCTGTGTTGTTCATCACGATAAGCAAACATGGATCCCAAGGAGTGATCAGTAGCTGAGATGTAAGGTAGAAAGGTTAATCATCCTTAGGTGGAATGAATACGGGTGGTTAGAGAAGGTATTGTTTTAGGGCCTCAAAATATTTATGAAAGTCATAATCCCATTTAAAGGAGACATCCTTCTTGATCAGATGATGAAATGGTTGACACCGATCAGATAATTGTGAAATGAAACGGTGAATAGACTGCAACTTACCTTGCAGGCTATAGAGTTTTCTAAGGTTAGTGGGTGGAGGCATTTCTAGAATGGCCTTGAATTTAGCAAGGTCAACTTCTATACCACGTAAGGAAACAATAAATCCCAGGAGCTTTCCTGAGAGAACCGTGAAGACACACTTCTTTGGCTGAAGGTGAACGCAATATTTAATGAGGCGGTCAAAAATGGTTTTGAGGATGGCAAGGTGTTCAGAGCAGCATTTAGATTTGGCAAGAAGGTCATCCACGTAATCTTCCAATATGTGATGCATGATGTCATGGAAGATGTAAGTCATAGCCCACTTGATATGTGGCACTAGCATTTTTAAGGCCAAAAGGCATGAATCGGTAGTACAAGGTCCCCCAAGGGGTGATGAATGTGGTTTTGTGTTGATCTTCTGGGGCAAGCAAGAATTGGTTATAACCCGAGAAGCCATCCAAGAATGATAACATCTCATGACCAGCGGTAAGGTCAACAAGTTGATCAATACCGGGTAAGGGAAAGTCATCTTTTGGGCAGGATAGGTTGAGGTCACAAAAGTCCATGTAAATGTGAAGTCCCCTTATCACTTTAGCGATATGGGAAATGTTAGAAATCCAATGAGGATAATCAATGGGTGATATGAAGGAAACAAAAAGAAGGCTTGAAGCTCTTCTTTGACGAGAAGGGCAATGTGAGGTGCATTTCCCTTAGCTTTTGTTTCATGGGTTTCACATCGAGAATTTTTACGATATTGTGGACCACTATGGTGGGGTCAATACTTAGCATGTCTGCATAAGACCAAGCAAATGCATGGTTATGATCTTTGAGAAAAGAAGTGATGGCTTCATGTTCAAGACATCTAAATATTGACCGATCTTTAGGATGTGCGGGTCATCCTAAGTATGAATGTTGATCTCGATAGTCAATTCATTCAACATGGTTTATGTCTCAAAGGGTAACGAATGATGAATATATGAGTCTTTCACCCAAGGTAGGTGAGTATGGATTCATCATCCTGACATTAGACGATGTTAATTGAAGGTGTATCATCATGGATCATTTCAGAGGAACAGGGAAGGGAAGAGAGGAAGGAGCCTCACCCTCGCATTGATAAGTCAAAGGCCCCAATGAAATGGTGTTTATGAATTTTTTTTTAGGAGGGATAGATTTTGGATCCATCGACTCCATCGGTGAAGGTGGTGATGAAGGTGGAGTGGGTGAAGAAAGTGGAGAAGGGCTGATGTCCTCGATGGGTTCAATGCGGGCTTGTTTGGTAGGTGGTTCAGGAAAGTTGATACCACTATGGTCTTTATGTTTGTGGGTCTTACATGGGATAAAGGTATGGAAAACTTTCTCGTAAAAGCAAAACTAAAACCCTTCCATGCACATCGGTGCAGGAAGGTGTGGGAAAAATAGTGATTGGTGAGAGACTAGAAGTCAATAGAAAATGGGTGGGTTTGTGATGGTGGTTTGGGTGTGTAAGTGGTAGTATCAAGTCCCCCATAGGTGAGACTAGTACGAAGGTGAGGAGGACCATAAAGGAGGCATTCTCCTATGCGGTGATCATAGCGAGGGTGTTGGTGAAGACTTACGTACTCTTGTGGAGTAAGAAATGTGTTGACACTATATAGGAGATACTCCCCCAGAGTGAGGCATTGAAAAACACCTTCTAAGGGATTGGTGGTTGGTATGTACGTAGCTGGAATGGATGATGTATCAGAGTTCGATGTGGAGGTGGAGTTAATGGATTGGGAGGCTAATGGGTTAGCCGTGGAGGTTGTGGCAGTGGTAGGAATGGAGGAGGTATGTGTGGTTGAGGTAGCGACTGCACTATTAAGCAAAGGTGTAGATGAAGTAGTGGTTGTCACAAAGGTAGATGCTTTAATGGGTATGAGCATGTCATTGGGTCGGTAGAGCATGTTGCATGTTTTGAAAGGTGATGGATCAGATGGGATAGTGTAGGTGTGCCCTTCATGCTTTCAAAGCAAAGTGTAACCCATGACAGAATAGGGTCTGGACAACAAGTGCGGGAAATTCCCCCCACGCGAATGTGGGGGATGAATGTGGAGGATGACAGTGCCTAATGTGGAGGTGATAGCATCATTGAATGAATGCAACATGACAAGATGTTTATGCATGTAATTTTCAGGTATGTGCATTTGAGTGAATGCATGGGATGAAATGATGTTAATCCTAGTGCCCCATCAATAATCACACGTCATACCCATATGTCATCGATGTGGATAGAGATGAAGAGGGCTAGGTCCGGGTCATCGTTTTGGTGCGGTGCGATCTCTTCCTCTGAAAAGCTAAGGGAGGCTACTTGGTGAATAGGGTGGGGTGAAGATGAAGGTGGTAATTTGGTGAGAGAGGCTACATGATGGGGTGTGATAATGGAGGCTACGGGTGTAGGGTCATTGGGAAAAACCTCAATAGATTGAAGAACCTCCATGAGATCTTGACGATGAGATTCGATGTTTAGATGAGGTCATATAAGGAAATTTTGAGGGGAGATTGGTGTAATTGTTTGAGCATGGTGCGATGTGTGACTCCATTAGAAATAGGGTATGTGGGGCCATGTGGATAGTGATTTTAGGTATGGGTGTAGATGTTATGTTGGGTATAGGATTGGTTGGTGGGTTAGTCACCTTTTCTTTACCTTTATCCTTCTGAGCACATGTAGTGACATGTATCATGTTGATTTGAGGGGATTTGGGTTAAATGGAGAAGGTGTAGGATGAGTGGTATAATGACATGATGGGAAAAACCTACTACGGAGAGAAAAACCCTGTGAGGTGAGATGGGCACAATGACATTTGGGTGATGGTGTGGAAAGTTCTCTTATATGAACCATGTTAATTTCAAATCATGGGGTGGTTCTAGGAGCTGTGGGGGTGGAGGTCATGGTTTTGAGTGGACGGTAGTGTGGGAATGGGTGTGGTGAGGAACGGTCCTCATCGAGAAGGTCATCATCGCAAAGTTGGTTTTCAGAGGACACAACTGGATAAGGGAAATTTTCAAGGCCTTGTAGTTCTCCACATCGTGCCTTAGCACATAATGGTAGACAAAATTTTAGTGTCATCAAACCCCTTTAGCTTGGGTTTGAGGGGATCGTAAGGTCCGAGTGGTGGCAATGTGATAACGAAGTCTCTAGGAGGTTGGTTAAAATTTTGGCATAGGACAACGCTAGTGGGTCGATGAGAGGTGAAAGTGGGTTTGGGTGTAGGTATGAATGATTGTTGAGGAATGGTCCTTGCAAGATGGGGAGTGAGTTGAGCCATGGTTTTGGGTGCTAGAGTAGTATTGGGTGTTGGTCATGTTTGTTTGGGTAGGGGTATGGTAGATGAAGCAGGGAGGAGGGTGTGTGGTTTTTAACTATCTTATTGGAGGGTAGTGGAGTTTTGCTTTTGGGTTGCACCTTTTGGGTAAAGGTGATATGTGTGTATGAGTTCTAGAAGGAAAAGTAGATGGGGAAGAGGATGAGTTACCCAGTGGGGATAATAGAGGTGTTATGAAGGTAGATGATGCGGGTCATGCAGGGGGTGTGAGGGACAGAGGCGAAGTGTAGTGGGTAGTGAAGAAGCGTTATAGAGAGTATTGGGGGTATGGGTGGTAGATATGTTGCGAGTGTGGGTGTAAGTTGTTGTGTTAGGAACCTAGGTAGGTTAGAGGTTTGTGAGGAAGGGATGGACTATCATGTTTTTGATTTATTGATGGGTGGAGGTTTCTTAACCGTGTTGGGAAGCTAAGGTCCTAAGATGGATGGGATAGGTGCAGGTGTGATTGGCACAGCCAGAGTATGAGTTCTATGGGTTTTATTCTTTTGTGTTTGGGGTGTTGGAGTAGGTGTGGTGTTGACTTTGGAGGATGTAGCTAAATCTAGTTTGATAGGTGGATGAGTAAGGCTGGTGGTTGGGGTGACCCCTAAGGTGGTAATAGGTTTAATCGAGGAAGATGATGTAGGTGTGGGTTTGGGTTTAGATGTAATTTTAGTTATGGATAAGGGTGTATGTTGAGCTATGATGGGTTTCATGGAAGAAGTTGTGATAGAGGTGGTTGTGTTCGTTTTGATTGGTCGAAATATTTTTGGATAGATAGTGGAAGTATAAGCAAGTGACATCTACATCTGCGTTGAGACAAGAAACAAAAGGCACCCCAAAGTAAGGCCCTATCCACATAATCTAAGCGATCAGCCAAACATGTGAGAATGCATGTTTGTAGGTGGAATTGATGAGGACCTAATGGTAATTCCCGTAAAATGTGTCTTAGAGATGGGGAATTGGCTAGCTTCATCTTTCGTGGGTAAGAGAGCCAAAAGTAGGTCTACAAGATCTTGGGTAGCTGATGGAGAATGTATCAAGAGGAAAAGGTATCTCAACTAGGTCTATGATAGGGGAAGAGAAATGGGTGCTCCTCTATAGGTGGAGGAGATGATGGGAGCTCCTCTATGGGTGGAGGAGGTAAATAAGTATCCTTCGTGGATTGAAGAAGTACTATGGGTATCGGTTCTCTAGGTGGAGAAGCCAAAGGTGAAATGGTCTCGATGTTAGTGGAAGGCTCCTCCATAGGTGAGGAAGGAGGTGAAAGGTGTTCCTCTGTGGGTGAAGGAATAGGGGAGGTTGGTTCCGATGTGGAAGGAGGACTTTGGGCTAGAATCTCCTCTATGGAAGGAATATGGGGTAATTGGGAGGCGACAGGTGTTCACTAAAAATAGTAGTGGACCTCGCGGGTATGGGTATCATAAGTTGAGGTCTCACCGGTTTGATCAGATGAAGGGGCATGATTGGGAAATGGTTTCTTGAAGATGTGTAGGTTTTGGTTGGTATGTGCGTTAGGATTATCCATGGTTAACTCGCCTTTCTCGAGCATTTCTTGGACAATGTTTTTGAAAGTGATGCAATTTCCATCACTATGACCCTTCACATGATCATAGTTACAGAAGTCATGTTCTTTATACCATGTAGGCATGGGGTGAGCAAGGTCAAAACTAGTGTGTGATTTTATAGGAGGAAGGGTGATGGCCCCGGATTTGATAAGATTTTCTAAGACAGAAGAATAAGGCTCCCTAATTGGGATATATTTCCATTGTTCTCATCTGAATTGAAAAGTCTAGATGGGTGAGAGATTAGATGAGGGGGTAGCCTAATTTGATGGATGAGCTGGGCCAGACTTGAGTACCTTTGTATTAGTAGTGCCCTTAGATTTTGAATTATTGCGTTGGGGTTTGGAAGAAGAAGAGGTATCATTCGATTTGAATGCCAAATTTTTATTATGTAATTGGATTTTATTCTCTTCGATGGCATGAATCTCTAACTTTCATGCCATGGTGAATGATTTTTTGAATGTTCGCAAGGTCTAGACCTGCAGGGTAGGTGAGATATGTCTAGCACAAGCTCACGTAAAGAGTTCAATGAGTTCTATTTGTGGTAGTTGGAAGGTGAGTTGATTGATCAGGATACGCCAGCAAGTGAGTGAAAAATCTATGATAGATTCATCCTCATACTAATGCATGGAGTATAGGTCGGTCATGGTAACCTTCTTGATGATATTGATGGAAAAGTGATCCAAGAAGGCTTGGGCTACCTGATTGAATGAGAATATAGAGAGTCTAGGTAACCCACTATACCAATATAATGAGTCGATTAGAGACATGGGAAAGGTTCTCAAGAGCAAAGCGTCATCATGAGTGATGATTGCTAGTAGCATCCGTGTTTAAACAATCGCAAATGTTGTTGCGGGTCTTCCTTGCTATTGAAGCGGTTGAATTTAGGCATCTCCCAATGCATGGGGTATGGATGAATAGGAATGGATGGGTGGATGGGCTTGTTGTAAATTTCATCATAGGTGAGAGTGTTGTGGGAGCTGGAAATCGATGCCTCCAATGTCTGCATCTTGTCCATCATTAATTTGATTAGGTCATTGGTAGGTTGCGATGATTGGGTGCCTCCTGTAGCATGAGAGTATTGGTTTTGGGCATATAACAGGGGTGGCACTCTAGTATATGGTGCTACCATGTAGGTTGATTGAGAAGAAGGTAGTGAAATAGGGGGTACATACCCTGAGTGAATAATAGATGAAACAGGAGGTTCTTTGATAGTATGTATATGGAGGTGGAAGGGTCGTGGTAACCCTAGTGGCAATGGGGGTTAACGATTGTGGAATGGAAAGGACCACGTTCGAAAAGGGTAGGGATCACCGACATTAGAAGTGGTAATGTAAATACAAGTATATGCGAGAAATTAGGGGTGGATGAGGTTGTGTTTTAGGTAGTTGTTGAAGGTATGGTGGATGTGGTGGGTGTAACGGAGGTAGCAGACATGGTAGTCATAGCGGGTATAGGACCTAGCTATGAAACGACTGGGGGTAAGGTGGAGGCAAGTAGCATGGAACCAGATGGGGCTGCCATGGGAGTGGGAATGAGAGCCGAGGGGGATAGATATGGGTATGTCATATATCAACTAATTCAAGGCATCTCGAGTGGACGAGTGGGAAAGGTAAAATTACAAGGTGATAGGGTTTTGATCAAGGATTCGCGCTAACTCCTCATCTCCGGTAGCGATAGTGATAGGTTGAATAGGATCCATGGTTTGTGATAAAATGGAAGGTGGTGAAGGACTAGGTGGGAGTGGTTGATAACTGGTGTGGAATATGAGTGCACTTTCTTGTCTTTGGGTCAGCACCATGTGAACCAATATTGATCAAGGTTGGGCAGTTCTTTGTAAATGACATAGAAAAACAACAGGGACAGGTGAAATAGGAGGTAAAAAGTGGATTAGGTACTAAATGTCAGTTGGAAAATGACACAGGCTAACCGATGCCAGTTAGGGTAAACCAACGCTGGTTATAGGTAAAGTAGCCGATCCTTGTTGGAAATGGATAGTGAATGAAAACAAGGTATACATTCAAATGGAAAGTATGCCAAATCTAATGAGTTTTACAACGCCAATGGGAATGATAGTAGTGATCGAGACTGTGAAAAGTGGAAGAAGATGAATATATGTACCTTTTGGGTAGGTTAACAAAAGGACATAGAACCGACACCGGTTGGGTATAACCGATGACGGTGAGAGGGTAATCGACAATGGATTCTTTGGACCGACACCGGTCGCTTTGTGGAATTGAAACAGTGATGAAAGAAAAGTGGTTGTGAATTAAAATCCGATGTGGAATCAGACCCAGAATTCTAAGAATGATGAGAATATGGTCGGGAACTTAGGTGAAAGTCGGAATACACCAACTATGATGAGGAGCATGCGAGGAGAAAAAAAGTAAATGAAGAACGTGACCTCTCACCTCAAAATGCAAGCCAAGTAGAAACACTAAGAAAAATGCGATCCTAGGAGTGCCTTTTCTATTATGTTTGTTTAGCTTATGCTATTTAAGGACTGACACATGAACTGTAAAATAGATTTTTTTGGTGAGGATGGCTTCCTACGAAGAAGGAGATCTAAAAGGTGAGGTTTCAGGAATGTTATGGTGGGGTGTGCCTCACTTTGAAGTATGAATCAACAGAGTAGCGAGGTAGGGAGTACTTGCCAATCCTCGAGATCAGTGTGATCATCATCATTGTGAGCATTCCAGGAAAGATGTTGTTTAAGAATATGTATTGTTTGGAATTTTTGCAATTTGGTAAGACTCAGAGAGAAAGAGATGTGTTTTCTACGATTTGTTTGTCAACCATCAGCTAGGAATGAATTCTAGTGTATAGGTTTCCCTTAATTAATGTGAGCTAATGAAATAAATCAGAATGGAATGCACTTATTTTAAGCCCAAATCGAAATATGAAGTTGGATGACACAAATAGATGAAGAGGAAGAGGGATGCTCTTTCACTAAAATGCAAGAAATGGTTCTTTTTAATTACACCAAAAGAAAGGTTTCTTTTAGAGAAAATAAAAAGGAAAGGTAGGTTACCAAGGAAGAAAATTAATGTGTATGCTTTTCAGAAGGGAAACAAACACATAAATTTTCCTAGGAATGAATAAAATGCAAGGAACCCCGGATGGGTCCCATCGGGCATGCCAAAAAATTTCACCGATTCTTAGACGTTTCTTTGAAGTATTGACGGAAAGCAGATAGAGTAATGGTCGTAGGAGGAATACCTATTGAAATGTTGATTGATGGGTTGTTGCGTGCATATGACTTCTTGATCCACAGCTGATTGTGAGAGCTTCCTTTTGGCTAGGAGGAACTACCTGTAATGGAAAGCAAGACCACCAGAAAGAGTTAAACAATATGTGAAGTGAAGCTGCCTAGTGGGTGTTAGATCGGGAAGTGTGGTACTTCCAAGACAAGCTGTTAGTCCACTAGTGAAAACAATTTAATGCGGGTGATAAAGTAAATCCTATCATAATTAAAATGATTTGGGTATCTCATCCAAAATATAATAAGAAAGATCTAATCTAACAGGATAAGTTAAAATAAGATCCGAAGGTCAAGTAACTGGTTCTGGGTCTCTGCAGGTCTGACAGAGGTCTTAGGAAAGTCATAGGTGAATATGGGTGATGTGGAAATAGGTGGATATGTCACTATTCTAGGTTGTAAGGGTAAATACAAAGACTGATCCTGGTTAAGGTTGATTGACGATGGTTGGGTGGAACCGGTGTCGATTCTTGTGGAAAACTACAAATGCCACAAAATGAGTTTTAGATCTCCTTTTGATTTGCAAAGGACTCTGGTTGGTCGGAATGAGGTATTAGGCTGTTTGGGTGGGGTTTGGTGAGGTTTTAATGGGTATGTGGAGGGGTGAGTATGAATGGAGGTCAAATGGGTGGCTAAGGAAACAAAGGATGACAATATAACGATGAAACCAATGAACCAAAGAAGTAAACTATTCCACTTACTTGAAATCTGGTCTTGGACGCCTACGAGTGATGAATGAAGGCACTGGAAAGGGGTTGAATGCTGTTGAGGATCACCAAACATTGGAAAGCTCCTGTATGGGCTGCATGTGCATTCTCTTTTTCTTGGTTGAATCAAATCTGTGTTGGGGTGAATGCTGGATGATTACGGATGCCTATGCAAGAGGAAATGCTTGATCTCCTTCCTTGCATGTGTGTTCTCACTGAAATTTGTTCTCAGAAGATGTGATATCTCTTAGGAATGTTCCCAATGTTTTCCAACCTCCAAAATAAGGTTTTTTGGGGATTAAAAGGTTACCGATGGCGGTTCTAGCTTAATCGGCGATGGTTAGGGGTAACCGGTGTTGGTCAAGGGGATTTCCTAGGTTTACTAAACTAGGCAGATCCCCTTGATTTTCTGGGATCTCATGTCGTTCACCCATGGATTAGATTGGAAGCTTCTTGTAAGCATGCATAAATGTGGTTAGAGGGAATGTAGGCATTGATTTATAGGGTTTGGGTAAGACTTAGTTAGTTATGCAACTTACTAAGAATAGGTCTTAGGGTGAGTTGGCTTGATGAAGTATCTACGTGAGATGTATGTGGACATTATCCCTAATTAAGATATTTAAATAATAAATATGGTTAGGATAATGAATTAATTAAATTAAATTAATTAAATTAATATTAGTGGAGTGAAGGGGGCCATGGCTAGGTTAATGTGATGAAGGGTGTTTATTTGTCGAGGGACCAAAGGGGAGTGTGACCTAATTTTAGTGTCTACACATAGAAGGGTAATTTCAATACAATGTTCTCCTTAGAAGACCTTAGATCCACATTATGCACTGACCCCTCTACAGTTCATCACTGCCTTAAGTATGAGCATGAGGGGAAGATCTTGACACTTCTTATAGACTATCATCCCTTCAAAATGTCCAACATGACCTACCGACCTAAAGATGTCTTTGTTCCCAAGAGCGATTTATCTCGCACCATCCACTAACTCATCCATTTATTCATCCAAACATCCCGTTATCCAAAATTCACCCCTCAAGGTAATTTTGATAACATGCATCAAATTCTTTAGTTCCAAGCAATTATATTGATTCAAGGCAAAAAATCATGTTTCTGGGGTCCCCTTGAATTCTTTCTAACTCTCCTGTCCAAGAAGAAAACCCAACAAGTTTGAAAAATGTGAAAAAATTGCAAAAGCCAAGCTTGGTGCCAAAATACAGAGAAAATCGTCTAAGTCTTGTCCTAGGCGGTCCTTGGGGCGATTGGGGACGCGGACCACGAATCGCCGAAAAGCCGCCGTAGGTAGTCTCGCGCATCATTTGGGACAGCCGGGCCAAAAGTACGCGTGGGACGTGAACCGGCTGAAAAGCCGAAGGACAGTTTGGGACATCCGGGCCAAAGGTACGCGCGGGACGCGAAAATCCGAACCGGCCGAGAGAAAAAATTGTCAAGTTTGGGACATCTGGGACAAAAGTACACGGAGGACGCGAACCGGCCTATTCGGCTGAAACATGAGACTTTCATCCAAGGCAGATCGGGACATCCGGGTGAAAGGTACACGGGACGTGAAAAGCCGAAGTGGCCAAGGCAAAGAAGAAAAGTCAACGCGTTTGACCCGTGAAACTTCAAACGTCCATAACTTTTGACTCGAGCTCGATTTTTATAAAATTGGACTTTACGGAATGAGCACGACGTCTTCTACGCCACAAAACTGGATTTTTTTAATGAGGGTAGATATATTTAAATAAAAGAAACATATTCAGCTCGATCGATTAATGCTCATTCCGTCAAATGAGAAAATGCCTGCCAGACCCAAAAAAGCTGCCCGCACTCGAAGGCCATAACTTTTGTATTTCTCAACGAAATCGCACAAAATTGGTACTGTTGGAATCATGGCTTCGATCCCGATGCAAAAAAGTTAAGAAATTCCAGATTTGGTGAGATATCAATGGAGAGTTTTTATAAAACGTGGCCGAGTTCATAAGAGTGTTTTATTTGGTAGTTGGGAGTGCAATTAAGAGGCATGGTCATCATTCTTTCTCTGCTGTAGCACATGGGACAGTATGGGGAGCCTTTTGCAAGTAATGTATAATCATTTTACTCCATTTAATGCCTCTTATAGGTGGTTGAAGGATAGATTTTGGGATTTTCATTTTCCCTTCTCTTTCTCTTCTCATTTTTCTATAAATTGGAGTGTTGGGCTCATTGTAAAAGGGGAGAGTTTTCAGATAGCAAAGCTCTATCAAAACTACTTTGTGAAGCCAATGTTCCGCAGCCCTTGTATTGGACTCCTTGTATGGTGTTCCAGGTCCTTATCTTGTAATAGATTGAACCTGTGCATATCATGAAGCAATAAAATATCAGTTTGTGGATGTATCTTCCCCTGCTGTGTTTTCTTGCATTCTTCTTGCCCCTTTAATCTTTCTACAAGAATATTGTGTCTATTATTATGTTCTTGCAGGGATCCATTATCATTGTGTATGCTTGAAATATTGTTGTGAATGCATTTTGCTAGATTATGGAGAACTTTCATCACCTCTTCTAGTGTGTACTTTGCTTTTGTATTTCACACATTTGGAGACTACTCTCACACCCTCCTTTTCTGGTGTATCACCGCTTTAGTGTAGGCTTTTATTTTATGCATTCTCTCTCCCTGGTCCCTTGGAAATTTAGATTAGAATAGTTAGTTTCCCCTGCATTAGAGTAGATTGTGGCAGGTAGTTTAGGAGCAAGAACCAGACTTTCTCTGGAGGTCTATCTCAAGTAGCAAGTCCCACAACTTGGAGATAGTACCCATGTTATCCAATCACACCGTGAGTTCAAGTATATGCACTTGTATAAACATAGGGTGCTGTGATTTGGTGATAACACATCCTAACAATGACTCCCTAGAAAAAGTATTGGTCAAAATTACACTCAGGGAGTATCATCTTCTTATACTCAACACCTTTCTAATTCCTCACCGCCTTGGTAGACCCAATCAAATTCCAATGTATCAACCCAATATTGGGTACATCGTTCCTTTCGATCTACCACATCTTTGAACTGATTTCATCTATAGTTCTTTTGACACCCCTTCTTCTTATATTTCTAATCATCCACACACCAAACCTTATATTGGTTATTTTATATTCCTAAAAAAACCATCCTTCGTGCACACATATCTCCACCATTGTGCATGGAAGGGATTTGACTTGGGATGTTATGAGCATGTGCCACATTACATTATTATAAATTAATGTTTCAAGCCTCATGAAAAGTTTGGGTTAGGATATCAAGAGAAAACCACCGACCCAAGCTCACTATCTAAGATGTGCATGGACATGCCTTCTCCATCTTTACCATCCCATGAGTTCATGGATACAAATGAAACCATGTTTATTTCTTTAGGATTTTTTTAGTCTCCTCCATCACCTAGGGACAAGTCAATTATCACTGTCAAAATCATACTAGGTCCTTACCCTTTGCCATCAAGAGATGATAAAAGAGGACTCTTTTACCAATGACATTCATCAATGTACCAACGATGATGCCATTATTTCCCATATGGAGGTAGAGAATTCTTATCTTCATAAGACCTTATGGTCTCACACATCCACTCTTCTGAACGAAGCCACCATCAACATCAATATTAGGACTCCCCAGGAACCTCACATCCTTAAGGTAGGTCAATCTACTGATCCACAGGAGCTCGAGTATTTCACCGCATTCCTCTCTTGTCATAGTTAGGCCTTCACATGGTCATATTATGAAATGCAAGGTCTTGATCCTTCTATTTTCATCCATAATATCAACACCTTTTGCAATTCAAAGTTGGTTAAGTTGAAGTTTGGCCACATGCACCCTTGAGTTTCCCTCCTTATCAAAGAGGAGTTGCAATGTCTTCTTTCCTCCAACTTTATCATCACCATTGACTATCCCCACTTTGGGTTTCTAACATTGCACCTATCACTAAAAAGTATGGAAATCTTCATATATGCACCGAATTTCAAGATCTTAATCTCTCTTTCCCTAAAGATGACTTCCCTCTTCCCAACATTGATCAACTTGTGGATCTTACCATAGGTCATGAGATGCTTTCTCTTATGGATGGTTTTTCTTGTTATAATAAAATTGTCATCATTCAAAAGACCAACATAAAACTTCCTTCATCACTCCTTGGGGGACCTTTTTCTATCACATCATGTCATTTGGTTTGAAAATTCCAGAGTTGCCTATCAATGGGCCATGAGTTTCATCTATCATGATATTATCCACAAAAAATTCCAAGATTATGTTGATTATCTTTTGGGTAAATATAAGAATCGACATGACCATCTTGATTTTCTCAAGACCCTTTTCGAGCGTCTTATTCTTTTCTTCATTCATCTTAATCCAACCAAGTGTGTGTTTGGATTTCTAACCAGTAAACTCCTTGGCTTAATTGTGTCTATTAGGGGTATTGAAGTTGACCTTGAGAAAATCAAAGCAATCATCAGAATTCCTCCTCCCTCCAATCTTAAGAGACTTCACGAGTATTCAAGGCCAACTACAATTACTTTTTCATTTCATCTCAAAAATTCAAGTTGTTGCCAACCCTTTCATCATCTTCTTTGTAAAGATATAGACTTCAATTGAGATAAAAAAATCCATAATGATTTTGATGATCTTAAATAATATCTTTTTCTCAACCAATGCTTACACCTCCACACGAGGGGGAGCCCTTTTATGTATACATCTCTATTACTGATCATGCTTTGGGGGATATCTTATCACATCGTGATGAAAAAGATCATGGGTAGGCCATTTATTACATCATCCACACCCTTCACAACTATGAGACTCACTACACTAAAGTTGAAAAGTCGTGTTACACTCTCTTCTTTACCACCTCTTAGCTTCGACATTATCTTCTCAACTATAATAATTAATTTGTTACTAGATTTTATCTTATTAAGAAGATGCATTCTAAACCATATCACTCAATGGCTCATGCTCATGACCAAGTTCAACCTCAATTTCATTTCTCAAACATCTAGTAAGGGTGAAGCTTTTGCATACCAATTAGCTAAAGCTCCTCTTCCTAGTTGTATCTTCCTCATGAGCATTTCCCAGATGAATAAATTAATCAATTTCATCATGAATATGACACCCTTAATATGACACTCTTATTTGATGGTTCTAAGTGTCACCAAGGGGTAGGTGTTGGCATCTTTCTCATCCCTCCGGGGATGCTTCTATTCCCCTCGCAAACAATCTCAATTTTAAGTGCATGAATAATATGGAAGAGTACGATGCCCTTATCCTAGGTCTTGATACTATGGTCTTTCTAGGATTTCAACTTCTTGACATCTATGGGGATTCTAAACTTATCATCAAAAAATTCACATGTGAGTATCGATTAAAAATGATACTCTTCAAAAATATTGAGACATCATTCATCTCTTCCTTCGAGGCCTTTGATTCTTAGAAGATTCAAGTCGTTCATCAATCATCCAATCATTTTGATGATACGATGGCATCTATTTTAGCTCTCATCCCATGTAACATTAAAGAATAAAAACTTTATGTTATCGTTCATCATAATGATCTACCATTTCATGACCTACCTCGCGTTAATCTCGTCAAATCCAATTCATCGGAATTTTTGTATTTCAGATTTTTGATTATCTATCCAAATCCATCATTCCTCTTATCTATCCAAGAATGCTAGGAGGTATTTCCTTAGTGCTCTAACCACTATGTTATCCTTGGCAGCATTCTTTATAAGCATGGATTTGATAGTATTCTCCTTTGATTCCTTAAATCGATGAATCCTATCCTATTATTAAAGAAGTCCATGACAGTGTTTATGGTGGAAAATTTAGTGGCTTAGTTGTCGCTAAGCATGTTATTCATCTTGGCTATTACTAGCCTTCCCTCAATCATGACTGTTGTGAGTATGTTAAGAAATGTGTTAAATGCCAAAAACATTCCAATCTTATTCACATTCCTAGTCAAGCCTTGCGGTGGCTCGGGACCTTTGTCCTTCTCACAAGATGCGGTCTTGATCTCATTGGTCTTATCAATTTTGATCTTCACAACAACATCACTCCATCATCACCATAAAAAAATAATTCACCAATTGGGTTGAAGTAATTTCCCTCACCTAAACTAAATCTGGTCCAATTATTAACTTTATCTACTAGCATATAATTTTCCATTTCGGTGTTCCTCAAAAATCATCACGGACAACGAAAAGTCCTTTAAAAAAAAAGATATCAATAAATTTTGTGACTCATTCAATATCAAACTTAGCTTCTCTTCTTCATATTATCCTCAAGATAACGACCAAGAAAAATAAATTAATAAAGATCTTCGTAACATTCCTACAAAAACATTGATTAGTCATGTCATAGTTGGAATTTCCACATCCCTTTCTCTCTCTCGATTATCGGACTAGCATCTATAGTTTGACAAAGGTGCTACTCCTTTTTCTCTCATGTAAAAATTTAAATCCATTCCTCCTCTTGAAGTTCAAATCTTTTCTTTACACGTGTCTCTTTACGACTTCATCTCTGATGAAGATTATCACCAGGAGCATCTAGCACAACTTGATTTTTATGAGCATCATCATGGTTATAAAGAATGCATCAAGCATGCTTATAATAAGCATCTCAGAGAGCATGAATTTAATGTTGGTGACCTCATTTTTAAATAAAATCAGAACATTACTACTCTAGAAAGGAGCTAACATGGAAATTTTTCCCCCAATTGGATTAGACCATACATTATCATACATAAGTATGGGTCGAGAATTCTATTGTTTGGTCTCCCTTGATGGTAAACCAGAAGTGGAACCACTTAACGCATTGCACTTGTGACCATTCTATTGTTAGCATGTCTACCAGTGAGCACTTAGTCATATCCTTAGATCATCCCTCCATCATAGCCTCTTCTATCTACTATTATAATTATTTGGATCTATGTGTTATACCATTACTTTTCTCAGCATGACCTTAAATATGGGCACCATGGCTCAGTCCATAGCATTTTACTTATGAATAGTTTCTCCCTTCTTGGTGAGAATTCCACAATCATTACATCCATCACCCTCTTGTTTACCTATTCGAACCTTGCTAAGGGTCCACGAGTATCTCTTGCACATTCATTGTCCCCTTCTAAGTGGTCTACCTAGCTATTCCCATATCTCCTCCATGTTTAAAACAAAAATTCAGGGATCCTTCTATCAAAAATAAAATTTAGAAAAAATAAATTTCTCCCTCAAAGGAAAGTTGTTCATGTAAAAAAAATGAAGAAGAAGAAGAAGAAATCAAAATCAATAGACAGATCCCTTGAAGGATGACTATCATCTGTATCATTCTATCCATCTATATCATATATGTATAAAGTAGACCACAACCTCGAAGGATGGTTACTATTTTATATCATGGCATCGAAGGCTTCTCACATTGATCATCCTTATATTTTATCAACATCCTAAGAAAGCTTTCGCATTAATCAACTTTTTCTAGTAAATTTCTTGCATTGATCACTTGCTCTTTCCCTACCCAGAGTGAGGCATATATTTTGGGAAAACCACTTATGGAGAACCCTCTTCCCATGTGTAAATTACATCACAAATCCCATTTTCATGTCAACATTAGGTTTATTAGTGCATTACATTTTTGTTTCTTTATGATCTTTGGTATATCCGACTATCGTTGATTATATGCTAACATCTATTTTAGTTGCATGTGCCTTGCTTTACCTAGATCCACTTCTTGTTTACCTTTAATGTTCTTGGAGGAATCCTTTCCTCACATGCTCTTTAATACGATGTAGAATCCTTCATACCTATAGGTCACCATCGTCAAGTTTTGTTTTATTTTAAACCTTTCCACATCTATCTTTTACCTCTTCTTTGTTTTATTACAAGCACATCTACTTTTATCTAAATCACCTATATTCTACCCATATATGGTCACCCATCTACTCACCTGTTCTTACTTATCATCATCTATATTCATCATTCATCACATATATTTTCAAATTAATTTTTCTTAATATCACATATTATCCATGCATATACATTCATCATCATTATCAAATCTAATTAAACACATAATCATCACAATCATCAATATAAAACATCATATCATCCTATAATTTTACCATCACCATCAAATATAAGTAAAACATGCAATGAAATAATCATAAATCAAATAATCATCACACAATATACATATGTTAAACCACCACAAAGTCATATATCATATGTATATTACCAAAATAAAGTGTATTAGTACATCATCAACATCTAAGGGTCATATATCAAAGAAAATATGCCTGTAAAACTAGTAAAGTTCACATAAAAGAACCTAAACTCCTTCCCCTATGACGCAAGTCCCTCTAGCTCTCTCTCAACCTTGTCACCTCCACCTGGACCTCTCCATTATGTGGCTGATTCACACTCGCTCTACTCCAAGATGGCATGTCTCCTGCTACCGCTCCCCTCTACACATACTACCAATATTGTAGTGTCCATGACACCTTCTTTATTATAATCCCCTCAAAATACTTAGCCTTTATTACTAAGGCTCTATATCGATCCATGGAAATCATGTCAAGACGTGTCATATCTCCTCCTCCCTATGATGTTTCCAGTGAAACACTTGTAGCCTTGGTTGTTATGATTGTTATTAGATCTCCAAAACGGGCCCTATAGGCCTCTCTCTAGAATTTCCTAGTTGCTCCTCCGTCCTCCATCTCTTTGTCCCCTTTTATAGCTCTCTTCTCTTAATTGTCACTTGTAGGCATCAAAATGACCATTTTTTAGCCCACTTTCAGGCTTAGACAGCCGTCGGTACCAAGTTTTCATCTACTCCTGTCAGTCACCGTCAATCGGCATTAGGTGCCATCAACTCGCCTTGGAAACCCCTTTTTTAGCTTTCCCTTCCCCATCATTGTGTCCTTTTCTAGGACACCATTTATTTATCCATGTTTTCTCTCAATTTCCACCTTTGTAGCCGTATTTGTTCCACCTTTGGGAATTTTGTTTCATCGCTTTTTATATTTTTCCTTTTAGGCCTTTTTTTCCCTTTATAGGAGTATCATTACTCCCATATTCGTCCATTATGAATGCCTACCTTTTAAATCGATTCCTCACACATGAAGGATTTTGAATTATTTTCACATTTTTTTGTGCATAGTTTTATGCCTTTCTATGACTCGTTGGTCCCTATGGATTACATCCATTTGATTGGTCTCCCATTGGATTCCCTTCATTTTGCAGTGATTTTGTCCAACTCACAAGCCCATAGGACATTGCCTTCATCTCCTCGAAGACATTGATGTTTTTCTCTTACCAAAGAGACTCCTAAAATCACTGCCATATTTTTAATTTTGTTGTTTCAGGTACTTCTTGTTTAGGGAATCTTGCCTCACATTATCATCTTGCTCATTTTTCTTCTCCCACCCATCCTTAACGATCTACGTATTGCAACCTCATTATCCATTCCACTTTACATTCTCGATCCCTCATTTTAGGGGGATATCTTCATCAATCCTTTATTGTTCTACATCTTACTCGTTAAATTTTATCATTTTTGTCTCATGGGTTCTAAGCGAAAAGAACTCGAAAAAAGGGGAAAATGTAGACACCAAAATTTGGTATCACTACCCTTGTTTCCCACATCCACTTCTTTCACCATGGTCCTATCTAGACCCCCTTTATTTTAATTCTAATTCATATTTTAATTCTCACCTTTCCTATCTATTAACCTATCAAATTTAATTTTTAATTAATCTTCATTTAATCATTTTCTAATCCTCATCTCATTAGCTAATTACCTCTAATTAGCTTTCATTTCTCCTCCCTAGGTTGTTTATTATCCCTAACTACCTAGTTCCATATCCCTATGCTTTTTCTAGCTTTTATTTAATCCATATTTATCTCCCAAACTACCCATATCACTTCCCTAGGAAACCCTAACTCACATATCTGCTTTAAAACATTCATCATAATAAATAAAAATTCCCATATCTCGAATAAATCAACCTATCCACCATCCAAAGGGACGGTTCCTCATAGTTGACAATGAACTACGGGGGTCATTATCGACCCTATATAGCTAGTTTCACCGCCTTCAAAACAATTCATAATTAATTTTTTTTTACACTTGCTATGCGAACTTATTTTCGAGCTTGAGAATCCTTGAAGTTGTTTTGACCTTCTTGGAGTCCATTTCAGCTTGTATTACATCAATTTTGGAGACTTCAGGAGGTTTTATTTAATTTTGTGTTGATTTATGTTATAACATGCTATTACTTTGTTGGTAAGAAAAAATTTTCGGGGAAACATTTGTGGGTTTCTTACCAATGTTATGGGAATCTAAGTCCCTCTACTTAAACAATGTAGCTTCCATGTATGCATGCACGAGTAAGGTGATTTTTATCTAGGTTGGCGTTGCGATTGGGGATCCAACGGGGGCACTCCATGACACCTATGGCGAAGCTAGCAATATCTTGTTAAAGAGGAATTTTTTCATAGAGTGGGAAAGGGAGTGAGAATATGAGGTAGGGGAACTAATGCTACAAGTAGAAAATCATATTCTTGCATACATCAGTTAGAAGTTTCATCACATGCATTAAAATTAAGAAGAAACAACTTTGTAAATAGCAACAAGACCGATTATAATTTATGAGCACAAATTATCAATAAATTCCTCAGTCAAAAAGGATAGAAACTCCTTCTTCTTGTATTGATGCTTAAACAAAAGTTGTACATAGTGTGAGAATAGAGGAAATTAGAGAGAAAAATGGCTAACTCTTTTCACTCACAAGTAAGAAAAATCTCTCTCATGAACTTACAAGAATACAACTAGCTAGAAGAATTTTAGAATCAAAACCCCTTTGAATGAGGAGCTCATTACAATTTATAGAATTTTGGAAGTCTTTACACCTTACCCCCATTGACCCTTCATAATCCTCAAAACTTTTCACATTCTTAGGAAAACATTAATTCCACTTTTAATTAATTAAGGCAATATGAAAAAGTGCAACCCCAATGAAGAATTAGAACGTGCAAGATAGATAAAGTGGGGGAGAAGAGAGAGAAGAAAAAGCAAGGATGTTGCTCCTAATGAAGTCTTCTAATTTTGAACATTGGAATGCTCCAAGGAGATGAAAATTTGATTCTTTAAATTTTTTTCCTCTTAAAAACTCCTTAAGACTTGAACTTGATGTTGAATTGTTCTTTGTCTGCAATGATGAGAAGATACCCAATCCCTTGAATTCCTTGTGAATAATTCAATCATGCTCTGTATAAGTTTCTACCGACAAGAAAATTCCTTTTGATGACCTATAGGTACTAGGTACCAATCAATATGTGTACAATTATTTCTACAATTTAGCTAAATTTAAAGCAAGAAAATACCACCTAGAAATAGTTTCGTAACCTAGCTAGAAATGAGAAATCTGCACCATCATGATGAAGAAATGAGCAAGTCCTACCCTTAACATTAATAACTTTGAAATGATAAAAACATAATGTAAATTAATGAGCTCTATTCTCCTTAATTTCATAATTTAACATTAAAATGAACCTAAGTAGTTCAATGGCAATCAAATTATATTTGCTTGCTTTGATCCTTCAATGGATGCTTGGGTGTGAGGCTTAGCTCTTCAAGAATGGAGGATGGGGATCTCAAGAATGACAAAAGGCTATTAGTATGAAACTATGTGCTTTCTTTTGTCTCTTGAGAGATTTAGGTGTGAGTGTAGAAGTAGAGGGAGGGTTATTTATATAGCCCGAAGGATAAAAGATTCAACACATCCTCATGAATGTGGGACTAATGGAGATGTAGAGTTAGTTATGGATAAGGGGGGTTTAGATGGGGTTGAGTTAACTTTAGGAGGGTTTAGTTTGTCCTCAAGTGGCTCATGTGGATAAAGGGGGTGTATTAATTAATCAAGATGATTAATTAATACATGTGTAAGCTTTTATAAGATCTTTGATGGATTTTAGTGTGATTTGGACCATTAGGAGGGAATTAAACCAATTAAATAGTGATTTATTGATTTAATGAGAAGGGAGGCTAATTAATTAATAATAATTAATTAGACTAGATAGAAGGTGTTAATTAACGAAGGGTCATTAATTAGGATATGTGTTGGATAGGTGACTTAATTAATTAGCGTATTGTAATCAATTAACGACAATGGAAGAGAAGATGAGCGATATTGACAATATGTCGTCAATTTGTGGGAAAGGAGATAATTAGCACAATTTAAGTATTTAAATTGCTCGGGTGTAATTATAGGTGTCTACATTTACCCCTCTTTGGGGTGGCATTAGTGATTATTTACTTCAAAGATAGTAGACGGAAGAAAATTTTGAAGGGATAGAAGAAAAATTAGTAGGAGGGAGAGATGCCCCCTCGAGTGTCGATGGGGTGATGAAAGAAGCCGATCAACGATTGAAAAAGGTGAGAGATAGGCAAAAGAATGGGGAAGAGGCAAGATGCCCTAGTGAGAGAGAAAATATGGAGGGGAGAGAAGAACTTAGCTCTCTAGCCACTATTTATTTGGAATAATTTTGATATCATCATATTGCCATAGGAACCACATCATCGGTCCTTATGAAAAATATAAGCATACGACAATGGTAGAATGACATGAAAAGCCATACTATGAACAATTTTCCATTACTAAAAATACCAACTCCACGCAACATACATACAATAATGCAATGCAATACGGGAAAGAAACAAGCTCATTTAACAGTAAAACAAGTACAAATGCACATATCCAACCCAACAATGGTTAAGACAGTTGTATAAATGTTTTGTTATCAGTCTTTGAAGAGATCCACAAGTTCTTGATTGATGACAAGGGTTAAAATTGATGCCCCTAGCAAGGATACATGCAAGGGGAAATGACAATGGACACGGAGTCCATGGAAAGTGTTCTGCTGTGCAATGAAACAACACCGGGTAACAAAAGTGCCCCCAGTACGAGACGAAGCAAACAACTAGCTTTGTGAATGGTTGTGAATCTGGTGATCCGTAAGTCGTATTAATCAGGGAAGATGTGAGATAAACCAACAGGATATGGAGAAAATACCATGTGCAAGACACAAGTTTCATTTGTAATAAGCAAGTTACCATTTTTGTAGAGTTGTTTACTTTTTAGGATTTTTGAAAAATTTTGCCCTGTTTTTGGATTTTTTGATATATATATTACTTTTATTGTTTTTTCTTTCCAAATCGTGGTAAACAGTAGAAGAAATTAGAATAAGAAATCGAAGGGCCTAGGGAAACAAAAAGTTCCTAGGTGGAAGAAAGGAGAAACGAACAACAAATAATGTCCTTGTGTAGTGGAAAAATTAAGAAAAAAAATAATTATTTGAAAAATAATCATTTACAAGAGTGTGGAGAAGAAGAAAAATCATGTGGGAGCAATAAAATTTCCCTAGGGAGAAGAAAGGGGTATCGAGACAACAAAAAATGCCCCAATACGGTGAAAAATAAGAGAAAAATAATTATTTAATAAAAATAATTATTCCACAGCGAATAGAGGAGAAAATGGCAATCAAAACGGGCCTCGACCTTCTTAACGTTGAAAAACGGGTTAATATACCCCACCAGGGGGGTAAAAACATCGCAACCAATTCATTTTAACCAAGCAGTTTAGAAAATTTACTATGAGGCTCTGACATTGAGGAGAACCATGGTGATCACATGAGACCGTTTGAGGTGCACAGATGCAGTCCGAGGGTACCAGCAGCATGCAAACAACGACCCCTTTGTGAGTATCAAAACCTTACTTGTTAATTTTTGTCATTAATGCATTAATTTTAGCTTTTAGCCATAGGAAAATGTGTAGGTGTGCCTGCACACAGGTGCATGCATCTGATAGGGGGCGTAGGCACCTTTTTGGGGGCACAAGCATCTTTTTGGGGGTGCATGTGCAAAAACACATACACGCACATGCACTGACATAGACAACACACACCCATGCACATGCGCACACACAAGCACATGTGCGCACACACGCACACATGGGAAATGGGGCATACACATGAAAAAGTGTGGCACGGGAAAGAAGAGGGCAAGTGCACACACATGAGTATACATGCGCAAGCGCAAGCACCCAATGTGTGGCGCACATGCCAAAAAGGGCGTGCAGGCACCCGAAAAAGGGTGCAAGCTCCAGAAGACACACACGTAAGCACAGGTGCCAGAAATGTGGTGCACATGCCAAAAAGGGTGCATAGGTAGCTTGGGACAGTGGAAAAAGATAGGAAAGTGTTTAAAAACATGACACTTAGAAGAATTTTAGGATTTTTGGGTTAACCCTAAAAGATGAGATAGATTTTTAGAAGAAATGCTAGGAACTGATTAGCGGCGTGTTATTTTGCAGAGACGACTACTAGTTTTGTAGACGCGGGAGTGACATACCCGGATTGCAAAGTTAGAGGGTAGTATGTGCTGGTGTGACAGGCCAACAATGATGATACTACTTGAGGTGGTGGGGCCGAGGCCGTGTCGAGATGCCATCTATCATACTAGATCACTTCCTTTTGACTATGCCAGCTGAGTGATGGCATATCAAGAGTCAGTGTTTCAGAATGCCAACAGGAGAGATGACTATCACTATTGAAGACGTATGGTAGATTCTTTGTGTATCGATGATGGGCACCTTGATTGAGTACATCTCTGATGCAGAGCTGACTAGAGCAGTTTGCAGTGCCTTTCTTGGTGTTGATGATATCCTGCATGATGGGATGACTATGCATTGCATGAGTACATCTCGACCCCACATTGCATCAAGGACCTCTCTACATCATGTCTCTTATCAATGGGTTCCTACTCACTGATAAGATAGGGACCTCGTTCCCAAGAGGATTGCTGCCTTTGGTTCATGGTATTTATAGTGGTGAGAGATATTGCTGGGGGCAGTGCATATTGGCCCACCTATACTAGGATTTACACTTGATTACATACCACAGTTAGAAGACCGTGGGGCCAGCCTCATTATTACAGATATGGTCATGGGATCATATTGCGATCGGATGCCCCGTGGGCCCCTTTCGTGTTCGAGATCCCGAGGAGCCATCATATATGGCATGGGTAGTAGCTGGTGGGGATGTACATGGCCATCTTGGTAGCCTATTCAGATATAGGTGAGATTTTGATGAGCTGGTTGAGATAGATGTCATTTGGCGGCCATATAGGCATTTCTAGTGGCTAGAGGATGCCATAGAGCTCAGCGTGTGCTTGGTGGAGCATTTTATCATTGGCAACCACGTTACATCATGGAGTTGTATCAAGTAGACAGGTGCTAGTGGTAGCTTGGTAGGGTACAGGGGGTCCCCCAACTAGATATCTGGCATGCATGCAGGGATTCAGAGAGGCAGACCATGGGGCCTCGTATATTGGTGGCCCGAGCTAGGTGAGTTTCACACAGGTGGTCCCATAGGTATGGGACCCAGTTCGACAGGTGAGGGATCTAGGGACCACAACTGACTATGTAGCCTGGTATGTGACAGTGTTACCCCGACATCTCACCATTCTAGAGGAGGCCTAGGCAATAGGCGTTCACCCATCGGTAGAGATATGACACGGTACAGAGTGCAGGGTGAGGGCAGTGGCATAGGGGCTAGACCTAGAGGATCCTTTTGATGGTATCCCACATGATGGGCAGGGTGCCTCACAGGCATAGGGACCAAGGCCATAGGGCCTAGTATAGGCAGCAGTGTAGCCATCTAGAGGCAGGGTCTTTGAGTAGGGACAGTCATCAGAGAACCTTAGGGACTAGTCCCTGAGGCACACACAGCCTCCCAGCCAGTGGCACAGATAGCCATAGTACTTATACAATTACATCAGCTCATAACCAAGAAAGAGCGTGGCGGGCAGAGAGAGATGAGGCCCGAGCTCACATTGTGACCTTACTTTCAAAGTGGGATAAGACTCAAGCCCAAGTTGGCCCAAGAGATGACAGAGTAGCATGGTAGAGCTAGATTCAGGAGATAGTGGCATAGGGAGATCAGATATTGAGCCTTCTTCACCAGTCCCATTCACAGGTGCGAATGGTTGTTGCACAAAGAGATCATGTATATGCATGATCACAAGCACTACTAGCATAGAGGATTGGGCCCATGTTGAGATGCGAGACTATGACTACAGAGAGAGATTGAGATGTTGCTACCTCTAGATAGGCTAAGGCAGACTTGGGCCGAGTGATAGGAGAGTGAGATACTACCCTTTAGGCAGCGCTCACCTCTAAAGATTCGACTGATATGTGATGCCACTAGGCTTGGTGGTGAGGCCCTATTTTACGAACTACTTATTATAGAGTGGTTCCACTAGAGTAGTGAGTAGCACTACCACAACTATCAGGGTCGAGTGCATCAGGCTCTCAATCACAGAGATCAGGCCATTCTACCGAGATCGCAAGACAACCCCTATTAGAGTAGCCGGTTAGACTAGTGCCATCTCAACCTCCAGTGTTCCGTCGACTAGATGACAGATCTGGGAGCCCCGGTAAGGGCAAGAGCTATGGTTGAGATCCAATTTTTGTTGTACAAATTATTTATATGTATGCCTCTTATGAAGGCCGATTTTGATGTACGATCTTGTTATACGTTTATTTTGATGATGCATCATGATGAAGGATTGATTCTCTCTAATATATGCCCTTTTTAATGGCATTGTGTATCGATGATGTATTATATTGAGTGAGTGCGACCTAGACATTGTATATTTGTATAGAGATTTGTGATTTAGAATCTTTATGCGCTTCAGATTTGAAGGCATTTTGATATAGATGTATATTGACACACATGTATATATATGAGGATTACTTTCTTTGGCTCAGATGTACATGTTTATGAGATGATGTACTGTATTTTTTTGTGTCCTAATGCATGTGACATGAGTGGGATAATTCCGTGATGTGAAATACCCTTTTTCAGAAATTACTCTATATTGATTCTCATTGCATGTTGCGTGTTTTGATTCAACACTTATGGATGCGTTGTGACACGAGTGGGCATATATTGATTCCCATTGCATGTTGTGTGTTTTGATTCAACACTTATCTAATTTTGTACTTTATATGTATCTGATTTTGATGTTTGATGTATACATGTGTTGTGGATGTTAGATGATAGATCTTTAGATAATATCAAATGCATTGCTCACGTGTTAGTTGTGATGTATATTGATGGGATGATATGATGATATTGATGCGAGGGGGATAGATTTTTGATCATGCGCAACCCCTCTTGCCCCCATTGATGATACAATATGTGATGATTAGCTTAGCATACATGCATGATGTAAAACTTAGCATTTTGTTTATATATGATGTATAGATGATGCTAGATGTGATGATAATGATGATAATGCGATGTGAATGATAACAAAATAGAGAACATGCAATAAACACAACTAAATGCTAACAAAGATCACCAGGAATTAATGCAATACACCATGATTTACCATGCTTTATTAACATGTAACAAACACAACCAAATGCTTAAGAAAGAACATAATGAATTAACACATTACATCATGATTTCGCAAGATTCACTAGCATGCAAAAACATACCGCAATATGCACAAGAAAGAATAAATCTAATCTAAGCAAGAAAAAAAGAATCCTAACAAAGTATTCCCAAGCAACAAACAACCCAAAAAGTAGACACAAAAAAATAACTATACAAGCAACAAGCAAAGCAAGGAACAAGACCATTCAAGTAAATGTTTTTTTGTAAGGTATGTTTTCATGCACCAATTTTCTATTGTTTTGGTTTTTCGTGAAACAATTTTCTATTGTTTAGGCTTTTTTGAAACAATTTTCTATTGTTTAGGATTTTGTGAAACAATTTTGTATTGTTTAGGCTTTTGTGAAACAATTTTCTATTGTTTTTTTGTGTTTTCCGATGGTTTTCCAAAGCTATGTGCAGGTAACCAAGAAAGTGTGGATGCCCCCAGTGTTAGATGGGGAATATACAAGGGTAGACGCCACACATTTATGAATCAAGAAGGTGAAGTCATTGAATTTCCCCTAGTGTAAGATGGGAAATAACAAAATACCGTACCCCTCACAAATGAATAAAAGAAGGCAAAGATGGATCAAGGCTTGACAGGATGGTGTACAGGGAATCTCAAAGGCAAAACCAAGTCTAGGCCAAAGAACACTACCCTCCTAATGTAGGATGCTTGTGAAAAAAAAACTCCTCCCGAGGTGCCAAAAACTGGTTTTCACCCAAGGACCTATCCAAAGTGCCACAATTGCATGGTTTTCACTAGCGGATGACTTGTTTTCTCTTTTTCTTTTTCTAATATTTTTTTTTTTTATTTTTTTATTGTTTAACTTTTTTGATTATTTAACTTCTTTGCACGATGTTTAAGCATAGAACCTCTTAAGATACATGGCGTTCATGGGCTCCCAGAGCTCATTACCATTGGGGTGAGCCAGTTTGTACCCCCCTGTGTTGTACTTGGCAACTATAACATAGGGTCCCAACCAATGTGGTTCGAACTTCCCTTTCTTTTCTTGCTCTGCTTTGGTGTTGAACTGGTTCTCCTTCATGAATAAATCACCAACCTCAAACTAACAAGGGATGATTCTCTTGTTGTAGTTTCTGGAGACTTTGTGTTGATACACTTTTAGGTGATTAAGAGTGCGAATGCACCTCTCATCTAGGAGCTCTAACTCAGCTAGTCTTGGCACTCAATAATCTTCATCCTTATCCAAATAGTCATGAAGAGAAGTTCTCAGGGATGGAAGTTCGATCTCTAAAGGGATGATAGATTATGTCCCAAACACTAGGGAATATGGTGTTGCACCCGTAGGAGTGCGAATGGATGTTCAGTAAGCCCAAAGGGCTGGATGGATTTGTAGGTGCCAGTTTCGACTTGTTTTGTTGACCATCTTCTCCATTATCCTTACCAAAGTCTTGTTTGTTGCCTCAGCTTGTCCATTACCCTGAGGGTAATATGGCGTGGACCATTTTAACCTAATTTGGAACCATTGGAAAATAAATTTCATAGTTTTGTTCTTAAATGACTTCCCATTATCTGTAACAATGGCTACAAGAATACCATACCAACAAATAATGTGATTCATGATAAATTTAGAAATTTGTGCTCCTGTGACATAGGTTAAAGGGACAACTTCGCCCATTTTGTAAAATATTCTATAGATGTGATGATATGTGTATGACCATCAGATGAGGTAGGAGTAAGTTTTCTTATTAAATCAAGTCTCCACTTGGAGAATGGCCATGGGGTAGTGACAGATTGCAATTGTTGCGATGAAGCATGAATGAAATTTCTGTACTTTTGGGAAAGTACACATTTTATAACATAATTGCAACAATCAGTTTCCATGGTAGGCTACTAGTAACCTACTCTCAATAGTTTCTTAGACAAGACCATTCCATTTGTATGTGCTCCACATACTCCTTCGTGCCCTTCTTTGATTGCTTGGATTGACTCGTCACATCCGAACAATGTAATAGATTCCCATCGTAGCCATGATGATAAAGTGTACCTCCTAAAAGGGTGTAACGGGCTATATGGATAATTAGGATTTAATTTTCAGAATGGGAGATATCGGGAGGGAATGTGCTTTCCTTAAGATAGGTGAAGATGGGTTCGTACCATGGGGAATTTGGACCAACAACCTCACAATCCAGGAAAGATTCGGCATGTCATACGTGGTGGCGTAGATTTTCTACGAAGAACGACATGTCATTATTCCTTGGTAGAATACGAAGTATAGACTCCACCGTTTCCATGGCTTCTACCGATCTATTCTGTCCTCTTGGGATTTTCTCAAAGGTGATGGTAAAAATACTCCTTTAGAGTTCCACTAACTTTTTGTAAGGTATGAGCTTGTCATCCTTAACCTTATGTTCATGATTAACTGTTTGATGATTAAGCGTGAATCACCTACAACCTTGACATGATGAAAAATCCACTTGTTAGATAGCTCCATCCCTACAATGAGTGCCTCATATTCTACAATGTTGTTCATGCAAGGGAAGCCTAGGCAAAAAGCACTCGTGGTATAAGATCGCAAAAGGAGTAATAAGGACCACTCACGCACTTTGAACCATGAAACATAAAGAATCCATCAAAATGTATACGCCACATGATATATTCTTCAATGTAGAGCAAGGGACCATGTGGGAGATCTAGATTCAAAGGTTACGTGCTTTGCGAAAGGTGCTTCGCTTTAGCTGGTCTACAAGTACTTGTCTTTTAACTAATTTTTATGGATAAATTCTATGTCAAAATCGGTGAGTAGAATGATCCAATTATCTATTCTACCTATGAGGGTAGGTTTGGACAATAAATACTTGAGTGGGTCAACCTTGGATATTAGTTTGGTCTTAGTTTTCAATAGATAATGGCAAATTTTTTGAAAATTAAAAACAACGGCCAAGCATGCCTTTTCAATTTGAGGATAATTAAGGTCATAGGTAATGAGGGTACAACTCAGATAGTACACCACTTTCTCCTTATGGAAAAGGTCGTATTGGGCGAGAAGTGCACCAATAGAAAATTACGTAGCAAAAATATAGAGCAAGAGTGGTTCTCTTAGAGTGGGAGGCATGAGGACAGGTGGTTTAGCTAGGTATTGTTTAACAAAAGCAAAGGCTTGTTGTTACTCGGGTCCCCAAATGAAAGAGACATCCTTTTAAGCAAATGGGTGAATGAGTGACATTTATCAGCAAGCTGGGAGATGAAGTGGTGAATGGCTTGAATTTTCCCCTGTAAGTTGCGCAGTTGCTTGATATTCTCAGGTGGAGGCATTTCAGTAATAGCAGACACTTTAGCAGGGTCTACCTCAATACCTCATCTTGACATAATGAATCCTAATAGTTTCTCGGATAGCACATCGAAGACACACTTCTTTGGATTCAACTTGACTTTGTATTCACGCAGGCATTCAAAGATACGCCACAAAATGATAGGATGATCCTCTCTTGTTTTGGACTTTCCCAGGATGTCATCTACGTAGTCTTCCATGATATCATGAATCATATCATGAAAAATCACTATCATTACCCGCTGATAAGTTTCTCCTACATTTTTAAGGCCAAATGGCATCACTTGATAGCAGAAGGTGCCCCAAGGAGTCGTAAAAGCTGTTTTGTGTTGGTCTTCTTCAATGATCTTAATTTCATTATATCCTAAAAATCCATCCATGAGTGATAGAATTTCATATCCTGCTATTGAGTCAACAATCATGTCGATGTTGGATAGCAGAAAATCATCTTTAAGCTAATATTTATTGATGTCCCTAAAATCCATGTATATTCGAGATACGAGAGGTTTTTTCTAAACAGGAACAATGTTCGATATCCATTCAGAATAATCAATTGGCATGATGAATCCTGCTGCAAGCAATCTTTCTAACTCTTCTTTGACTAATAGGGCCACTCTTGGGTGCATCTTTCAGAGCTTCTGTTTGATAGGCTTGGCATCTATGTGCATGACTAGGTTGTTCACAACCAAAGGCGAGATCAAGCCCGACATGTCTTTGTAAGACCATGCGAGCACATCATTAAACTCTCACAAAGCAACATAGTGAACATCTTTTGTTCTCTAGCTGAGAGTGATGCTCCCAATTTTACTATCTTGGGATCTTCTTCTGTACCAATATTGAAATCAATGGTTTCTTCGACTAACAATTTTGATAAGTCCTCCATATGCGTAGGATCAGGAGGTAGGTTGAGATCTTCATCCAAGGATGTCTCTACGATATTTTCATCCTTGGGGTGGTCACTTTGTTTTTCCTTTGATTTTCTTGTTTGTTTTTGCTAGCGGTGCCTCAAAGAGGTTTTCACTATATGACTTGGACTTTGATTTTTCGAGGCTTTTCTTTGGAACTTTTTCCCTTGCTTTTCTTTAAATTTTTCTAACCACGAAGTTCAGCCTCCTCGCCAAAGTAGGTACAGGTATCTAATTCAATAAAGAAACCTTTCTTGTGATCTCCAATGGGAATTGTATCCCTTATGCCCATGAATTCTGCAATAGCCTCATCATTCTTGAATAAATCTAGTGGCATGTGACGTTGTTGGTCCCATTCAACAAGGGAAGAGTATACAAGGTCAAGGGTTGGTTATATGGGGGTTATGGTTAGGACAATGTTGTTCATGAAAAGGTTCGTGGAGGCTAGATCCTCATATTGGCTACAATGGGAATCCACATTTGTCTAGATACTCGGAGAGCTATCCTCACGCTCAAAACAAGTAGCGTCTTGATCGTTGGGGTGAGCCCCATAAGGGAAAATCCCAATGCCATCTTTCTATTTTGAAATGCGGAAGAGGGACTAGTTTTCTTTGTCTTTGTTCGTTCCACCCACATCCTAGGCCTTTTTAGCCCATGGAGTACATCATTATACTAGACTTTTTATATTCTGAGGTTCAGTAATAGGATGGCTGAGTATCCTCAAGGACCCAAGTTATAGGTGGATCAAGTAATTTCTCCTTAGCTAACAAGCCTCCAGGTAGGAATGACCCAATAGTGTGTTCCTCTCTAGGTCTTCTGAAGTGGTAGTTGGGTCAACCTCTAGTCTTGGGTGACAATGAGAGTTCGAAACCAAGAGCGCTTGTTGTACATTATACTCCCCATAGCCATATTCAAGGATTTTCATCTCCCATGAATCAAATAGAGATGTTGAAGTAGATGCCCCATGAGTACAAGAACTAAGAGAATCTGAATCCACCCGAGATTCCATGGCCTCAGACTGGAGAGGGACAACTATATCTACAGAGGGACATGCGTATGTACCCTTTCGTGTAAAGCTATTGAGAGCT
The DNA here is from genome assembly GCA_018340775.1 of Taxus wallichiana var. yunnanensis. Classification (NCBI taxonomy): domain Eukaryota; kingdom Viridiplantae; phylum Streptophyta; class Pinopsida; order Cupressales; family Taxaceae; genus Taxus; species Taxus wallichiana. The sequence goes on along the minus strand of CM031236.1, from coordinate 56,310,156 downwards.
CTACAATGAGCAAAGGGCTCTGAATCTCCTTGTATTGTAATTGTATGTCCCTCATGCTTCAACTTAATGCATTGATGAAATGTTGATGGCATGGCCTACATGGCATGAATCCATGGTCAGCCTAGAAGCATGTTATATGGAAGTTCCAAGTCCAGGACATGAATTTTTTTCTAATGGCAAGTGAGGCCCACCTCTATGGGCAACGTGATGGTGCCTGTTGACTCCCTTTCTGCATTGTCGTATGTGGTGATAGTGATAATATGGGACTCAAGATATTCCTTTGTTTGTCCTAATTATTTGACCAACTTAAGCATGTAAATGTTCAACCTAGATCCGTTATCCACAAGCACCCATTTGATTTTCCTGTAGGTGAAAACTACCTCAATGTATAAGGGAAGATTATGTGTAGGATTATCAATAGGGATCTCCCTATGGTTGAAAGTGATATGTTCACTTGGTGCGATGTTTGCCACCGCGGCTTGAAGGTGTGTAGGATTGACTTCTAAAGGCACTCCCAACCCCTAAAGAGTTTGGTACAGAATGTCCTTATGCACATTGGATATCTTGAGAAGATATAAGATTGAAATATTAGTAGACGTCTTTTCAAGTTGTTCTAGAAGGTTATATTTACCAATTTGTGGGGTTGACGGAGAATGTTCGGATTCACGAGGTGGGCACGCCTTGTTACCATGTGCGATCCTTTCCCTTGATTTGGATAGTATTGACATGGTCAGTAGGAGAGCGAATACATCTAATAAGTGAATCATAATGATTATTGTCTCTTTTTGTGTACAAGTAATTCATGGCTTTATAAGTTTGGGATGACTCTACCCTATCCGGCTTGGAATTTTCCGACTTATCGTGCTTGGGGAATGGTCCCTTATATATCCCCATTTTCTCGTTAGGTGTTTGTGTTTTTCCTGGGTTATCCACCTCTATCTCCCCATTTTCAATGAGGTCCTGAATATAATGACAAAGCCACAGACATTTGTTTGTCTTATGTCCTTTAACGCGATGCATTTCGCAATATTCATGCTCCTTGTACCATGAAGGTTTTTGAGTTTTTTCGTCAAATGGTTGCCTTGTAGGATATGTCATCATGTGGGCCGCATCCAATTGTTTTAGTATGACTGACAAAGGTTCATTAAGAGAGGTGAATGTTCTTTTCTTTTGTGGTGGTTAAATTGGGCCCTTGGTCAGTTTAAAAGGTTGACCAATTTGGACCGTTTCAACACGTTTGAAATCAGTGATTCCGTCTCCCACCACATTTTTGTTTTTGTTAAAGATCTTTGGATTTTCCGTGGGTTTGAAATTTTGGTTGTCTCTAGAATGGGTTTTGAGGGTGCCTTTGGCGATGAGAAATTTTTCTATCGAATACCTTTATTGATGACCTCTTCAAAAGTACGAACACAATGCATTTGGAGGTGGAAAGCTATATCGGGTTGAGATTGGGGCGAAAATACTAACCGGATACTTTTGAGGAAAAAGTACAAGGAAGTGACTAGCTATCCCTCCCTTTGTTGGAGGAAGCCGGTGAAAGTCTCATTCGGGTGTTTATTGGTGACACATAAGTCTGTCATGGTGACATCACTCTCATGTTATACAAGAAGTGACATACCAATCTTTCCGCCAATTCGGCTAAGCAAAAATTGATTGTCATGGTAAGTGTGTAAACCACTCCAAAGCTTGACCTATGGGACTCTTGGGAAAAAGTATAATGAGGTAATTGTCACTATAAGACACCTCTTGACATGCCATGTAAAAATATTTAACAAGATCCCATGGATCTCCTTTCCCTTTATATTTTTCAAACTTTGGCATATCAAATTTCTTTGGAAAGGGTTGAAGGGTCATTGTCTTGTCAAAAGGATAGGGGCATAATTCTTCATATTGATATTTCCTAATGCTCCATATATTTCTCTCTTGTAAGCTCGCAAGTGTCGTTTTCATAGACTGCACTTCTTGTGTGAGCAATTGTTCTCTAGTGGGAGAATCAAGGATGTATACACGATGATACTTTGTGTCTTCTTCTCCTTGGTTTTCTCGATGGAGTTCATTGATCTTACCCTTAGGCCTCAACTTTGGAACGTTCTTGTTTGCATCTTTCTGTACATGGGAAGTAAGTGAAGCTAATTTTCGGCTTAGGTTACTGATTTGTTCTTGGATTGTGGCTTGGTTTGTAGTTTCTTCTTCTAAAGGTTCCTCCTCCTCGTATTGTGGAGGTTCTTCACCTATTTCATGTTCTATCTTGTTTCTTCATGGCACTTTGATAAAGGGTATTCTATGCTCTACCACTTTATCATTCCCTGCATAAGAAGTGGAAGCATGTCCATCTGTTAAAATATCTTCCATATTGATAAGGGGACATTCTTCCTTAGTAGCATCATTTGTAGGTAGTATTGTTTCATTCTCCGTGGGCAATTTGGCCCCTAGTTCTACAACCCGTGCCAACACTCTATCTTTGTTTCTAAGAATAAATTCATCTAGTAGAGTGGGGTCAAAATCAAAGTCTGCGTGTGGTGATTCTAATTCATTTCCACTATGATCGACCATCTCTTTTGTTTCTTTTTTCTAGAAAACAACGGTCCTAGGTCATGTCCAATGAAGGGGTTTGACCCTTGTCTATTAGAGGTTTCCCAAGCTTGCACTTGTTGTTCCTCGTATGTTTGTTTCTTTAACCCTAGACATGTTTTAGGAGCCATGTTTTCATGATAGTTTCACTAGGGTAAGTTGTAAATGTGTTCAAAGCTTAGTGACCACCCCTAAGTGAGATGTAAGATGTATTTGTTAAGAGTATGAATAAGTCAACAATGTGAGAATACCAATGTGATAGAGTGATAAATCACTAGTGACACAAGTGTTTGGTATCGAAACCTGTTTAAATGAAGTACCTCCTAGACTACATTTCAAAAAGTAGTTTCACGTCACAAGATGATTAACAAGATGTTTTTACCTATGAAAATTTCAAGGAAATGAACAAAACGTAAGTAAATGCAAGAAGTCAATGCGACCTCCTAATCAAGATATACAATGAGCGAGCTCAAACTCGATTAAGACCTATATCTCAAAAAGTGTCAATTACAATTCGCGAATGACACAACAATATCACCAAGATATGTTAACCCACTTTGCGAGAAAGTGAAGTATTGATATCAAGGTGTTATTGATATAACACGCACAAATGGTAACACCTAGCACTCTTTGAAATCAAGGTAATAATAGAACTCAAATAAAAATCTCAAAGTATAGCTAGGAATAGTTAAAAATGTGTGCAGCGTAACCTTACAATATAGATATTTATGTCGATTTTACAAGAAACAAGATGTAAATATCGAAATTGTAGTGATACGATACAAACAAGCTAACTCTTCTAAGGAAGTCCATGGTGATGAACCATGCCTAACTATAATGACAATCTTGACATGGGTATCAAGATCACAATGGCTACCAATGACGTGAATACACCTCCGCACACTTTAGATGTTTAACTTACCCAGCTGCAAACATGGATGGGCGTAAACAAACATAAAAGTGACAGAAACAGTCGATTGGCAACACAAAGGTAGTCACCCTTCTTTTGATCAACAAAGTGTCAAAAGTATGTGAAGGAAGTAAATCAAGAAAAGGATGAAAAATGCTAGCTTCACTTCGGCAGAGTTTCACCTTGCCCTAAGGAAATTAAAAACTAGGTGAAAGTAATGCGTCACATGTTTCTTAATGAAAATATGGTTCACAACTCAACACTATTTTTAGAATGGTGAAAGTGGGCTCCTTGCCAAAGTATATCCTCCTAGGTGGTTCTCTCGTCCTAGGTGCTACAAAGATTATCCACCAGTAGGATGATTGACCCAAAAAGTCGTAATGACTATTTTGGGAGTATCTCAACTTTGCCCCCTTCAAGCATAGTGGGCAATAAATGCATCCAAATGTGTACTTAAAAGGTTCGTGTAGGGACAACTTGTAAATCTATCTCACAAAGGATTTACTAGTCGATAAAAGTGCAAAGCACTTCTGTTTCGTCAACAAGGTTCCCTATTTCGTGGATTACTTTGGGGTTCACGGAACCCCCATTGTTGTAACTTAAGGTGTTATGCCAAAGGGGTTATGTTCCAGTTGAGTAGAGAGGGATGTACCCTTTTCCAAAACCTACAATACAGTGTTTTGAATATGTTGTTTGTTTTATCTTTTTTAATTAGATGTGGTTTGCTCGAACACCATTTGGCAACCTGTATAACAACTGTATTAGTAGTTTTCTGACTTTTGTTTCGATTCCTTCATTCTTTGGCAAGTGATGGTGTTTTGGTCCTGTATGATGATTTTTAGTAGTTTTCCATCAAAAGAGAAGGCATCATTTTTGATTCTCTAGATCATCCAAGGACGTAAGAGAAGAGCATACATGATTGTCTTCAAAAATCCAAAAAGATATCAAAAGGAAAAACACTTTATTTCAACTATGCCAAATTAACCAATTCTAACTCAAATACTCCTAACAATCTCAAAGCATCAAAAGGACTTAAGAATCATTTTTGATTCCCAAGATCGCCCTAAGGGATGCAAGGGAAGAGAATATATGATCCTTATTCCTATAAGTAAACAATGCAAAACATTACCTAATAAAATACAAACATGTAAAAACAACCTGCAAATACAAATATATGATTAGATAAAATTGCAAGAATGTTAGCACATCAACACCCTAATTTCAAAATATACAAAAGGACACCTACGCGTGGGTTAGGGCGTATGCGCCACTAAATGTTGTTTTCAGCTCACAGTGCACCTACACCACCCGAGAGGTGTGTGCGCCACGAAAATAGTATATGCACCACTAAAATAGTACTGCGCCACTCTGTGGAATTTTTGGATTTACTAAGCGCCTGTCCCACCAGAGAGACATGTGCACCACAAAAATAGCATATGCGCTACTCGAGAAAAATATACAAAAAAATAGATAGAACAACCACATTACTAGAAAAATATTCTGTGCCACTAAAATAGTATGTGCGCCATGGTTAGGGCATGTGCACCGATCCGACGAGTTTCGGTATACGGTGAAGGTATAGTATGAAATGACGTCTATGCATAAGATAGTGTACCTACGTGCTGGTTAGTGCGCATGTGCCAGGGGTCGTACACAATGTGATAGTTTTTAACGGTCAAAGGCATTTGCACCACCAAAGAGACATGTGTGACATGAAAACCGCACCTACACCACGAAAATCATGCCTACGCCCTAAAATCATGCTGCACTAGACCTACAACAAAAAATACAACAGCAAACACAAGAAAACTCACAATATCTCAAATTTTGACAAGTTAGCTTAAGAATGGAAATAACCCATTAAAATTATGGCTATGAGCATGAAGTTACACATATCAAATGAGAAAAAACTCCAAGAAAATAGACATTAATTACTACATGTGCATATCAAAAGTTATCTAAAACAATGAAACTTAAACTAAAATGCCATGGGACTAAGTGTCCCACCGGGCGTGCCAAATGTGTGCAAGTATTTCTACAATTTAGCTAAATTTAAAGCAAGAAACTACCACCTAGAAATAGTTTCCTAACCTAGCTAGAAATGAGAAATGTGCACCATCATGATGAAGAAATGAGCAAGTCCTACCCTTAACATTAATAAATTTGAAATGATCAAAACATAATGTAAATTAATGAACTCTATTCTCCTTAATTGCCTAATTTAACATTAAAATGAACCTAAGTAGTTCAATGGAAATCAAATTATATTTTCTTTCTTTGATCCTTCAATGGATGCTTGGGTGTGAGGCTTAGCTCTTCAAGAATGGAGGATGGGGATCTCAAGAATGACAAAAGGCTATTAGTATGAAACTATGTGCTTTCTTTTGTCTCTTGAGAGATTTAGGTGTGAGTGTATAAGTAGAGGGGGTTGTGTATATAGCCCAAAAGATAAAGATTTAACACATCCTCATGAATGTGGGACTAATGGAGGTGTAGAGTTAGTTATGGATAAGAAGGGGTTTAGATGGGGTTGAGTTAACTTTATGAGGGTTTAGTTTGTCCTCAAGTGGCTCATGTGGATAAAGGGGGTGTATTAATTAATCAAGATGATTAATTAATACATGTGCAAGCTTTTATAAGCTTTTTGATGGATTTTAGTTTGATTTGGACCATTAGGAGGAATTAAACCAATTAAATAGTGATTTATTGATTTAATGAGAAGGGAGGCTAATTAATTAATAATAATTAATTAGACTAGATAGAGAAGGTGTTGATTAATGAAGGGTCATTAATTAGGGTATGTGTTGGATAGACAACTTAATTAATTAGAGTATTGTAATCAATTAACGACAATGGAAGAGAAGATGAGCGCTATTGACAATATCTTTGTCAATTTACGGGAAAGGAGATAATTAGCGCAATTTAAGTATTTTAAATTGCTCGGGCGTAATTATAGGTGTCTACACAATATAATGGATAAACTATGAATGGCTCTTCAACACTTGTTATTCTTGAATGAAGCAACTTACTATTTTTAGTAAATGTAAAAATAAGCTTTTCGGGCCTTGGCCTACCTATGACATTTTTAACTTCATCCTCGGACTATATTCCTCTCTCCTTACGGAAAATTCTTCTACTTTTAGCAGGTGATTGTGGGACCACTTAATATTTATAGTAAGTGTGAATTTTTAGTAGAGGTGACCTTTCTAAATATTTTCTCATGTGATACATCCTCTTTTTAATCGTCTCCTTTGTAGCTTCTTTAGATGATGGCTTACCTAAAATAGTGGTCTCCCACGTAGAAGACTTCATATTTTTAGTATGTGTGTTTCGGTGGTCGGATCATACAGCTGAACGAATTTTTCTAATATGGGTTTTCCCAATACCATCCCTCGAAATCTCAGCTTACTTGATCAATAATTTGTGATATTTTAAAATTTTAAATTTTGCACCGAGACACTGTGAACATGGAAGCCATTAACGAAGCTTAAAAATTACATTTTTTATTTTCTCCTACAATCATAATGAAAATTGTGTTTTCAATATGTGTTTTTATTTCTTGTTACGCGGTGAATTTTCTCTTCAAACTTTGGTCATCGGTTGATCGGAAAATTGGGTTTTTGTTCTCATTGTGCAAGAACGAGGATTTCTTCACTGTGAACAATCAATGCTGTAAATGGGAGATTTATTACCAATGTTTTTATGGCATATGAAAATTTTGAAGACAACAACAAAACACAATCTTGATCAATGAACTAGTTTGCAATATATATCGGTTTCTTTGTCTCGTGCCTATGGGGTTTTCATATGAATTTCTCTTGTTTCCTCTTTCGTTATTCGTTACTTTGATCAACCTATCCTCGATAATATTTTTTTCTCATGTTTTGGAGGATTTGATGAAGCATGTTTTGAGTAAAACAATGGTGGATTGGGTGACTTGATAAGAATGGACAAAGATATGACAGGGTGTAAAGTGGTGAAGAAGAAATGGAGGGAACAAATGCTAAGTGCTAGATTTTAAATATTCAAAAACACATACCATGGGTGGGGAAATTTTTATGTTCCTAATGTGCCTTTAGCTAAATGGATGAAAATGTCATCAAATTACACATCCTGCCTCCTCGTGACACTTTTCACAATCTAGATGATTGAGTATTAAGGCTAGGGAGCTGGAGAAAAGCTCCTTGGGGGTGAATATTACACGTAGAAGGTCACATTGATGACTGTGGGCCCTGAGACGATGGGCACATTTTCATGTCCCTCATGTCCCTTGTCTAAAGGGACAAAATTTTTATCGGGTTTCACATCACACCAAGTTATGACACTTGGTGTGATCTAAATGACTAAGGTGATAGGCTCTGAAAAATTCCTAGGGGTTGAGCAAGCGTGCGAGAGGGTTCCATGGGCTACCAGGAGGAAAAAAATAGGACTGGGTGCATTTTAATTTCCCTCATGTCCCTTTGATTAATACAAAAAAGGGACACCAAAATGTGCTAGGCTCCTAGATCGACACGTGTCCACTTGAGAATTTGGCTAAGTGTTGAACGCATTCCTTGTGTCAACTTATGACGATGATAACTTGGGCTCCTTGATGAGTTGAAAGGTGAAATTTTATATGATATTGAATGAAAAAAACTCAATGAATTGAATGGTGATGGTTTATAGCTCTAATTCTAAGCTGCATCACCTTTAAATTCCTCATTTATTCTCGGGATCACCGAGTTGTATTCTAGGAGAATGAGTTTCCTAGGGAAGTGTATGATGTTTCACAAGGTCTCATTTTTTCCAAAATTTAGGTCATGGAAAATAACTTCCATTGGTACTTTTTTGGGCTATTGAATATTTAAGAAGATCCAAGAATCCTTTCTTGAATTTCAGGTACTCCTTCACAGTGTATGCTCCTTTAGGCCTCAAAACCCACTTTTACTGAATCGACTCCAAAAAGGCTCTTCCAAATTGATCCCGATGCCTTGAACCCTTTGGAACATTTCAATCCTCCTTTTTTGATGACGCATTGCCATTTTTATCCACTTTATATTTTAATTATGCATCGCCATGGACACATGCTATTTTTAGTAAGTGCACTGTGGGTGTCATATTGTAACAAAACAAGTTTTGAGATTCTGGGTTTTATTCTGAGCTTCGACACTCCAAATTTTTGGTAATTCATTTGTATGAACAAGTGGTAAAATAATATTTTAATTTCTAGGAAAGAATACGATAAAAATAATTCCCTCCATATCCCTAAAAAATAGGGACTTCATAGCCTGAAAACTATTCTATGTGAAACTACATTACCTACATTATTTAACCATCATTCCCTTCAAATTTTGCATGATTTCGACCACTGGAGCGTTGAGAATTGAAGTGGTAGATCGCTGCCTTTTTCAATCTTTGTTATGCATGTGACAGGGAAAAATAATGATAAAAAACATAACCCTCAATATCCCAAATAATTTGGGACTTCGTGTACACAAAAACTAGTACATGTGAAACTAGATTTTTCAATGATCATTCCCTTCAAGTTTCGCACAATTTCAACCACTCGAACCTTGAGAAGTGAAGAGGTAGCTCACTACCATTTTTGCTATTTTTCTTTATGGAAGCCATTAATGGAGTCTTGAATCTTCATATATCAAAGATGTGGTGATGGAGGAGAATGAAGTTATTTGCAGTTGAGAATGAGAGGGAGGTTAGGAAAAAGCATTTAGGAGCTGAATTTTGGGTGCTTGAGACGAACCGAGAAGACTCAAGAGGGATAGGATAATTTTAGGTACCCTATGTCCCTTTTCTAATGGGAAAAAGGGATATCATTTCTTACTTCGCACCTCATTATGACTCTTTGCGATCATCCGTGTGTAGGAGATGGAAGGCTCAAACTTAGCTCCTGGGGCTTAACAAGAAAATGTGATGTCATATTAGTGTTCGGGCGCTAAAAATGGCGGGGAAAATTTTAGTGTCCCCTATGTCCCTTTTCTAAAGGGACAAAAGGAAAATCAAAATGCATCGGGCTCCTAGAGCTGATACATGTCCACTTAAAAAAATGACTTAGTTTGAGAACGTTAGAGCGAACTTGTGAAGGTCGGATCTATAGTTCCCTATGCAGTTTCAAGGTGAAATTGTATATGAATTTGACTGAAAACATCCTTTGAAATACAATTGTCATGGTTTTATCTCTTTATTCATCCTTTTGTGACCTAAAAAATTGTGTTGTTGTTATGGCTCTATGAGTGAGCATGAGAAAAATAGGATATATATACCTATTGCACATAGATGTTGTGAAGAATATGATTTCACCATCTTGTAGAGATTTGATTTACCTTTTAGATGATGTATTTTTATCTCCTAAATCCTTCTGGATCTCTCGGAATCTCTTCCCGAAGCTTAGTAGCTCTTTTGGCCCTATGCATTGCCTAGGCCTAAGAACCCTATTTATGATGAATATGCCCCAACACCTCCAAATATTTCCTCAATCTTCAAAATAAATTCCTTGATGTTATTATATCTTCAATTCATCTCCATGTTGGATTTTTCTCCTCTTTTCTACTCTAGGGGGTTGCACCGGTCATGGGAAGGCGGTGGCAACCCTTCCCAAAACTTGCTCAAAATTGACATTCTTCAGAATCCCTAAAATCACCTAGGGGACTGAATTTTCTTTCCTAAATTATATTGAGAAGCGAGATGACATCATCCGAAAGGTCATTGGAATGATTGAGTAAGGCCAATTTTTGGGATGGATTGGTCTAGGAGGTTCCTCTACGGAAGGGAAGACTTTGAAATTTTTCGACACTTTGTGGTATTTTTGTATGCTTTCAGAGGTATTTTCCCCTTGCAAAAATCTTGGACAACAATTGGATCTTGCTTGGGGACGTGTTATGGACTAATCATAGTGAAGACAGGACACGAGGAATCCTAGAATATGAGCACACAATTCATTGACCATTTCCTTATCCATTAGGCCTTACGGAGTCATTTACAACTTTCGAGAGAGAGAGATAGCAAGGAAGGAGACACACAAAAAACAAAGGAAACACACCACACAAAATGGGAAGGAAAACACACAAAACACAATGGAATGGAAAACACATCACATGAAAAGGGAAAACATGCACAACAAGAAAGAGAAATTATATACAAGGGGAGGGATATCTACAGAGGCGGGGAAAGAATATACACATACCTGAAAATGGGTTGAGAAAAGTACATGCCATCGTGGAATAGTGGACTGAAATTTGACCTTCAAACCAATTTATTTGATCAAACCACACTCTAGTGATGGCTTTGCATGGCTTAAGAAGAAGAAGACTGATCATGATTCCATCCTCATACTCACATTGCACTGAGAATGTTCTTTCATCCATTGAAAATTTGGTCACCTTCTTGAAACTCTTTCCTTTTGAGGCTTCCTCTTGATATCCTGTGAGCATGATATACCATTCCTTCATACTTTCAAAATTGGAAATATTGACCTCATCATGGAGACATTCTTCATTCTTGGATGAAGTCCTAAAATCATCTCCTATATTAGCAAGGTACTCAGGAGGAGTGAGAACAAAATGATTTCCTTCTCACTCGAGGACTTCTCTGGACATATTTCTTTGTTGCTCTAGGTGAGTACTTTCCAAAACAGAGGCTATATCATTGAATTAAAGCCCTTTATCTTCTCCAGGAAAATGTTCCAATATGGAGATATGTTCAAGATATATTGGGGCTTGAAGAATGGTGAGCATACTCTGATTTTGAATTCTTTGATGAGAATCATGCACTTTCATCTTTTTTTGTTTGGAGAAATTATCATCAATATCCACTTCTTTGGAGTCCATTTTGATATAATTTCCAAAGTTGCAACCCTCAATTTCTTCATAGAGGCATCCTTTACCCTTGAGTTTATTTTTCCACATGAACTCTTGTTCTGTATCGGTGGAGCATTTGGAAGAGGTGGGAACAATTTCATATCGAACAATATTCCAAGAATCTTGCAACTCCTCACTTTGTTTTGAACAATTCTCTTCAATGTAAGTCATCTCAAAAATTTCATACTATCTTCTCCTATGGAAGAGATGTTGTTTTAAATACTAGGTACCTCCAAAGGAGATTAAAGAACCTTCCTTATTTTACACTGATGGAATTCTTTGTATGAAGGAAAGTACTTATTTTCAACTCTACCACCACTACCCACAACATCAGGGAGGACATCAAGTTTATCCATCTACTCCATGTCGACATCAAAAGTTGGTGTACTAAAGTGGGAAGCACAAATGTATTCATACCTTTCTTGCATGTCCATATCCCTAGGTAAGGAGTTCAAGACTGAGTCAAGGATCTTCAGTTTATTCTACACCCTTCAATATTTCTTGCACAAATGATTCTTCCAAACTTTCCATATGCTCACTTTCATCTTTGTGGGAAGAGTCTTTGTGTTGTGCCTCTAAGATATGGTTTAAAATATGATCCATCTAGGACCATGATTCATTTGGAACATCCTCTCCCACTCCTTCTATGATTTATGTTGTCTAAGATTCTCTTTCTTGTAAACACGAGCATATTTTATTCACAAAAAATCCTAACAAGGAGAAGAGGTCAATGCTTTGTGGGAAGGGAACTCCTTCAAGCTCAAAATCCATATCATATTCTTGATGGGAAGCATAGGACCATGTTGGGGTAGAAGTATGGGAAGAACTCTCAATTCTATCTTGATCGTCCATTATTGAATCTTCTTTAAGTGAGAAGAGATTATGTTTAAACTATTCATTCTCCTCAACTTGAAAAGGAAGTGAGATTCTTCCATCATATCATCCATGATTACATCAGGAAGAGAATCTGGTTCTTTGATTTGTTTCCATTTCTTCATGAAACATCTCTACATCACTTGAAAGATTAGAACAGGAGGGAAAATCATCTATGACCATCTTGAACTCCTCAATTTTGGTCCATGATGCTTTGGGTGGCTTTCTTGTACTTCTTCACATATCTCCATTTCATCATTAATTAAAAGATAAAAGTTTTAAAGGAGATTATTCATGCTTAATTCGAATTGGTTGTCTTCTTCATCATTGGTGGAGTCTTCAAAGAGCATTGAATTATCCATTATGCAACAAGAATCTTCCTTTATCGAATATATTATTCCCCCAATGGGTTGTGTCTCGAGCTAGAGAGAATTCTTAAATGGTGGTTCAATCCTCACATGTTCTACCTCTTCCTCCATGACGCTGCTTTGGTTTTGGTCAGAAGGTTCTATGATAATATTTTCTTTAGGAACATCGAAGAATATTCTAGGAATGAACACCTCATAGTATGGAAAATCTGCAGGATCTTCTTGATTTTCTTCATTTTTGACAACACAAAGTGATTCAAGGTGTTTATACCTTCTTGAGAGATAAAGAGATAAAGCTTTGGAGCCTTTCCACAAAATTTCCTTCTATTATGCTTTGGAGCCTTTCCACAAAATCTCTTTTTAAAATGTTCATTTCTTCATCACTGTATGCAAGGAATTCATCTATTGAGAGGAAGAAGAAAGATTATGTTCTCAATTTTATAGTGAGCTACATGAGGTTTCAAAATTATTCTTCAATGGATTCCACACCACCTTTTCTTTCATGATCTTCTATAAGACTAGTTTGATTTTCATCGAAAGGATCCATGATAAGATATTCTTTAGAAACATTCAAAAACATTTCAGGGATGAACATCTTGTAGTATGAATGATCTTCGAGATCTCCTTCCATAGAGTAAATCTAATTTTCTTCTTCCTTTCTATGGGTTGCTTCAAGTTGCTCATACATCTCTTACAACTCTTCAACATATTTCATAATTTTGAGGTAGATTTGGGGACTTTAATTTCCTTGCATAGTGCTCATGATTCTTTCCATATAATCAAGTTCTAAGACTCCCATTTTATCATTCCTATATGCAAGGAAATCATCCCAAGGGAGGGTGATGAAAGACATGGCTCCCAAATTTTCATTTAGTTGGGCATAACTGAGAGTATTACCTTTGGCATATTCTTGATCTTCTTGGGCTGCACGCAGCATCTTGTATCTTCTTCATGCCTCTTTCAACCATTCCTTATCTTCTTCTTCACTAGCAAGTTTTATTTTCTGCAGATTATTGCTTGAAGTAGGAGACCATTTTATTATATTTGAATTTTAATTTTTATAAGGAGTTGTCTGCGGAATCATGGCTAATCAACAATCTTCTTTTCTAGGTAGACATCTTCTTCTTCTTCTTCTTTAGTTTCACTCATTGGTACTTCGCTTCAATCGGAAATTTATTCATCATTATGTGGAAAAGAACCTAATAGGGGTTCTTTCCTTGATGGAGTTGCTTTAAAAATGATTTTTGTTGATATCTAATTTTATTTGTTTCTTTGATTTTTATTTTTATTTTATTTTTAGACCTTGCGGTCATATTTTGGGTGTAGATGCTACAAAGTATGCCCCATGGTGGGTGCCAAAAACTATTGGCGAGAAAAATTTTCAGGGGAAAAATTTGTGGGTTTTTGCAAACGCTCTAAGATTATAAGTCCCTATATTGAAAGAGTGTAGATTCTATGTATGTATGTGAGAGTAAGGTGATTTTTATCTAGGTTGGCCTTGCGGTCGGGGATCCAATAACGACACTCCATTGACCACCCGCATCAAATCTAGCAATCTCTGCTAGAGAGGACTTTGTCAAGAGAGTGGGAAAGGGATTGAGAATATGAGGTAGGGGAACTAATGTTATAAGTGGAAAATAAGATTCTTACATACATCAATTATAAGTTTCATCACACATAGTAAAATTAAGAAGAAACAACTCTATATATAGAAACAAGACTGATTAGAATGGGTGAGAACAAAGTATCAATAAATCCCTCGGTCAAAAAGGTTAGAAAATTGTTCTTCTTGTATTGATGCTTAAAAAAATGTTGTACATAATGTGAGAATAGAGGAAATTAGAGAGAAAAATGGCTAACTCTTTTCACTCACAAGTAAAATCTCTCTCATGAATTTACAAGAATACAACCAGCTAGAAGAATTTCAGAATTAGAACCCCTTTGAATGAGGATCTCATTACAATTTATAGAATTTTGGAAGTCTCTTTGCCTATCCCCATTGACCCTTCATATGCCTTGAAACTTTTCACATTCTTAGGAAAACATTAAGTCCCCTTTTATAACTTAAGGGTGACTTATTACATTGAAAATAAAGTCATTTTTAATTAATTAAGGCATTATGAAAAAGTGCAACCCCAACAATTAGAACGTGGAGGAGAGAGAGAGAGTGGGGGAGAAGAGAGAGAAGGAAAAGAAAGGATGTTGCTCCTGATGAAGTCCACTTGATTCTGATCATTGGAATTCTCTAAGGAGATGAAACTCTGAATCTCTAAATCCTTTGCCTCCTAAAAAAATCCTTAAGACTTGCACTCAATGCTGAATTTTTCTCTGTCCCGTGCCAATGAGAAGATACCCACTCCCTTGAATTCCTTGTTGTGAATGATTCACTCATGTTGTGGATAAGTTATTGCTGACGAGAAACTATCTTTTGATGACCTACGAGACACTACAAAATAAGTTTTTAGAAACACTGTTGAGTTATCCCAATGGTGACCATGGGCATTTCTCATGGAGATCCACTTCAAAGAATTCAAGGATGGAAAATGCCTCCTGTGATGACCCTTAGCAACATTGTCTATTCTGCCGACATATGACCTACAAAATGATACATTTTTCCATGGAGGTGCTAGGTATGATGAATATACTAACAAAACTATGAATGGCTCTCAACACTTGTTATTATAAATGGAGACACTATTTTTAGTAAGTGTAAAAATAAGATTTTCGGGCTCCACCTTCCTATGACATTTTGAAATTCTTCCTCATATTGTATTCCTCTCACCTTCTAGACCAATCTTCTACTTTTATTAGGTGCTTGTGGGACCACTTACTATTTTTAGTAAGTGTCAATTTCAGGATGAGGTGACCTTTCCCATGATTTTCTCTTGTGATACATCCTCTTTATTAATCGTCTCCTTCGCAGCGTCTTCAGATGATGGGTTACCTAAAATTCCAATCTCCCATGTAGAAGGCATGCTATTTTTAGTAAGTGCTTTTGGTGGTCGGATCATAGTGGAAAGAATTTTTTTGAATATGGGTTTTTTCCCAATATCACCCCTCTGAAATCTCAGGCTTACCCGATCAATAGTTTGTGAGATTTTAAAATTTAAATTTTACACCTAGGAGCTACGAACAAGGTAGCTATTAAAGGAGCTTGAAAATTGAAGGTTAGGTTTTCTCCTTTGATTAGAAAGAAAATTATAGTTTCGATATGGGTTTTTATTTCTTGTTCTGCTAGTGAATTTTCTCTTCAAACCGATCGTTGGTTGATCGGGAAATTAGGTTTTTGTTTTCATTGTGCAAGAATGATGATTTTTTCGCTACAAAAAATATGTGATTTTAATGGGATATTTTTTACCAATATTTTTACGAAATCAAAAATGGTGAAGAAAGGAAGAAACCGCATCTCGATCCGTGAATTGGTTTGCAAGATATATCGATTTCTTCATCTCATGGCTACGAGGTTTTCAGATGAATTTCTATTCCATTCTTTATTCCTTCAATCAACCTCTCCTCTAAGATTGATATCTTTTCATGGTGTGTAGGGTTTGATGAATCTATTTTAGAGTGTATAAATGGTGGATTGGGTGTCTGGAAAAGAATCAATAGAGCTATGGTAAGGTATGAAACAATGAAGAAGAAATGGAGGGAAAAAATGCTAAGTATCGAATTAAAAATATTCAAAAACAAATACCAGGTGAGTGGGGCAAATTTTTTATGTCCTTGATTTTACCTTTAGCTAAAGTGATGAATGGGTGATCAAATTTCACATCAAGCCTCCTTGCGACACTTGTCAAGATCTAGACGATTGAGCATTAGGGCTAGGGGAGTAGGAGAAAAACACCTCGGAGGTGAATAGTGCATTGTCAAAGGTTACATTGATGACCTAGGGGCCATAGGGGCTGGTCACATTTTCATGTCCCTTTTCCAAAGGGAAAAAGGGTCATCAATTTTCACATTGTTCCAGGTTGCAACACTTGACACGCGCGCATCTAAACGACAGAGGGGATATGCTTCAATAAGCTCCCGAGTGTTGAATTAGCGATCTGAGGGTTCCATGGGTGACCAGAGGAAAAATAGGGTTGGGAAAATTTAATAGTCCCTCATGTCCATTTTATTAAGGGATGAAAGGGACACAAAAAAGTGCCAAGATCCTGCAGAGCTCACACATGTCCACTAGAGAATTTGACTAAGTGTTGAATGTGTTCCTTGAGTCAACTTATTGCGGTGATAACTCGGGCTCCCTGGATGTGTTCAAAGGAAAAATGTTATATTATCTTAACTGAAAAAAACTCAATTAATTGAATATAGATAGTTTTAAGCTCTAATTCTAACTGCATTACCTTCAAATGTCAATTTTCTTCTTGGGATCTCGATTGTGCAGGAAGAATGAGTTTCCTAGGAAGTGTATGATGTTTCACGAGGTCTCATTTTTACAACATTTAGGTCATGGAAAATACCTTCCATTTAAAAAATTTTGGGCTCTTGAATCTTTACAGAGCAGCAAGAATCCTTTCTTAAAGTTCAGATACTCCTTTGCGGTTTATGCCCCTTTAGGCCCGAAAACCAACTTTTACTTAATCGACTCCAAAAAGGATTTTCGAATTGATCCGATGCCTTGAACCCTTTGGAACATTTCAATCCTCATTTGTTGATGAATTTCCATTTTTATCCACTTTATATTTTTATTATTCCTCGCCATGGACACATGTTATTTTTATTAAGTGCATTGCAGATGTCAGATTGCAATAAAACAAGCCTTGAGATTCTTGGTTTTATTTTGGGGCTCCATGCTCTGCGTTTTGGGTAATTTATTCATATGAATGAGTGGGAAAATGATATTTTAATCAGTAGGGGTGGAATACTGATAAAAAACACAACCCTTCATATCCCTAAAAATCGGGACTTCATGGCGCGGAAACTAGTTTATGCGAAACTAGATTTTTCAACAATCAATCCCTCCAATTTTCGCATGATTTCGCCCACTGGTACGTTGAGAAGTGAAGAGGTATCTCAATTTATTTTTCATGGATATTCTTCATATGATAGGGAAGAATACTGATAAAAAAAAATCCCTCCATATCCCTAAAATTTATAGATTTCGTGGTGCGAAAACTATTTCATGTGAAACTATAATTTTCACTAATCATTCCCTCCAATTTTTGCGCAATTTCACCCACTGGAAATTTGAGAAGTGAAGAGGTATCTCTCTGAATTTTTCACTTCTATTCTTCATGGTGGCCATTAATGGAATCTTCAATCTTCAAATATCACATAGGTGGTGATGGAGGAGGATGAAGTTATTTGCAGTTGAGAATGAGAGGGAGGCTAGGAAAAAACATTTAGGAGTTGACTTTCGGGCACATGAGGAACCAAAGAATCAAGTGGGCTTGGGGAATTTTGTGTCTCCTATGTAACTTTACTAAAGGGAAAAAATTGACATCAGGTTCCACTTCACGCCTAATCATGACACTTGGCGATCATTCGTGCGGGAGAGGGAAGGCTCAAACTTAGCTCTCGGGGGCTTAACTAGAAAACAGGAGGTCATATTAGTGTTATGGGGGATAAAAAGGTCTGGGAGAATTTTATTTTACCATATTTTCATTTAATAAAGGGAAGAAAGGGACATAAAAATGTGTCAGGCTCCTAGAGCTGACACATGTCCACTTCAAAAATGACTAAGTATGAGAACTTGAGAGCGAACTTGTGAAGGTCGTATCTAGAGTTCCTGATGGAGTTTCAAGGTGAAATTTTATATGAATTTGACTGAAAATGACATTATTAATATAATGGCTGGGGTATTATCTCTTTTTTCCTCCATTAAGGCCCTAAAAAATGGATTTTTATTCTAGAGCCATGATTGAGCATGAGAAAAATATGATATATACCTATTGCACATAGCTGTTGTGAAGAATATAATTTCACCATCTTGTAGAGATATGAATTATCTTTCAAAATATTTATCATTTAGCTCATAAATACTTTTAGAGCTTCTGGAATCACTTCCTGAAGTTCAGTAGCTCTTTTGGCCCTATGCATTCCCTAGGCCTGAGAACCTTGTTTCTAATGAATCTAACTCAAAACCTATAAATCTTTCGTCAATCTTCAAAAATAAATTCCTTGATGTTATAAGACATTAAATTCATCTCCAAGTTGGATTTTTCTCCTCTTTTTCACTCCATGGGGTTGTGCCAATCCCGGGAAGGCCAGTAGTAGCCCTTCCCAAAACTGCCCAAAATTGAAATTCTTCAAGAACACATAAAATCACCTTGGAGATGAATTTTCTTTCCTATATAACTTTGGGGACTGATTTGACATCCACTTTGGGTCATTGGAATGAATGGGTAAGGCCAATGTTGGTGATGGACTAGTATTGGGGTAGCCTCTATAAGGTATGGCTTTGAAAATTTTCAACACTATGGTCTTGTTATCCCGCTTTCGGATGCATTTTTCCCCTTGATAAAATATTGGACAACACATTTCTATTATATTTTAGGAAGTAACATTTTATGGATCAGATGCCATCAGTGATTCATCTTCATCTTGTTATTCTAGTCATTGCTTTGCAAATTCTCCATCCAACTAATCTACCTCCGAATTCGTCTTGCACTTCCCAGGTCGTCATCAACCTAGTTGTGTGTTGTCATCTATTATACTTTCTAGATCCTCATCATTTTGCACCTCTATTTTGTTTCTATTTCTAGTTCACAAATATGTCACGTTGTTCTTTTGTCGACCCAAATCATTCTATCTATCCCCAGTTTTTACCAACTCAGCCTTGATCGCCATCGACCCGACTCCCATTTCCATCCAACCTATCCAAATATCATTTTTCCTACACCATTTCTATTTCCCTATTTCAGATCTCCCTCTATAGGTTTCATCGGCATTTACAGTCTCGTTTATCTCTAGATTTACATTTATTATGTTTCATATTAGCATTTTATTCACTATTTGGTTTCATTTTCTTAGGTCACCGTCGACCTACCCTCCGCAACCCGGGTCTCCGTCGACCCACCAGGTATACTTTATTTTAAATAAATCTAAATCAGATTTGTATGTGTGTTACATTTATGCATTTTCGGTTTCGTGTGCCTCGATTCTGTGTATAATCTTGTCCATTATCAGTTCTTTATCATATCCTTTCTATACGGGGTTAACATGTGAATAAGGAAGTTAACGCTTCTTGGAACCAATTTTTTCGTGTAGCCCCCTCATCTACCATCTAATCCATTATCTTGTTAGTTATCCTTGTTTTCGGAGTTCATCAAGTTTGTTGTGAGGTAATCTACTTTGTGCCCATCCATTTGCATCCATCATACATCAAGGTACCTTAAACCCTTGCATTTTGGGTTTTTTTTTTTGTTTTCTTTAGTATTAACTTCTGTAATCTGAATGGGATAGAGAAAATTTGATCAACACCACCCCTTTGCACTATTGTACAACAGTCTTCGAGAGATTCACATCAACTGTTCTACAACAAAAGGAACTTACCTCCAATTACAGAATACATTCTATCTCCTATAATCATTTACAATAAGGAATAATACGGGACAACATGAAACTAATTGGGATGTACCATCTGCAGTGGTGCTCATTCAGGAAGAAGTCATGGAAGGAGAGAAAAACTAGACCTCTCTCTCAAACAGTTTTCTTGTGTGGCATGAGATCTCCCAAAAACATTCAGCATGAGGTCGCCCTAAAAAAATTCTCTTGGTGTGAGGTCATCTAAAATACTCACCATTTCGATAAAATTCAACATTTCAAGACATATTTATATCATTTACACTCTTATATACATTAGGTGCATACTTTCCTTTATTACTACCTTTTCACACTTTTACATACATTGCCCATATTTTTCATATATAGGTCTTTGACTACTCTCTCTCTCTCTCTCTCTCTCTCTCTCTCTCTCTCTCTCTCTCTCTCTTATTTGGCAGGTCCATCCTTAATACACAACAAGAGGCAACCTACATCAAAAATACAAGCACAACAATAGGTACAAGCTACACATATGCTTCACCATAATGTCTACTTCCCTTTTCCTAGTCTCTTTGCTTAACTTTTTGATCACTTCACGCTTCACTTGTCTACTCGACATGCTATTTTCCACTCTTGAAAAGATCATAAGGTATGTAAATCTTCTATATACTTTATGCTATCGATTATTCACTCATCACCATAAAGTGGGGGTACAATGTAGCCACAAAATCTATGCACTTGGGTACATTTCTAGGTCCTCAAAAGTCTAGCATTTACATGATTCCTAAGAAAGAAAACTAATAATTGACAACTAACATTAGCCTTTTTATTTTTCTACTATAATTTTCTTCACTTTATACATCTTGCACTCTATCCGGTATTCAACTAGTTTAGCTTTCTATGACATCAAAAATAGCACCGGTCATGATACTAGCGATAGGTTCTCCTTTCCTCCGTGGTGCTCATGTCCCTCTTTAAAATTTTCTTACCCTTTTGGGCCCCTTTCACTTCTTAATTATGTTTTACTACTTTGGGACAACCTTTTAGTTTTCAATTACAAAACTCAAATAAGGAATAGGATAAATAGATAGTTATGTTTTCAAAATAAGGGACCAATCACTAAGGATTACCGATAAGGCAAGAATATGTCTCATTAATGTACAATAAATAATCTTATTTTACTCTCCTTTTTATAAATTTTGACTTCATTTTGTGACTTTTATTTGATCTAATATAAGTTAGGATGTAATTTTTCATCTTTTTTTTATTGTAGTTCTAATGTTTAAAAACTCTGTAATTCTTAACAAAGTGTTTTGGAAATTTAGTTTTGTAATAAAAAACGAGTCACAATCGATCGGAAGAACAAAGTATGAAGTGGTCAACATGTTTTTGGAAGCATTGGTTTCAATACAACTTAGTTCCAGAACTCCATTACATAGTTATGAGCTCTATTAATTAGTTCCGGAACTTTTAGACTTAGTTCCAGAACTCAAATACTTAGTTTCAAAATTTTGAGATTTAGTTATAGAACTCCGCATGTAGCTCGGAACCCTCACAGTTAGATCTAGAATGATTTCCTTTATTTCTAGAACTTCTCTAAAGTTCTGGAATTGATGAGAATTTGTTTATTCCAACAACATCGGTGAATTACAAATCAATGATCCTTTCAATCAAGAGCATATTAGAAGATTTCAAATTCTTCGTAATCACAGATCCAGGGATAACTATCATACAATAGTACATCCAACTATCTTCCAATTCAACATCTATTTTGGGCATGGTTCGGTTCCATCTAAATCGGTAGGACATTTATGGCTATAAATGCACCTTTGGAAGGAATATATATATGGAGACCTGTAAATAGATTTACGAGATAATAATATAGAGATAGATAGATATACATAGATACAAACACGAGAGAGATAGAGAGAGATAGTATGTATTTGTAATGCATAACATTTTATCAATAAAATAGCCATTTCTGTTTTGAGAGTATATTAAGTTGTCAAATCCTATTTCAAGATGCAGAAAGGGCCCACTCCTCTAAGAACCAGGATGTTCATTTTATTGGTATTTATATTTCTAGAGAAAATAGTATAGATTTTTTAATTCTCAGTAAATGCTTTTGATTGTTCAAGTTAAAATCATCGTATACTTATTCATGCGAGGTGTTCTAGATTAGATTTTTATTTCCTTGCAATCATCTTTCAGCATTCTCAATTGTGTTTTTATTTCCAAAGCAAGTGTGTTTATTTCGTAACGTGCATTTACTTACAACAATCTATTTCTCTCTGCAAATGTGTGTTTATTTCTAGCAATTTATTTCGCAAAGAGTGTTTACTTCAAAGAAGTTTTCATAGTTTGAGTTCAAAAAGTTTTGGCCAAGAAGTCCTCAAGACATTGAGAAAATCTCCAAGAAAGTAGAAAAATAAAATTAATAGCTACTGATCAATTAATAGATCACTAAGATTTCTCTTTTCATATAGCTTCAGACACCACCCCTAGTTTGAATATGACACGAACAAAGAGTTGATTAAATGAAGGGAATGATGACACCCATAATTTTTGGTTGCATTTCTGGGAATCATTTTTAGAATTGTCTAATTAGGGGTTAACAAGAGAAATAATCATATATCTAGTCATTGCAGGATCTTCCCTATGTCATCATAAAATTTATGAGTAGACCAAGAGACTCCAAGGGTTGATTCCTCCCAAAACTATCTAAACAAGAATCATCATCTTCTCAACCAAATAAGGAAGTTGACCAAGAATTAGAAGCACCATTTTCCCCTGTTAGAAAAAAAGTAGAATTGCCACCTTTGAAATTCTTAGATCAATCACTAGAAGGAAGTAAAACCTTTAGAAATAAGATCATATCCCAAGACCCATTTAGAGAAATTTTTGATTCACAATTTTGTAGTCAACCTCCTACTCCTGAGTTTTAACCTTCCCTAAAGAAAATCACATACCATATTGATTGGGAGAAAAGTCTAGAAGGTACTACAGAAATGGCACGAGAAGCTGAAAGAGAACCTGATAGGACCTTTACTTATCCAATTCAATTGGATGATGATGATACACCTATGAAAAATATTTCACCTACACATTTACCCATGTTTAGAGGGATGTCATTTGAATAACCTTGACCAATTTCTGTTTGAATTTAAAGTATTGTGTCAAACTTATGATTACAAAATAGATAATCAAAAACTCAAGTTGTTTCCATCTACCTTGAAGGATGTAGCAATGAGGTGGTTTATGGGATTAACATCTAATTCTATTACCACTTGGGCACAAATGGAAGTTGCCTTCCTAGACAAGTATCAAGATTACTGTAGAGGGAGGAATAGGAAGGAATAATTTTTCAAAATCAAGTAGGAGGAGGATGAGAATATGGAAGATTATTTAGACAGATTCCTCTTTGTGAGAAAAAGATGTGGATTTTACTACAAGAAGAGTTAAGTAAAACCATTTTTTTAAAGGTCTGGATGATGAATCAAGGGAGACACTTGATCCGATGGGAGGTGGAAAAATTTATCAAATAAGAATGAATGATATTAAATACATTTGTAGAAGTTATTCACGAACAAGGGGTGGACCTAGAAAAGGAAAAACAGTTAAAAATTTCAACCCAGATATGAACAAATTGATGGATGAATTGGAAAACTTTAAAACACACATTTCGGTTCAATTACCCTCCACCATGGATGGATTTCAAGCTAACAAAAATGCTAAAACTGAACCATTAGCTATGTATTGTCCTAGATGCAGGAAGAAGCATGGAATAAGAGATTGTCCCCTCGACAAAAAAAATGTGTCTTATCTGTGAATCTAGGGACCATGAGAGTAATGCACATTCTCTTCTTCCATTTATTAAAAATCAGCTTAAAGAAAGTAGCATTCCATCAACATTAGAAGAAGTAATTTTTTTCCGGAGAAAACCTAGCAAAAGGATAGTTCATGCCTAGGTGGGTTCCTAACCCCTAGATGATGCCATGGGAAGCTCGAGAAAGTGCCAAAATTGGGACAACCACCTTGGGGACCCCAACCAACATGAAATCCTTAAGATTGGGAAGTTCATTCTTGGTATGCCCAAGGACACCAAAAACCATGTTCGATCAAGGAAACTCGAATGCTTGGTCACAACCTAGGTGGAGACCTAATAATTATGCTCAAGGAGGAAATATCCCAATAAGAATCAACAATCCATAATGGGCTCCCCCAACAAAACATTCACAACATTAAAATGTGGTCCAAACCCAAATACCAACACAACCGATTATCAAACCCAACAAACAAAAAAACAAATCCGCCACGGAGCAGAACCGGAAAAATCGGTTCATCTGAATTCCATGAATTGTAAGGATATTCAAAATAGATATGGAAAAATAATTAGGAGTCTACGTGTTATAATCACTAAGATGACAGAAGAAATTGAAACCCCTAGTACAGTTATTCCCAAGAAGGATGTAAAATAAAAAGATAAGGAGCCAGATAACAACTCTACTAAGACTCCATTTCTAGAGATTTAAAGAAGCCATAGAGACTAAGGAATCTGAGTTGGTATAGGAACTAAGGAAATTGAATATTGAAATATCATTGTTACAAGAAATTAAGGAAATTCCATAATTGAACAAATTAATCAAAATGCTATGTTTAAAAAGACATGGAAGGAAGAAGCAGTACCCCAGGACTATTAAGGTAGATGGGAAACTTGTTGATTTATTAGTAGGAAAAAATTTCTTCCCAAATACAGAGATCCTAGAAGTCCTGTTATTTTTGTCTCTATATGGAATAAAGATATACATAATGTTTTGGTTGATTTGGGAGTGGCTATAAATGTGATGAAAGTGGACACTTTGAAAACATTACCATTAACAGGTATACAACCTACTAACACCATATTGTAGATGGCAGATCGGTCTGTAGCAAAACTAGAAGCAGTTATTGAAGATGTGGCCGTTATGGTGGAGTCATGGGAATATCCAGTTGATTTCCTTATATTGCATCCAAAAGGTAAAGCACTTGGTTATCCCATTATTTTGGGTGGACCATGGTTATCTACTGATTGCTGCCTTAATTAATTGTAGATCAGGTGATATGACTATCTAAAATGGTAAGAATTCTAAGAAAATTTCCTTATATCCTTCTGCACGACCTTCTATTGATAATCAAGAACAATTGTGGGTTGATGCTCCTGATACTAATAAAAAAATCTCTCTTCTTTGGCCATGATCACGTACGCGAGGTATAAGATATAATTAATCAACCATTGAATCAACACCAATTGTCCTTGGAGAAAGCGGGAATAGTTCTTGAACCTACGAACTTAGTTCGAAACCCGTAGAATCTATTCTAGAGTGATCAGATTTAGTTCGGAACCATCACATTTAGTTCGAAGCACACCAATAGCAATTCCTATGTTGTACATAATTTCACTTTGGAGGAATGATATTTATCTTGGGGAGAGGAAGAATTAGTAGCTTCAGTTTCAAATATATCAGGAAATGGTGAAGAATTTCTGGAAAGTAGCAGTGACGAGGAGTTTTACCTGTAACAAGATAAGTATCATAACTCTTCCTACTATCCTTTTTCTAATATTTTGTCTCAAGGAACTTTTGGAGATGTTGTTACATATCATATGTTGTTACCACATGCATTTCCACTAAATACCTTAATGGAACCCTTTCAAAAAATCAGTTCATCACACATTGGAACCAAACATGTTGAGATTCAACCGGATTAAATTTTGAACATTAATAGCTGGTTGAAGAATGATGAAGAAGCTAAATTGTTTGATGTTCTGAAAAATCATAGTAGATATTTTCCTTGGAACTAAAAATATATGAAATGAATCCATCCAAGTATTTTCACTCATCACATCTACTGAAAACATTAAACTAGTTAGGAAACCTCAAAGAAGGATTAATCCATCCTTAAGAGATATAGTGAAGAAAGAAATTGAAAAACTATTACAAGTAGGTTTTATCTACACTATCTCAGATAGTCAGTGGGTGTCTTCTCTTGTAATTTTAACTGAAAAGAATGGAAAATGGAGAATTTGTGTTGACTATAGGGAACCGAACAAAGCCACAGTGATAAATTATTTTCCCTTACCATTCATAGATCAAGTCCTAGACAACCTTGTAGGTAAGTAGTACTTTTCATTCCTGGATGGCTTTAGTGGATATAATCAAATCAGAGTTATTGTTGAGGATTTGGACAAAATTATATTTACATGTGCATGGGGTACCTTTTCCTATAGGATATTACCATTTGGATTATGTAATGCTCCAACAACCTTCCAAAGACTGTATTAGTGATTTTTACAGGCCTAACAAATTTGTGTAGAGGTATACATGGATGACTTCACTTTGTTCCTGGAGACACATTTGATGATGCTTTGAGTACTTTAGATAGAGTATTAACAAGATGTGAGGAACACCATCTGTCTCTTTGTTATGAGAATTTTTGATGATGGTTGATGAGGGGATTGTATTAGGACACCACATTTCAAAAAAGAGGAATTCAGGTTGACAAAAAAATTATTTGAGACTTACCTATTCCTCAAACCCCCACAGAGACACCAAGTCATTTTTAGGGCATGTTGGATACTATAGGCACTTTATCAAGTTTTTTCATCAAATTGCTTCCCCCATGTTTAATTTTCTTACCAAGGACTGTGAATTTATTTGGGATGAAAGATGTAAGTATGCTTTTGAGGAAATCAAAGAAAAATTTATCACCGTC
This sequence comes from Taxus wallichiana var. yunnanensis, assembly GCA_018340775.1. Lineage (NCBI taxonomy): Eukaryota > Viridiplantae > Streptophyta > Pinopsida > Cupressales > Taxaceae > Taxus > Taxus wallichiana. The sequence continues at coordinate 56,283,346 of CM031236.1, read as the reverse complement.
CCAATATTGAGAGGAACTAATTGGGAAAAACCTCTTCACATCCTATGAGATGCCTCAAATAACTCCATTGGTGCGTTTTGAGACAAAATGATGAAGAAGGAAAAATGTATGTTATTTATTACCTCAATAAAAATTGTACTCCCACTGAAATAAATTACACTACACTAAAAACAATTTCTTGTTGTGATCTATGCAATTAATAAATTCGAGACATTATATCACAGGTACAAAATATTTGCACATACGAGATCACTCAATAATTAGGTACTTAATGAAAAAACTAGTGGTTTGGAGGTAGGATAATTAGATGGTTATTAATTTCACAAGAGTTTGATATTACCATAGTAGATAATCCAGGAAAATCTAATGTGGTAGTTGATTTCTTGTTAAGAATGACCACTACAAGGAAGCAAGATCTAGTTAAGGACAACTTTCTAGATGAACAATTATTTTCTATTTCAGCTGATACACCATGGTTTGCTGATATGGAAAATTATCTTGCAATAGGGAAGTTTCCTCCTTCTTTCACTAAGAAACAAATGAAGACATTGATTAAAACCAGTTCACAATTTAAATGGTTAAATTGAATGTTATTTAGATGTGGTCTGATTTTGTTTTACACACGTGTGTGAGAGAAGATGAAATCTTTTACATACTTAGGGCATGTCATGACGAACCAAGTGGAGGACACTTTTCAATGAAAATAACATCTCACAAGATACTTGGCACAGGAGCTATTATTGGCCATATCCATGTACAAAGACGTGAAGAGATATATCAAGGTTGTGTGATCCTCACAAAGGATGGGACAACCAAATTTTACCAATGAAATGTCTCTGCAACCTCAAGTGGTGATTGAACCATTTGAATGATGGGGGTTGGAAATTTTTGTCCCTTTAGTCCTCCTTCACGAGAAAAGGAGTACATTCTTGTGTTTCTTGATTATGTGAAAAAGTGGGCGTAGTGCAAGCTTTAACAAATGCCATTGAAAAAGTAGTTGCTGATTTCCCTTGGCACAAAATTATGGTAATTTTGGTGTACCAAGAAGTATAGTTTCAGATCGGGGCCACAATTCATGTATAATATGATCTAATCCTTCAAAATGCATTATCATATCAAAAATAGGAAGTCATCTCCTTATCACCCATAATAAAATGGACAAGCGAAGTAATAAAGAATTTGAAAACATCCTTACCAAAACAGTTGAATCAAGCGGGAGATATTGGGTAAAGATACTACCGAGGTTTTTTGGGCATATAATACAACTTAGAAGACTACAATAGGGTTTTCACCATATGAGTTAGTCTATGGGAAAAATCTCTTGTTACCTATTGAATTTGAACTACAAACATTGAGGACAACAACTAAAGTAGGTATTGAGTTGGATGCAACACAAAAGGAAAGAATTCTTTAACTCAATGAATTGGATCGGTGAAGTATGGAAACACTTGATGAAGCGAGAGATAATTTAAGATCAAATAAAGTAATGACATGGAACACATATCAAGAAGAGGCAATTCATTATAGGATACTCGGCATTAATGTTTGATTCTAAGTACCATAAATTCAAGGGTAAGTTGAGAACCGGATGGTTTGGAACCTATCAGATTGAGATGATATTTGACAATGTTTCTATTCGTTACTTCCCATTGATGGAAGAAAAATTACACTTTTAGTCAATGGACATAGGCTAAAGCTTTATAGTAAGCCTCCTACTAAGGATGAGATGTTGAGGTAGATTGAACTAGACAAATAATTTGATCATATGAAAGAAACCAGTTCTTCAAAAATGATCAAATAATCATACGGATAGATTAAGAATAAAGGGAAGAGAATGAAAACCAATAAATGGCATTCTCTTCCCCAAAACAAAAAAAAAAGGGAAGGAATGAAAACTAGTAAATGGCGTTCTCTTCCCCCAAAAAAATATTTGTCTCATAGATCAATTGAAACCCAACAATGGTGGTTGATCTCCTCGATAAACGGCTAATCCAAAATAAAAAGAAATTCTTTTAAATTCCGGTTGTCTTTTCTAACCATTTTTCCTTTTGTTTCACTTTTAGGAATGATGAGTCATCATGACAGAGGGATTACATCATCAAGGACAGTAATTATTTTTTTAACTTATTAAAGGTTAGATTAAAAGTTCACATGTGTGATTGGATTTGATTTAAAAGTTGGTATGATGAGTCATCTATTGTATATTATGATTAAAAGTGAGTAATCATGACGATGATGTCGGTGGAACAAAAGTGGTGGAATTTTTATAATGACCTATCATTTGTGAAAAATAAACAAAGTAAAGAAGAAGTTGTATAAAAAATTCAACGAAGAAGTAGAAGAATTATATTTGCATTCCACAACTGAACACAATAGTTCCACAACTAAGCACAATGTGTTCATGACTAAACCCATCCATTCATGACTAAGAAAAGAGTTCTATAGCCAATCTAGGCAGAATAATAATTTTAAGGAGAACGAATATGAATCAAACTCTCTACCACGGGGATTAAAAAGATGTCGAACTGAGGATGATACCCAACTTCTTTTAGATGAAGAAGTGGAAGCTATCTTTGAACATGCAAGGTGGTTGGAATTCCTGAAAATGTTCTCAAAGTATAACAATGAATTGGTAAGAGAATTCGTTATTAATTTAGAACAATCCAAAACAACGGTTAGAAATATTTTAATTCCTTTTTCGTGAATACAATAATGAATGTATCTCGGTGTGCCAATTGTGCATGTCCCAAATCATGTCAAAGGGACCTTACAAGAACTAGTTGAAACCCTGTTACAATAGGGGGAAACTGAACCCCAATATATTTACAACACTAAGAAAATAATAAAAGGGGTCATAAGGGCCAGATTTCCGAAACCCTTTGAAAGAGTGGCATTTTTGATAGTCAAGTATTTAACTTGTGATGGTCAATTTGAGTTAGTGGGAAGAGAAGTCTGAAGATGCTCATATATCTTAGATATGGAGCTACAAAACCAGAATATATAGTAAACCTTCCAATGTTTCTTTTTGACTCCATTCATACAATAGCCCAGAGGTATTCTTGGGGTGTTGGAACAATAATACATCACGGGTTAGTTCATTTGGTGCAAAGCACCATTTTCTTGCAAAGAAAAATGGAGAAGAAATATGGGAGAAATTTCTTAACAAGTTTAAGAAAAACTCGATATTATCGGGAGGGAAATAAAAATTCTTTTTCTCCTACAACTAATTGTGAAATTGATGCCCCTACGGAGGAAAAGAAGGAAATAGGTGGGGAGAATATACCAAAAAGAAGAATATCTAGAAGAAGGATTAAAACTACGGAACCTCTTTGTACCTTTCAAAGAAATGCCTTCCTCTGCGGTAGAGCTACAAGAGAGCTAATATTTATCTCTGACAGTGACAGTTCACCTAGGCAAGAGAAAGAAGTGAAAATTAGAAGAAGTTCTAGGAGGAAACCCACTTCTGAACATATTGAAGCTCTTCAAAGAAGAAGAATTCATAAGAGGTCTAGAGAAATTCCAGAGGAGATTAAAGAATAGGACAAGTTAGAAAAATAAGCTACTAATATTTTGGGCAGCATGGCCATGACTCCTCCTAGTCCATGCCAAAGCTGAGATGGAAAAATAATATGAGATATTTGAGGAATAGGTTTTTCAAGAGTTGGGTAATCAACAACACTATCACATGAATAAGAAGAGTTGGCATCTTGGAGACGAAAAGGAAAATTCCCTTTGGCACAAGAGGAATGCTCAACCCCCAAAGAACTTTTAGAGAAAGAAGAGAAACAAGAGGTTAGACAGGCTCTATTTTTGTCCAAAGTGGAAATCATTATCAGAGAAAAGGATGAGGAGTTGAACTTCCTCAAACTCAAATTGGAATAGAGAGAAATGCTCATTTAGGAACTATCAATTTAGCTCAAAGACAAGACTAAGGAATTGACAATAATTAAACAAAAAATGATGGAGAAAGAGGAATAATGTAAAATTTCCAGAAGATAAAGTGTTATGTCAATAGTCTTTGCATAGACTGAATTAACTTATTGTCCACTCAAGTAGTTATGGGATGATACTTGTAGGGAACTCAGTGAAATCAAAACATCTAATGAGGACTTGAGAAGAAAGATGGAAGACAAAAAGAAAACAAGAAACGAATGGGAAGAAAAGTTTTACAAAGAAGAAGGAGATGAATTTAAATGTCTTGTAAAAATACAAATGGCTTGCATAATGAGTAAAAATTGATTGCATGCAAAAGACCTTTTCTGCTAGAGGAACAATTCATTCATTTGAATCTGTCAAGAATTGCATGTGGCCTTCCACATGAAATAAAATATGAATCGAGTTCATGAAAGCTTATTCTTTAGCAGTGTAGAGCAGAAAAATATTCTCTCCAAATTTTATCTCACAATCTTATGCTAGAAAAGAACACAAGCTTCATGATCGATTTGTATGTGGGAGAAATCTAGCTTAATGAATTTGTTTTTATTCTTCAAAATCAGATTACATGGAAGGAAAGAGATTATGAGAATCTATTGAAAGCTAGTGCATTCGGTCTCTGCATGAGGGCTCGTTAAGGTAAATCATATGCTTTCGTTAAACATTTCTGATTCCATTCCTTTGAAAGATAGTTTAAGACACATTATCTTCCTAGTTTTAAAAAAGTATTGATGCCTTCACCTCTTATGAGGAGGAAAATTTTGAGGAGATTTATGATGGATGCTTAAAAATATGGGAGATTATTCTTGTTTCATTGAGGAGAAGGGAAGTAATATCTCCCAAAAATTTGATCTGGAAACGGAAAGAAAAATATTTACGCACACTAATTTCTCATATCAATGAAAAGAACAAGGGCATATGGATGGGCATTAGAAAAAGGCCTCCCCTTCTTCTTGCTCCCATGTCTCCATGGAAAAAAATATAACCTCAAGATCCCACTCAATTAGAGGAATAGAAGAGGAAAGTAGAAACAGGATCAGGGTATAGTGTTTCGAACTAAAACACTCTTGAGATATTTAGTTTAAGCCATTTGAATTGAGCAGTTAATTGGAATGCAGAATAAACAACCCAAGATTTGAAGAGTAAATTTTGTAAGAGGAATTACAAACAAGTAAGTATGGGTGAGATGATAAGGCCAGAATATGTCTCGTTAATGTACTGATAAATGATCTTATTTTACTCTCCTTTTTATCAATTTTGCTACATTTTGTGACTTTTTTTAATTTAATATAAGTTAGGATCTAATTGTCCATCTTTTGTTTATTGTAGTTCTCGTTTAAAAACTCGTAAATCCTAAAAAGTTCTTTGGAAGTTCAATTTTGTAATAAAACAAGTCACAATCAGTCGAAAGAACAAATTATGAAGCGGTCGAGTATGTTTTGGAAGCATTAGTTTCAATATGGCTTAGTTCGGGAACTTCCAGACTTAGTTCCAGAACTCCATTACACAGTTACGATCTCTATCACTTAGTTCCAGAACTTTCAGACTTAGTTCCAGAACTCTAGTACTTAGTTTCAAAATTTTCAAACATAGTTCGGAACTCCTGCATGTAGCTCAGAACCCCCATAGTTAGATCTGGAATGATTTCCTTTAGTTACGAAACTTCTCTAAAGTTCCAGAACTGATGAGAATTTTTTTATTCAAACAACGTTTGGTGATTTAGCAATCAATGATCCTTTCAATCAGGAGAAGATTAGAATATTTCCATTTCTAAATACTCGTAGATCTAGTGATAACTATCATAGAGTAGTATCTCAAGCATGTTCCAATTTAGCATCTATTTTGGGCACGATTTGGTTCCATCTGAATTGGTAGGACAACTATGGCTATAAATTCACCTTTGAAAGGAATATATATATGCATACATGTAGATAGATTTAGGAGATAATAATATAGAGATAGATTGATATACATAGATACAAACACAAAGAGATAGAAAGAGACAATATGTCTTTGTAATGCATAAGAATTTATCAATAAAATAGTCATTTATTTTTTGAGATTATGTTAAGTTATCAAATCCTATTTCAAGGTGGAGCAAGGACCACTCCTCCAAGAGCCAAGATCTTCATTTTATTGGTATTTATATTTCTAGAGCAAATAGTATAGATATGTTAATTCTGTAAATGCTTTTGATTATTCAAGTTGAAATCTATCATATACTTGTTCTGCAAGTGTTCTAGATTATATTTTTATTTCCTTGCAATCATCTTTTAACATTCTTAATTGTGTGTTTATTTCCAAAGCAAGTGTGTTTATTTCTGTAACATGTGTTTACTTACATCAATCTATTTCTCTTTGCAAATGTGTGTTTATTTCCAACAATTTATTTCTACAGAGAGTGATTACTTCCAAAGCAAGTTTTCATAGATTGATTTCAATAAGGTTTTGTCCAAGAAGTCCTCAAGAAATTGGGAAATTTCCTAGAAAATATAAAAAGAAAAAAATACCTACAGTCAATTACTTCATCACCAAGACTTCTTGTTGCATATAGCTTCGTACACCACCCCTAGTTTGAATATGACATGAACAAAGAGTTAATTAAATGAAGGGAATAATGACACCCGTCAATTACATACTACAACCTAAGCTTGAATTCAGGAGGAACAAGAGCATTAAATACATCCATCTAACATCCATTCAAGAGAAATGGATGTATAATTATACATACAAAACATAAGAATGGGAAGTTTATTCTATTTCATCCCACACATTCTATACATCTTCTACATTCTAGATCTAGCCCATTATGACTGTGCAACTTACACAAGGGTATCCGAGGGAATCATTTCTACACACACAAAAACTACATGGATTCTAAGATACGGTGAAACACTCGGTTGTAAGTTCACTCTTTGGGTGACCATCTGGGGTCAGTCTGACTGCCCATTTCACATTTTCCTTCTTAGGTTTGATGTGGTTTGTGGGTATGTGCAGGTCAACTTATTTCTTAAATGTTATAGGTACAATTCCACATCAAATAATGAATCTAGAGTAACAAACAAAGATCAATAATGGAGATTATCGATACTAAAATATTCATATCCATATAACCTAGAAAAAAACTAGTGCCCATATATAGACACCGGTGCCTTGTTACTCTTGACCTCCTATGGGTACTCTGTATGACATAGTTATAGATCTCAAAAGATCCAATGAGCCTCTCTAACACTTTCCTCATTACATTGAGTGTTTCATCTTACGAGATCACTTCCTGTTCACTTAGAAATTGGCTAAGTCTTCTAATCTCTCCTTCTTTCTTAGGGTTTCATATCATTGCTTGTATCTCATTGTATATTAACATTTTTACATCATTAGGTATAGTGGTTACTCTGTAATAAGATTTAATTAATTTAGTTCACATTAAATCAACACCAATCCACTACTCTAGGGCCAAATATTAGTCACGCCTTTTATATCTCCTATTATTGAAGCCACTTTAAATCTTGCAATTCTTAAAATTTCAATTCAAGCGATGAGTTTCATGTTTAGAAAAACATTATTACTCTTCAAATCTCTTTGGATAATGTGAGTGTAGTCATGAATGTGACAAAACCTAGTTACTACATCCAGTTAATTTGAATTGTTTCTCTCCATGTCGGACTTTTGAAGCCATTCTTCACCATCTTATATGGCCTATGGAGGCACAAATTTAAAGACCCATTCTGAAGATATTCATAAATCAAATAGGATTCCTCCCTAGAAGTAAAGTATACGCCTTACAATTTCATGAATTTTTCATGCTCCACCTTCTATAAAGACTTCAAATCTTGAGATGTATCACCATTCATTTTTGTAATAACATCCCTTCCATTAATAACATCTCTCTATAAGATCCTGCAACATGGGACATAAAACTCAATTTTGAGTTGTTTCCTTAACCACTTAAGGGAATACAAAATTGTCCTTTATGCACCACTACAAAAAAATTTAATTGTAGACCCATTTCTATATATCCACATGCTTAAAATTTGTTGATATTTTTTTCTACTATCGAATAATTTGCAAGTGTTGAAACCTTGTCTACAAGCTCAAAGATTTCTCTAGTAATTGTCATTCCCACAAAAACAATGTACATAACTAATAACAGGGTCTCATATGAATCTTGGTCCTGCACCTAAAGGAGAAACATGTGGAATAGGCTTCTAAGCTTGGACATGGGATGTTTTCACCAAAAACAACACAAACAACCAATAAATTAACTTGTTTTCCATGAATCTACACACAAGAGATCATAGAATTATACAAACCACATGTGAAAGTTGAAAGCACCACACAAAACAAACAATACGAAAAACTATATAAATTTTGGTTGCATTTTATTAAACAATTCCTAGTGGAAAGTATATGGGGAAACCAAGATTCTAATGGAAATGATATTTTATCTTGAATATAATGTATTCGTATGATTTATGTCTCTTTTGAAGACGATGTGATTTTAGCACTATTTATGCCTTTTTCTTCTTTTGTAATTATCACTCACTTGAATTTTACTTGATTAATGTGAATGAAGATACAAACCTGCAAAGCTGATCATGCTAATGGAAATAATTTTTCAATAATTTTCTATATTATATCCAAGATTGTAAGTGTAGATCCAAATGTTTTAAACTAATATGGGCTTTATATTGTTTTTGGTTGTAAATTTTGAGTTGTGGGCCTATTTTCTAGACTCTTTAACACTTGATTTACATGAATACTTGTAAGTTTCAATAAAAATTAGGCCATCAAATACGTGTACACACAAGATAAGATGGATTGATAAATCATCTATAGAGAAAGGTTAGGATGTAAAATATAGGGAAATTATTTTCTTATGTAAAATTTTTGCCGTGATTAGAGCATGATGTAAGGGAATAAAAGACTCATACTATTACATGTTAAAAAGGTTGATTATAGTGGTCGAATGTGGAGGATATGACATTGTTCTACTAACAAGAGGGTACTAGTGGGGTGCCATGACATATAGGGATCATGTCCTATGAGGACTAGATTTCTCAAAGAGTAGCAAGAGTTGGGGGAATGATGAGGATAAAGTGGATTTGGTGCTGAACTACAGGGGATTATAATGTAACCATTGAATACAAAGGAGCTTTCAAAGATGAAAGGTTTCATTCTACGGTTTAAGTCCTTTATAATAAAACACGAATGGTGTTTTTTTTTTCCAAAAATACAACTAACCTTATGATTTTATTCATACTTTGTTTTCCATTTATTTTAATGGGAGAGAAACTAAGGATGACTCCCGATAGGCTCAACTTCCTTGGGAATGAATATTTAACAATAAATCAACAAATATCTCGATTATGGATCAAATAACACTTTTTTGCAATAGAATCATAGTGTGTAATAACAAATATTTAGGCACTAATGAATGGTACTCTTTAAGTATGCTGAATATGAGGGCGTCAATTATCCCAAATATCCTCATTGACTTATTTGTATAGGAGAATGTTAAAACTGAAATGTATATGGAATAAAACAATAAGTAAAATCAACAAGGATTTCTTGAGACTTGTGTGTTTTGTTGGCCTTATCCCCAAATCAAGTCAAGTTAGGTTAGTTGGTCAAACTCGAAAATTCTCACCAAGCCTGAGCAATAATCTCCAAAATAATTTTGTGTAAAAATTCATATATTTTTTTACTTTTTTGATTTCTTGTGTTTGTCGCCAAAATTTTCCATATATTGCATGAATTTTGGGTCTTTTTTTCTAAGACAACAAATTAAAAAAATTTGGTCAAGAAACATGTACTTACCAAAATGTATTTTGATCATAATCAAACTTGAATTAGACACTGGAGATATTTCCAAATTATCCCATAAGGCTAAATAAAACCGCATTTAGAAAGATAAATTTATGACCAGCACAAACAGGAGCTCATGTTAAGGTTGATAAAAAACCCACATAAACTCAAACAAAGAGTAGCTCATGCTCAAGCCCAACAAAAACCCACATAAAATAAAAAAATTATATCACCAATCTATAAAGAAAGCATTTATATAAATAGCATTCCTCTACAATCATGTTGAGCACAAATAATCATACAACTTCATCCTCCAAAGCTTAATAAAATAGGGTAGGGGAGTTTGAATAACACGATTAGGGTCATGGTTGAATACCTCACTTAATTAGTAGTTTTGGAGTTCATTTATGTTAACCCATGGACGGTTAACAAGAATTACCCATTATGTTTCTTAGTTTGTTGGTTACTCAAGCTCAATGCCAAGTGGTTATAGTTAATAATTTTATTTATGGGTCATGCATAACAATGTTTGAATCTAATGAAACCACAAAGATATGAAAACCATCAAACCAAATTCTTCTTAAAAAAAAAACTTAAAAATATATCGTTAAGATTTTAGTAAGCTCTAGATCTTCATACACAAAGTAATATATAAACAATAAACAATTATGCTAGAGTAACTAATTAACACTAATTTCATAAATTCTTGCCAAAATGTCCATTATTAATAGTGAATATATATATGAGGGTTAGTAAGAAGTGTTTGTTTATTGAGGAAAAATCACACCTAAAAAAAGAAAATGAAAAGGGAAGCTTCCTCGCTAGCGTTATATATTGTCATGGCCTCGGTGTGTGTTTTTATTTCTTCTTTTTATTTTGTAGAGGATTAAAAATGGAATCCGCATGAAGAAAATCAAGAAAGAAACTAAAATTTCTAAGGTAAAAAATATTACTTTGCCTATATATTGTGTATGGTCAAATTTGGAAAGTAAAGAGAGTGAAGAGTGCAAATGGGTTATTTAGTTAGTTTCAATATATGTGGATGGGATGATTCATTTCTCTTCTTTTCATTACTTTTTTTTATCTTTTAATTATAGACTTCAATAAATTGATATTGAAATTATGCTAAATATTTGTTATACGATATTTTTATGTAGCTCTGGCGAAGTGGAATAAATAATGAAACATTATATGGCATTCAAAAATATGATTGAAAGCGGTAGAAAAGGTATTGTGAAACTTTTAGGAATTTATTTTCATCAATATTTTTTATTTTGACTATGTATGTATATACCATATTATGTATTAATTTTCAATTTTAAATTTTAAACCATAAAGAAATCAAATTAAATGATTGAAGCTAGTGGTTCTAGAAAGAATTGAAAAAAGCAATAAGTATGACAATACATGTTGCAATGTCCTTTCGGAAGCAGTACACAAGTCTAGTTACTATTTTTTTACTTAAATATTAATTTTGTAGTTCATTATTTCTTATCTAATGCTTTTTTGACAACTTGGTGCTTGTTACATAATATAAATATAGCTTAACATTGAATATATTGGACAGAAAAATGTATTTTTGATCAAACAAGAGAGCTTTGATATTTTACAAAGGAAAACACTACGAACATTCACATTGAAGAATAAATCAACATGTAACTAAACATAGATAAAAATAGTAATCATAATTATGAACATTATGAATTAGAGGATGATGATGAAGATGAAGCTTGGGTGTCTAGTCCAAGCCATAAATCAATGAATGAATGTAAAAATAAGATATTACTAAGTAAATTCGTAAATTTACTACTATTTTTTTGCATGAATATACCTCTTTTATTTACATATTCAAATTATGTTTTCATGTCTTTGATTTATTAGGATTTTCTACATTGTTGTTCTTTTAGTCTCCATAAATTTTTAAGTTTTCATAATAATTTCAACTAAAGAGCTATAGGAAATTACTACACATAAATTGTTACTCATAAAATATTTTATTAATGGATATTATCTAACATTTTAATAGTGTAAAATTAATTAAAATAAATTGGGAAGAGGGATAGATTCAAATGCATGGTCTTCCCTTGCTACAACTATGAAATGCAAAGAATAAAATGGCATTTGAAAGATATAAATTATCACTACCTCCACAATCAAAATGGAATCCCTCCATTAAACAGGTCCAAGCCGGAGTAAGCATGCAACTAGGAAGTACACAATGAAAACAAAAAATAGTACAACAAATGCTTGAAAGAGAAATGTTGAATGGCATTTGAAAAATTCCAAATTTATGTATAAATATAGGTTAATAAGTTCAATTTTATATTATTTTAATATTATTCATTCACTCTTTTTTTGTATATTATTTTAAATTAATATATCTTTTTATTTGTGTAGGATATTAGCCTAGAAGAAGCCATTAATGTTGTTCATGTATGGAAAAACAATTTCATTGAAAACATTAACAATATTATTGGAATAATAAAGTGACATTTTTCATACATTAAATTGTTGAAATAATGTGTAAATATGAGTCTAACAATTCTCATAACTTGAATGCATGAATAGGACTCCATTGACATTCGTGGGACAAATTTGATATGGAAAAATAATGTAAACAAGATTCCAATGGAAAACAAGGTAGGTTTGTAGATTACTCCTGTGAGTTGTCATGTTTTCTATATTTGTAATTTTTTCTTACTTAATCATATTGATATGTTGGTATTTTTACAACATATTTAATTTTGAAACCATTATTACGTTGCTACACTAGAAAATTTGGTTTATACAATTTTAGGGTGATGTGGAAGAGAATAATGTTGAAGGATACACTTCAATGCATTGGGAAAGAACTCACCTCTACAAATTTCACCTATTTCATTTAGAAAAAATGAAAGTGAGGAAAATGATATTCATGCTAAAGAACAAAGCTACAAAGAGGATCATAAGGGGAAAAATATGGTTGATCCAATGATTGAGGTGGTTGATCATCATAAATTTGTTGAGGTGGAAGGGGTAAAACCAAAAAATGAGGTGAAGGACATGGTTGCTTGTGAATTTTAAATTGGAGAGGAAGCTTTGATGTTCCTAGAGCCTAACAATGATGAAAAAAATGTTGGCATTGCAAAAATTAATACAACTAAATTAGGAACAAAATGCCATGGGAATTATTTATAAAGGGATTGTGTTTTCATATGTATAGAAAATTCATATGTGGATGATGTTCCATTGCATTTTCACATATTAAAAAGATAATTTGGGTGAACCAAAGAATACATATTGCATTTAGTTTAAATATTGCTTGAAGGAAATTAACGAGAAAGATGATGGAAAAATAAAAAGGTGTGTTGATTTGTATGTTTATTTATGTCATTATGTTCTTATCTCATTTGATGGATTCAATCTTCACTATAAATATACTTATCCATTCTTTCAAATTTTGCACTATATGAATGAATATTCCTATGGAAAATTTACATTTGAGGTAACATTATGTTGTGTTGTACATTATGTTTTTCCAAGTGGTTGACTATATCGACGATGCATTATTTATTTCATTATTCAATGGAATCATAAGAGTTAATATTCAGCTTTATACCATGCATAGGTGACACAAAGAACAGAAAAAATCCTTAGGATTTTCCTTTCTAGTATGATATTTAAATTTCCCCTACCTCTCTATATAGGATTGAATTGTAGGTAATATCTTAAAGCTGTTAAATTTTTTTCTCTCTTTTAGTTCAACATCTCCAAGTTCATCAAAATTACCTTCCATTGCATTCATATGTTGTATTCCACTCTGAATTTATCCTTCAAAATTGTTTTCCATCAACTTTGGCACATGTAATTCAGGTTTAGTGGATGTTGGCACATGTGCATTTTTCCTTGTAATATTTTAGATAATGAAAACATATTATTTAGCGAGGAAAATATGTAGCCAATGCGGAAACTTCACTTCCCTTACTTGATCGTTGTAGATGTTATAGGAGCTTCCCTTACAAAAAAATTCATTTTACTTAGCAACATTCTTTCATTTTAACAATCATGTTCTTTAACTCTATTATGTGGTATTTATAGGTTTTAATTATTTGTAGAATGAAGAGGAACAACCAAAAAATATTGAGCCAAGAAACATAAAATTCATATCCAAAGTTCTTGATTCCATGCATTCCATGCATAATATGGTTCATGTTTATTATGTTTTAGTAGGTAATGTAAACGTAGATTTACATTGTTACTTTCTTCTACGAGTTGAATATAAAAATATTTAAATATTTTAGTATTTTTATTAGATTAGGTAAAAAGTAAATTTTGAAGGGATCGGGAACCCTATACAACCGAAAGATAAGCTTCAAGACCCAGAAGAGAGACATCAATAAACAAGGCCCACGGGCCTGAAAAGAAACAACCAGACAAACCAAAACCCAGAAAAATGAAAGCACCAAAAGGAAGGATGGAATTGCAAGGTAGGTTTGTCAAGACCGCTTGACCCACAAACCAAGGAACTCAACTACCTTGATATTTCCCTTTATGAGATCTAAGGCTCATCTTGAGAGGAAAATTTACATATTTTCCTTTCTTTTTGTAATTCACCACCTTCCAACCCTCCCCCTATTAGGATCTGCATTCTCATCCGAGAGGATAGGAAGACTAATTTCAATATTTTGACATGGAGAACACAATGTAACATGGGGAAGAAAAGGAGCCACCCCCATATCTTGACTTGTTGATCATTATCGGGTAAAAGAGAGATGGACCCACCCATCTTCTCCACATTCTCTTCCATTATCTTTTCCTTCTCCTCTACTAGATTTCTAGTATGAGTGTCTGAAATTTTCAGGTGATCCTTGTCCTCATCAGCATAAACTATCAAATTATCTAGGCTAAAATCCTTCCACCATGATATCCTCCCTTTAATCTACTTCTTGATGATGTGGAAATCAGAGGCGAGATGACCAAGAAAAAACATGTTCTACATCTAAAGGGGAGACCTTCATAATCCAGATTTTGAGTCCATATTATGTCCTTGACTTTGAGCTCCATGGTGGCCGGAAATCAATCGTCATATCCATATCCACCAAAATACGGGCATATGTGGTATGATCAAAAGATTCAGTCCTAGGGTCAACATCGAGAAATTTACCCAAAGCATCCCCCATGGATCTGAAGCACTCCTCACTCCAGAAGTGCAAGGGTAAATAAGGCATCCTTATCCACATAGGTCTGACAGTAAAGGTTTTAGTAACCAGGTTAAATTTGGGAAACTAGGGCTTCATAAGGAGATGGTGCGACTGAAAATTCCATATTTTTCCAAAATCATGTCCTTGTCAGAGGAACTATCAAAAACAACGATGAAAATCCCATAGGATGAGGGGTAGATGTTGAATTTACCATCTATAATGGGCCTCCATTATTCAGATATCCATTTGTGGAGGGTGGAAGGCTAGGGAAACTACTAATGAATCTGTAAATCAGGCCTCAGTTTTGGTAGAAATCCACATATTCGGAGACCTCCTCACCAAAGGAGACCGCGGGTGTTAATTTGGCACGAGCCACGGGTTTGGCAAGCACTCGTCCACCAGATCTCGCAACCTCCAAGAAATAGAAGGGCTTACCTCTGCTCCGGTTCTGCATCTTGTCTCTCCTGACCTGTCCCTGACCATCACTGTCACTCTCCCTGAAACTAGTCTGTTAGAGAGGAGCAACAACTGAGCCTCCAATTCCTAAGGAAACACCAAGCGCAGCAGACAACCTGTCACATGGAGGAACATAAGAATATTGTTGGGGAAAGCCCTCCAAGACACCCCTAGAGTGGCCAGACCCTCCGTCGCCATAAACATGGCCAATGAGGGCCAAAACGTTGCCCATATCTGGATCCTTAGCACCAAAACAGAGCCGCCCAACGTTCTTGCCGCCGCCGCCAAGATCAGGGGGCGATCCAAAAAGAACACCGGCAGGAACAAGGGAGTGTCCACTACGGCCATCACCATGACAAATCCCGTCACCGGGGTAAGGATTCGAAGAAGAGATCTGAAAGGTCCCAACTTGTCTCCCGCCGCTCTAGTCAGATTTTCCGCCTCCATGTGACTGAAACGATTAGGGTTCGGGGAGATTAGGGCTCCCATATTTCTTCAAGTTATTTTAGTATGTTTCTTTAAGTTATTGTAGGAAATAATTTGCATAAACACTTAAATTATTTTTACCAAAACACAATAGTGAAGGTTGTTAGATTAATTAATATTACATTATTTTCTAGCCATATTACGATTTAAACCAGTAATTTTTACCGACCTAGAAGATAGCAGGTTGTAGACTGTTCATCTGTTATCTGTTTTCCCCTGCGAACCAGTTCTCTCATGTATAAATTGAACCATTTTCATTTGATAAAATATGAATCAATAAAATTTGTTCTATCTTTTTCCAACACTAGTATCAGAGCCTAAGATTTGGTGTGTGAAGATTTTAATCAGTTTTTGTCTTTGGCGTATCAAATCAACACAATATATTTTGGCTCAAACGTGGCAGAAACGACCTGTATATTGGCGTGAAGACTTGCGTGAAGATCCTTTGCACAATAAGTGGCACGGACCACCATTTGAAAGAGAAACGAACACGTGGTTCAAGATGATGTTAACTATGAAATGATAATTTACATTGGAAGGTTTATACAATTGTCATACGGGTTAATATATATATGCATTGAGAGGGGAGAAGATCAAGGGACACACAACAGAGATATAAGTTCAATAGTTATAGCAAATAATTAAATATGCCAACATCCTCCCTTATTTCATTGTCTTTACAAAAATACTCCCTAAATATCATCATCATCTTCTTATTCTTTTATTTTTTCTTATGAGTTATTATCTTGCTAATTTGTAACGCGTCCTTTATGATTCTTGTGGTGAGGATACTATCTCGCATTTATATGAATTACTATGACTAGATGTGCTATTTATTAGGATTGAAATATATACATGAGCAATTAAAACTTAATTAAAACAAAAATAACATAAGCATGCAATCACAAGATAAACCCAAGATCTAACGTGGTTCTCCCAATTTGGGATACATCCACGAGAAACGAGAAAGACTTCGCTTTTATTTAGTCTTGAGGAATACAATACAATTCTCTCTCTCTCTTTTATACTTCAAATAGTAAATCCATGCACATATATATATAACTTTTGCACCTCTTTGTAAAATCTTGCTTCAAACACAAGCAACCTAAATATCACATGCTTATAAAAATAACAATTCCAGTCTCTTAATAAAACTACTATTTTTATCTATGAACATGATTTCCTCCCCAAAAATAAAACAAAGAAAATCAAAGCGCCACTTGAACCTACAATCGGGCTCCACAAATAAAATAATCTCCCACTTGGATATCGACTACTCTGCAACCCACTATTACAACTCACCCTCAAGGCTCGAGACTCTTCTTTGAGTTGTTTCTCTTCTTAAGATCAATCTTGAAGACCTAATGAATCCAAAAAAACCTTCTATCTTCTCTTTTGTCACCTCATTTGTCAACATATCAGCAGGATTATGAATTTTATAGATCTTCTCCAACTTCACTTTGTCTATCCTCCAAAACCGATCTAATAAAGTTATACGAGTTGCATATATTTGGTTCTTGAAAGAAATGTTGAGTTCTTTGTAAGGTGAATTGCACTCGGTTACCACTAAATAACCTGTACTCCTCCTTACTACCGAAATCTTCCATGAACCAATGCATCCATATCATCTCCTTTCTTTCTTCTGTAGTAGCAACATACTCTGCCTCTATAGTAGACAAGGCAACAATCTTTTGTAGTTTAGAAATCCAACTAACTGTTGTGCCACCAATAGTGAATACATAACATGTGGTGCTCCTCCTACCATCCAAATCTCCAGCCATGTCTGCATCAACATATCCATGTAAGGAAACCTCTGACCCTCCATAGCACAACTATCTACTACTGGTCCCTCTTAATTATCTGAGAATCCACAAGACTACATTTCAAAGTGCTCCTTTTCGAGATTACTCATGTATCGATGATGAATCCAACTTCATGGGAAATGTCTGGTCTTGTGCATACCATAACATACATCAAACTTCCAATTGCTGAAGCATATGGAACTCTGGACATATATTCAATATCTTCATGTGTTTTAGGACATTGTTCTTTACTCAACTTGAAGTGCCCTGCCAATGGTGTACTCACTAGTTTTTCATCCTACATCGTAAACCTGTCCAAAAACTTGTTTCACATACTATTCTTGAGACAAAGTCAATATTCTACTCTTTCTGTCTCTATTGATTCTCATGCCAAGAATTTTCTTCACTGCACCTAAATCATTCATGCAAAATGTATTGGATAATTATCTTTTAGCTTCATTTATATCCTATATGTTTTACCATACCATAGACATGCCATCCACATACAACAACAAGATAATATAGGTAAGATTATCTACTCTCTTAAAATAAACATAGTGATTAGAATGACATCTAGAGTAACCTTGTTCTACGATGAACCTATCAAATCTCAAATACCATTGTCTTGGAGCTTGCTTAAGGCCATAAAAGCTCTTCTTCAATGTGCACACCAATTTCTCCTTCCCCTAATTTCATATCCTTGTGGCTGATCCATATAGATTTATTCCTCCAAATCACTATGAAGAAAATCAATCTTTACATCTAATTATTCAAGATGTAAAACTTCCACAACTACGAGACTTAAAACAGTTCTAATGGAAGTCATTTTAACAAGATGAGAGAAAATTTCATCAAAGTCTATACCTTTTTCTGTGCAAATCCCTTCACAACAAGTATTTCCTTATATCTCTTTTTGTCACCTTCTTCTTCCTTTAACTTGTATACCCACTTGTTCTGCAATGCTCTCTTTCTTGCAGGCAATTGAAACAAATCCCAAGTTTGGTTGTATTCCAAGGAGTCCATCTCCTCACCCATTCCCTGCTCCCACTTTTTTCGTGTTTCTACCTGCATTGCTTCATCAAAATTTCTGGTTCTCCACCATCCATCAATAAACAATAGTAAATATGATACAAGGATATTGTTGCGGGAGGTATACTTTCCCTAATAGAACATCTCACAAGATTTTTAAGAGTTTTATGCTCTTGTTGTTCTTGTTAATTTTTATCTACACAATAAACACCGACAATGCCAGGATTAATGCCAATTTTTTTATTTTCCATCCATTTGAGCACTTCTCTAGATTTTATCTCATAAAGTGCTACATACTCATACTTTTCTAGCTTCTTATTCTATAGTTGTTCCGTGTACATAACCCTTTCATTTAAAATAACATCCCTACTCCGAATGATTTTCTTCTCAATCAAACTCTACAACTAGAATCCAAAATCATTAGTGCCATACCCAATGAAATTAAACTTCTTTGACTTAGATTATAGCTTGGTCATATTCTCTTTATCAATGTGAGAAAATGTTTCACAACAAAAAAAAGCAAAAAGAATAATTTACCTTCTTACCGGTCCAAGCCTCCTCTTGTACTCCACCTTCAAAATCACTTGAATGTATTTTAGTTATTAAGTAAACAACAATATCTACACCATCTGCCCAAAACTATAAGGGAAATCCAACATACAATCCCAATCTCCTTTCACGATCCATGATAGTAATTTTCATCCTTTCTAACACACCATTCTGCTGTGGTGTTCTTGGAATCATCTTAACCCTACATTTTCCATTATCTGTACAATAGCTATTAAATTCATTGTTGTAGTACTCTCCATCATTATCTGATCGAGAAACTTCAAATTCAAACTTGTTTCATTCTCAACTAGAGCTTTTCACTTCATGAAAGTATTAAATACATCAAATTTATTACTTATATAGTAAACGAAAAACCTTCCTAGTAGCATCATCAATAAAAATAACATAATAATGTGAACCAAAAAGAGAAGATACCTAAGTCAGCCCCCACACATCCATATGAACAAGATCTAACTTTTGCTCCTTAGTTGATCCAACGCCGAGAAATATCACAACCTTTTGTTTCCCTTACACACAATGCTCACAAAAGTCTAGGTATATGTTTTTTTAAATCTAATAACTTTCCCTATCAATGTAAAATTGTCATCCCCTTCTCACTCATATGGCCAATTATGTGATGCCATACAGTTGTGTCGATACTTGTAGTAGCTAATATAGAAGAGGGATCAATACTTAAATTGTATAAATACTAAGTACCTACTTTCTTACCTCTTATAACCACAATAACACCCTTGATAAATTTCCAAGAATATGCTATAACTATAAAAATATAACCCTCATCTCCTAATTACCTTGCATAAATTAGATTCCTCCTCAAGCTAGGAACATGCCTGCCATTCTTCAACACCAAAGTATTACCATTCTATAATTTAACTTGAAAACTACCTTTTCCAACAATGTTACATGGCTCATCATCACCAAGATATACATGCCCAAAATTCTCTTAAGCATAATTCTAAAAATATTGTCTATAAGGAGTTGAATGAAATGAAGCACCAAAATATAAAACCCAAGATTGTAATTTACTATCCAAATAAATAATAAGAGCATCTTGTAACACATCACCTACTACGTTTGCATTTTTGGTCCATTCTTGTTTATCTTTCCCTAATTTTAAAGACCAACAATCTTTCTTTGCATGTCCCACTTCTCCACAATTTCAACATATCATTGTGCTTCTAGATTTAGATATGCCCTTCTTATACCTTCCATAGTATCCAGGACTATTTATTTTTCCTTTTCTCTTCCCTATTCTCTATACTAAAACCATTACCAAATGAATCACATGTGTTTTTTTCTCATCTCTTCACTAAGAATTAAACCTATAACATCATCAAACTTTAAAGTGTTTGAACCAAAAATAGAATTACTCACAGCCATAACCAAAGTATTCCAACTTTCAGGAAATGAGCACGAAATCAAAAGATCCCTAACTTCATCATCAAAAATTACTCCTACAGAGCTTAATTGATTAGTAACCAATGATATCATTTAAATGATCATTTAATAAATCACCTTCTGACATCTTCATATTAAAAAAACCTTTTATGAGAAATACCTTATTGGAGGCTGAGGTTTTTTCATACAATTTACCCAATTTTTTCATCAATTATACCATTGTATTTTCCTTAGAAATATTGAAAGATACCATTGCTGCCAAACACAATTGGATGGTTCCCAGGTTCCTTATGATCAAGAACATCCCATTCTTCATCTTTCATAGCTGATGGATTTAAATATTTCCCTTTTAATGGTAGATAAAGATCCTTCTTATATAGGTAGTCCTCCACCTACATCTTCCATAGCTGAAATTTATGTCTGTTAAACTTCTCAACCTTGAACTTACTATCTTCTTCCATTGCTCTCACTCAAACAAGAAACCCTGCTATGATATTTTTATTCCAAAAAAAATTCTTGATACTGATTGTTAGGATCTAAATAAAGATGAGAAATAAAATGGAATTAAAATATAAATAAAAGAAGCATGCAATCAAAATATAAACCCAAGAGCTAACTTGGTTTGCCAAATTTGGGCTACATCCAGGAAACAAGCCATAATTCTCTTTTATTCAATCCTGAGGAATACAATACAATTCTCTCTCTTTTTCATACTTCAAAGAGTAAATCCATGCACATATATATAACTTTTGCACCTCTTTGTAAAATCTTACTTCAACCACAAGCAACCTAAATAACACATGCTTATTAAAGTTTACTTCAACCACAAGCAACCTAAATAACACATGCTTATTGAAGTTTGCTTCAACCAAAAGCAATGTAAATATCACATGCT
Source organism: Taxus wallichiana var. yunnanensis (assembly GCA_018340775.1). Taxonomy (NCBI): domain Eukaryota; kingdom Viridiplantae; phylum Streptophyta; class Pinopsida; order Cupressales; family Taxaceae; genus Taxus; species Taxus wallichiana. The sequence goes on along the minus strand of CM031236.1, from coordinate 56,261,792 downwards.
TTTAAAAATAACAAATCCAGTTTATTAATAAAAACTCTAGTTTATTAATAATACAATGTTATTTTCATCTATGGCCATGATTTCCTCCCCAAAAATAGAACAAAGAGAAAAAAACTCCCACTTTAACCTACAATCAAGCTCCATAACTTAAACACTATTCTTTCCTAAGTTGCAGATGAAGAGGTGGGCTCAATATGCTCATGCGGTTTGATGCGAGACACATATGTTGGCATTCATTCTTGCATTATTCATATACATCATAGAATTATTTGATCTTGGCATGAATCTTCTCCATCTTGAACCCTACTTCAAACAAGACTTAGACATGTAGTCTTTTATGTACTATGTCCTTATATTTACAAGTTTTAAATACTTTTAACAAATCAAAGTAGAAATTAGTTCTCTATTGACTTGACTTTAGTCTCTCGAAGGTTCCATGTCCCTATGGTTTCTTTCAAGATCGCTTATCATCTCGAGAATGATTTTCGTGTGCTCAAATTGCTGCACGAGATCACATTCTTTACCTTATTGACTTATTGCTCGTGTTCTTGTAGCGTTATAGTGGAATTGATGAAGTTTTGGTGTATTGAACTTGTGTTTTCTCCTATTGAAGCATCTTTAACTTATTTTTGAAATAATTCCTCTTGCCTTGCTAAGTATCTCTTTCTAGAGTTCGTTGCAAGATTTTCCTTACACGTTCGTTTGGTCTTTATAGGTTTTTATTGATTACAACTTCTCACATCCTTGCTTCATCCACACATGTTTTTTTCTTCCACATTTCTTTACACATGCAGGTCACTCTGGATAGGTCGATTTTTCAAAGACTAAATGATTTGATACCACGCAGGGGGATTCCTAATTGGTTGCGGTAGGATTTCTATACCGCCTTGGATAGGTCCTTCGCGTTTATTATTGAATGCTGCCACATTCATCATTCATCGTTGGGAAGTATTATTTCCTCCTCTCAATTATCTCATGAAGGGTAATGTCTTGACATGTCTAGGGAAAGTGAACTTAAAAAAGTGTCTCCATGTAGGCCGGATGATATAATGCTTATTAAGAAAATTGATTCTTTATTAGAAAGTGTGGTCCTTGTAGCACTCATATAGAGGCTTGAAGTCCATGAAGTCAATGTCTAAACCCACAAAAAAAATTAGTCTCCATATAGATTGGGTGGCTACTGGCTAAAATTCCCTCACATTCTCCCTTTTCATATATCTCCACACTAGCAACAATTTTCTCCTCCAATATGTTGGTCTATAGTTCTTCCACTCTTCCAATTACATACTCCACACTAGACACCAAACAAAAGAAGAAAAACATTTACATCAAACTTATTTTCCAACATGTAGGGAACAAACAAGTGAGCAGATTACATAGCACGGATGGTTTTGTCCACATAAGAGAGTCACATTGCACGTTTGATATTCATTTGGTATGATTCACATGTGAGCATGTCTATGAAATCACCACCCAAGGAAGATACGAATTTAAACACTCTCCAATTTCCAAAATAGTTATAAAGAAAATCAAAATGAATTCCTTCCACACAGGAGTTGAAGAAAATGCCAAAAGAAAACATGAACTAACGTTGGGGTTGCAGGTGTTGGTTCCTCCATGCTTGTCTAGACTTCATGTAGGTCAAGGTAACACTCACTCATTCACGTTTTGGTCAATGGTTTCCACTAATGACATGATTTTTTTGCGCTTCCACTTCACCACAGTTCAAAGAGCTTGTTGGTTGCAATTTGTCTACTCAGATTGGGACGTCAATTACCATGTTTCCAAGAAAAATCCTCCACAATTCTAATTAAATATTCCACGCTAAACAAGTCATTGGTCTAATAAGATAATTCAAAAGCTAGACAGGTCTGACAAGTCATTGCTGGAAAAAGTATGCACCACGTCCAACAAAGCCAAAGTAATTTCAATACAAGTCACAGGTTTTGATGCAACTACCAGGTAAAATAAATTTATAAATTGAAGTTACTATAGTCTATTAGTGTTTACGTGTCGTTGGCTAATGAATTCACACACGTCAAAGTTTCATGCACAAGAAATAAATAGAGATGAATTCTTTCATATAGCTGCAACTGTCTACAACTGCAGATTGAATTACATTGGATGGTTTATAAAATGATCATATAGGTGAATATATACATGCGTTGAGAGAGGGGAAAAGACCAATGAACACACAAAAAATATAGAAGGTCACCTGTCATAGAAAACAATGAAATATGTGAACACATGTGAGTAGTGACCAACATAGGGAGACCTGCGTGTGTTAGTGGTTAATTCCATCTAACAACATTTTAGTTCACCTAGCGCAGATTGTGGATCACTACTGCCTTCAGCTGAGTTAAGATCCACTCCTGCTCAATCAAGACCGTTAACTTCAGTCTTCACTGTATTTTCTGCTCTTCATACGGTGCTTTCTTTCAAATAAATAGTGTATTGTATTTTTAATCTAATAAGAAAGTTAATATGATGTGTATCCATTGAATGCTTAGTTTTTTTCCCTCCAGCTACTCTGTTTTCTTTTTAATCTACAAAGTTTTATTTTTTTCTTTCTGGTTGATCTATGAAGCTATAGCTGCAAATTTCACATGGTATCAGAGTAGGTTTGGAGCTAAGAAGAAGGAGAATATAATTTTTTGTAGTAATTGAAGATCAAAGCTGTTGAAAAGAATGGAATTTTTAGCCTCTGCTATTCTCACACCATACAACTATTTTGATTGGAAGCCAAAGATTTTTCTTCAGCTCAGAAGTAGAGGCCTCTATCAGATAGTTATGAATACAGAGGTTGAGCCCAATCCTGTAGTTGAAAAGACTAAATACTTCAACCGCATGGATGAAGCATTTGGTCTGCTATGCTTATCCATCTCTCCAAAATTGTTGTTTCATGTTGAGGCATGTACAACTCCAAACCAAGTTTGGAATGCATTGGAGGCTCTCTTTGGAAAGCAAGATGAGATGTGGGGTCATATCCTTGAAAATGAGCTCAACTCATTGGATCCAAGGAGTTTTGATAACATTCAATATTTCTTCACAAAATTCAAGGCCTTATTGCTTCAGCTGAAAGGTTGTGGTATTGAAAAATCCAAGGAAGAAGGAAAATTAATCCTTGCTATTCTATCAAAGTTGGGTCCAGAATATTCAGTATTTGTCTCTACTTTCCACACAGTCAGGCTCACAACAGGAGCAACTTGGAAGATGCCCACACTGGATACCTTCATTGAGTCTCTAATACATGAGCAGGATAAGCTTATAAAAATGGGCACATTGAAGAATTCCAAAGCTCATGCACTTGTTGTGCATGCAAGTGAGAAGAAAAATTCCAAATCCAACCAGCAATTCAAAGGCAAAGCGAAGAAGGATTCAGATCCAAGAAAATAAGGCAAGCCCAAACCTCTAGATGGATCTACAGGCTCAAAAGAAAAGAAGGGAAAAAGGGAAATTCAAAGTGCAGCTATTGCAACCATGGGTACCATCCAGAATCATCATGCATGAAGAAGACCATTGATCTCATGGCACAGTCACTTCAGCAACATAATCTTGGTAGCCTTATCCCAGAGAGTGCCAAGAAGAAGCAGGAAGAAAAAGCACTAGAAACAAGAGACAATGCTCATGCCTTGATTTTTATTCATTCTTCTTCAAATGCATGGATCATAGACTCTGGAGCTTCACACCACATGGAAGCCACAAAATATACTCTTTCTTCTTTGAAACCATATTTTGGTTCTCCTATTCTCATGGGAGATGGTTCTTCTATAGAGGCAACTGGAATAGGGAGGATGGAGGTTGGAATTGGAAGTTTTGAGAATGTGTTACATATTCCAAAGATTTATGTTAATCTTCTTTCTATGTATCAAATGACACATATTGGAACTGGCAAGAGATTTGAATTCACACCAGATTTAGTGAGCATCTATGACATGCAAGACAACTCCAAAATTGTTGTTGGTAAGGTGAATCATCAATCTCATCTATACACTTTCTCTAACTTTGTTTCCAAATCAGATTCTACTTTACTACTAACACATGCAAATGATGAAAGTAGAATTTGGCATGAAATATTTGGACATCTAAATTTTAGATACATGCAGCAACTTAGAAAACAAGAGATGGTGAAAGGATTTCCTACCATAGAATTTTCTGATGGAGTTTGTGAAGGTTGTGCTCTTGGAAAGCATCCACAAGAAAAGTTTCCAAAGGGGCATGCATGGAGAGCCTCTTCTCCATTAGAGCTTGTTCATAGTGATCTTATGGGCCCATTTCTTGTACCTTCCATGAGCCAAGCTAAATATGTGCTAACATTCATTGATGATTGCACATGATATACATGGGTATATTTTCTCAAATTCAAGTCTAAAGTGTTTGAGCATCTCAAGATCTTCAAAGCTCATGCAGAGAAGAAATCTGGGAAAATGATCAAGATCCTACACATAGATAATGGGGGAGTATGTCAATAATGATGTCCAACATTTTTGTGATGAAGCAGGAATACAATTGTAGAACACAGTTCCTTACACTCCGTAATAGAATGGGGTAGCTGAGAGGAAGAACCGATATTTGAAAGAGATGGAAAGTTGTATGTTGCATGCAAGGTCTCTTCCCTCCAAATTATGGGCTGAAGAAATCAATTGTGCTTCATACATACAAAATAGATCTCCTCACAAATCTGTCATAGGGAAAACACCTTTACAAGCATGGAGTGGTAGGAAACTAGAAGTCACACATTTCCACATTTTTGGATCACGTGCATGGGCCCGTATTCCTGCAGACAAGAGGAAGGCTTTGGAGCCTAAAAGCAAAGAATGCATATTTGTTGGATATCCAGATGGTGTGAAGGGTTATAGATTGCTATATCTTTCTACATAAACGCTCTTCATTGAGAGGAGTGTCTATTTTGATGAAAGTCCCATGCAAGCATCTCAAGAGCAACATACATGTAATCATGCTGATCTGATTTTAGATTCATCTGAATCTGAATCAGATGAACATGTGCATGCATGTGTAGACCCAGATCTAGATCCAAATCCCAATTGGGCTTCCAGTGATGATTCAATATCTCCTGTGAGAAATCAAAGAACAAGGAGCTTGGTTGATATTTATGATGTGCCTCATGCATTTTCTACTACCGATCCCATCATTATGCCAATGCATGCCTATGTGATTCAAGCATTTGATCCTCAAACTTATGTAGATGTTGTAGGGAATCCTCATTGGGAAGTAGACCATGGATGAGGAGTACAATTATCTCATTGTGAATCAAACTTGGGACTTGGTTCCACTTCCATCTAATCACAAGCTTGTAAGGTGTAAGTGGATCTACAAAATAAAGAAATCGATGATGGTCTAGTGAGACAGATACAAAGCAAGGTTGGTAGCCAAAGGTTTTCAACAAGTTCATGACATTGATTATGATGAGACTTTTTCTCTAGTGGCAAAAATGGACTCCATTCGATTGGCTCTTGCCATTGCAACATCAAGAAGGTGGGAGATTCATCACATGGATGTGAAGAATGCATTTCTTCATGGTGATCTTGAGGAGGAGATCTACATGGAGTAGCCACAAGGGTATGTTCAAAATTCCTCATTGGTATGCAAACTCAAGAAGTCACTATATGGCCTCAAGCAGGCACCTAGAGCTTGGTATGCCAAAATGGATTCTTACCTTCTATCTCAAAATTTCATGTGATGCAAATCTGATCCAAATGTTTATATGTTGAGAACATCTGACTCTTTGTTGCTCATAGTACTCTATGTAGATGATCTGCTAATAATAGGTGATTCAGCCACAGCCATTGTTGTAACCAAAGCAGCTTTGCATGATAGATTTTCCATGATGGACATGGGTCTCCTCAAATTTTTCTTAGTCTTGAAATCAGCCATAATGAATCAGGTGTCCAAGTTACTCAATCCAAGTATGTGAGGGATCTCTTGGCTCGATTTCACATGAGTGACTGTAAGCCAACAATCACACCTTTCCTGTCGGGGGTAAAGCTCGAGGATGGCCAGGATACACCATTGGTTGATTACACACTCTACCATCAACTTGTGGGGAGTCTTCTTTATCTCACTCACTCTCATCTAGATCTATCATATGCAGTGGGTGTTGTTTCCAGATACATGCAGGAGCCTCATGAGCTACACTGGAAATTTGTGAAGTGGATACTTCACTATGTTCAGGGAACCATCAACTATGGGATTCATTATTCAATTGGATGTACTTTGGATCTCATTGGCTATACTGATTCTGATTGGGCTGGTGATAGCATTGATCACAAGTCCACTTCAGGATATGTTCTTAGTTTGGGATCTGGTCCCATTTGTTGGTCAAGTAAGAAGTAATCTTCCATTGCTCTATCATCCACAAAGGCTGAATATAGAGGTGCAGTCAACACTACCATTCAAGTAATTTTGTTACAGAATTTTCTCACTGAGTTGGGTATCTGTATTTATCACTCAACCATGATTTGGTGTGACAATCAAAGTATGCTGAAGGTTTACAAAGATCCAGACAATGATAATGGACAAAGCACATTGAGATCCACATGCACTTCATATGAGATATGATCCATGATGGTGTCATTGATTTGCGGCAAAGATTATCCAACGCGTCTCATGATATTCATGACATCTTCATGAATACTTTCATTAAATGAAGTTTCAATTTTTCTAAGATCTTCTTAGTGTGAAAGGAACTTAATACAATAGTTTTCTTGTTATGTTAGAATCTATTTTGAGGGGGGTTTGTTCCCACTGGATTTTCTCTCTTTCCTCATTCTTTTCTTTTCTCCTTAGTTAGAATTCAAGGGGGGTGTTAGTGGTTAATTCCAACTAACCACACTTCAGTTCACCTAACGTAGATTATGGATCAATTCCTTTAGCTGAGTTAATATCCTCTCCTTCTGTTCAATCAAGGTTGTTAACTTCAGTCTTCATCATATTTTCTTCTCTTTATATAGTTATTTCTTTCTAATAAATAGTTTAGTGTATGTTTAATCTAATAGGAAAGTTAATATGATGTGTATCCATTGAATGATCAGTTTTTTTCCTCCGGCCTACTCTGTTTTATTTTTAATTGCAAAGTTATGTTTTTTCTATATTTGTAAATTTCACAATGAGAAGGAAGAATGACTTGAGTGTCAAACATGATTGGACATGCTTGGAATGTGGAGAATCCCATCTCATAGAAAATACATATCTTGGAGCCGAAATCGAGTGACATGGAGCATAGTGGGTGGTGGAAGGAAACATGGAAAAACTAGAGGAATCCCATGATTAGAAACCTATTTCACACAGGGCATGGTGTGGAGCGTGAAGTTTATTAGTTATTTTGAGAAACTCACCTAGTGTAACCAAAGTGACCTATAAAAATAAGTTTTGGAAAAGTGTGGTGAAGATAAAATCTGATCTTTTCACCTTCCTATTGAAGTGCCAAAAGAAATTGAAAGCGTGTATTTGAACAACACATGAAGAGACATTGGAAAAGGCATGTTTTATTCTTCTAGTTGTTGTATATAAATTTTTCTACATTTCCATTGGCATTTATAGGAGAAATAAAAATATATGTGTGAAAAATGAAGACAAGGTATTGTGGTGGTGAATATTGAAGACATAACTCACCGTGAACCTATGAGCACATTTTATTTTGTATTGAGCAAGACAAAAATAATTTTAGCCCCCAAATTATTGCTATTTGACACTCGAGATCTTAAAAGGGCCAAATTACAACACCTAGAAGATGAAGATGCGCACCATTCTCCAATTAAAGGAGCTTTGGGTACTCATCATTAAAAAGTCACTTTTCCCACTTTGTTATAAATATGTAAATGAAGTATGAAAAGGATGATGAAAAATCCTTGATGTTGATCACTCTCAGCATTTTTGATGAGGTGAAACCACACATACATGATGTGATGACATAAAAGGAGGCTTGGTATGCTCTCTTCACCATCTATGAAGCTATTAATTTGATAAAAAAATTATCCATCTCAAATACAAGATTCATACACTGAGTATGAAAGAAGGTGAGAAAGTAGAGGAATTCCTCTGTCATGTTATAGAACTATGAGCATAGGTTTGATTGCTCGGAGTAAAGGTAAATGATAATATGTTTATCCCTATCAAAATAAGACTTATTCCTACCTAATTCAGGACATTCATCAATACATTGACCTTTACAAAAAGATGTGACCTTTTCCATACTGGTGAACTTTCTACCTTAGGAAGAATTCATCCAGATAGTGTATGAGGAGTTTGAAGAAAAACATTTATCTCTAGGCATCAAAAGATTCCCAAGCCTCATAAGTGGCAATAAGAGAAATAAACATAGAAGTAGCAATAGAAGTAGAAGTCTTAGAAAGTGAATTGATCGGGTCACATATGCACCACTGAGATATGAAAAACAATGTTAAATGCTTTTTTTATTAAGGGAAAATACTTTTGAAGGGACTATACCTCGTATACAAAAGGGCTCAAAAGCCGATAGCAAAGGTGAGAGAAACTTGCCCGAGAGAAGGGCAAAACGACCAACCAAAGAGGGCTCAATAAACCCAAATATGACAATACAAGTGAAGAAAGGATCTAGGCACGAACAATGATCTAAAAAGAAGCGAAAAGATCAAAAAGCAACCAAAAGAGAAAAAAAATATAAAAATCCACCCAAAAAGCAGCTCGAATCGCCGGATAACAAAGAACTTTGTAGCCAAAAATAGCAACACAGCAACCCGTTACTTGATAGCCTGTCAATCTTGGTCTTGATAGCCTGCAGCGACATGAAGAAGGCAATGGCAGTGGCCTGAGAGGAGTCTCTCATATCTGCCTGAGCAATTGCAATATCCCTTTTCTCTTTAGGGCCCCAAATGTCCTCATTAACCCCACTTAAACTGCAGACACTATGAACATGTTGTTCAATGAAATTATAAATGCTTTTAAGGGCAGATAATATGCAGTCATTGTGACTTTTTGCATTCCCCATTCTACCATCCAAAGACTGTAACTTCTTGAAGACTTCAGCAATAACCCCCTCTTCATCATCACTTTGAAGAATTCCTTTTCCCTTAGCTCTTTCCATATTTTTTATAGTCCCTTTGAGCTCTTGTATCTCCTTTTCTAACCTGTCCACTCTATCCATCAATTCCTCCTCCTTGGGCTCCTCCATCAGTTTACTATTAAATGTTGACCTATAATGGCCTCACACAATGAAATTCTAGAGAAGAGAGAACATCTGGTCATTGTGATTCATAGAAATCCAAATGACGTACTCGCCAAAACAAGAAAAAGGACATGTCTCGGCTCATCCATATGATGAATCATATGAGTAAATTACCATAATGAAAAAATTACGGTTGACATGAAAATGATATTGTTCTAGTATCCCAAACATTGCAATGATCAAAAAATGTTTGGTTGATTGACTCAGGTGCCAACAAGCACATGATGGGAAATAGGAACTTGTTTGATTTAGTGACTAATTGAACCATTGGAGATTGGGTTAAAATTGTAAACAATAAGGAGCATGTTAAATAATGAGTAGGAAAAGTCACCATTCCTCTTAAGACAAACAACCATAATCTCATGAAGGTGATCTATGCTTTGGGATTGACCATTAATCTCATGTCTGTCTCTTAATGATTGAATCACAAGATCAAGGTGAATTTCATGTTACAGAAAGGTATCAAATCATGTTTGATCTCATGAAAAGGTAAGATACTTGCTAGATAGTTTTGAAGGATTGTTTATTTGCATTAGATGCATTTTTATCCTCAGCACTTTTTTATCTACCTCCACGGTGGATTCTACGCACTATAGAATTATCCATATGGGCACATGTTTTCCAAGTACCTCTATCATCTCAGTTCAAAGTATATGGTATGAGTAATTCCTCCACTCTCCCATTCATTTCCTCTTTATTATTGATGTCTTATGGGTAAACATTATCGGGATCCGTTTGAGCTAAGTAACTTCCATGCCAAGAACCATCCCGAGGTCATGCATAACGATCCGTCATGCACCCTTCCGTGCTTAAATTTAGGGATTCAAGTACTTTTAGCTTTTGATTGATGTTTATTCTTGCAATACTTGGGTGTTATTTCTCCAAAATAAGAGTGAAGCATTTGATAATATTTAGATCTTCTATAAGTGATTTGTTTAGTAGACCAGGTAGCCCCTTCTTGTCCCATGCTTAGATCGAGGAGGGGAATTCACGTCAAATAAATTGTTGATATTCTTCAAGTAGCACAACATTACATATTACTTGACTACCCATATACTCCCCCGTATAACGTCATTACGTAACTTCATAATTAGATTATTATGGGGGTAGATTGTTGCATACTTTCCACTGGAAAGTTAGAGAGCAAATTTTGGGTAGAAGTAGTTGAGACAACTATATATCTTCTGAACTGAGAAGCTATAAATATTTTACAGGACATGACACCTGAAGAAGTATATAGTAATCATAAGCCTTTTATCTCCCATGTGAGAGTGTTTAGTTATACAAAAATTATTCATGTCCCAATGAAGAAGAGGAAGAAGATAGATGCAAAAACACTCTAGTGTATATGTTTTGGGTATAATACCACCTCAAAATAATATCATCTCATGAATCCTTAGACAAATAAGATATATGAGGGTAGAGATGTGGTTTGTGAAGAGCTTCCATTTAACTCATTTACACACAAATAAGAGTCAATACTGATCTCATCTCATACATTTCTTTCACATTTAGATGATGAGCATGAGGATTCATCACACAAGAAATATTAGCTACAAGGATAATTGTTCATTGATCTTGGTAATTTAGAAAATAACTCTTCACATCATCAGCAACATCAATGTATGAAGTGGTTCCAAAGAACCATCAATGAATCCCACATGAATTCTTTCCCATATAGTTTATCATTAATCAAAATGTAAAGACATTCGAGAAATGAGGTAATTATCACACTCATGAGTTCAGTGGTTGATCACACCAAACCGATACATCTCATGCGGAACTAAATTATTCATAGTGGAAGAAGGCCATTGATGTAGAATATGACTCCTTGATTCAGAATCAGACTTGGGAACTTTTCGATCTACCTATAGGAATGAAATATATTGTCTCAAGTGGATTTTCAAAACAATATACTGGGGAAGATGGATCTATATATACAAGTAAAAATCTTGGCTAGTTGTAAAGGGATATGCTCAACAAGAAGGAATTTACTAGGAGGATACATTTGTACCGATTACGAAGATCAAAGCCATTAGATTTGTATGTGAACTAGAAATATAAAAAGGATGGAAACTTCAGTAGATATAAAAAAGAAGTACAAAGTTATATTGACATCAAAGTTCTTTATTTAATAGTGATATCAAAGAAGAAGTATATGTAACCCATCCATAAGGATTTGTTGATGTGCAACATCATAAAAAGGTATGTTATCTAATTAAGTATCTTTATGGACTCAAACAAACACCCAAAGGCATGGTAGATTAAAATATATGATGACCTTTTTGTAGCATGGATTCACTCGTAGCCCCTCTAATTCAAATTTGTATATGTGGATGATCTTTTGATCATATGGAGGTAATAAAATATCGTTGAAGATATTAAGAATGGTATGAATAAATCCTTTGACATGACATATTTGGGGTTACTTCACTATTTTCTTAGCTTGGAGATATGGTAGAAGAAGAATAATAATTTTAACTCCCACATGAAATACATCAAGACACTCATGGAAAAGTATGGCATGTCAGATTCTAAACCTACAAACACTCTAATGGAAAAAGGTTTATAACTTTATAGATTCCAAGATTAACCTCAAGTAGATGGTACTCACTACATATAGTTTGTTGGGAGTCTCATTTACTTGACTTATAGTATACTAGACCTTTTATTTTTGTAAGCTATCTTTCCAGATTCATGTAGGAGCCAAATAAATTTCATTGGGTAGCAGCGAAGAATGTTTTGAGATGTGTCTGAGGTATTTTTGATTATGTTCTAGAGTATCGAAGAACTCTCTATTCTTCTTATAACGATATCGACCCAGGACTAGGAAGGATATGTTGATGATAGGAAATCAACTACAAGGTTATATTTTTCATCTCGGGTATGGACCTATCTCGTGTATTAAAAAGAATCAAACTTTAATGTATCTCTCCTTTATTGAGGAAAAGTATCATTCCATAGGAGGAGCTATGTGTGAAGTGATTTGGTTACATCACATTCTAGATGATATGGGAATTCCTAAAGAAAATTCACCCATCATTCATTGCAACAATCATGGTGTGTTAAATATTGTGAATAATTCAATTTTCCATGACATGAGAAAAAGAACATTGAGGTTGAATGTCATTAAATTTGAGAACAAGTCTTGAAAAATCACATCTATCTCCATTACTTTCCAACATATTATTGTATAACATATATTCTCACCAATTCTCTTAGCAAGGTGAAATTTGGCGATTTAGTGGTACATTTGTAAAATAATGTAATATGGGGGAATGTTGTATTGATTAATATTACATTGTTTTGTATTTGTAGACACCTAAATATGACTACACAATTTTAATACTAAAACTATACTAATTATCCTCTCTCTTTTCATTTCATTATAATTATTGGTTTCTCGATAATTAGATAGCATCCTCCCTTGTCTAGATCAATTAACGACATTTTGTTAATTAACTATATTTTCCTCTTCATCTTGAATGCAAAATAATGTTGCTTCATTAATTATAATCCTCTTTTAGATAATTAATTATCCATTATTAATTAACTAATCCTTTTTATCTTCTATTTAATCAATAAACTCTCTTATTGGTTAAATCCCCCTTTCAAACCCTTCAAGTTCTCGCTAATTTCCCCTTAAATTCTCTTAAAATGGATTCTTAAGCTTGGTGAATTAATTAATCCTAGTTGATTAATTAAATCACCCCATTTCTCATGAGTTACTAATCTCTAAATAATTTCTTCTAATGATACTTATCACTTTCTAATAGTACATTTCATTTATCCCACATTCACTAGGTTGTAATTTTCTACCAAACTTGAAAGCTATAAAAAGAACCTAGTACAACATGTTTCAACTTAAACCATGTGCTTGTAAGACATTTTCACTTGATAAGAGAATTTTTCATGTTATTGGAAAGCTTGATTCAAATCTCTCCTTTCTACTCGGCTAAGAGTGTTGGAGCCCTAAAATAACTAAGTACCTAAGGTGTGAAGCCTTGTGGTATGCGGAAGCGGAGGCACAAAGGCATGCAAAGAAGTAGTTCTTAGACAAACATGAAGGCTCATGCCCGGTTAGGATGTATTCGGGACTTGGGAAGTTTTAGAAAACATGAAAAGACACGCATAGGGAGTGAACAAAAAAGTGACCAGATACAAATGGGGATAAGTTATGGATGCTTGTGACTCAAGGAAAAGATATTTAAGGGCATCAATACAGTTATCATGAAAGGATAAGGAGTCGAGGTTGCTAAGGATTAGCTGACACGTGCATGTTAAAGGAAATTGATTGAGGGAAATGCATGAAAAAAAATGGCATATTCCTAGGGAGTGGTAGATAAATCATGAAATGATTCCTTCATCTTTTGATTATTGATGAGCGGTTAAGAGAATATTCCTTATTATTCTTTAGCGATGGATTGTTTTTTAGGAGGATTAATAAGAGAAATGAGTTAGTATGTGTGGAGAGATGTATGCGAGGGGAAGAGAAGGAAAAACATAGAGGTATTGTGTAATTTATAATGGTGAGCTCAGTAATGTATAAAGGCTCTGCTACTATGAATTTTCCAAGACATGGAACCCTTTTGATGTAATCTTAGCTATTATATTTGATTAATGAATATAATCAAGAGTTTGTGAAGAAATCATGTGATGGATCTTGATCTCGTACATTTCCCTTATGTTCATGTGCATGTTACATGTTTTCTTGATATTATTCATGGTTTGATTCTACTTTCATTTATTTGAGCATGTGACACCATGCTCGATGCATTAGACTAGGACTAGTTCTTTATCTCAATTCCCGAGAATGGGTATGCTCATTTCTGTTTATGCAAGCACTCCCTTACAAAGGATGATCATTCTCACAAATATCACATAAAGGAGGCAATCCACACCTATGGATGCCTTGGGTGAGCTTTCAGACTAATCTAGATAATATGCCGATGCTTTTGGGGTTGGTTGTTAAAGAAAATGGTAAAAAGAGACTACATCTTGGTTACATTGCCGGGACCCATTTTCAAATTTTTGTTGAGAATGGTGCATGATGACAAATCTCTTAACCTTGAGCATTGTCGAAGCATGGCTTAAATGCATGGAGAATGAGTTTTCTAAGAGATTTAATACTAGAATCTAGTTTGATGCACACAAATGGGTAGGAAAACATTTGTATCATGAGTATGAGATCTTATTTCATTGGTATCTAGTCAAGTTGTATGAATGCCTTTTGGTGTATGAATTGAGATCAATATGGTACTATAGACCTTGCCTATGGACCCAAGATGATTATCGAGGCTACATGATGCTTATCGACTTGGACATGTGTTGTTGATCATTGGTGGAGAGGAGTGTTGACAAGTTACACCTTCGAGTACGCGATTTCTATGTATTCTTATCCAAAAATTTTGAGTTTGAGTTATTGAGGGAGCTAAGAGGATTGTTCTTGTGTGCTATCCATTTAGCTTTAAAAATCCGATCATTACACTAAGTTTGGAAGCATTTTCTATGGTCACTAAGCTCTTTCTAAGCACTAGGCGAGGAAGTTAGAGTGGAGGAACATGGTGGACCCTGTGGCTAAAAAGGATAGGAAAGAGAGATGGATGATGTAAAATGAAGCTCGAAAAGCGAGTTAGACAAACAATGTGAAGTTGCAAGAGAGATGAAACTATGGAGGGAAATGTTCTTGGAAGGAATTGAGGTTCACGAGGAGGACATGGAACCCGAGAAGTCCATGTTAGCCGATTTATGCAAGTGCAGGAGATAAAGCCCTCGGCTTTTAATGAGAGCTCGTCACTTTGAGAGAGGAGAGTGACCGGTGTGCATCTTAATCCACTTGGTGACTATACGTACCAAAAATTGTAAGGTACTGTACTGCTATAAAAATGTAACAAGTGCCCCAATGATGATACAGGTCTCCTCGCAAGGTGTTCGGGATCCGAAAAAGCTCTCTAAGTGTGTGTTAACATCCCGCATGCCCCGCTTAGCCCCCACCTGCTTTGTTTTTCCCTTTTCCCCTCTTTTCTTGGCCTTTTACTCTTCGGTGACAAAACCCCTACCATGCTTGGGCGGTAGTCTCGTGACCGCAGCCCCGACAGGTGGTGGCGGTCTTGTAACCACCGCCTGCTGCAGGTGGCGGTCCTTACGTATTTTCCAGAAATCTCTTTTAACATGACTCATGTAAATTTCAATGATTCACCATCTTTTTTTCACCGCCATAAGCTTGCATTAATGATTTTGGTTCCCTGGAATAGTGTTTTTCCATTGTTTATAGTTTAAGAGTTCTATTTGGTTTTTACCTTGGGTAAATCCAAATGCTATAAATAGTTGGCTTGTGCTCAAGCAAATGGCCCCTCAAATTTGCCTCTGAATTTCTCATTGCAATAGATTAGTCTTTCATTTTTCTTAGAATTCTTAGTTTCTTTCATTGCATGCTTAGTTAGTGTTGTTTTGTTGTTAGTAAGCCACATATCCATCTTGTGCAAATGCTATTGATATTTTATCCAATCCATTGGAGTAAAATAGTTTGTTTTCAATAGGAAGCCATTAAAGTTGCAGGTTTTGTTCTTCAAATAGGATAGTTTTAGGTTCTGGACATTTTATGTTGCATGACTCGCAATAAATCCCGCTAGGAATTGCATAAGCCAAGCTCTGTACTCTTGCACTATCTCTCTCCTACTCGCATTGTATTTAGTCTATATCCTAAGCTTCCTTTGTCCCAATATCTACTTCTATTGATGCTAGCATTACACGCTTTTCTGGATCTACGTGAACATGAAGGAATGAGGAGATCACACTGAGGGGACAAGATCACACACACCATCAGATTTGCCACTATTCTGTAGAATCCAGGTTCTAGCTTTCAAAGTTCTAAATTAGAAACATATCAAATAGAGTAGTTAATCACTTTATTTCAGTCAATTTCACTTTCGATATTGCCAGGGAAGTTGTGGGGATTGATAGTTTCTGAGAGACTATGATTCATTCCTCACTTCTGAGGTAGGATCGAGAGTCTTGCAAATAGACTAGATCAAATATTTCATTATTTAGAATAGATTCACAGTTGCACAGACAAATAGCTATACTCGGTTATCTTGTTTGTTTTAATTTGTTATTTTAGTTATCAATTCTAGATATGTTAAATAGTTACTCTTTTAAATTCGTTCGAATAGTTCATCAGAAAATACAAAAATAGAGAAATCATATATGTTATAGATATACTTAAAGTAGTTAAATTTCACTTTGCTACAGTTAATTTACATTGTTTCTTTTGTATGACAATCACGGGACCTAGGGAGCCCAGAGAATACGTATTCGAGCCAATCATGCCCCAACCCAATCTCATCACAGCAATAACTGATATAGATCAAAATCTCAGGATCCAAGTCTTCCGAACAACGGTAAACTTGCAACAAATCAGTTTCCAACTGCACGGGTTAAACATAGAAGACGACCGAGCACACACATTTTGGTCGAATCAACCAAACTACAGATTACCTTAGATTCATATCTACATGACTGTAGAAGGGTTTGAAAGAGAGCGGACATTTGATTGTGATCCTTTGGTTCCACAGCCAGACGCAGGAGACACTCTCACAGATATAGATACCAGCTTAAGAATTCAGGTTGCACGAACGCCTGTAAGATATTATGAGAAGATCACACAGTTATTGATTCTGAATATAGAAGCTGAGAAAGCATACGATTACTGAATACTAGGGATTAGGGACTGATTCCATACATGACCATAGTAGGTCCGCAACAACCACGAATCTACGGTTGTGACCCACAAATCCCATAGCCCAATGAATCCATAGGTGAATCAGACATAGATGTTGGCCTACGTACACTAGTATTTAGATCTACTCCACTTCCACCTATCATCATCGAATAGTTATCCTGGTTAGACATAGCAGCTAACAAAGCTAAGGAGTTCTGGACTAGGCCAGAGAATCACCCATAGAGTCAATTATATTTACCATCCACCCTATGACCTTATCTAGAGACATACACGAAACTATCCCGGTCATTTTGCACGTATTCGACAACCTATAGATTGAATCATGCTAGAGCTTGATATTGATTGGATCCTTCAAGAAGTCATCCTTGTTGATTGATCTATCACACCAATTCAAGTTAGGAGGGCCTTCTTTGCCTTAGATTCGTAATTTCCACTAGTGCGTGTCGAAGACATTAGATTACCTAACTAGTTTGTCTGTATCCCACGCATATTCCATCCCCACCGGCTGTCTCGACATGACCTCGGGAGGTCGGGTGCGAGGAAGAGTTACTTGTAGATTCCCAAGCTCGCTTGTCACTTTTTCGTCGTACAAAATTGGTGAACCCGACGTGAACTTTCTACTTTCTACTCTGGAGTCATATTTCTACTAGTTCTTTTGAAATAAATGACTCTTTTGTCTTTATTACCTCATCAGCTTTCACCATCACCTTTGCTCCTTCCCATTATTCTACGGGTATTCATATACCCCCTGAATATGTTGGGATTCGATGCATATGGCAGACCCCTCTTGGGTCTTGAGGCATACTACGCCCAACAAAATAGACAATCATCACCCTCGCTCTCAGTATGGGGTGATAACTACTCAACTAACCAGTTGTCAACACAAACTCCAAGGATTAGATATACCTCATCCCTCCAAACAGAGGAGTTGGATCAGTTCGCTCAAACACGGAAAACAGAGCCTTCAGGCTCGAACAATATGATGCTCACAGGAGAATCAAGTTCGTCTCCTCAGGTACTACTTAGACCACAAATTAGTAGACAATCAGACTCATACCTAGGTTTAGATGATGAACATTCGGTACGTTATGCCAGGAATGAACAACGTTCTCGAAGTATGTACCCACCTATAGGAGGTTTACAAACACAACCCGAGGTCTTTTTTCGAGAAAATACCTCTATGCCACTGCATATAGAAAATGCCCTCGGAGAAACTTGGCAGGGAAATGATCAGTTCATAGCAGGATATCACATGCCTATACAACACCATGATATACAACAAACACCGCCAAGGCAAAGTATCGTGACTTCACCAAATGAAGTCATTTCAACTCTAGTAGAAAAGGTTAGGGGGTTAGAACTTGCCCAAGCAAGTCAAAATTCTCAATTCATGCAGGCAGGAAGTTCCAATCCTCCACACCATCCTAGCCAAGTAGACCTCCTCACAGGAGTAGGCACGTTAGGCATGACTCCTTAGTATTCACAACAAACCCCAACAAGAGCTGCCATTTCTAACACCGCTCCTCCCGGTCTAATACAAAGTAATCCATTTTTGGACAATACCCCTTCATACTTAAACATGTACTCCAAATCACCACAAGGGGATATGTTCTCCTCTCCCGACATGGTTCCTCAAACACAGGGGTTTCCTTACGCCCGCTAACATGTACGCTATGCCATGTCAACAACCCATTCCACCGCTACTCCCTCAATAGGCACCATCAATGGTCGAAACCTATGCGATAGGGACATATTCAGAATACTTGAAAGAGCCTTTAGATTTCACCATACGAAGCATCATGCTTCCAAGACCTCTTCCCAATTTACCCAAGTACAAAGGTGAGGGAGATCCGAATGCACATATCAAGGCTTACGCAACAGCCATCCGAGAACTACTCCCTTGGGATGGGGTTGTTGCTAAAATATTCCCAAAAACCTTGGAAGGCATCGCTCTCGACTGGTATTATAGAATACCTGAGGCTTCCATCCATTCATTCAAGCAACTCGTTTCAGAGTTCATCAAGGCATTTGACATGAACAAACTATTAAGAATAGGAATTAGGGAATTTTTACACATCAAGCAAGAACACAATGAATCTGTCACCCATTTCATCCAGAGGTGGCATACAGTTCTTTATTCTTCGGAAAGTGCTCCAAACATGGATCAGATGGAACTATGTGATTTATTCCTTCATTCTCTTAGTAGAGAAGTGAAGGAAGAAGTCCAGAAGTTCCCACTAAGAACTTACGATGAAGTACTTGAAAGCACTCTCGAATAGATCAAGCGGTAATTGATAGTGGTCGCAAAACATATGGAGCAAATGGGAGGTTAATCACCTCCAACCAGAACACTACAACTTATCCTACTACCACGAATGTCAATCAAGGACCTAAAGTCCTTAATAAAAATCGTGGAGTGACAACGGATGGAGTAACTGATCAGGCTAGAAAGACAAACGTTGTGAATACTCCACCACAAATAAACAATCAACGAAACAACAACTTTACCCCAAAAATCAATGCAGTGGATTTTAATCATCCACAACAACAACAACAAAAAATGGCAAAACCTTACACAGGGTTCAAGCCAAAGCTCAACTGGTTATCAAAATCAAAATCAAAATCAAAAACAGCAAATGCAAAACTTTAATAGGCAACGGTTTGGTCAAAGTTTTGGGCCACAATATGCACCAAACCAACAAACTAGGAATTACAATCCTAATTTGTATTGTGGTTTCCACAAAATTTAGGGCCATGACACTAGAATGTGTTGTGACTACAATAAATTCATGCAACGCTTGCCAAATGAACAAAGACAAATTTTCATAGATATGTTCTTGGCAGATCCTACATCACCAGCACCAAATACTTTTACAAGTACAGTTTCCCCTCAAAATGCATCCCTCAAGATCTTTAATGATCCGCTCCCAAATCAAACCAATAACAAGTTAAATCCAAGTGGGACAAACAAGGGTGTAATTACAGGAAACAATGATCATGAGGCTTCAACTTCGCTAAATCCATTAGTTGCGCCACAACTAGGAAGTCAGCCATGACCTAAGATAGTCGGATTAGTGGAGTTAGATGCTGAATTACCCATAGAAGCTGTAACAAGGACACGAGAGTATTCCTCTCAGCCAAGTCCAAGCTACCCACTAGAAACAGACAATATCCAACAAGTATTAATAAAACCCATGGGTGCTTATGACTTAATTAATGATCTAACAAAAACCTTCTCGCACATCTCCTTTTTGGATTTATTGAAGAACTCTCCTGCCCACAGGGCTGCTCTTTTAGAAGCATTGGGTTTAGGTCATCTAATTAGCATCACTCCACCTCCCGAAACACAGGTAAATCATATAGACTTTGATATCCATCCTCCGGGGCAGCCGGATAGGGACATCGAATTCATATTGAAATAAACAAAATGCCAACAGATGTTGAGATTACACACCAAGGTGATCCGGCCTTACACTTGCAAGTATGGTTTTATAACAATTATGTGGAACACACGATGGTAGATGATGGAGCAGCAGTCAACATAGTCCCCTTCTCTTTCCTCTAAAATCCTAGGGTATGGAGAAACAAATTGTTCCACAACTCGAAACACAATAAGAGGATATGATATCCTTAAAGCTACCTCGATTGGAACTATAATATTCTTGGTCACCTTAGGACCCAAAACCATCCCGACTAAGTTTTATGTTATAGATCGGGAAAATAACTATAATATGATCCTTAGCCGACCATGGATACGCCGTATGAGGGCAATCCCTTCTACGCTATTCAAGAAGTAAGGTTCTTACACTTAGGAAAGATATTTGTAGCCAAAGGTGATCCAAAACCATTCGATGTACACCTAGCTGACTTAAAGAAAAGACCAGGTGTGCACTCAGATTTTGAACTCCCAATGAACCAAATTAGTAAACCTACTGGCACAAAACAAGAAGAAAAGTTGGTACCTATGACAGATCTTGAAACTATGAGCCTAGCCAAGGCAACCCAGCCCCCAAAAATGAGGCTAACACTATAGAAACAGTGTCATTAGGAACTACTGCAAAAATTGTTGAATTACTAGAACAGGATCTACCAATGTTCCTACCATTTGATTCTGTAGGCATGGGGTGCACCCTAGGTGTTGGCTCTCTTCCAGTAGTGGAACTCTGCATGATAGAAGTAGAAGACGTTAACACAACAAATATCCCAACGTCCATACTCCCAGCTAAATATTGGACTCTCCATTTTGATGGAGCTAGATGTCGTTATGGAGCTGGGGCAGGTATAATCCTTACTTCTCCCGAGGGAAAATTCCTACCATTTTCCTTCAAACTAAATTTCGAATGCACAAACAACGGCGCTGAGTACGAAGCCCTCCTCCTTGGCCTCATCGTAGCTAAGAGAATCGGTGTTGATAACATCAGAGTGTTAGGAGACTCACAATTGGTAGCAAACCAAGTCTCTGAGATATATGAAACCAAAGCTGAGCACTTACAACTTTACAAAACAGTTGTATTAGATTTAAGCAAGGAGTTTGACTTCATATCAATTGAAGCAATCCCGCGAGAACAAAATCTTCTCACCGATTCTATAGCAACCTCGGCATCACGCTTCACTCCAAACAATGAATTCCAAGATACCCATTTCATGGTGTCCCTTCGTACCGAACCATTGATAAAAACAATGTCAAATCCTCTTTTAAATAGAAATGAAAACAAATCTGCTATCCTAGACCACGTTGGTAGTGATATGGCAACTCTAAATTACTTAAACGCCTATGTGGCATTACATCTCTCCCATCACGTGATAGATTTGTCCTTGATCCCACATTCATCTTCCTATTACGGGAATCCCATGACAGAGCTTCCCCCACAAAAAGAACCCAGCATATACACAGTCGAGAATGGAGACGAGCTGGGGCTACCCCAGCCCCAGCCTGAGTTTGAAGAAGGTAACGCTTCTTTAATCAAAGAAACAATTGATATTAACATCGGAACGGAAGATGAACCAAAGATGTTGAAGTTAGGATCCTCGTTAACTCCGTTAGAGGTAGAAATACACACTCGGATCCTCAAGGAACATCAGAAGGCTTTCGCATTTAGTTATAAAGAAATGATAGGAGTTGCACCGCACATTGCGGTACATAACCTCATCACTAAATCAGATGCAAAGCCGATTAAACAAAAATCGAGACCAATGAAACCTAAGGTAGCTCTCATGGTGAAAGAGGAGGTGATAAAACTCCTCCAAGTAGGATTCATCAAACCAGTCGATTACTCTCAATGGGTATCTAATATCATTCCTGTTCTCAAAAAGAATGGGAAGATACACATTTGCATAGATTTCCGAGACATTAACAAAGCGTGTCCTAAAGATGACTTCCCATTGCCATCCATTGATGTCATTATTGATGCAACAACTGGATTTGAAATTTTGTCTCTCATGGATGGATTCTCGAGATACAATCAAATCAGAATATCTGAACAAGATCAAGCTAAAACCACATTTATAACTCCTTGGGGAACCTATTGCTACGTTGTTATGTCATTCGGTCTCAAGAACACTTTGGCGCTACGTACGGTGGGATATGACGACGTATATATTTCATGATCTTATTCATAAAATCATGAAATCCTATGTAGACGACTTGTTGGCTAAGGCCAAGAAGCGTTGTGACCATCCGAAAGTAATTCACATCATTCTTTCACGTCTGATAGAATATGGAGTCACGCTAAATCCAGAAAAATGTGTCTTTGGTGTAACATGAGAGAAGCTCCTAGGATACATCAAATTGTCACGAGGATAGATGTTGACCTAACTAAAATTTGGGCTGTCCTCGAAATGGTCCCACCTTGAATGAATCGGAATCGAGGTCATTTCTCGAGAAAGCTTAGTGCAATCCGAGAGATTCATCCCAGACTTAAGTTTTTCCATTCATCCAATCAACAATCTACTCAAGAAAGATTATAGCATTGATTAGACCGAAGACTGCAATGAATCTTTCAACGCAGTTAAGTGTTTCTTGTTATCACCACCTACGCTGATGCCACCTAAGCCAGATCACCCGTTAATTTTATACTCGCGAGCTACCAATGTCTCGCTAGCCTATATGTTGGCTCAAGAAGATGATGACAAGAGAGAACATGTGATTTATTTCATTAGTTGAACATTGCTCGACTATGAAACATGTTATACACAGGCCGAATGAGAATGCCTCGCTATAGTCTTTGCAACCAAACACTTAAGACATTATATGCTAAATCAAGAAACAAGGGTCATGGTAAAAATAGACCATTTACAAACTTTCCTCACGCAAGGGTCCTTGTCTAAAAAGGCTGGACGTTTTATAACCTTAATGGGAGAATTCGAATTAACATTTGTAAATCAGAAGTCCGTTAAGGGAAAAATCATCAGATTGGTTAGCTGATAACCCTTTAGATGGAGGTGATCTAGTAGATCTGGACTTTCCAGATGAGTGCGTATACTACGTCGAAACCAGACCTCCTATCTCTGAGTGTCCTTGGTACACTGATATCATTAATTATATCATGGACCATACGTATCCAGAAAGTGCTACTCCACAAAAAAGAAGGCGGTTACGCATTATCGTAGCAAAATACGTCATTATAGAGCAAGTGCTCTATCGAAAAGCGTTCGATGGAATGCTTCTAAGATGTGTCGACACAAAAGAATCCAAGAAGATTCTCCATGAATCTCACAGTGGAATGTGTGGAGGTCACTTTGGTGGCCATGCCACCACTCGTAAAATACATCGAATGGGCTATTTCTGGCCCACTCTAGAACACGATGCAGTAGAGTTTGTACGCAAATGTCATAAGTGTCAAGAATTCTCCCACGAGATTCACATGCTAGCACAAGCTCTACAACCGATTGCTACTCCATGGCCCTTTTCTACGTGGGGCCTAGATTTAATAGGGAAATTCTCTCCCTCGTCTATAGACGGCCATAATTTTATAATCATGACCACCGAATATTTTACCAAGTGGGTAGAGGCTATGCCTCTTACTACTGTATCGGGTTCTATAATCGCCAAGTTCATCTTGAACCAAATCATTTGCAGGTATGGTATCCCGTAAATCATTATCTCAGATAATGGAACTTCTTTTAAGAATGATGAAGTTCACGAATTGTGCAATAAATTTAAAATAAGCCATCATACGGCTTCATTATATTACCCTCAAGCCAATGGACAGGCTGAGGCAACAAACAAAACATTAAAAGCCATTCTCCTTAAAACGGTGAAAGAAAACAAACAAGATTGGCACTTGAAGTTATATCCGGCCTTATGGGCCCACCGAACCTCAATAAGAACACCAATAGGAGTGACTCCTTTCTCACTAGTATTCGGGGTAAGCAGTTCTCCCACTTGAGGTTGAAATACCCAGTCTCCGCATTTCATTACAAGGGATCCTGGATGAAGACGCTTATAGAGAAGCACGTCTTTCCCAACTAGAAAGCCTAGATGAAGCTAGGTTAGATGTTGAACAATGGCACAGAGTCTATGCTGACCGGATGTGTTGGCAATATAACAAGAAATTCTATGAACGTGACATATATGAAGGTGATCTAGTTCTAAGGCTAGACATCTGGATCGACAAAAATACTTGCGAAGGAAGGAAGTTTCGACCCAAATGGTTGGGCCCATACCGAGTCATGAAGGACTATGGAAATGGTGCATACCTCTTATGTATGCTGGAAGGTGAGGAATTTGGTGAAACAATCAATTCCCTACACCTCAAACAATTCTACGCGTAAGCAACTAGCACTATTTATAATTATATCTACATTGCATCTTCATATAGATTAGGATCATTTTGTCCGCTTGTTTTATACAAAAATGTGATCAAGGAATTTGTTCTCAAAGCAATTCATTACAAACTCATGATGTTGTTGGCATAAACACTCTAATCATACTTCTCCATTTCCATGATATCATCAAACTATCTCGGAATCATTTCATCAAATAAAGCTAGATATGACAAGGTCTTAACGGTAACCATGCCAAGATCTGCGGGTTTATTCTCACTTTTGGTTTCTTCTTAGGATAGGTGTCTTGCCTATGGTCTATTCTAGAAGCTTCATGGTGTCACATCTATCCCGTATATATATCTCTTTGGAAATAAGAACACACTGACATTTTTCTCAAATAAACAAGTCAAATATAGAATCAAACAGAAAATTTTAAATTTACACATTTCCTTGCCCCACCAACCTTCGGTGATGAGCTTGCGTCTCTTACTAGTGACGTAGGGTTGGGAAAGGATGGAAATGCCCTTACTCGCCTATGCCTTGCCCATGGTGATAAACCCACGCTTCTTACTAGTAGCATGGGGCAAAGTGTAGGGGGTCCTCTTGACAAACAAATGTAAAAGGTCATAAGAAAACAATTCAAACCTTGAAGCTTTGAGTCAAAAACAAATGAATCAGATGTTCAAAATTCCAAAAGAGTTAAAAGCCTAATAACCTAGATTTTGTCTACTATGTGGCCATCTACGGATCTAAGTCTAGATAAACCACAAAGCAAGTTGCATCCAAAACTATGAAGTCACTCGAGTGGAGTAGGCTTGTGGTATCCTAATTTGGTTCCGCCAAAGCTTTGTCTATCTTTCATCAATATCATTTCAGCACATTTCATAACTTGCGCCCTTCCCAACTCTCGGTGATGAGCCCTCGCATCTTACTAGTTGCGTGGAGTTAGGAGTAGGGGCAAGTTTATCTGCTCATCATACCAGTTTATATTCACCACTTTGCCAAAACAAATATGAAGTATCCAAAATTGCTTACAGAAACTAAGATTCAACATCACATTGTATCTACATTACCATATATCAGCATCATGAAATACAAAAAGAAAGTAAACACTTGCATCATTTGTTCTCCATTACATACATTTTAAAGGCATACAAGCATAACATCATAATTTACATGAGGAAATTGGAAAGGAAACAAAGCCATAAATGCCAAGGGTTTGATCCAAAAAGAATATATATATATATAAATGATCAAAGTTTCTGTACAATGCCATCATGCGCTAAGCATGGTCAAAACGCTCAAAGAGCCGGGATATACAAAAGAATATATCATACAAAATCTAGAGAGCTAAGTGGCTTCTCAATCCCTACGAGACCCCTCTGAAGGTGCACTCCCACGCCTAGGACTCTGGCTACACCGGCGCTCACGAGTGCATGAGAGGGCTCAGGATCCCGAGGGGCAGCTACAGTCTCGCCACGAGAATGGCTCCTCATCAGGAACTCGGCTGTCCTATACCCCACTAGCTCTATGCAGAGAGTCGATACCATCCTGGCCACGTGCCAAACTAGGGAAAATACATCAGTGTGTCTACCAGCTGTTGAGGGCTCCCCAACGTCCACAAACAACTCTGCGTGGGTCCTCTCCATGGGGATCATCAGGGTATCGGTGCATACCCTACGAATCAAGTCCCGCCACTCATCGGCGGTCTCTATAAAAAAAGGAAAAATAAATTAGAAACAAAACAAGAGATTAGAAATACAAGATAAAACAAAAGGAGAGATAGCAACTAAGGAAATCCTAACTAAAAACAAACATTAAAAGGAAGGATGGTAACTTACTCGGATCACCAGGCCTCTAGGATGGATCGCTAGGGTCAGCACCTGCCACGGATGCCACCGCTGACTGAGGTGTTGCTCCTGTGACTGGAGCAACGTAGCACCCCACAACAGACTCATCCTCCCCGCCATGGCCCTGGGAGAGTGGCTCCTCTGAAACCAGAGTAACTCTCTCTGCACTCTGCTCGGCCCTCACTGCCTGCATAATATCCTAAGTGTCATGCCACTCAGGATCGTTGTCCTCCTCTGTCTCTCCCCCTGTAAACTCCTCGGACTCAGAGTCTATGTCAATGGGGTCATCGCTGCTATGGGAAGGGCCCGCAGTCTGAAGCAAGGGTGCCTGAGGCGCACCGGCTCTCCCTCTGGCATGTACTACCCTCCTGGCCACAATAGGAATGTCGGGAGTAACCAATGTCCAACCCCAGCCTCTAGGACCCCCTCTGGCCTCTCGAACTGACCTATATACTGGTGCTACCAGGGGAAGCATGCCCATGTAGGGTAGGCCAAACTACTAAGGAACTCAGCCAAAGGGGTGTATCTCCACTCACCCCACTCTGTCAATAAGCTGCCCTGTGGTGGAGCAGGAGATCAAAGTAAGAGCCTCCTCGCCCCATATACCTGTCATGGTCTGATATGGTGTGGCCTCCATGTCAGTAGTGGTCAGGGAAGCAACCGGATGATGAGGTGCTCGGAGCACCGACATATCTGTCCATCTAGCTACCCTCACAGCTCGGGATCTGTCACCTCTACACCTCTACCATAGGGAATGAAGTGCTCATAAACCCAACTCATGACCAGGGTCGGGTGGCTCAAGGACTGCCCCTGTAAACGGACTACCCTGTATAAATCATGGTAGGTAGTCCCAAGAATATCTACTCCCCAGGCATATATCCGGCCATGTCCCTCTATCTGTGCAATGATGGGGGACCAACAGTATAACAGTGTGTCTCCTCCCTTGTCCCCGATCAGTCTCAAGGCAAGGATCCCCATAATGGCCTGGCGAAGCAAGGGGATGGGCAAGCTAGGAATGGATCAAACTCTGACCCCCTTCTTCAAACCCGTGGAGATGACTGCATCTCCCATATAGGAAGCCCACTGTGCTATCTGGGCCCGCGAACCTGCTGTCTCAAGGGTGAGACATCTCCCAATGATCGAGACCCCTAGAATGCGATAAACATCCTCCAAAGTGATTGTCCACTCACCGCGGACCCCTGGTAATCAGAAGGTGTTTTGATCAGCATCCCAATAGGAAAATAAGTCACAAAGGATGTGACTAGATGATGTAACATGTGGAACGTACAAGATACATAGTATCCCAGCCCTCTGAAGAGTGTCCTCCTCATCCTGTGAAAGTGCGTCTAGTACTCCTGGGAGCCAGTCACACTCCCTCTCTCGGCTCCACTGAATATACTCCTCTCTCACCTGCATACACCCAAAAACACACAAAACAAAGCAAGTTAGCATCGAGTGATATTAGAAAAATCATGAAAACACATAGAAATGCTAAAAATGTAAAAACAATCTCAAACAGATGTTCTTTTGGCATTCTCATGCTAAAAACCGCGCCTGAGTAGGGAGGTCGTTTTGTAACCACCACCACGAAGCAGGCGGCGGAGTCGTGTAACCGCCTCCACAGGCGGGCGGCGGTCATGTGTCGAAAACCCACGTGGGTTTTATAATTTAAAAATCCTAAAAACGCTAAAAAAGGACCGTTTTAGCTAAAAACAAAGCCTACCCAGTAGGCGCCCCCCCTAGATGGACCTTTTAAACCTAGCATTTTTGAAAATAGCCCCCACAACAAAGATTTTAGCATTTTAAAATTAAGGGGGTAAAAAGGATAAATTGAAGAAAACTAACTTGTGATCTCGCGGGTCGATGTTCTCTCGCAGAGGCATGATCACTATCCCGTCACGAACGTTTTGACTCTACTCGCGCAAGAAACCATCACCGTGGGTTCCAGAGCTCAGAATCAATCAAATCAACTCACGTAAATGAATAGGAAAATGGGCCCACTTTCATATATATAGCAAACCTGACTTGTTTTAAAATGCCTTTTTTACAAGTTTGGAGCACCGACGGAGGTAAGTTCTTATCCCCGCACGAATGGTACATTCTCATTTCCTATTATTTTAGCATTTATTTTCCAAATTATTGTGTCTATCTGCGCTTGAGTTCTCTTTTCGTTTTGCAGGTGGCAGGAATTTTGGATAGCGTCATTTCAACACACGGACGTATCAGGTATAACTTTCAACTTCCCATTTCGGGACCGCCATACTCGGACCCACCATTTTATGCCTCTTCATGGCTAAAAATATTCTCTGAGGGGGCAATATGTACGTACCAAAAATTCTAAGGTCTTGTACTACCGGAAAAGCAACAGTGCCCCAATGATGATACAGTCTCCTTGCAGGTGTTGGGATCCAGAAAATCTCTCCAAGTGTGCGTTAACATCCTGCATGCCCCACTTAGCCCCTGCATGCTTTGTTTTTCCCTTTTCCCCTCTTTTCTTGGCCTTTTGCTCTTCAGTGGTGAAACCACCGCCCTGCCTAGGCGGCGGTCTCGTGACCGCCGCCACGAGCAGGTAGAAGTCATGTAACCGTCACCCTACTCAGGCCGGTGGTCCTTTACGTGTTTTCCAGAAAGCTCTTTTAACACAACACACGTAAATTTCAAGGATTCACCAGCTTTTTTTACCAAAGCATAAGCTTGTATTAATGATTTTGGTTCCTGGAATAGTGTTTTGCCATTGTTTATAGTTTAAGAGTTCTATTTGGTTTTTACCTTGGGTAAATGCAAATGCTATAAATAGTTGGCTTGTGCTCAAGTAAATGGCCCCTCAAATTTGCCTATGAATTTCTCATTGCAATAGATTAGTCTTTCATTGCATGCTTAGTTAGTGTTGTTTTGCTGTTAGTAAGCCACATATCCATCTTGTGTAAATGCTATTGATATTTTATCCAATCCATTGGAGTAAAATAGCTTGTTTTTAATAGGAAGCCATTAAAGTTGCAGGTTTTGTTCTTCAAACAGGATAGTTTCAGGTTCTGGATGTTTTATGTTGCATGACTCACAATAAATCCCGCTAGGAATTGCATAATCCAAGCTCTGTACTCTTGCGCTATCTCTCTCCTACTCACATTATATTCAGTTTGTATCCTAAGCTGCCTTTGTCCCAATATCTACTTCTGTTGATGCTAGCATTACACGCTTTTCTGGATCTACGTGAACACGAAGGAACGAGGAGATCACACTAAGGGGACAAGAATCCAAGTTCTAGCTTTCAAAGTTCTAAATTAGAAATGTATCAAATAGAGTAGTTAATCACTTTATTTCACTCAATTTCACTTCTAAGGTAGGATCGAGAGTCTTGCAAATAGACTAGATCAAATATTTCATTATTTAGAATAGATTCACAGTTGCACAGACAAATAGCTATACTCGGTTATCTTGTTTGTTTTAATTTGTTATTTTAGCTGTCAATTCTAGATATGTTAAACAGTTACTCTTTTAAATTTGTTCGAATAGTTCATCAGAAAATACAAAAATAGAGAAATCATATATGCTATAGATATACTTAAAGTAGTTAAATTTCACTTTGCTATAGTTAATTTACATTGTTGCTTTTGTATGACAATCACGGGACCTAGGGAGCCCAGAGAATACGTATTCAAGCCAATCATGCCCCAACCCAATCTCATCACAGCAATAACATATATAGATCAAAATCTCAGGATCCAAGTCTTCTGAACAATGGTAAACTTGCAACAAATCAGTTTCCAACTGGGCGGGTTAAACATAGAAGATGACCGAGAACACACATTTTGGTCGAATCAACCAAACTATAGATTACCTTAGATTCATATTTTCATGAATGTAGAAGGGTTTGAAAGAGAGCAGACATTTGATTGTGATCCTTTGGTTCCAAAGCTAGACGCAGGAGACACTCTCACAGATATAGATACCAGCTTAAGAATTCAGGTTGCACGAACGCCTGTAAGATATTCTGAGAAGATCACACAATTATTGATTCTGAATATAGAAGCTGAGAAGGCATATGATTCTTTGGATACCGGGGGTTAGGGAATGATTCCATACATGACCATAGTAGGTCCGCAACAGCCATGAATCTACGGTTGTGACCCACAAATCCCATAGCCCAATGAATCCATAGGTGAATCAGACATAGATGCGTTGGCCTACGTACACTAGTATTTAGATCTACTCCACTTCCACCTATCATCATCAGACAGTTATCCTGGTTAGACATAGCAGCTAACAAAGCTAAGGAGTTCTGGACTAGGCTAGAGAATCACCCATAGAGTCAATTATATTTACCATCCACCCTATGACCTTATCTGGAGACATACACGAAACTATCCTAGGTCATTTTCCACGTATTCCACAACCTATAGACCGAATCATGCCAGAGCTTGATATTGATTGGAGCCTTTGAGCAATCATCCTTGCTGATCGATCTATCACACCAGTTCAAGTTAAGAGGGCATTCTTTACCTTAGATTCGCAATTTCCACTAGTGCATGTTGAATACATTAGATTGCCTATATAGTTTGTCTGTATCCCACGCATATACCATCCCCATTGGCTGTCTCGGCACGACCTCAGGAGGTCGGGTGCAAGGAAGAGTTACTTGTAGATTCCCAAGCTCACTTGTCACTTTTCCATCTTACAGTGACCAAACCCTGTCACTTATTTTTCCAAATCTCTGGATAAGTATTAATAACCCAATTGGTATTAGTGGAAGTAACCGATCAACACCTAGGAGGTATAATTTTTCATTCTGTACATCCATGGCTGCACAATCATTTCTTGTGTTCGAGGTATATTGTCTAGTACAAAGTGTTTAGAAAAAGTACTGGTATTCAAATATTGTGTATCACATCCGGAAGTGGCACAAGACACGTATATGGTAGCAATGTAATATCACAAATTTTTGGCTCATAGTTTATCACAACAAGAGGGAGACAATGCATGCATGACCACTTGGGACATTTTCTAGCTACGGGAGTTGTATCTAGTGGGTCGGTGGAGTAAGAACTAGCAAACCTTATGGACTGGTGGATCTAGAGGATCGGTGGGTCGGGAGGAACAATCGCTGGTGGATCTAGTGGATCCGGTTGTTAAGGCAACATCAAGGGAAATCCGGGTTCTTTATTAGGTAGGCGGGCCTCCTCCACCTCAAAGCAAGTGTTCTTTGAAATGTCTTTGCATCTTCTAGATTACAAAGGTGTTGATGATTCTACGAACATGTACACAAATGTGAGTTGCTATGGCGCAGAAGGGGATCACTATCCTAGGATGGAAGGAAAGTCAATTTTCAATGAAGTTACAAGGGTGTGCACATGGATGGTACTAGAAGTATGAACCTCACTGACAATAGTAGATTATACCTCGTTGTGTAATGCCTTCTTAGTTAAATTTTATATTCCCTAGTTTGAATAGAAGAGCGTTAGTGTATTGAAGGATATTCAACAAGGTATGGTAAAGAGTGTGTGGGAGTATGATGTGTGATTTAAGAATCTCTTATAAAAATGTCTTATGATATTCATCCTTCTCAGCATGGTCAATGGTTTGTTGGAGGATTAATAACACCCTTTAGGAGAGCATTGTCGATAATATTTTCCAGACCACATGAGGCCTTAGAGGATACCCGCACAATGAGGCTATGGGAAACATGGATACCGATGCTAGTCATTTCCTTGAACCTCATATTTTGCCATGGCACAACACATGAGACGCCTCGGCACATGAGACTTACAGGTGGCCTATGGTATATGGATTGTGAGGTAGAGGGGAATACAAAGGAGATTTTTCCTGAGATCGGATGCACCATGATAGACTCTACTATTTTCCATGGATATCATGATGTAATTAGGTGTCCCAGTAGTCATGATCCATAAGAATGTTGCTTGCTATCACAAGATTTGTACCTCTACTACTCATGCACACCAAGGATTCATGAGATCACATGATGTAACATTCCTCTTCATATTCATTAATTAATGACCTTTCATTAATTAATTAGCCTTCCTATCATTAAAGATGTCAATTAATGACCTTTCATTAATTAATATCCACTTCTACTTGGGTTAATTAATTATTATTAATTAATTACACTCATAACTCTAAATCAATAAATTACCATTTATTGGATCAAATTCTCTCTTACATCCCACAAATCATACTAATTTTCCTCTAATTAGCTTCTATAAGCTTACCTCTACCTATTAATTAATCACCTTTGATTAATTAAAACATCCCCAACTCCCATGACTTACTAATGACAAATTAAACTCTTCTAAATCAAGATTACCTTTTATAAAGCAACCTTATCCATTCCTAATCTTGTTTTACCTTTATCCCACATTCATCAATTTGCTAGCCTTGCCTCTTCATGAAAGCTATATAAAGAACCCTCCTTCTTACCTTTCTTCTTGCACCATGCTTTGAATAGTGAAAACTATAAGCATTTTGATCTTGAGCCATTCTCCATTGTTGGAAATAGCTTCTCCATCTTGCATCCTTTCACTCAAAATTGAGTAATATGGGAAGATCCAAAATGGCCTTGTAGCCATTCTTGGTGAGATTCCATTCTCAATCCTTGAGATCAAGTAACAATCCACTTTGATTGCTTATGTTCTTCATAGGTTCATAGTTTAAGTTAGCAATCATAGAGAGTAGGAAATAGCTTAGCATGTAGTTTCATTTATGCATTGAAGAAGCATTTCCTTTAAGCTCTTATCTTGATGGTTCATTGTTTAATTAGCATTTTATTTTGAAGCTATGTAGATATTAGTTTCAATTTATAGCTTAGTTAATAAAACATGAGCACATTTGGCACCCGGTGGGACTTACTCCATTGTCCTTTGCACTTAATTTCAAGTTTTTGTAGTTAAGTTTCAATTTTGGTTACTAACCCTCTTTTTGCATATATTGACATAACTTGTTTTTCTTAACTTGTTTTGTTGAGTTTGCATGTGTTGAGTCTTCCTTGTAGGTATAAAGGAGGTGAAGTGCTATCAAAATTGGAATTGATGGGAAAATTTCAAGATTTCTCCATGTTTTCATTTTTAGAGCTTACTTTTTCAACATTCTACATGCTAGTTTTGTCAATTTCTTGAAAATTTTAAATTCTTGAGCATGTAGGTTAGTGTTTGATAGTGTTGAGTCTTATATTTACATATTAATGTGGTGGGTTGCTGTCAAAATTAAATCTTGGTGAGAAAATTTCAAGATTTCATCATGTTTTCATTTTTAGAGCTTACTTTTTCATCATTCTACATGCTAGTTTTGCCAATTTCTTGAAAATCTTAAATTCTTGAGCATGTATGTTAATGTTTGATAGCGTTGAGTCTTCTATTCATATATTAATGTGATGGGTTGTTGTCAAAATTGAATCTTGGTTGGAAAAATTTGACCATTTTTGTAGATTAAGGGATGTTTTTTTGACATTTTTGAGTGCATGTCAAGTGCATACCCGTGAGCATAAGAGCATATGTAACCCATCTTCCGAAGGCCATAAATTTTTCTCCCAAACTCAAAATGACTCCATTTTTTTTGCATTGGAAAGGTATTGAAGTTAACTATGCAATGAAAACATAAATTTGGGATTTATACTTACAAAATTGTAAGTTTTCCTTTTATTTTAAAACTGGTCATTTTCTAACATGTCTAATGTTTTGATGAATGTTGTATTTCCATGTTTTACTTGATTTAGACCAAAGCATGTGTATGCTCTTCTCTTGCACCTTTTGGTGATCTTGAGAATCAAAAACAACTTTGATCTCTATCTTTTTAACATTGGGATTAAACTTGGAAATTTGATTATTCATTTTGCTTAAGGGAATGAACCTTTTACAAAGCATTTTTCAATGGTCCTTTGATTTGAAGTTTTCCATTTCTATATAGTTGGGATAAATTTTGTGTATGCTCTTCTCTTGCACCTTAGGGTGATCTTGAGAATCAAAAGCAACTTTAGTCTTCATTTTATAACATTTGGTAAATTGGAAACTTCATCTTTCACTTTTGGTTTAAGGAATGAACATTTATCAAGATTTTTGTATGGTTCATTGATTGAAAATATTTTCTTTACTTTTTAGTTGGATTATTTGTTGTGTATGCTCTTCTCTTGCATCCTTGGATGATCTTGAGAATCAAAAAAACTCTTAATCCTCTTTTAAATAATGTGATTTTCTTGGAGAACTACTAACGCTTGAGTGCAGGACCTAAAAATGCTTGTCAAAGAAAGGAGTTGAAACAAAATTAAACTACTAATACAATTTTCATGTAGGTTGCCAAAAGGTGTTCAAGTAAACCACATCCAATTTAAAAAGATAAAAAAAACACACCACAATCAACACACTTATATTTGTAGGTTGGATAAGGGTACGTCCCATCCGCTTAAAACTAGGACATAACCCCTTTGGCATAAGCCTTAAGCTACAACAATGGGGGTGGTCCTAGGAACCCCAAAGTAGTCCACACAAGAGGGAACCTTGTGGATGAAA
Source organism: Taxus wallichiana var. yunnanensis (assembly GCA_018340775.1). NCBI lineage: Eukaryota > Viridiplantae > Streptophyta > Pinopsida > Cupressales > Taxaceae > Taxus > Taxus wallichiana. Next base: position 56,226,698 of record CM031236.1, on the reverse strand, counting down.
TGGGAAGTGCTCGCACAACCTACTTGACTAGTATTACCATTTGTGAGATTTAGCATCACAAGTCATCGTATGGTGACCCCAGTGAGAGTACATGATGGACACATTTATTTCCCACTGTGCTTGAAGGGGGTAAAGTAAAGCCGAGATACTCCCAAATTAGTCAGTGTGAATTTTTGGGTAAATCAAGCTCACTTAAGATGGTCTTGTGACACCTAGTTGAGTGAACCACCTAGGAAGCTATCTTTGACCAGGAGCCCACTTGGACCACATCAAAGCCAATTTGAGTTGAGAGCTATTGTTCATCATGAAATGTGTGAAGCATTACTTTTTCTTAGTTTTTCACTTTCCCTAAGGTGAGGTGAAAACTGCCAAAGTGAGGCCAACATTTTTCAACCCCAATTGATCTACTTCCTTCACTTTCTTTTGACACTTTGTTGATCAAAAGAAGAGTGACTACCTTTGTGTTATCAATTGATTTTTTCACCACTTTTTGTCTATTTACCCATCCATGTTTGTGTTGGGTTGTTAAATGTCTAAAGTGTGTGGAGACATTTTTATATCATTGGTAGCCTTTTTTATCTTGATACCCAAGTCAAGATCATCATCGTAGTTAGGCTTGGTTCATCACTTTGATTCTCCTTTGAATGGTTATCTTGTTTATATCGTGTCACTACAATTTTGGTATTTACGTCTTGTTTCTTGTAAACTTGACCTAAATACCTATATTGTAAGGTTATGCTATATACACTTTAACAATTCCTAGGTATACTATAGCTTTAGTTTGATTTCAATTATTACCTCGATTTTGAAGAGTGTTAAGTGTTACCACTTGTGTGTTATATCAATATCATCTTGATATCAATACCTTACTTTCTCGTAAATTTTGGTTAACATATCTTGGTGAAATTGTTGTGTCACAATCATAACTGACACCCTTTGGAATATAGGTCTTGATTGATTCAAGCTCACTTTTAGTATACTTTGTTTGGGGATCACATTAACTTATTATTATTACTTACACCTTGTTCATTTATTTGAACTTGACATAAGTGGTGACATTTTGTTAATCATCTTGAAACACCAACTATCATTTGGAAACAAACTTAGGAAGTAATTGATGATTGATTGGTTTGAAAAAAAAAACTTTGTGTGATTGTGTCTCATTCATCACATTGACTTATCCATTTTAGACAATCACTTTGATCCATTGATTCTTAAATATCATTCATTATTCTTTGGTCATTAATTTGGCTTTGTGTTTTGAATTGCGTGATTGTTCCTTGTGTTTATCCATCTTATAAACTCATTTCTAGGACAATCCTTTGGGTCTTTGATCCTCTTGATCTTCTTGTTTTTTCCTAAGTTCATGGTCATTTTTGAACATATCTTTCAAACCTTAGCATAAACATTTCCTATCAAGAAACTTTTGCATCAATCAAACATTGGAAATATTTCCTTTGTATCCTTTATGTTGCTAAAATTTTGATCAATCCTTTGACATTTACGCTCCAAACTTGTTGTCCAAACCTTGTTGGATTATCAATCTTGAGTCATCATGATGTATGTTTTCCTTAGCTTCCCTTTTGAAAATCACACAAACATCCCCATCTTTATGAAATGTCTAGTTGGTTGTCATTATGTTGCCCAAATCAACATGAAACCTTCTTCACTTTGAAGAAGTTTGATCATACAATCTAGGTGTAGGCCTTTGAACCCAACACATGCCAAAATGACTGATTATCGCAAGGTCCCTTATACATACGACAATAAGGAATCAAATTTTTGGTTCACATCAAAAGACACCCATCATGACCAAACCTCATTTGGTTCTTCATGCTAGAGAACCCATCGGGTAACCCATTCCCCACCTTCATCTCATAGTTGGTGGTATGGTTTGGACACTTCTGATCCAAATTATTATTCAGTTCCCCCACTCTTCTTCTAATTCTAATCCAAACATTTCCTCTTCTTCTGAGGATTCCAATCCAAATATTTCCTCTAACTCTTCTTATGATGATTCTAATTGATACTATTCTGATATTCATCTAATTATGGATCCAAACTACTATTCAGATTCATCTAATTTGAATCCTAAGTCATGGTCCTCCCCTTCTTTAGGACCTCTATTATCAATCACCTAAACAATGTTCTCCTCCTCTAAAGATTTGTGTCACCACAAATTATCTTCATCATTCATCTAATGTGACTCCTACATCATGGTCCTCCCTATCTTTGCAGGACCCTCTTCATCATACATTTAATACGACTCTTATGTCGTGGTCCTCCCTTTCTTCATAGGACCCCTTTTATCAGTCACCTCAATAACGTCTTCTTCCTTTGAAGATACGTGACTCCAAATCCCTCCAATCAAACATCTAATACAATTCTTGAATCATGGTCCTCTCTTTCTTTACAAGACCCTTGTTATTATTCATCCAATGTGATTCTTGAATCATGGTCCTCCCCTTCTTCACAGGACCTTCTTCATCAATCACCCCCAAAGTCTTCCTTCTTTGAAGATTTGTGTGACTCAAATTCCTTCTATTCAAACATTTGAATTGACCCATGCATCATAATTTATAGACTTTGGACTTAATCCTACTAGTTTATAGATGATATACCATCATATAGGTAGGTCCACACCACCTTCTTCTACTCCCGAGACATCTAGCTCCACATCTTCTTTGTCCCCCACATCATCTTCTTCTATCAATCATCATCAAACATCTTCTAAGTCTTCCACACCAATTGAACCTCTTTCTTCCAATCAACCCCTAGTGGTCGATCAACAACTCATACCGATTGATCTCTTTTAGAATGAAGAAACAATCATGGCATTTATAGGGGCACATGAAGATATTCCTTTAAAAAATTACAAGAAAGGATTCTCTTTAGACTTTGATGCATCTACGTATTGTGAGGAAAAGGTTGATTCCTTTTATCAAGAAATAGAGGAAGAGCCTCAAATCATGCAACTTGATCCTCCTCTTATTCTTCCATCTTCACATTCTTCATTGTGATGAAACTCCTAGGTCTTGCATTGATCCATGGCCTATCTTCTCATCACCCAATCACTCTTTTTCTATCATAATTCCTCAATCACAATCTCTTATGGGTTCAACATCAAGTAGCCCTTCATCTTCATCTAGGTGTGGGTCACCTTCTAGTAGCCCTCCCTCTACTATTTGTGGGACATTTTCAAGTAGTCCACTATCTTCTATTCTTGGGGCATGTCTAACTAGCCCCTTGTCTTCTATGTATGGATCACCCCGGGTAGTCCATCATCTTCTATTCTTGGGCCACATCCTAGTAGACCATCATATTACATCTATGGTTCATGTCCTAGTAGCCCTTCTTCTATTCTTGGGCCACATCCTAGTAGCCCTTCTTCTTCTATTCTTGGGCCACATCCTAGTAGCCCTTCATGGTCTAGCTATCCCCCAGTAGCCCTTCTTCTTCTATTCTTGGGCCACATCCTAGTAGCCCATCATCTTCTATCTATGGGTCACATCCTAGTAGCCCTTCTTCTTCTATTCTTGGAGCCACATCCATTAGCCTTCATCTTCTATTCATGGATCACATCTGTTTCTTCATGGAGAAATCTTTTCTATCAATTTGAATTGATCCATATCCTAATTTTCTTCATCCATTTCTTCAGTGTTTCATTCATCACATTTTAAGGACCATCATCCATCTTTCTCATCATGAATCAATAATTATTAGTTCTTCAAAGTTTAAAACCATCAATTTTCATCCATCAAATTATCACCATTTCTCACTCATCAATTCTAAATTCTAAACATCCACGTTTTCCCACTTCTCGAGATCAAAAATTCAAGCATTAGCTTATAAGAAACCTAGACAAGTTCTTTATCAAGCTAAGACCAAAAACCAAAGAGCTCCAAAGCTCCCAACAACTCAAATGATCATAAAATTCAAAATCAAACATGATTCTAGAATGCACACCAATGTACCCATCAAGTATGGCACAAAGTGCAGAAACCTATGGATAGGGAACTCAAGCTCCCACATATGAAACCCATGTTTCAAAACAAATCACAGTCATTTGTTGAGTGTGAACTCACCACGATCATCGAGATCGGGGATAATATCACTCTTGATAAACAAATGTGCTTAGTCTCCCTTATCAAGGAAGTCACACACATCGTTGTTGGATCCTATCATGTAGATTGACATTGTTGGTCCCAACTTCAAAAAAAAAAAAAATCAAAAAAAAATCAAAAAAATAAAAAAAAGTTCAAAAAAAAAAAAATGAGAAAACATTAAAACATTACAAAAAAAAATCAAAGGTACAAAGATCAAACATTGCGTAATCAGGTATTACATACACATGGATGTTCTTTCTTCCCTTTCTTTCATATTCCTCTACAAGTCATCCACCATTTTCATCCCTTGATGTTATTTGGTTAGCTTATTTGCACACATTTTGTGACATTTATCTCTATGGTATCCGTTTGACCTTGGTCTTTCATAACCTTGGTAAATTAAAGAACGAATGACCTCTTAGAGATCCTATCACTATCTACATATAATAAACTTGTTGGGAAGAATTTTTGGGTGTATTTTTTGACACTATCCAATGTCATCATCACAATCACTTCCACATCCTTCCATCAAGCCATCAAGTGGTTCTTAACCCTTGTCAAACAAGAGAGCTGAAATAATTTTTTAGAAAGAAAAAGAATCAAAATCAATCAATCAAAAGCAAAAGCTAAAAGCAAAAAAATTGATATATAACTCTCTCTTGGGGTATTTCCAATAATCTCTACTAGGGCTATGGATGCTCACCTGACTAGTAGTAGAGAAATGTTGTGATTAGAATCAAATGCATCTCCATCGGGGCTATGGACACCTGGTGGTAAATGAAGCAATGTATGGCTCTCCTTCCACAATCCATTCACAAATCACCTTTCAAACTAAATCATTCCTACACATTGGCTAGTGTCTTCACTTATTGTCTATCAACTCTTTCCTTCAAGAGGTAATTCATTTCCATGTGCACACACGGGATCTCGATGAGTAAATAGGATTAGTATGTTACCAAGTGTTACTTTTTGGACCTTGTTCAAACTCTTGCTTTAGTGCATGTCTTGTCTCATGATTTGTGCCTTGGGCTAATCACTTTTTCATCGACCACCTTCTAAATATTTTCATAGCATCCTCTATTCTTTGAAAATCATTTAGAACATCCATGTGTATCAGATGTCCTCTTTTCCATGTTTTTTACACCTTTTGTCCCCCTTTAATAAATCAATCACCCACTTCCTTTCTATCATGTGTTTCTTGGCTAGCTTACACTGGGGGCATCCTTGCTCCCTCATGATTGAACCTATTTTATATTGGCCTTGATCCCCCTTCTACGTGTGAAGAGTTTATCTTTGAATACTCCCACCTAATCGTTGGGGCATGTCACATCTTCACTTTCTCATATGCATGTGGCATTTTTCCCTTGTACATCCCATCTATCATTGGGGCATCCATGCTTCTTTTCTTTTCTGTACATAGTTTTAGAAAACTTTCAAAATAAAAAAACATTCAAATATGTTTCTAAAAAATAAAAACAATAAAAATCATCCTACAAAACATCTCTCTTTGGTTCTCACTTGTTCTTGTGTGTGACTCATGGATCATCTTGATCTACCTCCATTAACAAAGTTGGTTTTTTCTTACTATGTCTGTACTCTGGGGCACAATGAGTTTCCTAGTATTGTTTCATAGTGCACTACTTTTCATAGGACCCAAGTGTCCTTTGTTATTCCCCTTGCATGTATCCTTGCTTGGGGCACCATATTTTAACCCTTGTCATTAATTTCACACATAGGTCGGAATCAAAGCTTGATAAAAAAAACATTGCATTATGTTTCTCTGTTAGGTTATCTTGTTTACTTTCTTGTATTGCATTGCATTATGTATGTATGTTGCAGGAGTTAGGCATCTTTTACTTTCTCGTATTGCATTGCATTTTGTATGTTGCATGGAGTTGGTGTTTTTAGCTATGGAATTTGTTCGTATATGGATTTTCATGTCATACTACACTTTTATTCATTCTTTTTAATAAGGACCGATGACGTCGATCATAAGCAAAATGATGAAATAAAGTTGGTTTTTACATCGGCAAGATGATAGCTATATCCATCTCTTTTCATCTTCATTTTTCTTCCATATCACTCTCCTTCTATCAACACTTTTCTTCAAAAGTAACTTGGGGAAATAGGGATCAATTCTTCTACTTCTTCTATTATGTTCTTTCATCTTTTCGATCGTCAATCACCCTCTTTCATCACCCCATCGACACTCGAGGGGGCATCCTTCATTCTATTAATTTTTTCTTCTATCTCTTCAAAAAAAAATTATTTTTTTGTACTTGTCTACTATCTTTGAAGTGGCATCACTTATGCCACCCCAAAGAGGGGAAAATGTAGACACCTAAAATCCACTTACACAACCTTTAATGCTAAGATTGCACTAATTATCCTCTTTCTCATCATTTCCATAATAATTAGCACTTTTCCACTAATTAGCTAACATTCCTCTTCATATTCATTAATTAATGACCTTTTCGTTAATTAATTAGCCTTCCTATCATTAAAGATGTCAATTAATGACCTTTTGTTAATTAATATCCACTTCTACTTGGGTTAATTAATTATTATTAATTAATTACACTCGCAACTCTAAATCAATAAATTACCATTTATTGGATCAAATTCCTCTCTTACATCCCACAAATCATACTAATTTTCCTCTAATTAGCTTCTATAAGCTTACCTCTACCTATTAATTAATCACCTTTGATTAATTAAAACATCCCCCAACTCCCATGACTTACTAATGACAAATTAAACTCTTCTAAATCAAGATTACCTTTTATAAAGCAACCTTATCCATTCCTAATCTTGTTTTACCTTTATCCCACATTCATCAATTTTCTAGCCTTGCCTCTTTAGGAAAGCTATATAAAGAACCCTCCTTCTTACCTTTCTTCTTGCACCATGCTTTGAATAGTGAAAACTATAAGCATTTTGATCTTGAGCCATTCTCCATTGTTGGAAATAGCTTCTCCATCTTGCATCCTTTCACTCAAAATTGAGTAATATGGGAAGATCCAAAATGGCCTTGTAGCCATTCTTGGTGAGATTCCATTCTCAATCCTTGAGATCAAGTAACAATCCACTTTGATTGCTTATGTTCTTCATAGGTTCATAGTTTAAGTTAGCAATCATAGAGAGTAGGAAATAGCTTAGCATGTAGTTTCATTTATGCATTGAAGAAGCATTTCCTTTAAGCTCTTATCTTGATGGTTCATTTGCGTCACAACATTGAATATGATAAGGAAATTACCCCGAATGTCATGGTTGATGGATGGATCTTGAGAAATATTCTAATTGACACGTGTGCAAAAGTTAAAGATCTCAATTTGGATGTGTGGAATCAAATGGGAGGGCCACCATTACAACCATCTTTGAATGTGTTGTATATGGTGAAAAGATGAAGGAAATGCCCATTGGAGTTTTGATGGAAACTATTATCACTATCAAAGGGGTGAAACTCATTGGAGACTTAAAAGTCTTGGTGCTTGCTAAGGTGGACAAATTTTTCAGCGTTACTTGGGTGCCTCTGGTGCTATAAGAAAAATGTTGACTTAACTTTGAATAAGGGTTATATGAGTTTTGAGAACGAGGAACGTGTTATCATCCCATTGATAGATGGAAATTCAATGACTGTATTGAACCCTTGGGAGAAGGAAATGCAGACATAATATATGTGTGTCTTGTCAAAGACCCTAAATTTGTGCATCTAATGAAGGTGTTATTTAGTGGGAAGACGCTCAATATATAAGTAATAAAACTAGTGTGGCATGTGAAACTTGGGCACATGGGACATATGAGCTAGTCGGGAAGGTACTTAAGAGGCTCTGTGATGAGAGTAAATAAGGCATGCTCGATTAGGCACCTAGGAGGAAATAATTTTCCAAGTGATGTTGGGGAGCCGACCACGATGTTTTCTAATGAAAAATGGAAACCCGGTGGATATGTGAGATCGAAAGGAGAAGGATGCTTAGCTATACCTTTCTTGGGACCACAACACATTGGTGGGAAACCCATTGTGATAACCTTTTATAGTGGTGTGAGGTGAGAATCACGTTCTCTCTTAAGTTTTTCTCAAGCAATGCACCTACTACTATATGAGATTATCATGGAAAGGAAGTTACCTCGTTGCACGTCCAAGCATGTGAGAAGGCATGGGTGGAAGGAATGAAATACTTCCTACCTTATTTATGGGTGCATAAATTTTACTCCACTTTATAAGGCTATGTGCACACATAGTACATTCACTCAAAGATGTCTTTGTCGACCGAAGGCGATAGGAGTTGATAGATGATCTCCTTCAAATGTTTGAATATCAAAGTACTAATCCATTAGTTGATGAGGCATTACAGGTTGTTAAGCTCCTAACAATGGGAGATAGTGCCATGATGGAGGATAGAATATTGGAATTTTTAGGTGAACTGGTTTAGAAGCATGCTTTGATGAGGAAGAACTAGAGGAAATACGGCTTAGGCACGCATGCATAGAAAAAGAGAAAGGAAATTTGGTCTATGTGATCAATGGTGAGGAAGTGGAAAAATTTGATGTTAACCATACTATGGCTATGCGTGAGGTTATGGATAGTGTTGATGAGCAAGTGCATGCCTACCATGAACCACCGAGAACTACGAAGGCTAACATTAGCTCGGATATGGAATGTAATGAGGCTACTATCGGGGACTACTAGTCGGATAAGGAGGTTTCAAAGATCGTTGATCATTACACAAGTTTCAAGATTTATTTCCACGCAGTACCATGAGCTTAAGGGAGTTCGCCACTCCTTGGGGAGATGTGGATCCCATTCCAAATCTGCATGTCAAGGTCAAGGAAGATATTGACAAGTTGATCACTTCATGAATCATTGAGGTTGTTGACGAATCATAATGGATAAGTCCAATAGTCATTATCATTAAGAAGGATGGGAGGATAAGGATTGGTGTTGATTATAGGTATCGAATGTAGTATGTGTTATTGAATCTTTTCTAACCCCCTTCATGAAGATATCCTCGAAGGAGTAGTAAAAGTGCGAGATCCATTCTTTCTGATTGATTCTTGGGATATCATTAGGTTAGAATTGCAACGAAAGACAAAAGAAAAAAATTTCCACTAAAGGGTAAGTTTTCCTACAAGGTCATGCCTTTTGGATTGAAGAACGCACTTTCTTTGTGTTTTTGCACATTTTGGTGGAGGAATTTCAAGAATTCATCCATAAGTGTATTCAATTCTACCTTGATGATTAGATGGTATATGAATTAGTGAGGAACCATTGAGACAATCTGAGGTGATGTTTAAAATATGTCGAAGATTGAGGATATCCCTCAACATAAAGAAATGTATTTTTTCTACTCCATTTGGAACCATATTGGGGCATATCATATGTAAGGAAGGCTTGTTGGTGGATCATACCAAAGTTATAGTTATTGTGGGACCTGGGAAGCGTGATCGGCGAGGAAGGCGGTGCATAGATTCCTTGGGCATATGGGGTATTACTAAAAATTTATTAAGGGGTATGCCATGATTGTCGTGCCATTAGAAAGCGTTACTAAAACAAAAAATACATTTCATTGGGGTGAGTCGCAATAGATGACATTTGATACATTGAAGAATAAAATTATTCTTGAGCTCATATTATGCTTTCCTTCTTGGGACAAACCATTTCATGTTCATGTTGGTGCTTCAGGAATGGAAATTGGATCAATGTTGGAACCACTAGGTGAGGGAAATTTTGACCACGATCTTTGTTTCGCAAGTAGGACATTAACACCGTCAGAGAAGAACTATACTACTATTGAGTGCAATGTTTTGTTGATGATCTACGTGATACAAAAATTTAGGAAGTCTCTACTGGCAACACCTTTTATAATCTACATGAACCAAATGGCATTGAATTACTTAGTAAAAATCCCGTTTTATAAGGGCACACAAGAAAATGGGTCAAGTTGTTTCAAGAGTATTGATTTACGATTATTTTGAAACTAGGTAAGAGTAATTTGGGACATGACCATTTATCAAGGATTGAATCAGGGGAGGACATGTAGAGCATTGAGGATACAATGCCAAATGCACAAATGTTTAAATCGCGAGTGTGTGCCCTCGACTTGCAAGATATTGTTGTTTTTCTCAAAATAGGTGTGGCGCTAGAGGGAATGAAGACATTGGAATGAAATTAGTTAGCTATAAGCACCGCACCTTACATGCTAATTATTGAAGACATATACAAGATAGGCCATGATGATATTTTGTTCCAATGCATGTTAGATCATGAGTGCACTAACATCATGGAGGAAGCACATGGTGAAATTACAGGAGGAAACTATGTAGGGAATGAAGCTGCATGCAAGATCCTTCTAGTAGAATTTTGGTGGGAAATGGTTTAAAAATATTATATCGAGTATTGCAAGGCTGTGACAACTATCAATTCCTTAGTAAGAAAGAGAAAAGAGGTGAAATACCATTAAGGCCGATAGATAGCACTTGAGCCATTTGAGAATTGGGAAATTGACTTTGTAGGCTCGATTTCACCTGTGAAATCTTGGTTTGCACTATATAATTACTTGTATTGATTACTTAACATGGTGGGAAGATTAAATGCCTATAAGGTACTACACTTGCTTCCATAGTAGCAAGATTCCTATGGGAAAATATAATCAGCAAGTATGGGTTCCCTTTGAGATTAACAAGTGACGAGAGGTACATATTTCATGAATGAGAGAGTTAGGATCTTGTTGGTAGAACTCATTGTGGCTCATCACATGACTACCCCTTATCACCCTCGAGCTAATGGATCGGTCGAGGCATTCAACAAGATAATAAGTTACATGTTGAACGAGATTTGTGATGTTGGGAGATACTATTGGGATGAAAAAGTCTAAGTTGTGCTATGGGATTATAGAAAAACCTATAAGAGATTGAACAAACCCACACCATTTTAATTGGTGTTTAGCACGGAAGCCATTTTACCACTGGAATTTATCCGACCTATCTCGCATATTGCACACGTAGGAGGATTGGTAAAAAAAAAGCATTTACAATAGTGCATGGATAAGTTAATGCGAGTTAGATGAAAGGTGACCACTTGCTAGATGTAATCAAAATACTAAGAAAGTGAGACAAAAAACATGGCATGATCGTCAAATTAAGAATAAACAATTTGAGGTTGGGCATATGGTTCTACTATATGATTCTAAGTTTCGCACCATCTTGGGAAGTTCAAATTCCATTGGTTAGGGCAATACATTTTGAATTACATCTTTGATTTAGGCATATGTCGATTCAAGCATTGGATGGGACAAGGTTTCCATGATATTTCAATGGGAGTAGGTTCAATGTGTCTACAAAATAAGGTAGTATTGCCAATCAAAATAGGTTTCCCTTAATGCTTTACCCTTTCAGCTTTTTTTTCATTTTCATCATTTTTTGGTTTTGTTTTGTGTGTTGGTGCACCAAGTAGCTAATTGTATTAGAAGTGGTTCTATGCACATAGGACCACACATGCATTTTTGTATGGGGTGGATTGCGAGATATGCTTGGATATATTTAAAAAATCCTTCAATAAGGGACTGTTGGGAAACTCATTCTGAAGAAAGAAGAATGGGTGGTAAAGTGGATTAAGGTGTTTTGATTCGAGCAGTTATAAAGGTTTGTTGAGAGAAGTTTGAAGACCAGGAAGAGGAGAAATATCATGCAATATAACATAAGGTATGCAACACCTTGAGAAAATACTTGGTAGTCAAGACAGAGGTTATGTACTTTGGAACGGTGACGCATGCAATGGAGGTGGAAATGAGTTAGTTTTGGAGTGCGAGAAGGTTATAGGTGTGATGCATGAAGGGAAGTCATGAAACTTAAGTTGAGTAAAATAAAGTAATATATTAAAAAGAGACATTGAGATATGTGGTCGGAAGAACTTTAAGGTGTTGGAAAAGTATAAATAGAAGGGTAAGACTAGTAATTTTGACTACTTTGACTTAGAAAATTTATTTTTGTTCGACAAGCTCGAATTTCCACGAGGGTTTTGTGAAAAGAGCGAAGAAATTATCACAAATTAGTGTGATTGTGTGAAGTTGTTGAGTAATATTGTGATGTAAACTAGAGGAGAAAGGAGATAGGAGGGAAGGAAGGGGTTTTGTTAGAGATAAGTGTGGAAGTCATCAAGTTCGAGACAAACACGGGAGATGTTAAGAGCACCTACAACATGAAGGAAAGGAGGAGGAAGATGGCATTGAAGAAGGCCCGCACAAAGAGACCAGTGGTGGAAAAGTAGGATCCAGTGAAAATTTACTTAGAAATGCAATACGATCCTGGATTTATCAAGGATGAAAAGTGGAGCTCGAAGCTATACAAATGAAAAATCAGTGAGTATAACCACAAGACAAGTGACAACGAGAAGCTGATGAGGGAAGACTTGGTTTTGGACACTCCAATGGTAGATGAGCTTGGAAACCCTAAGGTTAACAACTCATTACAGTAGGAATTATAGAAGACCAGAGTCTTGTAGTTGTTGGAGCTTCCTCTCTTTGCGAAACCCACCACGTTATTTAGGTGGATAATGTCATGAGTGCATGTGGACTTATTTATTTTGCGGGGTGAAGGATAAGGATAATATTCCACTTGATTAGGACAAGTTACATGTCCGAAAAACACCAAGAAGGTCTTGAAACTTAATTTATGTGTTACTTCCAAGATTGAGGAGCTAACAAAGAAATTTAACTAGGAAAAGGGAGGTAGGGCACATGTAATTGCAAATATGCCAAACCAAGCGTTGAGATTCACCTCCGGGTCATTATCTACAAATTGGTCATGTTAGAGAGATGGAAAAACATTAACAAGAGGTTATTATATGTGGCATATAGAGTGTCCAAGTCGGAACATTATAACTTTGAAAAGTTCATTGTAAAGGGAATTTTGAGGATGCGTGAGTGCGAGAACAAAGAATGAGTAAAGATCACATGGGGCTCCATCCTGCTATTAATCATGTTCAAGGACATTGGTGTCCCGGATGAACTAGTTGGGAATAATTGGGTTCACCCACCCACACACACATCCCCCGCAATCTAGTTCACAAATGTCACCTATGATAAGACCATCTTGAGTTCTTAAAATGCTTAGATGAATAGGTGGTTTGAGCGATTATGCAAAGATTTTGAGAATGGTGGCGCATCCTCCACAAGTTACCAATTTTTTTGGGGACTAGGGAAAGATTTTGTTACACAAAATTTTTGTCTAGCAAAATTTAGAATGGCTAAGGGAGAGATGGGGCCATGATACAAACTCCCCTTCGAATTTACTACCAAACATTTGAAATGCACCATCAACTAGATAAAGGATGTGCAAAAGTTGGTTTTCGATGCGAAAAATTGGATGTTGATTTCCACACATTGCACACAACATACAAATTAGCCACTTGACCTGCTTACATTGAACTTACACCTTCAAGTCAATGTAACCATCAAGGGGTATGTCCATCCGAGGTTCATGTAGTTGCACCTCAAAACACAAGGTGGGATTAAGGAGGAGGATATAGAATTTCCTATCCAAATCCACGGGAGACACCAATCGGCCCATGAAAGAAGTGTAGGAATAAGATGAAGAACAAGAGGAACACAACAAGGGAAAGTTAGATACTTCAATAAAGAGGAGGTACTACATGCACGGAATGGGAGTAAGGGTTCCATCACATTGCAAGGTAGTGTCGAGGTCTCATTGCTAGGGTGTGAGAAGGAAGGGAAGGAAGAGGAGCACTGAAGAAAGAAGAAAAAAATACAAGATGCATCAAGTTACGCTAAAGGGTCGGTGAAAGGATAAGAGGAGGACAATGACACCTTCAAGAATCAGTTAGAGGCAGAAATTGAGGAGTAGGAAGTTGAAGGTGGAACTAGGGTTGAGAGTGAAGCACATGAAAAGGGGAAGGAGAAATCTATAGAACAAGAGAAAATTCCAATGCACAAGGCCTTCCCAACAAAAACCTTCTACCCAAGAGAAGGAAATAAAGAAAAATCCCTCACTATAAAGGAAGATAAAGGACCAAGTGCAAGGTAACGAGGAAGAATTAAACCCTTGTATCCCCATATATGCACATCGTGGATGACCCCACAAAGGTGTTACATGCAAGGTTCCAAGACACCCTCCCACCAAAAAAAGATGCATGGTTGGGATTTGATGGACAAAGACATGCATTTTGTGCCCAGGACCAAGAAGATGCTCAGCTAGAACATGCACTGCCACTTTGAGGAACCTGAGTTCAAGGTCAATGATCACACGATTGGGACCATTCATTTGAAGAAGAAAGGAGGAGATACATATAAGGTGGTGGATCCTAATCACCTAATAGACGATTAGACATGCAATGCATTACATAATATGTCAACGGAGGTGATTTAATGTAGCCACCTTATTCGGAACTTGGTCATTATAAAGAAAGAGAAGGAAAATGAAGTAAATAGATTGCACAAATCTTGAAGGGTGAACAAAAATGAACCAAGGAGGCATATGACCAAGTTGGCTCCTTAGTAAAGAGCATTCTTGGATTGTGTCCAAAATTGGTAAGCAGTCTAAGACCAATTATGGGGATGAAATGGAGTACCTTGAATACCTCATGGGGATGTTACTCATTACATAAAGGATGGTATGGTCCCCATGGTTATAGAGCTCACAAATAAAAAAGAAGAGAACAAGGTCATCGTTGAAGCCGAGATCACCGAGTTAGAAGATTTTCTCTCCAACTCAATGAAGAAAATATACTAGCGAGATAAGGGATTCAACAAATGTATAAAATACGAGCCAATTAATGACGTGCGGGTGATGGAGGAGGAGGAAACCATCAAGGTTTTGTATAATACCATCCCTACCAACAAGGCGGAGAGTGAATAGTTGGTCATTAACACCACAACTCGGAAGGAGAAAATAAAGACAAAGCATGAGAAGCTAGACTTGAGAATCGGTGAACTTCAAGACTCCATCTTTGAATGGATGGATGAGTTCTAAGGTGTATGCATGGAGTTGGGGGTAGCTATAAATGTGCTAAATGGGTAGGTGGAAAATATCCCCGGACAAGTGCCCATCATCGTAGGAGAAGCGTCAGGAAAGGCCCTATCGAATTAAGGGCCTCAAAAAAGTATAAGGATGTGATAGATGTGGAGTTCAGTGAACTCCTCTAATTGGTTGCATAACATATTCCTCCATCCTTCAATTCACTACTCAAATTATTTTCCAACGACTATTCCTTATTCTTTGGAGCATCATTCTTGCCTTAACAGATTTGGGTCAACATTTTTTTTTTTTTTTTTTTTTGGGGAGCGCGAAGGATGGTCATGGTGGCAACTAGTTTAATCTAGGGTGATATTGGACACTGAAAATACCTAAGTACCTAAGGCATAAAGCCTTGTGGCACATGGAAGTAGGGCATAAAGTCACCCAAAGAAGTAGTTCTTGAGAGGCGTGAAGGCTTGCGCCCAAGTAGGATGGATTATGAAATTAGTGAGTTTTTGACAACAGGAAAAGACACACATGGAAAGAGAACAGAAAAGTGACCAGATACATATGTGGATAAACTATGGTGACTTGCGGCTCAAGGAAACGATATTCTAGGGCATCAATATGGTAATCATAAAAGGATAAGGAGTTGAGGTTGTTAAGGATTATCTTGCACGTGCATGCTAAAGGAAATCGATTGAGGGAAATGCATGATGACATCTCACATATTCATGGGTAGTGGTAGAGAAATCATGAGATGATTTATGTAGGCTCTCAAAGGTGATGATAAGTGGCTAAGAGAATATCCCTAATTATTCTTTAGAGATGGATGATTTTCTATGAGGGTTAAGAAGAGAGATGAGTTATTATGTGTGGAGAGATGTGTGTGAGGGGGAAGAGAATGAAAAATATAGAGGTATTGTGAAATGTGTAATGGCGAGCTCTATAATGTATAAAGGTTCTACTACTATGAATGTTCCCGAGAGATGGAATCATTATTGATGTAATCTTGGTTACTACATTTGATTAAAGAATATAGTGAAGACTTTTGAAGCACTCATGTGATGGGTCTTGATCTGTATATTTCCCTTTATGTTCATGTGCATTTTACGGGTTTTCTTGATATTATTCATGGTTTTATTCTACTTTCATTTAGTTGATCATGTTACACCATGCTCGATGCATTAGAAGAGGACTAGTTCTTTATATCAATTCCCAGAATGTGTATGTTCATTCCCTATTTATGCAATCACTCCTTTACCAATGGTGATCATTCTCATAAAGCTCACGAAAGGAGGGGCTTGGTACTGTGTGCTCCTTGGGTGAGTTTCTAGACCAATATGGATGATATGTGGACGTGTTTGGAGCTGGTTGTTAAAACAAGAGGTAAAAGGAGACTACAAAGAGTAGTATAAGAAGAACCAAAAATGGGAATCAAGATATATCAGTAACATCTCTTCCTCTTCCTTGAAGAAATTCCTTGGTCATGCATGGTTGTGTTCAGATAATAAAATAAGTATCTACAATTTAAAATAACATCCAACAATCAAAGTAGGTTTACATTTGATGTTTGATTTAATGTTTTATGTATAATTAGTTAAAATTTCCTTTATGCTTTATCATGATGTTTTTGTTTAGATTAGATTAAGCTAGAATCTACTTGGTGTTAGGTTCATTCCATGGCTTAGTGTTAATCTAATACATGCATACATATGGCACGCCCGATGGGACACCCCTTTGTCTCATGTGCATTATTTATTTTTTCTTAGTTTAGACTTCATTTTTACATGCTCTTTATATCCATTGTTGAAATTCTTTGATTTTTTAGCATTTTTAGTGATGTTTCTTTATGGATATTTAGGAGGAAAAATGTTGTCAAATTTTAGCCTTGATAATAAAACTATGAGGTCAATGTTTTTTTGGCTCGCTTTTTTCCATTTTTATGTGCAAACATAGGTTCCTTGTGCTAATGTTCATATGTGTGTGATATCATATCGTTACCTTTGCTATTGTATCATAGTCCTTATAAAAACATTCAACTATGCAGGTATTCATACATCTTCACGCACTAGCGTTACATTCCTTACACTAGCATATCTAACTATTTTCCGCTACTTTGTGTGTTTTCATTCATATGTACATGACTACATTCATCTGCATGTGTCATGTGTGTGACAATGCTTGCATTTACTTTTCATTTTACATGTCTTGGTTATACTTTAAACTTACTTGCATGTACCTTCATGTGATTCCATGTGCTAACGTTCACTGTACATACTGCGTTCATTTTCATGCATCTACATTCTATTTTTGTTTCTATTGTTTGCTGCGCTAGCATATCGGTCCTTGTGCTAGCATTTCGGTGTGTGCACTATCATTATGTGGAACATTTTTATTAAAATTTCCAAAATTTTCAACATTTTTTTCAATATCTTGTTGTTTTATACATATTTTCTAATCCAAACATGTAGGTTTTGTCTAAATTAATGCTAAAATTCGATTATTTGTTGGAATTTTTTTTTTTTTTTTCTATATTCCATTAAAACCATGTATCCTTTTCTCTTGCACTTTTAATTGATATTGAGAATCAGAATTGACAAGAATTTTTGATTTTGTTCTAACATTATGATTTTTATTTGAAAATATGGCTAACACTTGATATTTTGGTTTAAATTTTCCATGTTGGTTTAATTTAATCGAACACCATGTATCCTCTTCGCATGTGCTTCCGAGCGATCTTGAGAAACAAAAATGGTTAAGTTCCTTGATAACTTTATAACATTATGCTAATATGGAAACCTACTAATTGTGTGAGTGTAGGACCATTTGTGCTCATCAAAGACCTATTATTGCATAAAATTAGCACCCTATAATTTTATTATTACGAGATCCTACTTTTTGCTAACATGGGATGATATCATAAGTTTGGGACTTGCAAAGTGAGATCAACCTTGATATAATCTTATTTCCTCTACCTAATATTAATGCTAAACTACTCATAAGAAGGTAAATGCAGTTATCTAGTTCTCATCTACAATTTAAAGGGACCGGGGTGAGCAGGAGATGCATAAAATGAAATCCTACATTAACAGGAGGTGATAGCACCAAGAAAAGGGTGTGCACACTCTAATGAGGGAAAAGGGGGAAGGATAATGGAGAAGGGAGATGTAAGACAAAGTTGACATAGAATCAAGACTTCATTTACTATCTATTCTCGCATAAAACACAACAAAATGAACTCGTAGAAGAGAAATACGTGCAAAAATACAACAACAAGAATGGAGAGGAAAGTAAAAGCAATAAAACACAAGTCATGGTTAAGAAACACAACAAACATTGATTTATTGATTTCAAATTATGAACAAAACCTTAAATGTGAATAATAAGGCATAAGAACACATTGTAAACCTTAAATGGAGGTTTACTGACTCACGATGGCTTTGGAATAATTTTTGACAGATTTCCTTGACGTTTTAGAACATCCCCCTTTCAAATGATTTTTTTACATTATAAATTAGAATGGGAGAGAGAGATGAGAGAAAGGAGAGGGATTTCTAACTTTCACCTTCAACCATAGACAAGGTCCATTTAATGCCTAAAAATAGGCATGGCTACCCTGTCAAGGCCACCCACTATGGTACTTTTCTTGTGGGAGAAGGAATGTGCACCATAACTCATAAGAATAGGTGGTTTAACTACCTAAAATTGTTCCTCTAAATTGATGACCATCATTTTTGTGTAGAGTATGTTGAGAGATTTCTAACCATACCAAGTTTGTGAAAATCAAAGTTAGAGGGAAAATTTATGTCCATTTTAAGTTCGGGTGCCATACTTTAGTAAATGTGAGTTGTTGAATTGTTAAATCATCCCTCCGTTATAAATTTGACCCGCAAAACAACTTTGAAATCCGATACAAGGAAAATTAGTTTTCAGGATCAATATACAAGTAGAAAAATACATGCATTTGGATCGTCATGTTCTAATGTAGAAGAGTAATGAAAACCCGAAATGAAGGAGCTGCCAATTTTGACCTTGATTTGCACCTGTTGAAGGTTACGAAATACAAAGGGAGAAGCTTACGACTGTAATTCACCTCGGAATTCACAAAATGAAATTGAGTGGAATTTGAACCATGCAATATATGATGAAAAATGTGAAATATTGATTTCATAAGTAAAGCACCCTTTTGCGGGTTATCGAGCTTCATGAGTCATGTTGCAATTTGCATGCAAATTTCAATATCAAACCCAAAACCCAATTTTTCTAGGTTTCTTTGTATTCTAATTTTCGAACTCGACTTACAATTTTCAAGAAAATTGTAAATCGCGTTCCAAAATTTGGAATGTAGTGTTTCCTTTGTATTTTAGGATTCGAGTTTGATTTACGAATTGAAAATCGGAACCCAAAACCCGAAATTCATTAGGAAGGTTGGGTTTCGAGGATTGGGTTTCATGTTACAATTTTCATGTAAATTGTAATTTTAAACTGAACCCCAAAATACACTAAAATATTTATATTTCGGGTTTCAAGGTTTAAGGATCAATTTGCATACAAACAATATTTTGATCCTTGAAACCGAATCGAAATACATGGAAATTTTGTGATTAGACATTTTTGAGATTTCTCAAATAATTTTTGGGGTGGAAAACAAGGAACATGGAGATGCATAAAGATCTTGAAAATCGGGACATACTTAACTAATGAATTTGTCACCCCAAACCAACTGCAAATTTTACCTTAGTCGGGAAATGGAGACGTGGGTTGTTAAAATAGTCCTGTGGGTTATTTGAGAAAAAAAGACCAAAATTGAAACAAATTACTAACATATTGTGTGTAGGTTTCCTTAGTCAAAGAACAACGTTTAAAATAATCAAATTTTAAAACAAGATAAAAAAACTCACATTTTATTTTCAGTTTCCATAAGGGATAAAACACATCCACTTTAAATTGTGGGAAAGTGGTTTGGATTAAGCTATAAAACTCATTGTGAGGAGTACCAGAGGAACCCGAAGTATTAAATACATTGAGCGACTGGATGATGAATTTTTAAGCTCCCTAACTACCCACTTTTGAAGTAAAACCCATAATTAATATCAAATGTTGTCATTATGAGGCCCCTTTCCTTAATTTTGTGGGGTAATGGTCCTTGTTTATAATTTATGCTAAATAGAGTGTACCTATCTTAAAAACATATTCGTGAGTTTTGAGAAAAAAATCCCTAAGAAGCTATTTGGCATTAAGGCCAAATTTTTCATACCCATTATCATTGGTATCAAAATCCTTACTAAGAAAAACTTTGACTTAGTTTCCACCTTGTTTTAGAACAATGCAAAAATTTTCAAAATTTGCACCACATATTTTTAGTTACAAATTTGTTTTTAACATATCCCTAAGCGTAAAACAATTTCTCCTTTTTTATCAAAAGTGTAGAATTTTAAGTGTTATCAAAATTGTACTTTTAAAATTCATTTATGTTTTGAAACGACATTGTTATGATGCTCACATTTTATCGATCATTTTTTCTACTTAAGCCTTGTTTTTCTAAAACTTGATTTGAATGTAAAAAAGTGTGTTGTTACATTGCTCACATTGTATCTACCATTTTTATACTTAAGACTTTTTTCTAAACATGATTTAAGTGTAGAAATTTCCTTTGTTCATTGCCAAAATTGTATCAACCACTTTTTGACACTTAAACCTTGTTTTCTTAAAACTTCTTGGTGTTGAAATTAGGTTTTACATTTTCCAAATGTTCCTAATTGCTTTAAAGAAATTTTAAATACATTTGCACCTAGGAAAATATTCCTTCGAGTCATTACTCTACGAAAAATTCTTCAACCATTTTTTCATTCATACTTGCAACTTGTTTTCCAAACCTTTAGAAAATTGTATCATTATGATGCATATTTTATTTAGATTCCCTTTATAAAATCACACAAACATTTGTATATTTACAAAATGTCTAGGTGTTGACCGTTATGTTTCTAAAATTTTCATGGAAATTCCTTCAACATCGAGTTGAATCAAACAATCTAGGTCTAGGAATTCACAAAAAATACCACTCATAAATAGATCTCATGTGATTCCTCACGCTATTGAAAATAGGGAATATATTCCATCTTCCACTTCCTCACCTTCATCACTTAATCAATTCTACTCTTCCGATTCTCCTCAAACTCTTACAACTCATCCTATGAACTTTCTTCTATGGAATAATCATTCACCTCATGGATGTCTTCCTCCTTTGAAGATCCATGTGACTCAAAATTACTCTAATCAAACATCTAATTGAACTCCTAAGTCATGGTCCTATCTTTCTTCACAGGACCCCCTTAATCAATCACCTCCCCAACGTCTTCCTCCTTTGAATATACGTGTGACTAAAAATTCCTCTAATCGGACATCTAATTCAACTCCTAAGTCATGGTCCTCTCTTTTCCGTAGGATCCATTTAATCAGTCACCACCGAATTCTTCCTCTATTAAAGATTCATATGACATAAACTTCCTCTAATCAAACATCCAATTTAGATCCTGATTCATTTTCCTCTCTCTTTCAATGAATACTATTCTTCTATCTAGATTACACGAAGTGTTCTAGAAAACCCAATGCTAATGTATCCCAAAATCATATCTAGTTCCACTCAAGACATCTGAAACCAAATATACTTCGTCTCTTAAGTCATTTTCATCTACAAATCAAAATCTAATCGCTCTTTAGCCCTCGGGTCATTTTAATCATACCTTATTCTATCGACATGAATATTATGAAGAATGATGTGTGCTCCCATGTAAAACAAGAAGTGATTTTCTATGATATATTTTCAAAGAACTATACAATTACTTTATGGAAACAATAAGGTCCATGATCTCCATCATTACACATCTTCTAAATCTTCAAAACTTATTAAACCCCTTCCATCAAATAAACCTTTTATTATCAACTAGCAATGACCCATACCGATTAATTTCTTTCAGAATGAATAAGAAATTGGAGAATTCATGGGGCTAGATGATGACATTCCTATAGAATATCACACACAAGGAATACTTTTTGAGCTCAATACATCTGTCTATTATGGGGAAGAGGATGATTCATATGGTCACCAAATAGAGGAAGAGCTTAAGATCGTCAAATAACAACCTCCTCTTTTTCTTCGTTCATCAAATTTGAAATTACATTGTGTAACTCCAGGGTCTATCCTTTATTCCCCTCCTATCTTATCATCACTCAATCAGTCCTTACATATCACATCTCCTTAATCACAATCTATCCTTGGGTCACCTTTGAGTATCCCATTATCTTATATACTTGGGCCATGTCTTAGTAGCCCTTTATATTCTATCATGGGACCACATCCTAGTAACCCTTCATATTCTATCATTGAGCCAACTCTTAGTGGCCCATGATATTCTATATGTGGTTCACGTCCTATTATCCCATTATCTTCTATCCACAGGGCAACGCGTCTTAGTACCCTAATATCTTCTATTTATGAGACACCTCCTAGTATCCCTCTATCTTATGTACTTGTACCACCTCCTAGAGCCCTTTATATTCTATCATGGGGCCATGTCCTAATATCCCTTTATCTTCTATCATTGGGACACCTCCTAGTATCCCATAATATTCTATGTTTGGGTCAACTGCTGGTATCTAATTATCTTCTATACTTTGGCCACATTGTAGTATCCATTTATCTTTTATCATGGGGCCATGTCCTAGTATCCCTTCATCGTTTATCATTGGGCCACCTCCTAGTATCCCATCATCTTTTATCTATGGGTCACATCTTAATATCCCATTAACCTCTATCCTTGGGCCATGTCATAGTAGCCCATTATCTTATATTTATGGGACACCTTCTTGTAGCCTAATATATTCTATCCTTGGTCTATGTCCTAGTAGTGCATTATCTTCTATTTATTGAACACCTCCACAGTAGCCCATTGTCTTCTATACTTGTGCTACATCATAGTATCCCATCATATTATATATATGGGACACCTCGAGTAGCCCATTATATTCTATTTATGTGACACCTTCAATTAAATTGTCATATTATATTTATGGGACACCTCGAATATCCCATCATCTTCTATCTATGGGACACCTCTGGGTAGCCAATAACCTTCATTTTTCAGGCCTCCTCCTATCTTGTTAACATTAATTATTTTCCCCCTCATAGCCCATTTCCTTCAATCCTTTGATAATATCCTCTTATTCCATCATATTATCCTTGTATTGAAAACCTTAGCAAACCCACCATCATTCCTAACATTCCTATCATCAATCCCAATCATCCAATATTTTCTCCCACTTTTTGGGAAAAAAATCATACATTAGCTTCGAAGAAGAACCAAAAGTTTCTTCATAAAACTGAAATAAAAAATCTGAAGAGCTCCAAATCTCCTAGAAATCCAACACTCACAAACAAAAAATCAAACGTGATTAAAAAATGCAAACTAGTGTTAATGCAAAGTATGGTGTAAAGTGCAGAGATATATGGACAGGTAACTCAAGCTCCCACATACAAAATCCATGTTACAATATAATTCATATTCATTTATCAATTATATGTCACAACGATCATCGATATTATAGATAATATCACTCTTGATAAGAAAAAACTCCTAGTTTCCCTCACTAAAGAAATCACAAACATTGTTGTTGGATCCTATCACATGGAGTTAAATTGTTGGTCACAACCTTCCCATTCATCCTATTTTATTCTTCCTACCCTATCATGTATATTTTTTATACTATATGTCCCCATTTCACCCATTTCCATCATTGATGTTGATTCCCAAGAACTTAATCTCTATTTACGTTTTTCCCTTCACAAAACTATCAAAACTATTAAAAATCAAAAGAATTCAAAAATCCATTAAAATAAAAAAACATCAAAACATTACAAAAATCAAATGTACAAATAGAAAACATTGTAATCAGGTTTTACGTACACATGGATGTTCTTTCCTTTCTTTCAATTCCTCTCGCAAGTCAAGCACCATTTTCATCCCTTTGTTCATATTTTTGTTAGTCTATTTGTGCTCATTATGCAACATTTATCTCTATGGTATCTGATTTAACCCTAGTCTTTCATCACCTTAGTAAATTTAAGAACGAATGCCCTCTTAGAGATCCTATCACTATCTTCATTTAATAAACTTGTTAGAAAGACCTTACGACATATTTTTGACACTAGTAAATTTCATCATCATAACCACTTTCACATCCATCCATCAAGACATCATTGGTTCTTAACCCCTTAATAAATAATCAAGAGAACTGAAATAATTTTTAGAAAGAAAAAATCAATAAAAATGAAAATCAAAGAAGTAAATATATACAAATATCTCTGGGGTTATTTCTAATATCCCTACCGAGGCTATGAACATTTGGTTGGCAGAGAGAAATGTTACAACTATAAATAGTTACATCTTTATTGGGGCTATGGATTCCTAGCCGGCAATGGAGAAATACATGATCTTCTTCCACCCTCCATTCACAAACAATTTTTTAACTCAATCATTCCTACACATTAGCTAGTTTGTCTTCACTTATTACCTATTAAATATTAAATTATAGAAAAACATCATTTTCACATACACCCACCGGATGTCGATGAGAAAAAGGGATAGCATGTTACAAGGCATTGTCTAGATCTTGTCTATACTCTTGATTTAGTCCATATTTTGTGTCATGATTTATTCCTTTGAATAATCAATTTTTCATCGCTAATCTTCTAGGTACATTTTTTATCCTTCTATAACATTAACACTATTATTATACTTCGTTCTGAACATCCATGTGTATAAGATTTCTTTTTACCATATTTGAGGGAAAATTTATCCTTTCTTTCAATAAATAATCTTCTATTTCTTTCTACCATTTGTTTTTGGCCATCTTTCTTGGGGTAATTTTTGCTCCTTCCTCACTCTTCATTAGTTTGAGTTCATCATCTTGTTGAACCAAACCCTCTTGGCCTTAATCTCACTTATCTTCTTCTTATATATAGGCACGAGATTTCCCTTAGTAAATTATCACCTCTCCTTTGGGGAATCTTTGCATATTTGTTTTCTTCTACATAGTTTTGTAAAACATCCAAAAACCGTATTTTATTTTAAATACTAGAAAATTCAAAAACAATAATAAAAATAAAAATCCTAAACATTCACAAAATACAACATCCTAAAAATTTGAAATTATCCTACAAAAATCCTACTTCAGTGTTTTCTTGTTTTATCACATGAGATGCGAGATCACTGGTGATCTTTCTTCATCAACAAAGCTAGTTTTCTGTTGTATATGTATTTCCAACATATATTGTTGTTATTGTGATTTCATAGTACACATTTCTTTTTCATGGGACTTCTTTGTCCTTTACATAATTCCTTGCATGTATCCTTTCTTTGGGCATCCTTGCTACCCTTATCGTATAACTCGACCATTTGGGTACTAGAGTTAGATAACAAAAGCATTTATAAAATTGTCTTAACCATTGGTTTTTTAAGTTTATTTGTTTGTGCTTGTTTGTTTGTTTGGTTTTTTTGTTTATTGTATTGTATTGATTTACGCATTTTTATTCAAGTTAATCCTTTATAAATGAACAAAATTAGTATTATGTCTCTTCATGTCAATTTACTCTTTTATTTTATGTTTATATCAAACAAAAATGTATTTACGAGCCAATATGGTACATATACTATGCCACGGTCATCCCATACATCATATATCTTATCCAAAATTCTAACTAAACTTATACCTATCATTTTCCATTTTGTTTCTTCCCCCTCTTCCCTTGATTCTCCAACTTGAAGAATGAGATGTAACTCATTATATCAATTCTAAAAATTTCCAACCTAGCCATGTTCAAATCCCTTCCACATCAATGAGTTTTTCTTCCACAATATCTATTAAGAAAAGAATCTCTTCATGTCACAATCGGCTTGTCTTATAGCATGATAGTTCTTCTCTTTTTTCGAGTTTCAATAAATTTCTTCTATCACCCCACCTGACACTCAAGGGTCATCATTATACTAATATTTATTTGATCCTTTCAATTTTATTTTTTTTAAAATTGTCTACTACCTTTGAAATGGCGTCACTTACACTACACCACATCAAAGATGGGAAAATGTAGACAACTAAATCTAGATATGAAATGTTAATACAAAAATTACACTAGTTATCCTCTTTCTCTTCATTTCAGTATAATTGCTAGTTTCTCGTTAATTATATAACATTCCCCTTTACCTTGTTCAATTAATGATAGTTCATTAATTAACTAGGTTTCCCCTTCATCTTGGATGCCAATTAACATCACTTTGTTAGTTTTAATCCTCTTTTCATTATTTAATAAGTCATTATTAATTAATTAAGCCTTTAAATCTTCTATTTCATGAATAAACCTTATTATTGGTTAAATCCCTTTCAAACCCTTCAACTTCTACTAAGTTCCCCCTAAATCATCTCCAAATGTATTCTTAAGCTTAACTCAGCCTATTAAATAATTCTTGTTGAGTAATTAAATAACCCCAAATTCCCATGAGTTTATAATCTCTAATTAGTCTTTTCTAATCATACTAATCCTTTTCTAGTTCTACATTCCCTTTATCCCACATTCACTAGGTTGTAAGCTTCTCACAATCTAGAAAGCTATATAAAGAACCAAGTACACCATGTTTCAACTTACACCTTGTCCTTTTATGAAATTTTCTCTTGATAAGATCTTTTTCATGATATTGGACATCGTTATTCAAATATTCCCTTTCTACTTGGCTAAGAGTAGTAAGAGAAGAACCAAAATGGAAATCAATCCATATTGGTGAGATCTCTTCCTCTTCCTTGAAGGAAATCTATTATCATGCATGGTTGCATTCAGTTCAAAAAGGATGTACCTACAATTTAAAAACATATCCAACAATCAAAAGAGGTTTTCATTTCATGTTTTATTTAAATATTTATGCATAGTTAGTTAAACTTTCCTTTATTATTTATCTTGATGTTTTTGTTTAGATTAGGTTAAGCTATAATCTACTTCATGTTAGGTTCATTCCATGGATTAGTGTTAATCTAACACACGCATACACTAGACATATTGTTGGTTATACCAATCATTTATATAGACTGGTAGCTTTATGGTTTTTGGATTGTTCATCTACTAACAATTTTCCCTCGCAAGCGTTTCTCTCATGTATAAATTGAACCATTTGCATTGGATAAAATTTGAGTCAATAAAATATTCTATCTCTTTTGTCCAAAAATGCAATAGTGAAAAGAAACTATCAAGAAGAGCCCAGTCTTCCCAACAACAAGTTACACACAATATCTTATTTATAATTTTGATAAAATTATTTTATAGTTAACGTTTACATAATTTTATTTACTAATATGCCCATTGTTTGTAAACGTATCAGGGAAAAAGAATAAAGGGTATTAAGAGTTTTGTTTTATTTCACACATACCTTCATTCCAAATGATATTAAAGTAAGTAAAAAAAAAAGGGATGGATCCAACAAAAGCGCATTACTATTAATAAACCATGTAGAAATATGAAGAACTCTCAACTTTAATTCATTGATGTTGTGTTATTACCATCAATTATATATACTTTTGTAAAATACATGCCAAGATACATGGTTATGTTAAAGATAAAATCAAGTTTAATGGTATGGTTTTTCTCCTTGAATGATAAAATTATGTCACATGCATATGTAGTGCCAATTTTATGCCAAAACCCTATTTTGGCTCCTACTTTTGAAATGACTTGTAAAATGTAAGGAGTTTGGCTACTTTCATTAATATATTATCTAAGCTTATACGCATTTGTTGTGAAAAAAATAGGCATTATTTGTTGTGAAAAAATTAGGGATTGTTTTTGTGAAAACATTATTATGTAATAAATCTTGTAAATTGTAACAAATATTTGTATGAAATTCTACATATTAATAACAATCTTATTTTTCTCTATGAATATTATATTTAACATAAAAACAATCGGTGGTGCTTATTGTATTGGATTGAATAATGATTTGATCTATAAATAATTGGAATTTCTTACTTTGGAATGTTGAGAAGGTTTTATTTAGTCGATTACTTGCGCTTATATCCTCATTTTATTGACATTGTGATACATATTTATATCAAAGGATGGAAGCTAGTTGCATTAAATATATTTTTGAAGGCCTTGAGGCCTACAACAACTAATGTTTTGGGGTTGTATCATGGTAAAACATTGGAAATAAAGTAATTTTTATTTGTGGTGAATGAAGAAAAAGTAAGTGTAGGTATAGGAATATTAATTCACTAATTTTAGATCAGAAAGAAAATTGAACAACTCCCATATTTGTATTTCATTTTTGAGATTTATTTCTTAATCATCGCTAAGATAAGAATGAATTCATGTTCAAGTTTTTTTTTCATGTTATATTGAGTCTCTTATATGAACTTTAACTCATACAGTCAAACATATTATTTGCCTTCTACCTTTAATCTTAAAATGGATGACAATATTCTATTTAGGATTCTTGTCAATAATGTTTACAAAAATGACATACAATATACCACACATTAGAATATATCTTACACATATTTTTCACCTTAACCTGTGAATCACATCACATGCAAATTTTCGATGATGTAAAAAAACACTTTGAGCTTGACATTAAAAAATTAAGGTTTTTTATGAATGTGTTCTATGTCAATTCAGAGAAGGGAATTATCTCCACAAAGAGGTTTGTAATGTATCACAAAAGATGTATCTAAAGATTTTACTCTAGTTTGCTCATCAATTCCTCATATGCATGTTACTTAGATATTACTTACTTTCGACATATATGGAGATAAAAATGATAAAGGAAAGGATCAATTAAACTTAGAGATTCCAACATGTAATTTAGACATACTCCCTAATAGAAAGGAACAAATAACTAATGTCCTTTTGAAATGGGTTGATAAAAATAAAATAAGTGATCATTGGATTCTTTCCTTAATTATAAATGTTGTGTTCATTTTATTTATTGTTCTAAAATTCAAAATTGTAAGAATTTAATACTAATTTACAAATCTCTTTAAATATTCATAAGAATCTTAAGGTGTGAAGTGTGCCATGAAAAATTATAAGATTGAAACTTGCAATATTTTTCTTAAATATTGTTGGTGATAAAATTTGTCAATAGGAAAAATTGGTGGATTTTCACAAATGCTCTGGGACTAGGTACCTTTGATTGAATGAGAAATCTCCATTATTGTGTGAAAACAAACACAAAAATATGTTGTTTTTCTAGAGGTAGGGCATCCAACAAGAACACTCCACTACACCAGGAGGAAATTCTTACAATCTTGTACAAGGGAGGAATATTATAGGTAGGTGGGAAAGTGGAAGTGCAAAATTAGGAGAGGGACTAATATGAAAAAAGTACGAGAAGTCAAATTCTTGCAAAGATTAACTAAAGTATATTAACAAACATAATTTGAGAAGAATCATAACTTCACTAATAATATCAAGACAAGATAAAACCATGAACATAAAATTTCACTTATTCACTCATCTAGAAAAGTATAAAATTCTTTCTTTCTTGGAATTCTCTAAAAGTTGTAAAGTGGAAGGAAAGAGGAAAACATGTAGATATAAATAGAAGAATTTTATATCTTTTACTTATCCCAAGTATTTATCTAATTTTGATCATTCAAAATTTACAATTCATAAGAATGGGGAAGTCATTACATTATACTGAATTAGAAAATACTCTTCACCTACCCTCCACCTGACTTTTCATTTTCCCTTTATAGCATGTGATTTTTTCATTCCTAGGAATGAAATTAAGCCCCCTTTTATTAACGGAGGGTGACTTATGAAAATTTCAGCTATAGTCACTTTTAAATGAATAAGACAAATGAAAAGTACAACCCACCAATGAAGAAATAAAACATAAAGAAAGAGGGGAAAGGGAGAGAAGAGAGAAGAAGAGAGAGATAACTACTTCGATGAATATAATGTTTTTATGACTACCTTCGCTATCTCGATGGATATTTACCAAGTTAAAATTTAAAAATATTCACCGCTTTGAACTATTTGCTATACTTGGAACACAACTCAAGGAATCGATCTAACCATCCGAGATGACATTAACATTTTTTTATTTTAGTGAACCAAGACTGATATATATTTTTAAAGTTTGATATTGTAGCTCTTATCTCAATGAGAGATTCTAGTATGTCCTCGTTGAAGGAAAAGGGGTGCATGGATTATTTCGTAACATATTTGTCAAATGGCTTCAACAATGAATCCACTGATTTGATCTCATTAATTGTGGGAACTCCAAGCTTTTGTATCTTTATGTTGACATCATTTTGCATCTTGGTGGCACAAACCTTTAGAGTCCATCTTGTCCAAAGCATAGTGCAACATCTCATACAAAGAGATAAGAGTTATCTCGGACCCCTGTGACAAATTCTTGGATGGAGAATCAAAGACCTTCCTATCTACCCAAATGTGAGAATTATCTCTCCCCATCTCCACCACTAGTGGGTACACTTGATCCTAGTGTTCCTTTTCTTTCTCAATTTCATCCCTCATCATTTAGACTTTGGTGGTTATCGCACACATGTACTTGTATAATGAGATAATCTCTGGAAGTAGAAGTTTCCCTTTTCCATCAATATATTTCTCCCATTTTTATTAGATCATCCCTATCTGGTGAAACCCTATGTCATTTGAATGGACTCCAGGATCAAAGCTACTAATGGGAGTAACTTCTTCAATTATAAGAGATGAAGAGGAATTCATCTCCACGAAATTTTACATGTACATGGTGAGTGTTCACACATCATCCTCCAACTAAAACTCTTCTCCTCTTATTCATGATTCCTCACAAGAAGGTGAGTGGAAGATTCCTTGAACAAATATGCATCTCCCTTGTGATTTTTTGGGCCTAGGGAAATGGTGTTCATATCCTAATCATCCGGGGTCATTTATTCAATGGGATTCATTACATTTGGCCGAAATACTTCCACATAATGCATATCCAAAGTACCTCGAAGAAGTGTGAAGTTTTTTTAAGTGATATTTTTCTTCTTTCCTTTGACCATTGAGGCTATAGCTAAGAAGTTAGGGAATGCCACATGTTAAAATGTATGGGATTGTTTTGCGATAATTTACTACACATGATGACATATGCCATTTTTATTTGGCTTAGAAACTATAATGGTTCTTTTCTCTTTCTTGGAATGAGAAGGAAGATCTTGTGTAGGAGGAGATAGGGCAACAAAGAAATCTAAGAAGCTATAGGACTGTTGAGGGACTGAAAGGTGAACTGGATCACTTTACGCTGGCTCCACTTCTACCACAATATCATCTATTGTTTTTACATTTTTGTGAAATATTTTTTAGTGGGAGGATTCATTTTCCATTGCCTTATGCTTCAAATGTTCTTTAGAGTGATCCAATCTAGAATATTTCTATGTGACCATAAAATAGGAGTTATAAGAGGCTTTCATTTACAAAGTAGGGAAACTTGTGGATGTAATGAGGGAATCCATATGATTTTGAACCATTATCTCAATATTTTTATAATGTCCTTAGTCTATTCAATGATACCTCCTGGTTCACGGATGCTCCATGTCACCTGTAGAAGGGGTGAGACCTTTACTGCATGATATTCTAGGTTATACATCTCTGTTCCATCATCTTGTATTCCTTCCTCACACCAATCAAACCTGAATATTTTCATTTTCCCAATGGTCATTTTCATGTGATCTCTCTCTCTCTTTGAGTTTGAAATCATCTATATAATTCACCCAGAAGTCTTCAATCCATGGAACACGATTTAATTCGTGGATGTGAAATGAATATGGATCACTCAAAATATCAAAGTCTTCTCTTCAAGTGGTTTTTTCCCTATCCATTGAATGATGCAACTGCCATTATTAAATGAAAACTATTCTAATCCTGTCTATTGTTGTGGGTTAGCCAAAAGGGTTAAGGATCGACAATGACACTCCAATGAACTGTGGCAAAATGCTTGTACGAGGGTACAAGGGAGGAAATTATAGTGATGTAGGGGAAGGAGAGAAATAAGGAAAGGGAATTTACAGTCATGAGTAGGCCAATTATAGATTTCAATCCTAGTAACTAGAGTAGTTCAACATTCAATATAGAAGAACAACAACCTTGTTACAGACATCAAGACAAGATGAGACTATGAACACAAGGTTTCAAAAATATCCTTATCAAGAAAAGCAAAAAAATCTTTTCTTATTTATTAACATTCACAAAGTTGCATAATGAGAGGGATAGAAGAACATATGAGAAAGGGAAAATAGAAGAAATGTAGCTCTTATTTCTTGTGCATTGATACAAAGTTCAACAACTACAATCCATAATTTCTATAGAGTGAAAATTCTCAAAATTTAGGATCCTTTGGAATGGAGAAGCCATCCCAATTTATAACAATTTGAATTGACCTATGAACTCTCTCATATGAATATTCATTTCCCTATTTTACTTGTGACCTTTCGTTTTTAATTAAATCAAGTATTTATCTTATAATTTTGAGAAACTACTTTAGTAATTTTATAATAGGTTACTTAACCGAATAATATTACATCAAATAATGAAGCCCAATGAAGAATTAGAAAAGAGAGATAAGGAAGAGGGAGAAAGGGAGAAAGGGGGAAAGGGATAGAAAGAGATGATTTGAAAAACACTCCATCTTTGATGAAGATCAACTCCACCAATGAATCAGTCGAAAGATCCAATAAACCAATGAATGGTGAACATTTGAACCATGAGTAAACTCATCCTAAAAAATCCATCAAAAGTTTCACTCCTTTATCTATATAAATGAAGTCTCGATCCAATTTATTGCATAATGCAACCATGTTGATTCTACCACCTCGAGGATTTTCAAAGATGATACTCTGACCACTAATGATCCTCCACACTAATGAAGGTTTCTCCTCTAAATAACTTTGAAAACCTTGTCCATTGTTGATGATGATTCATGATGTCATTGCACATGATACACAGATAATATGGAACATCTTATTAGTGTTTTAAAACACCATTGAGGTTTTTTTGATATGAATCCAAGATGGCCTACAGATAATGCTTGTGATGATATGATGTGACATTGTCATGCTTTGATAACAAATATTGCTCCTAGAATGTTGTACTTTTCGTACATGTAGAAAACGTAAGTGATGAGAACTCGATGAGTACACTTTTGATGACAATGAAGAATTATTATTCTGAAAACATGAAACCACCATTCCAAGCCATGAAACACCACCATTTCTTCATGAATGATTACACATGTGGAATGAGAAATTGAAACAATCTATGCACTTGAATTTCATTGCTTTTGAAGAATTGCCACGTACCATAAAAAGGGGCTTACTATTTTTATTAAATGAAAATTTTCACCCTTTTTTACTTAGATCACTCAAATTGTCCTTTTAGATGACCTTTGTGAACACTTCTTTCACCAAAACTGCTCTTTGTGTAGACTTACTAAAAATAACAAGTGCATGTAAAGAAGTCTTACTACTTTTGGAAAGTTTTATTTTTGACCTCATTTTTGATGAAATCGGTTTTTCTGATATGGGTTTTTCCTCTTTGATGAACCTTTGAAATTTCACATCAACCTGATGTCTGGAAATGGAGATTTTAAATTTTAAATTTTTTTCGAGGGTAAACTGTGACTTCTTGGCTGCAGAAAATTTGGGGTATGCATGTGATTTTTTTTTCTTGAATTCTAATGGCCACTAAAAAATAGAATATTTCAAAAAACCTTGCGTTGATCGGTGCACTTACTTTTTAGTTACAAGGATTTTTCTTCGTGGGCTATGGAGTTCTTTAGGTGAGAAATTTCTTTTGGAGCCTTCAAAAATCCATATTTATTTTTATTTTATTATTAGTTAGATCTTAGGAATATAAAAGAAATGTATGGAGGATGAAAATATTGGAGGAAGGACTTGAGAAAAATCTCCGCAGAGTTTCGGTAATGCAGATGGAGAATGTTGGGGAATAGAGGAAAAATTGGCTAAGTGTTGAATTTATAGTTTTTAGCACAATGAGAGGGGGTGAGAAATTATTTTTCCCATTTTCGCTTGGGTTTGGGAAGATAGTGAAAAAAAATTCACCTTATTTTTTTTAGGACAAGTGGCGAGCATGCGGGAATTGGTGGAGAAAGAAGTCAACTTGGTCAAAGGAGCCTAAAGTGAGCCTCGGAGTGGTCATATGACTAACCAAAGAGCTTAAAGGGCGGGGAGAAATATTATTCACATATTTTCACTTTTGTTTGGGACAATGGGTGTAAAAATTTTCTCCTAGGCATCATGTTTCCACGTGTCTATTTACAAATTTGACTAAGTATCGAGTAACAAACCTTGAAGGGCGACTTAAAAAGACCATAACTTGATCTCCCGAATGAATTTTTGCATGATTATTTCTATGATTTGACATGTAAAAGGAAATTTTAGATGGATGGGATGGGTCCCATGGATTTATTCATCTTACCACATGTTCCAATATCTCTTGTTTTCTCATGATCACTCGCGGTGTAAGACAAGAACGAGCTACCTAGAAACACATATGGGGTTTTAGATTGATATGTTTATCCCACCATGTAAAGGGTTAAAACATATTTCTAATGATATACTTTTGGAATAAAAAATCATTCCAAATATCTTGGAATCACCTCCTAAAGATCAAGTACTCTTTCACGGTGCAATCTCCTTTGGCATCAAAAACATTTTTTCAAAGTGAAGTTGTTCCTAAACCTCCAAAAATTCCCATAATATTCCAAAATATGTTCCTTGATGTCATTTTCTCTTGAATATTCATCCTTTATGAATTTGTATATTATTTTCACTCTAGGGATCTGCAGATGGTCTTAGGAAGGTGATAATAGCCCTTCCTAATTGCTTGAAACTCCGCTTTGAGAGGGGTTGCTCCAAATTTTTTTTGAATGGCCATTTCTTCCTAAATCACACGGGAGAATGGATGAAAAACATATTTAGACAATTTTCATCATAGGATAGGATTGAAATGGGAAAGTGTATGAATATAAACTCGAGGGGAGAAGACATCTTCAATGTTTGTAACATCACTAAGACTTTGTAAGAGATGATTCTGAGGGATATTGGGAAATAAATTTTCTTCTTCTTCTGGCTCCTAAGCTTAGCATGAACACAAGAAAACTACCTACACAACTTAAAAAATTGATCTTTTTAATGAGATATCATGGAAAATTTCACAGAGAAAGCTCAAAATGATACGCTTGCATATATGAGAAGCTTTAAAATTGTATGAAGTAGGACCCATACCTTTTGATTAGAGAATTTTCTTGAGGTGACAACCTTGAATAAGGGTTTCCTTCCAATGATCTGATGAAAACATTGTGAACACATCGTTCACTCTTGTGAAATGTTGGTTTCTTTCCTTCAAGATCAGTTGTGGGTACTTTTCAAATAAAAGATCCTAATGATAAATATTTTGGGTGAGTTTCAGCCCCTCGAATGCCTCCACTTGCAAGATCATATACCAAGTATGAATTCATTGAAAAATTCTCGAGATACCATTACTTTGAGTAGTTGAGGATACGAGTTATCACTGATTATTTACCCCTAATCTGCCATTTGGTTACCCTTGATGATGGTGAGTATGAACAAGGCCATCAATTCATAGAAATATTTTATAGTTTTTAGTCCCATTATCTAGCTCGGGAGGATGATCACATTTGGGAATCCTTTGTGAAATTCAATCCGAGAAAGGGAATTTGGCATATAGGATGGATTTCTTCCTTTTTCAACCATGAACCTAGTGCAAGGCCTAAGAGGTAGGAATCTATCTCGGACCATTCAACTAATGCAAAATA
Organism: Taxus wallichiana var. yunnanensis; assembly: GCA_018340775.1. Taxonomy (NCBI): domain Eukaryota; kingdom Viridiplantae; phylum Streptophyta; class Pinopsida; order Cupressales; family Taxaceae; genus Taxus; species Taxus wallichiana. The sequence continues at coordinate 56,190,733 of CM031236.1, read as the reverse complement.
TTTTTAATGATGACCATGTTGCTCCAAAATGGAATTTGCATATATTACAAGATTTCCTTGGAAGTGAGTACTCTCAGAACTAAGTTATCATTGGATCTTATGGTTTGGGTATCGGCTCATAATGGTGGGAGAATGTAAATACAAAATCAAATATTTGAATAGATATTGGATGAAAACCCACTACATGGAACCTTCTTGTGTAGACTTTATATTCTACCAATTCCCCGGCTCCACCTAAAGCATCTTGTCTTTGAGCTCTTGTAGATCAATGTGGCTAAAATTACCGTCTCCACACTCCGAGTATTTAGATGATAAGGAGAAAATGGGATCAAGAACCATAAAATTTAATTTCATACTTAATTATGGTAAATTTATACAGTTGAAATAAAGACTAACTATTTATAGAAAAATCCCCTTTTTTCCCTTTTCTTCTTCAAACCACCTAGTTTGTGGTGTCTGTCATTTTCTGAGAGCACTGTTTTGAGGGAATATGCCATTTTGAAAGGTTTATATTTCTATTAAGTGGGTTCACCTGAGACTTAATCTTTTCAAAAATTTCCCTTACACACCTCGTATCGCGATGAAAATAGATTCACTAAGATAGGTTTGTTCTCTAGATCTCACGTACAAAAGTTTATCCTGATCCAACCACCACAATGATGGAAAATAAAAAAGAAAAACATGGGAAAAATCTATTTTTTTTTTCCATTTAAAATATAGGTAATTCATGTGTTTTCATGTACATGTATCTTCAAGGCTCCTAGAAAAGATTAAGATTACAAAAAATCTCACTTAGATCCATTTATCGGATTATGACATATTAAGTTTTTACGCTCTTGGATAAGGAGTGACTCGAGAAAAAAATGGGAATGGAGTCTTAAGAAATTAAAAATTCATGAATATTTTCCCCTTGAGATCATGACAGCATGGAGGAAAACTTTAAGGATTATTAATGGAAGAAATGTTTTTACAAAAATTCCTATAGCATTTCGTGGTTTTTCATGCATATGGAGAAGGGGCTTGAAAAACTATCTTCTAGTTTTTAATGCTTCATGGGGAGAGGTGCAATTTTGTGTCCTAATGTTCCCTTTGGAAATGGATGAAAGGGATAGAAATTTTTCCTTATCCTATGATAACAAGTGGCGATCATTGGTTCGTTAGCGAGATGAGGGAAAAAGCTAGTTTTTAGCATATGAGGGTTGAGTTTGGATCATGTGAGAGACCATGTGGGAGAAAGGGGGAGGGGATACTTTTTGTGTATCAATTATAACCTTTGAATGGGATGAAAGGGATAAAAAATTTATCCTTAGCTCTATGGTGACAAGTAAGAAGTTGAGGTTTCGCAAAGCGGGGCCTAGGAAATTGGAAAAAGAGCTTACCGAGGATTCCCGGGACTTTTTTAATGAATTGTTATATTTTTTTGACTTCCACAAGCCTTCATAAGACAATTTCATGGGTATAAAGGTATGATTTGGATAGAAACCCCTCAAAAATAACCTTACTTACTCGGGATCGCAGGGTGTGCCTGCAAAGAATAAGATGTGGAAAGAAATATCCAAATATTGTGAAAAATATGAAACTATCACCATTTAGGGAATTAATAAGATTTCAAATGGTATATTTTTTGTCCTCCAACTCATTACAAGGATCTTGGTATAATATTCCTAAGCTCAGTGCTTTTTTGAACAACAAGCTTCTTCACATTAAAAATATGCTTTCACCGAATTTGTTCCAAAACCTCAAAACCTTTCGTAAAATTCCATAAATCAATTTAAATATGATATTATCTCCTTGATACCACTTCTTGATTAATTTTCTAATTAAAATATTCTTCGTAGGGTGCACACCCACCTTAGAAAAGATAAAAATATCCATTTCTAGGTCTCTCAAATTTTTCCTCGAGAGGAACTATCTCGAAGAACTTTATGAACTTGTTTCCAATTTTCAAACACATGGGAAATTTTATTACAAAAATAAGAGAACTTATAGGATATGGATAGGCATGGAACAGGGGTGAGCTGACCTTGAAAAAACACATGAAAACATTTGTCTCTCACTTGTGGACTCATTATGAATCAAACAAAGTGATGAAAGGATGAGAATGAACTCTAGAATCTCAATATACAACTTGGAACAATGGCTTATCCATTGGGCTTTGATCTCTTCTTAGGAAAAGATAGAATGAAAGAAAGGAACACACACACACACACAATAAAAGGGAAACACACCACACTGTAAAGGAAAACCAAATAACAGAAAGCAAAACAAAAACCTAAATTAACTATGGTACAATGTGGGTGATAACCCACTTTCATTGTTTATACAATTTCAAGTATTTCCCAACGTGGGGTAACTCCAAATTTTTGCTATACAAATACGAGAGATTGAAAGTGTTCTCACAAAAAGCTTCTCAATTCTGGAATGGATCAATCGACAAGGCATAATACTTCCCATGACTTCCTTTAGGTTCTCTTCATTTTTCCCATGCAAGACAAGTTCTCCAACTTTAAAATACCTTTCCTTTTATTTATTATCAAACTACTTATTCACCTTAAGTTGACGTTCTTTAATATTCTCTTGTCAATGGAATCATGATAATGTCTATCTTACACTTATTTAATTAATTGGAGGGTTGTAAACTCTACGGTGACTAGAATCTCTGCATTAATGGTGAAATAAATTCACCATTTAATTACTTGACTTTTTTCCTTTACAATTAATTATTTCTCGAGATATCTAAATATTACACTTCTCTTGATGTCCACTAATCGCTCAATTTTAATTTCAACAATAAAAATATATTGAGGATCTATTCAATTCAATCAAATATTAGGAACACTTACCAACGCTCCTTTAGAATACAAAGATCTAAAATTTGTAAATTTTATTCGTTTTATACAAAAATGTGTGGGCTATGGTATGGGAAGCCTTCCCAAAATTCGATGCTCTTTTCTTCCTCCACACAACACCAATCCAAATGATTCTTTTTGCAGAAGAATGACGACCTCCAGAATATATTTGTCTAAAATACTAGAAATTTTCATTGGATAATATACAATTTTGATAAAAACTTAATTTTATGCCCTTGCTTTCCTCAAAGACGAAATAATGAAAAATAATTATTACTTTTTTATTTCCCTAATCCAAAAATAAAATACAGAATATAATCTATAACAAGTCAACTTTTTTAATTTAATCGTCTAAGCAAGCAAAATCCCCATTCAATTTTCTTTGCAAAATTTATCTTGCCACATGAATACACACACTAACAGAAAAATTGACTCAACTTCCTTTATTTTCCAAAGAAATAAAAACTTTACAATGTTTTCTTACTCCAAACTCATACATTATTACAATTTAATATAAAAAATTATTATTTTTCTCAAGTCGACCCAAAATTAGATTTTATTCAACACCCACTCCTACATAGACTCCACAAAATATCGAACTCCTCCTAAAAAAACTCAACTAAACTCCAGAGAAGGAAAGATGAGATAATCTCTTCCCTTATAACTCATACATGCCTGATTATCATTAAATTTATTCCTTATTTAATATAAAATTAATTCCTTCTCCTACAAAAATTAAATAATCTTTTACAAATTTAATTATACGATCTATAAAAACTTTTGAATATGAATTTTACTCTAAAACCATTTTATAAATCAACTCTAATAGCCACTAAAATAACCATTTTCCAACATGTCAATGATGCTCCTGCATCATACAACCTACCAAAAAAATAGTCATTCCCATTTAATCACATTCATCAAATCTTCTAATTTTCTGCCCAACTTAAGAATCTCATTTTCACTCAACCATGTGGCATCTTCCTTAGGAATTTTTTTCCATTTGACTAAGTATTGGAAATATTCTTTGTCTTTGGTTTTTATTTTTACCTTATTTTCAAGAATAAATTGAAGTTACTTAGGAGAGTCCTTTGGTAACTGTTAATCCCAAGCAATGGTTTCATTTTCATCTAGTTCAACATCTTGTACAACTCGTTTCTTCTCTTTTGTATGGATATAGATCAGCTACATTGAAAATAGGAGAAATTCCAACACCTTCTGGAAGTTCAATTTCATATGCATTGCTAGAAAACTTTCTTAAAATCTTGCAAGGTCCAATTTTCTTGAGCTTTAGCTTGTTGTATTCACCTTTTGGAAATCTCTTTTCTGAGATGAGCAAGAACTAGATCTCCCACATTAAAATCAACTTCTCTCCACTTTTGATCAACTCTTTTTTACTTCATAGTACTTTCTTCAAGTGTCTTCTTCACCTGTTCATGTAAGTCCAACATTGCACTTGCAAAATCTTCACCATCAACACTTCTAGTTTCCATTTTTCCCAAATTTCTTAACTCAAATACTCCTCTAGGATGCATACCATATAAAATTTTGAAAGGACTCATACCTGTACTCCTATTTGGAGAATCATTATAGGAAAATTCAGCTTGAGCAAGTACTAAACTCCTGTGTTTTAGATGCATACTTACTAAATTACTTACGATGTTTCCCAAGCTACTTTTTACTACCACTATTTGGTGACTTGTTTTGGGGATGATATACTAAGATGAAACTCAATTTTATGCCCAAATTCTTCCACAAAGTTCTCCAAAAGTTTCCAAAATTTTTTTGTCTCTATTAGAAAAAATGCTCCTGGGTAGCCCATGCAATCTGACAATCTCTTTGAAAAACAAGTTGGCAATATTAGTAGCATCACTAGTTTTTGTACAAGGAATGAAATGGGCCATTTTGGAAAATCTGTCAACTACTACAAAGATAGAATCATGCCCTTTCTGTGTTCTAGGAAATCCAAGTACAAAATTTAGAATTACTAAATCCCATGAACTGTTGGGAATCGGTAAAGGATTATACAAACTTGTAGTCTGACCCCTTAGCATGTTGACATATTTTACATTTCTCAACATATTTTCTAACATCATTGTTCATACCTAGCCAATAGTAGTGGGCACTAAGCTGAGATAATGTTTTATTTTGTCCAAAATGTCCTGCTAGACTACCTCCATGCTTCTCCTTCACCAAGTTCTCTCTCATAGAACTTATTGGTATGCATAGCTGATTTCCTTTGAATAGTAGACCTTCTTGAATCATATAATCCATCCATGGACTTCTATCATTGGTTATAGGATTCATGCATGCTTCATAAGAATTTTGAAAATCAACATCAGTCTTGTACATTTCTTTCAAATCCTCAAATCCAATAATGTTGATTTGTGATTCTTGCATGGCCAAATTCCTCCTACTCAATGCATCAACAACCTTGTTAGTTTTTCCACTTTTATGTTTAATAAAAAAGTAAAACTTTGCAAGAATTCAACCCATTTAACATGCCTCTAACTTAGTTTAGGTTGACTACTAATGAATTGCAAAGCATGATTATCTGTGAATAAAATAAATTCTTTAGGCATAAGATAATGCCTCCACTTCTTCAAAGCTTGTACAATAACATAGAATTATTGATCATAAGTTGAATATTTCTTCTTTGCATCATTCAATTTTTCACTGAAATAAGCAACTAGTTTTCTTTCTTGACTCAAAACAACACCTATAGCATTCCCTGGCATCACATTCAACTTAATTTTTTTAGAGAAATCAGGTAAGGCTAAAATTGGCTCCTCTGTAATTTTATTCTTGAGTACTTGCAAGATTTTATCAGCTGCCTCAGTCCATTGGAATGTCTTTTATTACCTTTAATAGTATCCACTATTGGACATCAAATATCATTTGCCTTCGCATGCTTTTTGGGTGAGTAAAGATGTTGTTAAGAAGCGGTACTAGGATGGAAATTTTTTCATTTAGAACCAACACAAGAAATCTAGTAGCAGAAGAGATATCATGGGAGGAGCACCGTGCCAGGTTGAGCCTACTTGACCCATCCTGGAAGAAAAACATGGTGCTATGGAATTGTTTTGTAGATGGGAGGGGTTTCCAACCTCATGGAAAGGATTCAAGGGCATGATCAACATATTTCCCTTCAGTTTTCTACAGGGTGGAAAAATAGGATGGTGGAATATGGAGAAAAGACCATTAAGGTCACAGAAGAACTTATTGCTGAATTCATTGGCCTAAGCATGGAAGGAAATAGATTCTTCAACAAAAGGATTGACAAGAACATGGAGGCAAAAATGTTTCTAGATGAGGGTGAAGCACTGGATTTTTTCACAAAGGGCATCAAAGTAGCCTCCATTCCAGTCGTCGTTTGATGAGATAGCCAAGATGATAGTCATATATGTTACACTAGAAGGAAGGTACATTACAGTTCCTCTCAAACACCTTGTCTTTTTGAATCATTTTTAGAGAAATATGAATTTTTTTCCCTCATTTCATTCTAAACTCTCTAGAACGTTAAATTTTATAAGTTTAGAATCACACTCGTACCACTCCCCTCTATCAAGGCATTATATTTCTACTTCAACAACACTGCGACTCTCAATACCCGACTATCCTCCTAACCCCTCCCTCTCTTAAACTCAACCCTGTCACAAATCCCATGATGTATATTCTCACTAATCCTATCAGTCAGAGAATAATCAGGTCTAAAAACCCTATGTATGCCTTCAATTATCCTTTTCCCTCAAAAATAATTTTGCGTAATAAGAAAAAATGACATTGAGCCAACACAAAACCTTTTGCATATTGGTAACCTGGGAATCGGCTCTTCTGCGGAGAAGGAGGGGGATTTATCACAAAGGATTGATAAGATGGAAATGGATTTGGAATTTTTTAAAAGATAAGTGAACCATTTGTCAAAAAAATATGGAAAAAGGAAAATGGACAAAGAATCTAGACTTGGTGAAGCCCAGATTCAAGAAATATACAAAAAAATCAACTCCCTTGAGAACATGATGGTGAATTTTAGAATCAGACAACATTTCACTATATCACCTCTCAAATTTGTTTATAATTATATGGAGCATCTTGTAAGAGTGTTTTCATGTTAAGTGAAATTCCTAGAACTATATGGGAGGAGAGACCAACACAAGATAAAGTCTTCACCCAGATGGACAAAAATGAACCCTCTCAAGTTACAACTATTGTAATATTTAGTACCCTCTAGACATTGCGGACAAAAAGAGACAAAGCATCCAAGTGACACTTTTGTACCGTTAAGTTTGTGAGATGAGTTGTTAATTGTTTGTTGTTATTTTTATGATTTGATCCTATTTTGGATCTTTTTGTATTTTTTATACAATATTTGGAATATCATGTAATATATTTATTTTTTTATCAAACTTTGATATGTAATTGTTATGATATATGGATTTTTAACCTTTTTGTAACAAGGTATAGTCGCTTCAAAACTATTTGCTAATAATAAAAGAAGTATCCACTATTGGAGCACAAATACCACTAAAATTCCTTATGAATTTTCTATAAAAATAGCTAATCCATGAAAAATTCTTACCTCAAACACACTTTTGGGAGGAGGCCACTCAATTATAGCCTTGATTTTATCTTTTTCCATCTTCAATCCTTCTTGTGAAATGACAAATCCTAGATAATCAGCTCTGTCTTCATGAAGGTGCACTTCTTAAGATTGATTAGTAACTTTTCATCATGTAGTTTCTCTAATACCAATCTCAAATGATTAATATGCTCTTATTTTGATTTACTATACACCAAAATGTCATCTAGATAGACTATGAAATTTTTTCCTGTAAAATCCTTGAGCATTTCATTCTTCAATCTCATGAAAGTGCTAGCTGCATTTGTCAAACCAAATGACATAAGAAACCACTCATAAAGTCCATCGTTAGTCTTAAATGTAGTTTTCCGTTCTTCTCCCTCTTTGATTTTGATCTCATGATAACCACTGTACAAATATATTTTAGAAAAATATTGATATCGACTCGAGCAATCCAATAAATCATCTATCCTTGGTAATGTAAATCTATACCATAGAGTGATATTGCTGGTGGCTCTAGAATATGTGCACATTCTTCATACTCCATCCTTCGTAGGACTCAACACTGTAGGTATAGAAAAAGGACTTAAGCTCTCTCTTATCAATCCTTTATCTAATAATTATTGAACCTACTTCTTAATTTCCTCATTTTCTTTGGGAGTCATCTTGTAAGAAGATTTATTTAGAAGATTAGCCCCTGGAATTAAATCTATATGATGACTAATACTCCTGACTGGAGGCAACTCATTTGGAAGATCATCTACCACAATATCCATATACTCATTCAATATATCTTGTATTTCTAGAGGTAAATCAACAAGCTTAGTATTAGTAACTACACTCTTAGGCTTGCCTATCAAAGAAAAATTTACCTCTTCTTGCTTCATTTGGTGTAGAAACTCCTTACCAGTCAACATCAACATTATAGAACTAGATTCAACAACAAATTTATCCTCTTGTAAAGGTTTCAAAACATGCTTCTTACCATCCTTCTCAAAGGTGTATGTGTTGTTCCTTCCATCATGCACTCGTTTTCCTATCATATTGTCGGGTCTTCCAAGAAGAATATGACATGCATCCATGGGCATAATATCAAAAATTATTTGATCTTTATATGTTCCTATTTGAAATTCCACTTGACACTATTCATTTACCAAAAGTTAATGTCCTTTTTGCAGCCAAGACACTTTATAAGGAGTAGGATGCTTTACCTTTTCTAATCCAAGCTTCTCCACCATCTCTATTGAAACAAGGTTGTCTGTGCTCCCACTATCTATGATTAGCTTGCAAAATTTTCCTTTGCTCTTGCATGTTGTTCTAAACAATTTCTTCCTTTGAGGTGGTTCTATGACTTATTTTTAGGCTTGAGAAAAATCCTCTTCATCATGAGTGATTCACCCACTTCTGGTAGGTCTTCTTGGACCTCAGGTTCTTCTACTCTCTCTTCTTCACCCTGTGCCACATGAGCACCTATTTTCTTGGCTAGTTGAAGGATTTTAGGACACTCATAAGACCTATGACCTACATATTTATTACACTTAAAACACTTACCCAAAAATATTCTTCTTCCTCTCTAGAAAGGTCTTCTTCCTCTTGGTGAGAAACCTCCTCTAGTACTCTGAGAAATATTCCACTTCCTCCTCGTGATTTTTTTAGTTGTCTCCTTCCACTTGGTTGGCCAAATCTGATTTTGAATACTCTGCCTCTTCCTCTTGAAAATGAACCACTCTTACCGGAGATCTTAACTTCAAGCTTGAGTTATAATTGATAAGCCTCTTCCAATATCTTAGGAGATAAAATGTTGATTTCATACAAGATTGCAAATTTCAATCCATTAAGATATCTAGCCACCTTCTCCAAATCATCTTCTACTTGACTTGATCTTATGGTCAATTTATAAAAATATTTTGTATATTCCTTACGATGACATATTTTTTTTTACATTTTGGAGAGACCTAAAACAAATTTGTCTGGTAGTCCTTAGGTATGAATTTAGCTTTCAATTTTTCCACCATTCTATCCCAATCTTTAATTTTTTGCCTTATTCTTATTGACTCTCTCCTTCTGCACTCCATCCCACTAAATGGAGGCATGAATCTTCAACCTCATATCAGTAAATTTTGAATTGTTTATCATCCACCTTCTCAAATTCAAAATATTTGTTTAGAGCATCAATCCAATCAATGAGCTCTTCAGGTTTTAGGCTTCCTTCATACATTGGGACCTCCATCTTTGGTCTCGAATTGGCTCCCACAATTGCCTTGATTAATCTATCTTTTGTTTCCACTATAGGAAGTACATCCATAGTCAATTCTCCTACTTGTTCTTCTTCACTCTATTCTTCATATGCAATGCCTCTTCCTTGAGAAAATTCCACTTCTTGTAGCCTTGCTCTTAGGCTTCTGACGTCTTCCATCAACTAGTTTTACTTCCTTATTTCTTCAAAAAAATTGGCCCGAGTCACCCCGCTGCTCCTCCGCTCTCATCATTAAAAAAAAAAAAAATCAATACTCTCCTTTAACACTTCAAATTTTCTCTCCATAGCCCAATTATTTGTTCTACTCGATACCACTAGTTCACCATTTAATTACTTCACTTATTTTTCCTTTGTAGTGATTTTTTTCCGAGATATCTAAATATTATACTTCTCTTGTTGTCCACTATTTTGCAGGAATTTTAATTTCAACAATAAAAAGATATTGAAGCTCAATTTAATTAAATAGAATATTAGGAACACTTACCGACACTCACTTTAGAATACAAAGATCTAAAATTTGTAAATTTGATTCACTTTATGTAAAAATGTGTGGGCTATGGTATGGGACACCTTCCTAAAAGTTTGATGCTCTGTTATTCCTCGACACAACACAATCCAATTGATTCTTTTTGAAGAAAAATGGCAACCTCTAGTTAGATGTTTTTATGAAATATTGGAAATTTTTGTTGGATAATTTGCAAATTTGATCAAAAATTTAATTTTTTTCCGCGTTTTCCGAGAACTCAAAAGTTACAAATAATTATTAATTTTTTCATTCCTTGATCGAGTAATAAAATGTAGAATATAATATATAACAAGTCGTAGTTTTTAATTTAATCTTGTAAGCAACTAAAATCCACATTCAATTTTCTCTAGAAAATTTCTCTGTCATATGAATACACAACCAATAGAAAAATAGACTCAACTTCCTTCATTTTCCAAAGAAATAAAAACATTACAATGTTTTCTTACTCCCAGCTCATACATTATAACAAATTAAATTAAAACATTATTATTTTTCTCAAATCAACCCACAATTGGATCTTATTCAACACCCACTCCTACATAGACTCCACAAAATATTCAACTTGTCCTTCAAAAACTCAACTAAACTCCAAAGGTGGAAAGATGACTTAAATCAAATCCACTATAACTCATACATGCTTGATTATCATTAAATTTATTCCTTATTTAATATAACATTAATTACTTATCCTAAAACACCTAAATAATCTTTTACAAATCTAATTATGCAATCTATAAAAGTTTGCATACGAATTTGACTCTAAAAACCGTTTTATAAGTCGACTCTAATAGCCACTACAATAACTAATTTATAACATTTTAATGATGCTCCTTCATCAATTGATCCCATAGATTAATTTATAACAAATTGATTTCTCTCTTAAAAGTTATCACATCTGCCATAATTCATCGTAGATCTTCTTGTGACAGCTCCTTTTGTTTTCATTGATGAGATTTCAGATGATGCTCACACTAATTTTGTTTCTTGACTCATCAAGACCATTCCCTTGTGGGTAATACTATAATGCATGAGATAGTGTGTTTCCATAACTATAACAGAATTCTATCGACTCCATGGAAGAAAATTATGTGGCATTCTCAACCATAATCTTTTAAGGGATCCTGTTATGAAAAATAATGTTCTCCTTGATGAGATTACATACCGTTTCATAATTTTCAAGCTTGGAAAGAATTTGCTCCCCCACTTTGTGAAGTACTTAGTTCTTATGAGCACATACGTATATCATGTGCTTGAGTGGGGATTTAAAACTCCGATGAAGTCTAGGCCCCATTCTTGAAAAGATTCTTTGATAACCCTTAGAATGTAGAGGAAGCACATAAATTTTTGGTATCCCAATTAATTTTTGAAAGCTTCACACTTGGAGACCCATTCTTGAGAAACCATGAAAAAATAGGCCAATAATACCTACCACAGAGGATTTTTTTGAGAAGTCACCATTGTAAAGAAATGCCCACCACAATCTTGATCATGATATGATTTTAGCAACTTCTCTTGTTTCTATTTATCCACACACATTAGGAAGCACCCATCAAGTCCCCTCTTATACAACACATGATCTTAGATGACATATATAGTTGACTTGAGTTTGATAGTTCTTCTTTGCTTATAATTTAGATGAGCCAATAACTCACCATAAGTAATAAAGTAAGAAATGTCAGCATACCACTCTTTGGTGGTATTTATAAAAAAGGACTTGTGGCGAGGTCCTTACTCACAAATTCATAGCAGATATATTACTTGGCATCATTCTAAGTTGAGATAACTTCATCCTCATCTATTATCTAACCGAATCGGTTTCATCTAACTAAATTTGAAGGTAAAATTTCAAAGTCATATTCTTGGACCCACGCCACCCATTTACCTCTCTTAGTTGCTAGATCCTTACGAGTTAGGATTGAATTAATTGCACATCCTAGGAACATAACCATGATGTAAGAGTTGAGTAGGTAAAATATGATGTTTTTCACATCTTTGACTACAAAGTAGGCATGGTTCTCCATTTGGTTGTACCTCATCTCATGAAAGTAATGGGAGCTTCAATGCCTTCTTCGTTGTTATGAACTAGAATGGTTGAAAGCATGTGCTTTGAAGAATAGTAGTACAAGATGAAATATTTATCAAAAATTAGACATACCAAAGTGGGAATTTTGGCTATTGATTTTTTCATTTCCTCGAATTTCATATTTCCTTCATTATTCCATTCGAACCTTACTTGAGGCTTCATCATGGTAGTGTTATGTTTGGTCAACTCATTGAAATATGGAATAATGCACCGATAAAGTTGAATTTAATAAAGAAGGAATGGAATCCCTTCTTACTTGTTGGAAAGGAAAATTATTTGATTTTTCTTATCCTCTCATGGTATTTAGAGAGATTCCATGTTGTCAGCACCTACTTAATAATTGCTCTAAATGTCCGATATGGTCTCCTCATTTATTTGAAAAGACCTGTGAGGTCATACGGATAGATGAAAATTTCATGCTTAAGGTCCTTAAAGACAAGATCCATTGCTTGTTAAAACATCGCTCCGGTGTTGATAAGACCAAATGGAATATTTTTGTAGGAAAACGTTCCCAATGGGATTGTGAAGGATGTTTTAGATCTATCTTCTTCAGCTATGTCAATCTAGTTGTATCTAGAGAAACCATCAACTGTGACAACATTTTTATCTTATGACCTCTGTAGGATGTGATCCATGATATGTAGAGGGTATTTATATTTTAATGAATCTTTATTTAAACTATGGAAGTATACATAAATATTTATCTCTTTGTTTTTGTTCCATACCGAAACAATGTTTTCCACCCATGTAGAGAGCTGAATAGGAAAAATAATCCTTGAGTTCAACATCTTAAATACTTCCTCCTTGATTATGTCTACAATCTTTGGATTATACAGCCATTTATTTTTCCTAAAAGGACTGGATTTAGGATTTATCAAGATCAAGTGATGCATCTCATTTCATCGAATGACTTGAGCTCATCATAGGAGTATTCAAACATCGAATATTCTCTTCTCTTCAAGTTACCAAAATTTTCTAGATTTACCATCCTTGGTTGTTGTGTGGCACAAATATTTTCTTTCTCAAAATCAGCAGGAGATCGAGATGATTTCTTATATTTATCTTTGATGAACCTATCAAGCTTATTGAACAACTCTTCAAGATACATAATTCATTTTGGGATCTTATTTCCTTTAACCTTATGAAACCTTCCTATTCAATTCCATCTATCCTTTCTTTACCTTCATCCGTAATAGACTCCTAAGTTGGATTATCACTTCGATCTAAAATTTTTACTAAATCTCCAAGGATCAATTCCCTAATAGAAGAGACTACTAAATTTATATCTTTGCTCCAAGAAAGAGAGAAGCTAACTAGCATCCTTGAATACTTTCCAATGATTTATGTTATCCAACACATTTAGACTAAACACCATTTTAATAGTCACTTTTTGCTTATTGAAGGATAGGTGCAGAGTCATCAAAGAAGCTAAAACTACAAGAGAATTGAATTTTCACTTTTCTCACGGGAACAATCGGGATGGAGAAAAAACATCAAAATATTTGATGTAGTCCAAAAATGAGACATTTGAGTTTCTTGATACCCATGGATTCAACAACATCCATTCGAGAAGAAGGGAATCATACTATGCATTATTGTTGGTGTTCTCAAATTTTAGTTTATAACAAAATAGAAATAACTAGCCTAAGGTAGAAGTTAGAACAATGTCGATCAAGATTCTATGTTAGAATGGATTTCATCAAATTCCATTGTCCATAATTATTTTCATTCATATTCTTTGAGGAGAGGTAGATTCTCGTTTGTTTCAGATGTGAAGAAGTAGTTACCCAACCGATGTCCCGGAATAAGATGTCAAATTTTGGATCGTTAGACTTTTGGATGATGTATTTCATTTTCTACATGGGAACAAACTTCTTCATTTCATCCTTCTCTTGAACGGATTTAGAAGAACAATAAATTTGTATCTCACCATCCAAGTCTTTGTTGAAGATCATGCTTAACAACATACCGAAAACGTTCATATATCCACAGCCAAGATAGTTAGCAAAACATTCTTGTCTAGGAAATCCGCAAGGGGCACTTGAGCATATTTTAATATTTCTACCATTGGAACCGCTTTAGACACCATAGAGTAGCAAGATCCATTACTTGTGTCGAGTTAAGTCATAGGGAATTAACAACTTTGATTGACATTACATTATCTGAGGCACCTGAGTCTATGATGTAATTATTCAGTTGAAGGCCTTTAATAAAGAGGGAGAGGAAGGAGGGTTCTACCTTGTTCGTCTTAGATGTGCTTAGTGCGGTCATGTTTTTCATAGGAGGAGTGGGTGGTGTTGGGAGTAACCCTTTAGCATTGGGATTTGTAGTATTGGGATTTGAGTTACCACCCTTGTTATAGATGGTGAGACTCTTAAATTACTCCCGCATGTCTATAAAAATTTAGATTTAGAAATATGAACTTTAGACTTATTCACATGTTCAATGATGTCAAACGAAGATGAGACGGATAAAATTGATGTTATTATAATAGTGGATGCTTTACAAGGGGGAGGTGGTGCTAATTTGGAATCTTGAGGAGTTTTAGTGGGCAAAGTAGTAGACTTGGAAGGAGTGGCTTATTTTTATTAAGCATTAGATGATTTTGCAATATTAGCCTAGATGTAAGAATAAACTTACATATAAAGTTAGAGATAAGGGAAATTCTAGAGGACTTACTTAGCACAAGATGAATTTATTGGTGGTGCCTCAAGAGCAAGTCTACGAGGAGGTGGACCAATCCTTTTTCTATTGGAACTATTTTCTTCTTTAGAACCTACCGTGTGGTACCTTATGTAAGTTGCTTCTTGTGCGCGATCACATCATTTTCCAATTTTTTAACTAGGGGATCCTTGGAGGTAAAAATAGAAATTTTACCTTTTTGTTTGTGTTTGGATTTTAAATTTTTCCTGACGAGAATGAGATCATCTTATTTCTCGATAGCATGGTCTTCACTTATTTAAGATTCATAGGAAAATACCTTTGGAGAATGAATCCTACCTCAAGAAGATAAGCATTGATGAAGAATATATTTACATTATCATCAGAGGGAATAAATTCAAAGGGTATCCTCTTGACCAACCTATTGTATTAGGACACAAAATCAATCATAGTCTCATCGTAATCCTTGTTTTTTTGCACTAGTTGTACTAGGAGGTCTTGGAATTCTTTAGTGGATTTGAATATATTGTAAAAAGTATTTGTGATGTCATCCCATCAAGTTATGGATCTAACCGATAGGAGATATAACCTTTCCACTACCTTATATTACAGATATTCCATAAACAACTCCGACCGAAACATCTTTATGTTGCACTCTGTTACACCACGGTGGTGGTGAACACTTCCACATGCTCTTCCAAGAGTTGTGTACCATCTCCTCTTAATTTGGGAAAACTATTTATAGATCCCCTTAGAAATTCATGGATTAGTTGAGGGGCGGAGAGTGGAACCAAGGATTTTCCCCATGATAAAATTGGTGGAGGTGTCTCTCCTTCATCCACCATTATTGTTTATTCTTCTTCTTGGGCCTCTTCTTCTACTTCTTCTTCTCTTTCTTCTGATCTTAATTTTTCTTTTGTTCTTACTTCTCTTATGATTCTTCCTAGGCATCAAGTTGTACTCTTGCTTTTTATTCTTCTCTTGATTTTGATTCATTTTATGTAAAGTATTAAGAGTCTCCTCTAATGTTTGGAAATTCTATGTGCAATAGATTGACACCACTTGGAATACCGATGAGAGAAGTCCCAAAATGAAAGGATTTTTTTGCATTTATGACTTGCTCTTTCTACCTTTGAATCTCTTCAAATAAATGATTAATATTTTATCTTTGTCTCTTGTACTTGGTGTATTTATGATATGCCACTTGTAGAATTTGGATTAAATTAAGCTCTCTATTGTTTAACTTGGGATTTTATTTCTCTTTCCAAATGTTCTACACACTCTTCTTCAGAATATAACACACTTTCAACAACTTGGTAGTGGAAAACATTCACTCTCTTGTGCTAAAAATCTTGCCTCAAAGTTAGATGTAATATCTTCTTAGATATGGAACAACATTTTGGGTCTCTAGAAGAGAGGATTACTAGGAATTGCCATTAGTGGAAGATATAAGGCTTGGTAAATTTTCAAATTACAAAATAGTTTTTGGGATATTTGATTTTTATGTATTTTGTGGGAATATGTTGTGGGGAAATAACAACAAAATCGGCCCTATGGTGGTTACCAAAAACTGTTGGTGAGAAAATTTGTCGATTGGAAAAATTGGTGCATTTTTAGTAACACTCTGGGACTAGGTCCCTCTACTTGAATAGGGTAGCTCCATTATTGTGTGCAAATAAAAATAAAACTCTTTTGTGTTCCTAGAGATTAGGGATCCAACAGAACACTGCCCAATGCAACTATGGCAAATGATTGCAATCTTGTGTAAGGGAGGAATTTTCTAGGTAGGTGGGGAAGTGGGAGTGAGAAATTAGGAGAGGGATTAATATTACAAGTAGGAGAACTCATTCCTATAAAAATAATTAGAGCATATTAACACACACAATTTGAGAAGAATAATAACTTCACTAATAATATCAAGAAAAGATAAAACCATGAACACAAAGTTTCACTTATTCACTCATACAGAAAAATAAAAATTCTTTCTTTATAGACATTCTCACATACTTTTAAAAAGCAAGGGAAAGAGGAAAGCATATAGAGAGAAATAGAAGAACTTGTTATCTTTTTCTTATTCTAAGTAGTTATCTACTCTTGAACATACAAAATTGACAACCCTTAAGAATGGGGAAGTCATTATAATATATAGACTTCGAAAAGACTCTTCACCTACCCCCCACATGACTTTTCATTTGTCCTTTACAACATGTGACTTTTTGTATTCCTAGGAATGAAATTAAGTCCCCTTTTTATTAATTGAGGGTGAATTATTACAATGTCAACTATAGTCACATTTAAATGAATAGGACAAAAATGAATAAGACAAAATGAAAAGTGCAACCCCCCAACGAAGAAATAGAACATGAAGGAAGAGGGGAAGGGGGAAGAGATAAGAAGATCTATATATATATATATATATAACTACTCGATGAATATACTTCCTCTTGGTGCTCGAGAATAGTCTTGCCCCAATTTGCCTTTGAAAATCTATTGATTTGTGGCCTTTGTCACTTTCTTCTTCCCATGTTGTGCCCGGTTAATATTTATTGCCATTTTTAATCGATTCTTGGGTCATAGATCGTCTATGGGTCCATGATTTACTCCTATTTTCTTTGTTCCTCGAAAAGATCTATATTTTGAGTCGCATGTGCTCTGTTCCTTCAAAACTCACGTTTTTCCATTCTCTCTGCTCTCCACAATGAGATTTGTCTTCTTTACTATTTCTGCCCCAAGTACTTGAAGAAAATGAATTGATGTATCCCTAAAGAACGTATTTGAGCCCTGTAACATTTATAAGATTTATGTCCTTAAAGAAAATTTCATTCCCAACATCAAATGGTCGTTCTTACGTATTTTATGGTTAGACGAGCATTTTTCTTGATAAAATTTTCATCCTTGTATCTTTAGGTGATGTGGCACCTTTTGATTGGATGCAGCTCAGCTGGGTACTTAGAAAAATTCATGAAAATCCATAGCTCAAAATGTGTCCATGTGGAGGAACGATGCTCATTTCAAGATCTACTTTTAGGGTTTTGCCTTGGAGTAGCAACGGGAGGACACATGGAGGCTTCCGCTGCTTGGCCTAGACTTTGACAAAATTTCATGCAATTGGAGTAGTTTGGCGGAGCAGGACATGTGGCGAGCTTGTGCTCATTCAAGGTTTCCACTTTTGGGACCATTTTGAATTAGCGCCATGGAGACACATGGAGGAACCGCACATGTTTGGGAGCTGGCCCTTGAGTTTCATTCTAAAGAAGTGCCAGGATGAAATGTGGAGGCCTCCGCTCACTTTGCATTTTTACTTAGACTTTTCAATGGCCAAAAGGAGACTACTTCAGAGCATGACAAGTGGCAACTTCCACAAAGATTTAAGCATTTCGAGATAAACTTTGTGGGAACAGGACACATGGTGAGCCTGCACTCATTAAAGATATCAAATATTTGGGACCATCTCAAGGTGTGCCATGGTGGCACGTGGCAGTTTGAAAAGTCAAAAGGGACAGGGAAGTGGACCACCATAGGAAAAATGGATTTTTTACCTCTTGACATCGAAAGGATTAAAATCTCAAAATGACCAAGAAGCTTGATAAAAGGAAAGGTCAAAGCTTGCTCTAGTCAATGGCGGAGGTGCGGCCTCTTGGGGAAGTTTGGAAAAAAAAAAAAAAATTGGGAAAAAAGGGATAAAAGGTAAAAGCGAAGCACGGTTCTGCTACAATCATATTTGGACATGTGTTAGGCCCATTTTCAAAGGCAGAGCTATGGGGAAAACTTGGAAATTTTCCCTTTACCAAAAAAGGGGTTGAAATGGTAGAATTTGGCCGTGGTCCCATTGGGACCCACCTTAGGACACGTGTGAGGCTCATTTCCTGAGGGCAGAGATGTGGAGAAAAATATGAAAATTTTCCATTTTCTCCAAAAGTTGTAAAAATTCAATGGAAGCCCCCGGGTTTGTTTACGAAGTTTGAATCTATCATGTGGACAACCCAAATTCAAAAAGAAAGATAAATGGTAGCTATGAGTCTAAATCTGATTTTTCCCCGTTTATCTTAAACACATATAGAAGTGCTAGTTTCCATGATTTTTTGGTCTTTTCTACATGCCATGCAAAGAAGGAAGTTAATATTGATATCCAAAGTTTGGTGGGAAGATCTGGAGGGTTTCTTTTTCCATTAAAATGGTCTGAATTTTGTGCCCGATTGGATTTTCCATTTTTCTTCTCCCAAGCACGCAAGGAACTAGATTTGACAGATTAGGGGTGGAAGTGGTTGGAAATTTGAAGGAAGAGTGATCTACCAGAGTAAGGAGTTGAATGCAAGAGGAATTCGATGAAATATATCCCCTCAAGCACCTGGAAACTTCTTACATATTTGATTCTGAGAATCACAAAAGAATCATGGCGAAAACTGGTACATTAGATGTTTTTATCTTTTGGGGGTAACGAGATCTGTTGTAAATGTTATAAATGGCACAAATTTTTCGTGCAAATGGTTGGGAGTTTTTGGAAAAGTCATAGACTGATTTTTCTAGCAGAAAAAGCTTGATAGAGCCCATCCCTTTTGAGAAGCCATCTAAGAAGCCTGTATATCTCTCTTTGTATCAAATTCAATCATGTCAAGGTGGTTGCAAGTGTACACCATTGACAAGCTTTGAGATTATTTTGGAAACTTTTCCTTGCTAATAAATTTGATCAAACTTGAGTTATTCTATGTTAATCTTGAGTAAAGTGTATTTTTTTCATCTCTGAGTGCATACAAGTAGTTTTTATTGTTTCTATTGCAATCTTGTATCAAAATGCAATCTAATCACATAGGTCTCAATCCTTATGATAGTTTTAGTGGCATCTGTAATTTCATTCCTCAGAAGAGATTTCATACGGGAGTGAGATAAATGGTTTAAAATCACTTTTCTTTTATTTTGTTGACAGATTATCAATAAGCCTCTAGGTGTACCTCAGGCATGGTTTGATTTTAATCTTAGTGCTTTATTGGGTTTTCTGACTCGAGCCTTCATGATAGAATCCCATAGGTTGTGTGAAAGAGTGCTAATCTGGGCCTCCATTTAGGCACTTATCCTATTTGAAGAAACATTTCTAACTTTCGTGGCATTTTGTTGGTTGAAATCCTTCCATTTTACGGAAGCTCTCAAGGATATGGTGAGTCAAGATCATCTTGTCTACCCTCCCACAAAAATCTATTTAAAAACATCCAATCCCATCCATACTACCCCTTTTTCGCTCTGTATACCCACATAAGATCAAAATCTATTTGCCCAAGTATGCAGGATAGATCAGGGTCTCAAATTTCTTTAGTAACATTTTCCTTGTTGTGAAAGTATCTCCATGATCTGGAAGTGACAACTCATGAGAGTCAGATCTGATGTGTTGATCATATTTTCCCCAAGGTCTTCTCTATAAAATTTATGCAAAAGAAGGGTACCTGTATCTCCTTTTAAATAATAAAGGTTACAAAATAGGTTATCTTAACTTGGTTAAAAGGCTCAACCTAAAATATTTAGGATAAGATCATATCCTTATAAGGTGCTACCCATCTCTCCACAAATCCAAGTAACAAAGGGACAATTAGATCTCCTCCCCGGCTACAAAACAACATATATTTATGATCTGGATACCTCTAAGCTCCATGTTGAATCATTGTTGTTTCTTGGCTTCAAAAGGAGAACAAATTTGGATACCAACACTTCCTTTACCGACTTTGATTTTCTATTTGATGGATCCTTACCAAGATGAACTTTAAAAATCTCAACTCCTTTAAACTATCTGTTATATTGGGATGCCGTAGGTGAAATTTTATCGACCTAAGGGATATAAATACAAATCAAGGACTCGAGATAACCATATAAGTAGGAATTTATGTTTTACTTTTAGTGAACCAAGACTAATGTTTCTCTCGCAATGCTTTACACTTATCTTGGTGATAGAATCCAAAGCATGTCCTCGTTGAAGGAAAAGGGGTCTCTAGATACTTTCCTAACATATTCCTCAAATGGATTCAACATCCAATGAGGTGATATAATCAATGGTGGGAACTCTAATTTTATGTATCTTGATGTTGAAATCATCCTCCATCTTAGAGGAACACTCGTCATTTGAGTCCAACTCCTCTAGAGCATGGTTCAACATATTATACCAAGAGATAAGAGTTCTCACTTGAACCTATGAAAAATTATTGGATGGAGAATTTAATACCTTCCGGAAACCAACACATGACAAAGAGATCTTCCCATCTCCAACACTAGTGAGTACACTTGATAGCAAAGTGTTCCTTTTCTTTTCAATTTGATCCTTTATCATTTAGATTTCGGTGGTTGTTGTGCACATGTACATGTACATTGAGAAATCAATTTCCCTTATTCCACATTCTTGTTCACCTTTTTTTTGTTCTTCCCTACACGGTGAAACACTATGTCATTCGAATGGACTCTGGATCGAAGCTACTTATGAGAGTAGTTTATTTAATTGAAAGAAATGAATAGGCATTTCACTCCATGAAATTTTACATGTGTGTGGTGTGTTTTCATGCATGATCCTCTAACTAATAAATTTTATCCTTGTACTCTTGATTCCTTTTGAGAAGGTGAGTGGAAGACTCTTTGAACAAAAGTGCATCTCCCTCATGAGTTGTTGGGCCTAGGGAAATGGTTCTCATCTCATAGTTTTCTCGGGGTCGTTTCTTGAATGGGCTTGATTACCTTTGGCCTGAATAATTCCATGTATTGGTTTCCTAAAGTACCATTCAAGAAGTTTTAAGTTTCTTGAGTGATATTTTGATTCCTTCCCTTGACCATTAAGGCTATATTTGAGAAGTCGGGGACTGCCACCTATTGAGATGTGAAGGATTATTTTGTGATCATTTTTTACTCCTAAGGAAATAACTCATTCATCTTAGACTCAGTAAATGACATGATTTTGGTCTCTTACTCAGAATGAGAAGGAACATCTTGTGTAATATCGGTTAGTGTGGTAGTGAAAGTGAGAAAATTTGCAGAATCGCTAAGGGATTGAAAGTTGAACTGTATAACTTTCCCTTGGCTCTACGTCTACCATAAGATCATCTTTTGTTCTTACCTTTTTTCTAACCATTAGTAGTATGGGGATTTTAGTTCTACTTCCTTACATTTCAAATGTTGTACGAGTTAGTCAATATGGAAGATATCTTTGTGACCCTTGAAGAGGAGTGAACGGAGGATTACCTTTAGAGAGTAGGAAATTTCTAGATGTAATTAGGGAAACACTCTTGTTTTTGAACCATTCTATCAATATTTTGATGATGGCCTTATTCCGTTGACTGATATCTCCCAAGTTGTGGATTCCCATATAACCTATAGACGGGGTGAGGCCTATACAACTTGATATAACCATCATATTGGATTCCTTCCTCATACAAAAATACCTTAATATTTTCATTTTCCCAATGGACACTCTCATGTGATCTGGTTATCTAAATTTTAAATCATCTATCCAATTCACAAAATATTTTTCAATTTGTGGAACATGATGCAATTCATGGAGGTGAAATGGATCTAGATCAATCTAAGTATAAAAGTCCTTTCTTGACGTGTATTTTTACATACTCTAAGGGGTAAAGGAAACTTCTAGGTGTGCAGCATCATTGAAACTTTTTAAGGAGACAATGCTTTGAGGGAGATGGGGAAATACATGTTCTTCTTCTTCCATCTCCTAATCTTAATATGAACATTAGCAAGTTGCCTAAACAGTTGAACAACCTGATCTTGCCACCGAGATATCATGGAATCTATCACGGAACAAGCTTTAAACCAAAAACTCAAATGTTGAATGCATGTTTCCTCTTAATGATATAATGAAAACATTTTAAATACATCGTTCAATCTTCTGAAATGGTGGTTGATTTCCTTCAAGATCAGTTTTGGGTAGTTTTCAAATGAAGGATCCTTCGAGAAATATGTTTTGCAAGTGTCAACCCCATAATTCTCTCAATCTTACTAGAGCATAGACCAAGTATGAAGTCATTGAAAACTTCTTGGAGATAGGTACCTAGAAATGTTGATGATCCAAGTTATCATTGATTATTTTCCCCCAATCAATCCTTTATTTCCCTCGATGATGGTGAGTATGAATAAGGCCATCCAATCATGGAAATATTTCATCATTTCTTCTCCCATTAGCTGGCTTAGGAGGATGATCGCATCTAAGAAGCCTTCATGAAATTCACTCTAAGAAGGTACTTTGGCATACATGATGGATTCCTTCCCTGCTTCATCCATGAACCTAGTGTAAGGCCTTGGAGGTAGGAATTTATCTTAGACCATTCACTTGATGTAAAATCTTTTGTAATGACGACCATGTTTCTCTAGATTGGAATTTGCATATATTGGGAGATTTCCTTGGGAGTGAGTATGTTATAACTTAGATATCATCGACTCTTATGATTTTGGATCCAAATAATAATGTTCAAGAATTCCAATACCAACTCATAGATTTGAAAAAATACTAGATGAACACCTCTTGCATATCACCTACTTGTGTACACCTTATCTTCCATCGATTCCTTGGGTCCACCTAACATCTTCTCTTTGAGGTCTTCTAGATCCATGTGGGTAACATCACTATCTCCCACACTCAATTATTTAGTTGATAGAGCCAAAATGGGCTCTATATCCACAAACTTGAATTTCATTCTTGATGAAGGCCCCTTTCTACACTTAAAATGGATACTTACTATTTTTTAGAAAAAATCCCTTTTTCTCCCTTTTCCACTTCGGACCACCGAGCTTGTTGTCTTATAATTTTTTAAGAACACAATTTTGAGGGAATCTTCCCTTTTTTAAAGGTTACTATTAATAGTAAGTAGGTGCACCCTATACTTACTAATTTTTGAAATTTCCCTTCCACATATCAAATCAGGATGAAAATATCTTCACAAGGATAGGTTTTTTCTCTGGATCTGACGTACAAAATTTTATCTTGACCTAACCACTGGAATAATGGAAAATTAAAAATTAAAACCATGGCGTAAAGCTAATGTTATTTTGATGTTAAAATTAGTGTAAATGGAATGTGTTTTCATGTAAATTTATCTTGAATTCTACTTGTAAAAGAGGAAGATTGTAAAAATATAAGTTATATCCATTTATCGATTGTGAGATAGGATTGTTTTAAAATCGTTGGTATAGAGTCACTCATAAAAAAGGAAATGGAGTCTTCAAAAATTAAAACTTCATGGATAATTTTCCGTTAAGATCATGAGGGCATGGAGGAAAAATGGAAGAACTTTTTTAGAAACATTTTAGAAAGCATTTCTGGGGTTTTTCGTGCATACGGAGGAGGATCTTTGAAAAAACTATCTTCTAGTTTTTAATGTTTGATGGGGATAGGTGCAATTTTTTTCCCATATTCCACTTGAAAATATATGAAAATGATATAAATTTATCCTTAAACCTATGATAATAGGTGGCAATCATTGGGTCATTTGTAGATGAGGAAAAAGAGCTAGTCTTAACACATCGGGGTTAAGTTTGGATCATGTGATAGACCATGTGGGAGAAATGTGGGAGGGGAGATTTTTTTTTTTCCATTTTACCCTTAGAATGGGGTGAACTAGAAACAAAAATCACCATAACCCTAAGGTGACAAGAGGCAAGTTGTGGTTTCATAGAGCAAGGGCTAGGAAATTGGAAAACAGAGCTTGCGAGGCATATCATGCCTATGTGATTGGTCGAGGAGCTTAATTGGGAATGTATAAGATTTTTGTGTCCCCATTTCCCCCTTAGAATAGGATGAAATTGACAACAAAAATATCAGCCTCATTCTCGACACGTCGCACTAGAAAAATTGGCTAAGTATGGAAGGCTTACCTTGGGAAGGACCTTCAACATGGAGTTTAAGGAGCTTCGCGAGAAATATTTTTATGAAAACATATAATATTTTGGCTTCCAAGATATGTTTTAAGAAAATGGGATCATTATAAAGGTCTTATTTTTCTTAATACCCCCTAAAAGTTTTTCTCCTTTCTCAGGATCGTAGGGTTTACTTGCCAAGAAAGAGTTATGGAAATAAATGTGTAGATTTTGTGAAAAAATGATAATATCACCATGTAGGGAATTAAATTATATTACCAATGGTATCTTTTTTTTCTTCTAATTCATTTTTTATCTCCTGAAATCATCTTACGTAGCTCGGGTGCTTTTTTGAAGTGCAAGCTCCTTAAGCTTCAAAACCTTCTTTCACCTAAACTTGATATTAAACCTCCAAATATTTCCTAAAATTCCCTAAATATATTTAAATATTATCTTTTATCCTTGAAATAACTTCTTGATGAATTTAGGCCTTCAACTCTACTCCGTAGACTGTGCACGATCTTTACTAAGGCTAAAATTAGGCATTTTAAAGTTTATTGAAAAATATGCCTTGAGACGAAATATCTCCAAATAACTTCATGATTTTTTTTTGAAATTTTCCTAATATGGTCAAGGTAATTAAAAAAAAATGTGCACTTGTAGGATTTGTGTAGGACTAAGACATGGGGTGAAATATATCGGAGGAGTGCTCAATAGGGTCTACAAGAAAAGTTTTGACACTAGAGTAAAGTCATGTTTTCAAGTTGAATTTGTCCCTTGAAAAAAATATGGAAAAAATATGTAGTAATAAAAAGTCTTGTCAACAATGGGTTCTAAATTTCATCGATAAGCTTAATCCACATTCTAACATAGGTCACACTAAATAATTGGTTAGTTGCTTGATAGGGCACTAAAGACTTGATTAATTAAAGTTAAAACTATACTCCTCTACCACTATGAATACCTATTCCAATCATCTGGAAAAGAATTTTGTGTTTAAAGTTGAATATTCTCTATTAAATATTTTATAAGTTGCAATTATAAACATTAATGCCATAATCTAAGTTCAAATTCAAAATGAAATACAATTAACATAAAAAATGAAACTAGATACAACATTTTTAGTAAATATTTAGATTTAAAGCTTAATAACTACAAATTTTATATGTAGTTCCATATAGATCCTACCCCTAAAAAAAATATCTATATATTTCAATCTTTGCATGTTTTTGTTACTTGGTACATTCTGCAGTTATGTGCATTCACAAAAATAACCCTACCAAAACATTTCAGTTTATTAATGTCCCTTGATATTTTTTTCAACATTGAACATATAACCAATAAAAATTAAGCGTTGTTACCCTTGGTAAGTTGAGCTTAATTAGATTTTACATGGCATGAAAGAAGATAAATCAAGGATAAGACAATGCTCTCCGTTGATGGATAATTTGGATACTATGATCCATTCTAGTGTTTTACAACATCACTTTAATAGTCAAATTTATACAACAAAAACAAAAATAAATTTCTACAACCTCTTTTTTAAAGGGTAACATATTCATATTGATATAAGTGAAGAATAATTACAAAATAAAAGTCTGTGGATCCTCGATATATATGCACAAAATGCACTCATAGATCGTATATAAAACACAAGTGTATATAGATTACACACGAAGTTTTGAGAAAATAACCAAAAGAAATATGACCATGCGGACTTTCAAAATAGGAAAAAGATACAAATATTGTACATCAATAGTTTCTACATAAAATTATTGAGAAAATTTTATTTTAAATGCAGGAAATTCTCAAATATGATCTAGTATAGGTTTTATCCCCTTA
This sequence comes from Taxus wallichiana var. yunnanensis, assembly GCA_018340775.1. Classification (NCBI taxonomy): domain Eukaryota; kingdom Viridiplantae; phylum Streptophyta; class Pinopsida; order Cupressales; family Taxaceae; genus Taxus; species Taxus wallichiana. The sequence goes on along the minus strand of CM031236.1, from coordinate 56,164,102 downwards.
CATTTCACTCATGTTCATATCATATTCACATTCATCATCAAGCCCCATTTCCATACCTCGTTATGCATCTCTCTGTAATTCTTCCTCCCATGTTAGTAATCATGATACATAACTCTTTTTACAATAGTGAAAAATATCTTTCTCATTTGTTGGACATGGGCACCTTCAATTGAACATCGTCTCTATAAAACCTATCTTGATGAAGTGTATTTTTGAATCCATTATATATAGGCCATAATAATTATGTGTCAAGATATCTGCGTACATAACATGGAATATAGTTATCTTCCCTCAACCAATTTTTTGTTTTGACAAGTGTATTATATAATAATATAATAAATGACCTACCTAGAGTACCAACAATATTTTTATCTAATATTGTTCTTATCCTCCTCACTCGTGGGCTCAAGGGTTCATCTTCTTAATTTACAATATGTTTTTCTTGGTGTAAAACAAGCATAGAGTCTTCACACGTGTTACAAGTATTTCACTCTTGAGAAAAATATCTTTAACAACATGGTAATCTCCATATGCAACATTTAGATAATAAAATATACCCCAGGAGAACATTACAAATTATCAAAATAAATCATACATTTGAACATAAACCAAATTTTGTATAATTTATATACAATAAAGTAGTATGCTAGTAATTTATGAAACCCATTGTGCCTTGAATACATAAAAATTAAAGTTTTCTATCACTGAATTATCTTTCATAATATTCACAAATTAATAAATGTGGGGTTTGATACAATACTCCATAACACGATAAGTTTCATCTGTGTGGCTACGAACCATGTTAGGCATGAGTCAAAAGTAAGGAAGATGACATAATAATTAGGAATGGATTGTGCATGCATCCATATTTTATTTTATAGTTTCCCCACTTTGAAGTTATAGTAAAACAACCTTTCCTTACAAAATTGACTCTAATAGTAATATATATAAATCCACTTTGAGTAGTTGGTGTGTTTAAAAATCTACCTTACGATGAGATTTTTTCAAATGGAGGATCACCAATTAATATTCAGTATAAATTGATATACCTCCATTGTATAATTTATTTCATGCTCATCATAATTCAAATTCCGTATGTCTCACCCAAATTCCATTATTGTATGCTAGTGTTCCTACCAATACTCAAGTAAATTTTATCTCTTCTTCAAATTCTATGACAAAATCTTGTGCCATTCCAATAACACTCTCTTAATTGTTTGAATGGTGCATTTTCCCCAACCTATAAAACATTACACATCTTTTCCTATATTTGTTAACCTTGGAAACAAGATTATTTAACCATGCCTTCCTCACATGCTAGTTGCATAAGTATACTTTGCACCCAAAAACTTCTCTACAATTAAAAATGGGTTTTACGATAATTTTAAAAATTGGATAACACAATAAATAACTATAATTCACATGTATATATTGTAAAAATATACGTAAAGAGTACTATATAACATACTATCATCGATTTCAAGTTGTATCATCATCTACCATGAAAGAATCTAGTTTCCACACAAACATATGGGCATTTTATCTATCTAGTAAATTTTTCATCTATTGGGTTAGGTTGCAAGTTTTGGCTCTTTACATTTTGACCCATGTAACTCGAAGTCCGATGTGCTTGAAATTGAATGAAATTTTGGTATATAGTTTGAAATATCAAGAGTTGACAATGTAATAACAATGTGAATTAGTATATTATTGGTAAGAAAATGTCACATATATTTTTGCATAAAATTTGTATTAATAAGATTATGTAAAAGATAATACCTTCATTCCATTGGTCAAAAAGTGGAGTCCATAGTAGGCATGTTATTATGTCTATATCTCAACATCCACTCAAGTTGTTGTGGAATTTGAATTCCCATGATAAATATCACATCACTATCTTCCTCAATATTTCCTTCATACTCTTTGTATTCGAAGAATATATCTTGATTTCAATTTTTCCATCATCTTAAACTATGGGAATCATTTCTATCATACATGGACTTTTCCTCTTTAATTTTTGTATTAATATTTTTGACATCATGTGAAGAAAATAAATGATCACATTTGGTTTTCACAATAAACATGGCAAACTTCTCATAAACCATTCATGGTGCTTTTATTACACAACATCAGGTGACATTCCTAATAGTAATAACTTACACCACCCATTCTTTAAAATTCTTACTAATATGTGGTGCATAATAAGATTGTTTCCCTTTAAATTCATGATTTTTTGGCCAAATAATATATGATTTGTTATCCACATATCCATATCAGGATATGTGATAAGTGTATATTAACTTCTTTTCATAAGAATGTGCATATTAAATTGCACCGACAACCACGCTTTATATGTTTACATATAGGTTTACTCCTTATCCCTCTAGATGGAACGTTGGACCTATCATATGACATATAATTATATTATTTTCAGTATTCTAGCCCATATGTACACCAATATCCAAAAAAATCCGTATAAGAGAGTCATAAAAAAATAAACAATAAATTTGAAACTGTAGTAAAAATATCACCAAATATGATGTTGAGCTAACAATTAAAACTTGACGTTTACTTTCTATTATGGGAGATGAATGACTCCAACATTTGTAATTAATTTTTATAAATGATGGGTTCTGAGATTCCAAGTTGATATATTCATCTAGTCATCCAACTTATACACAAGCAACGAAATATCTACTATGTGGTTATCTTTAGATTTTCTACAACTAAATCCGATGCAGAGAATGGTGCTTCTAGAGGGAATTGGATAGGATGTTTGGAAATAAATTTTGTCTGTCTAATTTTAAATTGAATTAATAACACTGAAAATTTATAGAAATTTGAAAAAACAAATGCTCAAGATAACACACTATACAAAGTAAGATGATAAAATTAATAATTTGATATTTATAATATAGTTGACGCTAAAATGATAAGACTTGCACTCAAAAATGTCCAATTTACAAGCATAAATTTATGTATCATAAGTAACAATATTATACATTGTTGAATTTTTATAATTGAAACATTAAAAATTGCAATGGAAATTATTTTACAAAAATTGATTCAAGTCACTTTGAATAAATTTATTATCTCATGCATTGTAAAAATAAATTACAAAATTCAAGTTTCAAGTAACAAATTTGAATAAATTCATAAGGCTATAATGTGTTAAATAAACAATAAAAATGCATGTCGTTGATGTAATAATATATTACGTGGAACAACCACCTACATTGATATAGACCCTTTAGGAACATAAATATTTGGTATTGTATTCGATGAAGTATAATGAGTATATATTGTAAGAATAATGTGACCTTTCATCATTTATAAATGGTTACAACATAATACGTTCTAGAATTGGAAATCATTCAAAAAGAATTAAATGAAAAAACTTTGAATAGATTCATAATGTTATCAATGCAAAACAAAAATAAAAAATGCATTTCCTTAATACAACAACTTATTACGTGGAACAAATTATCTACTTTGATATAGATCCTTGTTGGTGAGAAAATTTTTTGGGTGGACAAATTAGGTGTCTCCACCAACATTCATAGGGATACCCTCTGCATCGACTAGTACAACTCCCATTATTGAATGTGACTAATCCTAATCCTATCTAAATGTTGTGGGTGGCCAAAATTGGCCAAGGATCACATAGGAAAACTCCACTGAACTTGTGGCAAAGTGCTTATATGGGGTACAAGGGAGGAAATTACAGCGATGAGGGGAAAGGAGAGAAATTATGAAAGGGAGATTATTTTTGTGAGTAGGAAATCGAGTCTCACACCTAGTAACCAGAGTAGTTCATCATTCAATATAGAGGAAACACAATGAATTTTTTATCACTTATTCACAAAGCACCCTACGGTTTTCACAAGGGTGTGTGCTTGATCTCACAAAGTGTGACTGGATAACATGGGTACTATCTCCAAGTTGTGGGACCTACTAATTCAAATAGACTTCTATAGAAAATTGGTTCTTGGTCCTAAACTACCTACCTCAATCTACTCTAATGCGGGAAAAATATCTTACCCTAATCTATCTTTCCAAAGGACCAGGGAGAGAGATGCATGAATACAAAACCTATACTAAAGCAGTGATACACCAGAAAAGGAGGGTGTGAGAATAGTATCTAATGTGTGAAAAATGGAAGTAAAGTGCATACTAGAAGGGGTGATAACAGTTTTCGACAAGCTAGCAACTACATTCAAAACAATATTTCATGCACACACAATGATAATGATTCCCTGCAACAACACAAAATAGACACAATATACTTTTAATGAGGTTGGAGAGTCAAAATGGAATGTAAAAAACCAAAATGGAAGATACATCCACAAATTTGTATCTATTACTTCATGATATACATACTTCAATCTATAAAAAAATAAGGGCCTAGATCACCTTGTAAGGAGTCCAATACAAGGGCCTCCAGCACATTGGTTTCACAAATATTTACTACTCAAAAATTATCTCTCTATATAATGAGCCCAACACTCTAATTTATAGAATTCTGAGAGGAGAGAGAGAGAGAAATGAAAATCCTGAAATATGCCTTCCCACCACTTGTAAGATCTCATAAATGGAATAAAATGATGGTAAGTTTCTTGTAAAAGGCTCCCCATGCTTTCCCATAACTTGCAGGAGTAAAAATGTCCACCCATGATTAATTAAATACATCCCAAGTACTAGTAAAATTACTATTATGAACATGTCCATGTTTTCAAAAAGGTTTCCATCAAGTCCTCATCAAATTCTAGATTTCATAATTTATGTGTGTTGAGCTCGGACCCATGATTCCAACGGTACAAATTTTTCTCGATTTCATTAAGAAATGCAAAATTTGTGGAATTCTAAGTGTGAGCGAGTTAGCTTGAGTTTACAGTGGATTTCTTGTATTTTACGGGAATGAGAATTTAATTTATTAGAGCTTGAGATGTTTATTTTATTTTAACATATCTACCCTCATTAAAATTAAGAATATATCTTTGGGTAAAATTTTCACATATCTACCCCTTTTGAAGAGTCAAATTTTGTGAAAATTGGAGCTCGGATCAAAATTTATGACATTTTGAAGTTCGGGGTCGAGCTTTGAAGTTTCCTTTATATTGCGGGTATGGCAAATTTTGGTGAACTCATGTCTCTTTGGTACTCGGACCATCTGTGAATTTTCTCTCCACCTATTCTAATTCATTATTCATGCGGTGATTTCAGGATTCGATGTCCCGCTTGTCCTTGTGAGACCTCAGAGAATTTTTTTGAAAAACCCACAGTACACTAAGCCTATGCTTTAATCGACGATTTCAGGTTTTCATGTCTTGGCTGTCTTGAATATTTTTTTCCACCATATCCGCAATACACTGACTTGCAGTGATTTCAGAATTTTAGGTCCTGTGCATTCTTTTGTCCCGACTGTCCTGCAGATTGCGTAGGACAAAAACTTATGCCTTTTCTGCATTTCTTTAGCTTGCAGCCATTTCTGCTTTTCAGGTTCAGACTATCTCGAGTGAACTTGTGCTTCCTAGGAAAAAATTTCTACTTTTTCCACAATACATTGCTTCCTTTTCAAATCAGACCTGAACTCAGTACGATGAACACTAGTATGACCTGCATTGGTTCCATCCACACCCCTCAGACCTACAATGCACTAAAATAGGCCTCTCGACTTAATTTTTTTGGATATTTGCAATTTTTCACTAACTCCTTTGATTTTTCTAGGATAGTGGAGGTAGAGAAAAGAAAAGGTGTCACCAAAATCAAAGCTTTGGCCTTTCACCATTTATACTTGCTTCGACCTGTAAGTTATCAATATTTACCTTGGGGGTGAATTTTGGATAACATGAAGCTAGCAGGATTGATGAATCAAAACACAAAGTCTTTAGATTCACTTACCAAAGATACAAATCTCTTGCATCACTATGCTTACAAAGTGTATAAAAGAGGGAAATAGAAGAACCATGAGATGCATGTAACAACCATGCTTATTACGTTAATGATGAGAGGAAACCATGTATACAAAGTTGCACACATTCATACATCTTGGAAAGAAGAAACTTTATTCCTTGATTGACATTTACACAAGTTATACAAAGTAAGGGAAAAGAATAAAACATGCATAAGAAGTGTAGCTTTATTTCATGTATATGGATGACACAAATTCCAACAACATATTACAATCCACTATTGCTACAAAGTACATATTTTTAGTATGCAATTTTTTAATGTAATTTTTAGGATCCTTTGGAATGGAGAATCCATCCCAATTTATAGCAATATGGATTGACCTCTCATCTCCCTCATATGACTCTTCATATTCCTATTCCACTTGTGACCTTTCGTTTTCCTCTAGAAAAGAAAAATTAAGTATTTCTCTTATAATTTTGAGAAAATAATTTTACAATTACAAAATATGTCACTTAAGTGAATAGGACAGAACATAATGATTACACCCAATGAAGAATTAGAAAGGAGAGAGAAATAAGAGGGAGAAAGAGAGAAGGAGGGAAAAAGGAACACCGGTGAAGATGATGTCATGCCACCTTCACCTCGTTGCCTGACTGATATGAAGAAATGTCCTACCGTGTGGTGAAATCTTCATCTCTTTCCTTTTTATACCATGAGAAACCTCCTCTAGATGACGCACAAACACCTCAAATTGAGTGTTGAAAAACTTTTTTGAATGATCACCTGGATGACCATAGTCATTGCGCAAGACCGAGTTCTACTCTAAAGAAGCTTGAGGATGGAAAATGATATTTTATGAGTTCTCGATACATAGACACATTATTTTACTAGCGGGAAGCATCGATGAAGTGCAATTTGAACACTTTATCTCACCAATGATGATCATAATTCCTCCCTGGTACATGATGCATAGACACCTTGGTCACGGAATGAGTGTTGAGAAACATTTTTTAGGGCTTCCCAATGTGAGCTTGGGATGGACACAGACACTATTCATGATGATCCCCTTTGATACTTGATTGATGAACCAATTCAACTTGTTGATCTCTCAGTGACCAAATTATTTTGAATCAACTGGATCTTTGAGTTATGAATATGGATCCACGATGCACCTTGTGATGCTTTGCATTACTTCGAACACACTTCAAGTTGGGGACGATGCTTCCAAGACCAATACAAAGTTATCAATGGTCTATTTGAGAATTATGAATAATCTTGCAATCCCAGAAGGATGAAAAATATAAATGACATAATTTACTATGGAGATGGTAGAAACATTTTACAACTGGAGACAAAGACTGTTATTTTTAGAAAGTTGGTCCCAGGAGTTGTTATTTTAGGCATAAAGTGTCATTTTTTCACCTTATTACAGACCTGAGGTATTTCCTTACGTTATGGGTTTTCCAATTATTTATTAGGGTAAATTTTAAGTAGTTTACATTTTTTAAAGTTTAGTTTTTCTTTTTACTTTTTGGTAGCTTTTGATCCTTGTGCCCTAGTTTTCATTTTGTACAATTTTCACTGTTTTCTTCTTTTGGAGGAGTTTTTTTCTGAAAAATTACTAAAAATGAAAAGTGCAAACTAGAAAAATTTTATATTTATAAAATATGAAATTTGAATATTTAGATTGATGAAAAAATTCAGATTCCTTCTGGGTTTTTCTCTTCAGTCTCTATTTGGATTTTCAAATCAAACCGCTTCCCAGATTGATGAGTAAGAAATAATAATCAAATTAGGGAAAAAAATTCATATGGATGTCATTGAAAAAAATGTAATCATTTAAAATTTTAGTGTTTTTCATATTCAATTTGTTTATATGAGGAACATTTTCTCAAACATTCATGAGGATCTGATGCACGGTTTGCAAGATATGAGAAATTTCTCATTTTTGTGCCCTGGGGTTTTTCGCAGCTCATACTCTTGAGTTTTTCTTGAAAACACTATGTTTCTTCACTGTAGAAATGCTGAAGGATGATAAAAATATGGTGGAGGTTTTGTAGAAATTATGGTAGCATCAAAAATGGAATATTGAAGGAAATTTCGGCAGTTGTAGGAAACTTGTGCGTGCGTGAGAGAAACAACTAGTGACATTACGACAATTAGAATTTTCACATAATTTTTTGTTTTGGAATGAGTAACTCTTTTTTGAATGAATTGCACCAATTTATTGGTGCTTTTGTGTAAAAAAATTCTCCCTTTCCTCATTGGGCCATGTGGTGGAGGGTGATTTATTGATCGGTAGAGTGGGGGCTTAGAAAAAGCACCTTAAACAGCTGTCAGGGGCACATGGGTGACCAAGAGACTAAATAGGAGCAGTGGGGAGTTTTAAACCATCTGAACTAAATATTTGGTTCATAAATGAAACAAAAATTTCCCTCACCCTTTCTTCACAAGTGGTTGAGCACGATTCGATGATGGAGGGTGCTAAGGAATGGTGCACAAGGGCTAAACTAGCTTGCTTTAGCAACACAGAGGTCATATGAGGATCCAATGGTCCAAATGAGGTAGGGTTGAAATTTATTGCACCTATTTTACTAATTTTTTTGTGCACTTGGTGCAAAAATTTCTGCCACCCTCCCATTGGTTGGATTTCTAACCCCAAAAAATGGCTAACTACTGGAACATCAGCCTTAGAGAGCAACTTGTGGAGACCATAACTTGAGTTCCAAGAGGAGAGTTTTGATGAAGTTTTATATGATATTCACTTAAAATTTTATTATGAATCCAAGGGGTAGGTTTTTAGATTATTATTCATCCATTTCATCCCTGAAAAATAGGATTTTATTTCTGGCTCTAAGATTGTGCATGGGAAAAACTTGATGGGAACATAATGTGCCAAGATATTGTGAAGGATATTATTCCACCATCATGCATAGATATGATTACATTTACAATGATATATTGTTTTACTCTTAACTTATTTTTGAGATTTTGGAATCGCTTCTCGAAGATCGTGAGTGTTTTTGGCCTTGTGCCGCTTTGGCCTCCAAGACCCACTTTTGTTGAACCTGCTCCAAAACTTGTGAATCTTCCCAAAACCTTCCAAAATTTATTGAAAAATTTTCTTTACTCCCTAATATTCCTCATGATGCATTTTTGAATTTCATTTCGCTTAAGAAGATGTGCGCTAACTCCAAGAAGATCAGAAAGTGACCTTTCCCAAGCTTGCTAAAATCATTTTTGATGGAACTTTCCTTGAAAATACTTGGAATGACTGGGTATCCCTAAATCACTTATATAAATAATGAATCTGGGATTATGATGGTAGGAAGGAAGGCCTAGAATGACCGTTGAGAATTTTTTTTGGGTAGGGTATGGTTATCATGTTTGAAAAATGAGAATTTTCCAGTTGCACATTTGCATGGCAACAATTGGCTCTAGCATGGGGACATGTTGTGGATTGAGAAAATCACAAACATAACAAGATAAATCCATAATATCAATTGTATTTTGTGGTCTTGCTCCTTATAAATTCTTCTACGGAGTCATAAAAATATATACTACACAACTTACTTTATTCAACACACACAAACGTAAGGGATACACACAAAACGAGGAAACAACACACAACAAAAAAAGGGAAAATATGTTACAGGGGTGATATTTACAAAGGTGGAGGGATAATATACACATACCTAAAAATTGGGGTGAGATAATTATATGCCATCATGAAACAATGGATTGAAGTCTGACCTTTGAAGCACAAATTTTTTATTTGATCAAACCATGATTTTGTGATGGTTTTTCATGTCTTGAGAAGAAGAAAGTTGACCATAATTCTATCTTCATAATCATACTGCATAGAGAAAATTATTGCATCTAATGATAACTTCTTCACTTTCTCAAAAATCTTGTTCCCTTATTCTTCCACTTGACATCCTAGCAATCATGAGACATTGTTCTTCCATATATACAAGAGTGGGAAAATATTCATCCTATTTGAATTTCCACATTAAATTATCTTACATCAGAAAGGAACTCATAAGGAGAGATAAAATTATGATTTTCTTTCCTTTCAACAAGTTCTATTGATGTCCCACTTTTTTCTCTGAGAATATGCTTTCTAGAATATGTGCCACATCATTAGCATATAGGTCCTCATAATCTTTGAGGTTTTCATGCAATATGGAAAGGTGTTCAAGACACATTAGATATTTGGGGTTGGGTGCAATATGATTTTGAATCTCTTTGAAATAATCATGTACCCTTTAACTTTGTTTTCTATAAAAATTATCTTTGATGCAATCCTGCTCAAAATTTTCCCCCGCTATCTTCCTCCATGATAGGGTTGTTATCTCCAAGATTAAGAATATTTAAATAAGAATCCAAAACCTTCCTTATTTAATGCTCACAAACCTCTTCGCGATGTGTGAAAGAAAAATGTATGCTTTAACATTCTCTCTTGCCAATTGAGGCATTGGGAAGTCATCAATTTCATTCATTGGTGTATCTCAATATCGAACATTGGTATATCAAAAAGAGGAGCACAAATGACCTCATACCTATTCTCGCATTTCCATAACCTAAGTCACGAGTTCAAGACTAATTTAAGGATCTTCAATTTCTTCTTTAGCCTTAAATATGTCTTGTATTGATGGTTCTTTTGATTTTTCCATATATTATTTTTCATCCTCATTGAAAGGATATTTGTGTTGTGCCTCTCAGAGATGGTTGAAAATTTTATCCATACAAAGCCAATGACTCATTTGAAACATCCTTGTTCACTTCTTCCATGATTTCTATTTCCTGTGATTCACTTTCTCCCAAGCATGGGCATACTTGATTGATGAAACCTTCTAACAAGGAGAAAAGGTCCATGGTTTGTGGGAAGGGCACTCTTTCAAGCTCAAAATCCATATCATCCTCTTCTTGGTAGGAAACAGAGAACCATGTTGGGGCATCGGTATGAAAATAATATTTAGCTACATCTTGATCATCTGTTATTGAATCCTCTTTCTTATATTTAAAATGGAAGACTTCATATTCAATGTGATGATCGTTTTTCTCCTTGGGTGAAAATAGGTTGTGTTTGAGCTGTTCATTCTCCTCGATTAAAAAAGGAATTGGGCATCTTGCATTTGATCATCCGTGATTGAGTGGGAAGATAATTTAATTCTTTCACTTTCTCCATTTCTTCTTGCATCATTTTGACATCACTTGAAGAATCAAAATAGGAGGGTAAATTATCTATGATAGTCTTAAATTCATTATCTTTAGTCCATGATGTTGGGTGGCTTTCTTGAATTTCTTCACATATCTTCATTTTATCATTAATTGAAAAATAAAAATTTGAAAGGATATTTTCCATGATTACCTCAAACTGGTCATTTTGTGCTTCTTCATTGTTGGTTAAATCTTTAGAAAGAATTGAATCATCCATTATGTAGAAAGAATCTGCCTCTATTGAACGTATTATTCCTCCCATGGGCTATGCCTAGAGCCAAAAATAATTGATAAATGTCACCCCATGATTATGATTTGGTTCTCTTCAGAAGGTTCAAGGATAAGATATTCTTTAGGAGCATCCAATAATCTTCTGGTAATCAACAACTCATAGTGAAGATAATCATCAAGAACTTCTTGAGTCTCTTCGTCCATGATAACACAAAGTGATTCAAGGTGTTCATACCTTATTTGCAGAGATAAAGCATACCTCCAAATTTCATGATAGGCCTCAAGGTCAGAATTTAATTCTATTATGATATGGATCCTTTCCACATACTCTCTTTTCAACATGTTCATTTCTTCATCACCATATGCAATTAAGTCATTGAGAGCGACGAAAAATAAGGACAATGTTCTCAATTTTATAGTGAGATATGCGAGACTGCAAAAATTTTCTTCCTTCCATAATGCTGATTTGATCTTCATCAGAGGGCTCAAGCATAGGATTTTCTTCAACAACATTCAAGAAACTTTCATGTATTAATACCCTACAGTATGAATGATATTCACTATTCTCCGCTATAGGAAAAAACTACTCTTCTTCTTCCTTGCTATGGGATGCTTCAATTCGCTCATACATATCTTGCAAAGCTTTAGCATATTTCAGCATTTCGAGGTATATTTCAAGACTGGAACTTACTTTCATAGTGCTTGTAAAAATAGACTCCATAATTAAAATAATAAAATGAAAAGAATTAGGTGTCATATTCTCGCCTCAATTCGATAAAATAATAAATGAGAAATGATCGCTCCTATTATATGTTAAGAGTAAAATAGGTGGAGATTAGTAATTATCTAACTTTTAAAATGCTCGAAATGAAATTAATAACAAAGAGAGAGAATGATAGGCCTAAAAATCTCTCCGAAAGTGGAAAAATAGTTAGAGGAAGAATGGGAGGCCTAAAGTTATCCATCAACATGAAATCTCATGGAGAATATAAATGACCTCACATTCTCCTATAGAGTGAACTAGAACAATGAGAGGGAGAATTTTAGGACACATAAAAAAATATTATAGGGATAATGATAGGTATCACATACCGCCCTGTAGTGCCCACTTCCCTTCGACACCTTTTTTTATTGATTATGATACTATCGACTATACTTATGGATATTATTGTAGATTTTTATTTGGCATGATGTTATATGTTAGAGATCATGGAATGTTGTTGATTTCAATTCATATATGATACATGTGGATTATTAGAGACATTTTATATTGATGTTAATATACTATTGACATAGTTATTTATATATATTTTAGACATGTGATATTTCGTGACACTGAATAGGCTTTGATAATTAAATTAATGTTGTGATGATTTTACATGGAAGAGATGTAGAATAGAAATGTTAGAATTCTAAATGATATCATATTTTCCTAGATGATATTTGATTCGTATATTGATGATTGTAGATTTATATTAAATATTTTATCCTAGATGTTTTTGATGCGCCCGTGAGGTTCAAGGAGGTGTTATGTGTTTTGCAGGTAAAACGTGTCACAACAAATATCGGGGATTGGAGAGCAACCACATTGGAATTCTAGGTGAATTCAACAAGGGTCACCATGGCAACATGTGTTTGTGTGTGTGTGTGTTTGAATTATTGTTAGGGGGAAATTGTGACCAAGGGGTTATGTGTTGTATTTTGTTTAGTTTTCCTTACTTAATGTAGTATGTGATTTTTAGTGATGTAATTTCCTTATTTTAATTATTTAGAAAATGATGTATTCTTCCCCTTTATCTTAATGGGTGTTAGTGTCCTATTTAAGTTAATTAATCTTGTTATTAAATAATTGTGGATGTGACCAAAAGTCTTCATTTATTAGACTAGATGGCTCTTGGGTTTTGTGTTGTAAGATTGAGTGCTTGTGACCTTGAGTGTTGTACACTCTACCCCCTCATGGAAATTTGAATTTGGCCTTAAGGGCCAATTTTCAAGGCTTGTGGGACAAGTTAAACTTTTCCCACACCTCTTACATTACCATGCAAACCCTACCTATGAGTTGGGGGTAAAAATTAGACCTGATTACGTGTTTTGTGAAAACAAATTGTAAATCTTCATTGCACCTTCTTACATGTAATTGCTTTTAGTCCTTAAGGGGTGTGGGCTTAGATTATGTGTGTAAGTAAAATTTCATTTCTCCAACCACTTACTAATTGTGCTTTGGAGTTTAAAGTTTGACTTGTGATATGGATTTGAGGATGAGTGATTTGGAATCCTACATGGACCCACCTCACCCTCCTCTCTCCCTTTTATATTTATTCAAGTTCTTTTAATTATTTGGGGATTACTTCATTCTTTTATGCTCTTTAATTTCTTGGAGTTATAGGAATTTGGAGGGCTTGTGGTCTTATGGGAGCTTGTTGGGGATAGCTTGGGTTTGAAGGAGCTTGGAGTTTGACTCTTGGAACAAGCTCTACTATGGAAAGGTAGGAGCTTTACTTTTGCTTATGTTATTCATTTATTTTGTGTTTGTGTGCTTATTTTGTTGAGTGTTTGGAATGCTTGTTGGGTGCTTGGGTAGATTTCCTAAGTGTGGTGTAGGAGGGGACTATGGGGAGAATTAATGTAGGGAGGCATAAGATTTATTTCATGTTTGGAGGGAGTTTGGGTTGGGTGTCCCACCTTGGACAAGGAATTCTTGCATTTCTTACTTGTTCTTGTATGAGGGAGGCATAAGAGAATGAGGGAGGCATAAGAGGTACTTGAGGGAGGCATAAGAGTATGTAGGGGATTTGAGATTTGTATTGGAGGATTTAAGGTGGGCACCCATTTCCCATTGGGAGGCATAAGTGGCCTCCCCATAGGTTCTTGCTCCTTTGGCTCTTCATTTAGAAGCCTTGTATATTTTTTTGTTTCTCCTTCTTGTGTTTGTAGTTTGAGTTGAATGTGCATTTGGAATGGTTGTGAAATACATTGGTTTTTGATGTGGAAGCTTGTTGTTTCCATGTGTTGGAATCACCTCTCATTGTAATGTGGTTGGGGCTCGGGGGCCAATGAGGAGGATGGCTTCTCCTCCTCATTGGATATTTTGGTTGGGTGGAGAGTGTTGCCTCTCCCCCCATTTTTTTGTGAATCAAGAAAATCATGAAGGAGCTCTCTTGTTGGTGTTGTGAAGCTTGGAGATTTTTTTGGACTCCTTAAGAAATTCATTCTTGTGAAAATCCTTTTGTTGTTCACACTTAGGGTGAAGGAACTTGTAACCTTGTATTATTTTATCTTACATTCTTGTATTATTTTCCCACTTTAAGTGGAGGACATTGTATTAATCTTGTGAAGAAGAGTTGCATTCAATTATTGGATATGAAAGTTGTATTGTATATTGAAAAAGAAAGAAAGACATGTGTTATAAACTAGTCTTGTGAAATAGAAAAGAAATTTTATTATCTTTGTTTGAAAGTTGTATTGTAGGAAAGGAAAGTTGCCTTCATTGTTGTATTTGTATTATGGAAGATGAGAAAGAAGAAATATTAAAGTTCATTATACTACTCAAAGGCATGCATTGAAAAGTAAACTATCTTCTTGCATTTTCTTATATTGTTGTAGGAAAGTTGAACTTATTAAGTTTGATGGAAAGTACTTAAGTTTCTAAATAGTCTTTCAATAGGCCATGAAATAAACTAAGTTTTATTCCTAGTATGTTACTCTCTTTTAAAAGAAATGAAACCTATTTTTTACCTCTTATATAACATTGGTCAAATGGTTAGACAAGAGAGTATTAGTGCAAAAAAATCAAAATCACCAATGTTACTAACTAATGTTTTATTGTTACTTTTGATATTAATATTGATACTCTTGAATATTATTAATAATAAGATACTTTAAAATTTAGTAGGGTTAGTATTATTTCAAGTTAATAATGATAAATGGGGCAATTATTAAATATGAAAATATGCCAACATGAATACACTTGTAACATTAATTTATAGAAATGTATATATATCAAAGGAATCGATCCGGGTTGTGTGGGCCACGACTGCGTTTAATGTTAGTGGTTATATGTATATTGGGGTGGGGAGGGGTCAGCGACCTTAACCCCCACCACATTTAATATTAAATGGGGTGAGAGTTGGGGTAGCCAACCCCTCCCCACCCCACGATAAAACTTAAAACCCTATATTATATTCCATGCGACTCCGCACAAGAATAAAACTCGCGCATGTTCTTTTTTTGCTCACGGCCTATACACTTTTTTATACAACAATAATATGCATATATATACATATAAACATATATATGTCTATACCCATGTACTCAAATGAAGATTGAAATCATATACAACTATAATAAAATATGGGCAAACCCATTTGCCCATTTGGGCATATACAAGAAAATGAACTAAATAAAAAGAATAAATACATTTTGAATCCCCAATGAGGGCATAAACCAAATGGGAAGAGAAATGAAGCATGTTCATTCCTTCAAGAGCTTGAAATGGCCTTAAATGGCCTCCCCTCCACCTCCAACAACCTGCAAAACCAAAGAAAGAAAATGTATCAAATGAAATGAGAAAGAAGACTTCGTAATCATGCTTTAGGGTTAGATTGCAAATTTCGAATCAAGAGTCAAAATTTAATACATCTAAGGGATGAGATTCATCCCTAAAAAATTAGGTGGAGAGTGGATGAGTGGAAGTTACCCTTTTAATTTAAATGTTTTATTTCAAAAATATGGGTTGACTTTTTAAGGGGTTACTTTATGGGGGTAGGGAAGTGTTCATTATCCTATCTCAACTTTTAATGAGGGACCTTGCTAGTTGTTTCAACATTGTAGAAATTAAATAACCTTGGGATTTAATTTCATTGGCCACTTTTACCCTTGACACCCCATGGGGGAATATTCAACTTTAGTAGGAATTAATTTATTATTTAAATAATCCTTAGGGAGATTAAACAGGCTTAGTCAAATCAATGTATTAAAGTTTAATGTAGATTTTAAATATTGTGTTATCATGGAATATTATTTATTAAAGTCATCACCTTAGAGAAATTAATGTGGGAACTGTCATTTTTGAAAAATTTTGTGGGCACATTTTTTAAAAAAATTATTCAATATTTTTTCTAACTAAACCTAAGTTGTTCTTGGGTCTCGTGAGACATTTTTAAGCGGGCTCTACACTGCCTCAATATGTAAAAAATAGTATCTTATAAAAATATAATAAAATTTAAGAGAATACATTTTGATAGTATACTTATTTAATTTTGTCTCTTTGTAAAATAAAAATTATAATCATAAAAAGGAACAAAAATCACAAGCTGCACATGAAGCCTCAATAGTTGAGAGTTCCTTGTAAAATGTCTTCATAAATAACTCCTCGTCAACATTTTTAACAATTAATACAAGAGAATGATTGCCTATTTTTACAAATGTTGGAAGTAATGTGCATCCTCTATAAATGAAGATAATATTGTTCTCCTATTGTGTGTGCTTTATTTATCAAATTCTTCCAAAAACGCTCAAATCGGAATGGATGCCTTGACCTAATAAGATTAAGATCATTACAAGAATGACTTTTCACTTCATATTCATTATGCTACCAATCTAAATTAACCTGAGTTTTTTATTATTCTTCAAACATGGGTATGGATATCATAAACAACGCATATTATTGAAAACCCATCAAAATAATGGAAATTATACAATCTATAGAACCCATAATCAAGCTCTTAAACATTATCCTTAACATCTCTCGTAGTATATTGTCACAACCTATGCCACAACCGGTACTTTTAAAATTAGAACAGATACACACAAATACGTCTACTTTCATTTGTTCCTTAAAATGTGAACATTTTAATAAGGTCCTTTATTGTTATGTCAAGAATAATATTACACATATCAATATCAAGAAGATCAAATGAAAGCATAGATAAATTAGAAATATTTGATAATAATGGTATAGCTTAGATACCAAATGATAGAATAGAATAAGATTGCAATGACCAAAGAGGGACGGAAGCCTCACAAATATTATTGATCATGAAATCAGATTCCATTACAATGCAAGAGCTGTAATATTTATAGATATTAGACAGCCTCATATGGATAGACATGACACCCTAGCAGACACCAACTAAGACCCATCTCACAAGCACATGTAATTATTACTAATACCAATATTGAATGTTATCCAACATAACAATATTGAATGCAAGTCAATAGACTTGAGTGCACATGTTGCACATTATTAAATAAAAGACAATGCAATAAAATGCAATAACTATGCCTATGCTAAATTATGCTAACATTCCCCCCCTTAATTTTGCATAGTTTCCAATGAAGTGGAGAGGAACTCTCTGAACAGTGTGAATTTGTCACGTGCAAGTGACTTAGTGAAAACATCTCGCTTTCTGTTCTCACCAGAGGACAGAAATGGAGCTGTATGTTGTGCTTCAAGACATGCTCGCGTATGAAATGAACCTGTACTTCAATATGCTTGGTTCTCTCATGAAATACTGGATTGCGAACAAGCTTTAGAACTCCTTCATTATCAACATATACTGGAGTATATTTCTATTGTGGTAGACCAATTCCTTCCAGTATTCGGCGTAGCCATATTGCTTCACAAACAGCTTCACCTGCAGCTCTATATTCTGCTTCTGTAGAAGAGCGAGAAACAAAGTTCTGTTTCTTGCTTCCCCATGATATCGGTCCAGATCCCATAAAGAAGACGAAGCCTGATGTTGACTTCCTATCATCCATGTTTCCTGCATGATCTGAATCTGAATATCCTGTCAAGAAGAAATTGTCATTCTTCTTGTACTCTAGACCAAGGTCAACTGTACCCTTTAGATATCTTAGTATTCTCTTTGTTGCTTTCCAATGACATATTTTTGGTTCTTGCATGAAGCGTGATAAATAGCTGACTGCAAAGCTGATATCTGGTCTAGTATATGTCAGGTAAATGAGACTCCCAATCAACTGCCGATAGAGAGTTGCATTCACCGATGGTGATGGATCGGAACGAGATAACTGAAGTCTCACTTCCATAGGTGTAGTAATAGGAGTGCAGTCCATCATCCTGAATTTCTCGAGTGTTGTCTTGGTGTATTTCAACTGTGACACAAAGATATGATTCTCTTTTTGCCATACTTCCAATCCAAGACAATAGTGCATGAGCCCGAGATCTGTCATGTCGAACGATTGATTAAAATCCTTCTTTGTTGTATCGATCATCTTCACGTAGAACTACACTGTAATGACTAGATCGCCGACATAAACAACCACAATGACAATCTCCCCCTTGCTTTTTGAGGTAGAGATTGGGGTCATAAGGATTCCTTTCGAATCCATGACTTATGAGATGCTCATCAATTTTGATGTACCATGCCCGGGGTGCCTGTTTTAGGCCATATAGAGATTTTATGAGTCTCGCATACCATCATCTCTTTTCTTGGTATTACATAACCCTCTGGCTGAGTCATATAGACTTCTTCTTGCAAATCTCCATTAAGAAAGGCACTTTTCACATCCATTTGGTGGACTTTCCAACCAAATTGTGCTAGAGCAAAGATCATCCCGATTGTCTTGATGTTGGTTGTGGGAGCAAATGTCTCCTCATAATCAATGCCTTCTTGTTGTGCATACCCCTTTGCTACAAGCGTTGCTTTATACTTGTCAATATTCCCATCGATTTGTACTTAGTCTTGAATATCCATCTGCATCCAATGGGTTTCTTCCCTGGTGGAAGGTCGACAAGTTGCCATGTGTTGTTCTTCATCACTGCCTGATACTCTGAATCCATGGCATCTTTCCAAGCTTTTGATTGTAGGGCTTCCTGAACTATAGAGGGCTCAATTGTTTCAACAACTCTGCTCATTAGGGCATAATTGACCTCTTCACGAGCTTGACTTCGAGTTCTAGGTCCAGGATTGGATGATGTGCTAGGTGCTTCATCCAAATTTGCATCTCTTATTAATTGAGTATACCATTTAGGTAACTTCTTAGCTGTTCCATTGGCTTGTGGTGGATCCAATTTTTCACCATCATCCAATTCATCACTGTCATCTTCAGTGGGAACATCAAATTCTATCTTCACAAGAGGTGTATTCTACATGTTTGTTGAGTCATTGAGTGGAGCATCTGCTTGTTTCTTCTCAAAGAACTCAACATCCCTACTTGTGTATACTTTCTTTGCTTTCGGATCCCATAATCTATACCCAAGTGCTTCTTCACTGTATCCAATGAATATCAGTTTCTCAGCTTTCATATCCAACTTGTTCTGTTCTTCTTGGGTATGTGCATGCTAGCTTTACACCCAAATACTCTTAGGTGTGCAATTGATGGTTTTTGATTTGACCATGCTTCTTGAGGTGTCACTCCTTCAAGAGCTACTGTGGGTACTTTGTTCAACAAATAGACTGCAGTTCTTGCAGCTTCTACCCAAAATTTCTTTGTTAAACCCGAGTCATCAATCATACATCGCACCATTTCCATGATAGTACGATTCCTTCTCTCAACTATACCATTCTGCTGTGGTGTGTGAGTAGGAGGCATTTGTCGACGAATCCCATGAGCTTCCAGGTAAGTCTTGAACTCATTGCTTGTGAATTCCCCCCCTCGATCTGAGCGGAGAGTTTTGATCTTGCGACCAACTTCATTCTCAACAAGTGCTTTGAACTTCTGAAATATCTCAAAGGCTTGACTCTTGTTTCTTAGACAATATATCCACATCTTTCTTGAGTAGTCATCAATACAAAGCATGAAGTATTGACATCCAGAATGACTTGCTTGCATGGGCCCGCAAAGATCGGTGTGCACCAAATCAAGCTTTCCTTAGCTCTATATGTGTTCTTCGGAAGGGTACTCTGTGTTGCTTTCCAGCTAGGCAATTGTGACACTTGTCAGTGTTGTGCTTGAGTGTAGGCAATCCTTTCACCATGTTGCCCTTTTGAAGTGTTTGGAGATAGCCAAAACTGATGTGACCATATCTGTGATGCCATAGTTCTGCAGATTGTGTGTCTTTGGCCACTAAAGCTTGGTCATCCTTATGGACAAAATCAAGTTGGAACATGCATCCCACATTGGAGGCTCTTGCTACAATCTTGGAACCTCTTGACTTATCTCTTATCAAGCACACTTTTTTTTCATTATTACTGTCAAAATCTAACTTCAAGTTGTGATCAAGGAGTTGACTAACTGATAGCAAATTCTTGGTCAACCCAGGTACATACAATACATTTGTGATTTTGCAGTCATGCTTTCCAAGAGGTAGTGAAATGTTTCCAATCCCCTTGACACTGTATGATGAGTCATCACCTAATGACACATGGTTCTTGTTAGGTGAGTCACGTAGTGTGTAGAACCAATCCTTGCGTCCAGTCATGTGTCGAGTTACACCCGAGTCAACATACCAGATATCTTGTGTGGACTTGGTTTCATCATCAAATTGAGCAGAATACATGTGGTGTCCTTCATCTGAATCATCCTCATGTTCGGTAATGTACCCTTGTTGTTTGGGTTTTCTTTTCCAATTACCATTTTTCTGCCCTTGATTGTTGTTGTTGGACTTCCCTTTATTTGAATTATTGTTACCCTGATGGTTATTGGGTTTTGAATTGCTTGATGAACCCTTTTTATAGGAATTATACCAACAATCTTTGATGTCATGTCCCCCTCTATTGCAAATGGGACACTTCTTGGTGGTGTCTCGTTGACTTTGATTTTGTTGGGACTTCTTGTTATTGGATTGAAATTTCCCCTTTCCTTTATGATTGGAAGATAGTGCTTGCTCATCTTCATGATCTTTGTTATTCATTGCCTCTTCTTGTTGGAGTAGATTGACCAACTTCTCAAAGGTGACTGTGTGTTCACTCATATTGATAGTTGTCACAAAGATTCTATAGGAAGGAGGAAGTGCTCGCAACACAATTGGTACGAGGTCTTCATCACTTATCTCTTTTCCCAATGCCAATAGAGATGCCCTCAAAGTGAAGAAATCGTCTCAAAAAAACTTCAACCTTCTCATTGTGCTTGAACTTGAGAGTATGCAGTTGTGATAGTAGGTTGAGGATGGCATTCTTGTTCTTTGCCTCATAGACTGTGCTCAACTTATCCCATGCATCCTTGGCCGATGTGGCATCTCTAATGTGGGGTTGCACATCATCTGTTACGCCAAACAAGATGATCAACTTGGCCTTTTGATTGGCCCTGTCAAATTGAGCTTGTTGTCTTCCATCATCAAGTGATCTTGTTGTTTGTCCATCTACAACTGTCCATAGGTCTTCAAACTCAAGTAACGTCTTGATCTTCGGTTTTCATGCAACATAGTTGTCTCCTCTAAGCAGTTGTGAATCTAGCAAGAAGAACTTTGGTGCTTGTGCACCCATTTCCGACAAAGGGTAAGGCTCTTATCACTCCTGTGTTTAAGGTCTCCTCTCAATATACCGTCAGCCGATATACCAAACCTTTCTATATACGCTCCTTCCGATATACCACAAGACGGAAAGAGGTGTTAACACATGTGAAAGAATTTAGTACGTGGTACTTAGACAGTACGGAGAGGGGTTTGTGCAAGCACAAACGGATGGGAGGGCTCAAATGTGTGTGTATTGTGTCCTTATTACTCCCCATCGATTTTATAGGGTCGATGCCCAGACGATGTTTAGGCAGCTGTGTTAGGCGTTAAGTGCAGTAGTAGTCATGACGGCATCACCCGTAAGCACTTCCTAGAGGCACCGTATATACCGAACGCTGCTATGAGATCAAAGATCTCGTGTGATAGAACCAAACATAAAATGAAAATTTTGCACTTTTTTTTTTCACTTTATGCACCAATATTACTACAACATGCTCCAAAAGTACATAAAAATGAAGTTTTTGTGTCCCCCCTCTTTACAAAAAAGGGTCTAGAATCACAAAATACACAATTTAGGCCAAAAATATTTTTTACCCCCCAATAGGTGTTTTTCCGCTAAATTTAGCGGTGGCTCTAAATGTGTTTGGTGAGCTTCTAAATTTAGAAATCTCCCAAAATTTAGTAATTTCTCCAAATTTTCTAAAAAATAATTTAATAAAAAATATGGAGAGAGTGGGAATCGAACCGCTGACCTGTTTGTTCCCAAGATCCAAACAAACAATCTGAATATTGTTTTCAGCTTTTCTCACAAACCGTGATATGGGTTTTTCTAAAATTTTGATAGTAGCATCATACAATATTTATCTTGAAACTCACAAAATTTTAGAAGAATCAGAATCTTTGTTTTTGAGATCTTACCAATTTACCAGCTAGATCTGATTTTTTTCAGAAAAAATGATCCGACTTGTACAGACTTTTTGTCACATGTAGAAGCTGAATCTGAAGATGATGTAAACTGTAAAGTTGTGCGTCTCCTTCTTATCTTTCCAAAAAAAAAATGGCACATCAATCCAACATTGTATGAAAAAGTTACATCCTTTTTTATAAGAGCTATCTGCTGGAATTTTGTTGACGGGACTGCTTCAACCTTTGCTCCCGAATTCTTCACACCTCCACTTTCAGATCTGATTTTTTTTTTTTTTTTTTTTAGATCTGATCTTTTTTTTTCTTTAGATCTGCAATTTTTTTCAAGATCTCTCTCCTTTTTTTTTTTTTTTTTTTTTTTAAGATCTCTTTTTTTTACAAATCTTTTTTTTTTTTTTTTAGATCTGCAATTTTTTTCAAGATCTTTCTTTTTTTTTTAAAGATCTCCAAATCTGAAATATTCCACCAATATGTTAGATCAATTGGCTATGCCAATGACTAAAAAAATTTACCTTCCAAATAAGTGGATAGGTCAAATTTTAGTTGATGGATGCTTGGGAGGAATGGAGGCTGCGGATGCTTCAATGGCTCTCCTTTGATGCAGATCTTCTTCTCCAATGGATCCTCTCCAATAGTGCTCCTCTTCAACCTTGCTTGGATAGAACCTGCTCTGATACCAAATGATAATAATGGTATAGCTTAGATACCAAATGATAGAATAGAATAAGATTGCAATGACCAAAGAGGGACGGAAGCCTCACAAATATTATTGATCATGAAATCAGATTACATTACAATGCAAGAGCTGTAATATTTATAGATATTAGACAGCCTCATATGGATAGACATGACACCCTAGCAGACACCAACTACGAGATGATAAGACCCATCTCACATGCACATGTAATTACTACTAATACCAATATTGAATGTTATCCAACATAACAATATTTAATGCAAGTCACTGGACTAGAGTGCACATGTTGCACATTATTAAATAAAAGACAATGCAATAAAATGCAATAACTATGCCTATGCTAAATTATGCTAACAATATTCTCCAATATATTTTTGACTCCAAATGGAAAACTACAAAAACAACTAAAATTATATGTATCTAGATCTCTTGCTAGAGTATTGTTGTGAAAATATTGAATATACAAATCTAATATTTGTGTTACAAACGTAGGTCTTATTGGTTCCTTACCCTCATATTATTTTATTTTCCTTTCTGAATTTTTTTCCTTTTGAGAAGTTTGCTGACCAATAGCTAAGTGTTTTTTTCTTCACCAATTATGTGACATAATTGAGCCAAATGGGTTTTATTAATTCTATATTTCTTTACCACATTTTTTGCATCACATTGAAGTTTTGTACAATTATCACCATGCTTCATGCAAACATATTCAAATATATTTTCTTTTACGTTTCCTTCTTCCTTAATTATTTTGCAATAATTAGTAATGGTCTCAGCTCTTGTACCATGTTCAAAAATTTCCTCAACAAAACATATCCTTCATATCTCATCATCAATATCGTCCAATTCATTTTCATCAAGCTCGCATATACACTTCAAAAAATTAGCACTGAATTGTTTTTTTGATTTGTTGTGAATTCATCTTTGTTGTGTTTTCTGGGTGAACATGCTAATCCACCCAATCTATATAGTTTAATTTTCCCCCACTTTTCACAAATAGAATTAGGAAAGTATACAAATGTCAACTTATCAAGAAAAATTTCTTATTTTTCTATTTCAAATATATCTAAGAACCTTTTAATGAACCCCTGGTTTTAATTTATTACAAACATGAGTGTTAATTTCTATTTAACTATAAATATTCAATAAATATCATTTTGAAACAAATTTGTAATACACATCTTCCACTGCTGACTATTCATTTCCCTTCCTAGATGTTTGGGTCTTCAAAAAAATCCATAGTTCCTTTTTTTTTTATATGTTATCAATAAACAATGTCTCAACCCACACCGTATTTTCCTAATTTTATTTCTTGCCAACAATAGATATTATACTCAATGGAATATTTTGGGCCATGATTATAGTATTTCTCATTTTATAACGATTGTGAAAATCAACATATTTGGGATTGCAAAGTATTTTCTTTTGGGAACTAATGGTCTGTTTCCCATCTAATATATAAAAATTGATGTTTTTGTCCATGAGATCCTTTTTTTATAATTTTAGCAAGTTTTTTTCTATCTTATTGAAATGAAGAATTATTGCATCATGACGAGTTGTAATAATATTTCATATTATTGAGGAAACTATTTTTGAAACTTCATCTTCATCTAAATTCTTGAATTAGATATCTTTAGGTGCAATTTGACACCTTTGAACATCAATAAAAACACTTTTTCATCAAACAACAAATGTTTTACCTCTTCACTAAGTTTTGCAGCTTCTTTTAAAAATAGAGTCTCGAATTTCTTTTCAACTTTTTTATTTGGATCTTTTTCATCTTCTTGAAAGAGGAAAGTGATATATCTACCTCCAATGAATTAAAATATGTATTCCCGTGATATGTCATTTTTCTGACAAGTGTGAGATTAATTCGAAGGTGTGAAGAATTTCTACTAAGAATATGAAGAATTGAAGATGTTTTAGGTTTTCCATACAAAATTTTAAGTGTTTTCAGTATACCTTTATATATGTCTTGTGATGTAGCCACACCTTCCTTATTATTTCTAAAGCGAGCTTAGGAATAGAAAATTCCAACCAAAACCAACACAAGAATATTTAGCATTTTATATTTACGTCTTAATTCAACCTTTTATGGTAATTGACCACATAGAAATCCATTTCCAAAATATAACATTTTATTGTGATGTTATCAATTCTCTCCACATGAAATTTGATCACATATTTATGTATTGGTTTTGTAGCTATAACCATTCCAATTTGTGTGACATCATTAACTATCATTTGAAACATGCATAAGTCTTCAAGAAAGTTATCCGGCTTATGTACTTCAACAAACCATTTTTCAGCCAAAATACATCTTTCAAACTCTCTATCAACGTTTTCTTGTGGTATTTATAGAAATGAAACTTGACCAAGTGCTGCCATATTATTCCTACAAATGAGACATTTGAACAAAGCTATCTCAATAGCAATAATAATGAAAATAAACTGCTAATTATTTCCATAATGTTCATACAAATGAAACATTTACACAAAATTATCTCAATATCAAAAATAATGAAGATAAACAATTAAAAATTCTTGACTACATCTATTTATATGTTCACTAAAAACATAATAGGGATAATTGTTTTAGATTATCATCAATATTAAGTATAAATAAAATATAAATAGGTCTACTAATGTCCCTACAATTATAAAACATATTTCATGGTATGTGAGTCCTACCATTCTTTTCCACTAATATATTCCATGGAATGGGAGGATTAGCATTCTCTTTAGATAATATTTCTCAACCTCAAAGTAAAAATATAATAAAGAGGGATAATGGGAGGTCTCACATTCTCACAAATATTAAACATTAATTATGAATTAGAAAAGGAGATCATCCTTTTTCCTTAGAGTGGAAAAATATTTTATCTTCCTCAAAAAGTAAAATTACAATCAAGAGGGTAATTGGGAGGCCTCTGAATCTCCCTAAAATTATAAATCAAATTTTCATGGTATATGAGGCCTACCATTCTCTTCCAATAATACCCTTCATTGGAGGAGAGACCTAAAATTCTTATCCAATGATAAGAATATTAAAAAAAAATTAGAAGGCAGAAAAGGAGTTTTCCTTTCGCCTTTAAGAAATATTTTTCCTCAAAGTAAAATTACAATCAAAATAAATGGGAAGCCTCCTAATCTCTATAAAACTATAAATCAATGTTTCATATATTGAGAGGCCTACCATTCTCTTCCAATAATTGTTTTCAACCTTTTATTTAAAAAATATAAAGAAGGAAAATGAGATGTCTCCTAGTCTCCTTCATACTCAAAACTAATTAAGAGGTAGAAAGGAAGCTCTTCCTTTATCATTCAAAGTAAAATTACAATAAAAATAAATGGGAAGCTTCATAATATCTCTAAAACTATAAATTGATGTTTTATAGAATAGTAGTTCTACCATTCTCCTCTAGTAATAGTTTTCAACTTTAGATTTTAAAAATATCGAGAGGGAGAATGAGTGGTCTCCCATTCTCTTTCGTATTGAAAAATAGTTGTAAGGTAAAAAGGATGGTGTCTTTTTTTCCTCAAAGTGTAAAAATAATTTTTCTCTTTCAAAATAAAATTATATAGAAGAGCAAAAAGGGAGAACACGTAATATCCATAAAATAAAACTCTTTTTTCATGTAATCAAGGCCTAACATTCCCTTCCATAATATTTTAAATAGAATGATAGTCTTAACATTATCTTATAATTATATTTTTCAACATCATAATAAAATAGTAATAGAGAAAGATAATAGAATATCTCACATTCTCACTCATACTTGAAAAATTATTATATGGTATAAAGGGATGTATCCCTTTCGCCTCAAAGTGGAAAAACTTATTTTTTCCCTTAATGTAAAATTATAAATTAATTTTCTGAGAATATCTTGCATGGAATGGGAGGCCTAACCATCAAGTATTTCTCTTTCGATAATATAATTTAAACTCAAAGTAAAAAAATATTCCAAAGCGTAAATGGTATGTATCACATTCTCCCTCGTATTGAAAAATAATTATGAGTTGAAAGGGAGGCCTCACTTTCTCCCTAAAAGTAGAAAATATGTATTTTCTCTCTCAAAATAAAATTACAATCAAGAGGATAAATGAGAGTCCTATTAATCTCTCTAAGTTTCAAAATCAATTTTTCATTGTATGTGAATACTACCATTATTTTAGGATAATATATTTCATGAAAGCTTCCAATAATAGTTTTCAACCTCGAGTACAAAAACAATCAAGAGGGAGAATGGGATATCTCTAGTTCTTACTAATATTGAAAAATATTATGATATAAAAAGAAACGCCCCATTCTCTCTCCAAAAATTACAATAAATAGGTTAAATGTGATGCCTTCTAATCTCCCTAAAAATATAAATTAGTTTTTCATAAAAAGGAGGCATACCATTTTGTTCAAAAAAATAGTTTTCAACCCGAGAGTAAATCAATGATCACGAGGGAGAATGGGAGGTCTCCCATTCTTACACACAATGAAAAATAATTATGACATAAAAAGGATGCCTCTCTTTCTCCTTAAAATTAAAATTACATTCAAGAGTTAAAATGAGAGAAAACACAATCTCTACACTTTTATATCAAATTTTCATGGAATGGAAGGCCTACCATTTTATTATATAATATTTTTTATGAAATAAAAGCTCTATCATTCTCTTCCAATAATAATTTTCAACCATGTAGGAAAAATACAATAAAGAGGGAGAATGTCAGGTCACCAATTCTAACTCATACTGAAAATTCCTATCATTCTCTTACAATAATATTATTCAAGAGGAAAAATTGATCGTCCTAATCTCCCTAAATTTATAAAAATCAATTATCGAATGGTAGGCTTACCTTTCTCTTCCAATAATAGTTTTCAACCTCTTACTAAAAAAAAAAAAGAGGGAGAATGAGATGTCTCCCATTCTCACTCATATTGAAAATTTATTATGAGGTAGAAAGAGATATCTCCGTTTCTATCTCAACATGAAAAAAATTATCCCTCAAAATAAACTTACCATAAAAAAATCATGTTATGTGAGGCATACCATTCTCTCTTCCCGATAATGTCTTTCATGGAATGGTGGCCTATGATTCTTTCCAAGAATAGTGTTCAATATAAACGAAAAAATAATTAAGAGAAAGAATGGGAGGTATCCCATTCTACCTCATATCTAAAAATAATCAAGAGGGAGATCGGGAAAGAGGGAGGATGAGAGGTCTCCCATTCTCACACATATCTATAAATAATCGAGAGGGAAAATGGGATTTATCTATTTCTTAGACAATGGGATGTGTCACTTTCTCTCTCAATGGTGACAAATAAATCTCTCTATCAATTTTGTTAAAAAATGTTTCTCCCTCAATGTAAAGTTATAATCAAAAGGTGAAAAGAGAGTCTGGTCATTCTTCCTAATATTATAAATCAATTTTTCAGAAAATGGAAGTCTACCATTCTATTCTAATAATATTGCAACCTCAAAGTAGAGAATAATGAAGAGGGAGAATGGTAGGTCTCCCAATTTCACTCATATAAAAGATAATTATGAGTTAGAAAGGGAGGCCTCCCTTTCTTCCTTAATATAAATAAAAAAATTCTTCCTCAATAAAAAAAGAGGAAAACAGGAGGCCTCTAATCTCCCTCAAATTATAAATTAGTTGAAATGGATTAGAAGACTTCTCATTCTCAATATCTTATAATATTTTTCCCTTAAAAAATTGAATCAAGATGGATAATGGAAGGCATCCAATTGTACCTCATTGTAAAAAATGATTAAGATAGATAATGGGAGCTCTCCCTTCCTCCCTCATACTTTTAAAACAATTAAATTTCATAAAGTGAGGCCTCTAATTTTACATCAATTTCAAAGAAATCAAAACAGAATGA
Organism: Taxus wallichiana var. yunnanensis; assembly: GCA_018340775.1. Taxonomy (NCBI): domain Eukaryota; kingdom Viridiplantae; phylum Streptophyta; class Pinopsida; order Cupressales; family Taxaceae; genus Taxus; species Taxus wallichiana. The sequence goes on along the minus strand of CM031236.1, from coordinate 56,134,876 downwards.
CAGTCTCCTTTGCTATCTTACGAGAGAATAAAAATTGACAAGGTAGAATGTAAGGCCTCCCATTCTTCTTGAATGTCAAAATGAATCAATATTTTCATATAAAGTAGAAAACTTTGAGTGAGAATTAACAACCTTTCATTATCATTAAAATAATTTAATTTGATGGAGGATGGGAGGTTTCCCATTCTCCCTAAAGTTGAAAGGAAAATATAATGTCTCACACTCTTAGTCAAAGTTAAATAATGTTAACTTATAACATAAGGCATCTCATTCGCCTTGAATTTTGAAACTTTACTAAAAGAGAGAAAGTGAGGTTTCTCATTCTCCTTCATAATGATGTGTTTTTAGAATATGAATTAAAAATAATAATGAATATTCTAATATTTAACTTATCAATATTCACCTATCAAAAACATAATATTCTAATATTTAATTTAGTTTCAACATCAATAAAGTTATATTGATTAAACATTGTTAAATTATTACATTAATTTAACATTGCTAGTTAGTTTAGATCTTTATTTTACAATTGCTAGCTAGCTAGTTTCAAGGTAATTTAAAATTTCAATAACAATATATTAATTTAACATTATTGCAAAAATATTAAAAATTTAATATAGCATGTTAAATTAAAAATATACCTAAATGACTATACATTAAATAATATTCACTAAAAATATTTAGAATGAACCACTTAAACTCAAGTATTTGTAACACGTCACTTAATCACACATAAAATAATTTGTCTCTATTATTATTTTAGAATTATTCATTCTACTTATTATAATTATTATATTTGACCTATTTAAATTTTTATATCAACCTATTTTTAATTTCTAATTTTCTTTAAAATGAGGTCTAGCTATACTTTATTTATTTCCAATATATTTGTTTTTGTATCATATTTTAAATTTTAACTTTCAAATTCAATCCCCATCATTTTAAATTTGAATTAATATTGTCAAATACAAATAATTTTTTACTAAATAATAACTATCCTGCCTATTTTCATTTTAAAATTCATAATGAGGTAAAAAAATAATTATATTGAAAAAAATAGATATCCCGCCTATTTTAATTTTCAATTTTTCTCGCCTCAATTTTTTTATTTATGGATAAGCACTTTTGACTAGAGCTATGAACTAGAGTACAATCAACCAAGATATATCGATTAAGCTCAATAATTAGCAAACCACGAGCTGCCATGCATACATTCACCACAAGCAAACCATGAGCTGCCACACTTGAACACACATCTAGCGAATCACGATATGCAACACATGCACACACCACAAGTGAACCATGAGCCACCATGCTTGAACACACATCTAGCATAGGTCTTCTCAATCCGTAAATGACATCGTGGAAAACAACCTACGGTTATGCCACCTTAGAAATTACCACCCCGAACGAGGATTGTGCCTTAGTGGGATTTAAACCTAGGTGGAGCCAGAAATAACTATCTAAAATTAACCGCTCCACCCAAACCCCATCGGTAGAAACTTTGGATGGTAAATACTTTTGTTTTAGCAGAGCTATGAACTAGAGTGGTGGACAAGCACTTTCTCTAAGTGGGACATATAGGTGGGCTTGGGTCCTTATTGTCCACCCAATGATCTCGCATTCGAGCACCTGTTGTGTTGCACTTGGTTCACATGGAGAAGTTTTACCCTTACCTCAAGGTGTCTCCATGACTACTTATTGAAAGTTTCAATGGACTCAATGGGAATGTAACGTGGGTTGATGATTACAAACTACTTATAACTCGCTAATGGACCAAGACCTTGAGTCCATTCTTGTGTCATATTGAATTTGAAAGAGTTTTCTATTATAAATTTTAAACCCAACATGTTTTCATTTTCAAATTTTTACAGGAGTCAAAAATTGATTATCTATTAAAAATAGTTATCCCGCCTATTTTTCAAATTCATCTTTCCTAATTTTTTCGAATTCATCCCACCTATTTTCTTTTTGAAATTCATCATGCTTATTTTAATTTTCAAATTCATCTCACATATTTCAAATTTGAAAAATCCATGCAAAGCATCTAAAACACTACAAAAATGGTTTTAAAAAAGTCAAACATTTTTTCCATTTTGTGAATTTAGTTTTTTGCAGGATTACCAGATGATGAAATCTCACTGTAGTGTTATAATCATGAAAGAGGAAACAGCAATTGAAAGTTCTCTCAATAAAAATAGAATGTTCATCAATCTAAGAGGCTAAAGGATTTAAAGGTGATATCAAGATAAAAAATGTGCAGTAATGGTAGTAGCTACAAGATTTGAAAATGATCTCAGAAAAAAATAAAGATCGATCCAACAAATATGAAGTTCAACTCAACTACACAAGACATTATTTAAGATTATCTTTGAAGTGGAATATATCAGAGTTATATACATCTCAATTTCTAGTAGGAAAGGAACAACTACATATTAATACAAATACACATTTTACAGGTACCATTTCTCTACATTTTCCATATTTATTTGAATACAATTAAAGATGTTTTAAAAAAGAAGAATACCTGTAAATATTTTCTTCTTCTACTATCACTTCAAGTTTCAAAAATTCTTGTTATCTCTTCTCTTCTATGTTCAAAAAAAAAAATCAGCTTCAAAGTTTATTTTTATTATGAAACTTTTCTCTAATGTAAAAAAACAAGTTTAAATGTGTTTAAATAAATTAAGAACACTGTAAATATCTATATCTTCTGGTATGAATTCTAGTTTCAAATATTCTTGTTATTTCTTCTTCTCTATTTTTAAAAAAAAAAACATGTATTGATTTTATTTTTATTATGAAATTTATCTTCATTATAATGAACTATTTCCAAACTCCCACATTTTTAAATGCAAGTGCGAGAAAAAAATATTTAGAATTTAGAAATTGTGGGTTTTTAAGTTTAGAGTTATATGCATCTAACTATTTAATGTTAAAAGAGTGATATTTTGACTTCAACATTCACATTGTAAGATTAAATAAAAATAATATGAATCTATACAAAAAAATATTAAATGTATTACTTTATTTGAATAAATTTAATATTCTTATTTTCAGCAACCATCAACATAATTTAAATATTACTTTTCACCTTGAAGTGTAATGGGTGGCTTCCAAACTTCCCACTATCACTCTTAATATATATTTTTATTTTGAAGGAGAATGGGAGGCCTCACATTCTCCTTCAAATTAAAAAAAAAAAAAAACAAATTGAAGGAGAATGGGAGGCCTCCATTCTCCTTCATAAATATTTTTTTAATTTTAAGGAGAATGGGAGGCCTCCCATTCTCCTTCAAATTATGAAAACAATTATGAAGGAGAATGGTAGACCTCCATTCTCCTTTATATTTTTTAATTTGAAGGAGAATGGGAGGCCTCCCATTCATTATTTTAATTTTTACACTTTAAACAAGAATGGGAGGTTTCTCATTCTCTCTCAAAGTTGATAAAAATCAATAGTGAGAATGAGAGGCTTCTCATTCTCCCTCAATGTGAAAAATTAGATCAGATTCTCCTTTAGATTTGATTTTTCACAATGAGGGAGAGTGGGAGGCCTTTTTAATTTTCCTTATTTATTCTTTTCATTTTAAGGGAGAATAGGCATCATATTATCTCTCAATGTGAAACATTAAATCTAAGTGAGAATTATAAGCTCGTCATTTTATTTTAGATTTGATTTATCACTTGGAGGGAGAATGGGAGGCCTCTCATTCTCCTTATTTATTTTATTTTTTTGAGAAGAAAGAAAATATTTTCACTATGAGGGAGATTTGGATGCATCATATTTTACCCAAAATTATAAACCTTTTTATTCTCCATAAAAAGTAAATAATTATTGTTAAAGATATTGTGATGCCTTCCATCCTCCCTCACTCTCAAAAATGAATGTTGAGAGAGAATGCAAATTTTCACATTCTCTTTTCACCCTTTTGTTCTTAAATTTTATTCCCACTTAAAAATTATATTTCAGGGCCTCTCATTCCCACTTAGAGTGAAATATTAGTTCAAAAAATCATTCACAAGAGATATAAAAAGACATCATTATCACAAAGTAAACAAAAATATACAAGGATAATGATACATAAACCCTCACATAATAATAATAATAATGACTGAAAATGGGATACCTCCCATTCTCTTTGAATGTGATCAATTATTACAAAGGATAGTGGAGAAAACTCATTTGAAGACATCTAATTATCCCTCAAAGTAAACAAAATAATCAAGATGGAGATTGGGATGCCTCTAATTCTCCCTAAAAGTGAACTATTATAAAAAATTATTGAGAACAATATCCCTCAAAGTATAAAAAATAATCAACATAGAGAATGATAATCGTCTAATTCTCCTAAAAAGTGAATAACAAGTGTAAGGTCTATTGTTATCCTCAAATCATAATAGTAATAACAGGGATATTTGTGGCCTCTCATTTGAAGGCCTCTTATCATTCCTCAACATAAAAAAAAATCAAAATGGAGAATGGGAGGCCTCCCATTTTCCCTATAATTAATAAATTATTAAAAAAAAAAATTCACGGCCTCTCATTCTCGGTTGGAGTGAAAAAATACTTCAAACAAACCTTCAAAAGATATAAAAAAGACATCACTCTCTCAACGTAAACAAAAATCTACAAGGAGAAAGAGACATAATCCCTCAAAGTAAAAAAATAATGAAGATTGAGAATGGGAGGCCTCCCATTCTCCTTGAAAGTGATCAATTATTAAAATGGATAGTTGGGGCCTCTCATTGGAAGACCTCTAATTATCCCTTAAAGTAAAAAAATAATCAACATGGAGATTGGGATGCCTCTTATTCTCCCTAAACGTGAACTAATATGTAAAATCATATCGAGAACAATGTAATGTCTCTCATTATCACTCAAATTATAAAAAATAATAAACATAGAGAATGGGAAGCCTCCAATTATCCTCAAAATTGAATAACAATGTAAGGTCTCTTGTTATCCCTCAAAGTATAAAAATAATCAACACAGAGAATGGGAAGCCTCCCATTCTCCTCAAAAGTGAATAATTCTTAAAAGGGATATTGGTGGCCTCTAATTTGAAGGCATCCTATCATCCCTCAAAGTAAAACAAATAATCAAGATGGAGAATGGAAATCCTCCCATTCTCCCTACAAGTAATAAATTCTTCACAAGTATATTTTGGGGCCTCTAATTACCACTTAGATTGATAGAATAGCTCAAAAAAATCAATTACAAGAGATATCAAAAGACATCATTCTCTCAATGTAAACATAAATCTACAAGGAGAATGAGACATAATCCTTCAAAGTAAAAATAAATAATTAGAATGGGAGGCCTCCCATTCTCCTAGAAAGTGAGAAATTATTAAAAGTGATAGTGGGCGCCTCTCATTATCCATCAAAGTAAACCAAATAATCGAGATGGAGATTGGGATGTTTCTAATTATCCATAAAAGTGAACCATTCTTAAAAAGGATATTGAGAACAATTTTAGGACTCTCATTATCCCTCAAAGTATAAAAAATAATCAACATGGAAAATTATAAGCCTACCATTCTCCTCAAAAGTTAATAAGAATGTAAGGTTTTTGTAATCCCTCAAAGTATAAAAATAATAAACACGGAGAATGGGAATCCTCTCGTTCTCCTCCAAAATTAATAATTCATAAAGGGTTATTGGCGGCCTCTCATTTAAGGCCTCTTATCATCCATAAAAGTAAAAAAAAAAATCAAGATGGAGAATGGGAGGCCTCTCATTCTCCTAGAAGTAAAACTTTATTAAATAGTATATTTTTAGGCATCTAAATCATGTTTAGAGTGAAAACATATTTCAAACAATCATTCACAAGACATATAAAAATACATCATTCTCTCAAAGTAAACAAAAATCTACAACAAAAATGAGACATAATCCCTAAAATTAAATAAATAATGAAGATGAAGAAAGGGATGCCTCTCATTCTCCTTAAAAGTGAGCAATTATTAAAAGGGATAGTGGGGGCCTCTCATTATCCCTCAAAGTAAACAAAAGAATCAAGATGGAGATTATGATGCCTCTGATTCTCCCTAAAAGTTAATGATTCTTACAAATTATATTGAGAACAATTTAAGGTCTCTCATTATCCCTAAAATTTTAAAAATAATAAACATGGAGAATGGAAATCCTCCCAATCTCCTAAAAAGTGAATAATAATGTAAGGTCTCTCATTATCCCTCAAAGTATAAAAATAATCAACACAAAGAATGGGAAGCCTCCCATTTTCCTCAAAAGTGAATAATTCTTAAAAGGGATATTGGTGACCTCTCATTTGAGGGTCTCGTATCATCCGTCAAAGTAAAAATAAATAATCAAGATGGAGAATGGTAGGCCTCCCATTCTCCCTAGAAGTAATAAATTCTTAAAAATTATATTTTGGGGCATTTGTTTCAATTGTAATGTGAAAAAATAGTTCAAATAATCATTTACAAGATATAAAAAAGACATCATTCTCTCAACGAAAACAAAATTATACAAGGAGAATGAGACATAATCCCACAAAGTAAAAAAAATAATGAATATTGAGAATGAGAGGCCTCCCATTCTCATTAAAAGTGAGCAATTATTAAAAATATATAGTCGAGGCCTCTAATCGAAAGACCTCTCATTATCTGTTAAAATAAAAATAAAAATCAAAAAGAGAGATCTGGATGCCTCTGATTCTCCCTAAAAGTGAACCATTCTTAATAAGGATATTGAGAACAATGTAAGGTGTCTAATTATCCCTCAAAATATAAAATAATCAACACGGAGAATGGGAAGCCTACCATTCTCTTCAAAAGTGAATAACAATGTAACATATCTGGTTATACCACAAATTATTAAAATAATCATTAGGGAGAATTGGAATCCTCCCATTTTGCTCAAACATTAATAATTATTAAAAGGGATATGTGTGTCCTCTCTTTGAATTCCTCTTCTTATCCATTAAAGTAAACAAAAATAATCAATATGGAGAGTGAGAAGCCTCCCATTCTTCCTATAAGTAATAAATAATAAAAACTATATTTCAGGGTCTCTCATTCCAACTTAAAATGAAAAAAATTCAAACAATCATTCGGAAGAGATAAAAAGACATCATTCTCTCAAAGTAAACAAAAATCTTCAACGAAAAAGTTTCATAATCCCTTATAGTAAAAAAATAATTATTATTGAGAATGGGAGGCCTCTCATTCTCCTTAAAAGCAAGAAATAATTAAATGGTATAGTGGGGTCATCTCATTGGAATACCTCTCGTTACCCCTCAAAGTAAACCAAGTAATCAAAATGGCTATTAGAATCCCTTTTATTCTCCCTAAAAGTGAACTATATTCTTAAAAGGATATTGAGAACAATGTAAGGTCTCTTATTATCTCTCAAAGTATAGAAAATAATCTACCATGAGAATGGAAATCCTTCCATTCCCTTCACAAGTGGATAACAATGTAAGATATCTCATTATCCCTCAAATTATAAAAATAATCAAACAGAGAATGGGAAGCTTCAAATTCTCCATAAAAATGAATAATTATTAAAGTCGGTATTGGTGGCCTCTAATGTTAAGGAATCTTATTATCCCTCAAAGTAAACAAAAATTATTAAGATGGAGAATGGGATGACTCCCATTCTCCCTAGGAGTAATAAATACTTATAAAGTATATTTTGAGTCCTCTCATTCCAACATAGAGTGATTTTTTTCAAACAATCAATCACAAGAGATACAAAAAGACATCACTCTCTCAAAGTAAAAAAAAAAGAATCTTCATGGAGAAAGTGACATAATCCCTCAAAGTAAAAAATAATTAATATTGATAAAGGAAGGGCTCTCATTCTACTTGAAAGTAATAAATTATTAAATTGGTTTATTAGGGCCTCTCATCGGAAACCCTCTCGTTGTCCCTCAAAGTAAACAAAATAATCATGATGGACATTGGGATGCCTCTAATTCTCCCTAAAAGTGAACCATTCTGAAAAGGGATATAGTGAATAGTGTAAGTTATCTCATTATCCCTCAAAGAATTAAAAATTATTGACATGGAGAATGCGAAGCCTCCCATTCTCCTCAAAAGTGAATAACAATGTAAGGTCTCTTGTTATCGCTCAAGTATAAAAATAAACATGGAGACTATGAACCATCCCATTCTCCTCAAAAGTTAATATTTCTTAAAAGCAATATTGGTGGCCTCTCATTTGAAAGCCTCTTATCATCCATCAAAGTAAAAAAATAATCAATATGGATAATAAGAGACCTCCAATTATCCCTAGAAGTAATAAATTCTTTTAAAATATAATTTGGGGCTTGTCATTCCCACTTAGAGTAAAAAAATAGTTCGAATAATAATTCAGAAGAGATATAAAAAGACATAATTCTCTCAAAGTAAACAAAAATTTATAATGAGAATGAGCCACAATCCCTCAAAGTATTAAAAATGAAGAATTATAATAGGAGGCCTCCCATTCTCCTAGTAAGTGAGAAATTATTAAAATGGATACGGGGTCTCGCATTGAAGGAAATCTCATAATCCCTCAAAATAAAAAAATAATCAAGATGGAGATTAGGATGCCTCTTAATACTCTATAAAAGTGAGCCATTCTTAAAAATGTAAATGAGAAAGTGTAAGGTCTTGCATTATCCCTCGAGTATAAAATATAATCAACATTAAGAATGGGAAGCCTCACATTCTACTCAAAAATTAATAACAATGTAAGGCCTCTTGTTATCCCTTAAATTATATAAATAAACTAAACTAAGAATGAAAGCCTCCTATTTTTCTCAATAGTTAATAATTCTTATAATAAATATTGGTGGCCTCTTATCATTCCTCAAAGTAAAAATAATAATCAAAATGTAGAACGAGAGGCCTCTCTTTTTACCTATAAGTAATAAATTATTGACAATTATAGTTTGGGGCCTCTCATTCCCACTTAGAGTGAAAAATAGTTACAACAGTTATTCACAACAAATATAAAAAGACATAATTCTCTAAAATTAAACAAGAATCTATAAGGAGAATGAGATGTCTCATATTCTCCTTCACATTTAGAAACATTAATAGTTAGAATAGAATTCCTACCATTCTAAATTAAAATTAAAAATTTCTCAAAAAAGAAAAATGGAAGCTCTTCTATTGTACATACAAGTGAAGAAACACGAGAAGATGTAGAAATAATCAAGAGTAAGAAAGATATTCCTCCCATTCTACCTTCAAAGGAAATATAGTTAAGAAGGAAGATGAGATCTCTTCCATTCTACATCAAAGTGAAGAAACAATTATGATGTAGAATGGAAGGCATCTTAAAGAGAAAATCAAGTAAAGATAGAGAATGCGAGGTCCTCATTTCCCTATTGTGTTTGTTGAATTTAAATTATGTTGCATTCAAAAAACATGTAAGCACCATTAAACATGTTTAAATAAAAACATATAGATATAATTTACAATGTGTACTCAATATTTGTTTTTAGTAGCTATACGTGGTAAATTTCATGTTAATGGGAATTATAATTTATACTAACAAATATGTCTAATTTCTCACTTTGATTTTTATTTTCTTTATAGTTGCATATTTTTTATCTATATATTATGTTTATATGTATTAATCTATTCCTTTTTTATTTATAGATTTCCCACAATGCATCATATATTTGAAGAAGCACAACATGTTGATTTATTTTCAAAAGATTGAAATTTGCTTGGGGAAAAGTTTATCCAAATAGAAAAACTCTAAATCGTAGAGTAATGAGAGAAGGTTTATTTTTCATTAATGTAGATAAATTATGGGACGAGAAAGTTTGGTTGCCTTGTTTTTTTATGGTTAAGTGCACCAAGTTAGGGGGCAAAAGGGGGTCTTAAGTGGACGCATTTTTCTGAAAAATAAAAACTTCAACTTGTATGAGTTTTTCGAAATAGTTACACTCAAAACTGGAAGATGTTTTACAAACATGAATTGTAGAATTTTAAGTCTAGTTTTTAAGCTACTAAATTTTATTGAAAAAGTATACGTTTAAGCGGATCAAATAACTAAAATACCAATAGGCGCTCTTCTTTTTTGTTGAAAATATATAAGACTCAAAATTATCCCTCAAAATAAACAAAATAATCAAGATGGTGATTGGGATGCCTCTAAATACTCTATAAAAGTGATCCATTCATTAAAATGATATTGAGAATAGTGTAAGGTCTTACATTAGCCCTCGATTAAAAATTATAATCAACAAGAATAATGGGAAGCCTCCCATTCTCCTCAATCATTAATAACAATGTAAGGCCTCTCATTATCCCTCAAATTATAAAAATAATCTACATTGAGAATGTGAAACCTCTCTTTCTCCCTAGAAGTAATAAATTCTTTAAAATTATATTTTGGGACCTCTCATTTCCACTTAGAGTCAAAAAAATAGGTCAATCCATCATTCACAAGAGATATAAAAAGACATAATTCTCTAAAAGTAAACAAGAATCTATAAGGAGAATCGATGCTTTATACTCTCCTTCACATTCTAAAACATTAATAGTTAGAATAGAATGCCCCCATTCTAAATTAAAATGAAAAAAGTCAAAAAGAAAAATGGAAGCTCTTGTATTTTACATCAAAGTGAAGAAACATCGAAGATGTAGAAATAATAAAGATTAAGAATGAAATTCTTCCCATTACGCCTTCAAAGGAAATACAATTAATATGGAAAATGGGAGTTCTTCCATTCTACATCAAAGTGAAGAAACACTTATGATGTAGAATGGGAGGCCTCTTAAAGAGAAAATCAGTAAAGATAGAGAATGTGAGGCCCAGATGTCCCTATTGTGTTTTTTGAATTTAAATTACGTTGCATTCAAAAATATGTAAGCACCATAAAACATGTGTAAATAAGAAACATATAGATCTAATGTACAATGTGTATGCAATATTTTTAGTAGCTAGACGTGGTAAATTTCATGTTGATGGGAGTTATAATTTATACTAACAAATATGTCTAATTTCTTACTTTGATTTTTATTTGCTTTATAATTGCATATTTTTATCTATATATTATTTTTATATGTATTAATCTATTCGCTTTTTTAATTTATAGATTTCTCACAATGTATCATATATTTGAAGAATCATAACATGTTCAATTATTTTCAAAAGGATTGAAAGTTTCTTAGGGAAGACTTTATCAAAGTAGAAAAACTCTACATTGCGGCAGAGTAATGAGAGAAGGTTAATTTCTCATTAATGTAGATAAATTATGGGATGGGAAAGCTTCATTTCCTTATTTTTTTGTTGGGTAACGAAACCAAGTTGGACGGAAAAGGGGGTCTTAAGTGGACCCATTTTTATGAAAAATAAGAAACTTCAACTTGTACGATTTTTTTGAAATAGTCACACTCAAAATTGGAAGATGTTGTACAAACATGAATCGTAGAATTTTGAGTCTAGTTTCTAAGCTATTATTTTTTATTGAAAACGGATAAGTTTAATTGGTAAAATAACTAAAATACCAACAAGTGCTCCAATTTTTGTTAAAAAACATATAAGAATGAATTTTGTGCCCCCCACCATTTTTTGAGAACCATTTAGTTTTTTCGAAATCCCTTTGGTAGAAAGATAGCTAGGAGCATCTAGTTTGGGCTACATTTTTTTTATATTTATTTAGAGAGTATTTACTTTTTAATGATTTTTCTAGTATAGAATATTTAAATTTAAAAACATAATGGAGGTCCGACGGTGCCCCCCCCTAACTACCTCAAAAAATATCAAATATTATATTTTTTTTAATGTGTAAAGAATTTGCCCTAGTTTGAGCTAGTATAATTTGTTTTCAATTTCGATGAGCCCAAAAATAGATATAAGACAAAAGATGAGCGTTTTTAAACTTTAAAAAATTGCTATAAAAATTCATTGTTAGAAAATAAATAATATGAAAACCTTATATTAGTTAGAAAATTTGAAAAATTATATTTTTAGAAAGTATAAAGTCTACTCTACGTCATGGTATATTAATTTTTAAAGGGAATTGACTATTTTATGTCGATTTATGATGGTGGAAGAGAGATTTTTGCAATTTCCTGCAAAAACACATGGTTTGTTGTGTTTGCATAGGTCCATGTCTTATGTTAGGGGATCAAACTGGATTCAAGCCTCAAGAGAATGGCTTGAAGAAATGGAAAAGAAAATGCGTATGTGTTATAACACATACGCGTTATGTTCTTTACTTATTTATTGCTCCCAGGACATATTTTTTCCCTTCTTCACGGATTTTCTATCATATTTATGTCTGGTCTCTGATTCTGCACATTCTTTAGGAATTTTTAGTACTTCATCTTGTCGCCTACCCCACAATATATTATTCTACAATCATGGGCAACAAATAACTACGTAAGGATGAAAATAAATTCAATTATAAGACATCGAGTAATTGGAAGAAGCGAGAATTAAGAAAGTGAAGAGTATGCAAAAACTTCAATTAGGGTGAGGTAATTCGATGTATAAAATGTATCTAATGTATCCGAGAATTATGATATTGCTATGAATTTTGATATTGAATTGAATGATAATTTTGGTATGGATGAAGAAATTGATATGAATCCAATTGTTGAACCTTTACCTGAGAATCCAAATGTTAAAGTTTTACCTAAGAATCCAAGAATTGAACCTTTACTTGAGAATCCAAATGTTGAACCTTTACCTGAGAATCCAAATGTTGAAGCTTTACCTGAGAATCCAAATGTTGAATTTTTACCTGAGAATCCAAGAATTGAACTTTTACCTGAGAATCCAAATGTTGAACCTTTACCTGAGAATCCAAATGTTAATCTTGAAATTTGTATGGAAACACTAAATGAAGAAAGTAACCCTCTTAATGAATCTTCACCTCTTAGAACATCTCCTTCCATTTTGTGAAGAAAACCAATTCAATTAATTGAAATTGATGAAAACATTATAAAACCAATGCCTAAATAAATTTCATGAAATGCGAGAAGAAAAGCTAGGGAATTTGGGATAATTACTTTATGAATTTAAATGACACACAAAGATATCAATTATTTGTTACATTGATGATATTAATTAAGATAAGACCTACAATGAAGACCCTCGGGTTAAGAACTTCTACCGTTGTTGATCGAAATGTGTCAATTGTTGAAAATATACCTAAAGCATACCTAAATGTAGGTGCAACAGATGCACCAAATATAGTAATGCTACATGATGTGCTCTTGCTAATTATACAAGACTGATAAAATAGATAATAAATCCTTGATTAGAAAAACAATCAGTTCTTTTAAGCTAAACAAAAAAATACTAATGAAAGCAATAGGGAGACTTAAAAGTCTTGAGTCAGTCAATAACATTGAATATTGGGCTTTCTCTAGCAGACTCCCATGAAAATACAAGAATACATTTGATATTATAAAAGAATTAATTATAAAATTTCAGAATGAGAACACAAGGGTGTCACCTAATAGAAGAGATATAGTAAAAAGAAGAATAGATTCTCATAATCATGAATCGTATGTGAAACATTTCTTAGATTTGACTCAAACACAGTTGTTCTCTAAGTTTAAAAATGAAAATCCACAAATTAACATTAGCCAAAGAGTCTTTGAAATGAGAAAACCCTTTTATGTAAAAATCAATCCCTCACGTATCAGCTTATTATTGTAGGCATCATGTTGAATTTTCAATGCATTATGATTTTTTTGTCAAATACATCATGTTGCAAGAGTTTGGATTAAATGTCCAACAAAAATCTTTAAGGCAACTTATCCCGATAATATTTTGTGAAAAATCAAATAGAATTTTTTTTTTATAAAAAAAACGTTTGGATGGAACGTGCAATCACTACAACAAACAAGTTCTTTTTACCACAATTATTCTACAAAATTTCTACAATTTGAGACAATTGTATATAATATGTGGTATCTCTATGATAATTCAAATTTTCCATTTTTAAATATTGTGGATGTTCCACAATTTTATGCAAGTGTTAATAATTTGTAGCTAACTCACATCTACAACACTTTCACATTGAAAATCCACAATCTTATTCAATTTTTCTATTTTTAAATATTGTGGATGTTCCATAATTTTATGTAACTCTTAGTAATTTGTAGCTAACTCACATCTACAACACTTTTTCATTGAAAATCCACAATCTTATTTAATTTTTCCATTTTGAAATATTATAGATGTTCTACAATTTTATGTAAGTGTAAATAATTTGTAGCTAATTTACATCTACAACACTTTCTCATTGAATATAAATAATATTATCTATTTTTTAAAATACTGATCATATCTACACTCAAAAATTATTTTTAAAAATAATATAATAATATTAAAACTCCAAATTAAATAGTATTCATATAACACATATCAAAATTTAAGATTTTTACAATATTTTAACTATAATTATTTAAAATTAAAAGTTTGAATTCTTTTTTAGAGAATTATATTTACTCAAAATAAATTCAAACTTTTACAAATTGCATACAAATGCTAGACTTACGGGTAGATAAGATTAAGTTTAAATTGAAATTTTGACCAACAATTCCTAAAACCATAATTGATTTCCACTTCGGTGGCGTGTGTACTCTCTCTATCACGTGCAAAAGGTCGTTTATGTTGTGAAACTATCTCATTCAACACTTCTGAACATTTATTCCTCGGTCACCATTTTCACAAAATAATTAGGGATTCAAATTTTGACTCTTTACCATGTAAAAATTAAAGGTTTTTGAGGATTTGGATTGCGTTATCTTTTATTCAGATGAGATCCAACAAAACTGTTATTATATCCTTTTTGAATTCGGTTCCTCGTCTTCCTCAAAATCTCTCGTTTTTATTATTTTTAGGAGGTCACTTGTGTGCTGAGAATGACTAATTTAAAACCATTAGAAGAGAAATACAAAGTAAAGCTTCTTCTCGAAATGGGAGCCTAATCTCGAAGTCAGGGAGAAACTTTGCAGGAAGGAAATTACATTTTAAATTTCTTTATATATGAATGTGATTGAGGTAGAAATGGAAAAAATGTTGAATGAGCTAAATACACATGCATGCAGGCCAATCTATAATTTCCTTCACAAGGTATGATGGCCCAATTGTGACGTTGAGAATATCCATATTTACATGCAAGGTGAGGCCAGTAGTGCACAAGATGAGGCCATGCAGAATACACATGTTTTTAGGAGCAGCCTGAGACCATTTACCAATTTCGAAGCATGTTCAGCCCATACATTTTCAATTAAGATGTGCACCCCAAGAAATGCAAATTAATAATTCCCATGATATTATTATGAGGCTATCATTGGGAATTCTATCACAAGAAGTTTTGAAAAGAACATGAGTTTCATGGTCCTCTACATCATGTGGAGTTCTGTATGACTCTCCTCTGTCATTTTCTAGTGCTATTTCTCTAATCATTTTGTTTGACACAATGAATTCTAGGGCGGTTTGACATAGGCCCTTCAAATTGGTAGTTTGGAGAAGTATTTTATGGTTTATAAATGGATGGATCTTTACTCACACGATCTGAGGTCATCGTGTTGAGGTTTTGCAGGTAGGATATGATTCAAAATTGATCGGATATGCACAACTACTATAAATATAGTTACAATCATATTATCTCCCAATATAACATACTCTATGAGGTTTCAACTGGTTTATTTGGGAAGAAAAGTTAAAAGAATTGTGGAAGAGAAAGTAACATGGATTACAGACCACCTTACATTGACAACAAAAGAAAGAAAGGATGTCAATGGAAAACAATCTGAAATCAATTAAAAAATTGAAGACAACAATTATGTGGAAATAGTGGAATCTATGGAAAATGTATCTAATAGAAAGGTGCGATTACAATTGATGAATATTCTACCCAACACAAACCCTTTCCCTAAAATTTTCTTATATTTTTCTACTATGTTGGTACCCAAATTGATTCTCCCTCAGAAGATGAGTAGCATCACAGGTCTTGCAAGAAGCTTAGAGGCAAGCAAAGCATATAATGTGTCATTTTGTAGCCAGGGATGAAATGCATCTTTCTCTTTTCAATGAGATGTGGAGAAATGGGTAGCACCCTCAAGAGGATTTTACCTATCCTCACTACTTTATGGTTGTGCCTTTCAACCAGGGTGAGAGGACCCTTTTATAGCCTATTGTTTATGGAGGAGATGGAGATGTCCTTCCTTGTGAAGTATTAAGAAGACCTTGAAGAAAATATGATCAATGCAACAAAACCTAACTCTCATGAGTTGTCACTCTAGATAATGGAGATATTTTCTAGGAAAGGTTTAGGCCACTAAAGACAATGAAAACCTGATTATTTCTGCATGTTTTAGTAGTAAAAATTATGCATTTGTATACATACATGACAACATGGGTAGTATGGGTATGATTAATTGTTTTGAATGAATTTTGGTGGGAGGTGAAGTAGGATAAAATTAATTATACCAAATATTTGAGAAATTTTACAAAGATGGAAAGCTCAAATAGTAGAATGCTTTCAGAGTAGTTAGGGTGTTCCTTTAACCATAATATTTGCTCCAATGGAGGCCTAGATCAGCACTTTTAACACAAACTTCAAGGATCCAAAATGAAGGCTCAAATTGGAAAAAATTAATGAACATTATCAATCTCTGTTTCATCACGCCTAAGATACCCTTAAAGGCTGATAAACAATCTTATAGTCATGCTAGGAGTCAGTGATTTTAAATTTTTTTATTTCACTACCAAATGAAATCTCTTTGATAAATGAAATTACAAATGACACCAAACTACCATAAGGATAAGATCTTGTGTGATTCACACAGATTTCAATATAAGAATGTGACAGGTATAAGAAAAAATACTTACAGACATTCACGAATGAAGAAAACACAAATTTTGCCCAAGAATAACACAAATTAACTCAAGTTTGGTTAAATTTATCAGCAAGGGAAAGTTTCTCAAAAAAATATCAGAGCTTGTCAATGGCTGTACACTCACAACCACCTTGACATTATCAAATTTAATACAAAGGAGATAAACAGGTTTCTTCAAATAGTTTCTCAGAAAGATGGGATCTATCAAGCTTTTCCCTTAGGAAATCAGTTTATGACTCCTAACACTTCTACCTTCACAAACTCCCCTCCACCTCACGGAAAAATTATGCCTATTTATATCATTTTACAATAGGGCCTTTTCCCCCAAAACTAGAGACATTAAGTGTACTAGAGCTCGCCATGATCTCAATCACAATTCATGTAATCAGATCTATAAATTTTTTCAAGTTCTCAAAGGCATGTTGGTACTCAGATTTGCCTCGCCCCATTTGCCGTTATTTTCCTTTGATCTACGTATTGTGAAATTTTATACCTCTCGATTTGGGTTTTTCGAAAGTTTTTATTTCCATTTGTGATGTTTCAAGTTTTATCAAAAATCCATGGTCATGTCCCTCCTTGAATAAGTCCCCAAGTCTGCCCTATGTTTTCCTATTTTAAAATTTGAAAAAATTTGAAAGATGGGCTCATTCAGTGTTTTGCAGAAAGATCAAACATTTTTTTCCCAGGAGGAGTCCTGGGGACGGTTGGGACACACGGTATGCATGTGACACGCAAAGCCGAAATGGCCACAAGTAGTGAAAATCAGAAAAATCAAACATTTTTCTCCCGGGCGGTCCACGAGATAGTTGGGATGCGTGTACACGTGGGACGCGTAAAGCAAAATGGCCGCTGGTAGTGATAATCGGCAAAATCAGATTTTTTTGTCCTAGGTGGTCATGGGATAGTTGGGGACGTAGGCACGCGTGGGACGTGCAAAGCTGAAATGGCAAAGGTAGTGAAAATCGGCAAAATCAAACATTTTTGTCCCGTGCAACCCATGGGATAGTTTCTGCAACATAGGTACGCACTTGGCACGCAAGTGGAATGGCCGCAAGTAGTGAAAATCAGCAAAATCAGACATTTTTGTCTAAGGTCTACAAGACGGTTGGGACACAGTGTGCATGGGATGCACAAAGGTGAAAAGGCACAAAAGGAACACATGGACCTAATTTTGTCAAAATAGCCGCAACGAAGAGAAAAAGTCAATGTTTGACCTATAGAACTTCAAATGACCATAACTTTTGACTCCGAGCTCCAATTTTCATAAAACTGGACTTTCAGGAATGAGCATGATGTCCTCTACATCAAAAAAAATGGATTTATTAATTTCAATGAGGGTAGATATATTAAAATAAAAGAAACATATTCAGCCCCACTCAATTAATGCTCATTCTCGGGTCAAATGACGAGAATATGTTTAGTAGACCCAAAATAGCTACTCGCATAGAAGGCCATAAATTTTACATTTCTCAATAAAATAACACAAAATTGGTACCATTGGAATCGTGGCTACAATCCTGAATTAAAAAAATCAAGAAACTCTATATTTGATGAATGATAGACGTATAGTTTGTAGAAAAACATGACCAGTTTCGAGATTAGTATTTTATTTGGTGGTTGGAAGTACAATTAAGAGGCATGGCTATCATTATTTCACTACTGCAAGTCATGGGACAGTATGGGAGCCTTTTGTAAGAAACATAACATCATTTCACTCCATTTAATACCTCTTTCTAGTGGTTAAGGGATAGATTTTTAGGATTTTTATTTTCCCTCTCTCTCTCTCTTCTAGTTTTTTTCTATAAGTTGGAGTGTTGGAGGTCAAAAAAGGAGAGAAAGGAGAAGGGAAAAAGAGGAAAATTTGAAAAATCATATCTTTTGAGAAGCTTTCTTGGAAGCCTATATATATATTTTATATTAATTTTGATCGTGTCAAGGTGGTTGCAAGTGTACAACCATTGACAAGCTCGATATTGTTCTAAGAAACTTTACCCTACTGATAAATTTAATCAAACTCAAGTTATTATGTGTGGATCTTATGCAAAATGTGTTTGTTTTACTTCTGAATGTATGCAAATAGTTTTCTTGTTCCTGTTGTAATCTTGTATTAAAATCTATTCTAATCACATAGGTCTCAATCCTTGTGAAAGTTTAGTGGCATCTGCAATTTAATTTCTAATAAAAGAATTCATCTGGGAGTGAAATAAATGATTTAAAATCACTTTTCTTTCATCTGCTTGACAGTGAATTTTTGTAAGCCTCTGGGTGTACCTCAGGTGTGGTTTGGCTCAAATCTTCATGCTTTGTTGCGTCTTTCCAACTCAAACCTTCATGTTAGAATCTCATAGATTGTATGAAAAGGTGCTAATATGGGCCTCCATTGAGGCACATATTGCAGTTAAAGGAACACCTAACTACTCTAAAAACAATCTACTACTTGAGCCTTCCATTTTTGTAAAAGCTCTCAAAGATTTGGTATAATCAACTTTATCTGCTTCACCTCCTACCAAAATTCATTCAAAACAATTAATGCTACCCATACTACCCCTATTTGTCATGTGTGTATACAAATGTATAATTTTTACTACCAAAACATGCAAAAATAATTAGATTCTAAATGTCTTTAGTAGCCTCTACCTTGCCTAGAGAATATATCCACTATCTAGAGTGAAAAATCTTGAGAGATAGATTTTGTTGCATTGATTATATTCTCTCCAAGGTCTCCTCAATGACTCCATTAGGAAGGATATCTCCATCTCCTCCATAGGAAACATGCTACTGAAGGGTTCTCTTACCTTGGTTGAAAGGCACAACCTAAAATAGTGAGAATAGATCAAGTCCTCTTGAGGGTGCTATCCATTTCTCTACATCTGAGTGACTAAGGCCCAGTTAGATCCCATCCCATTGCAAAATGACTCATCATGATCTATCTATCTCTAAGCTTCCTAATAAACCTATTATGCTTCTTAGACTTTGAAGGAGGATCAATTTGGGTACCAATAGGGTAGATCTCTTTGAACATCTCTCGCATTCAACTCCTTCCTCTAGTAGATCACTTTTCCCTTTACTCACTAACCAATTCCATCCCTATTCTGTCCAATCTGGTTCATTGCATGCCCGTGAAGAAGAAATGG
Source organism: Taxus wallichiana var. yunnanensis (assembly GCA_018340775.1). NCBI lineage: Eukaryota > Viridiplantae > Streptophyta > Pinopsida > Cupressales > Taxaceae > Taxus > Taxus wallichiana. The sequence continues at coordinate 56,114,901 of CM031236.1, read as the reverse complement.
AAGATCAGATCAAGATCAAAGGTCAGGTCTCATCTTAATGGTAAAAGATGTACCTAAATTTTTCTCACCAAACACAGATATCAATGGTCTTTCACATGCCAAGGAAAGAAAAATCAAACTGAATCCGATAGTCAAATTGCATATTAATGGTGAGAGACGTTTACAGACCTTCCCCACCAAACTAGGATGCTAGATTAATGTTCCTCTTCATTTGGCATGCAGGAGACTCAAAGAAATGATAAAAAACCACAAGAATATGCATCCCCAGGAGCTCTGGAGTGAAAGTCATGGAAAAATTAGATATAGATGCATATCTGCCATTGATTTCTACTTGGAATTTGGATCGTCCATGTGGGAGATCTAGTTTTAGAGTGGGCTCGGGTTTCTTTTTGCCATTTTACAAATTTTGGAAAAATGTAAAATTTTTCACATTTTGATCTCGCACCTCCGCCCATGAGAAATGTGCCTCAAACGTGTCCTAATGTGGGTCCCAAAGAAACCGTGGCCAAATTTTTCCATTTCACTTCTTTTTTTTGGAAAAGGAAAATTTTCCCAATTTTCCCCGCAGACTCCCCGTTGACCAGGGAATTTTTTTGACTATTCTCTATCGATTCTACGGTCCATTTTGATGTTTTAATCCTTTTGGTAACAAGAAGAAAAAAACCCAAATTACCTCCGATGGTCCGCTTGCCCACCTTTGAATTTTCAAACTACCACATGTCACAATGGTGCATCTTGAGATGGTACCCAAAAGTTGATATCTTAAATGAGCGTGGGCTCACCACGTGTCCTAGCCTGACAAAAATTGTTTGAAGACCTAATGCTTAGCGGAAGGTGCCATGTGTCGGGGTTCGAGGGAATGTCCTCTGGCCATTGAAAATTCCAATCAAAACGTAAAGTGCGCGGAGGCCTCCAAGTGTCCTCCTTGTGCTTATTTAAAATGAAATTCAAGAGCTAGTCCTCAAACATGCACGATCCCTCCACATGTCCGAGGCCTCTCAAAACCTTTTGAACAAAGACTAAGTATGGGAAGCCCTGACAAAAGCCTCCATGTGTCCTCCCGGTGTAGCTCTAAGGCCAAACCAAAAAGAAAATATTCAAATGAGTGTCATTCCTCCACATGGATAAGTTTTGGGTTAAAACTTTCCACAAAGTTTAGGAGTGCCCGTCGAGCTGCATCAAATGAAAATTAAACATGTGGACACCATCGGGGTGAAAATAAGAAATTTTCCCCGCCACCTAAATTTGCTTTAATCAGAGCCTGACGGGGCCGTGGGGCGAGTTCAAACTTTTTTCCAAAGTAGCCAAAAAGAACAAGTTCAAAAACAAACCTGCCACTCCCCATTGAATTAGAAGAAGCCACGTAACCACCAAAAGAACCAATCAGAATTGAGAAGAGCCACGAGACCGAATTTGCCTTTTTTCCAAAAAAAGTAAAAAGTGATAAGTTAAAGCATTTTCCCACCATCCCCTGACCAACCAAAAGAAGCCACGTGACCACTAAATGCCGAGGAATAATTTTGAGAGATAAAGGACACCTTCGCCAAACTGTCAAAAACATAGAAATTCAGCATTCATGCCCAAAACCCAATTTTTTTGCTAACGATGATTTATTTTGAAATAAATCCAAGTGAATCATGGTTCCAAGCATCTTTTGACCATGGGTTTGGATTTTCAAAGGCATACAAATGTAAATTGACCTTTCTCAAGCTTCCATGGTTGAGGAAAAATAGGAAAAATGGAAAAGCTCACGGATTTTTAAGAAATTAGGGAAAAAACAGGGAAAACTCAAAGACTTCTTCAAGGAGGGACATGGCAATTGATTCTGCAAACAATTTGAGGCATTCACATGGAAGTAGAAACTTTCAGAATACCTAGATCGAGAGACAAAATGTTTTAGAACACGCAAACAAAGGAAAAATAATGGCAAATGGGGCGAGACAAATATGAACACCAACATCGGCCCTGACTCATGGATGGGCACTCCCTGCGAGTGCCATAACAACAAAGGTAGACTAAGTGCCAAAATATCCATTGGGAAAAGGATTCAACTTTCAAAGCACAAAACCTAGACCTTCCCCCAAAAATTGAATAGAGAAACTAACTAAAAAAGCACCCAGGGCCGAAGCGAATAAGAACACGAAAGACAAAAAACAAACCAACAAACTATACACTATATAGATTATGTTCACCTTGCTTCTGGGGAATCAATCCAAGAAATGCTTCAAATACTGTCATTAATCAGATAATTTGAGAAATTATCCATCCAAATCCTTCAAGAAGAAGGTATGCTCACCAATCTGAATATCTATGGAGTAAGGGCCCATCCACAGTGCATCAAATTTACCATGCTTTCCCTTATCTTCATGCCTACTATCCCATAGCAGCATGAGATCTCCAACATTGAAAGATCTTGGGGTGACCTTCTTATCAAACAACTTCTTCAGCTTCTCTCTAAACTTTACATGCCTTTGGTGTTATGCGCTCCTTTGTTCATCAAGTTCAATAACTGGTTAATGCCGGCATCATATGGACTTAATTCTTGATCTTCCAGGTTGTTGAATGAACCAATATGAGGATAAGCTGCATATGCGAGGCGAGAAGGGAACTGAGTTCCATACACCATATCAAATGGGATCTTTCTGGTGGCTCTTTTAATAGTAATGTGGTCTACCAAGACAACAAACTTTGACTATTCACCCCATTTTCTCTTATTTAGCTCTAAGGTTCTTCCGATAATCTTCAACAAATTTTTATTACTAGACTCAACTTGTCCATTTCCTTGGGGATTGTAATTAGATGCATATGTCAAGTTGATCCCATATTCTTTACACATCACCACAAAAGGTTTATCTCTAAAGCTCATGGCATTATCACAAGAACAATCTTATCCGGCACCCCAAATCTATAGATGATATTGTTCAACAGAAAATCCATGACAATTTGGTGTGTTGCTCTTTTGGTGGGGATTGCCTCGACCCATTTGGTGAAGTAATCAGTGCCTACAAGAATCCACTTATGGCGTGCACTTGAAGGTTCTAAAATCTCACTAATGAAATCCATCCCCCATTTCTGAATGGGGCTTCAATTGATACAAGATGCAAAGGAAAGGATCCTACAGCTTTTAGTATTCCAGAGAAGCGCTGGAAACTCTCACATATTCTAACTGAAAGAGTTGTATCCTTGAATATGGTTAGCCACCAATAACCAGCCCTCAAGATCTTGTGTGCTATGAATCTTCCAAAGAAAGTTCCCCCACAAAATCCTCCATGAACATCAGAGATTATCTTGGAGGCTTCATCTTTAGTAATGCACCTTAAGATAATTCCCTTAGGGTTCTTACAAGCTAACCCATTATCGTAATGACAAATTTCTAGGAAGCCAACTTCAGGGCTCTTTTTTGTTCTTAGTTAAATACTCAGGATAGTTAAAATGTCTGAGATAAAAACTACATCTTTGTACCACTAAGAACTCATAAATTTTTCAAAAACATCTACCCTACCTTCTTCTACCTCATTTACCTCAATATTTTGCAAGTTACTCTCACCCATAACCTTAGCCAAGCCCAAACCTCTCACCAATTTCATGGTTTGGATATCCATGTCATATTCTTGCAACTTTTTCACCCATCTACATCTTTTGCTTGAGACTTCCATCTTTGATAAAATGTCTTTCACCATGGTGTGGGGAACATAAGAAACAATCTTAGAAATCAAAATGTAAGGCCTTAATACCTTTGTTACTTTTACCAAGGAAAATGATTCTTTCTCCATAATAGTATATTTCAGCTCAACCCCTGCAATTCCTTATTGAAAAGGTAATTGGCCTCTTAGCCCCTTCTCATCATCCTTCTATCGCAACAGACATGCAATAGTGTTCTCTAAAACAACTTCTTATAACATGGAGTCTGTTAGATGCAGTGCATGCTTTAGTTCCTCTTTAATCCCATTGAAATCCTGAATGGAATCCTCCTCCCACTTAATGACCTGGTCCTTCTTTAACATGGAAGTGATTGGAATGGTCAACTTAGCAAAGTTTAATATAAATCTCCGATGAAGTTTATCTACCCAAATAAGTACTGAATTCCTTTGTTGGTTATTCCGATTGGAACCTTACTGATGGCCTCCACCCTTTCTCGTATCAATCATCACCCCTCTTGTGACACAATGTGACCAAGAAACCTTTCCTTCTGCGCTCCAAAATGTCACTTCTTTGGATTGAGTGAAATGCCATATTATCTGCATCTTATTAATATCTTTTCCAAGTGCAATAAGTGATCATTTCTCTTTTTAGAGAACATAGTTACATCATCTTGGTAGACAATGATAAAATCATTCATGTAACTAGTAGAAGTAACATCCATTGCTCTTTGAAAAATTGCTCCTAATTCATCACCCAAATGGAATCCGACATATACATATGTTCCCCAAGGGGTGGTAATGGTTGCTTTAATCCTCTCTAATTCCTTCACCACAACTTGGTTATAACTAGAGTAACCATCAAGGGTAGAAAGAAGCTCAGAACCATTCACTAGCTGCAACATGTTTTCCATGTTTTATAAAGGAATATTATGCTTCATTGATGCTCTGTTGATTTCAGAAATCAACACATAACCTGATGTAACCTTTCTTGTTTCGACTAGTACTAGGTTTGTAACCCAAGAAGAATACCTTGTCGGCTAACTAATCCCTCCATCCCTCAGTTTCTTCAGCTCCTCTTGCATCTTAAGAGATAGGAGTGGATTGATTGGCCTCTATTTCTACCTGAATGGTTTTGCATTGGATTCCAATGGAATCTTATGTTGAAACAGATCCTCTATGTATGCCTTCATCTTAGAATAAGTCCAAACCATCCAATCTTGATACCTTTTCAACAATTGGATGTAGGATTGCTTCTCCTCCTTGCTGAGATTTCTTCCTAACCAAATATTTCTTGGTTTCTCCTTTGTGCCAAGGTCATGCTCCTCAATATCTCTTTAGGCTTCCATGCATCTATTAACAATGCGATCAGCATTATCAAAATTAGACTCGAGAGCAACCAGCCCTCTGGGAATGGTATTAGTCTTTAGTTGGATGATGCCTTTTCCAAACAAGGTTTCTTTACCCTCTGCTATGCACACCATTGGCTCCCAATCAATATTATGATCAGCAAACTCATCTTTGTTCTACAAAAATATTTTGACTTGAGCATCATCATCAAAAACTTGCCAATGCTTAATATTGTCAGGTACATAGATGGCCTAGTTAGCACTTCAACATCATACTCGCAATATGGGGAAATTACATAATTATCAAACCGAGATCCTAGTACTACAAGTTTTTCTACCAAATCATTGAACTTCCTATCATGATGCACAATGTTGAATGAAACAAACATCTCAATGAAATCCCAAACTACATGCTTGTATTGTTTCATTCTCGATTTTTTTGTTGCATACGGTTTTTGACCTTCTTTACAATTGATTATGAATCTCCATTGATAATGATGTCTTTACCACCATATTTCCAAGAAATCGTAAGACCTAAGAATAGTCCCTCATACTCAACAATGTTATTAGTGCATCCAAAGTTGAGCTTGAACGAAAAGAAAAACTCTTCTGTCTCAGGAGAGATCGAACAACACCAAAGCACCATTTCGAACTTGGAGCAAGTTCCATCAAACAATAAAGTCTAAGGAGATCCTCGCTTACTCAAGAAACTTGCATTCTTCAATCTAGTGCTCTTTTCCATCAAAAATCCCCACAAAGTTATCAGCATCAACACTTGTGTAAAATACTTTATAAGATTCTTTGTTGGGATCTTCAATAAGTTACAACATCTTCTTTTCCCCACACAACTTGACAAAGCTTCCTAAATTAGGATGGTGGCATAGGACATATCCATCTGAACACTCCCACCAACCCTTGCAGCCCATTTTCTAGATAACAACATACCCCACTTGGCTGGGAAATCCACAATAACTACATCAAGCTTCAAATTCCTACTTGGATAGGCAGCAAGTTGTACCACCAGACCCTTCACACATCCCACCACTAGCACCTCTCTAGAGTCCATAGCAGTACACTTCCCATATGCTATTGCTACTTTGATATTTAGCTCATTCATGACTTCTAGAGGCATAACATTGCCTAATGCCCCTGAGTCAAACATACAATTGTGTAGCAATATCTTTTTAATGATCAGAGTGGTGAAGAATGGATCCACATTCAACTGAGAATCTACCAAGGATGTTCCCAAATAAACCTCATGTGGTTCATCTAGCTCTTCTAATGCTGGTGGTGCTTCTATTTCTTCAATGACTAGTGGGGTCTCCACAGTGTTTATGTTTCTACCTAGGGTAGTCTTCTTTTCTTTCAATCCAAAATACTCCAATGCCCTCTTCTTGTGCTCAGGGATCCTAAGCAACTCAACAATTGGGAATGAGATCTTGATCTGACTCAAGACTTGGGAAATATCATAAGGGATAGACTTTGGCAAGGCAGCATTGAAAGGAAGGTTGACAAGCTCATTAGATAGCACAAGATTATTTACAGCTTGGAAATGAGGCGGGGTATGAGTTTTGTTAGGGACAACAAGGCCCTTGGAAGATGCATCTTTCTTAGGAGCCTCTTTAGGAATATTTGAAAGTAATGGAATCTTTGGCTTGGCCTGCGGCCATGCTCCTTCGACACCCCTACTTCTTGTGTTGTGTTCATTTTCTTGAGCCACAACAACATTCATCAACAACTACTTTTCCTCCTCATATGGGATTCCTCCATCATACTTCTTTATCATTGAATCCCTTAAATATTGAAATTCATTATTGGGCAATTCAAAATCTTGTATAGTACCTACTTCTAAAGTATGAGAGGGAGGAAGAATAGGTACCCGGTGGATGCAATCGCAAAAATCAGCAAAAGAGTTCGGCACTTTTACCTCGGTTGAAGTTTCATCTTGTTGTGAGCTTGTGGAGCAACCCATCATACAAACATCATCATCATTATCATCACCAGCTTCTTCTTCTTCTTGCTGATCTTCCTCACATGGAGCATGGGGCATGAAAAATCTATCACACCAATCAATGACATATGTCTCCTCCACAACAACAACTATGGCAACCAAAGGATCAGGTACCATTATTTTTGCCTGGCCTGGGGACTCGCCTATTTCTAAAGCCAATAGGTCCCTTTCCTCTATCATCATATCTTTGGTGATTTATAAACCTGTCTTGGCCCTATTGCTTGTGTTGACCTTGTGAACTCGCCAATCCCTTTTTTTCGCACGGGCTAATTTGTAGGATATTTCTTTGATAGACCCTACCAAAATTTTCACAACTTCTTCCAAATCAGTAGCCTTACTTTTTTGAGGCTTTTACGAGTTAATTATATTTACTCCCCTCTCTTTTAGAGGTTTTCCAATTGCATTGATCTTGTTCTCTATTTGCAGAGCCATGGTGAAGGGCTTCCACAAATTGGTAGGATTTTTGTCCCTCAAGTAGTAAGCAGCCTTTTTATAAAATGCATCTGAATATTTGATCAAACATGATTCATCACATGGCCTTATCCTAACTGGAAAGCTTCTCAAGGTCTTGTTAAACCTTGTGTTGAAATCATGGTACTGACTCATTAGGATTATTCTTGATTTTTTCAAATTTTGACAGAAGAAATCTAGGGTGAATTATGTCACCATACTGCAATCTAAATGTGTTGTTCATCTCGTCCAAGAATCAATGCAATTATCTGGAAAAGCTTTATACTACTCCCTTACATCCTTTCACTTTCATCAATGGAGATCCCTTTTCTTGTCTTCTGATCTCCAATAACTCTTCAAGATTTTCTTCCTTCTAATTTTGCTTTTCCTAGCTCTTGAAATAATGTCCTAGTAGGATCCCTAGCAAAGAAAGATCTTCTTCCTTCCAACTTTGCAAAGATTAGTAACAAATATCACTTGAAAGAGGTTAAGACACTGGTACTCATCAAGAATCAAATCAACAGGGAGTCGCCACTAAGGATTTCCACCTTAGTTGTGCAAATGCACTAAAATATGATCTATTAACACTAGAAACTAGAAATGGAAAGATTTTGAATTTTCTTTACCTAGATTTATCAATGAATGCTAGTGCACTAGTGTGAAAACTAAAAGAATTACACACAAAAATTGGAGCATATAAGAAGTCTTTTACCAGGGTTTGAAAATGAACAATAACCACTATGGTCCCCAACAATAGCGCCAGTAATGTGTTGGTACCCAAATTGATTCTCCCTAAGAAGCTAAACAACATCATAGGTTTGGTAGAAAGCTTAGAGCCAAGCAGAGCATATAATGTGTCGTTTTGTAGTCGGGGATGAAATGTAGCTTGCTCTTTGTCACTCAGATGTGGAGAAATGGGTAAAACCCTCAAGAGGATTTGACCTATCCTCACTACTTTATGGTTGTGCCTTTCAACTAGGGTGAGAGGACCCTTTTGTAGCCTATTGTTTATGGAGGAGATGGAGATGTCCTTCCTTGTGAAGTATTAAGAAGACCTTGAAGAAAATATGATCAATGCAACAAAACCTAACTCTCACGAGTTGTCACTCTAGATAATGGAGATATTTTCTAGGAAAGGTTCAGGCCACTAAAGACAATGAAAACCTGATTGTTTTTGCATGTTTTGGTAGTAAAAATTATGCATTTGTATACATACATGACAAACAGGGGTAGTATGGGTATGATTAATTGTTTTGAATGAATTTTGGTGGGAGGTGAAGTAGGATAAAATTAATTATACCAAATATTTGAGAAATTTTACAAAGATGGAAAGATCAAATAGTAGAATGCTTTCAAAGTAGTTAGGGTGTTCCTTTAACCATAATATTTGCTCCAACGGAGGCCTAGATCAGCACTTTTAACACAAACTTCAAGGATCCAAAATGAAGGCTCAAATTGGAAAAACTTAACTAAACATTATCAATATTCATTTCATCATGCCTAAGATACCCTCGAGAGGATGACAAACAATCTCATTGTCATGCTAGGAGTCACAGTGATTTCAAATTTGTTTATTTCACTATCAAATCAAAGATCTTCTAATAAATGAAATTGAAAATTCCACAAAACTATCACAAGGATAAGATCTTGTGTGATTCACATAGATTTCAATGTAAGATTGTGACATGAACAAGAAAAAATACTTACAGACATTCAAGAATGAAGAAAACACAAATTAACTCAAGTTTGGTTAAATTTATCGGCGGAGAAAGTTTCTCAAAACAATCTCAAATCTTGTCAATGGATGTACACTCACAACCACCTTGATATGATCAAATTTAACACAAAGGAGATAAATAGGATTCTTCAGATAGTTTCTCGAAAGATGGGCTCTATCAAGATTTTCCTTTAGGAAATCAATTTACGACTACTAACAGTTCGACCTTCACAAAATCCCCCACCTCATGGAAAAATCATGCATATTTATATCATTTTACAACATCACCTTTGCCCCCAAAACCAGATATGTTGAGTATACCAATGCTCGCCATGATCTCGATCACATCCTGGGAATCGATCTCGTAAAAATTTGTTAGGTGCTCAGGGGGAAAATATCTTCGAGCATCTCCCGCATTCAACTCCTCCCTTTGGTAGATCACTTTTCCCTTTACTCGCCAACCACTTCCACCCCTATTATGTCCAATCTAGTTCTTTGTATGCCTGGGAAGAAGAAATGGAAGATCAGATCAAGCTCAAAGGTTAGGTCTCATCTTAATGGTAAAAGACGTCCCTAGATTTTTCTCACCAAACCAAGATATCAACAGGTCTTTTATGTGCCAAGGAATGAAAAATCGGGCCGAATCTAATATTCAAATTGTATATTAATGGTGAGAGATGTTTGAGACCTTCCCTACCAAACCAGATGCCGATTAATGTTTCTCTTCATTTGGGGTGCAGGAAATTCCAAGAAATGATTAAAAACCACAAGAATACGCATCCCCAAGAGCTCTGGAGTGAAAATGGTGGAAAAATCAGATACAGATGCACAACTGCCATTGATTTCTACTTTGAATTTGGACCATCCACGTGGGAAATCTAATTTTAGAGCGGGCTCACGGGTTCCTTTTTTCCATTTTAGAACTTTTGAAAAAAAGCTAAATTTTTAGATTTTGATCCGTGCCTCCACCCTTGAGAAATGTGCCTGACACATGTCCTAATGTGGGTCCCAAAGGAACCATGGCCATATTCTGCCATTTCACCTCTTTTTTGAAAAAGGGAAATTTTTCAAAATTTTGCCCGCAACTCTGCTTATTGATCAATGGAAAATTTTTGACTATTCTCTCGTTGAGTCTGGGACATTTTGATGGTTTAAGACTTTTGGTAACAAGAGGAAAAAAATTCAAGTTGCCTACAATGGTTCACTTCCCCACCCTTTTGACTTTTCAAACTGCCATGTGTCACAATGGTGCATCTTGAGATGGTCCCAAAACTTGAGATCTTAAATGAGTGCAGGTTCACCACTTGTCCTGGCCCAAAAATTATTTGAAGACCTAAGGCTTAGTGGAAGGTGCCATGTGTCAGGGTCCAAGGCAATCTCCTTTGGCCATTGAAAATTCCAAGAAAAATGCAAAGTGAGTGGAGGCCTCCAAGTGTCCTCTTGGTGCTTCTTTAAAATCAAATTCAAGGGCCATTCCTCAAACATGTGTGATCCCTCTACATGTCCCAAGCCTCTCACAACATTTTGAAAAAAGACTAAGTATTGGAAGCCCCGGCGAAAGCCTCCACGTTTCCTCCTAGTGTAACTCCATGGCCAAACCAAAAAGAAAATATTCAAATGAGCGTGGTTCCAACACGTGGAAATGTTTTGGGTTAAAACTTTCCACAAAGTTTAGGATTGCCCCACCAAGCTGCATCAAATAAAAACTGAACACATGGACACCCTCAGGGTGAAAATAAGAAATTTTCTCCGCCACCTAAAATTACTTTAAATAGAGATTGTTGGGGCTACGGGGAAAGTTCAATTTTTTTGCCAAAGTAGTCAAAAGGAACAAGTTAAAAAACAAACCCACCATGCCCCAACCAACTAGAAGAATCCACGTAAGCACCAAAAGAACCTATCAGAATTGAGCAAAGCCACAGGACCAAATTTTCCTTTTTCCCAAAAAAAGTAAAAAAATAATAAGTTAAAGCATTTTCCCATCGTTATCCGACCAACCAAAAGAAACCGAGGTGACCACCGAATCTTTGAGGAATAATTTTAACGGGGAAAAAGACACCCTCTAGACCATCAAAACACATAAATTCACCATTCATGCCTAGAACTTGATTTTTCGCTAAGGATGATTTTTTAAAACAAAACCAAGTGAATCATGGTTTTGAGCATCTTTCGACCATGGGTTTTGATTTTCAAAGGCATAAAAATGTAAATTGATCATTCTCAAGCTTCCATGGTTGAGGAAAAATAGAAAAATGGCAAAGCCCGTAGATTTTGAAGAAATTAGGGAAAAACAGGGAAAACTCAGAGACTTCTTCAAGGAGGGACATGACAATGGATTTTGCAAACAATTCGAGGCATTCAAATGGAAGTAGAAACTTTTAGAACACGCAAATATAGGAAAAATAATGGCAAATGGGGCGAGACAAATCTGAGCACCAACATACTAGAGCCATAACATTGGATGTTTCCTACCAAGATTAATAATGGACTTGTCCAAGCTCATAGAATTTGTTACAAATGAAGTTTGAATCGATTCAAATGGGAAAAAGAGATCCCACGGATGAAGTTCCAAAGTGTGAGATAATGACCTTCGCATAATCTTCTGTGTTCAATTGTAAATATAAGGGAAATGGAAAATATTAGGTTGAGTAACCTATACCAAAAATATATTATGCTACAACATCCTCACACAGTTATCTTATTACACACCACTGAAGAGTTGCGAGAAAATATCTATAATTCAATGTTTTCTTTCTTATCAAATACACATTCATAAAACCTAAAATTTCAAAAGTTCCTAAATGGATATGAACAATGTTATCAATTTTATTTTTAATATTTTATATGTTGGTATCCAAATTGATTTTCCCTTAGAAACTAAGTAGCATCACATGATTTAGCGAAGCAAGACACCGAGAGATAGACTCGATCATATTATGAGTCATTTTGTAGTCAAGGAGGGATTCATATGGCTCTTTGTCACTCGAGTGCTTGAGAAATGGATAACACCTTCATTAAGGATTTCATTAAGGATTTAATATTTTATATGTTGGTATCCAAATTGATTTTCCCTTGGAAACTAAGTAGCATCACAGATTTAGCAAGACACTGAGAGATAGACTGATCATATTATGAGTCATTTTGTAGTCAGGGAGGGGATTCATATGGCTCTTTGTCACTTGAGCGCTTGAGAAATGGATAACACCTTCATTAAGGATTTTATCTATCCTCACTTCTTTAGGTCGTGCCTTTCGACCAAGGTGAGAGGACCTATTTTATAACCTCTGTCGGTGAAGGAGAATAAAGATATCCTTCTTTGCACAAATTTGAAAGGATACCTTGAGAAAATATAGTCAATGCACCATAATTTAACTCTCACGATTTATCACTTCTAAAGAATGGTGATATTTTCTAAACAGGATTAAGGTTACTAGAGACATTATGGAATCCTGATTGCTTCTACATATTTTGGAAGTAGAATTTATTTAGTTGTGGACACACAGGGAAAAGAGGATAGTTCAGGTAGGATTCATTGTTTTGAATAATTTTTGGTGGGAGATTAGGAAGGATAAACTTGATTTTTCTAGATCTTTGAGAAACTTCACAACAGTTGGAAAACTAAATAACAAAATGCTTCAAAATAGCTAAAATGTTATTTCAACCGAAGGTGTGCATCAATGGAGGTCCATTTTCATGGTTTCACACAATCTTTGAGAATTCAACATGAAGGCTCAAGCTAAAGACTCAATTAAACATCAAAGACACCTTGTTCCTCACACCTAAGATACACTCAAAGGCTTACAGAAAATCTTTATCAATAAAATGACAATAAAGTGATTTTAATTTTTTTATCTTATCACGGGATGAAAGTTCTTCTCGTAATGAAATTATAAATGCCACTAAACTATCACGGGGATGAGATCATGTGTGATTCGAAGGATTTTAACATAATATTTCAATTGGAACAAGAAAAACTACTTGTAGACATGCTGAAATGAAGCAGACACAAATTTACCCAAGATTAAAAAAAAATAATTTGAAGTTGATTAGATTCATCCGTAGGGGAAATTTTCTTTGAACACTCTTAGAACTAGTCAATGGCTATAGACTTGCAACCAACTTGACATGATTGAAATCTAAAAAATAGGAAATTAACAGGTTTCTCAGACGGTCTCTCGGAAAAATGGGATCTCTCAAAATTCTCTTGTATGAATTCAACCCTTGACCATTTGTAAGAGTATTCTTATTACATTTATACAATTCACTCACTCACTCATCCCAAAGTATCCCCCAAAATAATAATATTCAACGAATCCTTTGCTTGTTACCAATTTTCCTCATAAAATGACGTTTAAAAAATTCATAACCGAAAGTTGCTAGGTGGAAAAATTATGAACTGATCACATTTCTCAAACCCTCGACTAATGACTGGGATGCCATGCCACAAATGTTTAACATCCTTCCAATCATTCTTATTATTTTATGAGAGAAATCCACATTTTAATAATTTTTCGGTGGCTCTGTATAGTTGGATCTGATAGGAAATCCTTCTCACCCTCAAGGAAACATATTTTTCATCCTTTGCACTCTGCAATCTCCATCATTTCATCCTTTTCCCATTCTTTCCTCTGCGACTACGATTTGCATCTAGCTGCTCTGGTAATTCACATTTTAGCAAGTTCTCGAGCAATTCTAACTTCAAAATATCAACCTTTACAATCTTTGGACTCATAAATTAAGCTCTTAAATCAATTGAATTGCACTTTGTAGATAAAAACGACAAGGGCCTTTATAAAAAATGATGAAAAACAACACGTATTCTCATCTCTAGGAGTCTTGGAGCAAAAAAGGAAGCAAAATTAGATGAAATGCATAACAACCATTGATTCTACCCTTTCTCAACTTTAGATTAGAGATGTCCATGTGTTTCTTTGGCGTAATCGCAAAAGATAAGTACGGTGGCAAGTTTTCAAACAAGCATGGGCCTTCCACGTGCCCTAGGCCCAAGAAAATCACCTTTTGGCCTTTGAAAAGTCTCAGTATAAAAAGGAGCCAGCAGAAATCTCCACGTGTATTAATGGTGCACTTTTGATATGGTGCCCAAAAGCGAGACCCCGAACAAGCACAGGCTCATCATGTGTCTTAATCTGGTAGAGTTGTTTAAAATGTTCAAGGACTAGTAGAAGGCACCATGTGTCTAGGGTCTGAGACAGTTTTCCTTGGCCGTTGAAAATTCCAAGTAAGGACAGAGTGAGTGGAAACTTCCATGTGTCTCCATGGTGCTCTTTCAAAAAAAAATTTAGGGGCGTTTCCCTAAACAGGTGCGGGCCCTCCACGTGTCACAGGCCTTAGAAAATTTCTTGAAAAGTTTAAGTATAGAGAGGAGCCAACAGAAGCCTCCACGTGTCTCCCTGGTGCAACTGCTAAGGTAGGACTCGAAGCGGATCCTCAAATAAGCGTTGGCCCTCCACGTGTCCATGGTCTTAAAAATCTACACCAACCACATAAAAAAAAATGTCTCGAGTATGGGCATGGCTTTTGAAACCTCCACGTGTCTCCTTGGCGCAACTCCAAAGGTCAAACCAAGAGGCAACTGTTCAAATGAGCGCGAGAACCTCCACATGGAAAAAACTTGAGTTGAAGCAGGCCTTAGAGTTTTAAATGCCCCATTGAGCCACATCCAATTAGAAAGGACCATGTTTCCACATATGTTGATACATATATTGACGGAGATAACACACCGTCAAACCGTAAAATGTAGGGAAATCACCATTTGCACCCGGAAATGAATATTTCTTTAAGGAAAAATATTTTAGAAATGATATAAGGCCCAAATGTGATCCATGACCATGGAGAAGGATCTTCAATAGCATAAAAATGAATAAAACCTTTCACACATCCATTCATGGAAATAGAAAATACGATGCGAGCTTGTAGATTGAAAAATTTAGAGAAAATGGGGTGAGAGAAAATTGAGCACCAACGTCGGCTTTGACATTGGGATGGGCACTCCTGCGAGTTCCACAATAAAAATAGCAGACCAAGTGCCAAAATAAACCATTGGGCATTAGATTCACGAGACAAACCTCCGGGAAAAAATTGAGAAACTAACAAAAATGGCTGCCAAGGACCAAGACGAACCAAAATACAAAAACATGAAAACATAACGAAACCAAAAGAATATACATTGTACAACTGTGAGCATCCTGATTCAAAGAAAATAATCAAGGAAAATTTCCAAGTGCCTGCCATTCTGGATATGACCATGTTAAGGAGTTCTGATATGTCTTTAATAGCTGGTCATATGATTGTTTCTCTTTTCCATCCAAGTCACTATCTGACCACATTTTTCAGGCTTATCCTTTGTGCCTATGTCAAGTTTTTCAACATCTCTCAAGGATTCCTCAAAAATCAAATTCCTAGGAAAATAAACCTACTCAAGATATCTGCATTGATCAATTTCATACTCCTTGAAAATAACATAGCTCACAAAGTTATCAATATCAATGTATGCATGTAATACTTCATAAGAAGCATTGTTGGGGTCCTCAATGAGATATAACATTTTCTTTTCACCAGGTAACTTCACAAGGCTGCCCTCAATTGGTATGGTGGCATAAGACATGTCCATTTGCACACTTCCACCCACACTAGTAGCCCATTTTCTTGATAACAACATTCCCCATTTGGCAGGGCAATCAACAATAACAACATCTAGCTTTAAGTTCTTGCCTAGGTAGGCTGCAAGTTGCACTATCAAACCCTTGACACATCCAACCACTAGCACCTCTCTGGAATCCATGGAAGTACACTTCCCATAAGATGTTGTTACTTTGAGATCCAACTCATTCATGGTCCCTTAAGAGCAATTACATTGTATGATGCTCCAAAATCAAACATACAGTTGTGTAACAACTTATCCTTAATAATCAGAGTAGTAAAAATTGGATCCACCTTCATCTAAAACTCAACCAAGGATTTTCCCAAATATACTTCAGGTGGCTCACCTAGTTCTTCAAACACTTGAGGTTTTTCCAACTCTGCAATGGTAGGAGGAGTCTCAACATTGTTTACATTGTTTATATTTCTTCCTTAGGTAATATTTCTTCTTTCAATCCCAAATACTCAAAGGTCCTTTTCTTACACTCGGGAATCCTAAGAAGCTCTTCAATTAGAACATGAATCTTTATCGACTCAAGACTTGGCCAATGTCATAAGGAATGTATTTGGGCAAGGAAACATTTAGAGGAACATTGACAAACTCATCGACAATAAAGGATTTTTCATGGTCCGAGCATGTAGAGGAACACAATTTTTATTTCGGGTCACAAAGCCTTTTCCAGATGCATCTTTATTAAGGGTTTCCTTAGGGATACTAGTAAGCACTGGAATTTTTTGTTTGGCCAAAGTTCTTGCCCCTTTGATAACTTTGTTGCTGGTATTATACTCTTTTCATGGCTAACTCTGCATTTATTAACAATTTCCTATCCTCCTCGAAGGGATTCCTCCATCATACTTCTCAATCATTAATGCCCTTGAGTATTCAAATTCATTATTAGGCAATTCAAATGCTTGCACCATATCAATTTCAAAAGTATGAGTGGGAGGAAGAGGTAATACCCAAGTGAATGCAATCCCGAAATCTTTAATGATTCGGCATTCATGCTCGATTGAGGTTTCTCCTTGCTATGACCTTGTAGAGCAATCAATCATGCATGCATCATCATTTGTGTTGGTGCTCGATTTGTCTCGCCCCCTTTTCCATTATTTTTCCTCTTTCTGCATGTTCTCAAACATTTTGTCTCTCGATGTGGGTGTTCAAAGTTTTTACTTCCATTTAAATGCCTAAAATTGTTTCTGAGAATCCATTTTCATTTCCCTCCCCGAAGAAGTATCTAATTTTTCCCTATTTTTGCCCTAATTTCTTCAAAATCAAAGTGGGATTTTCCGGTTTTCCTATTTTTCCTTGACCATGGAAGCTTGAGAATGATAAATTTACATTTGTATGCCTTTGAAAATCCAAACCCATAGTCTAAAGATGCTCATAACTATGATTCACTTGGTTTTATTTCAAAAAAAATCATCCTTAGCGAAAAAATCAGGTTCTAGGCATGAATGGTGAATTTCTGTGTTTTTGACGATCTCGCAGGTGTCCTTTTCTTGTCAAAATTATTCCTCAGCATTCGGCGGTCATGTGGATTCTTTTGGTTAGTCAGGGTATGGCTGGAAATTGCTTTAACTTATTGTTTTTTTATTTTTTTTGGTAAAAAGGAAAATTTTGTCCCATGGATCTACTCAATTTTGATTGGTTCTTTTAGTGCTTACGTGGCTTCTTCTAATTAGATGGGATGTGGTGGGTTTGTATTTGAACTTGTTCCTTTTGGCTACTTTGGCAAAAATTTTGAACTCGCCTTAGGCCTGCCAGATCCGATTAAAGCAATTTTAGGTGGCGGGGAAAATTTCTTATTTTCACCCCGAGGGTGTCCACTTGTTCAGTTTTGATTTTATGCGGCTCCAGGGTCACTCCTAAACTTTGTGGAAATTTTTAACCCAAAACTTGTCCACGTGGTGGAACAACGCTCATTTCAAGATTTGATTTTTGGTTTGGCCTTGGAGTTATGCTAGGAGGACACATCGAGGCTTCCGTCGGGGGTTCCCATACATAGTATTTTTTCAAAAGGTTTTGAGAGGCTGGGACATGTGTAGGGATCACGCATGTTTGAGGACTGTCCCTTGAATTTGATTTTAAAGAAGAACCAAGAGGATAATTGTTGGCCTCCGCTCACTTTGCATTTTGCTTAGACTTTTCAACGGCGGAGGAGATTTCCTCGGACCTTGACAAATGGCATCTTCCACCGAGCCTTAGGCCTTCATACAAATTTTTAAGGCTAGGACATGTGGTGAGCCCACGCTCATTCAAGATCTCAATTTTGGGGACCATCTCAAGATGCGCCATTGTGATGTGTGGTAATTTTAAAAGTCAAAGGGGTGGGGAAGTAGACCATCGAAAGAAACTTGGAATTTTTTCCTCTTGTTACCAAAAGGATTAAAACATCAAAATTCCCCACAGACATGACAAAGAATAGTCAAAAAATTTCCCCGGTTAATGGCGGAGCTGCGGGGAAAATTTTAACTTTTCCAAAAAAGAGGTGAAAATTTAACCTTTGATCTCGATCCGATCTCCGATTTCTTCTTCCGGGCACGTAAAGAACCAGATTGGATAGAATAGGGGCGGAAGTGGTTTGTGAGTAAAGGGAAAAGTGATCTACCAGAGGGAGGAGTTGAATGTGGGAGATGTTTGAAGAGACATGCACCACAGGCACTGACAACTTTTACGAGATCTGATTCTGGGAATCATGATCAAGATCATGGCAAGCACTGGTACACTCAATGTCTCTAGTTTTGGGGGGAAAAGGCCCTATTGTAAAATGATATAAATAGGCATAATTTTTCCATGAAAAGGGTTCAACGTTTGTGAAGGTAGAAGTGTTAGGAGTCAGAAATTGATTTGCTTATGGAAAATCTTGATAGAGCCTGTCTTTCTGAGAAACTATCTGAAGAAGCCCATTTATCTCCTTCGTGTTAAATTTTATCATGTCAAGGTGGTTGCAAGTGTACAGCCATTGACAAGATCTGAGATTGTTTTGAGAAACTTCCCCTGTTGATAAATTTAACCAAAGTTGAGTTAATTTGTGTTATTCTTGGGAAAAATTTGTGTTTCCTTTGTTCTTGAATGTCTGCAAGTATTTTTTCTTATTCTTATTGCATTCTTATATTAAAATCTATGTAAATTACACAAGATCTTATCCTTACGATAGTTTGGTGGCATTTGCAATTTCCTTTAGCAAAAGTTATTTCATTTGATAGTGAAATAAACAAATTTAAAATCACCGTGACTCTTGCACGAGTATAAGATTGTTTTTCAGCCTTTGAGAGTATCTTAGGCATGATGAAATAGAGATCAATAATGTTCGGTTAAGCTTTTCCGATTTGAGCCTTCATTTTGGATGCTTGAAATTTGTGTGAAAATTGTTGATCTAGGCCTTCATTTGGAGCACATATTCTTGTGAAAGGAACACCCTAACTACTCTAAAAGCATTTTGTTTCTTGAGCTTTCCATATTTGTAAAATTTCTCAAAGATTTGGTATAATCAACTTTATCCTGCTTCACCTCCCACCAAAATTCATTCAAAAATAATTAATACTACCCATACTATCTCTATTTGTCATGTATGTATACAAATGTATAATTTTTACTACCAAAACATGTAGAAACAATCAAGTTTTCATTCTCTTTAGTGGCTTGAACCTTGCCTAGAATATATCTCCATTATCTAGAGTGACAACTCGTGAGAGTTAGGTTTTTTTGCATTTATCATATTTTCTTCAAGGTTTTCTTAATACTTCATAAGGAAGGACATCTCCATCTCCTACATAAACAATAGTCTACATAAGGGTTCTCTCACCCTAGTTGAAAAGCACAACCATAAAGTAGTGAGGATAGGTCAAATCCTCTTGAGGGTGCTACCCATTTCTCCAAATCCAAGTGACAAAGAGCAAGCTACATTTCATCCCTAGCTACAAAACAAAACATTACATGCTTTGCTTGCCTCTAAGCTTCCTGCCAGAACTGTGATGCTTCTCAACTTCTGAGGGAGAATCAATTTGGGTACCAACAATATGTATCATCACTATCAATTTCTTCCTCAACTCCCTTTTCTACAACACATGGAGAATGTGGAAAGAAATAGTTATCACACCACTCAATTTCATTATCTTCTTCAACAATAACAACTACGGCAGCTAAAGGATCAGGGACCAATTTGTTTTCCCTGGGTTGGGGCTATCTTTTTCCTAATCCCACGAGTCCTTTGCCTCTGTCATCAGATCTCTGATCACCCCTAGGACGATTTTCAAATATTTCTTGACATTTTGCTTTATGTTAACCTTGATAACTTTATCCAATCCCCTTCTCTGCGGCCAATTTATAGGATATTTCCTCAACAACTCGGCCAAAGCTTTTCTGACCTCCTCCGAGGTCCACAAATTTACTTGACTAAGGCTTCTCTGGATTGATCAACTTGATGCATTCTCCGAGGAGGTTTACTAATTTCTGTATGTTATTTTGAATTTTTAAATCCATGGTGAAGGCCTGCCTCAATGTTGTTGGGTTCTTATCCCTCAAATAAAAGGTAGCCTTCTTATCAAAAGAATCGAGTATTTTATCAAACAAGAAACATCACTTGGCCTCGGGATCACGGGTAGCCTATTTAGGGTCTTATTCAACCTTGTATTGAAGTCATGAACATATTCATTAGGATTATTTTTATATTTTCAAATTCTGATAAAAGAAACCTAGGGTCTATTTTATCTCCATACAACAATCTAAAAGCATTCTTCATTTCTGTCCATGAATCAATGGAGTTTTTTGGAAAATATTTATACCAGTCTCGTGCATCCTCCTCTAGAGTATGAATAAAAATGTTTATGTACACATCCTCAAATTCAATCTCAAATTCTTTCCTCATATTTACAAAAACTTTAAGTGTTGGTCACTAGTAGTAATAGCATTATTTCCTTGAAATTTAGGTAGTCTATTTCTAACAACTCGGGGAACATCATTTCGATATCCACCATACCTATGAAATCTATAGAACAAAAAGTGTTCACAACAAATGGAGGTCTGGGTGGGGTTGGGTCATATTGTTTTGGGAGGTGATCTTACAAGAGAAACAAAATGATGGTGAGTAAAGGGGTTTGTGGGGCACATGAATGTTCCCTAAAAACTCTATTTTTGGAAGATCCTATTTTCTTTAGAGAAAATAGGGACAAAATGAGACACAAATTTTTCAAATATAAAAGAAGGCCCCTCTCGGATGGAGAATTCATATTTACAAAAATACTACTTGATTTAGAAGCACTTGAGGAAGTATGGAAATCTTCAATGACATTTTGATCGAGTTTCCACAATTGATAACTCTTTCCTTGATTCCTAATCTCCAAAAACTTTCCGATTCTTCTTCCTTCATAATTTGTCTTTTCCGATTCTAGAAACAACCTTCTAGTAGGGTCTTTAATGAAGAAAGATCTTCTTCCTTCTAGCTTTATAGAGATTAGTGATAAATTTCAATTGACAGAGGTTAAGACACTGGCATTTATCAAAAATTAATTCAACACGGAGTCACCACTAAGGATTTTCACCTTAGTTGTGCAAATGCACTAAAATTGATCTGTCAAATGTCTGTCAACAATAAATTCATGCAAAGCTTCATATATCTGACCTTCCTTTACTCATATTTAACATTGATGATGTAAAATTAGTGTAAAAACCAACAAAAACTAGAAATATTACATGCAGAACTTATAACTTTTCTTGATTCTTACAAATCTAGACACAGGATGATGTTTCAACAATGTATATATACTTCAAAATTCGTAAGAAGTATTAAAGGGGCCAAATATAAGAATGCCTTTGAAGATCCCTAGCAATGGCAACATTCTAGTGTTGTTCCCACACAAATAAGTCTCGAAGCTCAAATAATCCCCGGCAACGGTACCATTCCGGTCTTGTTTCCGCACAAATAAGTCCTCTGTAATTTAAATCTTTCCTGGCAACGG
This sequence comes from Taxus wallichiana var. yunnanensis, assembly GCA_018340775.1. Taxonomy (NCBI): domain Eukaryota; kingdom Viridiplantae; phylum Streptophyta; class Pinopsida; order Cupressales; family Taxaceae; genus Taxus; species Taxus wallichiana. Next base: position 56,093,118 of record CM031236.1, on the reverse strand, counting down.
AGCCATCCAGGTGTTGGTATCCAAATTGATTCTCCCTTGGAAACCTGAGCAACATCACAAATTTAACAAGACATTAAGAGACAGACAGATCATATTATGAGTCATTTTTAGGCCGGGAGGGATTCATATGGCTCTTTGTCACACGGGTGATTGATAAATGGATAACACCTTCATTAAGGGTTTTTTCTATCCTCACTTCTTTAGGCCATGCCTTTCGATCGGGGGTGAGAGGACCTATTTTTGAACCTTTGTCGGTGACAGAGAATGAAGATATCCTTCTTTGCAAAAATTTGAAAGGAGACCCTGAGAAAATATAATCAAAGCACCACAATTTAACTCTCACGAGTTATCACTTCTAAAGAATGGTGATATTTTCTAAACAAGGTTAAGGTTACTAGAGACATTATGGAATCCCGATTGCTTTTGCATATTTTGGTAGTAGAATTTATTCGAGTTGTGGGCACATAGGGCAAACAGGGATAGTTCGGGTAGGATTCATTATTTTGAATAGTTTTTCGTGGGAGATTAAAAAGGATAAACTTGATTTTTCCAAATATTTGAGAACCTTCACAATAGTTGGAAAACTAAATAACAAAATGCTTCAAAATAGCTAAAATGTTACTTCAACGGAAGGTGTGCATCGATGGAGGCCCAAATTTACACCGTTTCACACAATATTTGAGAATTCAGCATGAAGGTTCAAGCTAAAGACTCAATTACACATAAAATACCCTTGGTTCCTCATGCCTAAGATACACTTAAAGGCTTACGGATAATCTTTATCAACAAAATGACAATAACGTGATTTTAAATTGTTTATCTCAAAGACAGGATGAAGGTTCTTCTCGTAATGAAATTGCAAATGTCACTAAACTGTCATAGGGATGAGATCATGTGTGATTTAGAAGGATTTTAACACAAGATTGCAATAGGAACAAGAAAAACTACTTGCAGACATTTTGAAATGAAGCAGACACAAATTTTCCCAAGATTAACACAGATTAATTCAAAGTTGATTAGATTCATCGGTAGGGAAATTTTCTTTGAAACAGTCTCGAGCTTGTCAATGGCTGTACACTTGCAACCAACTTGGTCCATGATTGAAATCTAAAACATAGGAATTAACGGAGTTTCTCGGATGGTTTCTAAGAAAGATGGGATTTCTCAAAATTATCTTCTATAAATTCAACCCCCAACCATTTATAAGAGTATTCTCATTTCATTTATACAATTCACTCATTCACTCATCCCAAAGTTTCCCCAAAAAGAACAATATTCGAGTAATCATTTGCTTCTTACTAATTTGCCTTTAAATGACATTTAACAAATTCATACCCAAAAGCTGCTAGGTGGACAAATTATGAACTGATCACATTTCTTAGACCCTTGACTAATGACTAGGATGCCATGCCACAACTTTTTACATTCCTTCTAATCATTCTTATTCTGTCATGTGAGAAATCCCCATTTTAATCATTTTCTGGTGGCTCTGTATAGTTGGATCTGACAGGAAATCCTTTTCACCCTCAAGGAAACACTTTTTCATCCTTTACACCTACAACCTCCATCATTTCATCATTTTCCCATTCATTCCTCTACAACTCTTCTCTACATTCATCTTTTCTGGTAATTCACGTTTTTGCAAGTGCCCGAGCAATTCCAACTTCAAAATATCAACCTTTACAATCTTTGGACTCATAAATTAAGCTCTTAAATCCATTTAATTATACGTTGCGAAAAAAATGATGAAAAATGATGTGTATTCACATCTCCAGAGTCTTGGAGCCAAAATAGTAGCAAAATCAGATGCATTTAAGAAATCATTGATTATGCTCTTTCTCAACTTTATATTAGAGCCGCCACCTGTTTCCTTAGTGAAACTACAAAGGAGAAGTGAAAAGGCAAGATTCCAAACAAGCGTTGGTCTTCCACGTTCCTCGGGCCAAAAAAATCACCTTTTGGCCTTTGAAAAGTCTCGGTATAAATATGATCCAGCGGAAACCTCCACGTGTCTCAATGGCACACTTTTGATATGGTGCCCAAAAGCGGAGACCCCAAACAACCGTGGGCTCACCACGTGTCTCAGTCCGGTAGAGTTGTTGAAAAATTTCAAGGACCAGTGGAAGGAGCCATCTATCAGGGTCCGAGATAGTTTTCCTTGGTCATTGAAAAGTCAAGTAGGGGCAGAGTAGCGAAAACTTCCATGTGTCTCCATGGCGCTATTTCAAAAAAATTGAGGGAAGGTCCCCAACAGCAGGGCGTGGGCCCACCACGTGTCCCATGCCTTAGAAAGTTACTTGAAAAGTTTAAGTATAAAGAGGAGCCAACACAAGCCTCCGCGTGTCTCCTTGGAGAAAGCTGTTAAGGTAGGAATCGAGGTGGATCCTCAAATAAGTGTCGGTCCTCCATGTGTCCATGGTCCAACAAAGCTGCACCCATTGCAAAAAAAAATGTCTAAGTATGGACAGGGCCTGAGGAAACCTCCACGTGTCTCCTTGGTGCAACTCCAAAGGTCAAAGCAAGAGGTGACATTTTAGTTTGAGCTTGAGACCCTCCACGTGGACAAAACTTGAGGTTAAGCGGACCTTAGAGTTTAGAATTCCCTGCCGAGCAACATCCAATCAAAAGGAGAACATTTCCATAGATGCTGATATATAAATTGATGGGGAAAACACACCACAAATCCGTAAAGTGAGGCAAATCACCATTTGCGCTTTAGAAATGAATCTTTCTTTAAGGAAAAATAATTTGGAAATGATACAAGGCCCAAATGTGATCCATGACCATGGAGAAGGATCTTCAATAGCATACAAATGAATAAAACCTTTCACGCATCCATTCGGGGAAATAGAAAATATGATAGAGCCCGTAGATTGAAGAATTTTTAGAGCAAACGGGGCGAGATCAAATTGAGCACCAACTATGTATATATGTGTGTGTGTGTGTGTGTGTGTATATATATATATATATATATATATATATATATATATATACATATATATGTGTGTGTGTGTGTGTGTGTGTTATATGCATACATGAAATTTGTACACAATTAACATTCTAAATTACCTTTGTGAATGTATGTGTATGCATGGTGCTTGCATCCTATGGTCAAGATGATGATGCCCCTCCTGCGCATTGTAATATCAATGCATACTTGTACAAATACAATTATTTCAAAAATTTAACATATATAAGCAAATCAAGTACTGCAATCTTGTTGTAGCACACATAATAAAACTTAACAAACACCTACGAAGGTGACGCCGATGTTGTAATCCAAATGTCTCACTCCAAAAGGAATCTGACATAGTGGCATTATCATGTGCACCCCCAACACCAACTGAACCAAAATCAATATGAATGAAATTATCATCCTCCATGTGCCCCAAACATATGCTACCACATGAGGAGAAAATATTTGGCCTCATGCTATTATTCCCTGAGGGAATACTTTGTGTACCTCTGCAAGCATCTAGATTATAAATCTCCCTCATATGTCAAACAAGGGTCTCAAATAGGCCTTATAGTGCATGGAGTGTATCAATCTCTACTATCTCCTTCACTACTTGAAAGGACTGTCTCGGGGTGAGGGGCTTCGTGTGGGGAGTCTACCATGCTATATAGGTGCATGTTGTGCACTGGTTGATCATATGTAGATCCTTTTCCTCGGCTCACGAAATATCATAAATGAAAATAATTTGGTATCTCGTTGAGGATAAAGTCACAATAGAGTTTCATCAAAAATTATACTGGAACCTTGTTGTTATTAAAATCTGGAAAATCAAACACCATCCACCATCGGTCCCAAAAAAATATTTTTAATGAAAACATTATTTCACCAATGGATGGGAAACCATTTGCATGATAATGAAATAGGAAAATTAGTGCGGCGATCTGTCAATAAGACGCATATGAGGTCATTGTAATTTCTTTTTTCTTTACATCCACATATGCCAATTTGTTGAAATGATAAACCCTACAAACCTCTCTATAAGATGTCCAATGATCAATTTTCCCCATTACCATGTCAACTAAGAGCCACTTATGCCTCCATGTGTGTTTGCAAGAGAGGTGTGGTGGGGGTTTGTAGATTATGAATCCCTCATTCTTTTGATTAAATCCTCAATTTTAATTCTGGTTTCATTTATGTGGTCTTCTAAATCTTCTTGACTTCCCTGGGGATGTTGAGAAATTATGGGAGGGATGGGAGGGATGACGGGAATAGAAGGGTTTTGTTGTGGTTGATTCCCTTGGCCTCAAACATTAACAATAAAAAAAAATTATTCAATTCAAATTCTACCCTACAATTACAAAATTTCATTGGAATTTTGAGAAAATAATTGTTCCCACCTCTTCTTCGTGGTGCCATCATTGATTCGGATCTTCCGGTGATTTAGAGACAATTGTTTGAGCTTGAGATCTAGCTGAATGACAAAATGTGAGGGCACGATTAAGATCCGAAACTTGCGTTTGGAGGAGTTAAAAGTAGATCCTTGGAATCCTATTTTTAATTTATAAATGAGACATAATGCATACATGTTTTGTCTATTTTCAAGTGTTTTCCACTTTTTGGCCCCCCAACTTGGTGCACTTACCGTGATGAAAGAAAAAACATTAGCAGACATAGAAAATAAAGGGTACTATATTGTATGGGATGAGAATAAAATGTTAGCACATGATGATTCATCAATACCCGATATCAATGATATAGATGAAACATTGAATTGTAATTCAATGGATGTAATTGATTCATATGATGTTGAAATTGAATACAATGAGCACATAAATGGAATATATGAAAAAATATCGGCTCCGATATATTGCGTAAAGAATGTGATACTTTAGCAATATTTTTATGTGCATGGAGACAATATAGCCGTGGGTTTTAAATCAAATATTATTGAGGAACACATTGTTCAAGTTGAGACGTTGGGTCCTCCAATGTTTGGTGTGATGGTGAAGAAGATATTAATTTCTTGCAATATTTGTTTATCATCACTGAAACCAAACAATATAATAGCATGGCCAATAGAGAAATCGGTGAATCAAAATACAGGGTCTACACTGAAGGTCAAAAAGAGGGTTGCATTAGCATGTTTGGCCTCATCAAATGCCTATGATCACAACTTTAAATTTAGAGGACTTCAAGAAAAGTTAATCCATCCTTGTTCAAAGAAGACTACAAATATTTTTGATAAACAAGACTACAAACTGTTTTGGCATTCGAGTTTGGTAAATATTTCATTTCAATATATTATTGGTAAAGAAGACTACAAATATTTTTATTGGATGGTAAAAATAATGTGTATGCTTGGCATGAAATCAACCAAGTTGAACATGTATGGATTTCCATAGTTATACTTACTAGGTGATGTAAATATTAAGTGTATTATGATGTAAAAGCAATGTATCATTAATGGCATTATGTATAGTATGTTTATTCTAATGGATGTGAATGCATATAACAACCAAATAAATGCAAATAAATTCATGGAGATGACAACCACCTAAAAAAATAAACTCATGAGAATAACATCCACTTAAAAGCGTGAAAAAATTATAAATATAATAACATAAACATTTGTTGCCAAGATATGCGAGATATGTCAATTTAAAAAAACCTTGAGTATGATACATCTTGGATACATCCGTACACACACACACACACACACACACACACACACACACACACACACACACACACACACACACACATATACACTTTTACTCCATAAGAAATACAAAACTTGAAAAATATAGTACTAAATCAATGTTAAAAAACATTCAACATACTTAAGATTTTACATTTTATTTTATTTATGATATATGAAAATTGTATTTCTTTGTGTTTCATCCATTTCCTTTGAGATTAATATTTTTGTTGCGATGGTGGCCATAAAAGATGTATATAGGGAGCTCTTGAAGGACCTATTTAATTAGGTTGACTCTAACCTTCCAATGATTACTAAAGAGGTCAGTCCAATGGTTAGATTTTACATTCATATTATCCAAAATCACCTTCTAATCCTCCTTAAGGATGCCAAAAGAGTCAATGGTCTATGATCTACCCAAACTATTTAATATTCTCACAAATATAGTATCAAGTTGAATGTAAATTTGTTGCCATATATATAGTTTTATATATGTTGCAGAAAGCAATTCCAATTAAATAAATGTTTGCAATATATAAATGTTTCAAACTTGAATGCCATAAATGGTTGGTTTTTATTTTTTTATTCTCATTTTTATCTTGAATTTATTCTCCATGCACTTCATCTCGCTTCTCCACTACCCACGATTATTCAAACCTTGGATAATTGGAGCCTTGCATAGTTTATCTTTTTAAGCCTTGAGTAATTACCATGTGGGTGGCATGATTGAGTTCCAGGTGGTAGGATTATCATAGTAGTGGTAGTGGTGTAATTTGGGGGCTCCTTAGCTCAGCAAGATCCCATTAATTTGGTGGGATTATGTAAGTACGTTAGTATATAAATCAATATTTAGAATATATAAATTTTTCTTGACATTTAGGTTTGGGATGTGTGCGGATAAAGCAATGTTGTCCATTTGAAAGCATTGAAATATAGAATAAGAGTCATTTTGGTATTGGAAAACATCATATGTTTTTTTCTGGAAGCGTGCAACCAAATCAGAATCTAGAGGCTACATGGAAATTTTCATCAGTCAGTCGACAGATTTAGATTGATTCTTTGAAGGATTCATAATTCCATCAGATTCAACGTGTAACTTCCATTTTGATGGCTTCATATTGCATTGTACGAAATATATAAGTCGTTTTGCTACATGTTGAATATTCATACGACCTATCGATATACAGATCGGTGACCTAACAGGTGTCTAATGCATTTTAGATGTCTCATATCTGCAATATCTTACTGGTTAATCATTTCTGTCTCCTTTCCACCCCACGCAGCCACCCCTGCCCTCTCCCTCCAATCTTTTCCACACGCCCTCATCACAGCCACGCCTCCATTCTCTCTACTCTCCACACGGCTTCCCCTCTCCATTTCCTCCTCCTCCTCGGCCGCCGCTGCACCTGCACAAAAAAAAACAAAAGAAAGCAAAGAAATTTAACCTATGATATTAGGTTTAAGTTTAGGTAGGATTAGGGTTGTTAGGATAGATTAGTTAGTTTTAATGAGTGATATTTTTGTGGATAGGCTGTAATATTTATATAGACTATTTTATCAAAAAAATATATAACATATTATATATGATAGGTTACAACCAGGTTTGGATTTTGCAAGGCATTTAGATGTCAAAATACAGCCTCTTTTAAAATATGACCGTCATGATTGACATATAAAAATATAATTTAAATATCAAAATGACATGTATATTACAAATTTAATATGTATATATATGTGTGTTAAATTTATAATAATTAAGAAAGTTAATAAATTAAATATTATATTATATATTAAAATTTTTTTGAAATTCATGAAAAATACAATATAAATAAAAATAGAAATTTTGAAATATAAAGAAATAAAAATAATAGAATCTTAATATCTTCTTAATGATAATGAAATAGAAAAATCTATTAATTTTGATTTTTGATTAGTTTTATTTGATTTTTAATTTTTATTTTTATTTGATTTTTTGTTTAGTTTTTTCTATTGACTTTGATTTGTAATTTTTTTATTGTTATTTGTTTGATTTTTTACAAATAAAGAATGGAAAGTGCAATTATTGCAATAAATGTGAAATTTGAAGATTGATTTTTTTACAAATTGGAATAGTAAGAAGGTAACACTCATTTTCTACATAATTTATTTTGAGTGAGCCATTTTTTCCATTTTCTTCATTATAATTTTTTAAAATTCTAGTTTGAAATTGTATTATTTGCTAAAATAAAAACATATAATTAAGTCTACACACATGGATTTGAGGTACTGCAAAATATGCATTAGCTTACTAGTTTACAATATTAAAGGAGGATATGACTATCATTTACAACATGTAGATATGTGGTCGCCACCAAGCCATAAAAAACAAAGTTTTTTTAATGTTGGGAACATTTTGCAAATGTGGACTCTTTCCTAGAATCCCAATCGACCAAGTTCCCATCAAAACAATCCACCCCGACTCTCGAGATGTGATATTGTGATTAGGTGGTCATGGATTCATATTACTCTATAGTCCATACTCCATACTCATTTCAGCATATCCACCCCAAAATGATTCTGATCTATTGTTTTCTCCTTTATTATAGAAAATACAACTTCAAATTAAATATTACTTTTGCGTGGGCGATGCCTTCTCACTTTTTTATTCATTCATTTTTATCATGATATTGATAACATACTACAGTGAAAATTTGTTTTTCTTGGAGAATTTTAGGTTCTAAATTACTCAACATTTACATTAGAATGATTTCATATTCATTCATTTAGTAGTCCATATCTATTATGTACATTTTAGCAAATGTTTTACTGCTAAAACAATATACTCCATAGGTAAAAGTTCGTGCATATTGATGCATCTGAAAACATTCCTCGGTACTAACATCTAAATAAAATTTGTAGTGAAGTTTTATTTCACATGATGTTTATATTCTGTTAAATATCTAGAAATATTATGCATTTAATTTTATAATTATTTATTTAAATTTAATTTTAGAAAGTCATTTAAATTTATTTTATCAATCTTGTGGATGTGAAATTTTGGTCAATTTTTGTATTTTGTAATAGTTATTGCAAAAATTAAATTTAATGTGCATATTATATTTTGAACGTCAAATGACATCCATATAATTTTTTAGACTGTCAAAGAAAATTATTGTGACATGTAACATTGAATGTCAAAATCCAACGGTGGTTACAATGTCTATAAAATGGCATATATATTATAACATGTAATATATGTTATATATTATATTTATTTTTATAACATATATGTTTAGATAATATGGTATAATGAATAAATATTACATCGATTATTATATAATATATAAGATATTGGTATTGTTAGGATTTATAGTGTATAATATATGATATATACATAATGTATCTTATAAATATAGTTGTTAGTATATACTAGCATACATATCCTAGAAAATCTATGTAAAAGACAGAGACGTATGATTCTTGAGGTACCTCGATAATGATACTTATTTTTATAACATATATGTTTAGATAATATGGTATAATGAATAAATATTACATGGATTATTATATAATATATATGATATTGGTATTGTTAGGATTTATAGTGTATAATATATGATATATACATAATGTATCTTATAAATATAGTTGTTAGTATATACTAGCATACATATCCTAGAAAATCTATGTAAAAGACACCAAGACGTATGATTCTCGAGGCACCTCGATAATGATACCTCTCGAGTGTTATTTACATAGATTTTCTAAGATAGGTATGCTAGTGTAGTACTAGAAGTTGAAAGCTTCACAGATGTAGCATCACTTGAAGAAATTGCAGATAACAAGTTAAAGAACGGTTCAAGTTTATTAGTGAAAGATGCAAGGCATGCTATGCTTCTTAGTGGGGCCATTCACAAAAAATATAGCGGTGTTTCAAAAGGTAGAGTAGGTGTGCTTAAATTTAAGAAAAACAACTAAAATAGCATAGCCTTGCTACCTCGGCTTATTCAATGCAGAAGTAAAATCTGCATCACTATAAATCAAGAGAATCGAGGAAGGAGGATCATTGTCTAACGCAAATAAAAACATGTCCGCCAAAATGGCTTTATTGGAAGAATATTTTCTACCATTTGGAGCATCAATTAAATTAACGCCACTTCTTTGACAACACTCTTTGAGCCTTGTTTGGCTTCATTTATGGGGGTATTCTAAAAGCATTTTTACAAACTTTACATCACACTTTTGGATGCATCAGTTTAATTAATGTTTGGATTATGAATATCTTTGCATATTTTTTAATATTTATTTCCATCTTATCCTCTATGAATACAAAGTGTCTTCCTCTAAAACCCTATAAATTCTCTTTCACGTATACATATTTTCTTGGGATTGCTTTCGCATATGAAGGAACATCATCCTTCACATGGATCAATCATGCTTCCTTATTATGCATTTTCATCGATTTGTTACAGAAGAAAATAGAAACAGAGGAAGGTTATAAACATATTTTTTGAAAAATTTACATCATGATCAAGCAATAAATTGAACAAAAATTAGCACAATGGAGGGAATAAACCAATTTGTTTATGAATATAATTAATTATAAAATATTATAAGCCAAATTAGTGTCACAAATAACCTAAATACAAACTTTGGTTGTTTACACCTTCATGTAGTAGATTCAACATGATGTTATTATCATGTCGTGCCTTGTGGTAGCTCTTATATATGCCTTAAATTGAGTGTTTTCTTAGTCTTTTTTTGTCAAATTTCATGATTTCATAAAACATGTCAACAATGGAATGTTGTTAGTTTATATTTCTTACACATATAAAACATAGGGTTAATGCTAAAATTCAACTTCTAGTTCCATACCACTTTTATAGAATAGATAGTGTTGGTGCTCAGATTTGTCTCGCCTCATTTGCCATTATTTTTTCTCTGTCTACATGTTCTCGAAACATTTTTCTCTCGATGTGGGCGTTAGAAAGTTTTATACCTCCATTTGAATGCCTTGAATTGTTTGTAGAATCCATTTTCATGTCCCTCCTTGAAGAAGTCTCTGAGTTTTCCTGTTTTTGCTCTAATTTCTTCAAAATCTACGGTCTTTATCATTTTTCCTATTTTTCCTCAACCATAGAAGCTCAAGAATGATCAATTTACATTTTTATGCCTTTGAAAATCCAAACCCATGCTCGAAATATGCTTTGAACCACGATTGATTGCTTTTGTGTCAAAAAAATTTCATCCTTAGCGAAAAAATCGGGTTACGGGCATGAATGGTGAATTTACGTGTTTTTTGATCTGGAGGGTGTCCTTTTCTGTCAAAATTATCCCTCAACATTCAGCAATCACGTGGCTTATTTTGGTTGGTCGAGGGACGGCGGGTGATTACTTTAACTTATCACTTTTTGCTTTTTGGCAAAAAGGCAAATCTAGTCCCATGGCTTCACTCAATTATGATTGGTTCTTTTAGGGCTTATGTGGCTTCTTCTAATATGATGGGGCATGGTGGGTTTGTTTTTGAACTTGTTCTCTTTGGCTGATTTGGAAAATTGTTTGAACTCACACTGCAGCCCCACCAAGCTCTGATTAAAGAAAATTTAAGTGGCGGGAAAACTTTCTTACTTTTTCCTTGAGGGTGTCCATGTGTTCATTTTTGATTTGATGTGGCTCAGTGGGGCATTCCTGAACTTTGTGGAAATTTTTAAGCCAAAACTTGTCCACGTGGAGGAACGACGCTCATTTCAAGATTTTCTTTTGGGTTTGGCCTTAGAGTTGCGCCGAGAGGACATGTGGAGATTTCTGCTACTTTTCCCAAACTTAGAAAAAAATTTATGCAGCTGGTACAAATTGGCAGAATAGGGACACTTGGTGATCCCGTGCTCATTCAGGATTTCTCGCTTTGTGCCTCTATGTTGAAATTATGCCATGAAGACACATGGAAGGACCACGCATGTTTGGCGGCCTTTAAATTTCATTTTAAAGAAGTGCCTAGAGGACATGTGTTGAGTCCATGCTCATTCAAGATCTTAACTTTTGGGGACCATCTCAAGGTGCGCCATTGTGATGCGTGGCGAGTTTGAAATGTCAAAGCAACAAGGAAGTAGACCATCGGAGGAACTTGGATTTTTAACTCTTGTTACCAAAAGGATTAAAACATAAAAATGGCCTACAAACCCGATAGAGAATAGTCAAAAAATTTCCCGATCAACATTTGAGCGGGAAAAATTTGGAAATTTTTCCTTTTTCCAAAAAAAGGCGTGAAATGGAAAAATTTGGCCACGATTCCATTGGGACCCACCTTACGACACGTGTTAGGTGCATTTCTCAATGGTGGAGGCACAGAGAAAAATATGAAAATTTTACATTTTTCCAATAGTTGTAAAAGGAAAAAAGGAACCCACAGGACCACTCTAAAATTAGATCTCCCACGTGGATGGTCCAAATTCAAAGTAGAAATCAACAGCAATTGTGCACTGTATCTTTTTTTTCCACCATTTTCACTCTAGAGCTCTTAGAGATGCATATTTTTGTGGTTTTTTTATCATTTCCAGGAGTCTCCCTGCACACCAAATGAAGAGGAACATTAATTTGGCATCATGGTTTGCAAGGAAGGTCTATAAATGTATCTCACCATTAATATTCAATCGACTATCGACTTGGGCTGATCTTTCTTTCCTTAGCACGCAAAAACCTATTGATATTTGGGTTTGGTGAGAAAAATCTAGGGACATCTTTTACCGTTAAGATGATACCTAAACTTTGAGCTCGATCGGCATTCCATTTCTTCTTCCGTGAATGCAAAGAACGAAATTGGACAGAATAGGAGTGGAAGTGGTTGGCGAGTAAAGGGAAAAGTAACCTATCGGAGGAAAGATTTGAATGCGGAGATGTTCGAAGAGATTTTCCCCCGACCACCCGACAACTTTTAGAGATCTAATTGGGAATCATGATTGAGATCATGGCGAGCATTGGTACACTCAATGTCTATATTTTTGGGGGAAAAGGCTCTGTTGTAAAATGATATAAATAGGCATGATTTTGCAGTTAAAAGGGTTGGTAGTTTTGAAGATAGAAGTTTTAGGATTCGGAAACCTGATTTCCTAAGGAAAAATCTTGATAGACCTCGTCTTTACGAGAAACTATCGAAGAACCTTGTTTATCTCATGTGTGTTAAGTTTGATCATTTCAAGGTGGTTGCAAGTGTACAACCATTGACAAGCTCGAGATTGTTTTGAGAAACTTTCCCTCTTGATAAGTTTAACCAAAATTGAGTTAATTTGTGTTATTCTTGGGAAAAATTTGTGTTTTCTTCGTTCCTAAATATCTGAAAGTTGTTTTTCTTGTTCCTATTGCATTCTTACATTGAAATCTATGTGAATCACACAAGATCTTATCCTTGTGATAGTTTGGTGGCATTTGCAGTTTCATTTATCAGATGAGCTTTCATTTGATAGTGAAATAAACAAATTTAAAATCACTTGTGACTCCTAACATGACTATAAGATTTTTCTTCAACCTTTGAGGGTATCTTAGATGTGATGAAAGCAGAGATTGATAATGTTTAGTTAAGTTTCCCAATTTGATTCTTCAATTTGGATCCTTGAATTTTATGTGAAAAGTGCTGATCCGGGCCTCCATTGAAGCACATATTCTTGTTAAACAAACATCCTTGCTACTCGAAAGCATTCGTTGTTTGAGATTTCCATTTTGTAAAATTTATCAAAGATTTGTTATAATCAACTGTTATCCTACTTCACCTCTCACCAAAATCATTCAAAAACAACTAATCATACCCATACTACCTCTTTTGGTCATGTATGTATACAAATGCATTTTTAAACTATCGAAACATACGAAACAATCGGGCTTTCATTTTATTTAGTGTCCTGAAGCTTGCCTAGAAAATATCTCCATTATCTAGAGTGACAACTCGTGAGAGCTAGGTTTTGTTACATTGATCATATTTTCTTCAAGGTCTTCCTAATATTTCACAAGCAAGGACATCTCCATCTCTTCCATAAACATCGAGGCTACAAAGGGTCCTCTCACCCCTGGTTGAAAGGCACAACCATAAATTAGGGAGGATAGGTCAAATCCTCTTGAGAGTGCTACCCATTTCTCCACATCTAAGTGACAAAGAGCAAGCTACATCTCATCCCCAGCTACAAAATGACACATTACATGCTTTTCTTGCCTCTAAGCTTCTTGCAAGACTTATGATGTTGCTCACTTCCGAGGGAGAAACAATTTGGATACCAATACCTTCTTGGCACCATTATAAGGGACACTATGATTGCAGTTCATATTGAGTCCCTTGTAAAACACTTCTTACATGCTTGAAGTGTTGTGTGCAATTATTTCAATTTCCAGACCTAGTGCACTAGCTTTCATTGATAAATGCGGGTAAATAAAAGTTAGATCATCCCATTTCCAATTTCTAGTATTGATAGACATTTGTACAACTAAGGTTGAAATTCTTAGTGGTGACTCCTTGTGATCTTATTCTTGATAAGTACTAGTGTCTTAACCTTTGTCAAGTGAAATTTGTTGCTAACCTTTACAAAGTTATAAGGAAGAAGATCTTTCTTTGCTAGGGATCCTACTAGGAAATGTTTTACAGAGATGGGAAAAAAAAGTTAGAAGGAAGAAAATCCTGGAGAGTTGTTGGAGATCAGCAGACAAGAAAAGGGATCTCCATTGATGAAAGTGATCAGCCTATCATTGAAGACTGCAACTCAAGTGCTTCTGAATCAGGTAGCCTCTTTATGGGATTAAATTCTCTAACTTGAGAGGGACCTTCATTTGATTTTGAAAAGTTTTCTTCTCATTTTGTCCCCTGTCTTTTCGAAGTTGATATGGATTTCCACGAAACAAGGCCTTTAGGAGGTATCCATTCGAAAGTTATAATCCTGTGTTTCAAATATGCTCTACCCCTTATCAACTTATCACCCCTCCAAGGTCACCTCCTCAAAACAACATGGTCCTGTCCCCACCCAGAGCTCCATTTGTTGTAAACACCTTTGGTCCTATAAATTTTACAAGGATGGCTAGTTATCCAAATTCAATTCTGAGGATGTAAGGAATAGATTACCAAAGTTCTAAGGAAACAAGGCTATAAGCGGTGATCAACATCTAAATATTTTTATCAATATAATGTAAGATTTTAATATTGAACATGAAGATGTATATATCAAGCTGTTTATCCATACTTTAGAAGAGAATGCAAGAGGGGGCGGTAAAAGCTTTTCGAGATAATTCCATTGACTCTTGGACGAGAGATGAACAATGGATTTAGATTGCAGTATGGTGATAGAACTGACCCCGAGTTTCTTCGCGAGAATTTGAAAACATCAAGAAGAATCCTAATGAGTCAGTACATGATTTCAACACAAGGTTTAATAAGACCTTGAGGATATTTCCTATTAGGATAAGGCCATGTGATGAATCATGTTTGATCAAATATTTAGATGCATTTGATAAAAATGTTGCTTACTACTTGAGGAACAAAAACCCTACTAATTTGAGGCATGCCTTCACCATGGATCTGCAAATAGAGAACAACATCAAGGCAATTGGAAAGCCTCCAAAAAGAGAGGGTGAAAAACTAATTAACTCAGAAAAGCCTCAAACAAAAAGGTCATTGATTTGGAGGAATTACGAAAACTTTGGTAGGGCCTGTCAAAGAAATATCATACAAATTATCCGAGGCTAAAAAGGGATTGGGCAGATTTCACAAGGTCAACACAACCAATAGGGTCAACACAAGTTTACAAATCACCAAAGATCGATGATAGAGGCAAGGGACCTGTTGGATTTGGAAATAGGTAGTCCCGGGCCGGGAAAATAGAATGGTACCTAATCCTTTGGCTGCCGGAGTTACTTGTTGTAGAGGAGACATGTTATTGATTGGTGTGACAGATGTTTCATGCCCCATGCTCCATGTGAGGAAGATAAGCAATAAGAAGAAGAATCTTGTGGTGATAATGATGATGTTTGCATAATGGGTTCCTCCACAAGCTCACTACAAGGGGCAACTTCAACTAAGGTAATAAGTGCTAGAACTCTTCGCTGATTTTGGGATTACATCCACGGTACCTATTCTTCCTTCCTCTCATACTTTAGAAGTAGATATTGTGCAAGATTTTGAATTTCCTAATAATGACTTTGAATATTTAAGGGCTTTAATGATAAAGAAGTATGATGGGGGCATCCCATTTGAGGAGGACAAGAAGTTGATGAATGTTGTTGTGGCTCAAGAATAGGAGTACAACAAAAGAAGTAGGGTTTTCAAAGGGACAGGGCCTCATGCCAAGCCAAAGACTCCATTGCTTTCAAATGTTCCTAAAGAGGCTCCTAAGAAAGATGCATCTGGCAAGGGCCTTGCTGTCCCTAACAAAACTCATACCCCACCTCATTCCCAAGCTATCAAGAATCATATGCCATTTAATGAGTGTCTCAACCTTCCTTCCAATGTCGACTTGCCAAAGTTTTTCCCTTATGATATTGCCCAAATCTAGAGTTAGATCAAGATCTCAGTTCCAATTGTTGAGTTGCTTAGGATTCCTAAGCACAAAAAATGGGCTCTTGAGTATTTGGGGCTGAAAGAGGAGAAGACTTCCCTAGGTAGAAACATAAACATTGTGGAGACTCCTCCAATCATTGAAGAACTAGAAGCACCACCAGCATCAGAAGAGCTAGATGAACCGCTTGAGGTTTGTTTGGGAACATCCATGCTAGATTATCACTGAATGTGGATCCATTTTTCACCACTCGATTATTAAAAATATATTGTTACATAGCTATATGATTGAATCAAGGGGATCATGCAATGTTATGCCTCTAGAAGTCATGAATGATCGAATATCAAAGTAACAACGACATATGGTAAGTGTACTACCATGGATTCAGAGAGGTGCCAATGGTGGGATGTCGAAGGGACTAGTGGTACAACTTGTTTCCTATCCAGGCGGGGACTTGAAGCTTGATGTAGTAATTGTTGATTGCCCACCCAAGTGGGGTATCTTTGTTATCTAGAAAATGGGCTGCAAATGTTGATGCGAGTGTTCAAATGGATATTTCCTATGCCACCATCCAATTATAGGGAAGCCTTGTCAAGTTATAAGGGGAAAAGAAGATGTTATACCTTATTGAAGATCCCAACAATGCATCTTATGAAGTATTGTACACAAGTGTTGATGCTGATAACTTTGTAGGATTTGTTGATGGAAAGGAGCACAATATTAAAGAATGCAAGTGTCTTGAAAAGACAAGATCTCCTTGGACTTTATTGTTTGATTGAGCTTGCTCCATGTTCGTAAATGGTGCTTGTGTGGTTTTGATCTCCCCAGGATAGGAAGAGTTTGTCTTTTCTTTCAAACTCATATTCGAGTGCACTAATAACATTTCTAAGTATGAGGAACTATTGTTGGGTATGAGGATTGCTTGGAAATATGGTGTTGAAGACATCATTGTCAAGGGAGATTCAGAATTAATTGTAAAGCAAGTCAGAAAATTGTATGCCACAAAAATCAGTGAATGAAACAATACAAGCATGTAGTTTGGGATTTCATTGAGATGTTTGTTTCATTCAACATTGTGCATCATGATAGGAAGTTCAATGATATGGAAGATAGGCTTGATGTGTTGGGATCTTGGTTTGATAATTCTGTAATGTCCCCATATTGCGAGTATGATGTTGAAGTGCTAACTAGGCCATCTGTACCTAACAACATCAAACATTGGCAAGTTTTTTCATGATGATGCTCAGGTCAGAAGATTTTTGTAGAACAAAGAGGAGTTTACTTATCAAAATATTGATTGGGAACCAATGGTGTACATAGCATAGGGTAAAGAAACCTTGTTTGGAAATTGTATTATCAACTAAAGACTAATACCATTCCCAGGAGGGTGGTTGCTCCTCATTCCAATTTTGATAATGTTGATCGCATTGTTAACGGATGTATGGCAGCCTCAAGGGATATTGAGGAGCATGACCTTAGCACAAAGGAGAAACCAAGGAAGATTTGGTTAGGTAGAAATCTCAGCAAGGAGGAGAAGCATTCCTACATCCAATTGCTGAAAAAGTATCAAGATTGCATGGCTTGGACTTATTATGAGCTAAAGGCATACAGAGAGGATTTATTTCAACATGAGATTCCCTTGGAGTCTAATGCAAAGCCTTTCAGGTAGAAATAGAGGCCAATCAATCCACTCCTATCTCTTAAGATGCAAGAGGAACTGAAGAAACTAAGGGATGGAGGGATTATTCAGCCCACAAGGTATTCTTCTTGGGTTGCAAACCTAGTACCAATTAGAAAGAAGAATGGTGACATCAAGCTGTGTGTGGATTTTAGAAATCTGAATAGAGCATCAATGAAGGATAATTATCCTTTACCAAACATGGAAAAAATGTTGTAGCTAGTGACTGGTTCTAAGGTACTTTCTACCCTAGATGGTTTCTCTGGTTATAACCAAGTTGTGGTGAAGGAATTAGAAAGGATTAAAATAGCATTTACCACCCCTTGGGGAACATATGTATATGTCAGGATGCCCTTTGGACTGATGAATGCTGGAGAAAATTTTCAGAGAGCAATGGATGTTTCTTTTGCTGGTTACATCAATGATTTTATTATGTCTACCAAGATGATGTAATTGTCTTCTCGAGAAAGAGAACTAATCACATGCTACACTTGGAAAAGATGTTGATAAGATGCAAAGAATATGACATTTCACTCAATCCAAAGAAGTGTCATTTTGGAGTGCAAAATCAAAGTTTCTTGGTCACATTATGTCATAAGAAGGGATGATGATCAATCCAGGAAAGGGTAGAGGGCATCAGCAAGGTTGCAATCGCAAGAACCGGGAAAGGAATTCAGTCCTTCTTTGGGCAGATAAACTTCATCAGATGGTTTATATCAAACTTTGTTGAGTTGTCCATTCTAATCACTTCCATGTTAAAGAAGGAGTGGGTCATCAAGTGGGAAGAGGATGTCATTCAAGCTTTCAATGGGATTAAAGAGGCACTAAAGCATGCACCTGTTCTAGCAGCTCCAGATTATAAGAATCCCTTTCAACTATTCTCTTTTGCTTCAGAGAACACTATTGCATCTGTCCTGTTGCAGAAAGATGATGAAGGGGCTGAGAGGCCAATTGCCTTTTTAGTAAGGCATTGCGGTGCGAGCTGAAATACACTATTATGGAGAAACAAGCATTTGCCTTGGTAAAAGCAACAAAGGTTTTCAGGACTTACATTTTGAGTTACGAGATTTTTTTCTTATGTGCCCCACACCATGGTGAAATACATCTCATCGAGAGATAGAAATATCAAGCAAAAGATGTAGATGGGTGAACAAGTTGCAAGAATATGAATATGATATCCAAACCATGAAGCCACTGATTACTTCACTAAATGGGTGGAGGTAATCCCCACCAAAAGAGCAAGACACCAAATTGTCATCAATTTTCTGTTGAATCATATCATCCTTGAGTTTGGGGTGCCAGTCAAGCTTGCTTGTTGACAATGCAAGGAGCTTTAGAGCTAAACCTTTGGTAGCGATGTGTAAATAAAATGGGATCAACTTCAAATATGCATCTAATTACAATCCCTTAGGAAATGGAAAATTTGAGTCTAGTAATAAAACTTTTTTGAAAATTATCAGAAGAACCTTGGAGCTAAACAAGAGAAAATGGGGTGAACAGTTGAAGTTTGTTATGCAGGTAGACCACATTCACGTTAAAAGAGCCACTAGAAAAATACCATTTGAGTTGGTGTATGGAATCCATGCCCTACTACCCCTGCATATGCAATTATCCTCATATCAGTTCATGAAAAACTATAATATCAAGAGGTAAGTTCATATGATTCCCGCATTAACTAGATTGTTGAGCTTGATGAAGAAAGGCGGGCATCCCACCAAAGGCATGTAAAGTTCAGAGAGAAGATAAATAAGTTGTTCGAGAAGAAGGTCACCCCAAGAGATTTCAATGTTGGCGGTCTCGTGCTCTTTATGGGATAAAGAGGCATGAAGATAAGGGAAAGCATGGTAAATTTGATGCATTGTGGATGGGCCCTTACTCCATAGATATTCGGATTGGTGAGCATACCTTCTTCTTGAAGGATTTAGATGGATAATTGCTCAAATTACCTGCTAATGGTAGGAATTTGAAGCATTTCTTGGATTGATTCCCCATAACCAAGGTGAACATCATCATTCGTTGTGTTGTGGCCCTTGGTGGCTTGTTTTTTTGGTTTCTGGATTCCTTGTGGGGGATAGTCTTGGTTTTGTGCTCTGCAAGATAACTCCTTTACACAATGATTATTTTGGCACTTGGACTACCTTTTTTCTTGTGGCACTCATAGGAGTGCCCATCCTTGAAGTCGGGGCGATGTTGGTGCTCGATTTTTCTTGCCCCATTTGCCATTATTTTCCTGTCTGCGTGTTAAAACATTTTGTTTCTCGATGTGGGTGTTATGAAATTTTCTACCTCCATTTGAATGCCTCGAATTGTTTGCAAAATCCATTATCATGTGCCTCCTTGAAGAAGCCTCTCGAGTTTGCCTTTTTGCCTTAATTTCTTCAAAATCTATGAGCTTTTCTATTTTTCCTATTTTTACACGACCATGGAAGCTCGAGAATGATCAATTTAGATTTGTATGCATTTAAAAATCCAAACCCATGGTCAAAAGATGCTCGGAACCATGATTCACTTGGTTTTGTGTCAAAAAATTTCATCCTTAGCAAAAAAATCAGGTTCTGGGCATCAATGGTTAATTTATGTGTTTTTGATGGTCTGGCAGGTGTCTTTTTCCTATCAAAATGATCCCTCAGCATTCAACAGTCATGTGGCTTCCTTTTGTTGGTGGGGACAATGGGTGAGTACTTTAACTTATCAATTTTTTGATTTTTGGCCAAAAGGAAAACATGATCCCATGGCTTTGCTCAATTCTAATTGGTTCTTTTGGTGCTTACGTGGCCTCTTCTAATTGGATGGGGTGCGACGGGTTTGTTTTTGAACTTGTTCTCTTTGGCTACTCTGGAAAAAGGTTTGAAATCACCTTGGGGCCCTACTAGGCTCTTATTAAATCAAATTTAAGTGGCAGAAATAATTTATTATTTTCACCCGAGGGTGTCCACGTGTTGATTTTTGATTTGATGCGGCTTGGTGGGGCATTTCTAAAATTTGTGGAAAGGTTTAACCTAAAAATTGTCTACGTGGAGGAATGACGCTCATTTGAAGATTTGCTTTTTGGTTTGGCCTTGGAGTTACATCGGGAGGACATGTGGAATTTTCCACTTTGCTTTGCTCGGACTTAGAAAAAAATTTATACTGGCTCGTATAGTTTGGCAAAATAGGGACACGTGATGAGCCCACGCTCAATCAAGATTTCGCTTTGGGTCTCTATGTTGAAACTACGCCATGAAGACACGTGGAAGGACCACGCATGTTTGACAACTTGCCTTTGAATTTCATTTCAAGAAGTTCCAGGAGGACACTGTTGAGCTTGCACTCGTTCAAGATCTCAACACAGGGGGACCATCTCAAGGTGCGCGGTGTGACGAGTGGTAGTTTGAAAAGTCAAATAGAGAATAGTAAAGATTTTAACCCGGTCAATGATGGAGTGTGAATTTTTTTGGAAAATTTTCCTTTTCCCAAAAAGAGGTGAAATGGCGGAGAATTTTTCTACTGTTCCTTTGGGACCCACCTTAGGACAAGTTTCAAGAACATTTCTCAAGGGTGTAGGTATGGAGAAAAATGTGAAAATTTTACATTTTCCAAAAGTTGTAAAATGGAAAAAAGGAACCGGTAGGCCCACTATAAAATTAGATCTCCCACATGGATGGTCCAAATTCAAAGTAGAAATCAATGACAACTATGCATCTGTATCATATTTTTCCACCATTTTCACTCCAGAGCTCCTGGGGATGTGTATTCTTGTGGTTTTTATCATTTCTTAGAGTCTCTTGCATGCCAAATGAAGAGGAACATTAATCTAGCATCCTGGTTTGGTGGGGAAGGTATGTAAACATCTCTCACCATTAATATGTAATCTTAATGTCAGATTCGACCTGATTTTTCTTTCCTTGGCATGTGAAAGACCTGTTGATATCTGGGTTTGGTGAGAAAAATCTAGGGACATCTTTTACCATTAAGATTAGACCTACCCTTTGAGCTTGATATGATCTTCCATTTATTCTTCCCGGGCATACAAAGAACCAGATTGGATAGAATAGGGGAAAAATTTGTTGGTGAGTAAAGGGAAAAGTAATATACCCGAGGAAGGAATTGAATGAAGGAGATGTTTGAAAATATTTTCCCTCCGAGCACTGACAACTTTTAGAGATCTTATTCGGGAATCACGATCGAGATCATGGCAAGCACGGTACACTCAATATCTTTGGTTTTGGGGTAAAAGGCTCTATTGTAAAATGATATAAATAGGCATGAATTTTCCATGCAAATGGTTGGGAGTTTGTGAAGGTAGAAGTGTTAGGATTCAGAAACTGATTTCCTAAGGAAAAAGCTTGATAGAGCCCATCTTTCGAGAAACTATCGGAAGAAGCCTGTTTATCTCCTTTGTGTTAAATTTGATCATGTCAAGGTGGTTGCAAGTGTACAGCCATTGACAAGCTCTGATATTATTTTGAGAAACTTTCCCCTACTGATAAATTTAACCAAACTTGAGTTAATTTGCTTTATTCTTGGGAAAATTTTGTGTTTTCTTCATTCCTAAATGTCTAAAAGTAGTTTTTCTTGTTCCTGTTGCATTCTTACATTGAAATCTATGTGAATCACACAAGATCTTATCCTTGTGATATTTTGGTGGCATTTTTAATTTCATTTATTAGAAGAGCTTTCATTTGATAGTGAAATAAACAAATTTAAAATCATTGTGACTCTAAAGCATGACTATAAGATTGTTTGTTAGCTTTTGAGGGTATATTAGGTGTGATGAAACATAGATTGATAATGTTCGGTGAAGTTTTCCAATTTGAGCCTTCATTTTGGATCCTTGAATTTTGTGTGAAAAGTGCTGATCGAGCCTCCATTAAAGCACATATTTTGGTTAAACGAACATCCCTGGCTACTCTGAAAGCATTCTCATTGTTTGATCTTTCCATTTTTTTTACATTTATCAAATATTTTGTATAATCAACTTTATCCTACTTCACCTCCCACCAAAATCATTCAAAAACAACTAATCATTCTCACACTACCCCTGTTTGTCATGTATGTATACAAATGCATAATTTTTACCACGAAAACATGCAGTAACAATCGGGCTTTCATTGTCTTTAGTGGCACGAATCTTGCCTAGAAAATATCTCCATTATCTAGAGTGACAACTTGTGAGAGCTAGGTTTTTTTGCATTGATCATATTTTCTTCAAGGTCTTCTTAATACTTCATAAGGAGATCTCCATCTCCTCCATAAAAAACATGCTACAAAAGGGTCCTCTCACCCTGGTTGAAAGGCACAACCATAAAGTAGTGAGGATAGGTGAAATCCTCTTGAGGGTGCTAGCCATTTCTCCACATCTGAGTGGCAAAGAGTAAGTTACATTTCATCCCCAGCTACAAAACAACACATTACATGCTCTGCTTGCCTCTACGTTTACGCCGGACTTGTGATGCTACTTAGCGTATGAGGAGAATCATTTTGGGTACCAACAGATATAATTGTGCATAGTATTTACCTTCTTATATGTTATACGATATTCTCACAATGTGAAAATTAATTGTCATCCCAATCTATCTTCTAAACATCATAGGTATTATTCAAATTCTTTCCCAAAATATTGTTAAAGGTTCTATTATTTTATTTTCCTATGGTAGGTAGAGAAAGTATTGTGATGCACAATAATAAATTCATTTAGTAAAATATAAATTATTTCTACGAGGAAATGGGTTCATCATTACTTAATAAACATCAATAAACATCAACTAAAAAATTAATGATAATTTTTTAATAGTTATTATGTCATCACATGAACTACTTCCATCTCATATATTATTTTCATCTTACCCACACTTTCAAAAAATCACATTAGAGAACATATTTATTAGAATGCTTGAACACTATTGGTGACATGTAAATTGTAATGTTAAAATTCTATTATGAAAGTACATGTGTGAAAAAAATGGAAGGTTCTTCGTATCCAGTAAAGGATCAATGTCGAGGTCATCATGGTTGCATATTGTGGAACTTGGATGGTTTGGATATGGAAATGACGAACAGGAGAATTAGTATACGTGAATTCTATTAACATAAGTTGGGTATTATATACTCATAAGGTGATAAAAAATGCATATGAAGAATGCATTTCTTTCAATTATTCCTTAAATTAAATAAATAATTAAGATGGAGAATGAGTGACCTCTCGTTATCCCCCACATTAGAAAACCAATGAATATGGATAATGGAAGGCCTTCTAATCTCCTTGAAAGTGAATAATAAATCAAGAGGGAAAATGGGAGGCCCACCATTCTATCTCAAAGTAAAAAAATGAATAATAAGAATAAGATGCTTTCCATTCTTTGTTAAAGTTCAAATAAATGAAGAGATAAAATTGAAAAGTCAAAAAATTTCAAGACGGAAAATAGGAGAAAAAATCTAAAGATAGAATAGTAAAGAAAAAAATTCAATCGATAGAATGGGAGGCCTCTTGTTCTCTCTTTAAGTGAAAAAATTTAAAGGTAGAATAATAATCCTCTTTGACCTAAATATGTATTTAACACATGACAATATTATTTAGTTCCCCATAGTTTAAATTTAAAGTTCTGGTTACTAATTTCGAAAAATTTAAAACTGATAATGACACATTTGGTCACCAACATTCACATGTTTGAAACCAACATTATCACAATTGGAAACGTATAATAACACAATCGGAAACCAAAGTTCATGTTTATAAAACCATGAACCATGTTATAAGAAGTCTATATTTTTGTGATTAGTCCAAATTTAATGAAAAGGTGGTTGAAGGAGTATACGACCTAAAAGAGGATTAATTATTGTCCTAAAATTATGCCTTGCATGGGGAAGGGAATGTGCTTGGTAGAAACCAAGGAACACACAAAAAAATTGGCTAGGGGACAAGTGCTAGTACAAGAAAAGACAAAAATACATGTATAAGACGAAATGGATGCTGAGAAGACATGCACGAGTAAACATACGAGAAGACAATATAGAAAACCAAAAGTGGGTTGCAAACATGGGACATAACTCATGATGCTACAAGCCATTCAAGGATGTATTGTTCACAAGAAAACAAATGTGCACTCAAGACAAAGGGAAAATCCTACAAACAAAATCATACAAAGAAAATAGCGTTGCATAACAAATACTACACATGATGTACCCATTCATATGTTAAACAGATAAGAAGTATGCCAAAGCATGTATAATAAAATAAATTAATGTGCTTTATGAAACAAAATGAAACAATAACACCTATAATGTATGAAATTGGATTCCCTTAGGAGCCTCTATGGGACTTGTAAAAGGTTTTGCACCAAGCATCCATGATGCATATAATAGATCTATATAATATGTGATTACAACTACAAAGAAAGTCAATGCGCATGTACGTATGGTAAAGATAATGACATATAATATGTGTATTTAACATGTGTAATAATATGAACATGTACGGGAATACATAAGCAAGACTAAATGTAACCAATATATGCGGTATGTTGTGGATGAAGTGGAATGATATTTAGAGTGAATGATCAAATCAACATGCCCCCAAGTGGATGTGTATGTAGGTAATTAACAAAAATAAAATCCAAATGTGGTATTTAGAGTTCTAATGTTAATATAAATAGGAGGACTAAAACACTTATAAAAGAACTAAAGAAATATGAAATAAATGTAAATAATCTATTATAAGTGAAATCAAACCCTAATATGTAAGAGAAGAGTAAAGAACGGACTCGCTGATAACTTGGAGACTATCGTAGGTTGTCGTAGTTCAGGAACTGGAACTTGATAGTGTAAATGAACACTTAAGATCCCTACAAAGGGCAGATCTAGGTTGTCTGAGCTTACACATGCACCTAGGGGTGTACTAGGCACCCCGGGGTGCCCTGGTCTGTAGTCTGGGTACTCAGAATAGTGTAAATTCTTAAAACCCTAATTTGAAACATTCATTAAGTGTCTCTGAATACTCTCTATCTATCACCTTTGGATTCCCGGATGAACTAGATGACGCATACTGTGTAAGAAGAATAAGGGGTCGGACTGACCTCGATTGCTAAACCGATGGACTCATCATTGAGTGCTACACTACATTACAAACCCTAATGTAGTTCTTAAGAGTGTTTGTATGTCATGCCCTAGGTGCTCTCATGTGAGTTGCACTTTGTGAAAGAGTAATATATAATAGCTATAGAATATCTAGATAGTAGAATAGAATGTATAGAATCCCTCCTCTTCTAAGAATGTGTGTGATGCAAAATTCTTATCTTGAATGTATGGTAATATGTGGATGCATGTGATCACGATAGATGTAGCCTTAGATGGAGTGATAGTAGTAATAGGATGAAATGACCTAGGACCACTATTATGGTCTTATAGCTTTATATTTATAGAGAGTCAAGTTTAATTTCATAATTAATCCGACAAAGCTGACCGAGAATAAAATAAGGATGAGGAACAACTAGAAGTGACCCAAAAAGGAGTGAAAGAGATTGTGCATAGATTGAGGTGCCGGGTGGGACCATGACACCTCGAGGTGCCCCAAAGTATAGCCTAGGGCACCCTTATTTACTGACTAGAAACTTTGAATGGTCATGAAATGGGTTGATAGGTATTGGGAAATACACAAGAAATAAGAAATAAAAGATAAGAAAAATATGGCCAAAAGGTGGGATTAATTAGTACTTTCTACACTTGAGAGTCTTTAAAATAGTAGTATAAGAAGGAACGAAATATTGTCTACTGTGTAATATTTGTGTCTATAGTATGCGGTGAGGTTCATTTATTTATTCCCCCTCAATAATCAATAATGAGCCGTAAATGAGAGTGCATCATCTAGGAATGGTTTGAATGTGTTTACTAAAAATATGTGGTCATCAAAGTGCCTTTGTGTTGAGTATGAGTGTGTGAGTGAATGAGTGAGGTGATTAAATGTGTAAGTGTGATGAGGTACATTTGAGATGTATACCCTCATAATTCGAGTATGAACCGTGGGAATAGAGTGCATGTTAGGGTAATGGAGAAGAAAATGTATGAGGATGCGTGTGATGAATGTAAAATACTAGATGTGATGTGTGTAAGGTGGAAGATCGTTGACCATACCCCCTAATTGTATGGTGATGAATTTGTTTTTGTTGAACAATGCTTGGAGAAAAATTATGAGAAAGTGTGTTGTATGTGTAAATAGATGGTGATAAATGTATGCATGTATGAATGAGTATGCACTAGATAGATATAACGGGAAGGTGAAACAAATTCTTATTGTAAGATATCCCTAAACAAAGTCATGTAACAAATGCAATAACATGAGTGTTTCATCATGAAGTGACGATCTGATACATGTATCAAAGGGTTTGAAAGTTCTCAAATATACAAATCATGAAGTGAAAAGTGTTAAGTGTGATAGGAAAATCAAAAATATGTATTAGAAGGGGGGAATAAGTGTGATGCACCCCAAGTATATCAATGATGAAGATTTATGCAGTGACGTGAGAGATAACTTTGCATTCTGAGAGAGAATTTTTGTGTCATGATAAGAGTTAGGGCCAACACAATGGTAGGCCAAATAAATAATAGGACCATACGATGGTGGAGGAATTTGAAATGTGTCTTGGCTATCAATAGAAGGAGGAGTTGCTTTTAAAAACTTAATTAGAAATAGAAGTGGAGCGGGATGGGGAGGAATCATTAATGGTGGTATCTTAGGTGGGATTGATGACACTACATAGGACTTGATAGGAAAATAAGGTGGAATGACTATGAGAGTTGGTTGCATAGGTTTGATTGGGAATGCCATAGATGACTTGAGAGGCGGTTGATTAAGCAATTCTTAACTCTCCATAGAAGGATCCTTAGAAATGATGGCATGGTGTTCATTAGATTTAGGAAAATAAGTTTTAGGAAACAATTAAGATGTAAAAATTGTAGATGGGCATGCAACAAAATGTTGTGAAATGAATGAGATAAATCCTTGACGCTCAAGATGCTTGATTATTAGTCCTAAAGCATAACGGTCATTTTCATTATGTCCATTGATTTGATGATAATTACAATATGGATGACCCTGATATTTTTCAAGATGATATGGAGGATAACCATGATTATATGGTAAAGTGATCAATTGATGATTATAGACATCAATAACAATATCATTTTCTTGGGATTGTGATTAAATTTGAGAGGCTCCGAGTAATGGAAATACATGAGGCTCACTAATGTAAGAACATGTAGATGACATATAATGAAGATGAGATGTAGAAGGAGAACAAACATGATCTTGAGAAGTGTCCTTAAGTTGTTGGATTTAAGATTCTAGAGATGTAATCATGAATTCCATAGCCTGAAATTTTTCTTGTAATAAAGAATGCAAATCTTGAATTGAGTCTAACATGGATTGATTAGATGGAGGATCACGAAGGATAGGGTCATCAGATAAATGATCAAAGATAGAAATTATTTCATGTGGTGGCATATCTTGAGGAAGATACATGGTGTCTAAGGTTTTTAAAGAACGTCCTTGTAATTGGGATTCATCTTAAATAAATTAGAAAAATAAATTTGAGGAATTTTACAACCCATGATAGAGAGAAAATGAGGATCCTAATCTTGATATCATTCGAGTTCACCAAAATGATTAAACTAAATGTTATTTTATGAGCCTAATCTAATATTATTGTAGTAGTAAATAAATGAACAAAGAAGTACAATATAGATTGAATCAAACGAAGAAAGAAAGTATGAAACCCTAGTTGTAAAATGAAGGGAATAAAATTTGTAGCTGATTCACAAAGATGTCAAGGGTATGTTGAAATGGAAAAATAGTAAACTAGAAGTACAAATTATCGTATTCATGCTCTGAAAATTGTGTGATTTAATTTTGGTCACTTGTATGTCGTAATATGGCCATCGAATTTGCATGTAGCTTGCAATAAATATTTGACCAACAAAACCCTCAAATAGAGACCAAATCCTAAAAATGAAAGATGTAAAATGACGGTTCAAAATGTCCTCAGTTGTCATAGTTGTCAAATTATGACTGAACACTACACTACGTCTCAGACTCAATGTAATTTTGAGTGTGTGTGTCACACTTGATAGCGTGAAAAGTACCTAGATGTAAAGAAATGTAATAAGATGTGTGCATGGAATAGAATGTTCACTTCCCTCCTATGAAGTTTATGTAAAATAACCATACCTTGTGTCCCTTGAATTTTTCTAGATGGATGCAATGGAGCTCTTAGATGCTTGATAAATGTAACCTTAGGTGGTGATAGTTAATGCCTAGTGCTTGGTATTTTAATATGATCACATAACTTTATATTTATATGATTCATTTTCTTTTATTTCATAATTAACCCCAAAATGGTGAAGCTGCTAAAAGATAATATGCTTAAACATCTAGAAAGGACTCAAAAAACTTTTAGTAAATTACAAAGTGGACAGGGGCACCAGAGGGAGGAGGGCTCTGGCGTCGCATCTGGCTCGGCTTTGGTTTCGGGACGATAAAATTTAAAGTGTAACAAGACAAAATGATCAAGTAAGGATGCAAGACTGAAAGAAGAAATAGAAATCGAAGAAAGGAGGTAAAAGACATGGGTTAATTAGTAATTCTTTTACTTAGGAATAATATGAATAATATTATTTAATCATGACTAGATAATTACCCAAAGTGCGTGATTTACATCTACAAAATGATGTAAATGTGATAAGGTGAGGCTCAATTCATATTTATACCCTCGAAATTGATTATGAACCATGAGACTAGAGTGTGTCATTAGGTAGAGTGCACTTGTAAGGGTTCAATTTTGAAATGTAATAGTGCGATGCATAAGTAGGATGTGCTAGGAAGATGTAAATTGTAGGTATGTAGTATAGTGTTTGTGATTGCGACACTAAAAAGATGTGTGTTGAGTGGTTTGGGTGAAGATGTGTAGTGTGGAGTGCAAGATGTATAGAAGGTGTAGTATAAGAGAGAAAATCATGCATGATGCATAGTAACATAAGAAGATGATGTCAAATATGTGTATAGTTTGTAGAAAAAATTGTGTATGATGTATAGAATAAGATATGAATAGAAGATGTAGAAATTGCACATTATGTATGATGTGTAAGAAGAACAAGATGTCGTAGATGCGTAAGATGTGTAATGGGTAAAAATACAAAGCACGTAAAATACATAGTATATGTAAGAAGAAGATGTCAAAGATGTGTAGGATGTGCAATGTGTAGAAGAATGTGTCGTAGATGTGAAATGTGTAGTGTGTGAGGTTCATATGTATAGTATTCCCTCAAAAGTCAAGTGTGAACCTTAGCACAAGAGTGTGTCATAAGGTAATGAAAATGCTAATGTATCAAATGGTTTGTATTGATGCGTATCATATTTTAGACAATAAGTGTAGACCATTAAGTTTAATCAATGATAGAGACATTTGATAGCAATGCAAGGGGGGAGAAGCTATGATGCCCCCAAGTATGTAAGTGATGGAGATCTAGTCGATGATGCTAAGTAGATCAATGTAAGGAGTAGTTTCCTTGACAAAAGTGATTGAATGCTGAAGTGGAGATTGAGGAGGGACCTTACATGGTTGTGACTTAATTGATAACATTGTGGAAGACTTAAGTGGAGGCCAGGTTAAACTTTGTTTTAGATAAGGTTTCTTAGATTGACTTGCAAATAGTGTAGATGAATTAGTGGGAGGAGGTGGTGGGGAACAATCCTTGAGAGGTGATTTCTAGTTTGACTTGGTAATGTTGTAGATAACTTGAGTGGAGGAGGAGTGGGACAATCCTTAAGAGGAGGTTGAGTGGATTGAATAGGAGGCACATTTGGACCGGAAAAAGAAGGCACCTTACACATGTAATTTCATGACGCTCTTTGGATATAGAAGTAGATTTAGGAGCCCATTTGGATGTAGAATTTACATATGGGCATGCAACAAAATGAGATAAACCCTCAATGCTCAAGATGCTTGATTCTTTAGGGTAAAGCATGACATTCATTGTCATTATGTCTATTGATTAGATGATAATTGCAATCTGGATGACCTTGATATTTTGGAAGACGAAAAGGAGGATAACCATGAGTAGATGCTAAAATTATCAATTGATGACTAAGGAGCTCAAAAAGAACATCATTTTGTTTAGCATTGCGATCAAATGTGAGCGGGTCTAGTAATTGTAAAACTTGACACTCAACGATATGAGAACATGTAGAAGACATAGAATGAGGTAAGATGTAGAAGGAGAATAAACATGATCTTGAGAAGCATCTTTAAGTTGTTGGATTTAATAGTTAAGATATATGATTGTGGATTCCATAGCTTGAACTTTTTACAAAATTAAGATTACAAAGTTTGAATTGACTCCACTATTGGATGGAGAATCATGAAGGCTAGATTCATCAAATTGATGGTGGAAAATAAAACTTATTTCATGTCGAAACGTATCTTTAGGAAGATAGATGGAGTCTAAGAATTTTTGTAGAATAGCTTAGCACTCAAGTTGCATTTCAAGTAAATCGGACAAATGAATTTGAGGAACTTTACGACCCATGATAGATGAAAAATAAGGATCTTAGAGTGTTTGAATGAGAAAAATTCAACAAATTATTTAACAAAAATAAATTAAATGGATAGTATCACTTATGTTAAATTATAAGATGTGTTATAACAAGCTGATATGGCAGTAAAATGCAGTAGATGACTTAAGAAAATAAGTAAAGAAAGGAAAAACCTAATTTGTAATGAAGAGATAGAACACTTATCGATTTCGTAAATATCTTGTAGGTGTGCGAAGGTGGAAAACTCGTAAAAATTGAACATAAGAATTCACAACCAAGCCCGAGAAAAATGTAGAAGTGCGCAAGGAGAAGGGACCAAGTCACTGGAGTGGTACTAGGGCACTTGGGTGCTAGGATCCATTCCTAGGTGTCAGGGTTTGGGCAAGAGGTCCAAAGATTAATTTCATATGGTTTTGAATGATTTGAAACCTACGTTTCTTTTTCTACATGGTCACATTATGATTGCCAATGTCGTTGATAACTGCGATAAATGGATCACCTGTAAACCCCTCAAAATAACATCAAATCCTGAAAAAGAAATATGCAAAATGAGGGGTCGACTTTCCTCAATCCTGTCACAATGGTGATCTTACGACTGAGTGTTGTACTACATCTAAGACCCAATTTAGTTCTATGTGTCATGTGTCGAATCACGCCATAGGTGGCTCTTGTGCATGTCACACTTGATAGCGAGAAAATTAGCTAGATGTAGATGATGTAATAAATGTGTGCATGGAATAGAATATACTTACCTCCTATGAAGTGTGATGCAGAAAACCAGCCCTAATACCTTGCAATGGTGCTAGATGGATGAAATGATGCTCTTTAGATGCTTGTGAGATGAAACCATAGCGATAGTATAGATGATTAGATCTTGGTCCTTTAATTTGGTAACGTAACTTTATATTTATCTACTTCTCTTGTTAAAATTTCTTAATTGATCACTAAAAGGGCCAAACCCTTAGAAAAAGGATGCCCAATGGATAGAAAGGACCCTAAAAGGGCCGAGATAAATACAAAGAGGTATAGGGCGCCCAGAGGGGACAAGGGCACACAGTGTTGGCGTCTTGGCTAGGATTTGGTGTCCAGAGCCGAGAGAAGGTGAAGTATGAAGGGTCGACTAGAATGTGAGGGACATAAGGTCAAGAGAGGAGACTAGAAACAAACCTAAGAGGCCAAGTATAGTGATCAAATAGTAATTTTATCCCGTAAGAAGCATATAAATAGTAGTATGTAATTAAGATCTAGTAATGTACCCAAAGTACATGATTTAGTGTCTACACTTATAAGACTAACACGTTCATTCATCATTTATTAAGGGTGACAACATCATACATTTTTGAAATTTTGTAATCAAAGTACGAGGGATTGAATTGGAAATTATTACAAAAATAATTCAATGAAACAAATTTGAATAGATTCATAACGTTATGTAGTGTAAGAAAAAAATTAAAAATACATGTCATAGAGGAAGTAACATATTACATGGAACAAAACCAACTTCGATATAAATCATGTAGGCACACTAAGATTTGATATTGGAGTTTCATATATTACACGACTATATATATAACATTAATCTTTTCGATCATCATTATTACGAGGTAATAACATAATACATTAATAAATTGTTGTATTCAAAGTAGGAGGGAATCAATTTAAAATTATTCCCAAATAAGCTGAATGAAAAACTTTGAATAGATTAATAACACTATAAGTATAAAAACAACATTAAAAACGTATGTCATCGATAAAACAATGATTTATGTGGAACAACAACCTACTCTGATATAGATCATGTAGGCACACTAAGATTTGACATTGCATTTTTATCTAATACATTGAGTATCTTCTGTAAGAGTAATGTGTTGGATCACCATTATTAGTTGTAAACATGTAATACATTATTGAATTAGTGTACTCAAAGTATTTGGAAATTAAACAGAAATTACTCCAAAATAATTGAATGAAACAATGTGAATATATTCATAATACATCGTAATGTAAAACACACATTAAAAATGTATGTTCTTTGATGCAACAATGTATTACATTAAACAAAAACCTACTTTTATATAGATCATCTAGAAACATAAAATATTGGCATCACAAATTTGTAAAGTATAGTGATTATATCTTCTAAGAATAATGTGTTTGTTCATCATTTATTAGGGGTGACAATGTAATACGTTGTTGAATTGTTGTAATCAAAGTAGGAGGGAATGAATTGAAAATTATTCCAAAGTAACTAAATGAATTAATTTTGATTAGACTCGTAATGTTACGTAGTGCAAAACAAAAATTAAATATACGCCATTGAGGAAACAACATATTATGTTGAGCAACAACCTACTTTGATATAGATCCTATAGGCATACTAATATTTGACATTGAATATTTACATAGTATAATGAGTATCTTCTATAAGAGTAATGTGTTGGATCATTTTTATTAGGATTAATAATGTATTACATTGTTGAATTATTGTACTCAAATTAAGTGGGAATAAATTGGAAGTTATTCTAAAATAACTAAAGGAAACAAATTTGAGTAGATTCGTAATTATATGTATTTCAAAACAAACATTAAAAATCCATGTCAATCGAGGCAAAGCAATGTATTATGTGGAATAACAACCTACTTTGATATAGATATTGTAGGAACATTAATATTTGACATTGTATTTTTATATAGTACACTAGTATCCTTTGCCGAACTTATGTGTTGAATCATCGTTGTTAGAGTAACAATGTAATACTTAATTTGAACTATTGTACTCAAAGTAGGAGGTAATGAATTAGAAATTATTTCAAAGTAATTGAATTAATTTTTTTAATAGATTCATAACAATATGAACCGTAAAATCAGACATTAAAAATGCATATCATTGATGGAACAACATATTACATGGAATAACAACCCGATTTAATAAAGATCATGTATTCGCACTAAGATTTGATATTGTAGTTTTATATAGTACACCAAGAGTATCTTATATAAGAGTAATATGTTGGATCATTGCTATTAGGGGTAATAATGTAATATGTTGCTAAATTTTTTTACTCGAAGTAAGAGGAAATTAATTGAAAACTATTCCAAATAACTAAATGAAACAACATTGAATAGATTTATAACACTATGTAGTCCAAAACAAACATTAAAAATTCATGGCATCGAGGCAAAAACGTATTACATTGAACAACAATGTACTTTTATATATATATCCTATAGGCACAATATGATTTGACATTGAAATATTATATAGTACACCGAGTATCTTATGTATGAGTTATGTGATGGATCATTATTATCGAAGTAAGAACGTAATATGTTTCTAAATTGTTTTACTCAAATCATGAGGTAATTATTTTTTAAAATTCCAAATAATTGAATGAAACAAATTTGAATAGTTTCATAATGTTATGCGAGTGTAAAACAAACATCAAAAAACATGTTGTTCGGGAAAAATGTATTACATGGAGCAATAACCTACTTTGATATAGATCGATAAGCACACTAAGATTTTACATTGTAGTATTATAGAGTACAATGAGTATCTTCAGTAAGAGATATGTGTTGGACCATCATTATTAGGGTAATCTTGTGATAAATTTATGAATTGTTGTACTCATAGTAGGAGAGAATGAATGGGAAATTATTCTAAAATAGTTGAATGAACCATCTTTGAATAGTTTTGTAAATATATGAAGTGAAAAAAAAACTTTAATAATTTATGTTGTCGATGCAAAAAAATATTGCGTGGAACAACAACCTACTTTGAAATAGATCTTGCACTCACACAAAACTTTGGCATCACAATTTGGTATATTATAATGAGTATATCTTGTAATAATAATATGTGCGTTCATCATAATTTAGGGGTGACAACGTTAATACATTATTTAAGTATTGTAATCAAAGTAAGAAGGAATGGATTGGAAATTATTTTGAAATTAGTAAATAAAAGAAATGTGAATAGATTAGTAACACTATGTAATGAAAAACATAAACTAAAATTGCATGTCGTCAATGCAAAATCTTATTACACGGAAACAAGAACGTACTTTGATATAGATCTTATAGGAACACTAATATTTGATATTTAGTTTTATATAGAACATTGAGTATCTTCTATAAGTGTAGTGCCCACTTCCCTTTCACATCTTTTTCTACTGATCACGACACTGCTGACTATATGATGGACATTATTATAGTTTTGATATAGTATGATGTTAGATGTTCGATCATAGATTATTGTTGACTTTGATTCATATATGATGCATGATGATTATTAGAGACATTTTATATGTTGATGTTGATATATTGTTTGACATGGTTATATTATGGATGTTGTGTGGATTTGTGATATTTGGATATTGTGGGTAGACCTAGAAATGGAAAATTATTGCATGATGATTTAATTGTTTGTAAAACTATAAATGATATCGTTAGATTTATTTGATGTTGTTGTGATCCATATATCTAGATGATTTTGGGAATTATATTTATATTCATTTTGATGTTTTGATATGGCAACGAGGCCGAAGGAGGTATTTTTATTTTGCGAGGTTAAAATATCAAAACAAACATCGGGGATTGGAGACCAACCACATTGGAATTCTAGATGAATTCAACAAGGTCAGCATGGAACCTAGTTTTGTTTGTGTGTGTTTGTTGTGTTATGGATTCCCATGGAGGGGGATCACTTTTAAGCGTGACTAAGGGATTTTATGTTTTTTATTTGATCCCTTTTGTTTAATTTTGCATGTGTTTTATGCGGTGCACTTACCATTTCATTATTTATTTAATGTGGTGTGTAAATATTGTGAGTAATCATATTGTTTAGTTATTTAATTAAAAGATGTCATAAGAAAGTAATTAATAGAGTTGTTGGCCATCTTTTAAAGTATTGTGAGAATTTGTAAGTAATGTGTAAGTGACCTTGTAAGTTATGTGTAAGTTTAATTTTGAGTGTGAAACACTCCACCTTCTTGGAAATTCGAATCTATCCTTGGAGGTTGTTTTTGGAGACTTTTGGGACAAGTTAAACTTGTCCCATACCTCTTAAATTTATTTAACAACCTTGCCCATGGTTGGAGGGTTAGATTTAGACCTTATTTATGCATTTTTGCAAGTCAAATTGAATGTTGTAATTGCACTTTTCTTACATAATTTAATTTTAGTCCCTATGGGGTATGGGTTTGTTTGAGTGTGTAAGTGAAGCTGTCATATTATTCACCCACTTATTTATTATGCATTGGAGGATGAAGTTGAATTTTGGGGGATGGGATTGAGAATGTGTGATGTGGCATCCTACATGGATCCACCTCATCCTCTTCTATAAAATTTGAATTGTTTGCCTTGTTTTGGGTTGGCTTCACTTTTGAAAACTTCATTTTGGGTGCATTTCCTTGCAGTTTTGGGAGCTTTTTCTTGGAGATTTTTTTGGAAGATTATTGCATGCTTGTGCCTGGTTATTTTGGATTGCTTGCATTGGCATAAAGATTGTTGTTTTGGAACTTGGAGAAACTCCATCATGGAAAGGTAGGAGCTTGGCCCTTGAAATACTTTTCTTTCTTTCTTTTATTGTATATGTAAATGGTTGAATTTTATTGTTGTGAATGCTTTGAAATGTTTGTGGGCTATTGGGTAGATGACCTAGGAATGATGTAGGAGAAGGATATGGGGTTTATTTTGTGGAATACATAAGAGTTTTGGGAGGTATAAGTGTGGAGGAAGTTGGGATTTGGGTTCCACCTTGTAAAAAGAAATAGCTTTCATTTCTTTACTTGTTATGGTGTTCCATAAGAGGTTGGGGAGGCATAAGGAAATTTGAGGAAAAAGGGATACTTGGGGAGGCATAAGAACTTTTAGGTATTGAAATGATATATATATATATATATATATATATATATATATATATATATATATATATATATATATGTATATATATATATATATATGTATGTATGTATATATATGGCTATTTGTTCTCAGTTGGTGATACCCATATCCCCTTTAGGAGGCATAAGCAGCATCCCCATAGCTTCTATCTCCTTTGGCTTACTTGATGAAGCCTTTGTATTGTTTTTCATGTTTTAATGTAGTTTTAAACTACATTATGTTTGGGACTGTGTTTTATTGTGAAAATGTTGCTTGTATGTTTGTGGAACCCTGTTGTTTCCATGAGTTGGATCACATATTTTATTTCATTTTGGTTGGGGCTCAGGGGCCAATGAAGAAGGATGGCTTCTCCTCTTCATTGGATGTCTTGGTTGGGTGGAGAGCTTTTTCTTTCCCCTACTTTTGTTTTGAGCACAAATTGGAAGAATGAAGAGTATGCATGTTGCTATTTTGGAGCCGAGAAAAGACAGTTTTATAGTCCTCTGTGGAATGAAATCTCATTGTAACCTTTCCAAATTAAAGTGGATGAACTAGTAAATGTTTGTAATGGAAAGATGTTGCACTGATTACAAGTGGAAATTGGAAATGTAAAAGAGTTATACTCTATATTTTGTTTTGGAAAGAATGTTAAAGAATGATACGTGTTTTTGTATGTTGCATTTTGAAACCAAATGGAAAGGAAGTTGTAAGAATCATTTAAATTAATGAAAGTAATTTTTTCCTTTTCCATATGTTGTTATTCCATTGGAATTTTGTGTTTAGTATTCACTATGAAATACCTATTTGAAAAGTGTTAAAGTGAAACACGTAAGAAGAAAATGTATTATTTTGTTCTATATGTAATACATGTTTTAGAAGAAATAAAAAAGAAAGGATTGTAATGTTCCATTTTAGAATCAATAAAGGATTGCATTACCCTTTTTCAATCTGTATTTTTCATTGAAATTGAGCATCTATTGTGTTTGAAATCTCTGTTGAAAAGAAGAAATGTGTATGAAGGAAAATGTAGAACTCTGTCTCTGAAATGTGTAAAGTTGGAAATCAAAATTGTATTCTGGATTTTGAATGGTTGGAATTAAATCAAATAATGTATTAGATTGGAATTAGAACACTTCCTAATACTTGGAAGAAAAAAATGGAAAATAGACCCTTTCGAATTAGATCTCTGTTAAACATTTTCAAACTGGCAAATAATTATCAAAAATGTACAAAACAACCCTATAAACTAGGAAAGACATTTGAAACATTAATACAAGCTAAGAAAGATCAAAATGATCCCACAAAAACTATAATACTTAAGAAATTTTCATAGAACCTTTCAAAATCGGGCTCAAACAATTTCTTAGTCATTTTTGTTGTTAAATTGGGGAAATTCAAATTGATTTTCAATAAAACAATTTAACCCTTGAAATATATTCTAAAATATTCCAAGTAAAATCCTCCATGCCTATTTGGCAAGTGGAAAAAGAATTAACGACAAATTTGAACAAAATTGATAAGTTAAAAATACCAGTTCACTTTCTAAGTGACAGAAAGATGTTTTCTCAAAATTGACCTTTTAAAATTTATCAAAATAAATAATTAATGATCTCTACAGAAATAGGACACCGAGATCTTTCCAGAAAGTCCTTGTTTGTCTAAATCCAAGCTATCTATCAAAATTTATGGCCCTCTAAAGTTTTTCTTCCTTGGTGTCAAAAGTTGGGAAAAATTTCCTTGGCGGGCCTGTCGGCCCGAATTTTTCCCTTAGAGCTTAGGAAACACTTTGCGAAAATTTTCCAAATTTTCCCCACATCCCATCCCACAAGTGCATAGACAATCAGAGGATGCCATGTGGCACCATGAGGTGTCAGCGGTGGGATGGATCTCCTTTTAACTTAGCGCTCCCGAGAAAATTTTAGGAAAAGTTTCCAAATTGTCCACGTCGGCCCGTAACCAATCAAGTGATGCCATGTGGAATCACAAGGCATTGGTGGAGGAGTGATATCATTTTTCCTTTCTATGTTTCAGAAAAATTTGGGAAAATTTTCAATGTTTTCCCTATCATTCCACTTCCCGTAGCTAATGAGGAGCTGCCATGTGGCATGAGTAGTCGACGGAGGCACAAGTCAATGTTACCCTCTTAGCCCTTCGGGGCATTAAGAAAATTTTCTCCCCACAACTCTGCATTCCCTGTGTTGGCTTAGGTGATGTCGTGTGTCCTCTATAGACTCACGGGAGTGCAGGCACAAATTTATCTCCTCGCCCCGCGGCTGAATTTTCAAAATGTCTCCCATCGCACTATTTTTCCCGCGCTGACTTAGGAAGTGCCACTTGTCCCTGATGGACTTGTGGACCCTTGGTGGAAATGTGTTTTTCCCCACAGGGAAACTTTCCAAAAGTCTCCCCATGGCCCGCTAACCCGCCTTTTGGGAAAATTTTCACCCCTGGTCCCGCAAGCCCGCTCTTGGGGAAAATTTTCACCCCAAGGCTCGCCGGCCCATAACTTGAGAAATTTGAAGAGTTAGGAGGACTTGTTTATGTCAATGGAAAGGTGAGGAAATTTCCTATCAATGGGAATGATTTAGGAAATTTTTAAATGCTTTAAGTGTGATAAAAATAAATTTGATACTTTAATGCTATCAGAGGGTGCATATGATGAGGAATTTCCCTCTGAACCTAATTGAACCTTCTAACCCTAAATTTTGGACCTTATGACCTCTAATAATTGTTAATAAAAGAAAATTATGTTCTAGTGGATTAGAATTGTTCACTTGTTGGTGACGAGTTGTTGCCTTATAATCTGGTTGTAGACTCTTTTAAGCAAAAAGAATATTCCATAATTTTTTTCTAACTAAACCTAGGTTGTTCATCGGTCTCAAGTGAGTTGTTTTAATGGGCGTTCAATAAGAGTAATGTATTGGATCATCATTATTAGGGGTAATAATGTAATATGTTGTTGAATTTTAACACTCAAAGTAGAAGGGAATGAATTGGAAATTATTCCAAAATAATTGAATTAATTTAGTTGAAGAAATTCATAAAATTATGTATTACAAAACAAACAGTGAAAATTCATGTCTTGGAGGTAAGAGCATAGTACATGAATAATACACTAATTTGATATAGATCTTGTATGATCATGAAAATTTGACATCATAGTTTTAAACAATGTAATGAGTATTGTTTGTCAAAATAATTTGTTGGATCATCATTATTAAGGGTAACAATGTAATCTGTTGTTGAGTTTTCCTGACAAACATAACAGGAAATGCATTAAAAATTATTCCAAAATAATAGAATGAAGTCACTTTCATTATATTTCTCACAATATGCATTGCAAAATGGACATCCAAAAATTCAAGTTCCAGAGGTAAAAATGTATTGTGTAAAAACATGATACTTTGACACTGATTGATGTACTCACAGACTTTAATTAGCACTATATTTTAATATAGTATATATAGGATAGTTTGTAACTATAGCACATTGTATAATCATCCTTAGGGTTATCAATGTTATATATAGTGACTAGTAGTAAAAATATAAAACAATAAATACAACACTTTTAATTTAAAAATAAACATAATTTAGTAAAGAGATTACTTTCTTAAGTAAACTTAACAATATTCTCCTTCGAATATCCATTTCTTCTCTTATCACTCTTTCTGTAAATAATATTTACATAACAAAAAAATCTCTTGTTGGATTTTATAATCACCGCAACTACTTAGTGGAGAGAATTCCTCATAAAAGAAGAAATATTTTTACCTCGTACTCGGGAAGAGGAATGCAAACTATTATAGAATAAAGAGATGATATGTCATTCCTCAATACTTGACCATTTACATCCAAAAGAGTTTCGATTAAATAAATTAACATATTAAAATCATATACAATTAATGCAATCACTAATTACGATAGGCTTCTTAGAGACAACTTTATTTGTAAATGATTTTTTTTTTGTACTATTCCTTTTTTTGTAAAAATAAAAAACCATGTTATTTCAAATAAATACCTTTATTGTTGCAATATCTTCTCTCTTTGTAATTGCAATTGGACACCTAATGACCTTCCACATTCTTCCTTCTCCCTTGTCTCCCCACTTTCAACTCTCCCTCCCAATTTATATGCCTATCGGCCTCTCACAAGCACCTATGGATGCTTTTGCTAGTTATAATGGAATGACACCCACCTAATGGATCTCTTCATTGGCTTCAAATTTTGAATTTTAATTGTTCCAAAGTTCTTGACCATCAAAACTTACCCTGAAATGCATATTTAAAACAAAAATATATTCACATAAATTAAAAATATAAAAAAATTAGTGACGCCAATAAAGGGGAGTAAATACATTCTTGTGAAGATGATTTCATATGCATAGTATTGAATAAATACAATTGTAGAATATGAATAGACTAGATGAATCGATAGGTAGTGTTAGACAATCATAGTTGTGAATTGAAATGACATGTTTTCTGTTACCTTTTTACGTCTATTGGATAGTTGAATACTTCGCAGTCAAAATCCACATCAATACTCCTGTAAACATACGTGAGGTTTTTCTTTAACCTTATTTAGGTACCTACATAGTATACGAACACAAAAAAATATGTCTCATATGTGATTCCTAACTTATTATTTTTATAACAAGCATAAGCAAGATCATTTTCTATAATACATCCTACATTAGAGTATCTCAATGCACACTCACATGCTTCATGAAGTGGCTTTGTGCACCACATAGTCTATTCTATATTTAATCATATGGAGTGTATTAAGCACATCTTGTAGTTAAGGAAGCATGATCAATTCGGTTGGCGGTGGACTCACATCCTATTTTAACCTTTCTACAAAATAATTTCACATGGAAAATGGTCCTCTTGGTGGAATCTACAAATCTCTCTACAAAATACATGCAAATTAGGAACATTTTTCAATAAATACTATTTATCAGCTATAGAAAGATATAAATGAAGTTAATTTCATTCATAATATTCTTGAAACTATTTATTTATATGGCTAGTACAATTAATGTTTTCTTTAGTGTCACTATCCTAATTGAGGTATAAGTGGAGAAATTCTACCTAGAGGTTACACGTCTCTAGTAGTTTCTTAACCATTGGGAAAATATACCTTGTGTAGTCAATCAAGGTCCTTTAAGCTCGCCTCGAGTGCTCACCACTATTTTCCTACTTAGGGTAATTTTTCCCTCAATGTGGAAGATCTCATTTTCACTATAGATGCATTTTTGGACATCCTTCTCCATCACATAGCTCTTACGATTGTGGAAATCATGGTGGAGATCATTGACTAGGTGAAAATTTCTATTTTGGTGTCTCCTCTATAAGGAGTACACTTAGTTGGCTATAGATATTTCTACTTCGTAAAAATATTCAAATGAAAATGAAGATGAAGATGAAGATGAAGATAAAGATAAAGATAAAGGATGATGTGCATAACCCACTAGATTCTAGAGCCCGCCTAGTAACATATTGGGTAGGTAGGATGATAAGCTCGATGGTCCTCCTACACCTCCACCTTTCATTGTTACGGCTTAATATTTAATGTCCTTAATTGTCTATCACTCCTTTTTTTATTGAAAAACTTGAGTAAGATATTATATTATTAGTATTCTCATCTTCAAAAATTTGACATGTAGATTGTGATCTATCAACTCAAATTTTTGTATGAGTAGTTTTTACATTATGTTTATATTTATAAATAGAAAAAATGAAATCATGTCCATGTGCACACATGTTCAATGTCAAGAATGAATTTTTTTACTTATTATTTTGATTTTTGTTTCAAAATTATAATTC
This sequence comes from Taxus wallichiana var. yunnanensis, assembly GCA_018340775.1. Taxonomy (NCBI): domain Eukaryota; kingdom Viridiplantae; phylum Streptophyta; class Pinopsida; order Cupressales; family Taxaceae; genus Taxus; species Taxus wallichiana. The sequence continues at coordinate 56,050,015 of CM031236.1, read as the reverse complement.
AAGATGTTGGATGCCATAATATATGAGTATATATATATATATATATATATATATATATATATATATATATATATATATATATATATATATATATATATATATATATATATATATATATAAAATTTGGAATAACCTTTTTCAAATTTCGTTGATTTCACTTGAATTACAATTGAATTAACTACATCAAAATTCAATGGTGGAGAAAATTTTCATCATTAGAAAGCTATCATACAAATCAATTTCTTTCCCAAAAACAATGATTCAATTTAATTTATTTAATCTACTTACTAAGGGTTGAACCCTTTTAGAGGTATTTATCAGCCAACAAAGAGTTCCCTCAACACCGAAGGCCTTCAATGAGTACTATAATGCCCATCAAAAACAACCACTCAAGACCAAGGAACACCGAGAGGTTTAGTTAGGAAAAGTTAAGGAATAATTTTTTTAAAGTGTTCCCAACAAAATTTCGAGTCCATTTTAACGAGTTGTCAAAACATCCTACAAAAATATAAGAGAGAGAAATTCATCCTTAGCACAGATACATTATCTTCTTGTGGGGTGTGGAAAGAAATATCCGCAGAAGCGGAAAGCGGGTGTGGAAGAAAATTTTCTCCCGGGCACACGAAGGATAGGTGCAGAATAAACTCTTTTTCTCCGGGCATGAAGGAGGGCACGAGAAGAAGCTCTTTTTCTTTTAGGTACGCAAGACGGGCATGTAAGAATCTCTTTTTCTCCAGAGCACGCAAGGGGTGTGAAAGAAGCTCTTTTTCTCCCGGGGCGCGCAAGTCGGGCACGAGAAGAAGATCTTTCCAGGCATGCAAGACAGGTGTGGAAGAATCTCTTTTTATCCCAGGTGCGCAAGATGGGTGCAGAACAAGCTATTTTTCTCCCGAGCGTGCAAGATGGGTGTGGAAGAAGATTTTTCTCTTCTTCAAACTTCAGGAGGCCGTAACTTTTGACGAGGAACTTAGTTTTTGGAAAACAGAATTTTCAAAAATATCTCGATGTCCTCTTTGCACAAAAACATTAAGAATCCGATTTGGATAAATTTTTAAGTGTCAATTTTGAGAAAATGCTCTTCAGGCTTATAAAATGGCTGGAAACATTTGACTTATAAATTTTGTTCAACTCCACATGCCGAGAAAGACATGAAGAATTTCTCTTAGAGTAATTTAGGATTGATTTCAAGGTATATTTTTTTGATTGAAAACCAATTCAAAATTTCTCAATTTGACAACAAATGACAGTGAAAAGGTTGATCTCGATTATGAAACACTCTAAAAAATTCTTAATCTGTTTTAGTTTGTTTGGGGTCATTTTAATCATATTAAGCTCAATTCAATGTTACATTTTAGTGTTCATTTCTACAGGGGTCATTATGTACATTTTGAATAAAAATATTTGCCAGTTTGAAAAATTCTATAATAGTCTTCTACAAATTCAAATTCAATTTGATCCATTTTCATTTACCAAACTTAAAAATATGAACTCATTCTAATCCAACACTGCAATGTTATATTTCCTTCAATAAAAGGGTAGAAGCAAGAATGCAATTTCTATCTCTTTCAACAACGTGCTTTTCAAAACATAGAGTGCAATAATTCTGATTACACTTTCCAAACAGAGATTTCAAATACATTTCTAAGTAGGTTTCAAACAATAGTAACTTATTTTGTGAAGGTAAAACAACATCTATTTAGTTGGAATGATTCCTTTTACAACTTCTCCTTTACAAAGATCAAATACAACTTACAAAGATATAAATCTTTCTTTTCTTTCATTTAAAAATAGAAACAGAGTACATCTCTTTCACATTTTGAATTACAACTCTCATAGCCAATACAAAACATCTTTCCATCACAAAATATACAAGGTCATCCACTTCAAAGTGGGAAGGGGTTACAATCAGAGATAAACTCAAAAGAACTGTCAAAACTATATTTTTCCTCTGCTCCAAAATAGCAACATGAAGATTCTCCATTTATTTCAATTTTGATCACAAAAAATCAGGGGAAAGGTAATGCTCTCCACCCAACCAAGACATCCAATGAAAGGAGAAGCCATCCTTCTTCATTGGCCCCTAAGTCCTAACCATAATCCAATTAGAAATGTGTTTCAACTCATGGCAACAACAGGCTTCCAAACACACACATGCAAATATTTCACATCCAAAATACAGTCCAAAAGAGAATGTAGTTTACAACCACATTAAGACATAATAAACCAAACTCAGGTTTCATCATGCAAGCCAAAGGAGAAATAAACTATGGGGATCTACTTATGCTTCCCAAAGGGAAATGAGTATCACCACCGATTACAAACCACCAAAAATATAGTATATCAAAACCCTGAAATGCCCTTATGCCTCCCCAAGTACCCCTTATTCCTGACATTTCCATATGCCTCCCCAATCTTTTATGGCACCCCATAGAGAGTAAAGAAATGCAAGATATTTCTTTATAATGTGCAACCCAAATCCCAACTCCCTCCACACTTATACCTCCCCAAAACACTTATTCCTCCCACAAAATAAATCTCATAGCCTTCTCCTACACCATTCCTAGGCTATCTACCCTATAGCCCACAAACATGCCAAAACATTCACAACAATAACATTTACATAAATAAAAGAGGGGAATTTCAAGAGCCAAGCTCCTACCTCTCCATGATGGAATTGTTTCAAATTCCAAACAGTAGCTTTATTCCAATGCAATCAATCCAAATATCCACCAAGCACAAGCATTCATCAATCTTCAAATTTCTCCAAAGCAAGAGCTCTCAAACAACAAAATAAAATTAACCCCAAAATGAAGTATCCAAAGGTGAAGCAACCAAAAACAAGGTAAGGAATTTGAATTTTATAGAAGAGGAAAGAGAAGAGGATGAGGTGGATCCATGTAGGATGCCACATCACACATCCTAAACCCCAACAAAAAAATTGACTTCATTCTCCAATGCATAATAAATAGGTGGGTGAATAATATGACAGTTTTACTTACACACTCAAATCAAGCCCACACCCCAAAGGACTGAAATTAAACATGAAACAAAATTGCAATTGAAAAATTCAACTTGACTCTACAAAAATTAATAATGAAGGTCTAAATTTAACTCTCCAACCATAGGTAAGGCTGGTATGTAAATCTAAGAGGTGTGGGACAAGTTTAACTTGTCCCACAAGCCTCCAAAATTAGCCTCCAAGGACAAATTCGAATTTCAAAGAAGATGAAGTGTTTCATAATCCAAAATCAACTTACATATTTCTTACAACACTTTAATTCAAGGCCAACAACTTGATTAATTACTATCTTATGACATATTTTAATTAATTAACTTAACAATATGATTACTCACAATATTTACACACCATTTAATAAATAATGAAAGGGTCAATGCACCACAAAATAAACACATGCAAACATTAACAAAGGGACCAAATAAAAGAAAATACATAAAATCCCTTGGTCACATTTAAAGGTGATCCCCCATGGGAATCCCTAACACAAACAAACACACACAAACAAATACAATTGTCATGGTGACCTTGGTGAATTCATCTATAATTCCAAAGTGATTGGTCTCGAATCCCCCCATGTTTGTTGTGATACTTTAAAACTCTGTAAAATACAAATACCTCCCTTCGGCCTTATGGCCATATCAGAACATTAAAATTAATATAAATATAATTTCAAGATCATCAATATATATGTGAATCACAACAATCATCAAGACAATCAACAATATCACTTACAATTTCATCCACAACTATATCATCATCAATTTTAATTCAATTCTCATTTTCTAGGTCTACTCAAAATATCCAAATATCACAAGTCCGAACAACATCTATAATATAACCATGTCAAACAATATATCAACATCAATATCTAAAAATGTCTCTAATAAACACCATGCATCAGATATGAACCAAAATCTAACATCATACTAAATCAAAACTATAGAAATGTCCATAATATAGTCAGCAGATGTATCGGGATCAATGTCAAAAGGTGTCTAAGGGAAGTATGCACTACATCCCCCTCCCCTTATACTCAAATTCCTCTGAAAGTCACTAGAACATATGGGGAAACTGAACTCATCGTAAGGTAGAATCCTCCCATGTAGGTGAAGTCTCATCATACCTATCCCATTGCACTCACTTTGATAAATCTCTCTACCTTGAAGGCCCAGGTCGTCTGATCTATAATGTGAATACGGTCCACCATCACTTGCCCCGATCATGTACCTACAATGATGTCCAATCCAGCACATGAGAAGGATTAGCAATGTATCTCCTAAGAACTGAAACATAAAACACATCATGTATGCGAGACAATCTTGGTAGAAACACTAGACAGTGGGCTAAACGGCCGATACACTCCAAGATCTCAAAAGGACCAATGAATCTAGGAGATAAATTAGAACCTTTTCAATAATGGATAGGAATCTTATGTGGTCCGACACAAAGGAACACCTCCATGCCCACATCAAAACTACGGTCAATCCTATGCTGATCTTCATACTTCTTACGCTTTATCTTATGCCTCATGTGTCTCTACGTATGATAAAAACCACATGCTGCTCGATGTTATGTAATAAAGCTAGTCAAGAGAAACCATGTCCTCTAACATGTCCCAACTAAGAGGTGTCATGAACTCTCTACCATACAAATCCTAAAAAGGAGCCATGCTTATAGAACTCTGAAAACTATTATTTTAGGTAACCTCCACCAAGTACGGAGGACTCCTCCCATCTCGATCGATGATCCATAATATACATCCTAAGCATATCCTCTAAAATTTGATTCACCTACTCTGTCTTTCCATCTCTCTAAGGGTGATATGTTGTGTTGAAGTTGATCTTCATCCTAAGGGCATGATGCATGGTAGTCCAAAAATGGTAAGTATACAAGGGATCGAGGTCACATGATCTTCCATGAAATCCTATGCAACGTGATGATCTCATCTAGATAGACCCATGCCCTTCGCACTAGCTATATAAGTGGTCTTTGCCAAAAGAAATTTAGCCACTTTTGTCAATTTATCCACCGTGACCATGATGGCATCATGGTGATATCTCGACATTGATATCCCCACAATGAAGTCCATGGAAATGGTGTCCCACTTCCACTCCGGTATAGCATGAGGAAAGAGAAGGCCAACTAGATGTTGATGCTCGGCCTTCACTTTTTGGCACTCTAAATAGTGTGACACAAACTAAGCCACATGTCTACGAATTCCTCTCCAATGATACAATTTTCTGAAGGTAGCATGCATCTTCTTCACCCCAGGAGGTGGGCTAAATAAGGTGCATGATGTGCCTCTTTCAAGATGTCCTCCCTCAAGCCTCCATATTTAGGAACATAAATATGACTTCGTACCTAACAATTCCATCTACCTCTAATGAGAAACCATCAAAATTCCCCTTAAGGGGTCTCTGGGACTCGATCTCCACTATTCTTGTAATGTAGACACTGTCAATAGGAAGCTCTTTGAAGGATCTGCTCCATAAATTTGTGCCCACATGTCTCCATCTACTGAGAGCATCTAAAACCACACTCTCCTTCCCTTTCACATTCTCCATCACCATATCATACTCACAAAGCAACTCCATCCAACGCCACTGATGAGCGTTGAGATTGGGCTGCGTGAAGAGGTGGCAAAGACTCAAGTGATCTATCCTAAGTGTGAATCTTTGACCAAGAAGAAAATGTCTCCATCGAACCAATGTGTGAACCACTACCGCAAGCTCAAGATCATGAATCAAATAATTGAGCTCATAATATTTGAGTTTGCAAGACTCAAAGACCACCACTCTACCCTCCTACATCAATACACCTCCAATTCCTACCAAAGAAGCATCTATGCATACAAAAAAATCACCCTATGGATCCGCACTACAATAATGGGTGTTGTCGTGAGGCACTCCTTCAGTTTCCTGAAGGCCTACTCGCATCTATCTAACAAAAAAACTTCTTCCCTTTCCACTGAAGGGAAGTAATGGGGTGCAAAATTTATGAGAAGTCCTGAACAAACCTCCTGTAATAATATGTTAACCCGATGAAGCTGTGCACCTCTATAATAGTAGTGAGTGATAGCTAATCCATAATATCTCTAATCTTGGAAGGATCGACTACAATACCTTCCCTGGAAATGATATGGCCCAAATACTACACCTATGTCTGAAATAAGGCACACTTCTCCAAGTTACCGTAAAGTTGTTGCTCATGAAGACATTGAAGAACCTGGCAAAGGTGCCCCTCGTGGTCCTCACGCATATGTGAGTAAATCAAAATTTCATCTAGGAAGATGAGCACAAAGTGATATAAGAAAGTCCTGAATAACCCATTCATCAAACTCATAAAAAATGCAGGGGCATTCGTTAAACCAGAAGGCACCACTTTGAACTCATAGTGCCCATATCTCGTACGAAAAGAGGTCTTATGAATATCCTCCTCCAAAATCCTCAGCTGATGGTATCCTAACTTAAGATCAATCTTAGAGAAAACTTTGGCTCCCTTCATCTAATAAAACAAATCATCTATACGCGCATGGGGATAATGATTCTTAATTATTACCTTGTTCAAATTTGGTGTTAATCATTACAAAACCGCATGAGGATCTATCCTTCTTCACAAAATCATCGGTGCACCCCAAAGGGATACACTAGGATGGATTAGGCCTTTCTCCAAAAGGCCCTCAAGCTAGAAATTGAGCTCATAGAGCTCTTGGGTGGTCATCCGATAAGGTTCTCATAAGATAGGCTCTGCTCTAGGAACAAGATCTATATGAAATTCAATCTCACGTGGGGGTGGAAACCCTAGTAGCTCCACTAGAAAAACATCTACAAACTCTCTCAAGATGGGATGGTCATCTAATGATGGTCCACTAGACCCATTCTATGATAGGTCACTAAGCGTGACAACAAACATCGACAACCCAATTACACACACTACTTAAGATGTATAGCGGAGATGGTGCGAATGGAAATAGGTCTCCGACCCCACTATTGTTTCCTAAACTCCTAGATCGTCTATACAAGATATATTCTTATGGTAACAATCCATCCAGATCCTATGTACAAAAACAAATCCATGCCCTAGATGACTCCATACGAGCCCAAAGTAAGGATACAAAGATCCAAGGTAATGGTAAAAGGTGCCAATTCCACTACACACTCCTTAACTAAGGAGTCTACAATGATCTTAGCTCTAGAAGCCATCTCAATGTCCCAACTAAGACCCTACCTAACTACCACTAGCCTACATCACTCGACTAAATATGGTGCAATAAAAGAATTTGAAGAACCAAAATTAAACAAAATGGAGGTAGGAATACCACCAATGCTACATGTGGTCTCAATCACGGTACTTTGATGCTCAGCCTAGTAGTTCTTGACCACTGCATAGATCCAATGACTACATCCCATGTCACCAATGGTAGGATTCAATATCTCGTGTCGTACCATGGTTAATAGGGTTCTGAGGGTAGTCTCTCTAAAATTATCCATCAATGCTACACCCAAAACAACTGCCTAATCCTCTCCCATGTGTAGCAGGTCTAACTAGTACTCTGGAGGTTTTGGTGTAGATCACGATGATCCGGCTATGGTCTTCGAGGTCTCTACTAGCATGCTCCTACTTGAATGAGCCCTCTGGGAACCTTGTGTCCTAATGGGATCTCGAAGAGGAGTCCCCATACTTTGACCTCTGTGTGCATCAAATCTCTGTGGAGGTCTATAAGGTGGGTGGGATTGCTTTGCTGCTAATGATGTGGTCTAGAAGATGACTGTGTTGAACCCTATCCACCATGAGGAGGAGGTACTAACCCCCTCAACCTACTGTCCTCCATATTTGGATACGGCTCTGGACTCAATCTCTAGCCTATTGGGTCTTTCCCCGAGTCTCCTCTGATATATAGGCCTTCTCTACGGCATCAACTAATGTTTATGGACAATGGATCCACACCACACCTCCAACGTCAAGATTCATACCCTAGATGAATCTATGGATCCGTACCTACTCATCTTGCATGTAATCAACATACTGGAGTAGATCCAGAAATCTACTCTCATACTTAGCCACTGTAAGAGATGTATGCTATCTTATACCCATCTATCCTCTACTATATGAACATTTGTGACAAATATCTTCAGCTGAAACACTCCTCAAAGATCTCTTAGGTAATTGTCTTAGAATCCATGTGGAGCTTCTTATCCTCTATCCTCCACCAGACACCTACTTTGTCTCTCAGTAGATGGATCATGAAACAAGCTTTCGTGTTGCTAGAACAAGGGTAGACCTTGAAGCATCTGCTCAATCTCACCAACCAAGCCTCTTCCAAAATCCACCTATGTCACAAGAGTAATGTGATTCCTATAGCTTTAGGATCTCCCTGATGTGGTCTGAAGCTGTAGTTTGATGACCCCTAGGCCTCCCTACATGCTCATCTCTAATCCTAGGGCTCGAGACCTATCTCTGTGTCTTGAAACTCAGTCTCCCTATCCCCTTTGTGGTGACTCTACTCTGACTGACTCCTCGTGGGATTTATTTCCTCTATGCTCCTGCTATGCCAAGGAGATGTATGAGCCTCAATGGATGTCACCCTATCATGTCCGAATGAACGTGCTCCTATGGTCCCTCCACGTAGAGTGGCATTAACATCCTAGAGTGTCTGTAAAATCTATGGTAGGATAGCTACTACAACATGATCTAGTGGTGGTAAGTCTAGGTCTATGTGAAAATACCCCTCGTCTTGTCTTACGCATCTTGCACAAACCAAGGCGAGAGTTAGTTCATTATTCTAGGTTTTATTCAGTTTTCCATGTTCACTAAATATGTAATTTCCACACAATTTGTTTTTCTAGATTTAAAAGTGTGTTAGGTTTAATATTGTACTAGGTTTAAAGTTCATGTATCAATTTTTCTAGTGTGCCCAAGGGTCCAAGATTTTGAACCCATGGATTTGACACCAAGTGTAATGCCCATAAAAAAATAACCACTCAATACCGAGGACCAACCTAGGTTTAGTTAGGAAAAGTTAAGGAATATTTTTTTTTTAAAGTGTTCCCAACAAAATTTCAGAGTCCATTACAACAGTTATCAAATCATCCTATAAAACACCAAGAGAGAGAAATTCATCCTTAGCACAGATAGATTATCTTCTTGCGGGGTGCAGAAAGAAATTTCTCAAGAAGTAGAAAGCGGACGTGGAAGAAACTTTTCCCCAGCGCGAGAAGGATAGGTGCAAAAGAATATCTTTTTCTCCGGGTAGTGAATAACGGGTGTGGAAGAAGCTCTTTTTCTCTCGGTCGCGGAAGGTGGGTGCAGAAGATGCTTTTTTTCTCCTGGGCATGTAACATGCAGGTGGAAGAAGCTCTTTTTCTCCTAGACATGCGAGATGGGCATGGAAGAATCTCTTTTTGTCCCGGGCACACAAGACATGCGCCGAAGAAGTTCTTTTTCTCTCGGGCGTACAAGACGGTCGCAGAAGAAGATTTTTCTCTTCTTCAAACTTCAAGAGGCCATAAATTTTGACAGGGAACTTAGTTTTTGCAAACTGAGAACTTTTCAGAAAGCTCTCGACGTCTTTTTTGAATAAAAACCTTAAGAATTAAATTTTGATAAATTTTTAATGGTTAATTTTGACAAAACGATCTTCGTGATTATAAAATGAAAACTAGTAACATTTGACTTATAAATTTTGTTCAATTCGACCTCCTTCCTTTCTCGACATGCTAGATAGACATGAAGGATTTCTCTTAGAGGAATTTAGGATGGATTTCAAGGTATATTTTGTTGATTGAAGATCAATTCGAAATTTCTCAATTTGACAACAAACAACTGTGAATAGGTTGAGCCTGATTCTAGAAGGTTCAATAAAATTTACTTAAGTGTTTTAGTTTTTTTGGGATCATTTTAATCATATTAAGTTCAATTCAATGTTACATTTTAGTGTTCATTGATGAAGGGGTTATTCTGTACATTTTGAATAAAAATATTTGCTAGTTTGAAAAATTCTCTAACAGTGTTCTATAACTTCAAATTCAATTTGATCCATTTGCATTTACCAAACTTAAAAATATGAACTCGTTCTAATCCAACACTACAATGTTAAATTTCCTTCAATAAAAGGGTAGAAGAAAGAATGTAATTTCTATCTCTTTCAACAACGTGCTTTTCAAACACAGAGAGTTCAATAATTTTGATTACACTTTCCAAATAGAGATTTCACATACATTTCTAAGCAGGTTTCAAATAATACTAACTTATTTTGTGAAGGTAAAACAACATCTATTTATTTGGAATGATTCCTTTTACAACTTATCCTTTACAAATATCGAATATAGTGTACAAAATATAAATCTCTCTTTTCTTTTATTTAAAAATAGAACTAGAGTACATCTCTTTCACATTTTGAATTACAACTCTCATAGCCAATACAAAACATCTTTCCATCATAAAATATACAAGGTCATCCACTTCAAAGTGGGAAGGGGTTACAATCGAGAGATAAACTTAGTATATCTCTGCTCCAGAACAACAACATGAAGATCCTCCATTTATTTCAATTTTGATCACAACAAAAGCAGGGGAAAGGCAACGCTCTCCACCCAACCAAGAAATCCAACTAAAGGAGAATCCATCCTTCTTCATTGGCCCTCGAGCCCCAACCACAATGTAATAAGAAATGTGTTTCAACTCATGGCAACAACAAGCTTCCACACACACACATGTAAATATTTCACATCAAAAACATAGTCCAAAATAGAATGTAGTTTACAACCACATTAAGACATAACAAACAAAACTCAAGCTTCATCATGCAAGCCAAAGGAGAAGGAAACTATGGGGTATATTACTTATTCCTCCCAAAGGGAAATCGAGTATCACCATCGATAACAAACCACCAAAAATATAGTATATCAAAACCACCGACATGTCCTTATGCCTCCCAAGTACCCCTTATTCATCACATTTCCTTATGCCTCCCCAAAGTACCCCTTATTCATCACATTTCCTTATGCCTCCCCAACCTCTTATGGTACCCCATAATGAGTAAAGAAATGCAAGCTATTTATTTGTAAGGTAGAACCCAAATCCCAACTCTCTCCACACTTATACCTCCCAAAACACTTATGCCTCCCACAAAATAAACCCCATAGCCTTCTCCTACACCATTCCTAGGCCATCTACCCAACAACCCACAAACATGCCAAAACATTCACAACAATAACATTTGCATAAATAAAAGAGGAGCATTTCAAGAGCAAAGCTCCTACCTCTCCATGATGGATTTGTTCCAAGTTCCAAATAGTAGCTTTATTCGAATGCAAGCAATCCAAATATCCACCAGCATAAGCATTCATCAATCTTCAAATTTTTATAATATAATTCACCCATTACAAGTATTTATGGATTTGCATATACACATGCTTTTTCCAAAAAATTGATAATTATAAAAAAATAAAAACTAATAATCTAATCTAATTTTAAAGCATGTGTAAACATTACATGACATTATTCTCTTTTTTAAAATATCGTAACAAAAATGTTTTTTATTAAATACATTGCATGGTTGTTCCTATTCTTAACTACAACCATAACATGGATTTTCTTGTGAAAAACAAATAAAAAACTAAACCAAAAATAAATAATTAACTCGGAAGAAATTAAACAACATTATAACCCTTGATGTTTAGTGGACTAACAAATTGATTGAAGTGCCAAAAATTAAACTTTTATAACAAAGTTAGTGATGATATCTGCATGACTTGTTCTTTAGGGTTTACATAAATAAAATCTATCTCTTTCTTCTTAACCAAATCTATCAAGAAGTTGTACTTAAAACTAGAATACTTTGACATGTTAGGATGGAATGGATTTTTTTATTTTATAGCACTTATGTTATCTCGGAAAAACATTGTATCTTAAATTTTATCTCCTAATCTCTTCTAAAACCTTTTAGATCCATAATTTTTGTGTACCTTCTAAAGTGATTGTAATATATCCTAATTCAGTAAATCAAAGAAAGCGTAGGATTTTATTCTTTGAATCGGAAGTAACTAAACCCTTGAGCTAAGTGAAAAATAATTTCAAATATTTATTTTCGGTCATCAAACTACCATCTCAACTAGAACCACCAAAACCAGCAAGGTCAAGCTTTTGATTTCCATAATAATGAATACAAAAATTGATAGTTCTTTTCATTTACCTTAATTTTTCTTGGTTTCTGTTATATGAATCTCATTTGGCCTAGATATATACCTTGAAGCAAGAGAAAGTAAATAAGTAATATCCGGTCTTGTGTGAGTTAGAAGTTTTAAGCTTCTAACAATAATTTTGTAATCCATCTCATCAAATTTTCCATCAATATCTTCTCTATGTAATATAACTCCATGTTCAATTGGAGTAGAGATTGATTTACAATCAAAGATACTAAATTTTTTTCAACGTGTCCTTTGCATACTTTGTTTGAAAATTAAAAATTGCATCCCTACTTTGATGAAATTTCATTCCAAGTAATTAAATCGAATAATTCCTAAATCATTCATTTGAAATTTATTCATTATTGAAATTTTGAATTCATCCTCTATCTTTGAGCGTTTACCCATATATAACAAATCATCAACATACAAACTTACGATGAGATATGAGTGAGAATAAAATTACCTTACTTCTTGTTGTAAAGAGTAGGATCACTTTTGCTTCTTTTAAAACCATTTTGCCAAAAATATTTGAATCAATTCAGCTATACCACAATCTTTGTGCTTTCTTGAGGCCATACAAATCCTTCTTCAACTAGCAAACTTAGGATTATTTTCCTTGTAATTAAAAATTTTTTGGTTGTTGTACATATACATCCTCTTCTAAGTACCCATTCAAAATGAAATTGTCACATCCATGTGATATATAATACATTTCTTTTGAGATGCTGGTGAAATCCTCATTAAAATGGTCTCTTGACTTGTTAGTGGTGGAAATGTATTTTCAAAAATATTCCATACCTTTGAGTGAAGCCTTTTGCATCTAAATGTGCCTTATGTCTTTTAGCACTACCATCACTCTTGTACTTGGTATTATAGACCCATCTAATACCAATACACTTCTTGTCATGTGGAAGTTTTGTAATCTCCCAAGTATCATTACTATGAATGGAATCTATTTATTCTTGCATTTCTTGACCTAAACATCATTAATACGTGCATCTTCAAAACATGTTGGTTCAAAATCTGCTTGTGTAAGTAAGGCATAATTTATTTTCTCACCTATTGGATATTCTTCATGTGTTTGAGTCATTGTATTTTTATAGTATTCAGTTAGTGTTCTTACCTTCCTTGAAGAACTTGGACTTGAACTTGGAATTGCACTTGGAATTGAAGGTGGACTTGTTGCACTTGCGATTGAAATTCTTGTGAGTTTTTCATCAACAATATCATCATTACAAAAAGATTTAGACTTATCAATATTTTCTTTTTATTTGCCATGACCATACATTCTCCCTTCACTTGACACAAAATAAAATTTATTGGTAGTATGCTTTTCTCATTATACCACAAAAAATACAAAAATATCACTTTGGATCTAACTTATTTCTTTTCTGATCAGATACATGAGCATAGGCTAAACATAAATTTTTTTTGAAATAATTGACATTAGGTTTCTTTTCAAGCCATGCTCCATATAAAGTTCATTCTTGGGAATTTGATTGAGAATATATATTATTTTAGGAGATTTTCACCCCAAAAAGGTTGCTCAATCCCTCATTTATAACATGCTCCTTACAATTTTAACCACTTTATAGTTCTTCATTTTAGCTACATCATTATGTTGGGGAGTGTAGAATGTTTTGAGTTACTATTTGATGGCATTCAAATTACAATAATCCATAAATGTATTTGAAAAAAATATCCTTTGAGATCAATGCTTAATCACTTTATTTTGTAACCACTTTTATTATCCACAAGTGTTTTAAACCTCCAAAATGTATCAAACATTTCACTTTCTTCTTCGAAGTATAAACCCAACACTTTTGTTAATAATCGTCAATAAATGTAATGAAATAAGATGACTTACCAAAACTTTTTATTTGTGTAGAACCATACATATCAAAGTGAGCAAAGCATATTGGATAATGAGCTCTTCATGTATTTCCTTTTGGAAATTTTTCTCTTGCATGTTTTCCTTTAGAGTGACCTTCACAAACATCTTTTTGTTATTTAACATTTGGAAAACCATAGAATAGCTATTGTGATGTTATTAACTTCAAATGTACATACCTTAGATGTGAAAACAAAATTTTATCTCTTCGTGTACCAGATTGGCAACCCTAATGTTATGTTAGATCCAAACTTCAATGGGAATATCCTATTCTTAGAGATAGGTACAATTGTAACAACCTTATTTTCTCAATTTTTATCATAGATTACACATTTATTATCATCAAAAACCATCTTATAATTATTTTCATATAGTCGTTCAAAACTCAAATAATTGTGTTTTAACTTTGAAATTTATAGTAATTAGAGCTAATGTGTTTATTACCTTCTCTACTACTCACCTCTATGGTTAATTTTTCTACCAAGTCTAAATATTTTCTTCACCAAGTTAGATCTTGGTCAGTAAAACATCTATATAATCTATAAAATAACTCATTACTCCCTATCATGTGATTGGAACAACCTAAATCTAGGTAACAAACATATATAGGACCGATTTCAGTTTTATCATATGAAAGAAACAAATTGCATGGAGAATCTTCATCATCCTCATTAGCATAATTGACAGCTCTTCCTTATTTTATTGTTTTTATTTTAAATTCTAATTATTGTTTTTATTTTAAATTCTAAATCAAAACTAACCATACTTATGATAATAATAGCACTAAATTTTATTTTGTAAAATCTACCTCTACCTCTTCCTCTTATAGCTAAACCACCTCCAATTCCTCTTCGTCTTGAATAATTTTAATTTCTATATTTCCCTTACCATTTGTTTCTTCCTATATTGTCTTTTCCTTGTACATGGTTGTTTTTGTACTAGTGATAGTTCCTTCACCCTTTATGATCTACAATTTTGAGCCACAAGAGACCCATCTAGATGATCAAACTCATGAGTAGTTAAGCCTTTTCTTGCTTGAGGATAATTGCAACATGATTCCACCTTGGTGTTAGAGACCTTAACACATTTTTCATGACAACCTCTTTGTTCAATGCATCTCCAATAGTATCCATTTTATTGACCACATTTGTTAATCTTACATAGGAAGCACTCACACTTTCATCTTCTTGGATCCTCAAATACTCAAATTCTCTCTTCTTAGTATGCAACCTAGCCACTTTGACTTGTTAACTACCTTTTTAACCTTATCATATAGTTTTCTAGGCTTCCAAGGTTATATTTACACTTGAAACTCTTGGGAATAGAATCTTAACTAGAGATTTCTGAATATGAAACAAATCTTATGAGTTATTCCTCTTAGATTCCTTCTTGGTTTGTTTGTTATTGACTTGAACAATGGCCTAGTACATTGGCTATTCATAACTAGCTTCTACAACATCCCATAAGTATTTTCCTGTCAAACAAATCATCATCTAGATGCTTCAATAATCATAGTCATTTATACTAAATCCTTGAATGGGAAGAGAGTTAGAGTTTTCCATGATCAATTGTTAGAGACATCTTAAGAAAAAAAAACAACAACTCAAACCTTTCTCTAATACAAATTGAATATTTTTAATAAGAAATGGAAAAGAAATTCAATGTTCAAAAACATGAAACAATCGAAAAACTAATAACGATAGCCAAATTTCTATATACATCTCAAAAACATAAAAAGATGAACATAAACTTTCTAATTCATCTGATTATAAAATAATTCACCCATTACAATTATTTATGTATTAGCATATACACATGCTTTTTAAAAATATTCATAATTATAAAAATAGAACATCTACTATTTTAATAATAATCTAATCTAATATTTAACGAACAGAGAAGAGCAGGATGTGAATGGAGGAACAATGAACAATATGTGAGCGAGATGGAGGAACAACGAACAACAAACAACATATATTAGAGATGTAGAAACGAAGACGTGGGTGGAGAGACTGTTTTGAGTAGAGCATCAGGATCCTATTAAGCTCTTCCATAAATGGAACGATGACACCCCACACTTGAAAATTCCGGAGTCGGTTATTTAAAGAGATAAAGACATATTTAAACATACAGTTATAGGAAGTTTTGTTGGCCTTAGACTAAACATATATTTTGTAAGATACTGGTGCAGGAGGAAATGGGCCTGTAAGGTACAGGTCAGTGCAATGGCAAGGGATGGTTTTCTCTTCGATTTCCAAGTAGAATCATATGTGCAATAAGTTCTACATGGGACGTCATGGTTTTATGTAAAATCTTCCCTTACTTTCAGCCATTAACGACTTGGTCGGTTATAAGAGATTAAATTTACGGAACTACCGGTTTTGATTTTCCTTTCGGCTCTACCCTTGGAGTTCTGGGAATCCAAGGTTTTTCTTGGAATTACAAGATCCATGGGGCTTTTGATTGCAGTCGATCATGCAATTAAAGCTTTATCCAGGTTATTTTATTCCCATATTTATATTAATGTTCCTGTGGGATCTATGGTGGGTGAAAAAAACATTTTTGAATCTTCGTTTGACAGTTGGGAGCAAAGGATCGATTTTGAGAGCTCAGTTATAATTTCTAGTAAGTGTTGAGTGATAGGCTATGAGATGAAGAATTGTTGTGGTGGGGCTTTGACATCTCAGGAGATTATTGAGGAAGGTTATGGTACGCGACCGCCTATCTCCCATATCGATGATGAGACAAAATATGAGGACACAAACGATGTTGGCGATGCTGTGGAGGAGATTGGCGAAGAGATGTCTGGGGTGTCGAATGGGTTTGATGTTGGTCAGGTGGTTTCTGGTGTCAGTTCCAAGGAGGCTTCGAAGGAATAATCAGGAGAACTTTTGGACAGTGACCAGTTGGGCGGGTTCGTGTAGCATGTTGTGACTGGTGTTCTTTCAAATTCAAGTTTTAAAACTATTTTTAATGCAGTGGATACTGATCTGATTTCAAATTCTGCTCCATTCCACATGTTGGTTGGTGAGAAGCACTGAGTTGGAAGCATTCCTTCAACAGAAAGCAAGTGGGATGCTTTCACGAATGTCTGTTTGGAAGTGCACCTCAGTTTGGATGGGGGCACATTACATGATGGAATTTCGGTCAACTCATCCGAACTTGAGGCTGACGGATATGGGTGGACAATGGTCCAACAAAAGAAACTTCAATTTTTAGGATCGTTCACGTTAGACGGAGCAGTACTCATGTCACTCCTGAGCTCGGGTCTTAATGTAATTTTCTCTATTTGGTTTTGGTTAAATCTTTTAGCCCTAGACGCAGGTGTTGATTACATTAGCTATTTTTCAGTTGTCTTTCCTAGTTTCTTTTTCGGTCTCTTATGACCTTTTCCCTAATTTTGCAAAGGGTTTTTTTATGGCTTCAAGATCATTTGTTTTTACATTATCTAAAAATAATAATCTAATCTGATTTTGAAACATGTGTAGCCATAGTATGGTTTTATTCTCTTTTAGAAATATTGTAATAAATTTATTTTTAAGTATAGATATTTCATGACTATTATTATTTTTATTACAACCATTACATAATTTTTTCTTTGTGCAAAAATAAAATCAACTATAATAAAAAAATAAAATTAATTCAACAACAATTAACCAACACCCATATAACTTGCTTGATGTAGAGCCCCTTCATTCTTTCATGCATTCAACATGGTATCAACCACTAATTTCATGCATTCATTTCATAATCCAAATCACTACCATTCATTTTATCCAATACTCTATTTTAAAGGGCTTATTCTATAGTCTAGAATAGTTCACATTGCCAAAATTTGGTTTCTCAAGAAAATATTACTCCTCATATGCCATGTCGTGCCCTCACACCATGTACACATACTAATTTAATTTGTAAATTGACTAAGTTTCTTGTAAAACCTCAATTGTTCTCTCCTACCTCCCTATTCCATCCTCTCGCTTCTCACTATCTAGTCCAAGCCCAAGTAAATGGTAACCATTAGACACTAAATGAATTAACCCTTTTCACAACTCAAACAATGCATTCAAAGGGGTTTCATTGGTTAGAAAAAACACAAGTTAATTAATATTCCTTAGAAATCCTCTCAAAATTTCCTTAAATGCTCTTAAGAACAAAGCATCTGGAACATTAAAGGTTAAAAGGTTTCAAGTACACCGAGAAAAAATTGATAACATATCTGAAAAAAAAATTCCTTATTGTGAAGTACCCAAAATATCATCTTCACATCCTTGGAACTTCTCCCGCAAATCCCTCTTATTGTTTACTAGTGTTTTCTCTCTTACTAGGTCTTGTCTTAAACAATCTCTATCACAATAGCCTTCCCAAATGCTTTCAAGAAAAAATAAAGACACATTAGAATAACCATTTCCCTGATCTCCCTAGTTACAAAGTTTCAATAGGAGTTTCTATGATAGTTCCTTCTTATTTAACCATTCTAGTGTCTTGATTAGGTTTTCAAAGACAATGATAGTCCTGGGTTTGAGGAATGGTAAAGATAACACCAAATACATCCAATGGACATTTAAAATCCCTTCAAAATCCTTCAATATACTTCCCTATAATATTATCTTCCAAATCTCACCTCGAGATTCAATGGTCCAAAGCTTCAAAATCAAAACCCTATCTCTCGAGACAGTATTGCTCCGAGAGGCACAAAATCTAGAATAAATTTTCCTAATCTTCGATTCAACTCTCAAAATTTCACATCAAGGTATGTTTTAAGGATGTGCAAGAGGATTTATTACTAGTGATACTTGGGAGCTTTTCAAAATCCTTTCTTACTGTTTTCTCCAATGTTCTTCTATAGATGGTCATATTGATCTTGAAGAACATACAAAATAAACTATCAATTTTATTGTACTATAGTTAAACCTACATGCATGGTTTGTTAACATATTATGACTATTTGATCCTCTCCCTTGTCAAAAATTTCTATCATGTACTCATTCCAAGAGAAAGCAATTGATACCCACGAGGCTCACACACATTTTGTATATATCATTGTCCAAATAACTCCCCTAGTTATTTTCACATCTTACACCCTCATCTTGACTCGAAGTTCAATCTCATAGGTTACATGCACTCTAGCGGTTCCCTTGTAACAATTTCTTAGAAATAGTTCTTTTACATGCCCTCACATTTCCTATTTCTTCTTTGTGCTTCCTACTCCCATTTCTCCCTCCTACGCATGCTCCTCATGCTTCCTCCCCATTTAGTTTTCTATCTATTTACATTTCCCGTTTGCTTCTTCCTCTTACCGACCCAAATTCATTCCAACACTCTCAAGCACCCTTTTGTGCAACCCTACAGACTTTCCCTCCAAATCAGCTAAGTCTTCCTCATATGCCTCCTACGTGCATGTCCTTCCTCTTGAGCTCCATGCATTTCTTCATGCTTGCTTTATTTTTTTGCATTCTTTCCTTCCACATCTTGCCTTCACATTTGCAAACTACAAAATTCCTTTCATTTTGACTTGATATGTCCACCCTTTCATCTTGTCCTCACGTGTTCATTAATTTTGATTCCGCGCCTACTTTCGCACTTGTATCTTTTCGTATATATGCACCTTTCTTCCCTTCTGCACACAACCTCTTTGTTTTCCCATCTTCTTAATTATTGTACCTTTCTCTCACTCACGTACTTGGTGTAAATCTTGTAATCTAGTCATTGAGCCATGTGACAACTTATCAGACTTGAGTGTGTCACACACAACCTATCAAAGTGCACCAACTGGGTTCCATATCCTTGTAACAAACTATTGGGTGACATGTGGTAGAAATGACAAAGTAAATGAACAATTGGATGATCCTTCAGCCAATCAACATGTGCCATGTGTCATTGTGTGTTAGAACTTAAGATTGCAATAAATTTAGTTATATGTCTCTAACATGTGCCCAGTCGAAGCTTGTTGGAAATCTATTGACATGGGCTACACGTTGAACTATTCTAAAATGAATTTTTGTGCAATTTGGTTTGTGGAAAATAGGGAAATGCATCTCACATAATTAATGTAGACATCTAATCGAATCAACCACCATATTTTCTTGGATCTTTTCACCTTACTTTTTCCAAGAGAAAAATAGAGATAGGAGGCACATCTAACATCATTAACATAGACATTTCTTTTTGTTGGTGATTGGTTTGTAATTCCTAGTTTCCCTCTTATTTTTCCTCCTTTATCTCTTTCTTCTATTATAAATTTTACACATATGCTCTTTAAAATGGATCCCCTTTGTTATAATGACACCATGTCAAAATGGTGGCAGACTTCCCATGAGTTTCAGACCTTAAACATTGTCTTTGCATTGTATTCTCACCTTATATCATGAATGTAAATGACTATGCATCCTTCAAGTGATAAATTCAGGCATTTTGGCACTTTTGTCTTCCCTTTTCTCATTTCTATTGTGTCTTTTGTCTTTGTTCACTTTTTTGGCATGTTGTGAGCATTTCTTATAGGTTCCATTTTCATATGTTGGTAATGTGTGGTAAAGATGATTCGGCATGGTTCTTGTATATGGTGCACCTTTCCCTTTGTCTCACCCAAGTTTTCTGTCTTTCCTTCCCCCTTATGGAGAGCGATCGACCCTTTTTTCTGTTGTTATCACCACCACCTTTAGCATAGGATTTCCCTTATGCATCTCCTTCTAACCCTAGTTCCTTTGAATGTTAATTTATGATTAGATAGCTTTATTTCTTACATTAAGAGTAGTTTTAATAGGAGAAGTAGTGGAGGAACCAAACTTCTTGAGAGGTCTATCTCAACGTGTAAGGTCTGACAAGTTGGAGACATTCCCATGTTGCTTAAAATCCCTAGTTCGTCCTAATCTGGGATGGGTGCAATTTTGAGCTCCAATAATTGTTGGCATGCCTAGTGGGACCAATTTGAATAGTTATACATCTTCATCTTAGCAATTTTGATGTATTGTTGTTGAGATCCATCTGTAGAGGCATCCTTGAATACATCTGGTGACTCCCAACATCTATATCTACTAGCTCCACCGGGCCATGTACGACTTGTCACCGAGAGGAGAACAAACACGAAGCACGTAAACACATGTGCATTGCATTGGCATCAAGCGCAATCAAAGGTATATCATTCGCGCATAAAGTTGAACATAAGTTGGCTTGCAACCTGGTTCCGTGTGCGGAAGAATGCATCATGTTTCTTCATTTTCAAGTTGATGTGTTCTTGGTAAATTTTCAGCCTTTGGAGGATATTCTAAGCACATCTTGTGACTCTACTAATTTAACCAACCCATTATCTCATTTGCAAACCTTTCCCTTCATTATTTCATCCATTTCCTTTCTTTCCATCTTTCCATTTTTCAAGACAAACTCTAGTTCCCTCCATCCTCATATTTTAAAAATCCTCCTTGAGACCATTTTTATGGGCACGTTCATCAAGAATGCACATATGACCCAAATCCCATTAATGAATATGGTTATTCTAATGGCCATGTTTTTCAAGAACAAGGTTATGCAGGTGATAGTAAAGATTCCATGGAAGATAATGATCTTCAGAGGAATATTTAATAAATGAAGATGAGCATGATGCAGGTCAAAAAATTTAGTTCACTAAAGGTGGTCGAGATTGGTTTTAGGAGGCCCTATCCATGGACATGACCTATACCAAATTGGTTTAGCCCTCAATAGAAGCTGAGTTTTATGGTTGAAATCACACCTTGAATTAAAGAGTGGGCTAGAATAATTGGAGGCTTACCAATCTAGTGTTTGGAGACCCTATCAATGGGGGAACTTTGCACCAACATCATACAACCCTCCAATTCCTCCTCCCTAACCTATGCCATCTAAGCCTATTGTACAAGCTCCTAGTTTTCCACTTACTACTCTTGAGGATTCTCATTCCCATCTCACATTTGTTTCTCTACCATCACTCATTCCTCACACATTCCCTCCACACCCATACTTCCATCTCATTCTAAGTCACTTCTATTTAACTATGTTTTAAACAAAATAGCCTCGTACCTATCCATCATCCCCAACCAATATCATTGTTATCCAATTTTTCCCCTAGGAAAAATTAGACAAACATGACCTTGCACACAGAGAAAATGGAGGGATTGATTCAGTCATGGGAGCTTGCATTTTGAGGTTGGCCAAATAGGTTAAAGCAGGCCAAGAAAATTACAAAGGAATTTGGGAAATGAAGAATCTCCAAAGTCTAAAATTAGGACTTGAAGGTCTCGGCCATTCGGAGGTAGTCGAGTCAAATTCAAGGAGGTGGAAAGAAGCACGTAAAGGAAAAAACCCAAATTCTAAATTTTGGACTTCGGGATTTTGGAGGATGAGAAGTTTCGGTGAGCGTGGGAAGATGAAAAATGAAAAAATCCCTGAAATCCCAAAGGTCTGAAACCCGAACTCTGAATTTTGGACTTTGGGATTTCGAAAGTTTGGAGGTTGAAGTAGGGTTAGAGATCCCTAAAGTCCAAAAACCCAAACCCCAAAGTCCCAAAA